>BSBN01001217.1:0-2400000 GCA_027924645.1 Cunninghamia lanceolata | reverse complement strand
CATTCACATCTTGGCTCGTTAGAAGCTAGCCCTTCGAAGATGAGAGCTAGTCCAGGTCATAGTACAGTGGGACTGCTATGATGAGGTTTCAACCACTTGGGAGGATGCAACACATTTGAGGGCACTCTACCCTCACCTCTTTGCTAACTTCCAAGAGGAAGTTTAGTCATAGGAGGGAAGGATGTGAGGCCTACCCTTATTACACTTGTTTTGATTATGAGACTTGTCATATGGACTATATTTTGACATATGGATATTTTGGGGACTGTTGATCCTGTATATTTAGACATTCATTGACTTTATTTTATTCTTTGAATAGATAGATGAGTTATATTATGATGATGCTATATCTTTACATGCTAGATTATATTTTGATTCTATGATGTTGAATGTGATATTATAATTGATGCAATTGAAATGGTTTAGTTAGATGATTGAATTGATGAAATATATGTGATTTATGATCCTGATTATGTTATTGGAAATATAATTGATTTGAGAATCAAGTGAATTTTATCATGTGATATATCTAAGAATGTATGTACTTGTGCAATCATGTGTGTGCATAATTTAAATTGCTTCAGCTATGATATACATTGTGCTATTGATGTGTTTGTGTAGTGTGCAGGTATTTTCCATGGCTAATGGAAATTGGAGGTCATACAAATAACCCTAAGTAATATCCCTATAAAACCAACCTAGTCCCTAAGGTGGACTAAGGTTAATTGTGTTTGAGTATGAATGTAATGTGTCTACATTTTATTTTAATTTTTAATTTGAGTCTTCTATGGTTGACTTAGGTTGAGTAGTTAGTGAGTTGTCATCTTGTGTCATTTTCATTCATAAAGTTTATGGGCATTTTAATTGATGAGTTTTGAGTTTTTTAAGGTTAATTTCATGTGTTTAAGGTATCTAGGTCTAGTACCTATGAGTTAGGCACATTGTAGAACTCTAATCATGAGTTCTAACTCACTTTTGACCCCTCTTTTTAATCCTAGGAGTTAGGTGGCGAGATTTGAATTTTGGGTTAAGGTTTGGATGACTTGTCTCATTCAAACCCTTCACCCAAGGTTCTTGAATGGGCTTGGGGGAATCCCAAGGGTTCTCACATGTGTGAGCACACCATGTAAGAACATTTGGAAAGTGAACCCTAACTACTTCCCTCCTCCCCATGTCTCACACATGTGTGAAGAGAAATATGGGGAGAAGTACCTTGGAAAAGGAATGAGAGGTTGTCAAGTGTCACCTCTCTACCCCTCCATATCTCACACATGTGTGAGAACACTTGTGGGAAGTTGTACATGAGAGAATGAATGGGAAGGTGACAAGTGTCACCTATTCATTGATTGAGAGGGTGACATGTGTCACCTTCTCATCCATTGGGAAGGGTTTTAAAACCCTATTTATATCTCTCTTTTTGAGAGAAGGGTTCTTTCTTTTCGGTTTTGATTCTTGACTTTGGAAAGGATAGCTTGAGCTTGGATATGAGAAATTATTTCAAGGATCTTGGAGTTAAGATCTTAGAGCTCTTCACTAACATCCTTCAACACTCGAGGCTTGAGAGGTAGGCTCTGAAGGCTTCAAGCATTTATTATTCTTGTCTTTTACTTTATAAATGCATGTGATATGATATGTTTTGTGTTCTTGTGATTTTCATTGTTGTTATAAAGGGTTTTGGGTTGTTTTAGTGATCTCTGCATATGAGAGAGCTCACCATGTAATGGGTAAGAGAGGAGAGAACCTCCTTGGGGAAAACCCTCTTCATGTAGAGGTATTTTATTGGCTTTGGCCTCATTTATGGAAGGTTATTATGGGTTGATTATGGCAAGAGTGTCTTAGTGTTATTTTGGTGAAATAAGTGTGTGATAGCAAGAGGCTATGTGATAGAGTATTTTGAGTATGAGTTATTGGTTGGTTTTCCCCTTGAGTTGAGTGATTCCACTCTCTCTCACTCAAAATCCATGTTGAATGCATTTAGTTTGTGAGTCTCCATGGATGGGTTTTTGTTGTGTTTTCTTTGAGTCTGAGTGAGTGCTTGAAAATCCCTTAGTATAAGTATGCACCCAGTTATCTTGTTGGCCTACTAGCTCGAGGGTGGCTTTCTTACAAGCCAACGATTGGGAGGTGAGCTTCCCTTGGCCTTGGGAAGACTTTCTTGTTTTGTAGGTTTTAGCTCTTGGAGGAGAGTTTGAGTTTGGCATCATGAAGAGAAAATAGTATTCAAGTGTGTTGTAGAGTTAAAGGCAATGTGTATGCCTTGGCCATGAGCCTTGTACAGGGTTTATGATTCAAGAGAGTGAATCTCTCTTTGTAAGCCTATTTTTTATTTAATTCTCTTGTAAAAATATTTGTTCATTTTCAATAAAATGTATAGAATTAAAGTTGTTATTATTTGGGCTTTTGGAAACAATAAAATGGTGTGGAAAAACTGTATCTCTCTCTCTCTCCCTTAGTTCATGTTTTTAGTATGCTAGATGCTTGTAAAGAAAAGGAAAATACCTTGCCTTTTGATTATTTGATGAAAGAAATAAAATGTACTATTGTATTAGATATATATATATATACTTTCTTAGCTTATTGTTTTTATTAAATGTTCTCTATTTTTTTAAATAACAGAGACTTATAATAATTAATAATATATATAAACATATACATTACTATTATTATATTTATACCTTATAGATTCTATATGTTTTAGGCTTTATTAAATGAAAGCAAATAAAATAAGTGAATCGTTGTTGAAATCGATTTAGGTTCATTTTGGAGTTAAAGTTTGTTTTTAAATATTGTTCTGTGTGTGGGCAGTCTACGGCCGCTACCTGCAAGGCAAGGCAGGGCGCTGGGCCAAAGGCCCCTAACCCGCCCACAGGGGCTCGACCCTGTGGATGGAGTGGGTACCTCTACCCCTGGCCACGGCCATGGCCTGCGTAGAGCACGATCCATTCGGTCGGCCCATGTCCTGTCTAGGCCCTTGTCCTCTCTTTGATGTGTTTAAACCAAAACAAAAAAAAATTATTTAGCAGTCTCTGATATTTTATTTAGTTCGGCTCTGCTAAAAAATTTTACCACTGTATTTTTATTATTATAGTTTTATTAATATATGAATAATGGTATATATATACTCTATTTTCTTTGCACAACAAATTCTTTAAATATATATATTTATGCTTATATATATATTCATAAATACACTTCTCTGTGTAAATTCCAGAGAACTATTTTTATTTGACAGCAATATCATTTTAATCTTGATGGAGAATAACTTTTGGGAATCCTTTTGAAACTTAGAGGAATGAAAACATACATGCTAGAAAACTTTAGACTTTTTCTTGAAACTTGGAAAATTTAATTATTAGAAAACAAATTTTAAACCTGTAGGAAACAAAATAGAACCCATGAGGACAAAATAAAATAGTTGGAAAATAATTTTAGGGAAAATAACCTTCTCACTTGGGAAGGGATTTTCCTTCTTCATTCCCATTTTCTCACCTGCAAACCAATAAAACAAAAAGTTAAACTTGTGAGAAAATAGAATTTAGGAATGTTTTTATAAACATTTTTAGGGCTTGATGTAATGCCCTAGGTTTATGGAGTTGTTATAACTTTAAACCCCTCGTTAAACTTCTTAATCTCATTTATGATTGTTAGTTCTATCTATTGTTTGAAACTATTAAGTGGTGTTTAAATCTTTCATTCAATTTATTATACTCAAGTTCTATAGTGGAAATGTTTGTTTAATTGTTTTAATTTAAGTGTATTAGTTCTATAGTTGATGCTATAAAGTTATTTTATTTATTTATTATTTTATTAATTTTGTAAAAGTTCTATAGTTGGATTATTATTTTAGTTTTATTTTTACCCCACATAGTTGATATAGTGGCGTTATGCTGCTAAAATTTTTAGTGAAAATTTACCCTTAGTATTGTTATGCTATCAAAATTTTTGGGATTACAGAAAGGATTATTTAATTAATTTATTTTAGTATTTTAATTTTCTCTTTTAATTATATGGATAAATGTTTTAAATTAAAGACTTGAAACCTTGTTATTTCCTTGGATAAATTTAGCTGGTTATTTCAATTTATCTAGCCTTATCATGTTAGTTGTTATATTTTAATATTAGTTTAGTTGATAGTTATTTCTAAGGTTAGGTTAGGTTCTGACTTAGGTCAAAACTGTATCACCTTCACATAGGAAACCTTAGGGTTGGATTCCTGGATGGAAACCACCCCTCTTTACGAGGCTCCTTGCGATGTACACCCCACTTAGTTGCTATCATTATTGTATGGATTAAGAAATAAGTTTTGCATCATCCTGCACCAATTTGACTTCGTCACCTTTGTGTGATGTGCTTAGCATGTGTTGTGAATACAACCATGTTACATGCATGTGTCACCAATCATGGATGTTGCGCACGAGGGGGTTTTAGAGTTGGGTGGGAAAACTTTTTGCTATTTCATGTCATGACCACATGGCAAATGTGGGCATGATAGGAGTTGATCTCCCTCAAACCAAATCTATATTTTTTACCTAGTTGGAAAAAATAAAAATGGCGCTTAACATGCACCAATCTACAACATATACTCATGGAGCCAAGGAGAGCTTCACCAATGAAATAACTACTATAGGGAAACCATAAGAAATAGGTGCTTGACCTATTCCATACTACATCATGTTTGTTCTCAACAACAAGGGGTGAGAAACTAGAATTTAGGTCAGCAATAAAAGACATGGATGGAAATGAATCTCCATCACCAATTTCAATCTTATTACACTTGTTGAACTCTTCATGCGAACTAAGGCAAAACAAGAACACCTCCAATTCACATGGCAAAGGAGATTGTACCTGAATGCACTATTGATCCACAAGAGAAGACACTTCATCTTGTAGAACAAATTGGAAAGACTCCAGCTCGGGTATACCTTTGAGTTAGGTTGTTGTCTATTGAAATTTAGGCATGAACATGCATTGCCGCTCATTCACATCAATGTCCCATACAAAGGACTCAACCTCAACTACAACACCAACACATCCAAGAGCTGGTGAACATCCCACATCAAAGTGGAAACATTCATATTCATTTGTATCCTCACTGAATTCTTGAACAAAACTTTCATATGTGTTGTAATAACTTTTGAATTCTAAATCATAAACATGATTCAGGCTACAATTCAAACCATCAGCATACACATTAATACCATGAAACACCTCAAGTGGAGAACTATGTTCTTCAAATTGTCTCTCAGTTTCAATTCCATCTCGACAACTTGTTGTGTCATATATGTTACTGCAAACAGACTATTGACACATTTCTTCTTCCACATTCATTTTTATATCATTTCCTTGTGACTGAGATGAAGCACATTCTGCATGAGGAAGACAACATACATTGCACCAAAGAAATAGGTTCTCATATACGTCCACATGATCACCATCCTCAAAATCTAGGGCAAGCTCTTCACACTAAAACTCCATGGTTGCACCACTAATTGTCTTCGATTGTTTATCAACATGTACAACCACCTCTACATCTACCTCATGCAAACAAGTACTAACTATCTCATCACAAATAGGAATGAAGGAGGGCATTAAATCAAACAAGAAAGAAGCTTCTTGTTCATCCCATGTTTTTGTTGCAAGTATGTGCCTAATTAGTGTTGTCATTGATGTCAACATATTAGTTTTGTCATTGGTGTCAACTATGCTCTTGTTTTGTTGCTTACTTGTAATGAGTTTTGAGGATATTGAGAAAATTTGTCCTCTGGTAGAAATAATATGTTGCAAAGTATCTTTGAAGAACAGTCTCATAGATAGCTCCACATTGCCTATAGATCAAATATCCTTGCTTGCAGATTGGAAGTTATTTAGAGGTCTGTCTTAAGATGTTATGTTCCAAGTTTGAGCCTCTAGTATGAATATTTGAGTGAGTTATGTTCACTAGAGTGAAAAATACTTTTTCTGTATGTTTGGTGGTGACAGGGAGAAAGTATTATGCTCTGCATTCCTCTGCATTGAAGTATTTTTGTCTGCGGTTCTAGAGTTAAGTCTAAGATGATGTTATGTGCCTTCAACTCCAATGGTTCGTGATTGTTAAAAAAAAAAAAATCTCTAATCCAATTGTTAATCATCAAATCACCAAGATATGATATCAATTGGTGAGATACAAGGCTTTGACTACTACAATATAGAAATCTGAAAATTGTATGCAAATCTAAAAATAACTTTGCTTAATCCTTGAAATACCATGAAGAGATTTAACTTATTTATGATGCTAAAATCAGCCACTCTAACATGCTTGATAAAATAACCTTAGATGAACTTATAACAACAATAACATCACCATAAGATAGCAGCAACAAAGAGGCACAAATCAGCAACATAAGAATGCAAGATCTCACAACACAAGGTAACAATGAAATAGAAGATCAAACACATAACACAGTGTTTACGTGGAGAAACCCTTGCGGGAAAAAAATCCACCAAGAAGAGAGGCTCAAGTTGTATTATCTTCAAAGACAAGATTACAATACATCCACTTCTAATCTCCTCTTCACTCTTCAATCCAGCAACACCTCTATACCTATAAAACTGAGATATCCTCTCATTGTTACTCCACCAAAATTCACTCTCAAGTCTCCTATATTATACAAAATGGGTACCCACCAAATAAATTCGTGGAAGATGGACAAAATCCAACATTTCTATCTTGTGATACACCAAAATCATCTTCTTATAGATTCCCTTACACCTATCATAGGCATCTTCCCAATATAGGCACCTAGAACTAAGAATAGGAACTTGCAAGACAATAATTGCTGTCATGGAATTCCGTACACCTTATTGATGCAGAGGCATCCACACTATAACCTTTGCATATAGCATGAATGTCTGCAGACCAACCTCATCATCATCATCTTCACTTATCCGGATGACGATGTCCGAACTGCCTGCAGGATATTTGCAGAAATATCCTGATGATGCCGTTTTAACAGACTTCTTCACTTAGCGAAATCTCACTTCGCCGATCCTCCAGGGATGACCCGATCCAACCTCAGGGTGATCTTCGACACTCTGTCTTATCAGTTTGACCTAGCACATGAGGATGCTAGGCTTCTCAACATCTGTCGACCGCAATCCTGCACACCTGCATGCAAACAAACAAGCTACCTACTAACCTACTGTACATTGCCATTCCACCGATCAGATGAGTCAACCGGTGGAATGGATCAGTATATCCATGAAGCCACTCAACCCAGCAAATCGATTTACAGGAAGGAGATCAAACAGAAAACGAAACAGGATCTTTATTGGTTCAAAGATGCAATACAATATGATGTTCCTCACACAGAACACTCAACTCCTCTGCTGGATGCAACACTACACTGCCGATCGATGATCTCTACAATCAACCGATCTCATGCTTATAAAGATTTCCCTATGAGTACTACTGACCCAACTCCAAGCGGCTGGGAACTCTCCAGGCGGCTGGGAGATCCCACCGAACATACATCATGACAGCTGTTATAACTAACTAGCTAAAAATAGCAAAAGCCTGGTCAGCATGATCTTATCATGATCAGCTTGACCTTATTACATGCAACTGGTCTTAACAGACCTTCTTGGAAACATAAACAGGACCTAAACTGCTAACTGCCTTATCCAGACCAGCTGTCAGGTAGGTGCTCCTGCACCACTTATGACAATCGTAAGTTGTCATAGATGCTCTTAAAAACTTATGAAATGCATCATAACAACCCAAAAATACATTTCCCTAAGATAGGCACCAAGATTCTCCATCTCACCTCATTTACTATTTACTGAGATTCTTTGAGTAGTAAAAGTAACTCTGTAACAACCTCATGGTGAAACTTGTACATCCCTTATGGCTAATTACAAATTACAAATAATACATGGAATAAACATAAATATTGGGATTTACAAGGTTAATGGCACCTTATCCCAGCATTCTCCCACTTGACATTATACATTGTAAATCAACCCATAAGAAAACTCAACAAGGGAAAAACATCCCTTAGCCAACCATGTACCATTAATTCTTCAACACACTTTTGTGCTCCAATAAGATACCTACAAAAGAAACCATGATAACCACCATCTCAAGCAAGAAATCCTCACATCATGTCACCCATGATAGGACAAGGAACATGCCTAGGTGAAACATATCAACTGCCACTGAAACCTACACCAATATATACATGAATAAAAGCATCAAATCCAAATGATAACAAATGACTCTGAATGACTGCCACACTCACACCAAATTGGAATAGCAACCACAACAAGTTTCTTGCTCATCCAAAACTATCCATACCTCAAACTAGGGTAAACAAACTATCATAGGTAGAATTTCATGCTGTCAACATAACAACCCAAATCTACAAACTAGTCCTTGTATATCCACCATCCTGCAAAAGAAGACTCCAAGGTAACAACACACATAGACATGCGATCAAAAACCTCTAGTGTAACTAGACCAAGAGAGGTGCCCCTCTCATACATAACACATATACCTTCTAAAACTCCCACTACATAGGTAATGTCAAATTTGAAAGTAAGATCATAGCATTAATAAGTCCTCCTATAGCAGTTCACATAGAGGATGTGGCTAACTCCTCTATCATAGTGTTAAAGAAGCATACAATGATATGCAAAATACATCTCTCATTACCAAACCAAATAACTCTCCCAAGTCTTTCAAACCAATGAAGAAAAAGATCAAGGAGCTACATAACTATTGCCAAAAAACAATGAAGTACAAACAACAGCACATGACTCCATTCAAAACCTCAACTCCATAAACATAAGAACCCTCAGGAAGAAGATAATATACCAGGAAAGAGAGAACTTGCAAATCAAGCCATGTCCTTATTCCACACTAACATGTGCCAAACTGTGTAAAGTAATATCTCCTTCAACACTCCCAAACTAAAAGGATATCAACATATAACCATTCAACTTATAATGAAAACATGGAAGCAATAGATGTAAACCTCTCACTGAAAGTAGATCAAACTTGCCAAACATTCTCACAACATAAGGGAATATGCCCAAAGCCACTAACCATCTCTTGTACCTCTCCCACTAAATCCTCAGAACTAACCCAAGTTCAAGATTACAAGGAGAACAATGAAAATACATAAAATCATGCATCTCCTTCTCAACAAGTCCTCACAAATCAACATTCAAGACTAATGCACAAGAGAAGACAAGATACATATAAAGAATGCATCTAATAATTAGGCAGGCAACACCTGTTAGATCATTTACTTGCCGAGTAGACCAAGAGTAGGATACAAGATTGTCATGTGCATACAACACCAAGCAATATAAGCTTTCAATAAAGACAACCTTCTCATTAGGTCTATGATGGACTCACATCCATTTCTAGGTGTAGGCTCCTCGATCTTTACTGTTGAAAAAATTTCATAACAAGTAACCATTTCAACACATATCCCTTAACATAAGAAATATCCAGCCTAACCCAAGTCTCTCTAGTATCCATGAGCACCCACCAATCAATCCATGCCAACTTCAAATGCAACCTACAAAATCATTAAGCTCCAAGAAAATGATTAATACTCAAAACCAAAGAGAACTACATCCTCTCTAAAGGAAGAACAATAACACCTTTACTAAAGGCTCTAAGGGTATTCCATGAAACAAGATGTTAACACCTCTTCAAAATCACATGAAGATAACCATATATCGCCAAAGCTCTCACTAAACCATGATACCGAGCTACACATGGAAACAAGATATCAAACCATCACTATCAAAAGCTCCCACTAAAATATGTAACCAAGCTATCCATGACATCATGATAACCATCTCCTAAATGAAGATCATCCATGGCCTCAACACAATCAAAGAATCAACTATAAATGACATAGCACCCAAAAGGTCAACTAAAACCATAATCTCCAAAACAATAAGATTAAGCATCCTCTGTCAATAGAACCAAAGATGTTAATAAACCCTCATTGCAACCTAAGGGTAGAATCCAAGAGCTCCTTATGAAACCAACAACTATTGCAAAAGATCATCCATCTTCTAACCAAAGATTATCCATGGATCACTACATACTGAAATAGCATCAGCTTAGAACCAAAATCTTGAAAAACAAAGAAGATAGAACATACTATGTAACTACACAAAACTCCCACTAAAAATGATACTAAGCTATGCATGGTATCATGACCAACATCATTACCAAAAAACTCCACTAAAAGTGAATAGAGCTTCTCATGCACCATAACTTACTGCTATAGATTCTAATGAACAACTATATCAGGTACTCTAAACCATCCTTTTGTCTCACTATAATAAACATAACAATGTAAACAAGATGACCAAGAAGAGGTCAACCAAACAAAATCCTCATCTGACAATTTACAAGATCTGCACTCATGCAACATCTCAAAGGAGAAAAAAACATGGTCAGTGCTCCAATCTCAAATAACTAAACAATAGATCCAACCCCACATCATCAACATGTAGAACAAAGATAACCAGGAATAACATGTAGATTTCCAAGATTCAAACAATAGGATCAACACTAGACCTGATTTGCCAAGAAAATCCACATAAGAGTTGTTGGAGTCCAGGACAACACTGAGAAGGGGGGTGAATCAGTGTTGTATAAATTTTAAAACCTTTTTGTAACTTTTAACTTTCAAGACAAAGAGAGAGGAAGACATCAATGATTTGTTAAACACATATGCACATGATTGATAATGAAAGGTGTGAACAAAACCTCATGAGCAAAGCATTAATACACACACACACAGATGAACACAACATGAATCATGGCACAAGTTTTTCATGAGTGGAAAACCCTCCTGGGGTAGAAAAACCACTCAAAAACTACCTAACTGGCTTAATCAAAACCTCACTAGTTACACATAGTTCTCACTAATCAAGAAAGCTTCACTAGCTTTACAAAATGCTTCATTGGCATACACTAGCCTCACTGGATGATACATGGCCTCACTGGCATAAATTTACCTTACTGGTAAATACAATCTCCATTATCAAACAAAGTGTACAAGAAATGATTGCCATTCAATCTGATTTGCACCATTGCATACCCTCATTCATCTCTTTTAAATTTTTTATCTTTGCATATCTCAACACACTTTCTTCATCACGTACACAGTATCATTTCATCATCTAATTATATTTGCAAACTCTTCATCTCTCTCTATTCATATTTTTCTCTCTATCAAAACATGATCTTACATTCACAATATCATGACTCATCTATATTTATTTTTCAAAAATTTCACAAAAATATTTTCAATCCTACATCTTTGATCTTCAAAAATCCAATGACACAATACACCTGCAATAAAATAAATACATAAAAAAAAATCCCTCCTTATTCCTCCTTTTTGAAAAACTATTCATCGTCTGCATCAAATATTTCATCTCCTTCTCTGCATGACCATACATTTTCACTTGCAAAATACAATCATTCAATTCTTCTTCAAATCCCTTCACATTCCTCTTCCATCTGAAAAAATTTATCTCTTTTCCTCTACAAAGATCCATCATTCCAATATGTAAATCTTCTCTGTATTTTGTTAATCTCTCTTGCCATTTTATTATCTTGACCCTTCATAATCTACAAACAATAAAATCTCTCTTCTCATTTGCATGATGTCCTTCACCTACAAAGAAAAATGACCTATTGCTTCTCTTCAATCAAATCATCTAACATTTCTTTTTCCAAGATCTCATAAGAAAAAAAAATGTCTTCAAAAACCATTTTTGTTCTCCAAAAAAAATTTCATAATATATCTTCAATAATAAATCAATCTCATCATCTTCTCAAAAATATAATCTTCTCACAAAAATAAATAGAAATAAATCAAAAATCTTCTAACTACCTTCATACATCCTAAAAGCTCTCCTTAAAAATAGCATATAACTTCACATTTTTTTATGTCATAAAAAAATGACATTAAGAAGGCCACCAAAATAGGATAAAAACAAACAAGTTTCCAAAATAAAATAAAGCCATAAATATGACTTATTCGGACTCCCCACACCACACTTAAATATAGCCTTTTATGGCTTTTTAGCGCTCAACGTATTTTAAATCATAACTCTTAATTTGCATTGGCGCCGATTTCACTTAAGAAGAATACCGCTTCATTTGGTAGATAGAAGGGAGGGACGGTCAAGCAAGCGGCATAAAGACCCTTCAAAAGGTGACTTTTAAATTATGAACCTGTAGTAGCAGGTCACCATTAATTTAAAACAAAAATGCATAGATCATATGACAACCTATTTAAGGATTTTATTAGATGATTATTTAAGGCATATTTAAACCATTTCCCTGACTTATGACATTAGTCATTTAAATGAATGCTTCTGCTAAGAACATTTTATTTTCTACCACTAAACCTCTGCTATAACTTCACCAAAGATAGAACTCAGAGTTACATACCTTGCTAGTGTATCAATCATCCTTAACATGACTTTCATGTAACAACCTTATAGACACAATTACTCAAGGCAACTCATGCATGAGGACATAGCAGCATATGAAGATAACAAACACAACCTCACCAAATCACTTATGCCTCCACATTCTGACCATTACAAAGTCTTGATGAAACTTTTTCAAGTAACTTTACAAAAGTGCTACACCATTACTTTCTTTGCAAGAGTCACAACAAACCTATGAAGACATCAAGTCTCATATGATCATAACCAACCAATTAACATATGAACTAAAACATGGCATTGAGCAATACCAATTTTGAACATCATGGACATCCTATTTCTTCTCTTGCTCTTGCATTACTGAAGCATGTGAACTTTGTCATACCAAGCCTATGAGGTCATATCATGAGGATCATCTTGTGAACTAATCATCCTGTAAACAATATCAAGGCATCCTAATCAAACACGTCCTTGATAAATCTGATACATGATCCAGTCAACTCAATATATCAACTAAATAACTGATGAGCAACAACATCATGAGTATGCACACAACTCTTGTGACATCTGAACACCATGAAGACCCTTGTATATCACAAAATCTACTCAACACCTTTTTGACATCAATGACAATCAATCTCCATCAAGAGTAACCATAGATCATAGGAACCCAACAAGCAACCCTCCAAATCTATAATTGTTTCCATCTAGAATGCTCTATGAGTCTGAATACAATCTTTCCATAGATTTACAAACCACATATTTTTGTTAACATGTAAAACCTGCAAAACCATCTCTCTATAAATCTAAAATCACTTAAACATCTAGATATTCACACTATACATGTCATCTAAAATAATGAAATATCACAGATCTCTGATTCCATAGCTTTTTGTAACAGGAAAACTGTAGAACCTACATATCCAAAATAACATGAATATGAAAGAAAAGGAACCAGGTTGTCCAAGATTTTCCATATCACTAAAATACCAACTCCACAACCCACATGCAACTGGTGGCAAATCATCCAATGCTTTCATGTAACCAAGGGCTAAACCAATGAATCCACCATAAGCACTCCATACTATAGTCCAAAAAATAAATGTTCTTCCATGCGACCAGGGAACCATAATCAACCACCCAACATGAAAACCCATTCACTTCACATGACCACAAGGTAAAGGAACATAACCACAATGCAAGAAGATACTCACATATTGCCAAATTGAAGCTCTAGATCACTACCACAAGATCAACTCCATGAAGATCCATAACCTTGAGCCTCAAGAACCCACCATAGATCTCATTGACAATATCCATCCAAGAGTTAGGTACTATGGTTTTCAATCTCAAAGATTTGCAAAACAATGCCAACATACAAAACATCCACTGCAGCCCAAAAAACCTCCAACTCTACAATTCCTTCCAACAAATTCACAAGATTTACAAACTAAATTCAAAAATGGAGGAATACCCAGAACCAAATTACCATGAATCTATCACATGCAAGAAACATGCAAGCCCATGAAAGTACATGCAACCCACATGCAAACACATGCAAGCAACATGCAACTCACATGCAAGCCATGGAACAACCTTAAGCTTTGATACCAATTGTTGGAAAAATGAACAATTTGTAATCCAATTGTTAATCATCAAATCACCAAGATATAATATCAATTGGTGAGATACAAGGCTTTGACTACTACAATATAGAAATCTGAAAATATCTTTGCTTAATCCTTGAAATAACATGAAGAGATTCAACTTCTTTATGATGCTAAAATAAGCCACTCTAACATGCTTGATAAAATAACCTTAGATGAACTTATAACAGCAATAACATCACCATAAGATAGCAGCAACAAAGAGGCACAAATCAACAACATAAGAATGCAAGATCTCACAACACAAGGTAACTATGGAACATAAGATCAAACACATAACATAGTGTTTACGTGGAGAAACCCTTGTGGAAAAAACTCCACCAAGAAGAGAGGCTCAAGTTGTATTATCTTCAAAGACAAGATTACAATACATCCACTTCCAATCTCCTCTTCACTCTTCAATCCAGAAACACCTCTGTACCTGTAAAACTGAGATATCCTCTCACTTTTACTCCACCAAACTTCACTCTCAAGTCTCATATATTATACAAAATGAGTACCCACCAAACAAATTCGTGGGAGATGGACAAAATCCAACATTTCTATCTTGGGATACACCAAAATCATCTTCTTAAAGATTCCCTTACACCTATCATAGGCATCTTCCCAATATAGGCAACTAGATCCAAGAATAGGAACTTACAAGACAATAATTGTTGTCATATGTTGTCATAGAATCTCTTACACCTTATGACAATTGTATGTTGTCATAGATGCTCTTACAAACTTATGACATGCGTCATAATAGCCCAAAAATACATTTTCCTAAGATAGGCACCAAGATTCTCCATCTCACCTCATTTACTATTTACCAAGATTCCTTGAGTAGTAAAAGTAACTCTGTAACAACCTAGTGGTGAAACTTGTACATCCCTTATGGGTAATTACAAATTACAAATAATACATGGAATAAATATAATATTGGGATTTACAAGGTTAATGGCACCTTATCCCAATAGTGATTTGGTGGTCCGCAAGTGATCTTTTCCTTATGACAGCAGTTGGCATTATTGTTTATATGCTCTGGTTTGAAGAATCTTCTTGACAGAGTGGTTAGAAGTTGTGTGGATATTCCTAATGATTTCAATGTGCTTGTGGATGTGTCCTGATCATGTTCCTACCCTTGGATTGCTCCGCAAAGAGAAATTTGGATTGTGGATGAAGAATATTCTTAGAAGACCTAGTGTTGTCACCAATCTTGGCCGACTTTGCTAATTTCACTATTTGTGGAGATGATTTGAAGATTGTAGAAGCATGTCATGGCATGAAGGATTGAATTTGAGTCCCAGCTAAGGTGTGGTGTGATTAACATACATCTTTACACCTTTCCCTTAGATAATTTTTGTATTAGGTCCAGACCTATTTCTATGTATGTTTTGTAATGCCAACCTTGGAGATTGTTACAACGGTTGATGAATGTATTGCCAATCTTGATGTACATTCCAAGGTTGATGATTTGTATAAAGTCTTGTAATGTAGTTGTAGATTAGGTAAATGCAATAAGGCAAAACACTAAATCAAATGCTAATAAAAACACAAGATTATACCTTATGAACACAACTAATCCCATCAAGGGAAGAAGGAGCCTTTGCACCCAAAAGAAGCTCCCAAGACCAAGATGATCCCTAGACTTTGGATTCAAATGTGAAATGCTTCTCAATTGTGCAACTCACTATTTACTCAAAGGTGATTTTGGCATGGTAACTTTGCATGGAATTAGATGATGAAAATGACTTGTGAGAGGTTGTATTTATAGACTTTTTGAGAGGATTTTGATCCAAGGGTGGAGATTGATTGGAGAGATCAATGGTGGAGGGCCTAGATTTGATCTTAGAAGATGGAGGGCTAGGAATAAAAGTAAATCTTTTATTCATTTTTGGGAAAGGGGTGAATAAATGAGGTTGGGTGAGATGGATTATTTGTGAATTAAAAATTCACATGGGGAAGGGTAAAGTGAATTAAAAATTTATTTGGGGAAGAGTGGATATTTATGAGTTATGACATGTGTAAGAGGAGTAAATGTGATGTGTGATTTATTTGAATTTTAATTTGGGGAATGTGGAGAGAAGTGCTAATGAGGGTTTGACTCACTTAATTAGGGTGATTAACCTAATTAATGTGGCTAGAATAAATTAGTAGAGGGATTAGAGGGGGGATAAGATTAATTAATTAGTGATTTAATTAATTAATCCTAAGGCTAGGCTAGAGTAGGCAATTAAATAATAGCTATTTAATTGTCTAGGGTAGGGATAGGCTAATTAGTAGGCTGGATTAATTAGTTAACATGGTTTTAACTAATTAATTGGATTTAAGGAAAATGGGGGAATTGATTTAATAAATTTTGCATATTTATTAAATCAATTGGCTAAGGTTTGGACTATTGAATTAATAAAATTAATTCAATTTTGGGGATAAAATAGTGTGGATTTAGATGATGAAAGGGGTAATTAATTAAACAGAAATTTAATTAATTGGTTGGAAAGGAAATTGGTATGTTTAGGGATGTCGGGAGTCAGTTTGGTGGTCGAGACATTTTTAGGTGTCTACATTTGCCCCTCTTTGACGTGGCGTCAGGACCTAGGAGGGAAGTGGCGTCAGGTCGAAGAAAAATATGCCCCAACTGCCGGGAAGGAATGAGATGGATAGGGGATGCCCCCTCGAGAGGTTAGCGGGGAAATGAAAATTTTGCAGATAGGCTCTCGAAAGGATGCGATGGAAGTGACGGTTGGAGAGGTGATGGAAAAAGAAGATGGTAGGAGGAAAAATGGAGGAAAAAGGCTGAGTCTGCACCCTGGAGGAAAAAAGAAGGGATGGAGGGGTGACATGGCCCACTATATTAGGGAAAGTGGGCCCAAAGAGTGCCACATTGGCACACTTTTGACCTAATAGCACTAGGGACTGTCTGTGTGGGGCCACATGATTGGGGCCTGTGAGACATTCAGAAGAAGAAAGTGTGTGGGCAGAAATAAGTTAGTATCTAACAAAGAAGTGGTGGCTTCAGGACACACAACGATTTATACTGCAGTCGCGGGAGCGACGAGTGCGATCCGTGATGGCACTGTTTGATGAGGAGTGGTGGCCTCGACTGGCAATGCTGGGGCTTTGAACGGTGGCAGCGATGCCCGTGCTATGAGCTCATAGAGCTCTAATGACGACCGCAGTGGAGCGATACCGCAGCGAGACTTCTAGCTTTCTACTACCGACAGGAGAGATGACCATCACATTTGAGGATGTTTATCGTATCCTCAAGCTGCCAATTCTAGGTCGATGTGTGAGATATGACACGAGGAGGGGACAAACTGCATTGATCAGAGTGTTTAGAGTAGAGCACGTGGTTTTTTCGGCAGATGGGAGGGAGATGGATTATGATAGGACGCTGGAGGCGGGTGTAGATCTCTTTGCCTTATTTTTGTGTGCATTGATTAGAGGTGTGGTGCTGCCGGATAGGTGAGGCAGAGGTTTCCTTGTGGGCTGGGGTGGGATGATAGAGGGGATGGTGAGCCATGAGATTGTTTATGCATGGGGGCTGGTGATGCTAGCACAGTTGCTTCACAAGATGCACACAGTCGCTTACCTTCATGACAGGGCTTTATCTGTTGGGGTGACGCTGCTACACATATGGCTTTGGGAGCACATCCCTGTGACTCAGCCGACATGTGATTATTATCGATGGCCGTTTGAGGCGTTTGTGTTCTTGTATCGGGATGTAGAGTATACCTATACTGGACAGGTCCGCCACTGGTGGAGGATACTGGATGATGTGATTAGCGTGGTATGGCGAGCATATATTGGTTGTGAGGAGTGGCCTGATGATGTGATCCATCTCCCGTACACATTTCAGTAGAGATTTCTTATGGGTTGTGTAGACTGTACCATAGAGATGTACTTACCCTCACGGGTTATGCGTCAGTTTGGACTAGTACATGATATGCCTCAGCAGATGGCGATATATGCGCAGACGCCACGGGATACAGCTCACTGGCCTGCACCATTACAATCACAGGTTGCGCTGAATGATTGGGCAGCACTTCGGCCAGTTCAGTGGGATTGGAGGAGCACAGTGAGGGATGCAGGTACTACGCCTGCTTATGAGGCATGGTGGCAGACGCATCGGCCCACTCGACTGACAGATCCGACGGGGGAGATATCAGAGGATGAGGGAGATGGGGGTGGAGATGATCTGGATGGGGATGGTGATGAGGTTGTTGTGGAGGACTATATTGTAGAGGTGATGGATGATGGGGAGGAGAGGGTGATTACGAGAGATGGTCAGCGTGTGGATGAGGTGGCAGCGGGGTAGGGACTAGTGGGGCAGGAGGTTCCAGCACAGCAGGTTCCAGCACAGCAGGTTCCTGTACAGCAGGTTCCAACACAGCAGGCTCCTGTACGGCAGGTTCTAGTACAGCAGGCCCCAGTTAGGGGTGGACGACAGCATAGAGGACCGCAGTGGCGCGGTGGATAGCCGAGGATGGAGCAGGGTGATCTATCTCCATCACAGGTGGAGCAGCTGCGAGTCGGTAGACATGATGCCGAGGCAGGGAGTTCAGGGGCAGGGGTGGCGGTAGAGAGTGAGAGGCTAATGCCTCGGTGACGTCCACGAGATGAGACAGAGGAGGTGGAGATGTTACGTGCTCAGGTGGCCAGCCTAGAGGAGGTGTTAGGATGTCGAGAGGCCGAGCTGGGACAACTGCAGGGAGTAGATGGGCAGATGGCAGTGCTAGAGGCTCAGTTGGCTCAGGCTCGAGAGGACATGGAGGATTTGAGGATAGAGCGGGATGCAGCGCTCGTGAGAGCACATCAGGCAGAGACTGCATTGAGCAGTGTACAGGTTGCGGGTGGGGGACTTGCCCTGATTTTGGCAGGGATGCAGACCCAGCTGGCTCAGGTGCAGACACATGCACATCAGATACAGGGGCAGTTGAGCCAGGCATAGAGACAGATATCCCAGGTACAGGGAGAGCTAGCAGAGGCTAGAGCACAGATGGAGTATTATCAGGGGTTGTATTATGCAGCCGTGCCTGCAGTGCAGTGAGCACCGAGTTACAGCCAGGTCAGTAGATCAGGGGCATCGAGATCACATCGATCGAGATCTATTCAGTTAGTTCAGCAGACGATGCCTCCTCCCTCACATGTGCCCCAACAGGGTCCTCAGGTACTAGTAGTGCCATAGCCACAGCTGCCGCCAGGATCACAGGCTCGACCAGGGTCAGCGTCTCCTACCCCCTCAGAGAGAGGATCCTCGATGTGATAGTTATATCATGTTTGCCCTTAGAGGCATTGTATCAGAACACTTTATTTTTTGATGATGTGAGCGATGTACATTATTTTTGCGGTGATTATATATTATGCGATAATTCTGATGGTTTATGATGTTCTATTGTGATGATGCTTATATGATGGATGCACATGTTATATTTTATATGTTGTGGATGCGTTTTGTTGTTTGCAAATGATGTGTATGATTTGATGGATGCATGGATGTGATGGTGATATATATGAGTTTATGGACTATATGATGTAACTAAATATGCGGACTAATGATCATTTATGATGGATGGAAATGTATATGCCACTAGATGATTTAAATGTTTCAAATGGTAATGCTGGTGATGTTTGTAATGCACTAATTGTTTATGAGATGTCTATATGTATGGGATGCAATGTGATGATATTAATTTTAATTTTATCATGTGCCTATGTGGTAAATGAGTGTGATATGATGTTTTAATGTTATGCAGCTAAAATGAATCTATTTTTGTTTTATGCAAACTTAAATGGATCTAAAACTTTAAATGGATTAAAATGAACCTACGATGTTATGTAAATGAATTAACATGAATCTAAAATGTTATGTAAAGGGATTAAAATGAACCTAAAATAAGATGCAAATGGATTAAAATGAACCTAAAATGAGATGCAAATGGATTAAAATGAATCTAAAATGTTATGTAAAGGGATTAAAATGAACCTAAAATGAGATGCAAATGGATTAAAATGAACCTAAAATGAGATGTAAATGGATTAAAATGAACCTAAAATGAGATTAAAATGCAGTTTAGGTGATAGGTGGTATGCACACTAGGCGATAGGTGAGGTAGTCTAGTCCTGATACACATGATGTTCCTTGTGTTGACCCTGAATGGTGAGACTGTGGGAGAATGTGTTAAGTGGGGGGGATGATAGGGGTGGGAGCGTCTAGGGGATGGTGGTGGGGAGATTGGAGGCTTGCTAGGTTAGGAGACACCACGTCATTGAGGGGGGGTTTGGGTTGGTTCAAAATGTGTTAGGTGGAGATATGGTGGGGAGATGGGGTCAGTGAGGGTTTAGATTGGGGGGGGGGAGGTTTGAAAAGTGTTTATCAAATCTAGGCCGATATGGAATGGGTGACTGAGTGATTAGGAAGATGATTGTGAGCTAGTAACAGTAGTTGCACAAAATTAATTGAGAGCATTTCTTAGTTTAATGTAGCAATGTAGGATATAGTTCACAAAGGTATGAAATGACCTAGGTGATGATGTATATCCGACGATTGCATGGACTAGACCCACAAACAATAGGTTGATTTCATACATGCCCAAGGTAGTATAATCTTGCCTAGTGAAGGAAGGGGACTCGTAGCAGTGAGTGTGAATAATGCATCTAAGGTGTTGGTGCCTGTAGATGCAAATAGGACACATCATGCTAGAACCGACCTGGACTTCAAGATATGAATACTATTCTTGGAGTAATGAAAGCAACCCACAAGCACAGCATACCGAAATAATGACTATGTCTACTCCAAGGGCTATCCGCTACGTACCATGATATGATGAGATCAAGGTAGCTTTGGAGATTACTTGGAGCGAGACAAAAAGATAAAAATCAATAAGCAAAAAGACCAACGAAAGATACAAATAGCCTTTGTGTGCTCTTACCAAGAGATGTGATGATAGAATGATAGATTTTTGTCCATTGTAGGAAAGACATATCTTAGGACGCAGATCTGTTTTGATTGGAGAGTTTTTTTGGAAGATGGGCAAAAGAACATTCGGGCCAAATGCAAGATTATAGTTGGTATATTGCTTGATGATTTTTGCGCGAGGGACCATGTTTCAATGGTATACATAGCATGCGTATCATCTTGTAGATCTAGAAAGTTCAGTGAGTGGAACCATCCCAACGGGTGGAATGGGTGCATCTTAGATACCTGAGTACTGGAAACATCCTTCGTATTCCAGACTGCCTACATACCCTGTGTCCACGAGATCAAGGTAATTTTAAGATGCGGGTGAAATGAATATGTAGTTCTGGCAAGACTTGATGATGTGGGAATGGTTTGCGATGGGATTTGATGAGGGTTGATGGGATGTGTGTGTAGATGATCGTGATGGGATATGAGAGTGATGCAAGGGGGGATTGCTTTTGGATTTTCTATTTTTTATGATGTTTTTGGATTTTCTGATTTTTATGAACTGTACAAAGGAGAACTTACAAGGATCCTTGTTCCATGGATGGGGTTGTGGGTGGGTGAGGTAGTGTGGAATGGGCGAACAAACTTGATGTTTCAATATTTCAAGCCATGGGATGTGTGGGTGTGGAGTGTTATGATGGAAAGAGGACTTATTAGATGGTAGAACCAGCCACTACGCATGGCGCTTGAAACAGGTTTTCACCATGGTACTTATCCAAGGCATCACCGAGGTGATTTTCACCATTGGAAGTTTTTATTGCACCTTGATTTTTCTTAATTTTTTGATTTTTTTGGTGTTTGATTAATTTTTTGTATTTTTTTTATTTTTTGACTTGTGGTACCAGATGGGTTATGCATAGAATCGCTTGAGATGCAAGATGTTCATTGGCTCATCTAGAGGCTGCCCCTCGAGTGTTGCAAGCTGATAAGCTCCTGACCCATAGTCGGCGGTGAAGACATAAGGTCCTAGCCAATTAGGTTCAAATTTTCCTTGCTTCGGATGCTCTTGCAGGTTCTTTTGATTTTCCATTAGGACCAAGTCACCTACCTCAAACTTTCTGGTTCTGATCTTTTTGTTGTAGCTTCTTCTAAGGCAGTTTTGGTATGCCTGTAAGTGATTTAATGCATTCAGGCATTTCTCATCCAACAATTCAAGTTGATGCAACCTTGCGACGCGATAGTCTTCATTAGAGATAATATTTTGCAATGATACTCGAAGGGATGGGAGCTCGACCTCTATAGGTAAAATGGTTTCTGATCCGAATACTAGTGAGTATGGAGTGGCTCCGGTAGGAGTGCGGATGCTAGTGCAGTAAGCCCATAGGGTGGGGTTGAGTTGGAGGTGCCAATCGCGGCCAGCTTCATTGACTATCTTCTTTAAGATGTGGAGGATGGTTTTGTTAGAAGCCTCTGCTTGACCATTTCCTTGGGGGTAATATGGCGTGGAGAATCAGTGTTTGATGTCAAACTTTTCGCACAAAGTGTGAACTTCTTGGTTTTTGAATGACTTCCCATTATCAGTGACAATGGAATGGGGGATACCATAGTGACAGATGATGTAGTGGAGAATGAACTTGGAGATTTGGATGCCTATGGTGAAGGTGAGTGGCATTGCTTCCACCCACATTGTGAAGTATTCGGTAGCAGTTATTATGAATTTATGGCCGTTGGAAGATGGAGGATGGATTTTCCCTACAAGGTCAAGTCCCCACTATGAGAAAGGCCATGGTGTTGTGATTGGTTGCAGTTCCTGTGCTGGGGCGTGTATGAGATCACCGTGCTGTTGACGTGGGAGGCATTTTCTGATAAACTGATGTGCATCTTTGTCCATGGTGGGCCAATAATAGCCAGTACTTAGGATCTTCTTAGAAAGAGCTGGTCCACTCGAATGTGCCCCACAAATACCTGCGTGTACCTCTTCCAAAGCTGCCTCAGCTTCCCTAGAGTCTAAACATCGTAGAAGCGTACCATCAAGACTCCTTTTGTAGAGGGTGTCACCTACAAGGATGAAATGGGAGGTTCGATGGATGAAGGATTTTTTCTGTGATGGGGATAGGTTGTTGGGGAGGATGTTATCGTGAAGGTAGAGGTAAGTTTCCTAATACCAGGGGGATAAAGGACCAACAATTTCGCACACTAGTTTAGATTGGGGAATGTCATATGCTGGGATGGGGAGCTCTTCGATCAGGAATTCGCATTTCTTGCTGCCTTGCTTCATGTCAACCAGAGATCCGATGGTGGCCATGGCATCTACCACTTTGTTGTTTAACCTTGGGATCTGCTCAAAGTGGATGTCACCGAAATAATCTTTAAAGTCATCGACCATCTTCTTATAGGGAAGGAGCTTATCATCCTTGGTTTTGTATTCATTATTGACTTGCCTAATGACCAGTTGAGAGTCGCCATACACAGTTAGTTTTTCTATTTTCCATTGGATGGCCATTCGGAGACCTATGATGAGGGCCTCATATTCTGCTACATTATTTGTGCATGGAAATGTGATTTTGAATGATTTAGGGATTGTGTCACCTTGAGGGGTAACAAACAGGACGCTTGCCCCCAAGCCTTTGTGAGTGTAGGATCCATCAAAATACATCTTCCATGTATCTGTGGCTGGTGTGATTGTCAAGATGGCCTCGTCTAGAAATTTTGCTATTGTAGGATGTTCTGCCTGAATAGGTGCCTCAGCCAGCTGATCTGCTATGACTTGTCCTTTGATTGCCTTACTCTCTGTGTATTCTATGTTGAATTTGGTGAGAATCATGACCCATTTTGCCATTCTTCCAGTGAGAGCTGCTCTGTTTAGCAAATATTTGAGTGGGTCGATCTTAGCAATGAGCTTAGTCTTGTGATTGAGCATATAATGTCTTAACTTTTGTGATGTGAAAACCAGGGCAAGGCATGCTCGTTTAATTTGTGTGTAGTTAAGCTCATAGGAAATCAAGGTGCAGCTTATGTAGTAGATGGCTCTTTCCTTCCCCTACTCATCATGTTGTGCTAACAATGCCCCAATTGCTATGTTGGTCATAGAAATATACAAGAGGAGGGGCTCTCTTTGTCTTGGTGGGGATAAAATAGGGGGATTAGCCAGATATGCTTTTAGTTGGTCGAAGGCATCCTGGCACTGAGTGGTCCAGGCAAAAGCTGTATCTTTTCTAAGGAGATGCTGGAATGGTTGGCATTTGTCAGCAAGTTGAGCAATGAATCGGTGAATAGACTGTAGTTTACCCTGCAGGCTTCTCAGTTGTTTCAAGGTTTTAGGAGGTGGCATTTCAGTAATAGCTTTGACTTTTGCCGGATCCACCTCTATTCCTCGTTTGGAGACTATGTATCCTAACAATTTACCTGAAGTGACTCCAAAGACACACTTTTTTGGATTTAGACAAACATTATATTGCTCTAGCCTGTCAAAGATCTTGGCTAGCACGTCTGAGTGTTCTTCTCTGGTCTTTGATTTGCCGAGTAAGTCATCAACATAGTCCTCCATGATGTGGTGAAAGAGGTCATGGAAGATGACAGTCATTGCTCGTTGATAAGTAGCTCCTACATTCTTTAGACCGAACGGCATTACTACCCAACAATATGTCCCCCATGGGCATATAAAGGATGTTTTGTGCTGATCTTCTTCGGAAATTTTGATTTGATTGTATCCTGAAAAGCCATCCATGAGAGATAGCATCTCATGCCCTACGGTAAGATCCACGATCATATCAATGTTGGGAAGGGGGAAGTCATCTTTGGGGCAGGCCTTGTTGAGGTCTCTGAAGTCAGTGCAACAACGGATTCTGCCATCTGGTTTAGCAATAGGTACTAGATTCGAGACCCATTCGGGATAATCAATTGGACGTATGAACCCCACATCTAGTAACTTTTTGAGCTCTATTTTGACAAGAAGGGCCACCTAAGGATTCATCTTTCGGAGCTTCTGTTTGACTGGTTTGGCATCAGGACGCACTGCAAGATGATGAATGACCAAGGCAGGATCGAGCCCTGGCATGTCTGCGTAGGTCCATGCAAAGTTACGATTTCTGCATGTGAAGAATGCCAAGAAGTCTTCCTGTTCGAACAGGCTGAGGGATTCTACTCGATATGTGATTTTCGGCTCTTCCTCCGTCCCTAGATTCATTTCCTGTGCTAGTTCAACCAAGATGGGTGATCTGTCAGGATATACTTTATTTATTTCAGGGAGGCCCATGCTTCCATCTCCTAGCACCTCATGGAGGTTTTCACCAAGAGATACGTCCTTTATTTTTACTTTTTTAGGATCTGATACTGCCGTGGAACAGTTTTCACCATCAAATCCATTTTTTGTTTTTGTATTTTTGTGACTAGAAGCAGGGGTTGTCTTCCCAAAATAGGTAGCTGGATTGAGTTCCATGATGTATCCAGCTCTATGGTCTCCCAAGGGGAAGTTGTCTCTTACTCCCATCATTTTAGCAATGGCTTCGTCATTAGGTGCGATGTCAAAAATAGGAGGTCCTCGTTGGTCCCAGTCGATGAGGTCGGGGTATACTAATGGTAGGTCATTAGATGATGAGGTGAGAGTAGTGATGGAGTAGATGGTGCAAATGGAGGAGGCAAAGAAATCAGCAAAGTCACTAAAGGAGTCTTGTAGGTCCGTTTCATTAATATTGTCGATGTCTAGAGAAACTGGAGCAAACTTAGCTAAGATACATTCGCCGGTATTAAGGATGCGTTGTGGTTGACCATACCCTAACCCTTGAGTATAGGGGTTCCTTGTTGCTTGCAGTGGTTCCACAATCCCCTGTTCATGAAGGCCAATGCCGCCTTGTCCTTTGTAACCCATGCTTTTGACTATCTCAGAACCTTTGCCGTAACTATTTGTTGGGATGGTTGGGATGTCTTGTTCTGTTTCCTCATCCTTGTAAAGCTAGGATGAAATATCTTCAAGTATGTCCTGATCCAGAAGGTGTTTCTTCTCAAAGATGGGCGAGGGTTTGCATTTGATGATAATGGTGTTAGCTGCCTCTGTGTTCGGAGTGCCAAATGTCTTAGGAGTGGGTAATAATCCCATGCAAAAGGTGCCGTGAAGGTTGTATTCCCCACAGCCTTGGTCGCTGATCTTGATCTTGACCTCAGGTGGTGAAGGTGTTTGCGATGAAGTGGTGGCGATGTTGGTGGGGTCCATGTATGAAGTGGAAGCTGTTGGGGTGATTTTGGTAGTTGGTTTATTGTATGGACAGAAGGTTTGGTTGTGTCCTTCCAGAAAACTGCAGTATTGGAAGGGACGGGGATCGGCATAAATAGTGACTTCAGTGCCATTGTGGGGGAATTTGAGACATTGATGGAAAGTGGAGGGGACGGCTTGCATGGCATGGATCCATGGGCGGCCGAGGAGAATGTTATAGGGGAGGTCAAGATCCAGAACCTAACATTTGGTTTCGAGGATTTTCTGTCCCACTTGAATAGGGAGCTTTATGGTGCCCTCGGATAGTCTCTCAGTGTCATCATATCCTTTGATTGTTATGCACTCACTAGCATCCCCAACCACATCTGAGTACCCTAGGTGTTTTAACAATTTTAGAGTGCATATATTTAGGCCGGAACCACCATCTATTAGGACCCTTTTAATGGTGTGTTTGTGAATGCGGACCTCGATGTGTAGTGCATCATTATGTAGGTGTTTGGAAGTAGGGAGATCTTTTTCAGAAAACGTGATATGGTGTGGTGTAGCAATATGGCCGACCATGGCTTGAAATTGATTGACATCCAAGTTTGTGGGGACTTGTGTTTCCAAAAGGGCCTTGTCGAGAATGTCCTTGTGGCAGGGAGATGTGCAAAGCAGCTCAAGGATGGAGATTTGTGCGGGTGTCTTTCCTAGATGGTCTAGGAGGTTGTATCGAGTGGTGGGTGATGGACGGGCGTTTGGACGAGGGGGGAGGGGATCAGATGTGGATGGGGGTGTTGGTTCAGTGGGAGGGGCAGTGAGGATTGAGACACGGCCTCGATGGGTTGTGACGGCGCAATCAGGTGCTTGTGCCCGAATGGTGATTGTGTTGACAGAGTGGGATGAGGGTTTGATGCGGCTGACAATGGAGTCATAGTGTGCGGGTGGTGGAGTGACATTGTACGCTTGATTGGATGATGAAGCTTTGTTATGGTTGGGCAAAGGATCCTTGTAAGCTCCAAGGTTAGCGTTTGGTGATCGCTGTGCACTGTGCTCAAGGTTGACGAGATTTTGATCTATTAGGTCTTGGATACAATGTTTTAATTGCATGCAATCAATTGTTTTATGGCCTGCCACACGATGGTATTCGCAATAGTCATTTTCATTATACCATGCTGCCTTGAGGTCATTGTCTTGGCGTGGTCTAATAGGCAGGAGTGTGATTTCTCCTTGCTTGAGACATCTATCGAGGATGTCCTCAATAGGTTCTGCTAACGGTGTGAAATTTCGGTGAGGTTTGCGGGGTTTATTTGGTCCTCTTTGATTATTGGTGTTTGCTGCATATGTGTGTGCCGGTGTGTGGTTTTGGATGTGTTGGACGGCCTTCACATCAGTGACGCCATCATTCAGATTATTCTTGTTCTTCCCCCAATAATGTGATTTATCATTAGATTGCGTGTTGGTATTGGGGGTGTTGTGATTGGATTTGTGGTTATTGTTATTGTTGTTGCTGTTGGACTTGGGATCGTAAAGTTTGATGGAACCCTTGGCGATGAGGGCTCGTTCAACAGTGGTGCCCTTGTCGATAACCTCTTCAAAGGTAGATGCGCAAAGAATCTGTAAGTGGAACCCTAATTCCTGATTGAGATTGGCCACGAACATGGTGACAAGTTATTTTTCAGGAATAGGCCATGGGAGCTTGCTTGCTACGCCCCTCCACCTTTGTAGGAAAGAAGCAAAAGCTTTGCCGTTCTTTTGTTTGGTGTTACAAAGGTCGGTCATAGACATCTCATGTTCAAAGTTGTAGGAGAAGTGGTTGACAAACTTCTCCGCAAGCTCGGGAAATGTTCGAATTCCAGGTGGAAGATGGGCAAACCATTCAGCGGCTTGGCCGCCAAGACTTCTTGGGAAGAGTCTCATGAGATATGTGTCATTGTGAGAGACTTCGAGGCAAGCAATGTAGAATTCCTGAAGGTGGTCTCTAGGATCGCTCTTTCTCTTGTATTTGTCAAATTTTGGCATTTCAAAGTTTTTAGGGAAAGGGGGCATGTACAAGGTGTGGTCAAATGGGTAGGGGCAAATATCCTCAAAAGAATAGTATTTGCGTTTGCCCCCAGTTTGTAGGTCATCCACCTTTTGGATTAAGCTTTGTAGGATGGTGTTGAAATCCTATGGTTGTTGCGGTTGAAACGTGTAGGGTTGTTGGTTGGTGAGATATTGGAGATGGGGTGGGAGTTGATGTTGGGGATTGGTTTGGTTGAGATGTTGGTGTTGCAGGTTGGGGTTTGGATTGATTAGTGCCTGCTGTTGTTGGTGCGCGTAGAGTTGTTGGAGAATATGTGGGGGTATTTGGGAATTGGGGTTATGTTGACTTATGGGATTGATGTTGGTTATGTGTATGTTGGATTGGTTAGATGGGTTGTGAGATTGTTGTGAGAATAGTTGTCGTAGGTACGCAAGGGTGTGAGGGTTTGGTGGGGGCACACTTGTGGAGGTACTTGCTTGTGTGATGTTGCCTTGTATGCCCGTTGTGAGTGAAGCGGAAGGGTTGACGGTAGTTGTGGTAGTAGAAGTGATGACAGGTTGGGAGATGTTAGGTATGGCCATGGAAATTGTAGGTGTGGTAGCGGTTGAGGTTGTGGAGGTGGTAGATACGTTACGTGTTGACGTTTGAGAGATGGTGGGTTGGGTATGTGATGTAGATGCTTGGGTATTTGATGTGGTAGGGACAACTGTAGAAGTGGATGGTTGTGAAGATGTTGTGATGGGGGGAAGTTGAGCACCAAGTTTGAGAAGATGGTCAAGATATCTCTATGGGTCCGATCTTAGGACTTTATCAAGTAGGTCCATATTATCGGCATCTTGCGTGAAGGTCAAGACATCTAGGTCATCTTGGGATATGGTGGAGACATTTTGTGGTGTTGGTGCTTGTGGTAAGAAGTGAAAAGGGTCGTTGGCACCAAATGAGGGGATGAAGGAATATGTAGGTGGATTATATGTTTGATAAATGGGTATGTTGCTACTGTCGGTGTTAGGCATGCCAAAGGGCCATCGTTCCGCCATTTCTTGATTTTTTTGTGTTGTGATCTCATGGTGGGCATACACGTGTGGATTTGATTTTCTAGACGTGGGATGAGATGGAGACCTTAGAGAATCGATTGATTTTGTTGGACCCAAAGATGGATGTGGTAGTGAGATGGAGTAGAAGGGTATGGTGAAGATCGATATGTTTTTCCAAAGGTTTTATCCTAAGGGTGATATGAATGGGTGATATTGATTTTTTTTTGCACAAATTTTGGACCAAAGATGGATGATGAGAAAGGGATTTGGATTTGCGATGTTTTTGATTTTTTGATTGATTTAGGATGGTGAGGATGATGTTGTTGATGTTTTTCGAATTGAGCTTTTGGATAAGATCTAGATTTTGATTTGGCACAAAAAGGATGATGATTTTCTTTGTTTGGGGTAGACTAATGACCTTACACAAAGAGAGGTGATTTGTTTTTCTTGAAATGTAGACTAATGACTTTTCAAGGAAAACGTGGTGTTAATGATAAGATCTAGATCTAACTTTGGCTCAAAAGGATGACAAGCTTTGATTGACGATTTGTTGATGGGGTTTTGATTTGGATGTGGATTTTTTTTGAAATGATTTATCTTGGTCCAAGGAGATATGCAAAAAGGTTGAATGGGGATGGGTAGATATGTATTTGGGCTGATTATGATGTATCAAAGGGGTCCAACAAAGGGTGGTGAGTGATCCTCTAAGGTTAAAAGGAAGGTGTAATTTTGGAAATTTTTTGAAGAAAATGGCTGGACTGTTGACGGATTTCTGCGAGATGGATATGGGTTATGGCAGAGCAGAGGGTGTAGATCACAACTAAATAGGTCTCTGTCTCAGGCACGCCAATCTAAAAATAGTGCCAATCCACGGATGAAAAGGCGCTACAATCAAACAGATATGGCGCTGAAACAGGGTAAATAGATTTATGATGGCAAAAGTTTGGATCTGTTTATTTGGAATGGGGCAAACTGATTTGTTCTGTCTCAGGCACGTCAATCTAAAAATAGCGCCAATCCACGGATGAAAAGGTGCTATAATCAGACAGATATGGCGCTGAAACAGGTTAAACAGATTTCTGATGGTAAATTTTTGGATCTGGTTGTTTTGGAATGTGACTGACTGGTTTACTCCGTGTCAGGCAAGTCAATCTCAAAATAGTGCCAATCCACGGATGAAAAGGCGCTACAATAAGACTGATATGGCACTGAAACAGGATAGATAGATTTCTGATGGCACAATGTTAGATTTGTCTATTTGGAATGTGACCAACTAATTTGTTTTTGTCTCTTGGCAAGTCGTTTGTGAAAAATCAAAGCACTTTAACACACATTTGAACACAAAACAAGCAATGATTTTTGTTTGTGAAATGACATGATTTTGTTTAGAACAAGCACACTTTTACAACCTAAGGCGAGATTGTGACAATATTTGTTGAATCCCCTAGCTGCGCCTATTCAAAGCGGGTAGCTCCAGGATCTTGGTATCACCGGCTCCTCCTTACAATTGCACACACTTCTCACACATACCAAGATCTGGGTTTCTTATAAGGCTTGACCCTCTCCAAACCTTTAGATTGTCCCTGCTACCTCAGCTAAGAACCACATGAATCGGGGCCGCTTCAAGGGTTTTGCCCTCTGCGTCAACAAATAGAAGGATTTTGGCTTACTACAACAATGGCTCTTAGTAAGGGCATCCGTTTAGGTGGTTATATGTGTGGCAGCGCTACTCTCTGTTATGGAGTCTCCCAGCCTCCAAGGGTTGTGCCTTGGAGGGTTTATGGGGAGGTTGGCTGTCGGTATAACAAAACAACACCTGTCGCTTGAGACTTTCGTCCCAAACGCCTTATTTTATATAGCAGCTTGGAAGAGCTTGGCTTTAGCTTGATGCCGCTTGGGTCGTTCCCACCTTTCGAACGGGGTGGTAGGCCCTCTAAGGATTACAAAAGTAATACAATCACAAAAAACACTTTTGATCCCCAAGTTCATACAAAGATGCGAGGGGAGAGCATACGTGTTCCCTATGATTATATCACACTCAACATGGTTCAATTTTAGATTTTTGGATTAGATGGGGGAGTGATTAATGCAAAGTGTTGTGAGAAGTTTTTGATTCCCAAGATCACCGAAGGGTGCGAGGGAAGAACATACACTTTTCACTCTACTTAACACATAATCACGAAGACACTTCACACAAGTATTAGATTGTCTTGATTAGATGCGTGGAAATGCAAGTATGTTGTTCTTTTTATCCAATGAAGTATGCAATTTGTTGTTCTTTTTATAGCCCAAATTGAAGTGTTTTGATTGTTTGTTTGTTGGCACACAAAAGAAGTATATTTTAGAGCACCAAAGTAAATGTTGTAGTCACACACACTTCACAGAAGGAGTTTGTTGGGATTGATTTTTAGAACACCAAATTGAAGTGTTTGTTTAAGTCCTAACAATGTCAAAAAAAGGGGTTCTTTTTAGCTTTCAAAATCAAAGTGGTATTTAACTAATATCAAACCACCCTGCCAAAAGACTTGTTAGTATCCGCAGTACCTGCAACAAACAGAAAAGCAAATTATCAAAATAACGCTAAAACAGACATATACAGGCGCCACTGCGGGCAGAACAACCCGACTTATGAAAAAAAGGCGCTAAACTATTTTATGGTGCTAATTAAAGTCTATGATAGCGCTAATTAAAATAATGGCGTTGCTACAGAATTTTATCTCTAATAAAGCCTAAGTTAGGCGCTACTACAGAGGATAGCGATGATCATAGTAGTAAAGGTGCCACTGCGCGCTGTTTCTGAATCTGGGGGAAACACAAAATGGCGCTAATCTAAAGGATGGCGTCAAAATGCTGAACTGATGCTGCTTTGTTGTTTCTTTCAAAAATTTGCCATAACCTCCCCCTGTAACTCTTGGTTTTCCTGCAAAATAGAGAACAAATAACACAGAAAACAACAGGAAAAGTAAAAAACACACGTGAGTATGGTTAGCATATAAAAGAAATTCGCGCAGAGATAGCGCTAAAAGAGGAATGGCGCTGAAATAAGGTAGTAATGGCACCGCTGCGACAGTTGAATAGTGCTGAACCTGCAAAAAGTCAGATACTAACACAAAAACTCACAAACAAGGATTAGATTGGACCTTGTGGGTCCCACCGGGCGTGCCAATGTAGATTAGGTAAATGCAATAAGGTAAAACACTAAATCAAATGCTAATAAAAACACAAGATTATACCTTATGAACACAACCTAATCCCATCAAGGGAAGAAGGAGCCTTTGCACCCAAAAGAAGCTCCCAAGACCAAGATGATCCCTAGACTTTGGATTCAAATGTGAAATGCTTCTTAATTGTGCAACTCACTATTTACTCAAAGGTGATTTTGGCATTGGATGATGAAAATGACTTGTGAGAGGTTGTATTTATAGACTTTTTGAGAGGATTTTGATCCAAGGGTGGAGATTGATTGGAGAGATCAATGGTGGAGGATGAAAGTGATGTGGAGGGCCTAGATTTGATCTTGGAAGATGGAGGGCTAGGAATAAAAGTAAATCTTTTATTCATTTTTGGGAAAGGGGTGAATAAATGAGGTTGGGTGAGATGGATTATTTGTGAATTAAAAATTCACATGGGGAAGGGTAAAGTGAATTAAAAATTCATTTGGGGAAGAGTGGATATTTATGAGTTATGACATGTGTAAGAGGAGTAAATGTGATGTGTGATTTATTTGAATTTTAAATTTGGGGAATGTGGAGAGAAGTGCTAATGAGGGTTTGACTCACTTAATTAGGGTGATTAACCTAATTAATGTGGCTGGAATAAATTAGTAGAGGGATTAGAGGGGGGATAAGATTAATTAATTAGTGATTTAATTAATTAATCCTAAGGCTAGGCTAGAGTAGGCAATTAAATAATAGCTATTTAATTGTCTAGGGTAGGGATAGGCTAATTAGTAGGCTGGATTAATTAGTTAACATGGTTTTAACTAATTAATTAGATTTAGGGAAAATGGGGGAATTGATTTAATAAATTTTGCATATTTATAAAATCAATTGGCTAAGGTTTGGACTATTGAATTAATAAAATTAATTCAATTTTGGGGATAAAATGGTGTGGATTTAGATGATGAAATGGGTAATTAATTAGACAGAAATTTAATTAATTGGTTGGAAAGGAAATTGGTATGTTTAGGGATGTTGGGAGTTAGTTTGGTGGTTGAGACATTTTTAGGTGTCTACAATAGTTGTGAAAAAGGCATTGGTATGGAAAAATGAGTAGATAAGTACAAAGATTAACCAAAGCAAAGTAGAGGAAGGATATTGTGCTTCAATGGAACTGAACTCAGGCATAGAGTAGATGCTATCAAATCAGTTCAAAAATCCTTGGCAGTGAGCCGATCTTTGCAGTGAGCATTTTGGGTAGTGAACCCCATAGGCAGTGAGCCTCTGATTTAGGTATTGTTATAACTTATATATTTCTATGGGCTAACACCCACCATGGTTTTTTTCTTATAGTATTTTTGCATGTAAAAAGTCTAGTGTCCCTTGTGTTGAATGTGTGATTGTGATTATGTTTATGGTTTCATGCTTTCATGGTTGAATCTAATTATCAGTAATTAAATAGTTGATGGTTTGATAATTATATGAAGTTAAGTTTTTGTGACAACTGATTCACCCCCCCTCTCAATTGTCCTGTGTATTTCAACAATTGGTATCAGAGTAGTTTCCTCAAAAGAAAGCCTAACAACTTGAGGAAGATCTAGGATGTCTTTTAAAAAGGAAGCTCCATAGTTTGATGGGACAAATTATTCTCTTTGGAAGGTATGAATGAAAATCCATCTTCTTTGTCTTGGTTATAAAGTGTGGAAAGGTCCAGAGACAAAATATACCATGCCTCAAAATGGTTTAACAACTAAAGATGAAATCAAAGAATATGAGTTGAATATAAAAGCTAGAGATGCCTTGTTAAGTGCTTTGACTGACACTAAATTGATAAAATTCATGGATATGGAATTTACAAATGAAGTTTGGGAAAAGTTGAAGAAATTGTATGAAGGAGATGATTTTGTAAAAGAAGCCAAGCTACAAGGCCTAAAAGTGAAATGTGAGAATTTAAAGATGAATGAAGATGAAAACATAACAACCTTCATGCAAAGGGTTAATGAACTTGTCAATGGAATAAAAGGTATGGGAGGAACTATTGGTGATAAGGAAGTTGTGATGAAAATTCTTAGATCACTACCAAAGTCCTACAGTCACAAGGTAGCTGCAATTGAAGAAGTAATGACTGTAAAAACTATCGACAGAGATCAATTACTTGGAAATCTTAGAGCCTTTGAGATGAGAGAGTTTGGTGATGCTCTGCCAAAAGTTGAGATTGCTTTCAAATCTAGTACTTCTAATAAGATCTCTAGAGCTGAAAAATACAAAGTGGAGCCTATTGATGACTTCGATGAAATTGAAGCTAACTTTGTTGACAGATTGCAAAGAGGTTCCGGTAAGTTCAAAGCCAAATTACCTTTCAAGTGTTTTTCATGTGGTAAAGTAGGTCATTATGCTTCTAGATGTCCTTAAAGAATTTAAAGGAATAGAAAAAGATTTGAGAATAGGCCTAGAGCTCCAAATAAATACTACTATGTAAGAGATCTTGATGATGAAGGTGTGACTAATGATGAATATAATGATGCTAGTACTAGTGCAAATGGATGCTTTTTTATTGCTATTAAATAAGAACATGTGTCTACTAATCCTGCTAACTATGTGAAGGAAGAAATACCTGTTACATCCCGCTTATGTCGTACTTATTTTCATATGTGTTTTTTTTACCATGTGATGTAATTATGCTAAAATGTGTTCAACTATGATGTCATGTTATTATGAGATGATCTTCATTTAAAAAAAAAAACATTTAGATGGACTTAATTGATTCAATGATATTTGGCATTAAATTATGTATGTTTGGTTCAATTCAACTATGGAAAGATACATTTGGAATAATTCTATTCAGGAGATTTGTTATTTGCTAACTACTATTTTGTTTGAGTGATCGCAGGTCGGTCAATCCCCAAGAAAAGGGGGGAAAGATATCATCAGGAATGAGAAGTAAATAAAGAGAATCTAATGCCATTGAAATTGTTGGTAAATGGAATTGACCTAGTAATTACGTCCAGATGAGAGTGAGGAAACCTAGTGCTGGATAAACGCTCTCCTTGGAAAATATGGCATCCCAACCAAAACCAAAAACCAATTATCTTATTTACCTCTACCTCTTGCGAGTGTAACTGAACTTGACTTGTCAATCCGAATTTAATATTACTTTCTTTTACATTAAACCTATATGGATCCCTTCAATTTTAGTCATCATGACTTTCAACTTCACCAAGTCTATTTCATTTGATATTCTAAGGGGTTCTTCCTTGTAGAGGAATAATAATATTTTGAGTATCAACGTGGAGATTAAATTCTTCATTTCACTTTTCTTTCCTTCTATTAGTAGCCTAAATTTTCTAAAAACCACATTAAACTCATATCTTAACCGCACCACATTCCTTAAGGTGGAGGAATTTAAGCCATCACGTGGCCTTACCATCAAAAACAAAAAAATGATTTTTCTTTTGCTACCTTCAATTAAAACAGACAATATCATTTTTTTAGAACTTCCCGTCGATGAGTTGGAGAAAAGAAAGCGAAGGCTAAAAATAGTCATTGCGAATTGGCGCTCAAGTCGCGGGTCATGGGAAATGAGCCTTTTTATGGCAAAATCCTTTTTCGTTTGGGGATCATTCTCTTTCTAGAAGTGCGAAGCAAAGCGAAAGAAATGACCTTGGAGAGTGTGCAAAATTTAGAGGATAGGAATAACGTGAGAACTCATCAATCTGGAGTGACGGAAATGAAGGATGGAGGTTGCTAAGTTTCAAGCAATAGGCTTGGACGGGAGTTGTTGAAATTACCACTGAGAGTTCGAAACTTGTTTTGAGGACACAAGAAGTTCTCAAGCTGACCTGAGGAGTGAACCATCTGCAAGAACAACTCAAGATACCACTGAAACCTAAAGGCAAGTCGTCTGCTTTCCCCGGCACTCATAATCTTTTTTTTACTTACGCAAGAAAATGAGTGAAAGCTAGTCCAAGAAAGTTTTCACCTAAATTTCTATGAACCTAGACAAGGAAAAAGAATAGTCCCTGTCTCTAAACCAAAAAGAATATTAAGAAATGTTTTTTTTTGTTATAGACGAATGCAGTAGGGAAAACTTTGGAAAATTTTCAAGAATGAGACTTATCTTTTGCTCTTGGTAAAGAACCACTCGTCTTTCAAAGAAAGCTGACTGATACAGTTGTCTAAAGAGAATGCATTGGGTTAAAGAATGCCTTAAACTAATGGGATAGATGTCCTTATAGAAAGAACCTTCTGGGAACGGTGACCAGCTGATTTTCTCTGTGGTAGAATCATCTTGATTAAGATACCTCTTTCTGGAACATAATGCTGACACAACCTATTTAAATCAATTTACAGTCTGTCCTAAGTTTTTATGCCTCAAAATTTACAACTTCAACATGCAGCAAGATTTCTTCAGCTTAGATGAACCCAAAAGTGTCTCAGAGATATGAGAGAATATCTTCCTCAAATTGGTAATAGAAAACAAAAACATTCTATTGAATCTAATCTGCCTTTTCCCAGAAATGGTGTTGTCACATACCTGAAACCAGAATGTGCGTCATGTTAACCGTGTGCAGTAGCACTAGTGATTTAAACTGAAATATGTGAATGACCAAGACCAAGCCGAGTAGGGTGACAACTGAACTACATGACCAGTCGAGTTGTGTTGTGCACATTTGCAAAACCTTGGCCGAGGTGACGCTTGCATGTGAAATGGTGTCAATCAGTTTCCTTACCCGGATACTTTTCCAGTCGGATGATCATACTAGTTAGAAGATTATCTATAGTGTATGATCGACTAGGAAGTAGTAGGGTAACCACCAATCTCAGATGGCATTGGATTCTCTTAATAAGCTTCTTGGTGGTAGGCCAGGTCATTTTAGTCGAAATGACATGGAGGACTGAAAAGTCCGTGGTTGGGCGGATAAACGCCCTAATGATATCTTTCCTCTCCAACTTACTATGTGGAAAATAGAAGAAAAACAAATATAAATGGGACAACAAGCTTAAACAATGAACTAATCTTCCCCATGAATGAGTACGGTACTCTTTTCCTTTTCTTTTATTACTTGTACTAAAATAAATGCAAGGAACATTTACTTATTATGTTGTTTTCCTAGTTATTCATATGCTTTTACTTGTTATGTTGTAAGTTAAGCAGGATTTAAGACGTCTTATAATTTTGTTACTTCCTTGAATGTTGGGTCATATTCATGTTCTTATTCAATGATTTGTGCCGAATCACTTAGAAGCATTAATGTTATGTTGTAAGAGAGAACTTTCTTTTGTTGTAAATTGTTATACCTTCACTTAATGTTAGTTGTTATATTTTGGAAGATGTTACAATACCAGTAGAAGAAAGTGCTCTAGCTGTTCAGGTTGAGAAAGATAAGGATGAATGGGTTATTGACAGTGGATGCTCACATCACATGACTGGTGACAAAAGTAAGTTTGTTAGTTTTGAAAAATATGATGGTGGACTAGTTAGGTTTGGAGATGATACAACTAGTAAGATTTGTGGAAAAGGATCTATTTCTTTTGATGGTAAGCACAATACTGATGATGTTCTATATGTAAAGGGTTTTTTACACAATCTTTTGAGTGTTGGTCAGATGTGTGGCAAAGGTTATGATCTAAGATTCAAGAACAATGGATGCAAGTCCATGGAAAGCTCTGAAGCAGTGATTGATATCGGTAAAAAGACCAGAGGTAATGTTTATCATTTGAAAGGAACTAATGATTATTGTTTATTGGAATATCAGATTGATGAGAGTTGGATGTGGTGTAGAAGGATGTGTCCTAGAAATTTTGACAACTTGGTAAAGATAATTTTTGTTCAGGTTGTAAGAGATCTGCCTAAACTTGTGACGCTTGCCAACATCATTTGTAAAGAATGTCAATTTGGGAAACAAACAAGAACAAGTTTCAAAAGAAAAGAACAATCCTCTACTGGATTACTAGAGTTGGTTCATATAGATCTGTGTGGTCCCACAAGAACAAGAAGTCTACAAGGAGACAAGTATTTCATGTTTCTTATTGATGATTACTCTATAATGATTTGGGTCACTTTTCTAAAAGATAAATCGGAAGCCCTAGGCAATTTCAAAGACTTCAAGGAAATGGTTGAAAATGAGTTAGAGTTGAAGATTACGTGCTTGAGATCTAATAGAGGAGGTGAGTTCACATCAAATAAATTCAATATTTTCTATGAAGAACAAGGGATAAAAAGACAATTGTCTGCACCTAGAACTCCTCGATAGAATGGATTTGTTGAAAGAAAGAACATGACAGTTCAAGAGGTTGCTAGGACTATGTTGAAAGAAGCTGACCTACTGGAAGTGTACTGGAGAGAAGAAATAGACACTGTTGTGTAAATCCTAAATAGGGTTCAAGTAAAAGGTAATAGTACTAAAACTCCTTATGAATTGTGGTATGGAAGAGATCCTACAGTAAGATATTTCAAAGTTTTTGGTAGTAAGTGTTATATCAAAAGAGAAAAAGATCTAGGCAAGTTTGATTCTAGGTGTGATGAAGGAATCTTTCTTCAATACTCTACCAAGAGTAAGGCCTACTAGTGCTACAATAAGAGATTGAAGAAGATCATTGAAAGTGCTAATGTAAAGGGTGATGAAGATAGGGGAAGAATATCAGACCTGAGTGATTATGAATCAGATGAACCTGCTATTATGACAAGTGAATAAAAAGTTAAACAAGAAGATAGTCAAGATGAAGAAGAAAAGGCTCTAAAAAATACTGCTAAGACTCCCAGGTATGTAAGAATTAATCATTCTGAAGATCAGATTATAGGAGACAAAAGGAAAGGGGTATTGACAAGAAAAAGAGCTACAGAAGAACAAGTGAATTACTGTTTACTTTCAAAAGTTGAACCTAAAACTATGAATGAAGCATACAATGATGAAAACTAGGTAAAAACTATGGAAGAGGAGCTAACACAGATAGAAAAGAACCAGACTTGGGAAATAGTTCCTAGACCTGCTGATAAGAATGTGATTGGCACCAAATAGGTTTTCAGAAAAAAGATGAATGAGAATAGAGAAGTAGTAAGGAACAAAGCAAGATTGGTATGCAAAGGGTACTCTCAGGTTGAAGGGATAGAGTTTAAAAAAATCTATCTCCTATGGAAAGAATTGAAGCAATTAGAATGTTTTTGGCATTTGCAACATTCAAAGACTTCAAGGTATATCAGATGGATGTTAAGTATGCATTCTTGAATGGTGAATTGGAAGAAGAAGTCTACATTGAACAACTGGAAGCATTTCAACTATCAAAACAAGGTGATATGGTGTGCAGATTGAAGAAGGCCTTGTATGGATTGAAACAAGCCCCCAGAGCTTGGTATGCATGGTTAGACAAATATTTGTTGTAGTTAGGGTTCAGTAAAGGCACTGCTGATAGTAATCTGTATTTCAAAATCAATGATAATTAGGTCCTGATTGTTGTAGTCTTTGTTGATGATATTATCTTTGGAGGAAATGAAGGCATGTGCATAAATTTTGCAGGAGAAATGCAAAATGAGTTTGAGATGTCTATGTTTGATAAAATTAATTTCTTTCTGGGACTGCAAATTAATCAATCAGATAAAGGAATCTCCGTATCTCAGTCTAAGTATGTGAAAGAGTTGTTGAAGAAGTTTGGGATGGAAGACTCTAAACTGGTATGTACTCCCATGGTGGCTACTAAAAGTTGAGAAAAATTGATGAATCATCCAAGACTGGTCAGAAAAAGTACAGATCCATGATTGGAGGATTACTTTATATAACTCAAACCAGACTTGATATTATGCATACAATTTGTCTTGTTGCAAGATTTCAAGCAGATCCAAGAGAATCACATGTGATGGAAGTAAATAGAATCTTGAGGTGTTTAAAAGGCACACCAGATCATGGCTTATGGTATCCAAAGGATAATGATTTCACTCTCAATGTTTATACAGATGCTAATTGGGCCAGAGATGATGATAGTAAAAGTACAAGTGGAGGCACTTTCTTTTTGGATAACAAATTGGTATCATGGCTAAGCAAGAAACAAGACTCAATCTCTTTGTCAACTACAGAAGGAAAATATATTCCACAATCTTGTTGTTGTACTCAAGTTTTATGGTAGAAGCAAACTTTAAGGGACATAAGAGTTGTGTATGAAGATCTAGTTGCAAGCTTCTAAGACAATACAAGTGCTATAAATAATTCAAAGAATCTAGTGATGCACTCAAGAACAAAGCATATATCTATAAGGTATCACTTTCTAAGAGAAAAAGTGACAGAGTGAAGTAAAGTTGGAATATGTGTCCACAAAGGATCACATTGTAGATGTCTTCACCAAGCCTCTGCCTAAGGATACTTTTGAGTATCTTAGAGAAAAGCTAGGGGTCATTACCCCTCCTACCCTAAACTAAGATGCATGGAATTGCATCAGTCCAGTGGTGCCCAAAGTCTCATTCTTTGATCTGGATTGATGTTCTAAGCGCTACCTCTCAGGGGGAGTAGCTAGATGTTACCTGTATGAGTTCCTGATAAAGAAAGTATTGATATCAGAGAAATTTCAATTGGATCAGAGCAATTGGATGCAAGTATGTGCCCTTTGCCATTGATTTCAAAGGGGGAGAGAAATCATGTAATAAACTTATAAAATAAAGGGTGCAAATGTGTAAAGAGAAAGGAGAGAATCTTGTCTTGATGATCTTTATAGTTTTTCACATCATATGTTGCCATCAATGACAAAGGGGGAGATTGTTGCAAGTATGTTCCTAATCAATGTTTTCATTAATGTCAACATATCAGTGTTGTCATTGGTATCATTTGTGCTCTTGTCTTGTTTCTTTCTTGTAATGAATTTTGAGGATATTGAGAAAATTTGCTCCTCTAGTAGAAGCAGTATGTTGTAGAGTATCTTTGAAGAATAGTCTAATAGATAGCTCTCCATTTCCTATAGATCAAATATCCTTGCCTACGGATTGGAAGTTACTTAGAGGTCCATCTGAAGACATTATGTTCCAAGTTTGAGCCTTCGATATGAAGATTTGAGTGAGTTATGTTCACCAAAATGAAAACTATTTTTTCTATATGTTTGGTGGTGACGGGGAGAAAGGATTATTCTCTGCATTCCTTCGCATTGAAGTATTTTTGTCTATGGTTCTAGAGTTAAGTCTAAGATGATGTTATGTGCCTTCAACTCCAATGGTTCATGATTTGGTGGTCCTCAAGTGATCTTTTCCTTGTGACAATAGTTGACAATATTGTTTATATGCTCTGGTTTGAAGAATCTTCTTAACAGAGTGGCTAGAAGTTGTGTGGATGTTCTTGATGATTTCAATGTGCTTGTGGATGTCTCCTAATTGTGTTCCTATCCTTGGATTGGTCCACAAAGAGAAATTTGGATCGTGGATGAAGAATGTTCTTAGAAGGCCTAGTGTTATCACATGTCTTGGCCAACTTGGCTGATTTCACTATTTGTAGAGATGCTTTGAAGATTGTAGAAGTGTGTCGTGGTGTAAAGGATTGTGTTTGAGTCCTAGCTAAGGTGTGGCATGATCAGCATACATCTTTACATCTTTCCCTTGGAAATTTTTTGTATTAGGTCCAGACCTACTTCTATGTATATTTTGTAATGCCGGCCTTGGAGATTGTTCCAACAATTGATGAATGTATTGCTGACCTTGATGTACATTCCAAGGTTGATGATTTGTATCAAGTCTTGTTATGTAGTTACGAAAAAGGCATTGGTATGGAAAAATGAGCAGATAAGTGCGAAGAGTAAGAAAAGCAGACCAAAGGAAGGATATTATGCTTCAATGGAACTAAACTTAGGCATAGAGTAGATGTTATCAAATCAGTTCAAAAATCATTGGCAGTGAGCCACCCCTAGTAGTGAGCCAATCTTTGCAGTGAGAATTTTGGGTAGTGAGCCCTGTAGGCAGTGAGCCTCTGATTTTTAGTATTGTTATAACTTATATATTTCTGTGCACTAACACTCACCGTGGTTTTTCCTTTATAGGGATTTTCACATAAAAAAAATGGTGTCCCCTATGTTGAATGTGTGATTGTGATTAAGTTTATGGTTTCATGCTTTCATGGTTGAATCTAATTATCAATAATTAAATAGTTGATGGTTTGATAATTATATGAAGTTAAGTTTTTATGACAACTAATTCACCCCCCTCTCAGTTGTCCTATGTATTTCAATAGTTTTACTTACCTGTGTACACATTTCATACTCATCTTCAGAGGCTGAACCACTTAACTGTTCATCCCTGTACACATCAACCTCATTATTCACTAAACTACATACCTTAGCACAAGGCTGGAAGTCACCACTATTTTCATCATTCTCACTTTCACTTGATGAGATATCCAACTGAAGGTAGGTGTATATGCTACTTTCATCATATAAATCACCATTATATGATGCACCATCTTCCACTTCTACCCTTCTGACTACACAATCATCATCATTTGATGTTGCATTCATTTGATTGTTTGTATCCACACTGTTGTTGTTTAGATTATCATATTGATTACCAGAAACACATGTACTTGTGGATAACAAACCCTTTATGTAGTCATCTCTTATTTTCTCCATGGAGTCTAGGGAAAAATATGCTTGTTGCTTATTCGTTATTTTGAAATCTTCCCACACATAACTCAATCCAGTTTCATATGCTTCAAAAAACATATCATTGCAAGTGGCAATGTTAGGTTGGAAACCTTCAAGAATATGGGAAAGAGAAACAACAAAACTGTGACCCAAATCCTTGCTTGACTCTCCATCTTGTCTTTTAATTTTTTCTAGTTCTATGACAAGATCAACAAGGTCAAGACCTTTGACAAATTCATTTTCAAATGCTACCACAAGTCCATTCCAAGAGACAAAGGACTGCCTTAGAAAATTTTGGAACTGTTCTTTTGCCTTTACATTTAATGACCTAACAAAAAATCTCATGTGCATATCCTCATCCTCAAAATGATGCTCTTCCATGAACTCTAAGAATATATCAACATGTGTGTCCCCTTCCCATATATCATACCCATCAAACTTGGGCACCTTTTTGTAGACCTTGGTTGGCATACTCATTATTTTGTAATCAACCCATGAGAAGTCTAGTTGATAATACACATGATCTAAGGGAGGAGCAGGGAACTGATCAAACTAATTTTTAGGGGCAACAGGGAATGCATTGGACTACATCCTAGACTCTAGCAGCCTAATCTAATTTTTTGTTTCTTCTTCTTGCTATAATAATGACTCCAATAGTTATTTGGTTTTATCAATTTCACATTGTTGAACTGCTAAGTCATTCTAATTTTGCATGGGTACATATAGGTTTGGGTTTGTATAACATTTAGAGCCATGACTAGAATATGCATTGCTAGGATGGTCATGGGAATCCACACCAATGTAGTTTCTTGGGTCTTATATATATGAAGATGTTTGTGAAGGAATATCCCTAGGGTATCCATGTTCGTACCAGTTGGCCATGACTAAAACATCCTATAATGCTAGGTAAAAAACTGAGGCATAAAAATTGTGTTCCTTCAACATGATAGGAACAATAAACTCAAAAAGTGGGAAAAGAAGAAATTATGTGTACCTTTCTTTCACCAATTACTACACTTTGAGATGGAGCATTCAAATCATCAACAGCAACCAAGGGGTAGTAGCAACAAACTTTTGTTTTGACAACAAAGTCACCACCTCTTCCAAAGATGAATTCCTTGAAGTGTGATTGATCTTCAAGGCTACAAATTGATTCTGGGTTCAATTCATCAGTAGAGTCTTTAATTAATTTCAACCCGACAGTATCATCCTTGGCAATGGTGCCAATCTATTGGGACAAGTTGATGAGATGCCAACTTACCCAAACAAACAACAAACCACACTTGACAATGGTTGCAAACTTGGATGATAGTTACAGGGGTCTTCAAATTTCTTTGACCTTTTAGGTCCTCCCTGGTAATGGTGCCAATCTGTTAGCGTAAGTTGATAGGCTTCCAACTTACCCAAGCACACTGAAATGTAAATTGTGGACTTACTATTACAAGGGCATAAAAAATGCTCCAGCTACCTTGAACCTGGTATAGGCTAAAGTAAATTTATCCCCGGCAATGATGCCAATATATTGGTATAAGTTGACGGGATGCCAACTTACCCACAACAATAAACTTTCCCTTGCAATGGTGCCAATTTTTTGGCTTAAGTTGATGGACTACCAACTTACCCAAAGCAACAAACTATCCCCAAAAATGACATCAATCTATTGGCATAAGTTGACGGGATACCAACTTACCCATAACAACAAATTGTCCCCAACAACGGTGCCAATCTATTGGCATAAGTTCATAGGCTACCAACTTACCCACAACAACAAACTATCCCTGTCAAAGACACCAATTTGTTGGCATAAGTTGATAGGCTTCCAACTTACCCACAACATCAAACTGTCCCTGGAAACGACACCAATCTCTTGGGCCCCAAAATAGTTGCAATCCTAACCCTAAAACATTTCACAATCACCAAGGCCAGGGGTTTTGTTTATGTGATTGAAAGAGGTTTATCAATAGGTCAAGGGCAATCTTGGCCAACTAACAAGAGTGGGTATATTCCTCTACACTTCAGGCTCAACTAGACCTAGGAGGGATATTCCTAGAGGCATGAAATAAAACACAAACAAACATACACAGCCATACCCAATGTACACTTGACCCCCAAAACTGTCACTAGGTCAAGACAAACTGGCTACACAAGCCTCCAATTAAGTTGATTGTTGCACTATGCATTTTCACCCAAATATAATTTCATTACATTCCTTAAGATGACTCTACTTAACTTTGAATACACAAAATACATAGTGCATGCATACATTTTCATGATTCACTAATGATTAAAATAGTTTTGTAGCACTTCAAATTTATCCTTGGTTATTGCAATGAATCATGAACAACATTTAGAAACTAAATTAAACCTACTCCTACTCCTACAGCTAACAGGATAGGAATTTCATTAAAACATGATTGATCCATCCCCAATATGGACTGGTGCCTATTCCAATGGGCAAATGAGTCATACAATGCAAGGAGGAAAGAAAATATGTGGCAGAGGATCAATGGAACCAAACATGTAATCACATACATATCATAAATAGAACCTTCATGCAACAGACATACTTAATAATCAAAGAAATAACTGCAATGATTCATATGCAACAAAGAAATGACAAATACAAAGCCTTGTATTAACTTGTGTGTTTTCACACACCTCCAAACCCTAGTTATAATCGTGCCAGCAAATATGGTAAGGGAAAACATACAACCGTGATTATATATTTGGCAAAATCATTACAAACTCCTGTGGAGACATACCAATGCATGTGGATCTTCTTTACACATCTTTCCTACACTCTTTTGAATACATCCCTTCACTTATAGACCAAACTAGCATGATTTGATGCCCTAAAATCCTCCTTAGGTGCTTCCAAACCAGACATTTGATTCAACGACCAACCCTTTGAAAAGATCTTTGATCTTCTATTTATGGTATGAGTCAATCTAATCTGAGGGTGAAATGGGAGGGAAACCTCACCAACTCCACCAACTACATTAAAAAATTGTTCCTCAGCCACCTACTTAGCATTTATGGCAATTCATGAAATTGTCATCTCATTTGAAAGATCAAGGAAGGCTAGGGAGTCGAGCTGTGATAAATCAAACTTTGGAGCTCGAGCCTTCCACCTTGCAACTTACAACATCTAGAAAAGGAAGGAGGGAAGCCTTGACCCCACCTATGTATAGATATGAAGGTGTTGGGGGTCAAGGCTCGAGCCTTCACTATTTTTCCATATGCCTTCTAGAAGAGAGAACAAGGAAACCTCGATGTCCGTCTTCCACCTTGCATACAAGGAACACTTGTCGAGGGTTAGCCATTAGGCCTTCCTCCTTCCCGAACTCCTACCATTGACACACTTAGTGCTACATTGGCCCCCTCAGACTTTAGCCTTTAGGCCCTCCGCTCTGCAACATTGAAGAAGACAAGACTGAAACTCCAACCTCCGATGCTTCACAATACTGCATCATACTTAGAATATCTTTCATTACCTTGGCAAACTTCAGCCCTCGGCCCTTCTCCCCAATGTCTACCTTAAAGAAGATAGAAAGCCGAAGGCCCAACCTCTGACCTCTAACACACTTAGAAGATTTTGCAATGAATAACACTTAGATAAATGTAAAAAAAAATAAGGAAACAATTAGAATTTTTGACTTAATCATCTTTGGGCCTTTTTCCTTGTATTTTTCAAAATGTAGACATATGAAAACCTATGAAAGATGTCTCTGATTGGTTATAAACTATAGGTTCAAGTGGGATTCAGATGGTATTTGGGGACAAAATGGGGCATTTTGGGGATAGGTTTTTCAAGTCCCAACATAACCTATTCCTATTTTTTGTGACAATACAAGTGCCATTAACATTTTACAGAATCCAATGATGCATTCTAGAACCAAACACATATCAATCAAGTATCACTTTTTGAGGGAGAAGATTGCAAATCAAGAGGTCAGATTGGAGTATGTGCCTACAAAAGATCAGGTTGCAGACATCTTTACAAAGGCACTGTCTAAGGATACATTTAAGTATCGTAGATAGAAGTTAGGGGTGATTTCCCCTCCTTCTAACTAGATGCATAGATGGTGCATCTATCCAGAGGAGTAGTTTAGGACATAAATTTATCCCTAAATTAATGAATGCTACTACTCAAGAGGAGCATTGAAGCAAAAGGATGTGAAGAATGACAAGGATTGATCAGTTAAGGGGAGCTAATAGATAAGGAATAGTGAAAGAAGAATGCAAACAGGGGGAGCTAATAGAAGATCAGTTGAGAGGAAGACCATTGGCCCTTTGTCCTTGATGTCAAAGGGGGAGAAATTTGTATATCAGGATGAGTGTTGCCATCAATGCCAAAGGAGGAGATTGTTGTATGTTTTTTGTCATTGATGTCAATAGTGTTGTGTTGTGAAAGGTTAGAAATGGAAGTAATGATAACAAAGATAATGTCAACAATGCTATAGTGTGATGTTAAGAGATGTTCAGAGATGCCAAAGGAGATTGTTGTTTAGAGACAAAGCCATGAGTACATGTTGTGGTGGTGATTAGAAAAGAAGACAAAGAAGAAGAGTGATTATAAAAGGTGTGAAGTAAAGGCCAAGATGATGAAAGTCATGTACTATGTATATTGATTGGATCAGTATCATCTATATATAGTTGTACCCTATCTTTTGAAGTTCAAACAGAGGTGAAATGCATGAAATGAAGAGTATGCTAGCTTGGAGAAGTTGTGATTTCTTGTTCCTGATTAAAAAGAGTTGCCTCTGATGTGGTGAATAGTGTACTCTTTGTTTCCTGAGAAAAAGCATTGTTTTAATTTTGAAAGAAATATTCAGGAAGTCCAAGGCACTAGAGTTTGCACTAAAGTAGCTCAGGAGAATGCTCCACATTCATCTGCATTCAAAGATATGGCCCTACAGTTTGGAAGTTAGATAGATACAGGTGTGAATAAGTAAAAGATTCTGGAGCTAGTAGAATGAAGATAATTGTTCAGAGTTGTTGCAATTAGGATGAGTCAAAGAAGTGCTCTGTATTTCTTCACATTTGAAGATGAGGTCCTATGGTGTGAAGAGTCGTTGAATATAGAAGAAAAGAATGTTATATCCAAATTTCAGTTGATAAGTTGTACCACAAAGGTTCTCTAGAGTCAGCAAAACAAAGACATATCATATGGCTGATTAGGGTTGCTCAGAGGAGAAAGAAAATTTAGGTACTGTATTTCACTGCATTTCATCTTTTGGCTTTGATGTTTGGAGGATGAGTTCAGAATGCCTATATAATTGCTCAGTTCATATTTCAAGTGTCGAAGCGCACTGCAAGATGGTTTTTCAATGCTCTATCTCAAGACTAGGTGTTCAGTGGTTGATGGTGATGCTAGGTTTAATATTTGTGTGTTTGCACCAAAAAGAGAATATATTTTTCAAAATGATGAATTCTTGAGAAGTTTTGTGCAAGTCTTATGTTTCTTGAGGAGTGATCCACATGATGCTAATTGGCCTCTCTGGTACCGCTTTAGGTCTAGAGCCATTTTGTGGAATGCTAAGTGTTGCTAGGTCGATTGAATGTGTTTTGATGATCCTGCCAAATATTTGGAAGTGTACACTATCTTAGAAGAATGTGATAAAGAAAAATAGGTCTTGGTTATCACTTGGCTTGAACTGAAATAGATTTCTACATCTTTTGAATGTTGACTTGATGAGGCCATTGCACATTTCATCTTGGCCAATGAAGGAGAAAGATTTTGTAATTTGTAGAAGGTATAAATTAGATATCGTGTTTGGTGTGAGTGGTATGAGAGTATGTGAATGGGCAAGGATGTGTTTGTGAATGTGCAAAGTAGCATTGTTCATTGTGTAGAGAAAGTGAAGGTGTGTGTGTTAATGTTGCAGAAGGGAATTTGATCAGTCGTATATGTAATGTGTGAAGGTTAAAGATTTTGTAAGTGTTATTACATTATATATTCAAGGAGTTTATCCTCCCTTGGGTTGTAGTCCCTAAAACTGATTGTAAACTATTTTATCTTTATTTGTGAAGTTGGATTTGGATAGTAGATCCAAGTAGCTTGCTCATTGTGGTTTGTCCCTTCATGGGTTTTCCACATAAATCTGGTGTTGTGGTTGTGTGCTTCTATGTTATGCTTTAATTTTCTTAATTTCCTTTATTGTCTGTTTGAAGTAGTAAGAAGTTTTGGTTAATATGGAATAATTTTTGGGATATACTGATTCACCCCTCTCTCAGTATATCTATGTTCTAACACTATGATCAAGTTGAGTGGATATTTCTTCTCACCATCCTCCAACATTTTGGATTCAACCCTCTCTGGCTTCGTTGGGTCTATAGTTGTACTTCCACAATTAGATACTCTATTCTCATTAATAGTAGCCTAGTGGGATACTTCAAACTAACTAGGGAGCTCTGGAAAGGTGACCCTTTATCACCCTTCCTCTTTGTGTTAATGGCAGAAGCTCTCAGTTGGGCAATTAACTCTCAAGTTGCAGCAGGGCTTTGTGTAGGAATATACATTACAGATAACTTCCCAGTCATTTCCCACCAACAGTTTGTAGATGAAACCTTGCTATATGGTCTATCTATCATGAATGAAGTACAAGCAATAAAAATTACATTGGATAGGTACACTCTCACCTTGGGAAAACTATGTTGAAAAGCGCAAGACAACTGAGAGGGGGGATGAATCAATTGTAACCAAAACTTCAAACCCATCAACACATTAACCACTTAATTATTGTTATTGTGATTTAACCATGAAAGCATGAAAGCAGAACATAAACACATTCACACATGACACACGTGAGACACCAAGTTTTTATGTGGAAAAACCTATAAGGGAAAAACCACAGTGAGTGTTAGCTCACAATATAAAAGATATATCAAAATTTATAACAAGGCTCACTACCAATGGGGCTCACTACCCAGAATGCTCACTGCAAAAGAAGCGGCTTGCTACCAGTGGGGTGGCTGACTACCATTGGGTGGATTACACTTTGTGAACCAATTAAAAGGTAGAAACATGATCAAGAGACATCCACAAGCACATTATAATCACCAAGAACATCCACACAACCTCTAAACACTTTATTCACAAAATTCTTCAAATCGAAGCACTTGAACATCACTGTTTGCCACTGTCACAGAGAAAAGATCGCTTGTGGACCACAAAATGATGAACCATTTGAACTAAAGGCACATAACATCATTACAAACTTAATTCTAGAACTATAGACTATAAGACTTAAATGCAGAGAAATGTAGAGCGGAATACATTATCCCTGTCACCACTAAATGCACAGAAAAATAGTTTTCACTCTGGTGAACAGAACTTGCTCAAATCTTCATACCAAAGGCTCAAACTTGAAACATGGCATCTATAGACATTACTTAACACAAATTCCAATCCACAGACAAATATATTTAGTATATAGAATATGCAAAGAAAAACACTACACTGTACTTTTGTATGCCATAAATTCTGCAACACACTGTTTCCACTAGGAGAGCAAATTTTCTCAAATGCACTTGGAAATTTAATATCCAGAACACTTTATTATTAACTTCAACACTTATGTAAGCCAATACAAAGCAACTAACTCAACACAATTAAACATCAAAACAAGAGCATAGTTGACACCAATGACAACACAAATATGTTGACATCAATGACAACACCAGTAAGCACATACTTGCAACAATCTCCCCTTTATCATTGATGGCAACATTGATTTGAAAAATTGTAAGAGCCATAAAGACAAGAATCTACATTGATTCCCTTTCTCCCCCTTTCTCTTTACACATCTAAACTCTTTCACCTCCTGAGTTTTTCACATGATTTTCTCTCCCCCTTTGACATCAATGGCAAAGGACATCATTTCTTCTTTCTCTACACATACTTGCAATATTTACTTCTCTTTATTAGTAAATTATATCAGCAACATCTAACTACTCCCCCTAAGAGGTAGCCTTCAAAAACATCAATCCAAATCAAAGAATACCACTTTGGGCACCACAAGACTGATGCCCTTCCCATGCATCTTAGTTTAGAGCAGGAGGGGTAATAACCTCTAACTTCTCCCTGAGATACTCAAAAGTATCCTTAGGTAGAGGCTTAGTGAAAATATCTACAATCTAGTCCTTTGTAGACACATACTCCATCTTTACTTCATTCTCTATTACCTTTTCTCTCAGAAAGTAATACCTTGTTGATATATGCTTTGTCCTTGAGTGCATTACTAGATTCTTTGAAATGTTTATAGCACTTGTATTGTCACAAAAGATGGAAATAGGTTCTTCATACACAACTCTTATATCCTTCAATGTTTACTTCATCCAAAGTACTTGAATGCAACAACATGCTGCAACAATATATTATGTTTCTGTAGTAGACAAAGAAACTAATTCTTACTTCTTGGTTAGCCATGTAACCAATTTGTTACCCAAAAGGAAAGCACCTCCACTTGTACTTTTTTTGTCATCAACATCTCCAGCCCAATCTGCATCCGTATAAGCATTGAGAGTGAAATTAGTATCTTTGGGATACCATAATCCATAGTCTAAAGTGTCTTTTAAATACCTCATGGTTCTTTTGACTGCCATCACATGTGATTCTTTGGGATCTTCTTGAAATCTTGCCACAAGATAGACTGTATGCATTATATTTGGTCTGGTATGGGTTAGATAGAGAAATCCTCCAATCATAGACCTATATTTTTTATGATCAATCTTAGGTGATTCATCATTCTTGTTCACCTTGTAGCCAGTTACCATAGGAGTACAGACTGGATTAGAATCCTCCATTCCAAACTTTTTCAACAATTCTTTCACATACTTGGATTGAGAAATGAAAATTCTTTTTCTGATTGAGTAATTTGCAATCCTAAAAATAAATTCATTTCACCAAACATAGACATTTCAAATTGCTTTTGCATTTCCTCTACAAATTTCTTGCACATACCTTCATTGCCTCCAAAGATAATATCATCAACAAAGACTACAACAATCAAAATTTGATCATCATTGATTTTGAAATAGAGATTGATGTTTGTAGTACCTTTATTGAACCCCAATTGCATCAAATATGTGTCCAACCTTACATACCAGGCTCTAGGGACTTACTTGAGTCCATATAGGGCTTTCTTGAATATGTACACCATGTCACCCTGGTCTAACAATTGGAACCCTTCCGATTGTTCAATGTAAACTTCTTCTTCTAGCTCTCCATTTAAGAAGGTGGACTTTACGTCCATCTGGTACACCTTGAAATCTTTGTGTACAGAAAAGGCCAAAAACATTCTTATAGCTTCAATCCTTACCACAAGAGTAATAGTTTCCTCAAAATCTATGCCTTCTACCTGAGAATATCCTGTACATACCAGTCTTTCTTTGTTTCTTACCACTTCACCACTTTCATTCATCTTGTTTATGAAGGCCCATTTGGTTCCAATCACATTCTTATCAATAGGCCTAGGAACCAATTCCCAAGTTAGATTCTTTTCTATCTGCATCAACTCTTCCTCCATGGATTTTACCCAACTTTCATCTTTGCAGGCTTCATTCATAGTTTTAGGTTCAATCTATGAAAGCAAATAGTAGTTCACCTATTCCTCTGCAACTCTTTTCCTTGTCAATACTCCTTTACTTTTGTCACCAATAATTTGACCTTCAAAATGGTTTATCCTTCCATACCTAGGAGTCTTAATAGCACTTTCTAGAGCCTTTTCTTCTTCAACATGACCATCCTTTTGTTCCATCTTTTCTTTATTGACTGTGATAGCAGGTTCATCTGATTCATAGCCACTCAGATCTGATGTTATTTCCTTGTCTTCATCAACCTTCACATTTGCACTTTCAATGACCTTCTTCAATCTTTTATTGTAGCATCAGTAGGCCTTACTCTTAGTAGAGTATCCAAGAAAAATTCCTTTATCACATCTAGCATCAAACTTGCCTAGCTATTCATCTCTTCTGATGTAGCATTTTCTTCCAAAAACTTTGAAATACTTCATTGTGGAAATTCTTCCATACCACAATTCATAAGGAGTTTTAGTGCCATTACCTTTGAATTGGACTCTATTTTGAATGTAGATAGTAGTGTGTATAGCTTCTCTCCAATACACTTCCAGTAGGTTAGCCTCCATCATCATTGACCTAGCAGCCTCTTGAACTATCCTATTCTTTCTTACAACAACTCCATTCTGCTCAGCAGTCCTAGGAGTAGACAACTGCCTTTTTATCCCATGATCTTCATAGAAAATGTTGAATTCATTTGATGTAAACTCACCTCCTCTATCAAACCTTAAGCATTTGATCCTCAATTCTAACTCATTCTCAAGCATTGCCTTGAAAGCTTTGAACTTGTCTAGGGCTTTTGATTTCTCTTTTAGAAAAGTGACCCTTGTCATTCTGGAATAATCATTAATAAGCAACATAAAGTACCTATCTCCTTACAGACTTTTTGTTCTTGTAGGACCACACAAATCTGTATGTACTAGCTCAAGCAATCTAGTAAAAATTGTTCTTTGCTCTTAAAACTTGTCCTTGTACGTTTTCCCAGTTGACATTCCTTGTAAATGGTATTAGCAGTCTTCACCAACTTAGGCAAATCTCTCACAACTTGTATTGAGCTTATCTTCATTAGGTTATCAAAATTAATATGACACATCCTTCTATGCCACAACCAACTTTCATCTATTTGAGCCAACAAACAACAATTATCAGTTCCCCTCAAATGATAAACATTACTTTTAGTCTTCTTACCAGTTGTAATGACTGTTTTAGAGCTTTCCATGATCTTGCATCCATTATCCTTGAAACTTAGATCATACCCTTTTCACACATCTGGACAACACTTAAAATATTATGCAAATAAATCCTTCACATATAGAACATCATCTGTGTTATGTTTACCATCAAAAGAAATAGATCCTCTTCCACAAATCTTACCAGTTGCATTATCTCCAAACCTAACCACTCCCCCATCATACTTTTTAAAACTTACAAACTTACTTTTATCACTGGTCATGTGATGTGAGCATCCACTATCAATAATCCATTCATCCTTATCTTTCTCAACCTAGACAGACAAAGCACTTTCTTCCACTAGTTTTTCTTCCTTCACATAGGTAGCAGGATTAGTAGACACAGGTTCTTCTTTAATAACAATGAACAAGCATTTATTTGCACTAGTACTAGTATCATTAGACTCATCATCTGTTACACCATCATCATGAAGATCTCTAACATAATAGCATTTCTTGACAATTCTAGGTCTACTTTCAAACTTCTTACGTCTTTCAATTCTCTCTGGATATCTGGAGGCATAGTGACCAATTTTACCACAAGAAAAGCATTTGAATGGTAATTTGCCTTTGAACTTATTGATACCTCTTTGCATTCTATCTACAAAGTTGGCTTCAACCTCATCAAGGTCATCATTAGATTCCACAACATATTTTTGATATCTTGAAGTCTTTTTTGAAGTGTTGGCTTTGAAAGAAGACTCAATATTTGGCAGAGCATCACCAAATTCTCTCATTTCAACAGTTGTAAGTTTCCCAAGTAACTGATCCTTTGTAACCTTTTACACACTCATAACCTCTTCAATTTCTGCCACCTTCTAACTGTAAGATTTAGGCAATGACCTAAGAATCTTCATCGCAACCTCATCCTCATTAATAGTTCCTCCAAGACCTTTGATTCCATTGAAAATTTCATCAATTCTCTGCATGTAGATAGTTATGTTTTCATCTTCACTCATCTTTAGGGTTTTATACCTCACCTTTAGGTTTTGTAATTTGGCACTCTTTACAGAATCATCTCCTTCATATAAACTTTTCAACTTATCCTAGATCTCATGAGTAGTCTCCAAATCCATAACTTTTACCAACTCAATGTTAAATAAGGCATTTAACAGAGCATCTCTAGCTTTTCCATTTAATTCATATTGTTAGACTTCATCTTCATCTGAAGGACCATTTTTAGGAATAGTATATTTTTTCTATGTTATCTTCCAAACACTATAGCCAAGAGAAATAAGATGACTTTTCATCCATACCTTCCAAAGGGCATAATTTGTTCCATCAAACTATGGTGATTCTTTTATGTGCGCCATCCCTGATCTACCTTGAGCTATTAGGTTGTTTACCAAGGAAACCTCACTTTGATACCAATTGTTGAAATGCGCAAGACAACTGAGAGAGGGGGGTGAATCAGTTGTAACCAAAACTTCAAACCCATCAACACATTAACCACTTAATTATTGTTATTGTGATTTAACCATGAAAGCATGAAATCAAAACATAAACACATTCACACATGAGACAAATGAGACACCAGGTTTTTATATGGAAAACCCTATAAGGGAAAAACCACAGTGAGTGTTGGCTCACAATATAAAAGATATATCAAATTTTATAACAAGGCTCACTGCTAAAGGCTCACTGCCAATGGGGATCACTACCCAAAATGCTCATTGCAAAAGAAGCAGCCCACTGCCAATGGGGTGGTTCACTATTGTTGGGTGGCTCATTGCTTGATTTGGTGAACTGATTTATTAGCATCTACTCCATGCCAAGATTCAGTTCCATTGAAGCGCACTAATTTTCCTCTGCTCTACTCTACTTTTTCACTTCACACTTATCTTTACATCTTTTGCATCTAGATACCTTTTTTATGACTTCATTACAAGTATATATATAGTTCATCAACCTTGGAATGATCATCAACCATTGGAACAACCTCCAAGGTCAGAAAACATACATACATTAGAATAGGTCTTGACCTAAACAGATTAAAGAAAGAAAGAATGAATGCAAACCAAACTAGTCCTTAGCTGGGACTCAAATGCAATCTTCCACGCAACAACATGCCATCACAAACTTGAAAGCATAATCGCAAGTAGTGGAAACAACCAAGTCTACTAAAACTGGTGTTAACACTAAGACCTTTAAGAACACACTTCATGCACGATCTAGATTGCACTTTCCAAACCAATCAAAAGGTAGGAACACAATCAAGAGATATCCACAAGCACATTATAATCACCAAGAACATACGCACAACCTTTAAACACTTAATTCACAAAATTCTTCAAACTAGAGCACTTGAACATCACTGTCGGCCACTTTGATAGAGAAAATATTGCTTGCGGAACACAAAATCATGAACCATTTGAACTGAAGGCACATAAAATAATTACAAACTTAATTCTAGAACCATAGACTGTAAGACTTAAATGTGAAGTGGAATACATTCTCCCTGTCACCACTAAATGCACAAAAAAATAGTTTTCACTCTGGTGAACAGAACTTGCTCAAATCTTCATATCGAAATCTCAAACTTGAAACATGGCATCTACAGACATTCCTTAACACAACTTCCAATCCACAGACAAAGATATTTAGTATACAAAATATGTGGAGCAGAACACTGCACTGTACTTTTGCAAGCCAGAAACTCTGCAACACACTGTTTCCACTAGGAAAGCAAATTTTCTCAAAAGCACTTGGAAATTTAATATCCAAAAGACTTTCTTATTAACTTCAACACTTATGTAATCCAATACAAAGAAACTAACTCAACATAATTAAACATCAAAACAAGAGCACAGTTGACACCAATGACAACACAGATATGTTGACATCAATGACAACACCGGTAAGCACATACTTGCAACAAACTGAATAAAAACAAGTCTTGTATAGTTTTCTTCAATACCAATGGATGCATTATACAAAGAATAGCCACTCTATTGGTGTTGAACATTGGCACTCTATCAATAAAATACCTGGGAGTCCCACTGTTTAAGGGCACGATGAGAACAAACCTATGGGAGGAGACCACTAAAAAATGTAAAATTAAACCCTCTTCTTGGAAAGGAAAATGGTTAACAATGGCAGGGAAGATAATAATGGTTAGGGATGTGCTCTTGTCTATTCCCATGTATTTTCTATCAAGCACTTAGATTATTGGGAAGGCAAACAATATACTGGAAGGAATCCTAAAGAAGTTTCTTTCAGAAGGCACTGAGGAAGAGCGAAGGATTCCCCTCATCAGTTGGGACATGACATGCAAGGAGAAGGCAGCGTGTAGACTTGATCTAAAAAAGATCAAATTACAAAACAAAGCCTTGGGTGCCAAAATGATTTGGAAGATGTTTGATAACCCTCAAGCATGATGGTCCAGATTGCTACAGAAGAAATACCTAGATTCTGATGAGTTGTAATAGATTTCCACCACCCTGAACCCTCCTTTTGGATCTCATATTTAGAGTTTCATGGTGCAGTGTCACCCCTTGATCATAGAACACCTATCTTGGGTGGTCAACAATGGAAGGTTCACCTCTTTCTAGAGAGATTCTTGGAATGGACTCCTACCCTTGTGTGAGGATGAGAAATTGCAAACCTATATGACAACACTAACCAATGCCTGGGGCTCTCGAGTGGCAGATTACTTCATTATGTCTGCATTAGATGGTTCAACAACATGGAGATGGACCAAATTAGATTCAAGCCCTCTAACCATCAACTAAAAAGAGATCATGAAAAAAGCCCTGGTGGATCACATAATCCTCTTCAATAACAAAGAAAATAAGATTTTGTGGACTAGTGCAAAATATGACCTGTATTCGGTGAGATTAGGATATAAGTTACAGATAGTCAAAAGCAATCGGGGGGACTCACCTTCAGAACTATGCTAGAGCTAGTGGTGTTTGCCAAAAGTTAGTCCCTTTATGTTGACAACACTCCACAAGAGAATTCTTACGGGAAATAGGCTGAAGAGCTTTGGCATTGTGGGTCTATCTAGATGCATCCTCTACAAAAAGGATGAAGAAGACGCCAACCAGCTTCTACTCAATTACAAATTTGCGAGACAATGTTGGGATTGGATTATTAGCTACTTGAGCTAGATTAAATCCATCCCAAATGACACGTTGGATTTTTTTGGGGATGACCCAAACCCCAAAATTCCTTATGGGAATGGATTTGGATCACTTGCCCCTCCATGGTCATTTGGAATCTATGGAAAGAGCGTAACAATCAAATTTTTAGAGGGGAAGAAGCTTTGATTGAAGAAGTTATGAAGAATATTAGGTAGAACATTTGTGAAACTATCATGGCTAAACAAAAGGTTGCTAGAGCTATCCCAAAACCCTTCACATCATGGGATGACAATATAATGAAGAAGTTGGAAACCTTGAAACCATCAGCATCCTACTGCACAGGCAGTGGTATTAGAACAAAAAGATGAAAAAGGCCACAGTCAAGTGGCATCTTCCTCCTAGTGGTAGGCTCAAGATGAATTTTGATGGGGCATCAAAAGGGAATCATAGCTCCTCTAGTGCGAGTTGCATTGTATGTAATGAAGAAGGTAGGTTGGTTTGGGCTCTCTTCAAAAGACTACCTCACTGGACTAATAATGAGGCTGAGTTCCAGGATCTCCTAACTGGACTCAAAATCTGCAAACTAAAAAGTACTAGCAATATTGACATCGAAGAGGATTCACTAATATGTGTTAATACCATCTCTAGCCATCACATTTCTAACTAGAAGCTTTGAAGTTTTGCAGAGGAAATTGGGATATTTTGAATTTGATGAATAACTATCACATTACTCAAGTGCTGCTATTGTGAGGCCAATAAAGTAGCTAAGTTTTTGGAAAATTGGGCATGTGACCAGAAGAATGAAGACATTATTGACTACTCTAAGACATCCTAGGGAGCGCTACCACTTTAGATGCAGCTTGTCTTCTACACCTCCCATTTGGTTGAACAGGGCATGTTTCTACATCTCCCCTGAGCATTTGGGTCATGAGGATTTTTGAAGGATCTCATTTCTCCTTATGTATTATTTGTCCTCTCTTTTTTCGGGAGCTGCCTCTTGCAACACTTTATGTGTGTGTGTGTGTGTGTGTATGCTAGAAAACTTGGCTTTGTAGATGGGAAAGGGTAGATTATGTGTTGAATTCAAACAAGATAACACAAAGAGCTCAATTTGATGCCATACCTAGAGAGTGATATTTAATCACAAGATATGGAGAAGACTACAAAATAATATTGGACTCTGACTATGGCTTTTCAATTACTATAAACCTTCAAGTATAAGGTTCAAAATGTTTATCTGGAGACCTCTGCTAGGAAGTCCAGATAAACATTTTGAACCTCATACTTAAAGGTATATAGTAATTGAAAAACCATAGTCAGAGTCCAATATTATTTTGTAGTCTTCTCCATATCTTGTGATTAAATATCACTCTCTAGGAATAGCATCAAATTGAGCTCTTAGTGTTATCTTGCTTGAATTCAACACATAATCTACCCTTTCCCATCTACAAAGCCAAGTTTTCTAGCATATATATGTATATATGCTAGAAAACTTGGCTTTGTAGATGGGAAAGGGTAGATTATGTGTTGAATTCAAGCAAGATAACACTAAGAGCTCAATTTGATGCTATTCCTAGAGAGTGATATTTAATCACAAGATATGGAGAAGACTACAAAATAATATTGGACTATGAGTATGGTTTTTCAATTACTATAATCCTTCAAGTATAAGGTTCAAAAAGTTTATCTGGAGGCCTGTGCTAGAAAGCCAAGAATGCAATGTGAACAATAACAATAGTAAAATAGGCAAATTAATTCAAAAATCTCCATTTATGACATTTACATGCAAAGTGTTTAACATAATGCCATGATAGCCATATGCTCATCAAATTTCAACAAGGACTCAATATTTATTATAAAGTCTTTAACCTAATGTTGTTAATTAAATTTTTTTGAGGTATACTCCTCAAAGTTAATTGTATTTTACTTCATAAATATTTTATGAACTCTTGAAAGTGAAAAATAAATAGTTATTAGTTAGTTATAGGCTGGGAGACTATAAAGGAAATGATTCCAAATGTAAGGGGGTTGTTTTTTGTTTCAGCTTGGGTAGGAGAAAACAAGAGACTTTTTGATCCTCTCACTTTTAACAGAGAAAAAGAAATTTGTCTATTTCTTTTTGAAAAAATAAATAAAGGGATAATAGTGATGGTTAGTGATCATATTTGTTGTCTTATTTATACTATTTTTCTTCCTTATGTTAGAATAATAGCCATTATTATTGAGATTCTCTATTATGTGATTGGAATATTTGTCATCCTCTATTATAAAACTATTTTGGTGTAATTTGAGATTGATATAGAATAGTTTGTCTCAATATGTGTGTTATGAAAGCTATCAATATTTTCTCTTTCTTAAGTTAGATTATATTCTTGCATTCAAATCCTATTTTCACCCTTATACCCAAATTAATGTTTCATGGAGATAAATCTAGGATTTTATCTTCATGTTGATCTTTAATGCTTTTCTTTGGAAATCTAAAAGTTGTATCTTCCTATCAGTCAACCTAAGGTTTTCCCTTTTCTTTTAAATCTTTTAAGTTTTAGTTTAGTTGCCTTTCCTACTTTCTGGTCAAAAGCATATCCGTAAAAATTGCAAAATTTATCATACGAGGGAGCTGCCACTCTCAAATACAAAGGAAAGTTGTTAATTAATAATAACTCCAACTGTTGGTATATTTATCGTTGTCCATTAGGTGAGTCAAAGCTAGTTTTTAATGCAATAAATGCAATGACAAATCTGTTTACCAACAAAGTTGATGTTAGTGTAAGTTTTTTATTTTCCTTATGTTAGGGAATATTTATTTTTCCTACACATATTATTAAGCTTGCTTAGGTTATATAAGACATGGTTAATATGAGGACACATGGCATAATCCATCAGCTACATGTGTCACTCTTACCCACATTTGGGTAGTTGAGCCTCACACCCTCTTTTGGACTTATTTCCCACCTCTCATAACCATTTGTTTGTCTTTACCTAAGTAGGTATAAAGATGTAATATGGCATTATCCAAGTAGGTAGAACTCCTGTTCTTTTTTGGGCAGGTGGGAGTTATTACCTCTCTTGACTTTATTTGCCTTATTTTTTCTATATAAAAAACATTCACCTCTCCCTTTACTAATGAGCTATTGAGGACTGATTCAATCAAGGGAGTGTTGATTCTGTTCATCTCTAGGTTTCTTTCTTGCTTTCCTTCAGTCACTTTGATCTCGGTTGGCTTCACAGCCAAATCTAACATGGTATCAGAGCTGGTTGTGAGTTGTGGGTTAGCATTATTTTAGGAAATCCGGGTCCTATTCCTTCTTGAAAGCAAAGTGTGCTCTTCTCTTGCATCTGATGATGACTTGGAGAATCAGAAACACTTGATAGAAATTTTAATTTTTGGGGGGGTTCTATGTCTAAGCTTGTTATTAGTAGGTATATCAGAGCTTCCTGGAGACATTTTGATCTCACCATTAAGTTCAGAGTAGTTGAAAAAGTTAGATCAGGCTTTTATTTCGTCTGAATCAGACACTGGAGGTGAGATCTGTGAAGGTTTGAAATAGATGATTTTCTATGGAGATTTGGCATACTACTCAAAATTGGGGCACTTTGAGGCAAAATGGATAGTGCCATCGCATTTAGAAGGCCCAAAAACTCCTATTTCCATATAAAATTTGTCAAATTTGGAGGAAGTCATTTCTGGGCAAAAGAAAATTAGCATGTGAAGCCGTACGACCCCCACCTACTAAAGGTATGACACATATTTTGAAAATTTCAAATATATACATTTCTTAATATTTTCTACGTCATTAAAAATATTTATTTCGCAATTCTTTTTGGTGAAAAGTTTTTTGAAAAATAACAAAATTTGTAAAAGTCAAAAAAAAAATTTGGAAGTGGGGATTTACCCCTACGCAGTATGTAGGGTACCCTTGGGTATAGTCTCTCCTTGGCTCTTGGGCCCCATGTAATAGGGGTGACCATTTAATAGGGGTGGGCGTGGATTTTTAGCCACCACCTAAAGTTTCTTTTTCTTTATTTAGTCTTCTTTTAAGGCTTAAGTACCCCACTTTAGTACTTAGCCCTTTATTAAAGCCTTTTTTTAATACTTCCATTTTTCAGCTGATAGGCCATTCTATATGTGCACACATTTTTTAGCAATAAAAAAATTTGGTAGTCACAATTTTTTGGTCGTATATGAACAAAATTCAAAGACACTTCAAATAAACAATCAATAGACGTCAAAATTTAAGCACACACCCAAAGTAAATGCCTTTAAGCACAAACACACACTTTATACAAACAAAGTGAATTCAATTTTAAACATACAAACTGAAACACGTATAAGTCAATGTCAAAGTTCAAACCCATGCTTCACACAAACAACAAGTATATCAAATTGTAGTGACAAAATGAATTCAAGTTTAAGCATACAAAGTGAAACAAATAAAAGTCAATGCCAAAAATCAAAGCCATGCTTCACACAAACAATAAGTATACCAAATTAGGTTGAGAAAGTGAACTTAATTTTAAACATACAAAGTCAAACAAATATAAGTCAATACCAAAGTTCAAACCCACGCTCCACACAAACAATAAGTATATCAAATTAAAGTGAATGTCAAAGTTGTGCTTCGCACAAACAATAAATAGATTCCAAAGTGAAACACACTAAATAAACATGTTTAAATTACAACTTAGTAATAGCACAACACTATATGACAATGTTAATAGATTGCATTATGCTTCACACTAAATAAACATGTTTAAATTACAACTTAGTAATAGTACAACACTAATTATGACAATGTTAATAGATTGCATTGTGCTTAAGGAATATTGTGATACTTGATAATTATAGTGCACCATTTAAAATTCATGTCATTAAATGTGATGAAATTAAAAAAAAATCAAAACTCAAAAAGAAAGATGTCAAATTTTATGCAATAAAAAATAATATTAAAACTTGAAAAGAACAAACATAAACAAAGATGAAACTAAAAACTAAAAACTAAAAATGAAAGATGTCAAACTTTATGTAATAAAAAATAATATAAAAACTTGAAAAGAATGAACACAAACAAAGTTTGAGGAATTGTCATGGCCAATGGCCATTCCTCACAGCCTTAGGAAGCAGGCCAATTAAACTTCTTCCAAATAAAATTCATTCGTATTAAATAATAAATTAGTTTACATATCACATATTAGATTCATTGAAGTCCATCTAAATTCAATTACTCATTCAAGCTAATCAAATCATAATGATACATTACAAAGAACAATATCAAAGTGACCAAAACATACAAAGAACAATTACATTGTGCATACGAAAATGGCCGATAAAATTAATTTGTTTTAAATGCTAAAAATAAGTTGCATGTCACCAACTACTACATATAATGACTTTATAGTAAAAATATAAATAGTAAAAATATAAATATATACTATTTAGTGATAGGCTTATAAATATTTGTGCCTATCGGCCATTTGATAGCACCTTTGGTGCTTTTACTAGTTTTAATAATTTTTAAATCTGCATTCCAACCCAAATCTGTACCTACAACCTGCTACTTGCTCCTCAATTTTTGTGCTGGCACTTTGGCGCCCTTACCACATTTGGTGGTTTTTTTTGGTGGTGCTATTAAATTGGCGGAGAACTATATTAGCTGGTGGTCCTCCAATTTTGATATTCTTTTAAACTAACTGGAGGTTTCCTAAATTTGGCAGTTTTCCAAATTTAACAACAGTTTGGCCAAATTTGATGGTTTGACTTTTGGAAAATTGCAAAGCCCTCACCAGTGGAGTTTTCACGTTTGCACCTAAACTTCAGAACGCAATATCTCGGGCACACGAAGGTGTTTTTCAGCAATTTTTTTTTGTAAAGGGGTAGAATTTCACACTCTTCGTAGTGGTGAAATTAGTTTTTTCTTAGGCAATCCCATTTTTCTAGAAAATCAGTTTTCTCATCAGATTTGAAGGACAGTTCTCATTTTCTGAACTTCAAACGTTTGTAACTTTCACATATGACCTCAGATCGAGGTGATTCTTTTTTTGAAAGTGAATATTTTTCTAAGAACTACACATTGGTGTAAGTTTGAGGTTCTCATTTTGAGATATTTTGTACTTTTAGTATTTGGGTTCATTTTGGACATTTGTAAAACTCTGGAAAACAACTCCAGTATTATAACTGCACTGATCTATAAATGCCAAATCATTTTGTTGGGGGGATTCTTTATTGAGTGATTTGTGGGGGTCTCTTGGTTTTGTTGCTTTTGTTGGATTTAGTCTCTTAATTGGTCTTATGTGTGACTAAAATTAAGGAGTAATCATGAGTATCATAAAGCATCCAACTGTAATTGAACTAAAAAGAGGTAACTATAAGTCTTGGCGAGATGGTATGCTGAAACATTTCAGATGGCTTAATCTTCTGCTCTATCTCTATGACCTTGTTCCTCAACCAATATCATTTCAAAAAAGCATGGTATGGCATCAAGAGAATGGTTATGTAGTAGTATTTCTTGGTTCAAATGTCGACTTTGACACATTGAGTACATTAACATGAATTTCTTCCCCTCGGTTTCATTGGACCAAACTTTGGGAGATGTATGGTGACTTGGATGAGTCTCCATTTCTAGAGGATCCTATTGTAGACTGTTTAAAACCACTTGATGTTTTTCTACCATATGATTTTAAAACAACTATGAAGCTTGATGAATGGAAAGCACTTCAATGCCTAGATGACATAGAGACTTCTCCTGATACTCCTCCTTCAGAGACTTCATGTAATCCAGCATTAGCAGATATTTCACATGTTCATACTAAGCCATCTTGTGTGGACACATCATTTGGGGATGAACAATGTAGTCTGATGACATGCATTGAGATCTCATCTCCTCCTTCATTACCTATTGCTTTATCTAAGTCTTGTGTAGTTCCTTTCATGACTTCCATTGATTCTATGTAGCAAGTTCATATTGGTCTTCCAGAGATATTCTTTGGGACATACTCCTACCAGACATTTCATCTTTGTTTATAGAGTCCCTCATTTTAGATTTGAGAGACACCATTGATTGTATTCATCTTCTCTTTGATGAAGTTGAATCTTCTTCAGATGTTTTGAGGGCACCTTCAGACCCTCATATTCTTTCTTTGCCTACATTAGCTTCTATAGTGATTATTTTTGTAGACATTCATGAGTCCACTTATTTGACTCAGTCATCATTCATGTTGACACCTTCTGCAGAAGTACCTGAATCTTGCATGGTACCTGATTCATCTTATCAATGTGGGGCTTGGAGATCATTGAGCAACATTTGAAGGAGGCATAGTTATCTTCAAGGGAGATATCTTCATCTTTGGATCCTATTCTACTTCAGTTTCCACTTGGTTCTAGATTGTCACTTTCATTAGTTAGGCCTAAGACTCCTAATTTGGTTGTGATATCTTTCAGCATCGACATGGAGACACATGATCAGTTTTCAGGGACTTCATACATTTTGAACTTTCTTCCTTCATATTCCTTTTAGGAATGGGAAGACACTTTGTATTCACCTTTGGTTTTGTTTCTTCCTAAGGGGAGAAATGTTGTTCGATGATCATGGACTATCTTCTGCATCTAGTTTCGAGCATCAACCATTAACACAATTGACTACTTGGGAGGAGGCTACATAGTCTCTCTTCTCCTCTCTATCCTGGAGGGAAATTTTTCCTTGCATGGGATTCTTTCTTGTGTGGAGGAACTTATTTACTTTTCTTTCTTTTGGGGAGGATTTTTGTCCCAATGGGTTTTCTCCTTTTCTCCATTTGTGAGAGAGTTTGTTTGTATATGGGTACCTAACATGGCCTTGTAGCTGGGACCCATCTTTGCATATTTGTATCTTTTCATCTTTACATCTTTTCACCCACCTAAGCTACACTTAAGGGGGGGTGTTAGTGTAGGTTTTTTATTTTCCTTATGTTAGGAAATATTTATTTTTCCTACACATATTATTAAGCTTGCTTAGGTTATATAAGACATGGTTAATATGAGGACACATGGCATAATCCATCAACTACATGTGTTGCTCTTACCCACATTTGGGTAGTTGAGCCTCACACCCTATTTTGGACTTATTTGCCACCTCTCATAACCATTTATTTATCTTTACCTGAGTAGGTATAACCATGTAATCTAGTATTATCCAAGTAGGTATAACTCTTGTCTATTTTGGGTAGTTGGGAGTTATTATCTCTCTTGGCTTTATTTGCCTTATTTTTTCTATATAAACAACACTCACCTCTCCCTTTGCTAATGAGATATTGAGGACTGATTCAGTCAAGGGAGTGTTGATTATGTTCATCTCTGGGTTTCTTTCTTGCTTTCCTTCAGTCATTTTGATCTTGGGTGGCTTCACAGCCAAATCTAACAGTTGAAACACACAATATGTATTTCAATGAGAAAATTTATATACAAAATCAAATCTAATAATTCCTATACAACCCTACAAAAAATAAATTAGGTAGCCACTTCAATTGGAGCTACACTTGAGTGCACAGAGCTCCACTACATCAAGAGAAAGGCTATGAATTAGATAGGGGTTTCTATGGAAGAGAGGATGGATGTCAAAAGGTCTCATTTTATTTTGATTCAAAATTAAAATGAGACCTCTAGACACCCACAATTTTTCAAGAAAGTGATTAAGTTGATGGGTTATACAAACCCAATAGATATTAATTGCAAAGGTCTCATTTTATTTTGTATGGAGAATAGTTGTTGCCTAGTATATTGAGCATATTTTAAGTGATTAACTTGATGGATTATACAGACCCAATTAGTTTTACCTACAATGGTATCTAGAAGAAGATATTTTGAAGACCTAAAAGGCCCCATGAGATTCATTAAGGAAATTCCTCAAATAATTTATAGAACCCTAGGTAAAACCTTGCTTTTGTAATATTAAACAAAAATGCTCTACCATAAATTTACAATCTAACATGGCAAGGTTAAAGTGGACAATAGTGTGCCCTATTTTAGTCTTCTTACCTCATTCCAGTGGAATGAGGTAGGAAGAATGAGATAGGTCATGACATGGTTAATTTTCTTTTTTGACATGAATTGAACTCTACTTCTTCACAATTTCAATAAAATATCTCGACATTGCACATTGGCATAGAGTAGATTAACCTACCCAAACAAGTTATAGTTTTCTCAACTCATTTTTGACCTTCATTTTTTTGTTTCAATCACTTGCAACTCATCCCCCATGAAGTTGGACAAGTCATCTATAACACAATTTTAGTTTCTTGAATTAAAAAAATCATGACAATTCTTGAAAGATATGAATATTTGAAATTTTCTGTGAAGTGTGGGTACCATCACAACTGTAATGTCAGAAAATGTTCCCTTGGGGGATTTTTGCTCTTTAGGTTTAGCTCCCAGGTTTTTAGTGTGCATTTAGGACATATTACATCATAATTTGGCATCTTGATGGAATAACCCCTAAGTGTCTTGACAAATAGGACCTAGGGGGACTACTTGAGATAACCCCTACCCAAAATAGGGGGAGAGGACTTGGGTGCCCATGCCCTAGTCCTGCCCTATTTTGGGGCAATCCCAATTTTTGGGTGTCATCTTGTGACCGCTATTTGAGTCCTATGCCAACACGGTAAGTTTGAATTACAAAATTCTTGGCGGGAGTGTTTGTAGTTGCATATAAAAGCATTTTTAGGCATTCATTTAGAACTAGAGATGATCATTGTGAACTTTATGCACTCTCAAGGTGATTCAAGGCATTCATTGTGTTACAAGAGCAGATTTGTGTTGTCTGTGTTTGTGTTTGGATATTTAAGCATCCATTTCCTCATGGAATGAAGAGCATCTTTCTCCCATGAGATCTTCACTACAAGGTGACATTTATTGTGTTTGTGATCATTATTCATTTGGTTTTTGCCTATGCCTCCCTAGGCACACACTCTCTATCTGACAAAGGTGTTTGGAAGACTTAAGTGTCCTTTTGGGGCTTGACTAAGGTAAGCTCCTAAAAACCACAAGTCCCTCCCAAAGTTTTATGATTGCAGGTTACAAGTTGATGATGCAGACAAAGTAAAGTTGTAGGAGGGCATGTTGGAGTGTCAAAATTGTAGAACAGTAGGAAAAAGGGCACACTGGACTTGGGTGCCCACTCATTAGTCCTCAAATTTTTGTAACAGAAAAACCTTCGGTGCAATAGGAACATGTTACAGATCTTGTCCACAAATCCTAAAAAAAAGTAGGGCGCTGGGCTTAGGCACCCTCTCTTTTGTCCCTGACTTTTCTATAGAAGCATTTTCTGTTATTCATCTGTTTACTTCCGTATTTGCATAATTAGGGTTTTGATGGATAATTGAGCATGAGAGAAGAAAAATTGATAATAAAATACCCTAATCCAAGTTTCCCTACATTTTTAAGTGACCAAGGATCTGATAGTGCTCTGCCACTTGATCCTAAGGTCCTTAAATTTAATGGGTGAAACGAGGATTTAAACACTAAACTAAATAATCCCAATTTCACCCTAAACATTTTGGTGAACCATTATTTTTGGACTTAATTACATCTTTATGAGTGTATGTCTTTAGATTTGGGTTGATTTCATTCATTCATATAGTCATTCATCTTATTGCATTGAGAAAATTACAAAAAAAATGAAAAATTTGGAAACCCTAACTTGCATTTTCATATAGGTTTCTAATTTGCATCAATTCACTCTAATTTTTCCTAATTTATGATTTTTGCATCAGATCTGATATAAAATATAGAAAATTACAAAAATTCAATAATTTGAATTGCATTTTCATCATCTAATTGCTAGGGTTTTGTAGAAATTTTGACAATTTTCATATAACCTAGTAATTCCAAAATCTAGGGTTAGTAGGCAAAATCTTCTTTCATATTTTTCTACTAATTTTAGAGACTCATTAAAACTTGCATTTGTCTATAGTCTTGCATTTTAGTGTAAAATTACATTTAGATTTCAAATATTTGCATTTTTGCATAGAAAATTTCAACAAAAAACTAGCAATTTTCATGCATTTTCATTAAATTTGCACTTGCATTTTGCATCTTAGAACTTGGAATTCATTTTTAGATCTGAGAACACTTAATTTTAATCATAAATCAGACTTCAAAATATTCATATAGCATTATGTGTCAAGATCTCAAACCTAGGGCTTGAAAAACATCGATTTTCACTAAATTTGGCCTTATCGACTCCCTAAATTTGCACCATAGGCATGTTGTGAAGAGTATTTTTGCACTAATTGGTTTTCATCAGGGTAATTATTCAATTCCCCTCCTAAAAATCTTCACAACACCCTTTTATCGGGCTCTTATATTGAAAATTTGGTGAAAAACTACACATTATCGTTATTTTTGCCCTAGGGTTTGGCTTAGTTTGCACTCCAAGTGTGTTGTGAAAAATTTTATGGATTTATGTGACTAATATAATTTCTTTTTTTTTTTTACCTCCTAAAATTCATTACAACACCCCTTTTACTAGGTCTTGGAGTTAAAAAATTGTGAAAAATTGCCTATTTTAGCTACATTTTCACTAGGGTTTGACCTTAAGTGGCACTAAAGGCGTGTTGTGACAGATATTTTGACATTAAGTGGCTGTTATTACTGATATAATTTTCTTTCCATCATATTTTTCCTCACAACACCCTTTGTCATGCTCTTTTGCATCAAGATTTGGTGAAAAATTTGCATATTTTGACATATTTTCACTATATTTTGACTTATCGTCATCTTAGATTTACATCAAGAGTGTGTTGTGAAGGATATTATTGCTGTTTTGGACTGATATCAGACATATAAATTTCTTCCCCTAATCAAAATCCTTACAACACCTTTGTTCCATTTAGTTGCATTGAAAAAGTACCAAAAAATCAAGCATTTTAGGTTATTTTTGCATATAGTTTTGTACTTGTCTTTTGCACCAATTTTGAAAAGATTTCAAAATCTTATTTTACATTTATTTGAGCATATAAACATGGCCTCTAATCCCAACAACAACAATGGGTTCCCTCCTAGACCTTACATGAAGAGAAAGGTCCTTGAACCTGAAATTGTGTTTACACCTCATGATAGAACAATCGGAGATACTGAAGGACCTCTTTACATCACTATGAAAATAATGGGAAACATTGTTGATGGAACACTCATTGATCCTAAATTCATGACTAATGTCACCACGGAAGAGTTCCTCTTTGCACATCAATTAATGCAAGGAACTTATGACCCTTCAGACATGATGATTAAAACACATAAGGGAACCTTTATAAACACTTCTGGGAAGATATCATTTGATCACAGTATTTGAGAAACATGTAGAACAATGGTTTGATGTTATCCCCATTTTTGACCTCTTTTGTATTAAATTGGGACACCCTTGGTTAAAAGAAATGAAATCTATCCCTTCAACAATACACCATTGTCTAAAATTCCCTTTTGATGGACATGTGATTACCATCCCTTGCAACAAGTATAAACCTTTGGTTGAGAAAAAGCATTACATATTGGAACTAAAAAGGAATCGGAGCTACAAACAAACTTTACCTTTTTGAGCTATAGAAACTACAAAGTGAAACTTTTACACCCAATGCCTGGTCCTTCTATGCAAGAAACGACAAAAGATAAAAATCCCATATGTGAAGAGAACCTTAGACCGAAAGGACAAGGTCCCTATGCTAAGGTTCCTCCCCTGAAATCCTTACAAGGATCGAGAGGTCATTGTTGACGACAAAATATTCCACCACAACAAATGAGGTTTGATCCCAATACTTCATCTTCTAAGTCGCACAAACCTATGAAAGAGAAAAGCCCTATCTTACAAGAGATAAGTGGTAAAAGAAAATGATAAAGAAAAGAAAGAGAAAGAAGAAGAAGAAGAGAATCTTATGCTATAAACCTTGCCTCTCAACAAGAAAACATTGATTCTAACAATGAACAACGTGATGAGCAAGACATGAATTGAGCTATGGTACCTTATGTTCCACTTTCCTCTAACATTAGGGAGTGGGAGGATGACAATGATTTACTTAATGATGAGACTTAGCACGAAGACCCTACAGGTAAGTATCTCTAACCCTTTATCTCTCTCATGATGTGCTTCCCCCATGATGTGTTATGTGTTATTTAGGCCTCCTAGGATGACCCTTGATTCTCTTGTAAGGTCTGGGATACCAAGAGACTGCCTCTATTGTGACCTTTTTCTATATCACCTCTCTCACTGATCTCATCATTGTGTGTTGTGTCTTACGGGCATAGTGTTGCAGCTAGTGACACTAGGGGCACCCTCCTATGTGATTGTCCCTAAGACACTTGTTTCTCCTCTCTCATTTATTGTTTCCCTTTCTCTAGTGTTTCTATCTAGTGAGCAGATGATGAAAAACATTTATAGTGATGCGAACCTAGTTTCCCTTTCAAGAGCAATCAAAAAATGGACTTAGTTCCTAATATGATGATGGGTTTGTAATAAATTATCCGATGCTTGGCTAGTAGAAGCACTCCATGCTTTCTGCATAGTGATTTTGATGGTATGCTATCTCATTTACAAACCTTAACAATAGTACTACTATGTGCACCTTTGTTTATCTTTGAATCTAGCCTTGGTGGTACTCGATTCAGAGAGATTTGTGATATAGCCCCATGGTTATCCTTGAACTCTAAATTCGTTGTATAACCTTGGCTCTTTGTATGATTAATCATATGCATTGATGTTGTTGTTTATCATGATTTTGTAGACACTAACATGTTTCTTGCAGGGATGTGTTGTGGGAACATTTGGCAATCATGAAGTACATGTCACCTTCAGGGGGCATGGGCTTTGCGAGAGCTTGTGTTCCCTTGTGTGTTTTCTTCCTACCTTAACGTACTTGATATCGATACCTGATATCAACCACCTTAAGGTGGGGGCATATATAAGGTAAGATGTTTGTTGTAGATGTTAGCTATGTGCTTGTCCTTAGATGCAGTTTAAAGACTAGCTCGATGAGTGCTTCCTACATCTTGAGTTTGTTTGCAATCAATCAATCATGTAATCCCTCTGTGAAGGTGGGATATCGCGTATATCCTTTTTATCTTAAGCCCTCTATGGAGGCAGGGATGGTGTATTTCTTGGAGCAAATTGCATCATCCTGTCATTTTCAAAAGTCCTCTACAAAGGCGGGGAATGGTTTTGTGACTAACTCAACCCTTAAGAATATTTTTGGTGATTGTTGTGGTGAATCCCAATCGTCGGTGTGTGCCTGTAATGTGCCTAAGATGGTGTTAAACCTAGAAATAGGGACACTCCATCGCTTATCTGTCATGTCTTCAAGTGTGTGTGTTTGGTGTGCTTGCTTTGTTTGGTGTGTTTGTTGCCCCATATGTAGTCCAAAGACTAGCTCGATGAGTTCTTCCTACATTTTGGGAGGTTTTACGTGTCTTGCATGTGTGTTGCTCCATATATGTAGTTTAAAGACCAACGCAATGAGTGCTTCCTGCATTATGGGAGGTTTGTTTACTTTCCAGTACTTGCATCTGCATTTCATATATATAAGAAAAAGAAAAGAAAAGAAATCATGTCTGTCTTCTATGCATTAATGTGTCTTCTATGCATTTGTTGTCTTCTCTATGTTCTACGTGACTGTAACTATCTTCTTTGTATTTTGCATGCATGTTATTGCCTTCTCTGTGATTGGCATGTCTTCTCTATGCTTGGTGTGTTTGTTGTGTTTGTGACTGTACTTTAATGCTGTAACATCAGAAAATATCCCCTTGGGGGCTTTTCCCTTTTAAGGTTTAGCTCTCAGGTCTTTTGCATGCATTTAGGACATCTTACTTCATAATTTGGCATCCTAATGGAATGACCCCTAGGTAACATGACAAATGGGACCTAGGAGTACCCCTTGAGCCTTACCCTACCCAAAATAGGGGAAGGACTTGGGCACCTGCACCCTAGTCCTGCCCTATTTTGGGGCAACCCAAATTTTTGGGTGTCAGTTTATGATCTTTATTTGGGTCCTTTACCAACACGGTAAGTTTGAATTATGAAAATCTTGGTGGGAGTGTTTGTAGTTGCATCTAAAAACATGCTTATGCATTCATTTAGAAACTAGATGGCAATTGTGAACTTTAGGCATTCTCAAGGTGATTCAAGGATTACATTGTGTTGCAAGAGTAGATTTGTGTGGTGTATGTGTTTGTATTTGTAGATTTGAGCATCAATTTCCTCATGGAATGAAGAGCATCTTCCTCCCATGAGATCTTCACTACAAGGTGGCATTATATCATGTTTTTATCATTGTTTCCTTTGGTTTTTGCCTCTGCCTCACAAGGGCATGCACTCTCTATCTAACAACGGTGTTCAGAGACTTAAGTGTCCTCCGAGGCTTGACTGAGGCAAGCCTCTAAACACCACAACCACCTCCCAAAGTTTTGTGATTGCAGGTTATAGGTGTCACATTTGGGAAAAGTGAAGTTGCAGGAAGGATTAATAGACATCAAGGATTCAGGATCTGAAGAGGACACTGGAGCCTTTACAGGACTTGGGTGCTCACTCTAGTGTCCTCTGTAGTGGAATTTCTAGAAATAGGAGTTATAGTGTTGATTAGTGTTAGAAGGAGGTCAAGATCCCGCAAAGAAACTAGTACCTTGGACTTGGGTGCTCGCTCCTGTGTCCCCAACTTTTTCACCTCAGAAACTCAAAAATAGTAGTCTATGATTTGGAATTTTACTTCCCTTTGTAAGAGCTTTTTCTCTTATTCGTCAGTTTATTGCCATATTTGCATAATTAGGGTTTTAATGGTCAATTGAGCATAAGAGAAGAGGAATTGATAATTAAATTCCCTAATCCAAGTTTCCATACATCTCACAGCAATCTAGGGTATGATAGTGAATTGTCACTTGACCCTAGATCCTTGAATGTATAGGGTGAAAGGAGGATTCAAACATCTAAGACACTAAAACTTAAAAAATCCAAATTTTACTCTAAACATTTTGGTGAATCCATGTTTTTGGACTTAAATTGCAACTTTATGAATGTTTGTCTTTAGATTTGGATTGATTTCATTCATTCATATAGTCTTTCATCTTATTGCATTGAGAAAAATTCAAAAAAATTGCACTGTTTGGCTTACTAAATTACATCAATTCTTTCTAAATTTTCTTAATTCATGATTTTTTCATCAGATATGATATAAACTATAGGAAAATACAAGAAATCAATAATTTTCATTGCATTTTCATCATTAATTTGCTAGGCTTTTGTAGAAATTTTGACAATTTTCATATAACCTAGTAATTCCAAAATCTAGGGTTAGTAGGCAAAATCTTATTTCAAATTTTTCTACTGATTTTAGAGGCTCATTCAAATTATAATTTGTCTGTATTCTTGCATTATAGTGTAAATTTGCATTTAGATTTAAAATATTTACATTTTTGCATAGAAAATTTCAACAAAAACTAGCAATTTTCATGCATTTTCATTAGATTTGCATTGGCATTTTGCATATTAAAGCTTAGAAATAATTTTTAGATCTGAGATTATTTAATTTTCATCATAAATTAGACTTAAAAATATTCACATAGCATTTTGTGTCAACATCTCAAACCTAGGGCTTCAAAAACAATGATTTTCACTAAATTTGGCCTTATCAACTCTATAGCTTTCCACCATAGGCATGTTGTGAAAAGTATTTTTGTATTAATTGGCTACTATTAGGGTAATCATTTTCTACCCCTCCTAAAAATCTTCACAACACCCTTTTAACGGGCTTTTGTATCAAAAATTCGGTGAAAAACTACATATTTTGTCTCTTTTTGCCCTAGGGTTTGACCTAGTTTGCACTCCAAGCGTGTTGTGACAAGTTTTATGGATTGAGGTGACTGATATCATCAATATTATTTTCTTTACCTCCTGAAATTCCTTACAAAACCCCTTTTGCTAGGTCTTGGAGTTGAAAAACCGTCAAAAATAGCCTATCTTTGCTATATTTTCACTAGGGTTTGACCTTAAGTGGCATTAAAAGTGTGTTTTGTTGGGTATTTTGGAACCAAGTGGCTGTTATTACTGATATTATTTATTTTATATCATCATTTTCCTCACAACACCCTTTTTTATGCTGTCTTGCAATGAGTTTTGGTGAAAAAAGTGCCTATTTTGACATATTTTCACTATAGTTTGACTTGGCATTAGCTTGGATTTGCATCAAGAGTGTGTTGAGAAGGATATTTTTTCTATTTTGGATTGATATCAGACATATAACTCACTTCCATTGATCAAAATCCTTACAACACCCTTTGTTTCATTCATTTGCATTGAAAAAGTACCAAAAATCAAGTATTTTAAGATCATTTTTGCATATAGTTTTGCACTTGACTTTTGCATAAAGTTGAAAAGGATTTTCAAAATCTGATCTTACATTGAAATGACACCTTCATATCATTTTTCAATGGTATATTTGCATGCATTTATCAAAGATCGATTTTGATCAATTTTTAACCCTCATAAGTGAATATCCCACATGATTAGAAAACTTAACTGAGTCCTTCTCCATGAGTAGCAAGGACAAAGTTGATGTTGATACCATAAGTTATCCTACTTCCCCTATAACTGAATACTCAAATGAGAAGACTAGGGATAGCTTTAGTAATTCCACTACTCTCCCTGGCCAAGATGAAGCATTAGTGAATGAAGAGCTCCCTTTAACAAAGAACATTCCATGGGTATAAAATAAGCATTCATTTAACAATAATCAAATTCCTACCTCTGTGGATCATCCCATCAAACTTCTTCCTTTAGTGGATTGTTCACACACTTTGGATTCCACTAAGGAAGAGAAGACCTTTAATGTCCCTCCTTTGTTTGAATATTCAAGTCATTTGGACATCACTAAGAGGATAGAGAATAAGTATGCTAATAAGCTTCAACAAGAAAACATTCCACCTAGACAAATGAACTTTGATCCCAGTGCTTCCTCCTCTACAACACAAAAATCCATAACAAAGGAAAGCCCTATGTTACAAAAACTAAGTCGTAAAGCACAACATCAACATACAAAAAGGAGGAAGAGAAGGAGACGAGCTTACCTTGCATCTCAACAAGAAAACATTGATCCTAACATTGAACCAAACAAATATGATCCTAACAATGAAAAACATGATGAGTAAGACATGAATTGGGCTATGATACCTTATATCCCACCTTCCTCTAACATTAGGGAGTGGGAGGACAATGATGATTTACTTGATGATATGACTTAGTCTGGAAGACCCTACAGGTAAGTATCTCTAACCCTTAATCTCTCTCGTGATGTGCTTCCCCCATGATGTGTTATATGTTGTTTAGGCCTCCTAGGATGACCCCTGATTCTCCCGTAAGGTCTGGGATATCAAGAGACCTCCTCTGTTGTGACCTTCTTTTATTTGTATTATCATTCTTCTAAATTACCTCTCTCTCTCTGATTTCATTGTTGTGTGTTGTGTCTTATGGACACAAAGTCATGGTTGGTAACTTGGGGGCACCCTCCTATGTGACTGTCCCTAAGACAACTTGTTTTTCCTCTCTTATTTATTGTTTCCCTACCTCTAGTGTTTCCATCTAGTGGGCGGATGACGAAAAATATTTATATTGATGTGGACTGAGTGTCCCTTTTGAGAGCAATCAAAAAATGGACTTAGTTCCTAATATGACTATGGGGTTGTATATTTTATCTGACGCTTGGCTAGTCGAAGCACTTGTGCTTTCTGCATAGTGAATTTGATGATGTTTCTATCGCATTTATAAACCTTAACAATACTACTGCTCTATGCACCTTTGTTTGTCTTTGAATCTGGCCTTGGTGGTACTTGATTCAGAGAGCTTCGTGATATAGCCCTACGGTTATCCTCGAACTTCAAATTCATTGTATAACCTTGGCTCTTTGTGTGGTTAATCATATGCATTGATGCTGATGTTTAGCATGATGTTTCTTGCAGGGATGTGTTTGTGGGAACATTTGGCGATCGTTAAGTACATGTCACCTTTGGGGGGTAGGGGCTTTGTGAAAGTTTGTGTTCACTTGTGTGTTTTCTTCCTACCTTAACGTGCTTAATATCGATTCATGATATCAACCGCCTTAAGGTGGGGGCATATATAAGGCAAGTTGTCTATTGTAGATGTTAACAATGTGCTTGTCCTCAGGTGCAGATTAGTGTGATGAGTACTTCCTGCATCTTAAGTTTGTTTGCAATCAATCAATCTATCTTGAAATCTATTGCATATACCTCCTTTTTATCGTAAGGCATCTCTGTGATGCGGGTGGGGTTGTATGTCATGCTTCCTTTTCACTATAAGGCGTCTCTATGACGCGGGTGGGGTTACATTTTCAAAAAAATCCTCTACGAAGGTGGGGAGTGGTTCTGTGACTAACTCAACCCTTAAGCATGTCCTCAACAATTGTTGTGGCGAAGCCCAATTGTCGGTGTGTGCCTGTAATATGCCTGAGATGGTGTTAGACCTAGAAATAGGTACACTCCATCGCTTGTCTGCCATGTTTTCTCCATGTCTTCAAGTGTGTGTGTTTTGGTGTGCTTGCTTTGTTTGGCGTGTTTGTTGCCCCATATGCAGTATGCATTTTGGGAGGTTTTGTGTGTCTTGCGTGTGTTTTGCCCCATATATACAAAGACCTATGCAATGAGTGCATCATGTATTATGGGAGGTTTGTTTACATTCCAGTACTTGCATTTGCATTTCATATATATGAGAAAAAGAAAAGAAAATATATCATGCCTGTCTTCCATGCATTAATGTGTCTTCTATGCATTGATTGTATACCCCGTGTTCTGCATGACTATAACTGTCTTCTCCGTGTTTTGTGTGCCTGTTACTATTTTCTATGTGATTGGCATGTCTTCTCTGTGCTTGGTGTATTTGTTGTGTTGTGACCTTACTTTAATGCATGTATTGGCCTCGCATTTATACATACATTAAAGTGGGGGCTAAATGTAACATCAGAAAATGTCCCCTTGGGGGCTTTTCCCTCTTAAGGTTTAGCTCCCAAGTCTTTTGCATGCATTTAGGAAATCTTACTTCATAATTTGGCATCCCGATGGAATGAGCCCTAGGTAACATGACAAATGGGACTTAGGAGGACCCCTTGAGCCTTACCCTGCCCAAAATAGGGGGGAGGATTTGGGCACCCACACCCTAGTCCTGCCCTATTTTGGGGCAGCCCCAATTTCTAGGTGTCAGTTTATGACTGTTATTTGGGTCTGTTGCTGACACGATAAGTTTGAATTACAAAAATCTTGGTGGGAGTGTTTGTAGTTGCATATAAAAGCATGCTTAGGCATTCATTGAGAAACTAGATGGCAATTGTGAACTTTAGGCATTCTCAAGGTGATTCAAGGATTTCATTGTGTTGCAAGAGTAGATTTGTGTGGTGTATTTGTTTGTATTTGCATATTTGAGCATCAATTTTCTCATGGAATGAAGAGTATCTTCCTCCTATGAGAGCTTCACTACAAGGTGACATTATATCGTGTTTCTATCATTATTTCCTTTAGTTTTTGCCTCTGTCTCACAAGGGCATGCACTCTCTATCTAACAATGGTGTTTAGAGACTTAAGTGTCCTCTAAGGCTTGACTGAGGCAAGCCTCTAAACACCACAACCCCCTCCCAAAGTTTTGTGATTGTAGGTTACAGGTGTCACATTTGGAAAAAGTGAAGTTGCAGGAAGGATTAGTAGACATCAAGGATTCAAGATCTGAAGAGAAGCAGGACACCGGAGCCTTTCCAAGACTTGGGCGCTCATTCTAGTGTCCTCCGTAGTGGAATTTCTAGAAATAGGAGTTATAGTGCTAATCAGTGTCGAAAGGAGGTCAGGATCCCGCAAAGAAACTAGTACCTTGGACTTGGGCACCCGCTCTTGTGTCCCCAAATTTTCCACCTCGGAACCTCAAAAATAGATACTCTATGATTTAGCATTTTTTACTTCCCTTTGCAAGAGCTTTTTCTGTTATTCATCAGTTTATTGCCATATTTGCATAATTAGGGTTTTAATGGTCAATTGAGCATAAGAGAAGAGGAATTGATAATTAAATTCCCTAATCCAAGTTTCCCTACATCTCACAATGATCTAGGGTATGATAGTGAATTGCCACTCGACCCTAGATCCTTGAATGTGTAGGGTGAAAGGAGGATTCAAACATCTAAGACAATAAAACTTAAACAATTCAAATTAAATTACTCTAAACAAATGCATGTATTGGCCTTGCATTTATACATACATTAAAGTGGGGGCTAAATGTAATGTCAAAAAATGTCCCCTTGGGGGATTTTCCCTCTTTAGGTTTAGCTCCTGGGTCTTTAGTGTGCATTTAGGACATATTACATCATAATTTGGCATCCCGATGGAATAACCTCTAAGTGTCTTGACAAATAGGACCTAGGGGGACTACTTGAGATAACCCCTACCCAAAATAGAGGGGGAGGACTTGGATGCACACACCCTAGTTCTGCCCTATTTTGGGGCAGTCCCAATTTTTGGGTGTCGGCTTGTGACCATTATTTGAGTCCTAGGTAGACACAATAAGTTTGAATTACCAAAGTCTTGGTGGGAGTGTTTGTAGTTGCATATAAAAGCATGTTTAAGCATTCATTTAGAACTAGAGATGATCATTGTGAACTTTATGCATTCTCAAGGTGATTCAAGGCTTTCATTGTGTTGCAAGAGTAGATTTGTGTTGTCTATGTGTTTGTGTTTGCAAATTTGAGAATCCATTTCCTCATGGAATGAAGAGCATCTTCCTCCCATGAGATCTTCACTACAAGGTGACATTTATTGTGTTTGTGATCATTATTCATTTGGTTTTTGCCTCAACAAACCTAGGCATGCACTCTCTATCTGACAAAGGTGTTTGGAAGACTTAAGTGTTCTTTTGTGGCTTGACTGAGGCAAGCTCCTAAACACCACAACCCCCTCCCAAAGTTTTATGATTGCAGGTTACAGGTTGATGATGCAGACAAAGTGAAGTTGCAAGAGGGCATGTTGGAGTGTTAGAATTACAGAACAGCAGGAAAAAGGGCACACTAGACTTGGGCACCCGCTCATTAGTCCTCAAAGTTTCGTAACGGAAAAACCTTCGGTGTAGCAGGAACATGGTACAAATCTTGTCTGCAGACCCCGACAAAAAGCAGGGCATTGGACTTGGGCACCCACTCTTTTGTCCCTGACTTTTCCACCTTGAAACCCTAAAAATAGGTGCACAGTCATTTGTAATTTTACATCTTTCTACAGAAGAATTTTCTGTTATTCATATGTTTACTTTTGTATTTGTATAATTAGGGTTTTGATGGATAATTAAGCATAAGAGAAGGAAAATTGATAATCAAATACCGTAATCCAATTTTCCCTACATTTGTAAGTGACCAAGGACCTGATAGTGCTCTGCCACTCGATTCTAAGGTCCTTGAATGTAATGGGTGAAAGGGGGATTTAAACACTAAACTAAACAATCCCAATTTCACCCTAAACAACAACGATGGGAAAGGGACCATAGATGGCATGACATCGTGACAAAAATGGCAAGTAGAAACTATTAAACATAATAGTTGTTGAAGGTCTCATCACTGATGCTATTTTGTATGGAGAACATGGTCATGGCATCCTAAACATTCTATTTTGTATGTTATAATGCTTGAGGATGTTATTGTGTACAAAGAGTGGCTATTACCATATGGCCTAGATTAGATGGTCCTAGGTAGTAGCATGCCTCTATTTTCAAACATTGTATAAGAACCCATGTTGACTTGCATAGGAAGACAATTAGGAACTTAACCTAGATATATCTTGGAGATCACTAGAGAATTCAACACACCCAAAGAGAAAATGATAATGGATAAGAATGGTAATGTGTAATAGAATTCATCATAGTGGTACTAAGGACATCACCTAGAAAACAACCATAATCTAGAGAGAGCCCATAAGGCATAATATTGTAATTGTAATTAACAACACCTATCTTGACCATTTATTATCTATGTAGTATAGTTCAAATCACCACCTAAACATTCATAAATTATACCAACCCATTTCTATTATTGTGTGATCCTGAGTGGGAATGTCAAGACAAATCGATGGTGAGAGAATTTGCATTTTGTATCAATTCATCCAAAAGGGGCAAAGCAAGGCCCTCTCTGAAATTAATTTTTGTGGGAAACTCCTCCTTTCTCAATGATAGGATGTTACAAATCATATGATTCTCTATTCATATTGATGCCTATGACTTGTCATGGAGAAAATCAATCGAAGGTCAAAGTTTACATTATAACCAAAGCACTCCTAACTCAAAGGGTGCCATGATAAACACAAATTTAGGGCAAAGAAACAAATAAAAATATATAAAAAATACATGGGACACTAAGACCAACCTTTCTATCAAGGGGGAAAGCAAGAGTTGTGTAGAGCAGAGAATATCATTTGAACACGCCAATCCCTAATAGTATTCTTGGCATTTTCTAGTTTCAATAGGAACATCAAAAATTGACCTTCATCAGTTGGAATGGCCATATAACCATTGATAAAAAAACATGGTAACTTTTCTAATAAACTAAACCCACATAACATTTCCTATCAATATAAATATATAAGGTTATGGTGTAATAGCAAGGACACACTGATGCAGAGCATCTAGGACAACAGAAGCATGGTTCATAAGTTCTCATGCAATAACTCTTCGAGTTCACTGTCTTCTATGACAGAGGTCAAACTCCACACCATGAAGGGCTTCAACACAATATCAACTTGTTCTTGACATACAAAATGAGGGAGGACTCTAGGACACCTATCCCAAGATGCCTAACTCCATCTAACATTCCTTCAACTCCTCTACACAGACTTGTAGGATAGCAGTCTTCATTCTGCCTTTCTAAGAAAGTCACAACATCCACCTTGGGATGATCCCCTTCTACACAAACTCAGTCTCATTGCAACCTAGACCAAACCTATAACATGCTTTCACCCTAATGCCTTCATTGGCAAAAAAATGATAAACAATACTTACCACCTTCTCAGTAATGATTGTCTCCAAGAGGACTGTCAAAGATAGCAAAGGTAAGAAAAGACTGTTATCTTAGAGAGATCCCTTCCTACTCCTTCTTATCACAGGGCCAATGCTAGATCAAGAGCCCTTGTATTGTTCTCAATGCATGGCATTCTCTGGTTGACCACTGAATGTAGTCAAGAATGATTACCAAGCTGCTATTGTCCTTCACCAAGTCTCAACACATGACATTTGCAGAGTCCCTTACATGGAATCCTCAACACCAACCATCCTCCTACCTCCAAATCCTTTACAAGGCCTTGAACCAACTAATATACAACCCATTCCATTGAGTAGGACAGACAAAGGTTAATGGAATGGGCAAAAATTCATCAGGTATTCAGAAGAAGCCCTAGTTTAGGTTTTGATAAAGTCTCACACAAAACAATGATCCTCTCACACCTCCACTAATGTCAAGACCTCAAAACATATTTAAATCAAAGCTATTCCAATCTACTAACAACCCAATGTACTCATGTGCTATGACAAAGTCGTACAGGTATGGTTTCCTTAGGAAAACAGCAAATTATTAATGGAGACAACAATTTCAAAAGGTAGAAAGAAGTTCTGCAGTCATATTATGCTTTTCACTCAATGTCAAGAGCCCAAACCTATTCTAATGGACAACTAACTCATAAATATTTACATCCAAACATTCAAGGCTCCATGACTATTCCGTACAAAATCAGGTACGGACAAGAAAAAATAGAAAAACTCAGAAAAAAATAGAAAAAACTCAGAAAAGGCAGGAAAATAGTTGTTCTTTGTTATTTCCTTCAATTCTTCCAAATCTCTGCTTACAAAACAATCCTCCTTGGCTTCAAATAAGCCTCACACAATGCATGAAGTCATTTGGGGTCCAAAAACTACCCAAACCATCGAGTTCTTCTTATTTTTTAACTGCAGCAAATAGTAACTATTTTAGTAACTATCTTTTACCAACTATTTTGTGTTTAGAAGCTTTTTAACCTGTGGTTTAACCTTTACTTAACCTTGGATAAGGTTTTAACACCTCTTCTAACCCTTTGCATGGTAACAACCTATAAGATAGCCTCCTGCATACCCTAGGAGGGCTACAAGCTTAGAGAAATAGATGACTACCTTTACAAAAATGACTATCCTACCTAGGACTTACAACATAACAATAGATTCTTTTATACATTTGGACATAGTCCATGTACAAATATGGCTTTCAAGCCTCATTACAACATTTAATGGTCTCAAAGACCTTATTCAACCAAACAACCAACTTGAAAATCAAACAGGACTTAGATGTCTTGGTGCTCCTGCACCACACACACTTAGAAGGGCATGGTATACATTCAAATCCTCCCACTTGAATAGATTTAATGGTGAAGGTATACCTCTCTCTAAAGGAGGCAAGGTTGCATACCTCATTATTTGTAGAGGTTAACATGTAGATCGTACCACTGGTGAAGTTGGCGAACTTAATTGATTTACTATTTTTAGGGATCTAAAGAAACAACCTTGGCAACAAGAATATGACTAACATGAAGCTCACTACAATAGGTGCCTAGTCCACTATTACAATGCTACAATTGCAAACGAAACAAAATGATGAAGATCTAAGGGATACAAATGAAATGAAATGATGAAGATATGAGAAATGTCATTGAATGGCTTGTAAACAATGGAAACATATGAAAGGTGTAAAAGAATTCCAAACTTGAAGACGAAGCTAAGTTGCAAGAAAGATGTGATTCTACTCTCCTTTGCTCTATCAATGCCACATTTTTTAGCACTGGCAATTCTCCATACAAAATTACATTCAAAAAACAATTTACAATGTTTTAAAATAAAATTGTCGCTTTAATTGATGGGTGGCGGATTCAAAAAAATTGAATTTGAGAAATAGAGATTCAAATGTTGAAGTTAATAGCTGTTGTGGGTCCCATCACCATAATGCCATTTGGTATGAAGTTATGATATGATGTCTTACCATGCTATTTTTTATGTTATGATGTCTTGGCATGTTGTTTTTGGAGAATAGTCATTGTAGGACACCTTTCACATTGTTAGGTCTCCAAAATGCAGGTCATTAACCCTAAGAGGTTGCCAGGCTCTCTTAACATTTTTGGCTAACAAAATAGGGTTTATACAATTAGAAACCCCCTACTCTTTAGGCTCTGCCAGACCTAGGTGGGTGTACCTAAATGATAAGGTAGATTTAAAGGTTCAAGTACTACTTCTAATTTTGGCAATCTATTCACAATGGCATGTGGAAGTGAAATAGATGATAGGTTGATAACTAATTCCTACTGTAAATCTTTTGAGAATCAAGTATATGAATAAAGTTTGTATAAAATGTTATAAGTATGACTAGTGCCTAATCCTATTGGGTGTATGGAGTCAAATTTGTATGATAGATTGATGGAGTCAGATGTGTAAGAAGGGTGATTCTACTTCTCAACTTAACTCAAACTTGTTGGGCACTTTGAATGTTTGCAGCTTGTACAAATGTGCAAATTTGTCAGTTACTGTACTCTTTTTTATGAATCCCAGTTCTATTTTCCCAAATTACTGTGATATCACAAAAGGATTTTTAATTCTTGACTTGAGGGAAGCCAATCAAGATAATTAATTCAAAAGGATTTTAATCCTGGGCATAAATTAATTAAGATGAATTACTTGAAAGGAATTTAATTTACTCTAGCCAGAACCCAATCAAGAAAATCACACAGCAACAACAAATGTGTCCTGACAAATTGTATAAATTTGAATAATAGAGGAAAACCACTTTGGAGACATCACAACATTTAAGATTGAATATTAATGCAATAGTTGAACACTGGAAATAAATCACCAATTTTAAACAGTCTTTTCCATTGATTATACTTTAAAATTTATACATCAATAGCAGAAGTTTTTGAAATGGGAGCGGATGAGTGAAAGGTGATATATGGATATTATGACTGAACAGATGAGCCTATCTACTACTACTGATGATGATCCTTTTCATTTTTTATTTCATCCTTCATATATACATTGCATTTTCAAGGGTTATGACCCTTTGCATATCTGTCCCGTGTAGCTTTTCATTTAATTAATTGTCTTCATCAAATTAAAATACTTTAATTTTAATCTTCATCTTCATCTCTTCGTGAAAATCAATTTTGACAATTATACTTCTTTTGCTAGCAGCTTTATTTCCACCCAATTAAAAAAATTTTCTTTGGGTAAAAACAATTACCCATTCTTTAATCTTGGGTAAAAATATTTGCTTCTTTTATCATTGGTGAAATTTGCTTTATCTTAAAGTGATACTTTCTTCAAAATATTCACCGCATATGATAATAATATTTTATCTCCTTCACCGTGATTTGTACTCACATTAAAGCCTTGGAATGAATTTACTATAGAAGTTAATCTTACCCTTCATCCATGATTTTGTCTTTTCACCCTATCGGAGACTTACATTTTTGTCTCCCCGATATCAATGTTTCTCTCCGATGACTCCCTTAAGTATGCCTTTTTTCTCATAATTGAAACTATTCTTGTGGGTAAAATAATTACCCATTTTATAACTTTATTTTTTCTTAACTTCATTGGTGAAAATTATTTCACTTTCTGGAAATAAAATTATAGTTGCATTTTACACCATTTTATCTCTTAATCATTTAAATAAATCTTTGTTTAGCTCCTTTACCCCGTATGCAAATAATATTTTCCCATGGTCTTGAGAAGATGAATAAATTTCTTCTTAAATACAAAGTTTCTGCCCATCCTGTGCAAGTAAAATATCATTCATGTTTTTCCTTCATCGAAGGATCGAAGAGACTTAGGGAATACTCTCTTCGAAATGTCATAGTATTTTCGATAATATTTATGTTGTTTCACTGCTCTATCGGAGTTTCGAAGAGACATCAAATATATTCTCTCTGAGACTAATCTTTCTCATCAATGAAATTTTACCTACATCAATTTTAGGGTTTCCATGTGTTTATCATCAGTTAAAAAGCAAATTAGGGTTGTCCCTACTGTATATGGAAGTGATTGTTCTCTATTCTAAAATCATGATGTTCTTATTGATTGGTTTCAGCCATATGCTTCGATGATATGTGATTCAAGAGTTGATCGATGCCTGTGTCTTGCTTGCAAATGTTGGATGGTGCCTTTTATTGACCTTTGATATATTCAAAAGCGAACTTAAACCTACCCCCACTGTTCATTGATCATCCTTTCTATTCTCATCATGTATCTTTATTAAAAACATTTCCAAAAACAAATAGTCAAGAAAGGCTCCTGAACTTATCACTCTAGTTTTGCAGATGATAATGATCCATAACTAGTATTGTTATACACCGAGGATCCCTTCGAGGATCATGCTGAATATCTAAAGGCACTCGCTGGGTCATAGTTATATCCACTGATGCATCATCATATTGAAGAGACAAGATAAGACGTCCCACCGATATTTTGATACCCTTCTTTTTGGTGCATATCAGCCCACCATCTTACTGAAATATCGCATTCTTCTGATGCTTTGACAAATGTTCATTCCTTGTTCAAAAGCTCTCATTTTGGCACGGACCAGGAGGATATTGGCAAAGGCAGGAGGTCTGGTTTTTACACCAATCAATTGTAAAACCTTCTTCATCGGACTTATCTTCTAAATATTATTTCAACGAAATCATTTTATGCACGTTTTGTGATTACTGTAGTCCACGAGGCAGTTTGTCAAATGATTTAGATGCCTTGAATGTGCTTCCACATTTCGCATATAAATTTGCAAACGGCAATATTTGACAAAAATATGCCTTGATCAATGTCTTCTGAAGTTATTTGCAAAAGCTTATCCTGTAATTGTGGCATTTCATGAGGAAATATACATATCACATATAGCAAGACTCTTTTATAGCATGTTTATTATTTGCAACATTCTGAATATCTTCATGATTTCGCTGCTAAATATCTGCAAAAGAACTCTTGCTCGTAAAGAACATCATTTTCTAATAGCTCTAAAGATATATCCTCTACTGTGACTACCTTCCTCTCATTTCCCATTTGTTTCTTTGCTAACTGGAAATCAACATCAGAAGAGATCTTTTGTTGAAAAGACAATAAGCTTCCAAGCAATTTTGACACATACTTCTTCTTACTTTTCTTAGAGGCATGCTATGACCAAATGTCCACATTTTGGCATACAAGTCGCCAAACTGCCGTGACCAAGGAATGTTCATCCATTGTCCCTATAATTGAATCCCATACACACTGATATTGTCCAGCACATCAATGAGGTAGCTTTTGCTCTTAGATGAGCATTTCTTCCAAGTGTTTTGGCATGAAAATGAATGGGCTCCGAATTACAACTCTCCGAAGTAGGCCACTAAGGCATATTTTTAAGGTGTATTTTTGAGTGCTGAAACTAATTTTTTCATTATGGAGACCTAAAATTTTTGCAAAAATGGTAGGAATTTTTAGGTCCCAACACGCATAATGTCCTACTACTTCCAAACATGGCTTAAATTTGATAGTCGAACTTGCCTATCAAGTAATCTTTTAATGACGGTTATCTATTCAAAGGTGCCCTTAAAATATTATGATATATCTTAATATAAGTAAAATTATATATAAAGAGATTTTGTGTAGTCTACAATCTTTTTAAAATTTTGATTGTATTTTATGATAAAAATATCTAAATACAGCCATACGGTCATCAAATTTAGCCCTGCTTCCAAGTCTGAGCATGTAATTGCATGACATGCTTGTTCTATGTACGGATTTTTATATTAAAATTTAGAGTTGGGGAGTGCGTAGTCTAAGGGCTTTGAATTGGGCGGCATCTATACAAAATAGAATAAGAAAAGCAGTTTGGATGCCCGAAAAAAGTTTGAATTCTGATTGGGGAATGACATCCACTTTGAAAAGTAGTAGCGGACAGACAAAAGGGCCCCGACTTAGTTGACCAATGGATTACTTTTTATCATTACGCCGAAGGAGTTCTATTTGTTAGATGAAGGGCTGACTTTTCAGATCAATGGCTTCTATTTTTACGCCAAGGCTAGCAAGACGATTGAAACATGGGTAGCTATTCGATCATTTTTTTCATTTTTTTGCCGATTTTTTTCTGTCGCTATCGCCGCTTTTTCCTTAATAACGCTGTCCGTTTTCTGGAAAAAATTTCTCACGCTGTAGGAAAATTTGTACACTCGTGGATTGTTCTCATGCTGGAAAAGAAATCATGTCAGAAGAAGTCTCATATCGTTTAAATGTCTGCTGCCGGATACTGAGATTTCTATTTTAGCCTTTTTCAAAGGAAAGGGAAAGGGAAAACGATTGAAAGCAAATAATGAGAGCATATGAAATTGCAAGATCTAAGGTGAGTTGAAGCAAAGAGCTAACAAAGAAGAAAAGAATCATCTTCCAACAAATGAGGGAGTTTGTTTTCGCGTCACCGGTTTTATACGATTCACCATCCATTTTATGTTCACAGCTGTAAAAGTATTTCCCCCGTTCTATGGGATGGAACCATTCGCATTAGGTGTTGTATGACAGGTTAAGTTTTGGAGCAAGTGGCTACTGACAAGACACACTCCCCGTCTATTTTTACCATTAAAATGCTGCCAAATATTTGCAAATGATTGACTGAGAGTTTTGGACTATGCAAGACTCTGCCGACGGAGTTTTACGATTTGTGTTTTTTTCTGTCAGCAGCATATAATGTTTATTTCTAAACTCGTTGGTTGTTCTTCGGCCAGTAAAAAAATCGTGTCAGAGAACATCCCATGTTGTTTAAATGTCCCCCGCCAGATACTTTGGGAGGTAGGCTCTTTTTTTTTATATCAGTGGTATTACAGTAAGTTGTAGTGTTTGTAATGTAGGTCATTGACTTTTGGTTCTTTCCCAAAATAATATCCTTTTCTTAAATTGATAAATTTTGAGCTTGGAATGACTTGAGCTTATTTATTTCAGCTTAATAAAAAAATAAATGTTTGAATTGAAATTGGCCAACAAATATGTATTGCACAAATACAATTCACTATCAAGTTGTTACAAGTAGAATCCGCTTGTAAAACAAATTTTGTGTGGCCCCATGCGGTAAATATTGGCCTTTAAAATATCACTTTTCTAATACTTTTAAAAACCAAAAAGATAAATTCATCATGGTAAGGTTGTGGAACCTTATTTATTTTATAAAGATAGAAATATTAAAATATGAAATAAACAATTTGTAATTGGAGAAATAAATGATTTTATTTTAATTAATATTTAATATTTAATATAAACATGTTATTTAAAATATAATATTATTAAGATATAATTAAATATAAATAAAAAATATGTATTAAATAAAAAATATTTAATAATTTATTATTATTATTATTATTATTATTATTATTATTATAGATATTATATATTACATTTAAAATAAATATAATATAATTAATACTTAATAAAGACATATTCTTTATAATATAATAATATTTTAAAAATAGTATTAAGTTATAATTAAATATAAATAATAAACATATAATATGTTTAATTTAAATGTACAAAATTAAAATATATTCTATATGATATATAAAATTTTATAAAAAGAAATTACGAAGAAAATATACATGAAATAATACAAAATAAGTATATCATTTTATAATATATTGTGTTATGTAAATTAGTAATTTTTTCAATATAATATTATATTGTAAAATTGTATAGTTTAATAAAATACATTTATTATTTAAAATTATATGTGGAGTTATGATGTATACAATCATGAAACCATGATAAAGTTGTATATTTAAATGTCACCGAATTTGATCCCACCAACAAAACACGTGCTTACTAATCTTTTTTTAATGAAAGCTTTAATTTTATTATAACTATTAAGAAAGTTTTATTATAATTTTATGTTGTATATTATTATAATTGTAGTCTAATATTATAAGAGACAAATTCTATATTTATTATTATTATAAAAATTAATTATTTCCTTTTGAAAGAGCATCTTAGTTTTCCTCAATAGATATAGCATGAAAAGAAATGAAAGTACTTAAGGGATAATTTCTATTAATAGATATAAAAGAAGAATCATCAACATTAGGCTTATCGCTAACCAGATTATAGCTGACATTAAGAACACCATCATCACTAATATTAGTGATACATGATATAGGGATAATCAAATAGAAGGGAAGGCAATAACAAGCTTCGTGAAAGATGAAAAGTCGTATACATCATGAAATATTGCATCCATGTATTTTCAATCTTACATGGTCTCAAGCTTGTTTGAATAATGGGTGTCAACTTGGTCACAACTTTATTATTGTATTATATGTATCATGATTCCATTTTACACCCAACATTTACAATGATTCATTCCTACATGTGTTGTGGTAGATGTCTTAGTCAAAACTAATTTCCTCATGCATTGTGATTCCTTTTCATACCTCATGTCATGTATGCAATCGCATAGAGGTTTCACTCATTTTCTTTACATTTTTTGCGAAGCCAAATTCTCCAAACCCTTCCAAAGAATTTTCCATAAGGTTTGATCTACTTCACATCTCTAAGTTTTATAAGTTTTCATATTATCTTTAAATTAGATCTAAAATTTATAGGCCATCTTTCCTTTATCCATAGTGATTTGACCTTGCTATTGATTTGTTTACTATGGATTTCTACCAACCCTTGTCCTTAGTTTATATTGAAACATGCCTTAAGGGTTTCAATATATTTTACAAATTTTTAGCTCAAATCCATTTATCCTTGATGACATCATGTTCATTTACCATAAGAATGAAAATACATGGATGCAATATTTCATTGTGTATACGACTTTTCATCTTTCACGAAGCTTGTTATTGCCTTCCCTTCTATTTGATTATCCCTCTCCTATATCACTAAGGATGAAGGATAAGAGGATACACCATTTGAAAAAGCCAACAAGGTACCAATACTATAAAGAAGATTTGTTCCAAATGAAGCACCCACTAATGTCTTATGTAAAAGAGTAACCCCTTTTTCTGGAGATTGAGCATCAGTATGCATGTCAACAAAACGTTTTCTAGGAAGAATAAGATCTTGCTTACCTACATATCTAATTAGAAAATTTTAATTATTTTTTATTTGTGAAAGAGTTGAATTTGTAAAAATGTATATTTACATTAAATCTAATATATATTATATATTTATCTATAATTATCATTGAATTATATTTACTTTACATATATTTATCTATATTATTATTTACTTATATTTATTATATTGGATTATATTGATGCTTATTTGTAGACCATTTTGGTGTTATAATAGTTTTATCTCTCTGGACGTGAGTGTATAACAATGGTAAGAGCACGAAAAACCCATATGGAGGAATTGAATACACAGGGGACCACATTAGCAAACCACATGAATGGAGTGAAAAAAAATCAATAATGATTGGGCCAACTTCAAGACCATATGTCAAGACCTTGATGAAATGATTTATTCAATTAGATGGTGGGCCTCTTTTTTACTAATAAAAGTTTTTCCAAACCAAGATTGAACACAATGGGCTCCCATGATATAGAATGCATGTCATTTTTGAGGTTTCGAGATCATTCCGATATCATCTGCAAATTCAAACAAATCAAAAGTTTTTCCCTTTAAATTAAATATTTTAGACAATTACGAATTCTCAATCTAAAATTATACCATGTCTAAATTTAATTTTAATCTATTTGAGCTCCAAGTTATGAAAATGTGTCAAATTACAAAAACAATGATAGTCACTAAGTTTGATTGATTTGTGTATCAAGTGCCACCCCATCAAAGGATGCATGATGGTAGGCTAGATGACAAATAAACATTAAGTAGCTAGTGACCATGCTTATATTTGAAAAAGAATGTTTATTCAATGTAGGTGTCAAAATGTGAAATATGAGGCTTGTGATAAACAATCATACATGCTTGAAATAATATGCATAGGTGTTGACTAATGGAATGCAGGTCAACCCAAGTGTTGTGCATGAACAAGAATTTACAAAGGAGATGCATGCAAATAGAGATTACACACCAAACATGGAAGCTCACATATTTGAAGTAGATACTAAGCGAAACATAAGGATCTTGAACTCCATTAAGAATATGCAAATTAATTCACGACACTTAAAAAACCAAAAAATTATAGGTGTTACATAGGAGTACAAGACAATCATCATTCACTTAAAGACATACCAATTGAACTTCCAAAACTCTTCAGCGTACCCATTGCACACCAAGGTGCGATTGCTAGTTATACCCCTGTGGGTTCACACATATCATGGACAAAGTTTTTCATTTCTAATTTCTAAAAGTATGTCCCTCTCAGCCATCTGAGACATGTTACTTTATTAACTAATTAATAAATATTTGCCACCAAAAAAATCACTATGTTTCACATACTGTCTCGCCACTTCCAATTCTGAGCCACTCTATCTTCTAGCGAAACTTCTATAGGTAACTTGCATGACAAGTTTGTTCTACGAACGGATTTTCAAATGCACGTTGAGAGCTGGGGATAGCTTACCTATTCTCACGACTTTGAATTGGGTGGCATCTATACGTAACTGAATAATAAAAGCAGCTTGGGTGCAGAAAGAAAGTTTGAATTGGCTGATCGATGAATGGTATGCACTTTGCCAAGTAGTGGTGCACAGCCGAGAAGGCCCCAGCGTACTTGACTAGTGCACTACTTTTTATCATTAATATTCTTATGTCAGTTCACACATATCAAGGACACAGGGTTTCATTTCATTTTTTTAATTTATATCCCTCTCAGCCAGCGGAGATATCTTACTTTATTCCTATGGTGGAGGGACACCCACATAATATTTTGATGCATATTTGGATATGATCTTTTTGTTTTATTCTAAGAAGGGCTTGCCTTTTGGAGTTTGTTTCCTCCAAGAGGGGATGACCTTAAGTGGATTTTTCCTTTGGACCACTATAGCAAATTGGCCAAGGTGAAATTTAAGTCTTAACCTATGTTAGCTTTTGCCATATGGTGCCAATTTGAGAGGAGGGGTACTAACACATTTGTGAAGAAATTTCCCATCTATATAAGGTATATTATGTTGGCAACTTGGCAAACATCATTAAGAGAGACACTATTGGTATGATTGTGCATGATGTTTTAAGGTGTTGTCATTAATGACAACAAGAGAAGAAATAAGGTTGGGACAAAGATTTTGGTCTGGTAAAGAAGACTTAGTCATTTTGACTAAGTGTTGGTAGCATACAAGAAATAGTGACAGAGAGACAATATGATGGCTGGTATTGGTCTGTAGTAGAAGACAAGATCATGAGGTTCTGGTATCTAGTGTACAGTCCTTAGATGATCATATATCCAAGATATCAGCTCTTGATAAGTACTTGAAGCATATCTTCAAGATGTCTAAGTCCGGCATTGCAAAAATAGAGGAAACCAGAGTAGAACACTCAATTGAATTGGTCCGTGTTCCTCTGGTGTTACATAACTTGTTATGTGATTTTGAAGTATTATAAATGTTAAGGGAAAATTGGATCAAATGAATAAACAATAATAGCAAATATCAAGATACCCAAAACTCAATGAAATGATGAACAAAGAAGATTCAATAAACAATGAACAACAACAAAGAAAACCTCCTTAATTCAAAGCTTCCATTGATCGCCTATCACAATTGATCTTGCATGTATGAAATAGGGCCCTCAGAGAGTGCACTTCCTTGCTATGCTTCAAGAATGTCAATTGGGAATGGTAGTGATAGTATCACCATGAAGAGGAGCTTCATAATGATGAATAGTGCATAGTGCGTAGTAGCAAATGTGATCACAAGCAATGAAGTAATTGGTGCCAAAGGCACGCTATAATTCCTGCAGAGTAATGATACTTAAAGCTTGGATGAATGAAATGAAAGAATAAGGTTCAATTTATAGACTTGGGAGAATGAAGATCAACGATATAGAAAGAATGAGAAGATCAATGGTTGAGAATAGTTGAAGAACGTGCAACGAATAAGAAGAAGACATGTGTCTTGATTTCTTTTGCATGAGAGGATTTGCTAAGAATAGAAGAATGAGTTAAAGCAATTAAAAGAATATAATAATTAGTTAAGTGATTTAAAACAAGAAGAAGGGATTTGCATGAGAATAAGAAGATATTTTGCTTTATTAAATATTAGGAATATTTAATTGCATGTGCACAAGGATTGAATTATATTTAGAGATAACTCAATTTAGAAGAAAAAGCAACTTAAATAAATATTTGATTTATTTAAATTTAGAGAAGATATTATTGGAAGAAACAATTAAATAATTAGCATTATTTAATTTAGAAGATAAGAAAGCAAATTAAATAAATAAATTTATTTAATTGTTGTGCATGATTTGGAAGAATAAATAAAATATTTGATTGTATTTTATTTTTAGAGATTAAGAGGATTTAAATAAATTTGATTTGATTTATTCAATTTTGGAAGAATGATTTGATTTAATTAAATAATTAAGAATTATTTAATTGTTTGGAGGAATTTAATTAAATAAAGGAATTTACTTAATTGTTGGAAGAATATGAATCAAATAAATAAATTTGTTTATTTATTTATTGATAGAAGAATTAGAAGGGAATAAATATTAAAAATATTTATCTAGACCGAATCATGTCATTTTTAGGTGTATACATTTTGCCCCTCTTTGATGCAATGCAGTTTACGACATTGCCTCAAAGAAATCAATTTTTTCTGACAATGATACATGCCCCAGTTTGCCCCTGGTACAGGTTATGACGACAAGATGCCCCCCGAGAGATTGGATGGGAAGAAGGTAGAAGACGTGAGACGAACAATCTCATGAAGAAGACGGTGAAGAAAGAGCTGAATGATACGCTATGCAAGATAGAATGATAACACACACAAGCAAGTATGCACAAATGATACAGGAACAATCAAGGTATTTCCCCTGTTGAGCAGTAAACAAATGATATACTGATAATGATATACGACAGTGTTGTCATGGCGGGGAACAATATATCCCTAGACCAACACGACAGGAATGTTGTCATGGTGGGGAATGATGGATCCCTAGAGCAACATGAAGGATAGTGTCTGGTTTCAAGAAAATGGAACATGTCATGTAAGACGTGTGTATTGGTCTGATTTTGACAATGCCACATCCTATATAAGACAATTGATTGATTAACTGATTGAGTTGGTTTACAACCAGATAAGGATCAAGACCACTGATTGTGATTGGATCATTTGTGCAAGATTGACTTGACTTGATTGGTATGGATTAAGGATAGACTTGCATTTGGATCATGGCTCAGATTTATCAAATTGAGAAGAATGGACCACAATGATAGATAGAATATTGATTGATAGAAGAATGACTCGATAGAAGGAATCACAAGCTTTAATTTGTATAGATACACTGCATTGTTAGATCTTTTATTGCATGGGATATGGATGTATGGATGTATAATGGATGCGAGTGGTATGGATGCTTTGTGGATGCGAGTGGATGTGAATGGTTTTTTGACATCTTGATGGTGCAAGTATTTTGAAGTGCTTATTTCATCATTGGGCTTTTAAAATGTTGTAAGAAAATACAAGCATCTAGGTATAATTGAACCAAGATGACCTAAGTATTTCTTACATGGATTTTGATTTAGCAAGTTAATACAAGCATTGAAGTATAATTGAACCGAGATGACCATAGTATTTCTTGTGTATTAACAGTCAAGGATTGCCCCCATTCATGTTAGACCTTTGATGTCCTCGATGATCTTTTGCCAATCATGTCTTTAGACAAGGTTTCACATTACTAAAGTTTAATCCACAAACAACAAACAAAGAAATATAATCATGCCCCAATCATAGCATCTCTAGCTTTTGGCATCCTCGAGTAGCATAGAAAGGCATGATAGCAAAAATCAAGACTCTGTACTTTAACCATGTTTCCAATCTATAAAACATATTTACATTTAGATGTGTTTGTTTTAACTGATGACAAGGAAACACCATGGATAGGCAGATGTATGGGTGATAAGGAAAGGAACGGGTGGTTAGGTAGAAGGAATCAAGGATGTGATCTCCAAGGACTATGTCACATAGGAATAACTCAAGATTTGACATGACAAAGCCTATGGTGATAGGAGGATAAGAGGATAATGAAGGATTTGCATGATTTGGAGGGATAAGGTATGCCAAGAGACATCTAAAACATTTGTCAAAAATTTTCCCCCAATCTTTTATCAAGACCAAAGATATAGAGGAAAGGAAGATTAGGATGGATAGACTAGATAGTATAGGTAGGTAATGGCTAGAAAGATAGGATAGGAAAAAGAGTGACATGCTGATGAGACAAGGTGCCCCTAAGTGTAGGTGATGTAGAAGATCAACTTACACATGACGCCTATTTTTCAGGTTTTCATCATGGTACTTATCCAAGGCACCTGTTTGCCAGATTTTCACCATTAGACAAAGGGATTTTTCTTTACTTTTTTTATTTTTTTTTTGAACATTTGGATAGGATAGGTAGAATGGACGAGAGGGCCTCAATGGCTAGGTTCCACGAAAGGTGATAGTCCCACTAGATGGATGCTGTCACATGGACAAGGTCAAGTGTTCTCACAAATGTTGGTAGGGGATTGCATGAAAGTGAGATGGAGAAGGTAGATATTGGATTATGAAGGGTACGATAGTGGATGATGATGCGAAATACAGAGGGAAAGCTTATGCAAAAGCACGGACCATAGGAATAGGATGAGGAAGATATGTAGGATAATAGTGGAAAGAAGGGGAGATGGAGGTATATGGAAATGCTATGGAATGGAAGGGAATCATGACCAATGGTTGCACATACCATGATAAACATTGAAGTTGGTTATGGGAAAGTAATGTAGGAAGCAATGGAGACTTTTGCTTGTGGATGAAAGATTTAGGTATGTAGGGATCCACATAGACTGAGTATTTTCTTGATTTTTGCTTGTCATGTGGGATGAAAGAATTTGAGACTTTTGGATGGAATGGGAGAATGTGGATGGTTGAGATTCTTGAGAGGTGGATGCCTCATGTAACTTGAGGGATTTTTTCTTAGGTACCCAAGCCATTTTGTTTTTAGATAGTACCTATGAAGGTATGGGTTTGGGTGTATGCAGCTTTTGGAGTAATCATTTGTTTGACGTGGACCCACACCTTTTTTAGCTTGGCATATAGGTGTGTGGGTGTATGTCCCTTTTGAGAAGGATGCTTCTTTGATTCTTGGCTTTTGTATCCTAGTCATGAGGACTCTTAGGATTTTTGACTTGATAGGGAGAGGCATCCAGATTTTTATGGTTGAATTCTCTTGAGATAATGGAAGTGGAGTTTGAGGAAGTTCTTTCTTTAGACAACATGTGCATCTGTTGGTCATGATTGGGATTGTTAGAAGATTCATAGATGGATGTATAAGGCATTGGAAGAAGTGGTGGTAAAATGTATGGAGGGATATTAGGAGTTGGAAGCAGCGGAGGTAGATTGGATGGTGGAAGGCGTATGGTCACATTCTTTTGACAATTGTAGGATGATGGAGGTAGAATGGTGACATATGTTTTGGGGATATGATAGGGTTTGCGATGGAAAGTGGGGGATTTAGGAGGGGTGGAGAAAGTACCAACATCTTGAGATTGTTCACCTTGGGGTGTGTATCCAAGGCCATATGAAGGAGGAGGAACATTGACATGGATGGGCTCCAAAATACCTTGTTCGTGAAGGCCTAAGCCTTTACCTCGATAGTTCATATGTTGGAGTATACGGTGGACAATAGGATTATGTGTAGGTGGAACACTAGACACAAGTTCCTTATTGGATGAAGAAGGTGGGATATAGGATAATGGTGGCTAGTGTTCTAAGGAGGAACACTCATGAATGAAGGTAGTAAGACCAAGGATATATGGTGGAGGATTTGCAACATGGTCGATAATGGATGGCGGAGGAGTATTATTGGTTCGATCTTCTATGCTTGCTTGGGAGGCAAGTGTCTCATCAAAGGAAGAGGAAGTTGTTGAATCTTGAATAGGACTAGATGGGGTTATAAGCTCAGGACCATGGAATGCATAAATTGGGCTAAGAGGATCATCATGGTCTACTTGATCATAGATAGGCTCTTGATCATAGATGGGATCTTGATCATAGATAGGCTTTAGCATGATGGAATTAAGGTGCTCTTGTGTATGTTCTTCATCAATGATAATATCTTGATCATGGAAAGGATATAGGCTATGGAGAGGTTGGAATTTGATCTCTTTTTCATGTATAGGATCAAGTTGCTCATGGATAGCTTCTTCATCAAAGGTAGTATCTTGATCATAAAAGAGATATAGGTTATGAATGGTTTGAAATTAGATTTCTTGCTCATGTATAGGTATAGGATCATTGAAAAGATAAAGGTTATGTAAGGGTCGGATGGGAGTGCTTTGATCTTGATTTAGACAAGGGGTTAATGTTTCCACATATTCTAAAGTGTGCTCTTGACATAACTCTTGATGTGCTTGAATTGAAGTTGAGGTAGAAGACTCTTGGCTAGGCTCTTGGTCAACAACATGAAGGTGCAACAGACTTTAACTTTGGTGCATGGTAGGAAGTTCTTCAATATGCTCAAGGGGTTGCAAGTGACATGACGAGGTTAGAGTAATGGACATGCCTGAAGGTTCTTTGATAAGAACAAGGACCAAAATTTGGGGATATGGTTTACTTTTTGCTAGTAGCCCTTGGATCACATCATTGGTAGGTACATAGGTAGAGGAGTGAGGTAATGGATGAGTGGATTTGGAGTTCTCCATGGTAGGATTAGTATGCTTTGGGCCATGTGTTCTAGGAGATGGTGAAGGAGGACTAGTAGACAGAGTGGTATTTGATTTCCAACTTGAGGTGGTGCTTGCCTTGTCATGAGCATCATTAAGACGGGAAACAGATGTATGCTTTTGGTGCGAGGTGTAGCTAGTACTGACATGTTCAGCTTGTAAGATTGCCATTTCTTGTTGTATCATTTGGAGTTCTTGGGCAATTGATATACAATCTTGGGGCGAGAGATCAAAGTTTAATTGTTCTTGCAGGTATTGGATTTCTTGACCAATTACTTCTAATTGGTTTGTGATTTCGACAGAAACTAACACAAGACTGAAATGGGTACCTAGAAAACCTAGAATTTTTCTCTTAAAGATTGTGCAAGTGCTCATTATCACGCATGCGTCAGAGCAGATGCACCGCAGAAACTGGTAAATGCATCATAAGTCGCAACAAATGCGCCACTCTGGTAAAAGGTAAAAGTGTTGTAACAGACAATAAAAGTGCTGCAAGTCAAAACATATGCGCCGCAGGTCGGCACAGATGTGCAGGAATAGAGGACAGATGCGCTGCTCTGGCTTTTTTTAGTATTTTTGCAATTTTGGAATGTTTTTGATGTTTTTGGTACTTTGGTTGCAAAAAGGTCTTTTTGATCTGATTCTCTGAAATTATGGCAAGAAGACACAACAAACACAAAGAATATTTTTATGGTTTTTTTATTTTTTTGTGATTTTTTGACTCTTTTTGGACTAAAAGAAAAAACAAGTACAAATCCTAGGCTACAAATGGATAACAACGGTTTTTGGCCACTAGAACAAAGGTGTTTAATGAAGGCAACCGTTCGAGTGGTTATACATGCGGTAGCACTACTCTTAGTTATGGAGTCTCCCAGTCTGCAAGGGTTTTGGGGGAGGTTGGCTGTTGGTATAACACAACTTCACTTGTTGTTTGAAGATTTTGCTCCAAACACAATTTATTTATAGTGGCTTGGAAGGGCTTGGCGTCTAGCCTATTACCACTTAGGGTCTGTTGGTTCTTTCTTTCTCTCCAGACCGGCAAAGGGTTTTCCACTTCCAATGCCCAGGTAGATCCGACCAACACTAATAGGAGGTTGTGTGAGCTGCCTCCCCTTCACTTCTAGTTCTGCCGCACCAAGGGGGGTGTCCCTATTTGCTAAAGATGTAACTTTGACTCACCCAATGACACAAAGATTTAGCTTTACAACAATAGGCAAAATACTCTCATTTTAGGACCAAGAGTTGAGTGATAGATCACAAGTTTGGTAACTTTCTTGGACATATCTAACTAGTTCTGGATGAGAGTATGCAAGGGTTCCTAATCCTACTCCTACAACTAACAGTTTGGAAATGTGAATGGATGTGTATTATATTTTAGATGCAAGACAGGGGTTTTGGATCATAACTACTTCGCAAGGGCAGACCGGTGCCTATCCCAGGGTAAGGAGTCTACTAGATGTATACATAAGAATGGATTGCATTTTGGATTCAAGTTTCAAGGGGTTAGGTTGGTGCTTGCCTTACAAACATCACCCAAGAATGGGTATTTAACTGTCTCTACTTACAAACATCCCAGCTGACATACAACCTTCTCCATACTTAACCTAAGACAATTTAATCCACTCCGTGAATGGAAGTCACAGATTAAACATGCAATACAGAAACCTATATCCTAGAATCTATGAAACCCTTAGCAACCAGATTCAGAAGAAGGAAGGTATGCAACAAAGGAGACAAACAGTTAAACACATGCATAATGCATTTTTCATATGAAACAACAATGAAACTGAGGCTATCTACAATGTACATTCAGATGCAACTCATAAACTCTAAAAAAGATACAACAACCAGGGAAATGCTCTGTATTTCGTTATTTACACAAAAATGCCCAAGTCTTCCACCATGAATGAGTAACATAGTTTGCCTTTTATAGCAAGACTGTGAACTCAGCAAATTAATCACATAGCAAATCAAAAATTCAAAATTTTGCCAAATGCATTGCACCATGAGAATGGTGCCCAAACAATGAATTCGGCAGAGGGACAAAGAGGAAGGAGCAGGTGAGATCAGGATCTGTGCAGCAGACTAAAGAGTTTCTCATGAAATACGGTGGGGGCCCTGTCAATCATTGACCCAACTACTGCAAATCCACCATTAATAGCCAACTACCTATAATTTACTGGTTCGCGAGCCCCTGAAGCTCCTTCCTGCCAAGAAACACAAACGTAGACATACAAAAGCTCCTGCACTTGAAAGCTTGAAGGGGGGCCATTAATTTCTCCTATCGCTAACATTTGCGGCGATAATCATGCTTTGAAAAGTCATCAACCAGTAAAGATGTGCCATGTAGGCACCTTGTGCCACTTTTGACTTTTCTATCGCATCATATATTTTGCCTTTTCTGCCTCAAAATTCCTTTGTAAATGTATTCGCATATATATGCAATAGCTCTCAGACACGTGGCAGCTTGTGATTTGTCTGCAGTCTCTGTGCATTTTAACTCCATCAGCCATCGGAATGACCTGAGAAGGGTCGGCTGATGCATAAGGTCTCAGCAATATGCCAATGTATCTCCTTTGCTTTTGCATATCGTGTTGTATAATACACATACAAGTGTAATATACATACAAGGCGCGGACCTCAAAACATTATAAAACATTTTGAAAACACCACTGGGTTCTGCCTTGTATCTCTATTCTTGCATATCACCTTGTATATTGTATGTACAAATGCAATATACATACATTGCGGATTCCACTACATTTATCAATAGGACTTCAAAACCTTTGAAATCTAGCTTGCATTATCCCTTTGTATGTTTGCATATACATTCACCATAACATACAATCTGCGGATTTCAAAAAATATGAAACAAGTTGCAATTGCTTTGAAATCCTTCTTGTGTCTCTCCTTTGCACTTCCCATTGTATATTGGCCTGCATATCACATTATTCAAATGTAATATACATACAATGCGGACCCCAAATGTTTATGAGGCAGACTTGAATTCTCCATCGGGTCTGGACGTTGTATGTTGCCTTGTATGTGCGCATTGTATGTCGCAAACATACAATCGCACATATGCAATTGGTGGGCCCATATGTTTGTATCTAGTCTCAACATGTGTCTTCGACATACATTTACCTTTGTACATCCGTAGGCCCCACCAAATGTATATCACCCCTTTGCACTTTTCCTTTGCATATTTTGATTGTATGTTGACTCTTGTATGTGCAAACATACAAGAAAACTGCCTTTATCAACTTTACTTTGCATGCATACCCCAAGCTCGATTTGATAAACTTTGAAGTCTAGCTTGTATATCCTGTTGTGCATTATCAGCCCTTATATCTTTTTCTTACATGTGGTGAATGTACATTTGCTTTGTATATCGCCTTTGCATGTTCAAATATACATTCATCTTTGCACATGCATCAACCGTCGAAACGACTCAAGAAGGGTCAGCCGATATGCATTGTTTGGCTGATGTGCCTTTCACTGTAGCAAATGCATGTTGGCTCTTTGCATATTTTTCACTGTATATTTCCACTATACATTCACGATGTACATTATGCCTCTCATGTTTCCAATGTATGTAGCCATTGTATGCTTAAACATACAAGCCCAACATACAAGCAAACTCACATACAACTACAGAATATTCTCAAGAATCTGCGATAGATTCCCCCATGTATATGCAAACCCGATATGCATTCAAAAATGCATATAACTCATTTTTTCACCATTTTTTGAAGGCCGATTGAGATTTCTGACCCGCCAATGCACATTTGACCTACATGTATATACAAGCAGCCTTGTATATAGAAAGGCACATGCATACAACTGATTTTTGCATTTTTTCAACTATAGAGGCTGAAAATGTTATAATTTTTCTAATTTTTTTATGAAAGGTGCCTGCGAATTAAAATGTTTGAAACCTAAATTCTGAGTAGGCACCAATAGGGTCATTCCTACTTGGATGGACGGTATCCAAGAGTAGGCCCCTCTAAAGGAAAAACACATGCAAAAATGATATGTCTGGCATTCTGATCACCCAAGATAGGGGAGAGCATAGGCCTAGTATCATTCCCAAAACATAGAATACAGTGGTTCTTTTCCCCTAGTTAAAATGAAAAAAACTAGATGAGCTATCTACTTGGGCAAGCACAGAACTTTGAAGTGATAACAAGATGGCAATGGTCCAATTTTAACCAAGATAGCAATGATGAGTTCAATTTTATCCATGTAGCACGAATTGTTAACTTTGAAATGATGATCAATCAGATAGCAATGATGAGTTCAATTTTATCCACGTAGCACGAGTTGTTAACTTTGAAGTGATAACGAGATAGCAATGGTCAATTTTACCAATATAGCAATGAGTTGTTAACTTTGAAGGATAGCAATATAGCAATGATTCAATGATATGCACGATAGCAATGAGTTGTTAACTTTGAAGGATAGCAATATAGCAATGATTCAATGATATGCAAGATAGCAATGATTCAATTACCGCCTTCCTAGTTAAAACTACATGAGATTTGTATGAGCATCATTTTACTTTCACGTTATAAATCGAAGAGTGAGTTAACAAGTGCAACTATATGATCTTAACCAAACCCTAACTTGCAAGTAGATTAGAGAATATTCCTGCAAATTGTGTTAGCATTAGAGATTTCTCAAGAAATAACCCAAAAACCTAGCAAAATCAAATGCGCCATAGAATGGGGTATATGCGCCACAGAATTGATCATATGCACCACAGAATTGATCATATGCGCCACATAATTGATCATATGCACCACAAAATTGATCATATGCGCCACAGAATGGGGTATATGCATAGAAATGTAATGGATGCACAGAAATGCCCTATGTATGGATTCTAACACACAAAAACTCAATTTTTGGGCTAAATTGGGGGTAGGCCCCACGGTGGGCGCCAAAAAATGTAAGGGTAAATTGGATCAACAATGAATATGTAATATAAAACAATATTAGATACCCAAAACTTCAATGAAATAGTGAACTAAGGAGATTCAATAAAATAAAGCAATGAACAATCAAAGCAAACCTTCTATAGATCGAAGCTTCCATTGATTGCCTATCACAATCGTTCTTGCATGTATGAAATAGGGCCCTCGGAGAGTGCACTTCCTTGCTATGCTTCAAGAATGTCAATTGCGAATGGCAATGATAGTATCGCCATGAAGAGGAGCTTTACAATGATGAATAGTGTGTAGTGCGTAGTAACAAATGTGATCACAAGCAATGAAGGAATTGGTGCCAAAGGTGCGCTGTAATTCCTGCAAAGTAACGATACTTAAAGCTTGGATGAATGAAATGGAAGAATAAGGTTCAATTTATAGACTTGGAAGAATGAAGATCAACGATATAGAAAGAATGAGAAGATCAACAGTTGAGAATAGTTGAGGAACGTGCAACAAATAAGAAGACATGTGTCTTGCTTTCTTTTGCATGAGAGGATTTGCTAAGAATAGAATAATGAGTTAAAGCAATTAAAAGAATATAATAATCAGTTAAGTGATTTAAAACAAGAAGAAGGGATTTGCATTAGAATAAGAAGATATTTTGCTTTATTAAATATTAGGAATATTTAATTGCATGTGCACAAGGATTGAATTATATTTAGAGATAACTTAATTTAGAAGAAAAAGCAACTTAAATAAATATTTGATTTATTTAAATTTAGAGAAGATATTATTGGAAGAAACAATTAAATAATTGGCATTATTTATTTAAAAGATAAGAAATCAAATTAAATAAATAAATATATTTAATTGTTGTGCATGATTTGGAAGAATAAATAAAATATTTGATTGTATTTTATTTTTAGAGATTAAGAGGATTTAAATAAATTTGATTTGATTTATTCAAATTTGGAAGAATGATTTGCTTTAATTAAATAATTAAGAATTATTTAATTGTTTGGAGGAATTTAATTAAATAAAGGAATTTACTTAATTGTTGGAAGAATATGAATCAAATAAATAAATTTGTTTATTTATTTATTGATAGAAGAATTAGAAGGGAATAAATATTAAGAATATTTATCTAGATCGAATCGTGTCATTTTTAGGCATATATAGTAAAAAATTGTATGGTGTGACTAAATCCAAAATTGCAGGTTCTAAGATCCACTAGAAAGATAGTTGTGAGTCTCTAAGTATTGCTACTTAGTTTGACAGAACTTGACTGTGATAGGGCATGTGTTCTTGTTGTCCAAATTTTGACGTGAAATGATATTTTACTTTGCAGTTCTGAAGGTATGATCTATGATGTCTAAAGAATTCTTAATATGGTTTTGAGCAAGTCCTAAGGTCCGCAGTGAATGATGTGATTTGATAGATAGAGTAAATCAGTAATAATCTATGCCTAAGGTCGACATGACTGTGTGATGTGTGTACAGTAAATTCTATTGTTTGGAACTTTATCCTAAGTAATTATATAGTTGGAGCTGATATATGTGAATAAGATTCAAATGTTTTTTTGGTCCGTTGTGCATCATGGTGAATATATTTGGCCGACAAGTTACATAAAGCATGACTACAAACTACATCTTTGTAGGCCGACCTAATATGAAGAATCTAAGCATTGCATAAATTTATATAAGATCCAATTTGGTGTTTGGAAGGTGAGGAATGGATTTGAATATGTAGAGGTGTGACATGCGAAGTTTGATAGGCTTGTAAGGGCGAAAAGAGAAAAATTAAAGAGATCTTGTTCCCATGTAAAAGCATAGTAGTGAAACAAAGCAATTAGAGATGAAGAGTTTTGAGACAGTACATCTATGCTTCATTGGAACTGTAACCATGCATGTATAGATGCAATTAGAGTAGTTCATCTTGGCAATGAGCCATTCTTCTTTCCTTCTTTCTTTCTCTAGGTAGTGAGCCACCTTTGGATAGTGAGTCCTCTTTGGACAGTGAGCCCTAAGGTAGTGAGCCTTCTTGTAATTCGGTATTGTACCTACATAATATATTGTGAGCTAACACTCACCGTGGTTGTTCCCTTTTAAGGTTTTCAACATAAAAATATTGGTGTTTATGTGTGATGTATTATGGTTGCTTCTTCTATGTTTAATTTCCTTTATTATTGCATGTGGTAAATGGAGTTCTAATTTAATAGGTAGAAGGTTTAATGGAATACTAATTCATCCCCCCTCTCAGTATTTTGGGTATTCAATTGGTATCAAAGCCTGGTTCCTTGGAAGAAGTATAATATCTTTAGAAAGATCTTGGAGATTGAACACATGGCAGGTAAAAGGTATTCTACTCCTCCTGAAGAAATTGATTCAATTGAAACTATAGAAGAAGAATGCATGCTTGTCAGTGGAGAAGAATTAAAATTTGCTCTTGAAGATCTTGAAAATGTTGAAATAGAAAATAGGGATATAAAAGATAATGTCGAGGAAGCAAATGAGTGCATAAAAAAATTGAGGGAACAAGTCAAAAGATTCAAAGAAAAATAAAAGGAAGTTAGTGAACAATCAACATCAGCAAATGAAACTTTGAATGATCTGAAAGTAGAAGTTGTAGAAAGAGCAAAAGCAGAAGAAGACCTAAATCAGTTGCTAAAAAATAAATCTGAAGAATGTACAAAGCTTGGACAAGAAGTTGTGGATCTGAAAGCTAATCTGAAATAGGCATGGATTTAAGAAGACAAATTCAGAGTGAATGCTGCCAAGCTTGATAGAATAATTGCAAGTCAGAAGAATCATGATGACAAAGAAGGCCTAGGATTTGAGAAAGGTGAATGTTCTAAAATAGGTCAAGAAAAGAATGTTGAGATCAAGAAGGACAAAGACAAACAAATTTAGAATCAAAGGAACAGACCTAGAAGACCACCAGTTAGACAACCAAATGCTCAAAGGTACCCTTCTTTCAATGGTTATTGTAATGCATGCAACAAGTTTGGTCATAAGGATACTCAATGCAGGAGCAGAGTGAATCAAAATATTCCATCATTCTTTGGTCACTGTTTCACTTGCAATAAAGTAGGTAGAAATTAGATAAGGAATGGTTACAACAATAGTAGGAATGTTCAAACTTTTAAAGGTAACTACTTTATATGCAAGAGGTTTGGTCATAGAGCTAGTGAATACAGAAGTTAGATAAGGAACAACTACAATAATGGAAGGAATACTCAATCTTTCAATGGGAATTGTGTTGCATGCAATAGATTTGGACACAAGGCTAACCAATGTAGATCAAGGATGAATGAAAGGAACAATAGACAGAGAAATGTTGTATACTTTAACTGCAATAAGCTTGGACATATTGCAAGGTTCTATAGAAGCAAGAATATGAAGAAGGAGAATCAAGCAGAGATGAAGAAACCAACACAAAAGGTAGATCTAACAGAGATCAAGAAGGAAATGAACAAGATTTGGGTTAAAAAGGAAGCACATGAGGTTAAGGATGGGTCCGCATTAGATTCTGGTGTAGGTACTTCCTCTGAGAAGTAAATTGGGAGCTCTGGCTTAAGGGGAGCTTAAATGCAAAATCCTATTCCCCCAGCCAAAAGTGTGGTGTTGATATCTAGCACAAAGATATGAGATGTAAGACAAAATGATAGATCTTTTGGAGAAGATTATGGTAGAAAAGAACCTAATGTAGTGGATTGCAGAGCAATTTGAATCGATTGTGAGTAGCAAAAAAAGTTTTTGACAACTTTTTGAGATAAGCATTTATGACGATTGAATCTTGATGAAAAGAGGATACAAGGAATTCATTTGAAAGAAAAATCACTTTACATTTTGTTGGTTCTTTCTCTCCGGACCGGCAGAGGGTTTGCTAGTTCCTATGCACAGGTAGATCCGGCCAACAAATATAGGAGGTTGCGTGAGCTACCTCCCCTTCACTTCTTGTTCTGCCACACCAAGGGGGGGATCCCTATGGCTAAAGATGTAATTTTTGACTCACCTAATGATAGAAAGATTTAGCTTTACAATAATAGGCATAATACTCTCATTTTAGGACCAAGATTTGCATGATAGGTCACTAAGTTGGCAATGTTCTTGGACATATCTAACTAGTTATGGATGAGAGTATATAAGGATCATAATCCTACTCCTACAACTAACAAGTTGGAAATATAGAATGATTTGGATTATGTTTTGGATGCAAGATAGGGGGTTTTGGGTCATAACTACTACACAAGGGCAAACCAGTGCCTATCTTAGGGCAAGGAGTCAACTAGACATATACAAGTGAATGATTTGCACTGGCATTCAAGTTTCAAGGGGTTAGGATTGGTATTTGCCTTACAAATACCACCCAACACTGAGTATTCAACTGCTTCTACTTACAAACATCCCAGTTGACACACATTCTTCTCCATACTCAACTTAAAACAATTTAATTCACTCCTTGAATCAAAGTCAGAAGATCAAGCATGCAATACAGAAAGTCTATATTCAAGAATCTGAGAAACTCTTAGCAACCAGATTCAAAAGAAGAAAATGCATGCAACAAATGGAGACAGACAGTTAGACACATGCAAATAAGCATTTTTCATATTAAATGACAATGGAACTGAACAAATGTGCAACCTGCATCCAAAATGCAACTCATAAACTCCAAAAGAGACAGAACAAACAAGAAATGCTCTATTTTTTGTTATTTTTCCCCCAAAAATGCCCAAGTCTTCAACAACCAGAAATGAGTGACACAGTTTGCCTTTTATAGCAAGACTATGTACTCAGCAATTAATGACATTGGTCTTTTCAAAATTTTGCCAGATGCAACGCACCAAAAATATGGTGCCCAAAACATTCAATGCCCAGGCAGAACAGGAAGGAAAAATAGGTGAGTTCAGGAGATGTGCAGCTGACTAAAGGTTTTCTATTAAAATTTGGTAGCTGGCCAGTCAATCATGGACCCATGCCTTAGCAAATTCTTCCATTATGACCAACTTACCCGTGGGACCTTGGAATGCAACGGTGAATGCATAAGAAATTTTCCCACTTGAAAACAACTGCAAAAATAAAGAAATCACCCCTGTTAAACACTTTGAATCATGGCCATCGATTTCCCTTCCTATCATTGAGATCCATGGCCTCAAAATGCTTTGAAAAGTCACCAGCCAAAGAAAATATACCACGTAGGCACCCTGTGCTTCTATCGCTAACTTTTTTGCCACTTATTTTGCCTTTAAAACCCTTGTATATGCAAAAGCATATGCATATACATACAATTGCTTGCATACAAAGCGCGGACCCCAAATTTTTATGAAACAGATTGAAAATACTTTGAAATCTGGCTTGTATCTTCATTCTTTTGTATATCGGCATATACAAACGCCATATACATACAAGTTGCAGATGCCAAATACTTATAGAACAAATTGCAATCACTACCGGGTCCAGCTTGCATCCTAACCTTTGCATCTTCACTTTGTACATTGCACATACAAACACAATATACAACCCACGGATTTCAAATTTTTATAAAGTAGATTGGAATTACCATCGGTCTCAGCTTGTATATCACCTTTGTATGTTCGCCTTGTATATTGTATATACAATGCAAACATACAAGCAAAAACATACATCCTCCGGATCTTTGCCTTTATCAACTACATCACATACTTGTTCAGGTCTAGCCAATTGCATATTAGGAATGCATGTTCCTATTGTATCTAGCCGTTGTATATCTAAACATACAACACAAATATACATGCAAACCCTCACATACAAGAAGGGAATATTCCCAGAATCTGTGACATACAAACAACCATTTCTGCACCTGTTGGAGCCGATTGAACATACAAACCGTCTTGTATGCCCGAATGTACATTTGAACCTACATTATACAAGAAGCCTTGTATATACAAAGACACATGCATACAACTATTTTTGAACTTTTCAACTAAAAAGGCTGAAAGACTTAGAATTTTTTAGATTTTTCATGAAAGTGCCTGCAAATTCAAATGCTCAAAATCCAAACTTGTAGCAAGCACCAACACATTCAAACTCTCAAGTGACTAAAAATATCTAAGAAGTGAGCTAAGGTGAATCCAAGTGTTCAGTGATTGGTGCGAAGAAACCCTAACTGGAAAACAAAAGGTATTTACATCTATCTCTCTCTTGAAAAATTTCTATTTTGAGATGTCTACCCCTCAAATAGTTGAGACAATAGAGAGGCCCCACCCTAATTTCAAAAAGCATCCCTTTAAATCATTAGAGACTAATCTGGATGGTGCATTTTCTAATATTCCGCATGGTGTTATGCATATAGAAGATGTTAGGGCATATATACATGAAAACCTAGATGAATATGATCATGGAAAATAAGGGGATATTTATCTGAAGGAACTGATTGATGACAAATTAGAGTTAAAATAAGAATATAGTGTCATGGTAGAGAAGAAATTGGATACCTAGTTGGATTTTTCTATGGTCCCGGATGATGCCTGGGTTAGGTATTTCTTGAGTAGGATTCATGATGAGTTCTTTTAGCTTAATATGCCCTATATGATAATAAAGGATGCCATCAAAGTAGTTAATGGCGTGTGTTCCTCTAGAAAGGTTCTAGCATTAAAGTCTATGAAGAACAATACAGTAATGCAGTTAACAGGGGCAAAATTTGATAAAAGAGCATTAATTGTAAAGAAGGGGGCATTAACTGTATTTTGGGGCTAGCATTATGACAACAAGAAAAGAAGGAGCCATGGCCAAAGATGTTGAGATAAAAGAATATATCTTGCTGAAACTTTGTTCAAACATCACAAGAGAATAAAAGGTCAAAGTCACTAAGAAGCTCAGTGATGAATTAAGAACCATGAAGAGAGTCAATGCTCTAATGTTTGGTGACATTGAGAAACTAGTGAAGGAAACTGAGGAGATAACACTAAAAGTGTTACATGAGCTATAAATCCCAACTACTGCTAACACAAATGGAGAGGAGGAGAATGTTGATGCTGACAATGCATATCCAAAGATAAATATGGAATAGAACATGGAGCAAGGTACAGTTAATCCTCTAGTGGGCACCAGGGATGAAGAGGAAGTGAATACAGAACAAAGTGAGGATAAAATTGGAATAGTTCCTCTAGTAAGTTCTGGTTAAGATGAAGAAATAAAAGAACCTAAGGGAGAAAAGAAGTCTGAAGAAGCAAAGGCAACTCCAGAAGATAATATACTTGGGAAACAAGAAGAGCAGAGAGAAGAGATAAATGAACAAATGATAGACAATCCCGCTCGGAAACCAGGAAGAAATGAATAAGAGCACAAACAGGAACCTCCTCAAGGAGACAAGATGTTGAAACATCTCAAGTTGAAGAGAATAGAGACACTGTTGACTCTTTGAGAGAATTTTGGGAAAAGCAAAAGGAAGCTTAGATTCTGACTACACTTGAGCTATTGCAAGGACCTATCAACCTTGCTACAATGTCCCCATTGCCAAAGCTAAAAATTGGGACAATTTTTCAAGCCACTACACAAGAAGAGATATTGAAATCCCATATGAAGGATAGTGAGCTAATAAAAGATACATCAAATTTTTTTGAAAAACTAATGCCTAGAATAAGGAGAGATACATCATTGGCCCCTACTGCACAAATAAAAAAGTTAATGGAATCAATCAACTCTCATTTTGAGTCCCTTGAAAAAGCTACAGAAAAGAAAGTAAGGACAAAGGTTGATGACAAAAGGTTAGTTGAGCTTACTGAGAAATTTACTCAAGATGAAATTTTGTTAGATAAAAGTATAGAGTATGCACAAATGACCATTAAAGAAGCTAGTGAACTATATCAATTTTGTCTTACATGGCCACATAAGACTAAGGACATAAAAGATAAAATAAATAGATGGGAAGCTCAAATAATGAAGATCTCCAGAACTTATGACCCGGTAAAAGATGCTATTGGAAATCAAAGGGCACAAGTTGAGACTATTCATTCTAGTATACATAAGTTACAAACCCAGAGGGAGGTTGTAAAGTACAGAATGAGCCAGCTCTAAGAAATTGTGAGCTTCAAGATAGCATCCATGGCCAGGCTAATAGTAGCAGCAGAACAAACTAGACAAATTATCGAGGCCCCTGCTACTGTGAAGAAGGAAGAAGAGTTGTTGTCTCAAGTTAATGGACACATTAATTTTGAGTGATGCTAAAGTTAGATGGGATCAAGATGTGACTCAGTTGAGGAAACTTTACTCAAACATTCTCCCAACAAAGCAGTAAGATATTCTGATTTCACTTGTATATATGCGGAAAGTAGAAAAACAATTTTGAAATTTTGGCAACTTGTACATATCTTTGTATCATACACCTTTTCCATTGATGTCAAAGGGGGAGAAGAAATAAAGCCATGTGAAAAACATTTGAAAAGTAAGAAGAGAAATGTGAAGTTAGGGGGAGTAGTGTGTAAAGAGAAAAGGGGACTTGTAACAATTTTTCACATCAAGTGTTGCCATCAATGCCAAAGGGGGAGATTGTTGGCAACTTGGCAAACATCATTAAGAGAGAGACATTGATGGTGTGATTGTGAATGATATTTTAAGGTGTTTTCATTGATGGAAACAAGAGAATAAATAAGGTTGGGACAAATATTTTGGTCTAGTAAAGAAGACTTAGTCATTTTGACTAAGTGTTGGAAGCATACAAGAAACAACGATAGAGAGACAATATGCTGGCTAGAATTGGTCCACAGTAGAAGATAAGATCATGTCATTTTGGTATGTCGTGTATAGTCCTTATATGATCATATATTGAATATTTCAGCTCTTGATAAGTACGAGAAGCATATCTTCAAGATGTCTAAGTCTGACATTGTAGAGAACAGAGGAAACCAGAGTAGAACACTCAATTGAATTGGTCTACATTCCTTCAGTGTTACATATCTCGTTATATGGTTTTGAGGTATTATAAATACTTGTATGAAGTGACTAAATCCAAAATTACAGGTTCTGAGATCCACCAGAAAGGTAGTTGTGAGTTTCTAAGTATCACTACTTAGTTTGGCAGAACTTGATTGTGATGGGACATGTGTTCTTGTGATCTGCATTTTTCTGCAAAATGACATTTTTCTTTATGATTATGAAGGTATGATCTATGATATCTAAAGAATCCTTAATATGGTTTTGAGAAACTCCTGAGGTCCACAGTGAAAGATGTGGTCTGACATATAGAGTAAATCAGTAATAATATATGCCTGAGGCTGACATGACTGTGTTATGTGTGTGTAGTAAATTCTGTTGTTTGGAACTTTATCTAAGTAATTATATAGTTGGATCTGACATATGTGAATAAGATTCAAATGTTTTTTTGGTCCGCTGTGTATCATGGTGAATATATTTGGTCAACAAGTTACATAAAGCATGACTACACACTACATCTTTGTAGGCTGACCAATATGAAGAATCTAAGTGTTGCAGATATTTATATAAGATCCAATTTGGTGTTTGGAAGGTGAGGAATGGATTTAAATATGTAGAGGTGTGACATGTGATGTTTGATAGGTTTGTAAGGGTGAAAAGAGTAGAAGAAGAGAGATCTTGTTCCCATGTAAAAGCAGAGCAATGAAACAAAGCAGTCAGAGATGAAGTGTTTTGAGACAATACATCTATGCTTCATTAGAACTATAACCATGCATGTATAGATAAAATCAGAGTAGTTCATCTTGGTAGTGAGCCATTCTTCTTTCCTTTCTTTCTCTAGGCAATGAGACACCTTTAGATAGTGAGTCATCTTTGGGTAGTGAGTCCTGGGCAGTGAGCCTTCTTGTAATTTGGTATTGTACTTACATAATATATTATGAGCTAACACTCACTATGGTTTTTCCCTTTTAGGGTTTTCCACGTAAAAATATTGGTGTTCATGTGTTATACATTGTGGTTGCTTCTTCCGTGTTTAATTTGCTTTATTGTTGCATGTGGTAAATGGAGTTCTAATTTAATAAGTAGAAGGTTTAATAGAATACTGATTTACCCCCCCCCTCTCAGTATTCTGGGTGTTCAACATATTACACTCCTAGTAAAGTTGTTTAAAGCTTTTAGTGGCTTGCCGGATGCTCGCAAGGCGTTGGTCCCCAAAAAAGTAACTAGAAACCTCATAGTTAGTGACTACCTGATCTACCTCCAAACATTGCGATAATTTTCAGTGCAAGGACATAGAAGGTTTTTCCCCCAAGATACTCACCATAAGGCTCCCTTGAGATGAAACATAAATCCCTGGCTTAGCATAAGCTACTTGTAGCTTTCTGAGGAAAGGGTGATTGGGTTATCCTTCCAATCCTAGAGGTCCCTATCTATCCTCTTTCACAAAGACAAAAAAGTGTACACACCCACATTAGGTGTGATGACACTTGAGTCAATGGAGATTCCAAGTGTGGGCTGATGTATTGAAGTGAAGCTATGTCCTTAGGTATTAAAAGTGCTTGATTTGTCTTCAATTGTGTTATATCTGTGGAAATTTTGGCTTTTTGTGAACCTTGAAGATACACTCATTTGTTGCAAAAAATCATTGTGTTTATTGTCTATTATGACTTCTTGTCAAAAATAGAGAAAAAAACATCCCAAAAATAATAGTTTACTTAGGAAAACGAACCAAAAACAAACCAAAATTGATCAAAAATAGTCACTGACACAAAGTTGTGCATACAATCATTGTTTCTATGCATAAAATCATTATTCCTGTGCATTTGATCTTGTGCATATACATAACAAAGTTGTGCATATACCCTCTATTTGTACACATGTAAACACTATTCCTGCACATTTGATCTTGCCAGAGAATATTTCCCTAGGTCTTGAGCAAACAAACAAAACATATTCATATACCCTTTTCTCATAGATTTCATTTCAAGAGTCATACAAACCATACAGAGATATCTTATATTGATTTTGGACATTCACATTTACCTCACACTTAGCTTCCCAAAACAAACAAACAAGATTTTCACAAAGTACTTTTGAGATCTTATCATTTCAACAACAATTTAGTTAGTTTCCCTCTATCAGGATTCATCATCATTTATCTATGAGCTATAATAAAAATCTTGACAAATTTAGTCTCCATCATAGTGATATCCATCATCTCTTTTGACTTACTTTGGATCACTCTTTGATAGCTATTTATCATAGCTCAAGATTACTGTTTAAACAAGATAAAAAAAACACTTAAGAAAACCTTATCATCAATACTTCAATCTAGTCATATCATCTTTCACCTAAACTACACTTCATCAAAGGCCATCACTTATATCTACACATATTACATTCAACATCATTCATATAAACTTTGTATGGTTGAGACTAGGGCTCAAAAGAAAAGATGAAAAGAAATGGATCCATTTAGTGATAGCCAAGACCCTTCTAGTGACAAAGAAGAAGAAATATCCCAAGAACAAGTTGTTAGTGCTCAACAACACCCAAAGTTTCAAAAACTAATGAACAAAATCATAGCAAAAGATCCACACAAATATTTCCTTATGCTTGCACAACAAGGAGCAAAGTTACCTCCTGATTTTGATGTTGCCAAATTGAGAGAAACAATTCAAAAAAATGAAACTGAAACTCCTAAGAACAAGGAAACTAATGATGTGACAAATCCATTAGATGCACTTACTCAACAAATCCATGCTTTGCAACAACAATTTGTAGATTTACAAACCTAATCCTCAACAAAATGTTATTCACTAGAGGACATATCTCCCTATCCTTTTGATAAAGGCTTGGTTATGATACCTTTTCCTTCCAATTTTGAAGTACCCAAATTTGACAAATATAGGGGAAAAGGTGATCCTCGTGACCATATTAGGGAATTTAGTGCTGCATGTTTAGAAGTTGCTCACAATGACACATATCTAATGTGACTCTTTCCACGTAGCTTAGGAGGTCAAGCCATGGAATGGTTCTCACGTCTACCTCTTGGAATCCATACATTTAACAAACTAGTAGACAAATTTGTAGCTCACTTATCCTATAACATTGAACATGATATATCAATGTTAGATCTTTGCAACAATAAACAAAAGAGTGGAGAATCCTTTGCTACTTTCTTTCAAAGATGGAGACAACTTGCAAGCAAATGTCCATATCACATCCCTGAAAAACAAATGATAGAAATGTTTGTCCACAATTTAAACATGGACGTAAGCTATCAACTTCAAATTTAATGTCATTGGCACTTCTTTTAGTAAGGTTATTGAGATGGGATTACTCATAGAAAAAGCATTGATAGCCAAAGGACAAATTAAGATCTATAAGTATGTTACTAGTTCAAACAACAACGCTAGCAAATCTAGGTTTTAGATCAAGAATAAGAACATTGTGAATGATGGGGTTGTAGATGCCAAACATGTTACACCAACACAACCCATTTTAAATTTATCAAATCCACAAAATAATGCTGCTTCAAATAAACCAACCAATAATGAACCTAGATCAACAAGCTTCAATCCTCCTCGCAGAAGATTTACACCATTGAGAAAATCCATTGAATATTCCTTAAGGAAACTCATTGCAAATAATCTCATAATGCTTCCTATAGTAGGAGACTATGAATCCAAATTTGAACCCTTATGGTGGAAAGATTCTAATTATTGTGAATTTAATAGAAGCAAAGGTCACAAAACAAATGATTGTCAAAGATTGAAAAACACAATTCAAGACTTAATAGACAAAGGAGATATATCGATTGATGGTCATACATCTAATGAAGAACATGTTGAATTTAAGAATCCACTTCCTAACTATGAGAAGGGAAGTACCTTAAAAACAAGTAATAATGGTGGTAATAATGCTAATTACATGAAAGTATATTATGAGTACACCATTAATCACATATTTGAATTTGAATCACATGTAAATGTGATTACCATTAACAACAAGCCTAATTGTAATGTTACTGCTTATCAAGGAAAGATTACTCTTCAAGGGATTCCACCCAAGCTATCTTCCATATCAAATCAATACAATGTCTTAGACCAACTCAAAAAGACACCCACACACATATCCATATTAGAGCTTTTGCATTGTCACCATCTCATAGAGCTATCTTAGAAAAGGCTCTACTAGAAACTACTGTACACACAAATCTAGACCAAGAGTAGTTTCAAGCCATGGTGTGACATCTCACCATGCCTCATTTCCTATCTTTCACTAAAAATGATGATATGGCCATTAACCAACCTCATAATGTATCTCTCCACATTGAAGTACTTATTCACAAGCATAGAATCAAACGAGTCCTTATAGATGGAGGAGTTGGTTTAAATATATGTACCTTAAAATTAATCCTTGCATTGGGGTTTTCTAAAAATGTTGTAGATTTGAGGAAGAAAATCACTGTCAAAGCATATGATGAAGAGGAAAGAGCCTCTAAAGGATATGTTGTCTTACCCATAAGAATTGGACCAGTTGAAAAAGATGTGGTTTATCAAGTCCTTGACATGGATTTAGCCTATAATATTCTCCTAGGATGCCCTTGGATTCATGCAATGAAAGTCGTACCATCTACTTATCATCAATGCATAAAATTTCCATACAATGGTTAAGAGATTACAATTCAAGGAGATCATGATCCCTTTCAATATTGCAATACCATAAAACCTAAACCTAAAGTCATTATACCCACTAACCATTCAGCCTCATCATCTACATCCCATTTTGATATAAGCTCATTAGCCTCTACATCCAAATCTGCTAAAATGAAATTCAAGCTCAAGGACAAATGTGTTGGAGAGTATTCCATTGAACAATCCTTTTGTATCACACAATTACCTCTTTCACCCAAATCCTATGGTAAAACCATCCATGTCTAAACAACAATCATTGAAACATCTTGAAGGTACTTTTATCAAATAAGGCAATCTATTAGAAGAAGGTGAAGAGAAAGATGTCTTCCAATGGTTATACAAGGAAGAAGAAAGTGAATTCAAGTCACAAGAACAAAAATCTCAATTACCAACTAAGCAATATGACACGGGTTAACTATTACACAAAGAATGGGATATGATGGTCACAGTCCCATAGGCTTAAGAAAAGAAGGAATTATTGAACCCATACAACCTTTCTTATTATCTGCCTGAGACACTAAAGGACTAGGTTATAAAGGAGATGTCATAGAAAAGGCTACTACAAATCTAATGGAGAAAATCCATAAATTTCAAGATGGAAGTGAAACAAATTCTAATGAATGGGAATGGGAAAGTTTTTCTAAGTTATCTTATGAAGATAAGCATATTGATGTAGTTCAATCATATAGCTCCACCAATACATACCATGAGTGACAAAGTTGAAGGTCTAGACAAAGGGAGTTTGTTGGCAAGTAAAAAAGCCTGTAACAGCCCTAAAATGACAGATTATCACCCTACCTATGCAATGGAGATCTTAAACAATCTAGAAAAGCATAAAACCCTAAATTCTCTAATGCATTTCCTCCATTACTATTGCTCTAACCTAGCTATGGTGTTGTACTCAGACTTGCAGGGTTACTAATTGGAATGGAAGCTCAACTATTGACAATGGTACAAGTCAAAATGCTCATGAGATGGTTGAAAATGGGGAGGTAAAAGGGTTTTTTTAGAGAGTGAAAAGTGAATGGAGGGAAAATCAATGGCTCACAATGATTAGGGTTTCCTCCCTCAAGAGGACAAATTTGATTTTTAAAATGGTGGAAATGGGGTGAAAGTCAATGTTTTAAAATTAAATAAATTATGGGAATTTATTTAATTTTTGTGAAAGGAGTGGGATTATGATGGGGTAAGATTAAATAAGTGAACCTATTTAACCTTGGGCCATGGTAATAATTTAAATAAATGAGCATTTATTTAAATTAAAGGGAATATTGACATGTGATGAGTGAATAATTAAATAATAATTAAATTATTTAATTATAGAAGAATTTAGAAGAAAGAGGCCTTAATAATTAAATAAGTGAAGCTTATTTAATTAAGAAGTACCAAAGACGAATTAATTAAATAATGAAAAATTATTTAATTAATAGAAGAATATGGGATTTTAAGTAAAATGTGTGTGAAAATATTGTTCGTAGGCTCGAGACATTTTTAAGTGTCTACATTTTGCCCCTCTTTGATATAAAATCAAATCTTGTGTTATATCAAAGAAAATTCAACAAATGTGCTATGATTGTGCCCCAGTGCTTTTTAGGCAAAGTGGGATGGTCCTATGCCCCCTTGGGAAATTTTTCAAATTTTCTAGGGGAAATTCAAAAAAATTTGGAAAATTTTTTGAAAAGAGTGTACGGGATGGTCAAGTTGAGCTAGGCATGCAAAAGTAGTTATAAAAGGCATTCGGGTTGTCAAAAGGGGCACTCGTTGATCAAAATGTTGAAAACCATGGTCTCTTAGGTCAAAAGAGCTCTATAAATACCTCCTAGGGGGGCCATATTCCTCATTTGTGCATTTGAATCTTTGAAATTCTATAGAGGATAGAGTAAGATTGTGGAGAGTGTGCGTGAAGCTATCGTCGAGATGTCACATGTACCTATCCACCAGCACCATGGATTACTAGTTCGGACACATGGTCGTCTCCCTAGGTTAGGGGCCCCGGTATGTATCTAAGCCTTCTTGGTCAATTTTGGCATTTTTTTTATAGATTTTAAGACCCAAAAATAGGGTTCGCATGCGGTGCACTTTTGTGCACCACATGCATTGTCTCGTGCACTGCATGTGTTTGGCAGCACACCACTTGCACAAAGCTGTGATGTATGTGCTTTTTGAAGCCACCTATACTAGTGACTGTGACATCTCCGCTTAGGGGGTGTGCATCAGTTGGCCACAATGCACGGGTGAGACAGGGTGCCGCATAAGCTAAGGTGTGATGCGTACATGGAATAGTGTCATGCATGCACCTGGGTGGATCGCATGCGTTGAGCAATGAGACACCTGCATTTAGCTACTACGCATGGGTTAAGCAGTGTGACACATGAGCATATTTGAACCAAAATTGATGACTATGACCCTAATTTGTGTTTAAGTTTGTTTTCCAATGTCATACTTAGGGTTTAGTGTAATAACATGTATATAGGCGAGGCTACCGCCTATCTATACATGGGAGAGTTGGCCCATTTGGTACCGGTTGCAGGCCTCTTTGTCAACGGAGGAGCAAGACATTCTAGCTATGCTAGGATTGTATGGTGTTGCCTCTATGCTCGAGATCTGGGCTAACTGAGGGTTATTGACAACATTCGTAAAGAGATATCACTCTGAGACCAACTCATTTCACTTTCCAACAGGAGAGGCTATTGTGACCTTACTGGATGTGTGGCAGATTCTCTAGCTTTGCATTCATGGTGAGCAAGTGGCTTACAGTCTGGAGACTAGATTGTTGGCTCATCATCGACTATTCGAGACAGTGGATGATGCTGCACTAGGGGTTGAGGAGCATGAGATCCCATGGGACACTTTGATTGATCATTATGATCAACTGATTATGGTCATCTGTGCTTGCATTACTAGTGTGGTATGTCCTGATTGTCATGGCCATGGTTTTCCAGTTGGCTAGGGGGAGATGCTAGAGGGGATGATGGTGGATGTGACCTCCTATGCATGGGGACCCTGCCTCCTAGCTCAATTTTACCATCAGCTACATGGTGTGGTATATCAAGGGGAGCAATCTATCAGTTGCGAAGTGACTTTAATCATGATATGGGCATGGGAGCACATTGCAGTATGTAGGTCGATAGTGGAGCGAAATATTTTGGGAGCTACCATATGTGTTTTTCTATACTAGAGCATTGCCATAGGTTTCAGATGGGTGATGTGGGGTACTAGCGATATGTTATTGATCACATGGATTCATTTACTTGGATGCTATATAGAGATTACTTCAGATGGTCAGAGGATGATGAGAAGCTTCCTTACTGTAGGCATACACGATATCTTATTGGTAGGATGTACATGCACAATATGTTATAGAGCAACATTTGCCACCCCGAGTGCTCAGGCAATTTGGGGAGCGACAGGATGAGCCGGTTGGTATCACAGAGTTTGCTTGGGTTACACGGGAGATTCCAGTGTGGGGCCCCATGATTCCAGTGTAGACAACCCTTGATGAGATTGCATGATTACAGCCAGTGGAGTGGGAGTATGGGGATACTGCAGATCCAGGGATGACTCCGGCCTATGATGCATGGTGGGCCACACATAGGCCTGTGCCGTATTTGGATCCTGATGCACTAGCACCAGTGGAGCGGTTGGGACGGGGGTCGAGAGGCTAATTTAGAGGTCGAGGTAGGGGTAGAGGAGATGGAGATGACTGAGGCGAAGATGATGGTGGAGAAGGTGGGGGTGGTAGAGGCAGCGGCCAAGGAGGTCGAGGCTGGGATGGACAGGGTAGGGGTGAGGCACTTGCCCCTATTCAGGAGGAGGGAGAGGGAGCAGTGGGCGGTGTGGATGCAACCGTGGGGGGGATGTAGGTGAGAGATCCCTCGGATGATGTACCTATGGAGGATATCAATGGAGGAGAGGAGATTGAGGAGACAGAGGAGGACGAAGACGATGAGGATGAGGAGGAGGAGAAGATCCAGGATGTAGCATTGCATGATGTACCTCTTATGGAGATAGATGATGATATGGAGGAGGGAGATGCCTGAGCCCACAGTGGCAATGTCGATAGACAAATAGCTGAGTTACAGGCATAGCTAGATACCACGCAGCAGTGTGTGTAGGAGGTGGAGGGGCAGCTGCTTCATAGGACTGCTAAAAGAGGCATGGCTATGATTAGGGCATAGAGAGTAGAGCAGCGAAGCATTGAGCTTGCTGCGACATTGACTGGGCCATCAGTAGATTTTGCATGGGCTCTGGTTAGGTCAGCACAGGAGACCCAGTACTACAGGGACCTGTATGAGGGGTCAGTGCCGGCAGAGCAGAGAGCTCTGAGTTTTTAGAGTTGGAGTGCCAGCCAATCGCACTCCTGCAGGTCTCATAGCAGTGTGAGGTGGCCATCTCCTTATGACAGGCCCCCCGGATCAGGGGCAGCTTGAGGGCACAAGGGTCCTCCCATGGGGCTACTTTGTTATTTTGTTGATGTAATTATTTTTTATCGATCTTGCGTGCTCTTGCTTATGATTGAGCCTACGAGCTCCATTTTTAACACAATTTCTATCATGTCCCCTTTCCAAAAATAGCACTTGCTTTTTTTAGTAAGTTTCCCCTATCCAAAAATAGTAAGTTGAGACTAAAGGATAGCTTTGGGGAAAATAATAATTATTTAATATTTTATTTGTTCTAGAGAAATTTTAAATATTAGGAGAAAATAAATATTAAATAAATTATATTTGATGCTCATGATAACTCCTTGGGTGTTGGATTTGGAAGGAATCTTGAGTGGTTGAAAAATAAAAGATTTGCATATCTTGTGAGTTGGCAAATCGGGTAGGTGGGAGTTATGAGTTTTATTATGGCATTGGAGGTTACATGCACTTCATGCAAGAGAATATTTCCCTTTAGGTCATGAGTTTTCTATTTGGCACTTTAATTGCATGTTGGTGCCTTGAAAAATGCATTTTGAGTTGTCAAAAGATGCCTTTTAAGTTGTAGAATATAAAAGGCTAATTTTAGAGATGTTATAATGCATTTTATGACTTTTATAAGTGCCAAAATTTTGGGAAAAATATTTGGACGTGAATCTAAAGATGGTAGAAGTTTCCAGATGTTCAAGGAGCCTATAAGTATTGTTTATTTTGCATGCAGAGGGATTATTGTCATTTTCACTATTTTCTTGCAGAGCAGATGCTTTGTGCAGCTTCAGTGGACATGGAAACCATTGAAGATGGAGCTTCTGGCTGGTGGACATGAGTTCCCAGAAATCTAAGGGTGGTGTTCTTGGGTTGTTACAGCAATCTCACTTCATAGGTTGCATTGGAGCAAACAGGATTCAGCAGAGTAGAGTTATTGTGTGTTTACAGGGGTTTGTAGTGCATTTGTAGTGTGATTTTTGGTGTTGTTTGTAGTTCTGTTAGTAATTGCTGTTATGTTGGGATTTGTATGTTGTGTGTGCTGCTATACATCATCATCTATAGTGCCATATTCCATCCATACTAAGTTGTGTGTCATTATCAGGGTTTGGAGACATAATAATGATTTATATATGATGTATTTCAGCATTTGGTGTAATGGGTTGTAGCTGAAATTGCATAATTTTTGTAGGAGTTTGCTGCAGGGTTATTTTTATGTATCAGACCTTTAACTATGTGTTTACATCAGAAATCCATAATAAAAATGGTTGGGAGTAATCTTTTGATATTTTGGAATGATTATTGTGCAAACTAGTTGCTGGATTTTGAGTCTTGTAATGCATATTTGTGTTGTATATGCAAAAGTCATTTTCAGATTTAGGATTTATATAAAAATCAGATTTGGGAACATCTCACATTTATGGATGAGATTATACTGTGACACCTTTTTTTGATGATGATGATGATATATATATATATACTTGATGTTATTGTTTATGACGGATGACATGTTATTATGCATTATGATTCATGGTTTATGATGATCTAGTATTAGATGATGTGATGTTTATGATGTGCCTAATGTGATGTTTATGTGATGTGTACATGGTTGTTTTTGATGATGCGATGTATGATATTATCTTAGATGTATATGTAAATGTGATGGATGGGATTTGATTTCTATATGATGTGCACGTATGGATGTATATGAGAAAGTAATGAATGCATGAGTGGTAAATATATGATCCTATGATGTTTTATGTGATTTATTGTGATGTTTATGCTTATGATGATGTTAATCGATTATGGTAATGGTAATGTATTATGATGCTAAAGATTATGAGAGATGATGATGATTTGGTAATTTATTGTGATGTTGATGATAATTATATGGTAATTTTATGATGATAATGATGGTATATGATGTACTAGCATGTGTATGCATGTGTATACAGGTGGCGTGCCCTAATGTTGTTGTTTTGTTTTTGGTGTGTGTCATAGTAGGATGAAAGAAAGACAAAAGAAATGGTAATGAAGAAAGGGGAAGCTGGATGAGAGATGAAGAATTAGAATGGAATTAGACTTGTGCCATAAAAGGTGTTGAGCTTCCTTAGTGCAGTTACTGCGTATCATCATAGTACTTATTATGCCAAAGGGCGACGAATGCGATGGTATATTGTGACCAAGGCACGAAGTGCGATCCTTTGGGAAACACACACATGCACACACAAAAAATAGACAAGGATTGCCAAGCTCATCCTAGGTCACTAAGGTGCCTTGTTGGGTCTTGTGGTGAGAACAACTCTAGGTGTAGAGGTCCTAATACATGGAAGTGTCTAGCCTTTTCCATGTATAGGATGCATTTGATTCATCCAGTAGTGTCCCAGTCACATACAAGGAACTTAATTGCCCCAATCATGTTTCTTAGACAAACCGCAGACAACAATAAAAGAAAATTGATCTTGCCTCATCCTTGCCTCTTCATCTCTTAGGGACTGCCTCCAGAAGCTTAGGAACAAGATCACAGAAAACCAACCAAATGTGAAATGTGATACAGAGCCAACAACCATCAAGTCATGTGCTAAGTGTAGATGTGCTTACCTAAATGATTGTGACAGGTAAAGCAATGCCTGGTTTCAGGGTAGGAACATGTCATCTAAGACGTCGAGTCTAGTTTCAACCATGCATCCTCTTGTATAAGGTAGATGAAAGTTTGCAGGGCATCTTGTGTGAGACCTATGGTTTGGTTGTAGGTGTGTTGGAGGTTTGTAGGATAGTTGATTTGTGATGATCGATAGTGTCCAAGAGATGGGTGTGATCACCTAAGGTGTGGAGCCTGGTTTCGATTGTTGCCCATGCTTGTTGTCAGACACGCGGTTGAGAATGTTGGTTGGTTATAGTGATGTTTGGCTATCACTATGGGTATGATAAGTGGTAATGATCTGATCATACTATTGATCTGTCTTGTTTAAGTGTTTTGGATGTTGTGTTGTTTGCTATATGTTCATTGTGTCTTTCCCATGAAAAGACAACTTATCGTGATGACGCAACAAGACAGGGCCTAAGGGGCTAACCTAGTGCCTCGGGGGCGCATCAATGATGGCCTTGCCTACGTGAAATATTAGAGGCAACGTAGTTCGACTAGGGTGGACTTGGGTTTGACCTAGGACCTAAGGGGAATGCCTCGAGGGCGCATCAATGATGGCCTTGCCTATGTTAAATCTCAGAGGCAACATAGTTCGGTTTATTGGTTTGACGTGGTGTGACTATGTTTGGTATTTTGGTTGACTATTTGATGTTTTTTGGGGGTTTTTGCTGATTTTTAATTTTGTTTTGTGGATTTTTTTGGTTTTTATATTTTTTTGGATTTTGTCAGTTTTTTTTTGTTTTTTTTGGATTTTGTTGGTTTTTTTTTTAGATTTTGTAGATATTGGTGTCCTCCAACATTGACCCTGGGATCAAGAACTACCCCTAGTCAAGTGTACTGACATGCGATGGCGAAGGTGAGGTAGAAGAAATGTGAAGACAATTAAATGTTAACTTGCTTTCAGGCCATGGGAGAGACATTATGAAATGTGACATAGTGGGAAGGGGGTTATTGTGGCATGGGGATTGTGGATTCGAGTGATGGTAGACAACGAAGCAGAGATCAATTACGCATGGCACCTGTTTGCCAAGTTTTCACCAAGGTACTTGTCCAAAGCGCCACCAAGGTGGTTTTCACTGTTGGACAATTTTTTTTAAAGGTATAATACCGCCGGAGGTGCATGCTATTGATAGGTTCTGGTAAGGGTTCTCCTTCAGGGGTGGCTAATTGATATGCACCAGACGCATATACTGCTGTGATGACATAGGGCCCTAACTAGTTTAGCTCAAATTTTCCTGGCTTCTCTTGTTCCATCTAATTTTTAGGATTTTCTTTTAACACTAGGTCTCCAATGTTGAAGTGTCAGACCCACACTCTCTTGTTATAACTGCATCAGAGATGATTTTGATAAGCCTGTAGATGGGTGAGTGCATTTTGTCTCTTTTCATCTAGCAATTCTAGTTCATGTAGCTGGGATGTTCTGTATTCTTCATCGACCAATTGTTGCAATAACACTCTCAAGGAGGGCAGCTTGACCTCTATGGGCAAGATAGCTTCGGAGCCATAGACTAGGGAATAAGGAATGGCTCTGGTGGGCATGCGGATGCTGGTACGGTAGGCCCAGAGGGTGGGGTTTAGCTAAAGATGCCAGTCACAGCCCACTTCATTGATAGTCTTTTTAAGGATCTTTATGATGGTTTTATTAGATGCATTGGCTTGGTCGTTTCCTTGTGGATAGTATGGGGTGGCGAAGTGGTGCTAGATATGGAATTTTTCACAAAGTTCATGGACATCCTAATTCTTGAATTGGCTATTCTCTATTACGATGGATTGTAGGACACCATACTGGCATATGATATAGTTGAGGATAAACTTGACAATTTGTTTACCAGTAATGTATGTCATGGGAATGGCTTCAATCCATTTTTTTAAATATTCAGTGGCGGTAAGGATGAACTTATGGTCATTGGCGGAGGTAGGGTGGATTTTGCCCATGAGGTCAAGTCCCCATTGAGAGAAGGCCCATGGAGATGTAAGTGGTTGTAGGTCCTGAGCTGGTGTATGTACAAGATCACTGTGTATCTGGCACTTCCGGCACTTCTTTGCAAAATGGTATGCATCTTTTTCCATTGTGGGCCAGTAATATCCTGCTCTGATGATTTTCTTAGCAAGGGTAGGACCACTCGAGTGGGCTCTGCATATACCCTCATGTACCTCTCGTAGGGTTGTTTGTGCTTCTTCAGAGTCAAGACATCTCAAGAGGGTATTATCAAATCCACGACGGTACATAGGGTGTCACTGATGATGACATATTTGGCAGCTTGGCATATGAAGGCCTTGCGTTGGTTAGATGACAGGTTGGCTGGTAGGGTTTGGTCATGTAAATAGGTGTGTATGTCGTGGTACCAGGGTGATGTGGGACCAACAATTTCACAGACTAACTCAAATTCAGGGACATCAAAGGCTTAGACCAATAGTTGTTCCACCAAGAACTAGAACTGAGTGAGGTTACTTGGGATATCAAGGAGAGATCCAATGGTTTTCATTGCGTCTGCTGCCCAATTCTGAACTCTTGGAATTTGGTCAAATAGTACTGTGTCGAAGTATAGCCTAAAACTATCGACCATCCTTTTATAAGGTATGAGCTTTTCATCTTTGGTGTCATACTCATTGTTGACCTGTTTGATTACTAATTGGGAATCACCAAACACTTGCAATGTTCTGATTTTCTAGTTGATCACCATTTGGAGTCCTGTGAGCAATGCTTCGTACTATACTATGTTATTTGTGCAAGGGAAGGCAATGTGAAATGCCTTGGGAATGGCATCACCTTGAGGAGTAATGAACAGAATACCAATGCCTGAACCATGATTAGTACATGATCCATCAAAGAATAGTGTCCAAATTTTGGGTATGTCCACTATGAATATTGACTCATCAAGGAAATTGACAACCATCGGATGGTCTGCTGGTGTAGGTGCTTTTGCAAGCTAGTCTACAATTACTTGTCCTTTGATTGCTTTTTTGTCAACATATTCTATATCAAATTTGCACAATACCATAACCCATTTGGCCAATCGTCCTATTAAGGTTGCTTTATTCAGTAAGTACTTTAGTGGGTCAATCTTAGCAACCAGCTTTGTCTTGTGATTCAACATGTAATGTCACAGCTTTTGGGTAGCAAAGACTACGGTGAGGCAGGCACGTTCAATAGGATTATAGTTTAGTTCATATCCTACCAAGGTTCGGCTTATGTAATAGATTGCCCTTTCTTTTCCTTCTTCATCATTTTGTGCCAACAATGCCCCCAGTGCTGAATTAGTTGTTGATATGTACAATAAAAGGGGCTTTCCTGGGATTAGTGGCCTGAGGACTGGTGGTGACAACAAATAGTCTTTGATCTTTTGAAAAGCTTCTTGACACTGTTATGTCCACACAAATGGTACCCCCTTGCAGAGTAAGTGTTGGAAATGCTGACATTTGTCAAAAAGTTGTGCAATAAATCTCTAGATAGATTGTAATTTTCCCTATAAGCTGCGCAACTATTTTAGAGTAGTGGGTGGAGACATTTCCATTATTGCTTTCACCTTGGTAGGGTCTACTTCTATCCCTTGGTGTGAAACAATGTAGCCCAATAATTTTTCTGATTGAATGCCAAACACACCTTTCTTGGGGTTTAATCTAACTTTGTATTCTTCCAGGCATTTGAATATTTTATCCAACACATCCAGATGAGAGTTTCTGGTGACTGATTTGGCCAGCAGGTCATCGACATAGTCTTCCATACATGTATGCATATAGTCATGAAATATAGTTGTCATTGCCCTTTGGTATGTAGCGCCTACATTTTTTAGATTGAAGGGCATGGCAATCCAGTAGTATGTGCCTCAAGGACATGTGAAAGCTATTTTGTGTTGATCTTCCAGTACTATTCGTATCTGGTTATATCTAGAAAAGCCATCCATTAAGGAGAGCATTTCAAATCCAGCCATCAAGTTGACTATGATGTTTATGTTTGGAAATGGAAAATCATCTTTCGAACATGCCTTGTTCAAATCATGGAAGTCCTCACATATTTTGATTTGGCCGTTAGGTTTCATGACTGGTACAAGGTTGGATACCCACTCTGGATAATCAATTGGCCTGATGAAGCCAACATCAAGGAGCTTTTTTAGTTCTTCCTTTACTAGTAATTTGATTTGTGGATGCATCTTTCGCAGCTTTTGCTTGAAGGGCTTGGCATTAGGTAGTAGTGGTAGATGATGTAGGACAAATTGTGGGTCAAGCCTAGGCATATCAGCATATGACCAAGCAAAGTTGATTTGTCATGTCTGGAACAAATCTTTAAATTTAGGTTGTTCCTGTTCTGTGAGTGACTCGGCAAAGTGAATAACCTTGGACACTTCTTCAGTGCCTAGGTTGGTTTCCACAGTTGCCTCTACTAACAGGGGTGATTTTTCCTACGTGATAGGCAACACTTCCATCCCTCCATCCTTGGGTGCCTCAGGGAGGTTTTCACCTTCGGATACATCTTTTATTTTTATTTTTACATGATCTAAGGGCGCCTTTCAGTTTCCACCCAGAGACCTATTTTTTTCTTTTTTATTTTCACTTTTGTGACTATAGGGTGGAGTGGATTCTCTGAAGTAAGCAGAACTATCCAAGTCCATGATGTACCCAACTTTATGATCCCCAAGAGGTAGGCCTTCACAAAGTCCCATGAACTCAGTTATTGCTTCGTCATTCTAAAATAGATCTAAGCTAGCTGGATCTTGTTAGTCCCAGTTGATTAGCTCGGGATGGACTAAGGGTAAGCCATCATCGGTGTTTAGGTAACTCATGGTTACATAAGTCAAGGTGCAAATAGAGGTGTTATCAAGGTCCCAAAAGATATTTATCCACGCAGCCCCTTTGGGGAGGTCAGTAGCGGACGGTTCGGGTAAGTTGGATGTGGATGATTCAAGTTTAGGCTCGGGTGGATCCCTTGATGTCTCAATTTCTTTGGAAGCACTTGTTTCCTCTTTTAGAAATAACTTAGTACATGGAGCCCTATCTCTTTGTGAGGTATATCCCAACCCTTTGTTAGGTGGCCACCTTTTTGGCTGAAGAGGCTCAGTACGTCCATTTGCATTGGGTCCAAGTCCACTGTGCCTGTCATATCCTTATTTTTTGACAAATTCATATCCTTTACCATATTGTTCTCCAGGTAGTTTGATGTGTTTGACCTCCTCTTCTTCTTCTTTATAGAGCCAAGTTGATATGTCTTCACTAACATCTTTATTAAGTTCACCCCACTTTGTGAATATGGTGGGGCCAGCTGAGAGAGTTTGCTTCAGTAGAATAGGGCTGGGTTTTCCTTGAGACTTGGGTGATACTGACAACTTTTTGATGTAGTAGGACCTCTCTATCTTGTATTCATCGCATCCTCTATCTTGGATTTGAATCTATGGGTTGAGTGGCAAAATGAAAGTGGTAGTGGATTTGGATAATGTGGATGGGTCGACATATTTGGAAGAAGCGAATGGTGAGATTCCCCTATTTACAGGCACCTGATGTTGGGGTACTTCTCTTAAGTGGCTACAGTATTCAAAGGCATTGGGATCACCTGGGACTGTGACTTCCCAGCCATTATAGGGAAATTTAATGGATTGATGGTAGGTTGAAGGGACGGCCTTCATGGAATGGATCCATGGTCGACCTAGGATGAGGTTATATGGTAATTCAGTATCCAAGACATGGAATACGGTATCTTGAATGGCCGGCCCAACTCTCACAGGTAAAATGATAACCCCTTTAGAGGAAGTTCAGCATCGTTATAGACCTTGATAACAATCCTCTTGGTAGGATCAATGCAAGCTTGAGAGTATCCTAGTATTAACACCAATTTCAGAGGACATATGTTTAATCCTACTCCACCGTCTACTAGGACTCGATGGATTTTATGTTTGTTGATGTAGACTTCAAGCTGTAAGGGATCATTATGATTGGGTCAGTGTGGAGGTACATCTTGTTCTGTGAAAGTTACAGTGTTGACAGTGGGTAAGTGTCCCACCATGGCCTAGAATTGGCTAACATTTAGATTAGTAAGAATGAAAGATTCTAGGAGCGCCTTATCAAGAATGGCTTTGTGTTCAAGCGAAAGATGAAGTAGCCTAAAGATGGATATCTGTGCTGGGGTCTTTTTTAGGGGATCTAAAAGGTTATATTGGCCTTTGGCTTATGAAGTGGGTGTGTTGGAGGTGTTGGTAGGCGTGCCCTGCAATGTGACTTTGGCTTTTCAGGTGGTGACGACACATTCAGGATGGGCTTTTATGGTGATCATGTAGATATTGTTGTCAAACACCCAGATGCTATTAATGGTGTAATCATAGGCGACGCTATTATAGTTGACATTGTTGTGTGGCTTGGTTCCTGATGAAGAGGGTTGTCCTGATCCATGATTTTGTAATGGGTCGGTGAAGATAGTATGGTCAGTGTTGGAGGAATCAACTATTTCTTCTACTCGTACAATACCCCTATAAATGAAGTCTTGAATGATATTTTTTAGTTTAAATCAATTTGACGTCTTATGTCCTTTAATTTGATGATACTCGCAGAAGTCATCATCATTCCATGAAGGGGGTTTGAAGGTCAGATCATATTGTCATATCTCTGGCAGTTGAATGAGGTTATTTTGTAATAACTTCTACAGGATTACTTCAGTCGGTTCCGTCAAAGGTGTATAGTTGCATCTAGGGGTATTATTTCTAGGAGGTGGTCTCCTTTAGTTATTTTGGATCTCGTTTGCTGACTACTATTGAGGTTGTGTCTGTTGCTGTAGTTGTTGTTGTGGTTATTGTTGTTGGACATGTGGATGGTTATTTATTGTGGGGGGTGCTTTAAGTGTGAGGGTAGGTCCAACCCTAAATGCTTTAGTGTCTACCACCCCGTCATTGGTAACATTCTTATTTCATGCCCAAGTCTTATTCTTGTCATAGGGCGTGTTTTGGGTGTTTTGATTCTTGTTGAAGATTTTTATTGTGCCTTTAGCAATGAGACCCTTTTTTATGGCTACCCCCTTTCAACTACTTCACTAAAGGAGGTGTAACAGTGGATTTGCAATTGATGCATAAGCTCTTTGTTTAAGTTTTCCATGAAGATGGGTACTAGCTAATTCTTGGGAATATAACAAGGGCATTTTCAAACTAGGCCTCACCACCTTTGAAAGAAAAGAGATAAATGTATCTCCGTCTTCTTGTCTCATTTGGCACAAGGTGGCTATGTTCACATCTGTCTCTATATTATAGGAGAAGTGTGAAATTAACTTGTCTGCGAGTTCTACCCATGTACATATCCCCATGGGGAGGTGTGCAAACTATAGATTAGGTAAGTGCAATGAAGGCAAAACACTAAATCTAATGCAAATGAAACACAAGATTATACCTCATAAAACACAACCTAATCCCATCAAGGGAAGAAGGAGCCTTTGCACCCAAAAGAAGCTCCCAAGACCAAGATTATCCCTAGACTATGGATTCAAATGTGAAATGCTCTTCAATTGTGCAACTCACTATCTACTCAAAGGTGATTTTGGCATGGTAACTTTGCATGAAATTGGATGATGAAAATGACTTGTGAGAGGTTGTATTTATAGACTTTTTGGAGAGATTTTGATCCAAGGGTGGAGATTGATTGGAGAGATCAATGGTGGAGGATGAAAGTGATGTGGAGGGCCTAGATTTGATCTTGGAAGATGGAGGGCTAGGAATAAAAGTAAATCTTTTATTCATTTTTGGGAAAGGGGTGAATAAATGAGGTTGGGTGAGATGGATTATTTGTGAATTAAAAATTCACATGGGGAAGGGTAAAATGAATTAAAAATTTATTTGGGGAAGAGTGGATATTTATGGGTTATGACATGTGTAAGGGATGTGTAAGAGGAGTAAATGTGATGTGTAATTTATTTGAATTTTAAATTTGGGGGATGTGGAGAGAAGTGCTAATGAGGATTTGACTCTCTTAATTAGGGTGATTAACCTAATTAATGTGGCTGGAATAAATTAATAAGGGGATTAGAGGGGGGATAAGATTAATTAATTAGTGATTTAATTAATTAATCCTAAGGCTAGGATGAGGTAGGCTAGAGTAGGCAATTAAATAATAGCTATTTAATTGTCTAGGGTAGGGATAGGCTAATTAGTAGGCTAGATTAATTAGTTAACATGGTTTTAACTAATTAATTGGATTTAGGGAAAATAGGGGAATTGATTTAATAAATTTTGCATATTTATTAAATCAATTGGCTAAGGTTTGGACTATTGAATCAACAAAATTAATTCAATTTTGGGGATGAAATGGTGTGGATTTAGGAAATGAAAGGGGTAATTAATTAAATAAAAATTTAATTAATTGGTTGGAAAGGGAATTGGTATGTTTTAGGGATGTCGGGAGTCAGTTTGGTGGTCGAGACATTTTTAGGTGTCTACACAAACCATTCAAGAGCTTGGCCTGTGAAACTCCTAGGGAAGAGTCTTATTAAGTAGGTGTGATCATAGGAGAGCTCTAGGCAAGCAGTATGGAACTCACGTACATGTTCAACGAGACTCCCATTTCCTGTATATTTGTTGAAGTTTGGTGGGGTAAAATTTGGGGGAAAAGGAGGCACATAAATTCTTTTGTCAAATGGATATGGGCATAAGTCCTCCATGGTATACAATTTCTTGGTCCCTAAGACTTGCAAGTTTACAAATTGTTGTTTTAGCTTGTCCAACTCTTGGGTGAGGGTCTCGATGGGCATGTTGGCAGTATTTGTGACTATGTCTAAATGAGAATTCGTCATGTTATAGGTTCTTGTGTTACCAACAAGTGGGATTGCATTGATGTCGTAGTGAGTGTGTAATGGTGCCGTGTTTTGGTTTTGATTGTTGGTCGTAAAGGATATGTTAGGGTGATGTATCGATAATGGTATGGCATGGTTGTGGTGTTTTGAGATTAAACATGAGAATTCATTTGTTGGTTGGGATCAATATATGAGGCATTAGTTGCATTGTTGTTATTGGCTCCAAATGGATTTATGGGGTTCGAGTTGACATAGGATATACCCAAGCCTTGGCTAGTGGCATTATTATGTTGGTTGATGGGGTTGGTGTTGAGTTTACTCATGTTGGCATTGGAGTTGGACCCCGAGTATGTGTTTGTGTTTGTTGTGGTATTAACCCCTTGGGTTTGGTTTTGTGAGCTCACAATATGTATCCTTCATGTTCTTTTAATGTGACCTTGAGGATTTGTTGAGAAAACAAAAGGATTTGATGTGTGAGTCGTGATATTTGCATTGTTTTCCCCAAAAGGAGGTATGTTTACTATGACAGACTCATGTGAGGTTTGCCCTTGAGGTATGTTGACATGTTCTTGCGTTTGATTTGCATGGTAATTGGAGGATGAGGCATAGCTTTGGCTTGTTGTGGTGGTATTAGTGGACCTTGGTATGAGGGTGGTTATATCTACACCTTTGGGGAGTTTAGTTCCATTTTGTATGAGGTGTAAAAGGTAGCTTTGAGGGTCCGCAGCAATCATTTCATCTAGGATTCTCAATACTCTAGGTTCTTGTCCCGTGGCTTCAAGGACTTCGAGTGTAACCCCGGGTTCGTCATCTTGCAAGAATAGATTGTCAAAGGAGTTCACTGAGTTTTGGTTAGGTTGTTTGTTGGGGTTGGTGCCAAACCTCTTGGTTTCGATGTGAGAGTCTTGGGGATCCTCTAAGCTCTCTTCTCCCTTTCTTTTCTTTTGCAACCATGTTTCAACCATAAAAGACCTAGATGGAAAACGGGAGGATGACAATGTAAAGTTTCTAAGTAAATGAATGGGGGTGGTTTTCTAAAGGTATTTAAAAGGTTCCTAAAGATGGAGATGGAAATGACCTAAATGTCTTATGCAAATGGGGATGTATGTCTTTGGTTTTTTTTTTTTTAAGTTATATTATGGGATGCAACTAATGGAATGCACCAAAGACCAAAGTGAGGGGATAATGATTTTAATCTTTGCAAAGTCTAGCTCCAATAGGATACTATTGTCTACTAATGACTTTCAAAGTGTAAATCAGGTTTGTTGAGACCTTGGGTTTTTTGGTGCGAGAGGGGTGATTGTAGGAATTTTTTGGAAAGTGGACCTTATACTTAGCCGAATGAGTATGAGGCCTACGTTGGAATGGATCGAACAAGAATAATGCTAAGGTCTATTAGTCCAATTTTACACTTATGAGGCAGTCACACTTCGATGGTTTCTCCTTATGTTTCGACTTAGGAAGATTAATGTTTTGAATTCCTATTGAAGTCTAAGGCTCAAATCCTAAGGTTCTAAGATTTTCTATGGTAAATGTGAGACCTAAAACCTAAGGCAATGAAGGTGGTATGCAAGCGAATCCTAAGGGATGAGACCTATAGGTTTCTTAACATGATTGCAATTGAGTCAAATTAGGACAAAAGATTTCAAAAGTTTCCGTATGGCTCAAAATTTTTCTTAGGCGTATGCATTTGACTACTCAACTTATGCACTTTTGGATCATGCAAATGTGTTTCAGTGATTCTTATGTGTTGCACTATCAAGATTATGTAGTTTGTTGTTGAGCGTATGTGGTTTACTATTTTGTAGATGCATTGTAGTTTTTCTTATACATTGCAGAATGTCAATTATGTGGTTTACTGTTCAGCATATGCATTGCAGGTTTAGCAGTTTTCTCCTAGGTCTATTTCATGGTTTTGTGAAAAAATAAGAAAGCACATCAGTGGCAAAAACACTCAACAAATAGTTTTGTGGATGTGTCTCTTGTTTGTTTGACATTTTTTGTGACAAAGTTTTTTGAAAAACACTTAAAAGACAAGCACAATCCTAGGGCTAGGCAAGGACTATATTTGTTGAATCCCCTAGCTGCGCCTATTCAAAGTGGATAGATCCAAGATCTTGGTAGCACCGGCTCCCCTCCACGGCACTCACTTCTCTCGTATACCAAGTTCTAGGTTTCCCAAGGCTCGCAAACCTTAGGATTGTCCCTATTATCTCTACTGAGAACCGTAAGAATCAAGGCAACTTCAAAGGTTCCCCTTCTGCGTCAACAAATAGAGGGTTTTTTGGCCACTAAACAAAAGGGTTCTAGTGAATATCTGGGGGACTGGCACCCCACGAGCATCCAAAAAGCCACTAAAGGCTCTAACTAACCCTACTAGGAGTTTAATAAACATTAAGGTATGCCTCCTTTTGAGCTAGCACTATATGGTGAGCGCTCATACCGGTTAGACTTGGATTTCACCTTATTCTCAATTTATATAGTGGGCCGGATGAAAGTCCTGCTTGGGGTCGCAAGTGAGTTCCCCTTTCAGATGTGTCTCAAGAGCAAGCCCACTCTAAGTCTTAACAAAAGAGAAACAAACTAACATGGTTTTGATCCCTAGGCTCACACTAAGTCGCAAGGGAAGAGCATACACATGTGAGTTTGCTTCACACTCGCATGGGGGTTCTTTTGATTTTATCTTTTCTTAGGTGTGGTGTGATTTTTTGTAAGTGAAGTGGAGGGTATATACCTTTCCACTACTATAACACAAACCACCAAACACAACAAACAAAATGCAATCCTTTTTATCTTTTTAAATGAGTGAAGATGCAGGTTAATTTTAAGTCCCAATGAGTGTGAAAATGCAAAGATTGTAGTTCATTTTTAACCCAATGTGTTATAATGCAAAGTTGTGTTCTTTTTACCTCATGAGTGAAAAATGCAAGGGTTGTTTTATTCTTTTTAACCAATATGAGTGGAGTTCATTTTAATCCCCAAAATGAGTGTGTTGGTTGCAAACAAGAATTGTATTGTTCTTTTTAACCTAAATAGCAAAATGTATTATTAAACCACACACACAAAAGTGACAAAATGTATTTTGCAAATGGAAAGATTTCTCTAGCCACAAGCTACAAACCCAAAAGTCAGTAATAGAAAACCCTATTTCTACTGTCAAAAATAGAAATAAACCTGAATGTAGAGAAATTTTGAATTTTCTAATTTATACCAGTCATATGTGTTGCAGAGGAAGCGAAAGCGGTGCACTATCAGGCATATGCATTTCAAAATCTGGCACGTGTGGTGCACTGCTATGCGTATGCGGGTCAACTAAGCACATGCAGTCCACTGAGCAGCTTATGCATCATGAAAACTTACACAGATGTCAAATAAAATCTTGCAACTAGATTTCAATAGAAATACCTAAAAAAATGTTTTTTATGTGAACTAATATTAACCCTAGGGTTGTAAGGCAAATCCTTGAATGCCAGAGAGATGGACAACTCTCAAGCACTAGCAGGACATACCCAGATTGCAAAAACCACTAAATATAAACCCTAGACAAGAAATCTTGTGATATCAAAACCCCTAAATGCTTTTTAGAAATAAAACCCTAGTGACTAACAACATCAAAGAGTAAACTAAGTAAAAAGAATCTACAACACAAAGTTATAATCCTGCCAAACAAGTAAAAATCCTGCAAAACAAACTGGGTTAGGGTTATCTTGAAATGAAACAAAATATTTTCACCCTAATCAGAAGCATATGCAGTGTAGAATCCTCTCTAGGCATTGCAGAAATGTCGTAAGCGTAGTACCTTATAGCTGAAGTGTCACACAGAGGAGCTCATGCAGGGCACTGATTAGCGGATGCGTCGCACAAAACCTACAAATTCAAAAACCCTAAATTCGCGGCATGTACAGATGTTTCACGTTGGGTTCACCAATGTGGTGGGTAAAAAAGCTTGTAACAATCCTAAAATGACAGATTATCACCCTACCTATGCAATGGAGATCTTAAACAACCTAGAAAAGCATAAAACCCTAGATTCTCTAATGCAGTTCCTCCATTACTATTGCTCTAAACTAGCTATGGTGTTGTACTTAGACTTGCAGGGCTGCTAATGGGAATGGAAGCTCAACTATTGACAATGGCACAAGTCAAAATGCTTGTGAGATGGTTGAAAATGGGGAGGTAAAAGGGTTTTTATAGAGAGTGAAAAGTGAATGGAGAGCTGAGATTAGAAGTTGACTTGGAGGGAAAATCAATGGCTCACAATGATTAGGGTTTCCTCCCACAAGAGGACAAATTTGATTTTTAAAATGGTGGAAAATGAGGTGAAAGTCAATGTTTTAAAATTAAATAAATTGTGGGAATTTATTTAATTTTTGTGGAAGGAGTGGGATTATGATGGGATAAGATTAAATAAGTGAACCTATTTAACCTTGGGCCATGGTAATAATTTAAATAAATGAGTATTTATTTAAATTAACGGGAATATTGACATGTGATGAGTGAATAATTAAATAATAATTAAATTATTTAATTATAGAAGAATTTAGAAGAAAGCGGCCTTAATAATTAAATAAGTGAAGCTTATTTAATTAAGAAGTACCAAAGATGATGAATTAATTAAATAATGAAAAATTATTTAATTAATAGCAGAATGCGGGATTTTAAGTAAAATGTGTGTGAAAATATTGTTCGCAGGATCGGGACATTTTTAAGTGTCTACAAAGTTAAATTCATAGAATATCAAGAGTGATTCCCTCGAGGAAGATTGGATATCCCATGTGATAGATAATCTTGAGGAGGGTATTGATTTGGACCTTGGAGATACCACCATAAACCTAGAGAACTTTTATGTCCTAACCATTATTGGCCTTGATCTAGACCAACGAAATGATCCTCTTCTGTTAATATATCCTAAACTTATAGATTGGAAACAACAAGAGGCCCTTAAACTGGATACCTTACAGAATGATGATTCTATTGTCAACTATCTGGGTCTCAGGGATCATCTACCTCTAGGAGATCATAAGGTAGGCTTCACTATAGAACTTAATAATGTGGCTTATTTTGGAGAGAGTGCCAAACCTTTTAGTCACAAAAATATAACAATAAAAAATGGATTTAATGGTGAAAACTGCTCTACAATAGTATTAGATCATGAAAAAAATAAAATAAAGGATGTATCCAAAGATAAAAACCTCTCTGAGGTGCCTAAGGATGAAAGGATTGACAATCTCCCCAACTCTATACATCAAGAGAGGTCTTCGGTTTTAGTAGAACCAACAGAACCAGTGAATATTGATATAGAGGATAGCCTGAAGATAATTCATCTAGAAACATCTTTATCAGAGTGAGAATAGAAAGAATTCATTAAATTATTTAAAGACAGACACATTAATTTTTCTTGGTCCTATCCAGATATGCCCGACCTTGATCCAGATCTCATCATGCATCATTTATCAGTAACTCTAAGAGTTAAACCAATGAAACAAAAGAAAGATGCATACACATATAGCACTTTTAGTCAAATAAGAGTTGCAGAAATTGTTGGATGTAGATTTTATCAAATCAGTTGATTATCCTGAATTAATCTCCAACATTATTCATGTTTCTAAATTGGACAAGAGAATCAAACTCTACATATATTTTAGAGATTTGAATAAAGCATGCCCCAAAGATGATTTTCCTTTACCCAATATAGACATCATTGTAGCTTTGATACAAGGACATACTATGTTATCTCTAATGGATGGATTTTCTAGTTATAATCAGATCAAAATAGCACTAGAAGACCAACACAAAACTACCTTTACATGTCTGTGGGGTACATATTGCTGGAATGTGATGTCGTTTGGGTTGAAAATGTAGGAGCTACCTATTAGAGAGCAATGACCACCATTTTCCATGATATGGTGTACACTATTATGGAATATTATGTGGACAACATTCTAGGAAATTCACTCACATGGGAAGAACATCTAAATGTATTAGACAAGATCTTTTAGCAATTGGAGAAATTCAATGTTCCTTTGAATCCAAAGAAGTGTGTGTTTCAAGTCACATCCACCAAGCTTTTAGGATACATAGTTTCAACAAATGGAATTGAGGTGGATCCTACAAAAGTGAAAGCTATAATGGAATTGCCACCTCCTAAAAATATCATTCAATTGCTTGATCATTACAAGAAAAGTTACAGTCTATCCGCTGGTTTATCTCATAGTTAGCCAACAAAAGTCAATAGTTAGCCAACAAAAGTCATACCTTCACTTATCTAATTCAAAAGAATGCTCCTTTCATATGGGATGATATGTGTGAACAAGCTTTTCAACTCTTGAAATAATATTTGATGAATCCACCAATATTGATGCCACCAATCCAAGGCAAACCATTGTTGCTTTATATTTCAGCTACAACAACCTCTCTAGGAGCTCTACTGGCACAACAGGATTATGAAGGAAAAGAATGAGATATCTATTACATTAGTCAGACCTTAGTAGGCTATGAGCTATAGTATACACCTATTGAGCGAGCATGTCTTGTTGTAGTCTTTGCATCTCCAAAACTAAGACATTATATGCTAACTCATTCAATCAAGTTAGTAGCCAAAGTAGATCTGTTGAAATATTTACTTAGTAAGAAAGCTCTGATAGGAAGATTGGCAAAGTGGGTCATGATCCTAAGTGAATTTGACATTGACTATATGGATAGAAGGGCAATAAAAGGACAAGTAATTGCAGATTAGCTAGTAGATGCACCACTTAATGATGAAAATCCATTAAGTTTTGAGTTTCCAGATGAATCCATCTTCAATATAACAACTCAAACATGGAAGCTTTATTTTGATGGATCTTACACACAATATGGTTTAGGAGTAGGAATTTTGTTGGTTATGCCACAAGGAGATACCATACCAAAATCATGTAGAATATTATTCCCTTGCACCAACAACGTGGCAGAATATGAAGTGCATTGGTTATTAGTCTCAAGATGGTTATAGAGTGGAAAGTTAAAGAGTTGCATATTTATGGAGATTCACAACTAGTCATCAATTAGGTAAATGATGATTATCAGACTAAGGATGAGAAGTTAATACCTTACAAGCACATGGTAGATGACTTCAAAGAATACTTTGTCATGATTTATTTTGAACAAATACCTAGATTGGATAATAAAGCTGCAAATGCCATGGCAATTATTGCCTCACTCCTAGATATACTAGAAAATTAGTCACGTTATGAGTTCTTAGTGGAGCAATTATCTAGTCCTGCGTATGATAACCCTGAAACATGGATTATATGTCAAATAGTAGGATCTGATTCCCCTTTGTATAAAAACATTTATACTTACCTAAAAGAAAACACATTTCCATCTAGCCTATCAAATAATCAACGTAGAACCTTTATCAGTCAAGCTGCTTGTTATAACATAATTGCCAATACCCTTTATCAACGAGGTCTTGATGGTACTCTCCTTAGGTGTCTAGAGCATAAGGAATATCAAACCACCTTAAGGGAAGTTCATGAAGGTATTTGCAGAACGTACTCTATTGGTCCCACCTTGGAAAAGAAACTTATGCATATGTGATATTACTAGCAAAGTATGGAAATAGATTCTTATCATTTTGTCAAAAAGGGCAAGAAATGTCAGATCCATGGAAATCTCATACATGAACCGGCACAAGAATTAAAACCCTTAACTACTCCTTGGCCTTTTTTCCAATGGGGATTCAACCTTGTGGGTAAGATTCATCCCTCTTCATCCAATGGCCACAAATTCATAATAACTGCCACTGAGTATTTCACTAAGTGGATTGAAGATGTACCTTTAATCAATGTCATAGGCAAACAAATTACCACATTTATCTTGAACTATATCATTTGTCGTTGTGGAATTCCTCTATCCATTATTACTGATAATGGAAGACCTTTTAAAAATCAAGATGTTTAAGATCTCTATGACAAATTTCATATCCAACACCATTTCTCCACACCATACTATCCCCAAGGAAATGGTTAGGCAGAGGCTTCTAATAAAACAATTTTGAAAATCTTAAAGAAGACAATTAATGATGCTAGCTATGATTGGCATGTACAACTGAATCCTGCTTTATGGGCCTACTGCACCAGTATTTGGACACCCATAGGTACAACACCCTATGCCATCATTTATGGCTTAGAAGCAATCTTGTGTCTCGAGGTTGAGTTACCCTCTCTACAAGTATCGAGTTTCGAGTTTCGAGTATCATTTATGGCTTAATCACTGATGAAGAGTATCGAGTTTCCAGGATTCAAGAGTTAGAGTTGTTGGAGGAAATACGGCAAAATGATTTTAATCACCTCAAGGCCTATCAGCAATGTATGTCAAGAAGCTACAATCATAGAGTGAATCCCAGAGTTTTTCAAGTTAGTGATCTAGTTCTGAAAGAAAACCCCAAAAATCAACAAGATAGAGAAAAGAAGGGTAATTTTGAACCAAATTGGCTCGGTCCTTATGTAATCATTGTTGCTTATGGATCATGAGCATATTAGTTGGCAACATTAAAAGGTGAGCTATTGGATGATCCCATCAATAGTATGCATCTTCAAAAGTTTTACATCTAGCTTTTAGAAAAACCCCAATGCAAGGGAACCTAAAAAAATGGTGCAATAAAAGAAAATGGTGAAAACCTAGAAATAGGCACTATTTGTGATAAACTAATCTCCTCCATCTTTTAGGATTTTAGTTTTCATCCATAATGATCTTTTCTCTTGCATCCATAATACACATAAGAATACTTATCATGGCTCGTTGCTCGCTCGCTTTTATCGCCTTACCAAATAAATTGTATATGCCTATCTGTTAATATAGTTATCCATCTAGCCTTTCATCCATCCATTCATTTATCACACTCTATAATAAAATTCCATCATCAATGTTAGTCTACATGGTCAGACTACATTGCCTCTGGGACTTCACGTAGACAAGGCTATCATCAATGAGCCCCCGAGGCACTAGGTTAGTCCCTTAGGGCCTGTCGCATCGAGTCTCTCATTAGTTTATCCATATATTTTCATCCATAATAAGTAGGTCCTTTACTTGACTAGGGTTAAAATCTTTGACCTAGTTATAAGAACTGGATTCTTAAGTGCCACAATCTAGAGGATAACAATCTGGATCACGATATTATCTTCAGACAACAAACAACATAACAATAAGCTTTTTCACAAAATTGTGACATAAGAAATTAACCCATACCAGACAACAACAACTTGCCTAAACTATCAGAATGATTATATCTATTATGATAATAAACCATATCTATGGCAAGAGGATATAATAGATGTTATAAGTGTAGGTTCTATGTATTGATTTTTGTTATCATGTTTCCTATGCTACTCAAGGATGTCCAGGACTAGAGAAGCTATGATGGGGCATGATTATTTCATTTGTTTGTTGTTTGTGGGTTAATCTTTAGTAATGTGAAGACTTGTCTAATGACATGATTAGCAAAAGATCATCGAGGATGTTATGGGTCTAAACATGAAAGAGTACAATCCTTGTCTATTGATACATGCAAGCAATACTCAGGTCATCTCAGTTCAATTATACCTAGATGCTTGTATTAACTTGCTAAATCAAAATCCATGTAAGTGATACTTGGGTCATCTTAGTTTAATTATACCTAGATGATTGTATTCCCTTACAACATTTTAAAAGCTCAATGATGAAAAAGCACTTTAAACATATATACAAGATGACTAGGTCTCATTTATGCATATTAAGTTTACATTTCATTTCATTTATAATCATTTCACAGTTATCATTTTCCAAGTTATCCTCTTTTTCATGGCTTAATATCCAACTCCTTTCTTTCATTCCTCCAAGTGGTCCTTTTATCCAAGTAATTTTCTAATTCTTACAAGTGATCTTTTATTCATGATTGAGTATACTTGGCATAACAAAAACAAATCCTTATCATTATGTATATCATATGCATTGCACTCATAAGTTCATATTATTTAAGTACATTTTCTAAAAACATTTAGATCATGATTTCAAAGTAATTCATATTGTGATGTCATATATCAACATAGGTCTCATACATAACATTATCATCAAAATAAAAAAACAAAGATAACATTGTCATAGCATTTGCATATTATATCATCATACATAGAAAACTTAAAACATCATGTATTGCATTTAGGAATCATCAAAATATGCATTAAATCATCATAAACTATAAGCATATAAAGTCATTTCCATAACATTACCCATAGAAACATGTTATCATAAAAATCATGGAAGCATCATATCATAAATACTATACGCATCATAGAATTAACATGGTAGAATCATCATAATAGAATCATCATCATAAGATCGATCATATAGAAAACATCCATCCATAGAGAACATGCATATAGTCTATCAAACTCATATATATAATCATCATCAATATAAAATAATAAATGTCCAAGTATACAATGATATCATGAATCATAACTTGAGCTATCAAAACAATGAGTATACAAAATGATATATGTCCCAATGCCTATGAGGCACTTCCTCTAGAAGTTGTTGGCCCATGAGGTTGAGAAGTTGAAGGTCATGTCCCTGGTGGTCCTCAAGGAGGTGGAGGCCCCATAACCCCTCCACTCTCAGTTTGTGCCTGCTTAGATCTATATGAACTTTGAGCAAAGCTACCTACTCTCCCTTCATGGGGCACCTCCTGCTCATATAAGGATCTCCAGTAAAAGATCTCCTACCCTGTACGAACCATCTCTGTAATAGTCTGCCCATTGGGACCCTCAGTTGTAGTCTGCTAAACCTGCTAAAATAGAGTCTCTACCCTAGTATATCTCTATATGGCAGTGTCTCTCTCTAGTATCACTCCCCTCACCTACCCCTGCAACTGAGCAACATGTCCCTGTCACTAAGCGACCTATGATCATAAAGCTATCACCTCTCCATCATCTTGAACCTGAGCCAGTGCTTAAGACTATGCATGTGCCTGGACATGACCCTAAACCTGCACCTGGGGCTGCACCTATGGCTGAGGCTATATCTGTGGAGGCCTCTGGACTCTCCTCTGTCTACCTCTGTCTCCTCCACCCCCTCTATCTCCTCTATCTCTACCTCTCCCACCTATGACATCTCATCTTCTTCTCCTCCTTGGTGGATCCTCCTTAGGGCTCCTCATCCTCTTCCTCCTCCTCATCTAGTCTCAGAGTTCTCTCTCTAGGTCCTGAATATCTAGGGAACTAATGCTTTACAAAGTATCTAGCATAATCCTCTGTCATCCCGAAATCCACAATGTGACTCCTCGGATCCCACGCTTGATATGGGATCGTGAGAAAGTCTGCATGTGCTTACTCAAATGAAGCCACTAGACCCCACTAAGAATGCTCCTTGTGCATCTGAGCAAATATAGCAGTACCTTGGGGCATCCCCTAAGTCTTGCCAAACTATCAAAACACATGAGTAATAATCTGTCAATCAATGATATATGGAGTTCTCCCAATCAACCATCTTATCTGAAAACAAAAAGGCAACTCTACTGCATCATCCTCCCATGGCTCACAATTGAGATAAGGGTGTCAAATAACTACATCCACATTATCTAGCGCATGTCTCTAGTACTCTAGCTTTCTCATGTTGGGATGGGAAATCTTACCCTGATAAGCATAGACATACGATTGTCCCTCACCTCTAACCCAGTGCATATGGGACATGTCACCGCTATGTGCCCCCATGCCCATTGTTGATGGTTAAAATTGTACAAGTTCCAACACCAACATGGGAAGTTTCAAGAATGTGGGACTTGCTACTTGAAACAACCTCCAGATTTTAAAGAAGCTGGCTCTTCCTATTTTAATTGGGTTTTGAGTAAAGGGAAAGAGATAAATAGGATTACAGATATAATAAGCAAATCTAAACTATGGCGATGCGCCTGAGCGAAAAGTATTCCTTCAATTTAACACAATGAATCAATCCTCAAGATACAGTTATATTAAAGAGCAAATACTACATGATTAATATAAACAGATATAAATGAATACTATCAAAGGCTATATTTAGACAACTTTGCAAAGACACAGATAGTATCAACTAAGGCACAGAATAGAGTTCTTTTCATTAATATTCCAACAACATAAGAGGCACAAAAACATGCACAGTATATTAACCTTCTTATCATAAATAACAAAATTAAGGCAAATAACACAATCTGGTTACAACAAAGTCTCTGAATTCTCTATTAGATTCTTGATAAAACTTGTCAAAATTAGATCTCTTGTCCAAATTTCCTTCTTTTTCCTCTATTACAATTTCTACATATTTATAATCACGAACTTGACCCAAGATGGCCTGCAACAACCTAAATCTTCAATGGCTAAACCAAACTGGGGCTAACTAGAAGTCCTCGACCATTGAGATTTCCTGAATCTACAACTACTTTCTTTTGCACGCGCTCATTTGCCAGAGAACACTTATATGTGGCACTCCAACTGTATCACTGTTTAGACACATGGCGACACCCGCAGGCTCATAACTCAAAAGAAACTTTGACACATGGCAGCATCCACTTAACTTAAAACTCTTTTACCTTCAAAAGAAACACACAGGAAAATGCCACGTGTCACACTCCACCTTACCTTGAAAGTGATAAATGTCCCTCTGTGCTAAGTGTTTAAAAAATTGTATCTTTATGCCCAGGTAACTTAGCGCCATGACATCTGTCATCATCCGCTATACTTAGAAACTGAGATATAATATCATGGGACCCGCTGCATATGTCACTTATTAACTGCATAGAGAAATAAACTGGGATAGATAGCACCCTCTGTATGAAACAAACTAGACACGCAGTAGCCTCTAACAAAACAAGAAACTTATGAAAAGGCTTTGAAGGATCCTTCAGAAACTGACACTTGTCGCACTCTGGTGCAATTGTGACTCAAAATACCTTCAGCCCGAGAGCATTGAAATAAAATAAACCCTTCCTCTACTGGTGCCATGTAGTGCTCTCTGCATGAAGCTTGAAACTGTGTCTTAAAAAAACTATGGGCCACCATATATAAATGCCAGTACTAATAAACTTTGAATAGAAGAGACACGTAACACTATCCACTTAAGGCTCAAAAAGACACACAGCAACACCCAACAAAACAAGAAACTTTTTGAGATTATCTCTAGTGTTAACATGTGGCGTAGCCTACGACACTTATGAAACTTCAACAAAAGAACCTACTACCCAATACGTGGCACACTCCGCTGCATCTATTTAAAGAAAAGTAATACGCGGCTATCTCCACATAAAGCTTAAGACTATTCCCTTTTTTTGTAGCTTGGACACTTGGCACTATCTGTGCATAGGAACAAACATAGTCACAAAATATAAGCTGTTGTAACATATTATTGCAACACTACTAAAAAAAATGTAGAGTTAAAACTCTACAGTTCTTGGTGACTACCAAGACTTCTGAGCCTGCTTAGAAATAACGCCAAAAAACTGAGAAAAAGATACTGCCACTGAAATGAAAACTTCAATTATAGATTTTGCAATGTCATCTGATATATAGACCATTCTGAATCTGATAGCCCTTGCCTGCTCTACAAATCTTGAAAAGCAAAATCAAGATTGATTATATCTTTATGCAAAAATGATTGCAAAATCTGGACCACATCTTTCAATTGAAACTCCAGCTAAGCCATTGGTACCAAAACAGCTTCAACCTCTCCCATAGTAGATGAATCACTCAGACCTTGGAAAATTGCCTAATCATTCTATTTCATAAAAAATAGAGCCTTTATTTCATCTATCATCAATACTATATTATTATCCAGGAAAGGTGAAGGAAGACCCAATTGCACCAAATCTTCAATGTGTTTCTTCATATTTTTTACTCCCTTTACAATATCGAGGAGCTCTTTACAATTCATAGCTGCAGAATTGCAACTCAAAACCTCATTTACCTTCTTAGCAGCAATCATCCTATCATTTATACCTACTACTGATAGTGTCTCATCTGTTGTATCATATGACTTCTACAATAGAAGTTGAGAATTAGAAACCCTTAATGAAGTAATGGACAATGTGGCATGCACAGAAGATTCCACCTTCTCACACAACTGTTGGGCATTCAATAAGAAAGTGAGAGATGATTTGAGCTGAATAATCTCCTTGGAGATTCTTTTCCATACTAAAACATATAACTCTTTAACCAAATTTAGGACTCCTGCATTCTGTGGTTTATTGGCCAAATCAATTGTCAGCTGTTTTGTTTTCTACTGTTCAGCCATTTACTGTGCTTGAGCTGCACTGTTAGCATTCTATTCTTTCAATAGTTTCTATTACAATTGTGTTGCTTCTTGCAACTTATCCTGATATCTCTTCTCTGCAGTGGCCTTCTCTTGCCTCAAAATAGTAACAACAGCTTTCTCTTGTGCCAGCTCAGTCTTTAAAGAAGCAACTTGATCCTGTGTGGTCTGATGAATCTGTAATGAAACAGTAGTCTGCAACTATTTGTTCAAGTTATCAATTTCATTTATTTTAGATTGTATCTCCCAAGTGAGATTACTGCTATTAACCTTTTCCTAGTCCAAATCAACTTCCACCTTTTGTAGCTTTTTAGACACTTTCAGATAGTCAGTAGCCACTGCAGTAGCAATCTCATTCATTAACTCTACCTAGTCTTGTGGTCTAAAAAGGGACATATCCATGGCCACTACATTCATTGCATAATCTTGTGGTTGCATTTGTTCATTTGGCTTAACCACATTTGGAGACAAATGTGTCACAGTCAAAAATTGTTGAATGGGGTCAAAGAGTGACTTCATATGAGCCACAGTAGGGCTTTTGTTCTCTTTCTTTCTCTTCTTTTCCATTCTGGCCTCTCTGGCCTTTCTTGCTATATCTACTTGGGCTTGAAAAGTAAGAGGGGATGCAATATAACCTCTACCAAAAGGATGACCCTAAGGCAAGCCATAAGGAATAGCAGACATTTGTTGGCTAGGTGAAATTTGGGGTGGAGCCCACTTGGGCACAAATGGAGAAAACAATGGTAAGGTTATGGCCTATGAAAACATGGATGGTGCACTGGAAATTGGGGTGAAAGTTTATGAAAGCACAGTAGAAGTGGAAGGAGGCATGGAAACCTGGGTACTTAGGGATGCCACTCCTAAGTGAGAAGAAATAGATATAGGAGAGAAGAGGGAAGAAGTACTTACTTGAGTCATAGGTGAGATGACTGGAGCTTGTTGTTTAGGTGCTGCTACTACTACTTCTTCTTCTTCTTCCTCAGAAAGAATCATTCTTCTTATCTTCCGAGGCCTACTTGTTGCCTCCTCTGGATCTACTTCTTTGACATTGATTATAGGTTGTTGCAATGGTGCCACTCTAGAACCCCCAGATGCCGAAGCTACATGGGTCCCCAGAGATGGTGATGACACAATTCCTTTCTATTTCTCAAGGGTGCTAAGAGATTGAGGCCATGGAGATCTAGGATCAGCAGATGATGCTTGTACTATTTCTTGCATTCCTGGAGCCTCCTCTTTTTCTTCCTCTACTTCTTCAAACCCTTTCTGAATTCTTCTTGTGTCTAGACTTGAGACCGGAGATGGATGTCATTCATCCCAAATTGACTCCTATGTCTCATCTATCTCAACATTTCCAAATGTGTGAGTAAGTTTAGAGATTTCTTGCCTATATTTCCAATAAGCTTCAATCTTCTCTACACTCTAGTGTTTGCTCTTCAATGTTTTCCTCAGGCTTGTGGTCATCTTCAACTTAGGGTCATATTCTTTTTCTTTCACATAGAAGGTTTCCCAAGATCTAGGCCCTTCATAAGGCAAGTTAGTTAATTCCACATAGAAGGCTGGGTCATCTTCTTTTGGGGACCTTCTATCCTCCCAAAAAGGGTGTCCCTCATGGACCATTTTGTAGAGACCTTATTGTTGATGATCCAGGAAGCTAGGAAACTGTCTGGGTCATATTTCCATTTGTCTTCTATGATTAGGAAACCATAGGAAGCCAATTTCCTCAATAGGAGGTTCTCTATTCCCCTAACTTCAATTGTCGTTTTCCCTTTGGTCTAGGGGACATCATACATCTTTTTCTTTCTCTTCTTGTGGCCATAATCATTATCTATGATAGATACTTGACGAGTAACCTCTAAAAATGTGACCCTAGGGGTCAAGACTTTGGGTAATAAAACAAGCTCCCCACTAAAACCATGGACTTTGATTATAGTAGTGTGGGCTCCAAAGAAGTAATCACAAGGTATTGGGTAGTTGGTCAGGAAACCCCTAATGCTTTGTGTCATCTTGTGTTCTATAGGCTCGGGGCTTAATTGGCTAAAAGAAGGGGCAACAAAACACTCAAAAAATTCATAGGGGTCTGAAGTATCAGACAACACATTAGTCCATGCAAACATAGGGATGGTCCTACTACCATCTAACTCTGGGTCATACATATTAAGAGTCACGTATTGTTTAAAAAGACCAAAATTCTGATACAACATAAGATGAAACAGATATGTGGAATACCTAAACACATGCTTTGTCTAGAAATTGGTGAGCTGGTCAATCATGGCTGCTGCAATTTGCTCTGAAAAGTCCAGCCAATACTCTTGAGACTTGTCTATAGTCTTTAGTCTAAAAATGACTGCCAGCTGCCAGTAATGAACTGTGAAATCTTCATTCTGCCCAAAGATGAAAGCCAACATTGAAAGGGCCTCTTGGACGTTAGGGTTAAATTGAGCGCGGCCAATGGGTAGCATAGGTAACTGGGTATTATCCTTGCCTAGATGCATCTTTGTATTCAAAAACTTCAGTGTGCTGTGGAGGTTCACCCATGTGCCTTGCATCTTGGCGATGGTTGGAAATGTGGCCATTCTATCATATTGTAGAGTAAGCATATCCCTTATTGCCTTGGAAGTAATGTGTACCATAAAAGGGTCTTGCTGAATAGAATTTGACGGTGGGTGAAACAGCTCTACACATAATTCAATTAGCTTGGGGTACGGGTGCACATTAGGAACCAGAAATTGAGCTAATTGAGAGGTCCATATCCTCATCCTGAAAGTTTCCCATTGACCCTTTGACGCTTAAATGAGGTATCTCTGATGAGCTCCCTCCCAAAGAATCTTAGTATTCTTTTGCAGGTGCGTGTCATATATGTCATTAGCATAGTCCTTTACCTGAGCTGGGTCTACACTCACTCCTGTTTCAAGAACCTTTGTCCTTGGATAGTTCTTTCTTAGCTACGTAGGTACGGAAGCGTAGGACTTGCTGTTCATCAGCTTATCTGCAGGTTCAAAGATCCTGAGTCCTTCCTGTGGTGAGTGTGTCTCCAAGATTTTTGTATCTTTGTGGGAACTTAGAAGTTTTTGACACAAAAGGTAAGAAAAAATGTAACAGAATTGTACTTAGCTGAAAATGCTTGCGAGGAACGGAGCTTGGATGCAACAACAATTTAGGAATGCAGAAAGACAATAGCAAATGAAAATCTTGAAGGGACTAATACTTAGCTTAGTGGGGCATTATGAAACAATAAATGACACATCTCATCGTATTAATGGCATTAAAGCCAAGAGACAGATAGTGTATCCTTTTGAAATCCGTATTGGATGTAGTGTCAGATATGCTATAAGAGTGGCCATATTTCTGAAAAAGTGTGTACTTTCTTGGAATTTAAGGAACTGTCAAACAACCTTAATAAATGCAATTGCTAAAAGAGAAGGGAGCTACACAACCTCTGTGCAACTGACATGTGTTCTTGGAACACTTATTTAAAAGGGAAAAAGCGGGAAAATAGAAAGTAGGAAAAGGAAATGAAAGCAACTAACTAAGTATGGTACATGATGAGTCTCTTCTTAGGTATAATGTTTTAGGAAGATCCCATTTACCAGAATCTCTTCAGGTTCTCCATCCATAGTCTCTAATTCAAATGCATTTTGTTGCTTACAAGAGCAGATCTTAAAAGGTCCTGTCCACAGTGATTCAAATTTGTTGTGTCAACCTGGCTTGGTAGCTCTCTCATCCCATTTTAGCACTAGAGACCCAACTTCAAAATTTAGATTGGAAGATTTCTTATCAAACCAAAATTTAATCATCTGCTGATGTTTCAAAACTGACTCATGTGCCTTTTCTCTCTTTTCTTGTACTTCTAGCAACTCGGCAAGTCTTACTTGCATTGAGCCATTTTCTTCAATTTCAAATTGTTTCAACAATTGCAAGGTAGGAATCTCTATACTTAGTGGCATCACTGCATTCTTACCATAGACTAGTTCATAAGGAGACATTTTAGTTATTTGCTTTGGTGTGATCCTGTCAGCCCATAGTGTTGTATTAAGTGACTTGTGCCACTCTCTATGATGATCAGCTCCCATTCTTTTTATGAGTCTAATCAGATTCATGTTGGTAGATTATGCCAAGCCATTGCCTTGTGGGTAATAGTTAGAAGAGGTCTTCAGATATATTCCATTTTTCAAGGCAAACTCAGACAGTTTAGTCCCTAGGAATGCTTTAGCATTATCTGATATAATGATGCGAGGAGGACCAAACCAAGTAGTTATCCCTTCTAAGAACTCTAGGATTACTCTTTCAGTAGCCTCTTTGAGTGGTACTACTTCACTCCACCTTGTAAAGTAGTCTATTGCAATAAGAATCTACTTATATCCCATATTTGACACTAGATTGATCATGCCAATAAAGTCTAAACCCCACTAAGCAAAGGGTTCATCCACAATTATGGGGCTTACGAACAATGTTGCATTTCTTCTCTTCCCAGTGTAAAACTGGCAAGCCTGGCATTCTTTGACCATTTGATAGCAATCTGCAAATAGGGTACGCTAGAAATAGCCAACTTGTGTTACTTTGATTGCAATAGTCTTTGCTAAAAAATATCCTCCTGAGGATCCATGATGGAATTCATGTAATATCTTTTGGGACTCCTCTCTACACATCTCAATAGTGTTCCATCAATATTCCTTCTGAATAATACATGATCAATTGATACAAAATGAACTCCCTACTACCTATAGTATCTTTTCTTATCAAGGGAGAGTTCATTTGGGAATACACCAGTTCTCATGAACTATACTCTATCTTTTACCCAAGAATCCTAGTCCATTTCTTGGAGTCTCAACACTGTTTCATTTTCTTTTTCTTTTGGCATTGAATTTTATTTCCTGTTACTAAATGCCTAAATTTCTTAAGGGAATTTACCATAGCATATGCTTTCTTTTCAACAAAATTATACCTCAATTCATGCTCCCTGAGTGTTTTGGAGAAGAATGCTATTGGATGTTCCCCTTCCTCTTGATCATCTTTCTGAGTTAGAACAGCTGCAACACTAAATTCTCCTCCATACACATACATTATAAAAGGCTTAGATAAATCTAGGTTTCTTAGCACTGGTGCAGTTGAAATGGCTTTCTTAACTTCCTCAAAAGTCTATCTTCCTTCTGTAGTCCATTTGAAAACTAGATCTTTCTTTAGTAATAGAGTAATGGGTTTGACTAGTCTAGCAAAATTAGATATAAAGTGGCTGACAAAATTAATCTTTCCTAAGAAGGACTGGACCACCTTCTTGTTAACTAGTATAGATAGGTTCATTATGGTTGTGACCCTCTTTGGATCAATGGAAATCCTATTCTTTGAAACTATGTCCCAAAAGTTTCCCTTGAGGCACAACAAAGATGCACTTCTTAGGATTTAGAGAGATTCCAAATTCTTGACACTTGGAAAACAACCTCTAGGTGCTCAAAATGATCTTTGGCATCTTTAGTAAATATGGTCAGATCATCCAAATAGATCAAAATGATCTTATTTATGAGCTCCCCAAATGCTACATCCATAGCTCGCTGGAAAGTAGCTCCAGCATTTGAAAGACCAAAAGGCATCTTGGCATATGCAAATGTTCCCCACTTTGTAGTGACTGTTGTCTTGTGTTGGTCTTTATCTACCAACCAGATCTAATTATATCCTGAGAAACCATCAAGCAAAGAAAACCTTTCTGATCCAGCCACTGTCTACAAGATTTGTTCCATAGAAGGCAGGGGGTAGTGATCTTTTAATGATGCCTTATTTAGGTCTCTAAAATCGACACAAAGTCTTATATCACCATTCGTTTTCCTTACTAGTACTAAATTAGATACCCAGGTTGAGTGCTTAATTGGAAAAATGATCTTTGATTCTAGAAGCTTTTGAAGTTCATCTACATTAGTGGCTCAATTCTAGGATTTACTGGCCTTTGCTTCTGTCGGATTGGTTTTGACCCTTCAACAAGCTCTATGTTATGCTGAATGATATCTCTATTATAGCCATGGAGATCCTCATAGGTCCAAGCAATCACTCTATCATACTTGTTACATAGAGCAATCAGCCTCTCCTTTTCCTCTTAGGTAGTAGCATTACCTATCTTTAACTTTCTTCCTTCACTGACCTAGATTTTAAAATAGTCATCTTTACTTGCCTTAAACTTCCTTTTGTCTAGGCTTACATCTTCAAGGTCAAATAAATTCTCTAGAGTGATAAGCCCTTTTGGAAGCTTATTTGACTTTAGTTGAATGATTTGATCCCCATAAGCTTCTTCAATTTTGGGTTGTAACTGATCAACAAATTCTCCTGACTATTACAGAAACAAGAGTACTTGAAGATCATTATCAAAAACTTGCCAATTTTGCTCATTATCTGGGATTGCTGGTCTCACTATAACTTTGACTGACTCACTATTAACAAGTAAGTCACTTGCTGAGTCAAATTGAGAACCAATTTGTGTCATTCTATCTGCTTTAGTGTTTTGGGTCCTAGGGACAACTTCAATATTGAAGGCATCAAAACCATCTATTCGATCCCAAATCCTGTGATGGTAAGACCTCATTCTAACATTCTTTGCTACTGATTTCTCCTTGACTTGCTTCACTACTAGTTTTGAGTCTCCTCTAACTATCAAATTCTTGATTCCTCTTTTCTTCGCCAACATAAGACCATGCACTAAAGATTCATATTTAGCATCGTTATTAGTGCAAGAAAACTGAAAGCGTATAGCTCTTAGAATCTTCTCACCATTTGGGGCAGTGAGACAAATTCTTGCTCCAACACCATTTTTGCTCTTAGCCCCATCAAAATTTAAAGTCCAGATTTTAGAGTTTCTTCCAGACTCTTCATTTTCAAATACTTCTTTTCTCATAACATTTGGAATTTCTTGGCCTTCCTCAAAAATGACATACGTACCCAGACTGGTAGAGTCATAGTTTCCATAAGGATCACTCTGCATCATGGTCATCTATTGACTATTTTCCTCTTCTTGTTGGTCATGTTCAATCTAGTCACCTAATTCTTCAATAAAGACTCTTTCTTCTTTATTCATCATGGCATGAGATGCTTCTATCCTTGGGGCTGGTTCATTAGTGATATCGTCTTTGGACAAAGGTTCTGACAACACTTTCATCTTTGTTCCATACTTGGTTCTCAAAATTATATGTGACCAATCCAGTGACATATATCCTCCTATCTTGGCTGTGAAGTCTCTAGATAAGCACATACCAAAGACAGGGGGAATATCTATGACCACTACATCCTATTTGACAATTATATTGGGGCAAGTATACAGCTGCAATGGGAGTTGTTTGATCCTTCCTATAGTTTGGACAGATTTTCCATTTAATTGCATGAGTCCTCTAGTAAGTGGCTCATAATTTATCTTTAAAGCATCTGCTATCTATTTTGGCATGACTATAGTACTAGCTCTAGAATCTACCATTGAATTGTACAACAATTTCTTTCCCACTATTAAAGTCAGATAAAATGGATCTGGCTTAGATTTACCTACCTCTGGTGCATTGTTCAATAGGGCTGCTGTCTATAAAGGTGTAGTGTCTTTGTATTGAGCCTTTCCTTTATTAGCAACTCCTCCTTTCGCACTAGCAGATTTAGAGCTCACCTAGCTTTGTAATGCTTCTTGTACCAGCATCTTTTGCTTAGGAATAGCTAACATGTCCCAGATTGACACATGCGCTGGAGTCTTTTTCAACTGCTCTACCATGTTCATAGGTCCTTGTGTTTGTGTCTTTGGGTAGTAAGGATACCTCACTCTTTCTAACATCTGACCAGAGGGTGCTTGATTCTGAACTGGCTGAGCCACTTCTTGCTTGGAAATTGGGTTATAATGATTCTGGGAAGGAGGAACTTCTATAGTCTCATTATTTGTGACTTCGGGTTGTTCCATCATTCTTCACTTTGATCTTGTATAATAGTTGGGCTACACTAAGGGCTTCTTGGAAGTAGATGCCTCATTTAGGAATATTGAATCTTCATGTTCAATCCATGAAAATAAAGCATGCTCAGGAGCAATTTCCTCTTCTTGTTGAATAGACATCCCCTACATCTGTGCCATCATCATTGCATTTTGGACACCAGGTAACTCATATGGAGGAGCACTAGATGTCATGACTTGACCTTCTCCTCTTCTTTGTTCTACTATCTTTTGTTGTAAATTGCCTCTGGGACAATCTCTAGGCATATGAGCATTGTTGCAAGGAAAGCACCAAGCATTGGTGTCTCCTGCTAAATTATTTTGTCTTGGAACTATTTCTCTATTGGGATTATGAGGAACAACTTGTAGAGGTGTAGGGACTATGACCAACTGGTTTGATGGTTGAGGATTATTTTGCCTTTGAGGACCTTGATATTGATTTGATTGATAGGGGGTCTGTTTCCTTGGAAACCTTGGTAAGAAGGCTTTGGATAGGAAGTTTGTTGCCTTTTGAGATTAATTATCTTATTTGAAAAGGTTCTAAGGATATTCTTGACATCATCCATTTCATATGGTTGAGCAAAAGGTGATGCCACAGTAGGTTGTTGAGGTGTTGGGAATGTATACATAGACATAGGTGGAACTACAAGATTAGGAGCTTCTTGTGGCAAAGGTATGGAGATTTCTAGGAACATAGGCATAGGAGGCCTTGGAGGCAATTTTCCAGCATCTATGAAGTTGTTTTCAGCCTTAACAGCTAATTCATATGCTTTTGGTAGTGTATAACCTCCTAGGGACTGAATCATTACAGATATATCAAAATTGAAAGCTTTGAGTTAGAACACAATAGCCATACCTGATAGTGGCCTTGCTGTAGTAGGAATTATGTCCCAGGTCTTTTGAAACCTTGAGTTGAAATTGGTCATGGCTTCTCGTGGTGCCCTTTTGATGGTGATTAATTGTTGGAGCAGGGATGATTTGTCACCCTTCTCACTAAATCTTGCAAAGAAAGCATCACCAAGCTGATCCCATGTAGAATTGTATTTGGTGTTAAGGATCTATACCAGTCTAGAGCCTTTCCCTTGAAAGAAGCTACTAACAGTCTAATTGCTACATTTTGTATAGTAATAACATGTACAACACTTTGGAGATGCTTTCCTGGTGTCTTGAAATCTTCTCCACTGAATTTAGGTAGAGCCTTCAAAGCATTAGTTGGAATTGGGTCCCAAGTAGCTGGTGGTATTGGGAGAATGAGAGGACTACTAATGTTCCAATTTGCATAGTTCCTTGGAGGTACGGGAGCTCCCATATTTATTCCTGATGTTGCAGCAACTTGATTTACTCTTCTTCTTGGATTAGTAACTAATGGTGGTAGTAGGATTCTTGGATTTGTAGTAGACTAAGCTCTTGTTGTCAGTCCACAGCTCTAACTCCTTGTAGCTCTCTAGTTCATACAATATTGATAAGAACTTTAAGAAAGGTCCCACCGGGCGTGCCAAAAACTATTGATGGTTAAAATTGCGTAGGTTCCAACACCAACATGGGAAGTTTCAAGAATGTGGGACTTGCTACTTGAAACAACCTCCAGATTTTAAAGAAGCTAGCTCTTCCTATTTTAATTAGGTTTTGAGTAAAGAGAAAGAGATAAACAGGATTACAGATACAATAAGCAAATCTAAACTATGGCGATGCACCTAAGTGAAATGTATTCCTTCAATTTAGCACAGTGAACCAATCCTCAAGATACAGCTATATTAAAGAGCAGATACTGCATGATTAATATTAACTGATATAAATGAATATTGTCAAAGGCTATATTTAGATGACTTTGCAAAGACATAGATAGTATCAACTAAGGCACAGAACAAAGTTCTTTTCATTAATATTCCAGCAACATAAGAGGCCTAGAAACATGCACAGGTATATTAACCTTCTTATCAGAAATAACAAAATTAAGGCAAATAACACAATCTGGTCACAACAAAGTCTTAGAATTCTCTATTAGATTCTTGATAAAAACTTGTCAAAATTAGATCTCTTGTCCAAATTTCCTCCTTTTTCCCCTATTACAATTTCTACATATTTATAATCATGGGCTTGACCTAAGATTGCCTACAACAACCTGAATCTTCAACGACTAAACTAGACTAGGGCTAACTGGAAGTTTTCAACCATTGAGATTTCCTGAATCTACAACTGCTTTCTTTTGCACGCGCTCATCGGCCAGAGAACACTTATATGTGGCACTCTAACCGTATCACCATTTAGACACATGGCGACACCCATAGGCTCATAATTCAAAAGAAACTTTGACACATGACAGTGTTCGCTTAACTTAAAACTCCTTTACCTTCAAAAGAAACACACAGGAAAATGCCACGTGTCACACTCTGCTTTACTTTGAAAGTGATACATGTCCCTCTCCATTGAGCATTTAAAAAATTGTATCTTTATGCCCGGGTAACTTAGTGCCATGACATCTGTCATCATTCGCTATACTTAGAAACTGAGATATAATATCATGGGACCCATTGCATATGTCACTTATTAACTGCATAGAGAAATAAACTGGGATAGATAGCACCCTTCGTATGAAACAAACTAGACACGCGGCAGCCTCCGGCAAAACAAGAAACTTATGAAAAGGCTTTGAATGATCCTTCAGGAACTGACACTTGTTGCACTCCGGTGCAATTGTGACTTAAAATGCCTTCGGCCCAAGAGCATTGAAATAAAAGAAACCCTTCCTTCACTAATGCCATGTGGTACTCTCCGCATGAAGCTTGAAACTATCTTAAAAAACTGTGGCCCACCATATATATATGTCGGTACTAATAAACTTTGAATAGAAGAGACACGCAGCACTATCTACTTAAGGCTCAAAAAGACACATGGCAACACCTAGCAAAACAAGAAACTTTTTGAGACTGCCTTCGGTGTTAACATGTGGCGTAGCCCATGACACTTATAAAACTTCAACAAAAGAAACTACTACCCGATACGTGGCATGCTCCGCTACATCTATTTAAAGAAAAGTAACACGTGGCTATCTCCACATAAATCTTAAGATTGTTCCCTTTTGCTGTAGCTTGGGCACTTGGCACTATCCGCGCACAAGAACAAACATAGTCATAAATTATAAGCCGCTGTAACATATTATTGCAACACTATTGAAACAAAATGTAGAGTTGAAACTCTACACCCATATCTATAGCAATGTGACACCGGCAGACAGACTAGCCATCCCATCATATATAAACTGATGTAAATCATGATATAGGTGGGCCAATAAGTAGATGTCCTAAGCAAATCATGTCCCCTCGATCACCATCTGCTCTAATGTTCATCCCCATCCAATTGCTAACCCATGTGACATCCTATCTAGAGAAATCACACCTCCAATCAATCCTACCAATATAGACGACAGTGGCTCATAATAATCAACCATCTGTCTCCAGCTAATTTCTACCCAATCTAGATCATCATCATCAAACAATCTATGGCAGGGATCTAGTCCATCTCTCCCATGCTGCTCATAAGTCACTAGCTCAACATAAATAGGAATCCTCAAAATCCTATACACATCCTCTAAAGTCACAAACATCTCTCTAGTAGGCAAGTGAAAAGTACAGTGCTCACTATGCCATCTCTCTATCAAAGCAGTCAACATGCCCAAATTTGCCCGAATCTCAGACATAAATGCAACATACCATAATCCTATCAATCCAAACACATAATGGTCAATCTCGATCAAGTATGGACATAATCCCTATGTGGGTGGAAATCACTCTTGCGACATCATAACATCTAACTCCTCCTGCAAGCAACAATACAAGCACATTAATCAACAACCGACTAAGCTGCATATCTATCCAATCTATCTAATCAGTTACTTAGCTATCTTATCAAACCTATCCTATCATCTCTTCTAAGATTCTATCAATCTCAAGAGCACCTATCAGTTGGCCAACATTGACCACGATGCCATCTCAATTTAACTACTAAGTAATTGACCTATTTTCATCAAATGCGCAATTTTATTTATCACATGTGTCACTTTAGCTCATATGCGCAGAAAGAACACTCATATGCACAATTATAATGATATGCACAACTTCAAGGGTCAGATATGCAACTTTGCAACATATGCACCATTTTAGAACATATGCACCAAAACAAAGCTCATATGTGCCATTTGGGCATATGCGCAATTGCGGAGTTCATATGCATAGTTTCTAGGCATACGCACATAAATTTTGTACATATGCACAGAATCATTCAACCTGCGCATATGAAACTATCCATTTTAAACCTAAAATTTGACCCTAATAAATGCACTTCACATCAAAATAACCGTATACGTACTAAGAGACCATACTCCTCTAGGCGATCGATTTGACAGATCCACTCAAACCTATGGCTAGCAACTAGAATCTCCATTTTTTCTAGGACTGCTCTTCTTTGCTATGCTCTGGGCTCTTTATAATCACTCTTCTAATGCCAAGTGTGCAAATGACTTAGAATGGGTCCCCACATCATTATTTATAGCTTAATCAACCCTAATTGGGGATGTCTTGACCTTACCTATTGCTGGCATGTGCATGCTTTGCTATTCATCCATTTCTTTTTTTCCACCACCTACATTTTTCACATGATCATCTTGTCATTCATTCTTCGTCATTGTGAGATCATCCATTATTTTTTTCACAAATTTTATCCCAATCGATCTCCCGAGGGGGCATACTACCAACACCAAACCTATATCAGGGGTAAACTGGGGCATGCATCATACTCCTAAAAAAATTATTCTTTGAAACAACACGATAAAACACATTGTCTCAAAGAGGGGCAAAATGTATGTACACCTAAAAATGGCTCGAGATAAATTAAATAAATATTTTATATTTACTTTATTCTTTTTTCCTCTATCAAATAATAAATATAGTAATCTATTTATTTGATTCACATTTATCCTATTCTTCAAATAATTAAATAAAATTTAATTTATTTAATTAAATATCTGAATTCTTCTAAAGTCATCTCTAATTAAATAATCCTAATTATTTAATTATTCTTCTAAGACAAAATCATATTCCTAAAATCCACATCACCCTACACATCATTTGACATCTCACCTCCATGTTGCACCATAAATTAAATACTAATAATATTTAATTAAACATTTATCCTCAACACATGTCCTATTTTCTCTCAACCATCCCTACTTTGTATAAGTTGCTCTCTCCACATCATCATGGTCAAAGTTGACTATGAGACATTGTCTCATGAGCCCTATATTCCCTCCAACATCCCAACAAAGACTCCTTCCATCTTTCTCTCATGGTCTTTGTGAACATCTCACCATGTGGCTCCTTGTCGCACATATCTCTCCATCTTATCAATGTAGTAGGAACATCTTCCTTCTATATCTCCCCTCATCCAACCAATTCAACCTTGACCCTCCATGTCATAAGACCAATTCCTCAACCATTGATCTTTTGCCACTTGGATCTAAGTTATCCTTTTCCTATAAAAGGAAGCTTTTCATCCTCATTTTGGGGTAACACAAAAGAGATCATACTTTCAAGCTGCTGAAATCATATCAAACATTAAAAGTGTGCCTTTGGCTTTTATTTACATAGCATTATCAACTAGCAATCTCCATTAGCATAGCATTATCAATTAGCAATATCCATTAGCATATCATTAGCATTAGCAATCTTCATTGTTGCATTGTAGTTACTTCATAGTATTTTAGATTCATAACATTATCTTCATTTCACTAGTATCATTAGCTTCATTAGCTTCATCCAATCATTATCATAATCTAATATTATAGAATCATTTACTTTGCAAAAAATCCACCACAAGTCCATTGATCTTAGAGTCATCTTGAAACAAAGAAGTGCATTATGAGAGCATAATTACAATCAGCAAAATCAAGATCCCAAGAAGATAAGACACAATGGGACATGAAGGAGAAATCTGCGTTTGAAGCTATAAATAGTTTTTGCTTCAAATTATGTGTTTTTCTATTAGTTTCATTAGTGATTTTTATTCTCCAAATTATCATCACATTTTTGGCGCCCACCATGGGGCCCTTGCCCTGAATTTAACATAAAAATTTGAGTTTTTGTGTGTTTATAGTCGTAACAGAGTGTTCTGGCATATTTGTGTTCCAATCTTGTGCATCCATACCAGAGACAAATCCTACAGGAGAAAATTATTGTATTTCTACGCATTTAACCACTATTTCTGTGCATATGAACAATCCTTCTGCGCATTTGATCTTTCTGCGCATTTAATCACTGTTTCTATGCATCTGAACAATCTTTCTATGCATTTGGTATTTCTGTGCATTTAACCACTGTTTTTGCGCATCTGAACAATTTTTCTACGCATCTGGTATTTCTATGCATTTGACTCATCTTCCTGCACATTCGCTCTCTATTCCTGTGTGTTTGAACATTAATCACTTTTTGGTTTATGTTTTTGAACTAACTTGGTTACTAATCCGTGGTGTAGCTATTTTCGTACGTCCAAGATTATATGCCAACACTAGTAACAGTTGTTTTGCAGATTTATTGCCTTTGTTAGGACATCATTTTTTTTGCATTCATTCTTGCATTGGTAGTTTAGTAGCATCTAGCTTAAGTAGGGGAAACTAATCTTACACATTTATTTTGCATATGATCAATGCAATCAAACATAGTTTAATCTTGGGGGTTAATTTGACATTATTTCCTTTCTTTTCTTTAATCATACTGGTATTGCATCTTGTGTGATTAGCTTAGTTGCACTTAGTTTAATCTAGGAGGTTAAATGAATAAGTGTTTTATGGGTTTGTGAAGTGATAGGTGTATGCTCTCCCCTTGTGCAAAACTTGGGTGACCAAAAACCAGACCCATCTCTTTTTACTTTTTGTTTATCCCTAACAAAATCCTTGGAAAGTATCATTTCTTCACTTTGTGGATTTTGTATATGATCTTTTGGTTTTGTTTATCCCCAACAAAATAATTGTCATCAAATAAGATGTTCGGCTAATTTAATGGTCCTTTACAGGGCACCTTTCACACAATGTCCCGCCACTTCAAATTCTGAGCCACTCTATCTTCTGGTGGAACTTCTATAGGTAACTTTCATGAAAAGTTTGTTCTACGAATGGATTTTCAAATGCAAGTTGAGAGCTGGGGACAGTTTATTCTCACGACTTTGAATTGGGCGGCAATTAGGGCTTAAATTTGACAATCAACCTTGACTGTCAAACAATTTTTTTCTATTGACATACTTTAGTATAAATAAATTATATAAAAAATAAATATATATATCATCATAATCGTATATAAATTTTGACAGATTGTCCAAAATTTCTCCTTTCATATTCAAAATTTCAATTGTATTTTACAGCTATAGAACTGTCAAATTTAAGCCCCCGGCGGCATCTATACGTAAATGAATAATAAAAGCAGCTTGGGTGTGGAAAGAAAGTTTGAATTGGCTGAGCGGTGAATGGTATGCACTTTACCAAGTAGTGGTGCACAGCCAAGAAGGCCCCGGCGTACTTGACTAGTGCACTGCTTTTTATCATTAATATTCTTCTGTCGGTTCACGCATATCAAGGACACAGGTTTTCATTTCAATTTTTTAATTTATGTCCCTCTCAGCCAGCGGAGATATCTTACTTTATTCCTATGGTGGAGGGACACCCAAATATCCAAAAGCATTCTTATTATCCCTAGAGAATAGTTTTTATTTGTAATTGTCTTCTTGCCATTCACTCGTGTCGATGCACCCATTTTCTTACAGAATAGTTTTTTCCTGTTCTTAAAAAAATTGCTTCCATCGGGTAGCGAGTATATTTTTATTATTTTGGAATGGACGTGATATAAATTTATTATTGACTATTTCACTATTTAAAAATATCACATTATTTAGTTAATTTATTTAATCTATACATCTGAATTTGTCCTAGTACAACCTTATTCGAAATTAACTAAAAGATCACATTATTTAGTTAATTTATTCCACCTAATGTATCCCACACACTAATTGAATAATCTTATTATCTAATTAGCCATTTTCCCCCTCATTAAATAATTTTATATTATTCACCTTTCCACCTCACATGGCCACCTCATAGAGCTAAAGCTATATTCTCTTTGCCTTGTTTCCACATTTTCTGAGATTAAAAGGGACACATATTACGTAGTTATAAGGAATAACTATATTCCCTCCACCTTTTCCAAGAATAAAGGGGGCACATATTGCATAGTTACAACATGCTTTATCCTCTCCTCAATCCTAGGAAATTCCTCTCATGCATCCTCCACCATTGATCTTTTCACTTCATCTCCACCATTAATCTTCTTTCCCAAAAATCTATAAATAAGAGCTCCATGCTCTCATTTCATAATCCACTTTTATGTCAATCATACGTTGTCAAAATTATCTACACATTCATGCTAATTATATGATGTCAAAATAGTAATTATTTGTGCAAAGAGCATCCACATTTCTAAATCATTTTAGAGAAAATCTATTTTCAATGGAGATTGGTGGTTTCTTTTAATTCATTTGTATACTCTATCTATGGTTTGTGGTAGCTTAGAGTAGAAAAAGATTTCATTTTTGCATCTATTTTCTTACTTTAAATCTGAATTATCACTCCCACCATCATTCATACCATAAGATAATGAACCCTCAACCCCCATACTTCCCTTGATTGAAAATGAATGTGAGATCAAACTACCAATTTAGCTACATCACTATCACTTAATATAATGAATGCTCCTTACTATCATGCCATGAGTTGCTATAATTTCTCCACTAAGGTATGAAAAAGAGGGTAGCCAAAATCAAATTGGATATTCCTAACTGAATAACCAAGAGGGTTGATGACTTCAAATGGAAACCATCAACTTAGTACTTAAATGTTATAGATTAAGTAGTGATCCAAAAGAAACCCATGCATATGCTTTGTTGTTTCTAAGGTATTACTCTTGGTGATCAATTACATAATTTGTAAAAATAGTTACCTCTTTTTTCACTTCTCTAGATGTATGTTGTGGTTGAGTAGTCTAATAGTGAATCCAACAATGGCCACACCTCTTATATAATGTTGTTGATTTTCTAGTTTGGAGATCCTTTCTTCCTCAACACATTAATCAACACCATCAAATCACCTTTAATTTGAACTTTATTTATTCCATACAATTTGTATACTTGCAGGTCGGTAAAAGAGCTTATGCTTTGGCTTCATTATTAGTGTTTCCTTAGAATTTCTTCAATGTTGTTCTAGATAAGATTCCCTCATCATTCGAAATGATGCATCCTACTCCTAATAGGCTTGGATTTTCCTGAGCCACTCCATTTTATTCTCAAGCATGGGTTGATCAAATAATCAACTCTTTGAATCCTATAAGGAAGGGAGGAGGGGCGTTCTTTTAATCCTTTCCACTTTTACATAATTTAGTTGTCCCAAGATGTGAACCTCTTGTTCTTATTAGCTTGATAGGTTATCCTCAAGAGAATAACTTCTTGAATTGTTGTTTCCAACTTCCAAGCTAAAATCAAGTTCTCTATCCAAATATTTTTCTAAAAAAAATCATCTATTTCTCTCATTCCACACTTCCCAAATGAGTAGTGAGGGACTCACAACCCATAAGTAAGACAATATTGAATTCCTTTGTATATTGGGTCATGATTTGAAAAATTCTAGAAGATCATCTAAAAGTTCCACCAACTAGCCCAATCTTGCACATAGCCACTGTTAGCACTTGGTTGTGAAAGGGAAAATGATCAGAAGGTGATTAACTATTTATTCAATCATCCCGCATAAGCTACATTTGAATGGACCTAGAAAACCAAACTTAAAGAATTCTCTAGAATTTAAAATTTTCTTTTGAATGATAGTCCATGCAAAAGCTCCTGCTTTAGGGAGTTAATGTTTGTGCCAGCAAAGACATATTGACTATTTGCTCACTAGTGGGGAGGTATTTGCCACTTTGCAGCCAAACTTTATAGAATAGTTTCCAGACTTCGAGCAGCCCCATCTGAGAAGAACATCCCCTTCCTTGATTAATACTTTTTTATTTGACAATTCTCTTTTAGGATCACTAAATGATCCTCTAAAATTCTTAGCCCACTAGCATCTTTCTAGTTCCATACTTCTATATCATGAGAATTTTTCAAAGCTATGTAATCTCTTACTTTGGAACCCCAATCCCTAGACAATAATATTTTACTTCTTCTAGTTTCCTCCTCCCTCCTAGAATTGGGTATCTAATCTACAAATCCAGTCAAAACTCTTCTTTACAACCATCTTTAACTTCCCAAGTGAGGTGGTAGGTGATGATTTCTCTTCATGAAAACATAAAATTCCAAAGATGAGATCCTCTTGGGTGGATTTCCACCATTAATATTCATGTTGGATATCCTTCATCCATATATTTTTTTTGATGGATTTTGCAGCATACATGCCCCATATGAGTCTTTCCTCTAGTCCATATTTCTTAATGTACTCTATCATAAGCTCATCGGGCACCCAAATTCTTTGGGGCACATACTTTTCTCCAATGCACAAGTGGGAATTTTTAAACCTCAAATTTTCCTTTCCATAGGAATGTTCTCATTAGATTTTCCATATAATTGCTTGTCTTAGATGCTCTCTTAAGGTAGGACATCAAATAGATTGGTATAGCAAATATTAGGACTTGAGCATGAGTATTTTCTCAATAAAGGATAATCATCGTCTTTTAACAAGGACATCTTGCTACTGCTCTTTTTTTAATAAGGCTTTCCTAGAGACTAGCTAGACTCATCCCTTTGAAAATTTGGACACCAAAATATTTACTAGGAAGTGAACTAACAAAGAACCCTAGAGAGTTTGATATTTGGCTTTGTGTGTCTTCTTGTGTGCTAAAGAATAAAATATTTGATTTCTCAATGTTAATAGTTTTTTCTTGAGTCTTTCATGTAGTTCCTTAAAACCTTTTTCATCTGTAGTGCTTCCTCCATAGTGGATTTTCTAAAAAGAATGGTTTCATCTACAAATCACATGGCCCAATCCATGAATTACTCTGGTACCTTCCCACATATTTTGGTTAGCCACATCTTGGGTTGATCTTCTAAGTGCCACAACCATGCTTATGAAGATAAAGGGACAAATTGGGTCTCCTTGTCTTACACCATGAGAGGATGCAAATCTAAACATGAGGCATTTCCATTAATTAACACTAGAAACCCAAGACTCAAAATATAGCTAGACACCTAATCAATCCACTAGTAAAAAAATGAATCTATCCATCACTTTAATCAAAAATCACTAATCAACCCTATCATATGCTTTTTGATTTCTAGTTTTACAATCATCCCTTGTTCTATTTTGGAACTAATAGAATGAATCACTTCATGGGCAATAATAATTCAACTAGATATTGCTTGACTAGGCTAAACATATCCACTTTGTTCACCTAAAATTATTATTGAGAGAAGCAATTTTAATCTATTACCATGGTCTTTGAGATAATTATGTAAATTATATTACATAAGAAGATTGATTTGACATCCACAAATGTGGATAATACCTCCTTTGGGATGAGGGATATGAAGGTATTGTTTAAATCCTTGATCATTGTTCTATGTCTCCTTGATTCTTCAATTGGTGCCTCATTATCCTTGCCATTAAAGCTCCAAGACTTGTGGAAAAAACTAGCTATGAAGCCATCCAACCCAATTGATATATTAGGGTGTAATTGATATGTGGCAAATTTGACTTCCTCTTTTGTAAATGATGCTACTCACATTTTATTTTGATGTTAAAGGAGATTAATGAGGGAATGTGGTTAAGCAATTTTTCTTGATCAATATTTAAATCAAAGCCATCCTAGTTATTTAGGAGATTATAGAAGAAGCCAACCCCTTCAGTGTTAATGTCCATGGAGTCATCTAAATTTCTTACTTCATGGGAAATTATTGATGAGATCATTTTTTAGTTTTCCTTGCTCTCATGGCATTATGAAAACTTAGTGTTCTTATCCCTCAACACTTGGATCCCCTTTAGTTTTACCACCAAAATGTTTCTTCTCTTTCCAAAATTTTCACAATATCCTAATAGTTTTTCTTTGTGGTATACTCCTTAGTCCATACCTTTAGCTATGATCTCATCATTTAGAGTGGTGATTTTTTCTTCCAACACTTATTTCTCTAAGTATGTTACCTAAGTGTTAATTTCTCCAGTACTCCAAATTTGCTTTGATGTTGCTCAATTTCTTGAATAACAAAAACATTTTTTGTTCCCTTTTGCTTCATATTTTCTTCCACCAATTCTATAGAAATCCAATGAGGCTTTCATCTTGAAAACACATGCTCTTAAATTTGAATAGGAATTTGTTACCTACAGTGTTAGTCCTCCATAATTTAAACTTGAATGGGATAATGATTAGATCCTAAAATCAAGAGGATGGTGCTAGCTATTTGATATTTTGAGCTGAGAAAATCATTATTGCACATAAATCTATGTAGTCTTTCTACTATATTACTGAAACCAAGTCTCCTATTGGTCTAGGTGTATAATCTACTCTTTGGAGGGATATCATTGAGGCCTAATGAACTAATAGAATATGAGAAATATTTATGAGATTAAATGGTTCTAAAAATACCCCATTTACCTCTATGTTTGCAAGGATAAAATTGAAGTCACCCCCATTAGTACAAGGGCTTCAAGGAGAGAGGAGAGTATAACTGAGAGTTGTTCCCATACCCTTCTCTTAAGAATACATCTAGTTGAGCCATATATATTGAACAAGAAAAACTTAGCTTATACTTGTAACTAGTCACTTTACACACCTACCAATTTTTTCCTTCTATAAACTCATCTACATCAACTGAGAGTGGAGGCCAAGGATAACTAGGATTCTAAAATCTCCTACTACATTTACAAACATTCCTTTCCATCACTTCATTTTGTAGAAGAATATCTTTATTTTTTCCAACTATGTTTCTTCCAACCTGAAAGTATCAGAATTTGAAACATCTATCTGGTTGTTAAATATGTGTCATTTGTTAGGGGCATTAAGGCCCCTAACATTCCATGAGGATATCTTCATTGGTAGCTAGGAAAGCATGTTTCATTCCTAGATCTAAAAAGCACTATTAGAATTTTGAATTGAATTTTCATCACTATTTCTTCTTCCCTCAAGAACTTAGTTGTTTTCCTACCTTTCCTTTTAGGGTCTCCATGATTGGCTTTGTTAATATGTGACTCCAATTGGCTTATTTTTCTCTTTTATAGATTGTATACTTCTCCCTCTTCTGGTTGTTCCTCCTTTAGTTTATCATCTAAATCTAATTCCTCTTCTAGATCCACTCTAGTTACACCATCATAGTTTGGAATGATACCAATTCCTCCAAGGCATATTCAAAAAATGAATTGGTGTTATTTGCTAAATAATTGAAGTTGTATTTAAGGTCACTCAGCCATTGATCTTTGTTCTCCTCAATTAGAGCCTGTTCAATGACTATAAGGGATTTATTTAATTTCCATTTACTTTCCTTTTTTCTCCTCCCATCAACTATCTAATATGTCTCCATATTTTTATTTCTCACTCTATTCTTCTACTTCAATTCTACTTGTCATTCTAAATCCTTGGTTTGGTGACTCAACGTTTTACATTTTTTACATCTCACAATGTGTCCCTCCAGATCTACCATTTAAATCCATGAGACTAAATCAAATTTTAACTTTATTTTTTATTAGGGTAGGTCATAAAAGGTCTATGTACAAACATGATCATGCATAGATACTAGCTTCTCCATCCACAACATTGTCATCAATCTTTATGAACAATCCTAGTGTGTTGATAATGTTTAATAGAATTCTTGAATCCTAATACTTTCTTAGAATATTGTAAAGTAAGACCCACATAGGGACTTTAGAGATTGTGGCTTTGATGGGATTAAATCTTGCTTCTCAATCTCTAAGGTAAACACTAATCACATTCGTCGTACATGGTCCCCCTTCCAAAAAAAAATTCTTTCACTCCTTGTAAGGGTATTCTATAAATAAGAAACCCCTTGGTAAAAATTACATTTTGTGTTACTATCCCAATTATCATAAATCCATTATTTAATATTTTTGTTCCTTGGCCAACAATTAGCAACTTTGGCAAAAAAACACAACCTTGCAAATGACTCTTCATAGTGCTCAATAATGAATATTCAATTTCTATTTAATTGGACTTGTTAAATTGCATGCTACTAGTTTCTTCCCCAATTAAACTATGTTCACCTTGGATATAACATTTGGGGGCTTGATTCCATCATTGTCTTTCATCCAGATCTTTTTTGCCTCCTTTTGAGTTTGGTTTTCTTGCCAAAACTAGTTTGTAGCTCTATTAGGGGATGATCCCACAATATTGTGTTCCACTTTTTGGCCAAAGTGGGACATTAAAATTGGCATTTTAACCAAAATTTCACTTTCTGACACCTATAGAAACTAAGCTATTAACAATTCAATGATGATGTGAACTAGTGATTTTTGAGATTTCATGTGTAGATTCTAAATATATATTTAAAAAAAATTAAAAATATTTTGTGATTTTTTTACGTAACTTTTAATAACTTGTTTTTTATAGTTAATAGTATTTTTTAAAAGTGACATTTATACCAATACAACATAATGTTTTTTTATAGAAACGATAAAATTCTAAATTTTTAAATATAGATTTGTAACATCAATAGTGCATGAATATTTTTTCATAATTTTTTGTTGCTTTTTTTTAATTAATTTTGGAAGTGAGATTAATTATGTTTAGGGGAAAATTGGATTTATTAATGTTTTAGTGTTTTAGATGTTTAAATCTACCTCTCCACTATACATTCAAGGATTTAGGGTTGAGTGGCGAGCACTATCATACCCTAGGTCGCTTACAAATGTAGGGAAACTTGGATTAGGGAATTCAATTATTAATTTTCCTTCTGTTCTACTCAATTGACCATTAAAACCCTAATTATGCAAAGACGACAACAAATTGACGAATAACAGAAAAAACTCTTGCAGATAGGAGTAAAATACCAAATCACAGAATACCTATTTTCAGGGTTCCGAAGCAGAACAGTTAGGGACACTAGAGCGGGCGCCCAAGTCCAAGGTACCAGTTTCTTTACGAGATCTGGACCTCCTTCTGACACTAATCAACCCAATAACTTCTATTTCCTAAAACTCAAATGCGGAGGACACTAGAGCGAGCACCCAAGTCTTGGAAGTGCTCATGTGTCCTACTTTTCTTTAGATCCTGAATCCTTGATGCCTACCAATCCTTCCTGCAACTCCACTTTTCCCAAATGTGAAACCTATAACCTGCAATTGGTTTGGGGGTTGTGGTGTTTAGAGGCTTGCCTCAGTCAAGTCCCAGAGGACACTTAAGTCTCCGAACACCGTTGTCAGATAAAAAGTGCGTGCCCTTGTGAGGTAGAGGTAAAAAAGGAGTCGATGATGAAAACACAATATTATGTCACTTTGTAGTGAAGCTCTCATGGGAGGAAGATGCTCTTCATGCCATGAGGAAATTAATGCTCAAATCTACAAATATCAACACACAAAACATACAAGTCTACTCTTGCAACACAATGAAAGCCTTGAATCACCTTGAGAACACAATAGCTTGCTTGTAATCTTCTAATTGAAATCTAGTTTACAAACGAATGCCTAAGCATGCTTATATATGCAACTACAAGCACTCCTGCCAAGATTTTTGTAATTCAAACTTACCATGTCGGCAAAGGGACCTAATAAAGGTCACAAATCGACACTCAGAAATTAGGGCTGCCCCAAAATAGGGTAGGACTAGGGTGCGGGTGCCCGAGTCCTCTCCCCTATTTTGGGTAGGGTACGGCTCAAGGGGTCCTCCTAGGTCTCATTCCATCAGGATGCCAAAATATGAACTAAATGTCCTAAATGCATGCTAAAGACCCGAGAGCTAAACCTTATGAGGGAAAAGCCCCCAAGGGGACATTTTCTGACGTTACAAATTATAATTTAGACATAGGTTTTGTAATGTATGAAAAGAGGGTTAATGGGATTGATTTGTAGTTTGATTAGATCCTCCTTTCACTCAATACATTCAAGGACATTTAACAACGTTGAATGACAACTTTTGCAAGAGGACTCAACTATCAAGTTGGCTATCACTTGGAATGATAAGGAAATTTGGAATTTGTTAATTGATTTGTTAACTTTTAGCCTGATTAAGCCTAAAACCCCAATCTTACAAAATTGTAAGCAAATGGATGAAACACGACAAATCCTTCTATAGAAAGACACTAAATACAAATAAGATACATACTAGATTTTGAGTTTCAGAATGCAGAAACTTCAGGGTCAAAGGGGCGGGCACCCAAGTCCAAGGTACCACTTTTTCAGAGGGCTTTAGGATAAAACCTACTACAGACTGCAACCACTTTAGATATTTCTGACACTATGAAACTGAGGGTTAAAAGAGCAAGCACCCTTGACCTTTTTGTGATATTTTTTGCCTTTTTCTTCAGACTTGAGATCCTTCTACTCTGTAATGGTCCTCTACAACTCCTCTTTGCAAGATCCCACACTTGTCACCTACAATCACAAGAGAGGGGTTGGGGGTTGTGGTGTTTAGGAGCTTGCCTTGGTCAAGCCCTAGAATGGCATTCAAGCCTTCCAACACCGTTGTTAGATAGAGAGTGCATGTCCTTACAGGACAAAGGTAAAAATAATGATAAAAATGATAGATTGAATCACAAATAGATATCACCTTAGAGGTGTAGCTCTCAAGGAGATGAAGCTCTTTCATGCCATAAGAAGATGGAGCCAAATCTATAATAACAAACACAACAACAACTCAATTCTGCTCTACAACACAATGAATGCCTTGAATGCTCTAAAATCATAAGTTCATAAAAATCTTAAAATCATCTTCTAGTTTGCAAATGAAGTCCTAAACATGATTATATATGCAATCCCACTACAAATTTCATAATTCAAACCCAAGATGCTGACAACGAAAACCTTTTAACGGTCACCAACTTACATTCAAATTTGGGACCCCAACAAAATAGGGCAGGGCAAGGGCAAGGGCGCCCAAGCCCAGGGACCTATTTTGGGTTTGGATTAAGCTCAAAGATGTCCCCTGAGTCTCATTTGTCATGGGTTTTGGTGGATTTTGTCTCAGGATTCATTTCTAACATGCATGATTAAAACTAAAGGACCTGGGAGCTAAACATAGGAGGTAAAAGTCATAGGGGACATTTTATGACATAAAATCTAGCCCCCACTTTAATGTATGTATGATCTTACGACCCATACATGCATTAAAGTATGATTGAAAACACAAGAAACATGCTAGGTACTTAAAGCTAAGGCATACACAAAGATTAAGGAATTATTTCTAGCTCCCAGTCTCAAGTAAGCATTAGAAAACACATCACAAACATGCCAAACACAATGAAGACAGTAACAGGCACACAAGACACAGAGAAGATAGTATTGAAGACATGAAAAACATGATGAAGACAAGAGAGCAGTTAGGAAAAACATAATGAATATAGTGATTTTTTGTTTCATTTTCATAGCTATAGATGCATGAAGATAAAAATTGCAACACAAAAAACCCAAGAATGTAGGGGGGACTCATCGCCACACCCTTTACACTACACCAAAGGGAGAAAACATGCCATACAAAACCCAAGCATAGGGGGGACTCATTGCCACACCCCTTTACACTACATGAGGGAGAAAACATGCTATACATACCCTAGTGTAGGGGGACTCATCATCTTACCCTTTACACTACACGAGGGGGAAAACATGCCATACAAACTCAGGCATAGGGGGGACTCATTGCCACACCCTTTACACTACATGAGGGGGAAAACACATGGAAAACACAAGTTCCATATAGCATTCCATAGACATACTATACATCTTAAACATGACAAACAAGGCAATGGAAGGAGCTTAAATTGCTAAGTCCCACCATCTCAAACATGTTGTAGACACACCTGATGGTTGGGTTTATACCACAACAATTGCTAAAGATATGCTTAAAGGAGGATAGTCTCAAGATCCAATCCCACCTCCGTAGAGGACTTTTGAAATAAAAGGATGTGCACTACCTCAAGAGATACACCATCCCACCTCTGTAGGGGTTTTGAATAAAAGGATACACACTAGCTCAAGAGATACATTATCCTATCTTCATAGAGGGCTTCTTTGATTGCACTATAGATAAAGATATGTACTTGCACTGGAGATACAACATCCCACCTCTGTAGAGGGCTTACAAACACACTTTGTTAGTACCAAAATCATCAGATAGATTACCTTATATATGCCCCCACTTTAAGGTGGTTGATGTCATGTATCGATATCAAGCACGTTAAGGTAGAGAGAAAGCACACAAGGAAACAAAATCTTTTGCAAAGTCCATGCCCCCAAGATGACATGTGCTCACAATCGCTAAATGTTTGCACAAACACAATGATAAGATATGCTAAGATAAGATAACAATAGGGGTTACAAATCTTAGTCTAAGATAATAACCAAAGAAAACATGAAAGCTATGCATGAAAACAAGATCACATCAAAGAAACAAAGGCTACACATACAATTTTGAATCCAAGTATAGCCATTGGGCTTAGACTATAGGCATCTCAGAACCGAGTGTAACAATAAGGTGAGATACATGATAATCAAAGTGCATGGAGTGGATGTATTATTATGATTTGTTAGAAAGATAAGACAACATCAAATATCACACGAAGTGATTCTACTAGCCAAGCATCAGATATATAAATCAACCTCATCTTCATGTATGGACTAGGTCCATTTTTGCTTTGCTTGCTGAAGGAACACGTGGTCCGTATCAGTTAGTTGTTTGTTTTCATCATCCACTGACTAGATAGAATCACTAGAAGAAGGTAAACAATAAAATGAGAGAGGAGAACAAGTTCCTATTTAGGAACACCACATAAGAGGATGCCCCCAGGTCATCAACCGCAATGGTATGACCCTAAGGCATGACACATAACAATAAAATAGAGAATAGGCAAGATAGAAGAATGATGAAACAAATAGAAGAATTATTACAATAGAGGTAGTCTCCTGGTATCCTTAACCTTACAAGACTATCAAGGGTCACCCTAGGAGGCCTAAACAACACATAACACATCATAGGGAATACAACACAAGAAGGGATGTCACATAAATGAGCAAATTATGCTACAAAAAAGGTGACCACTAGGGTTAGAAATACTTACCTACTACTAAGAAGGGCTTAAACTTGTGAGCATCTTAGAAAGGTGCTCCATCAAGTTTTTTACAAAGTGTGAATAGTTCATATTTGTTTGATTTGTAGTTCCAGGATGATCAAGCAGTGTTTGTTTCTCAAATCCCTGTATATTCCAAGTCTTCTATTGTTTATGAGGAGGGGAATGATTACTATTTCCAACTGATGATAACTACCTTGTTCTTTTCTGATCCTTCAATTTCTTGTTAATATTTTCGTAGTGGAATGGGGTATTTTCCACCATGGCAAATTTTTCTTGCATTATAATATCTTGTCGTGGTTGTTCAATTTGTAACTTTGGTGCATCTTGGTTCACTCCCAATCCTTGAAGGGATAATGATAGAGGAACTTTAGCATAAATACCTTTTCCTTGTGGACGAGGTGAATTTGCAATTTTCTCCTTATCCACTTCTATCATACCAATTATTTCATCATAATCCAAACAATCATATTCCACTTCTATTGCCTTTTGTTTGACCATATTGTTCTCATTATGTCTAGGAAATGGATTAGTGAAGATCTGTAGATTCTGGTTCAGAGGGGCAATTGATTTATCTCCATTGTCATTCACACCAGTTACCTATATCACATTCGAGTCGATGAGGTCTTGAATTTCATGTTTAGGATGCATACATCATTTAGTATCATGTCCTTGTTGTCAATGATAATGATAGAAAGCATTAGCATCGAAGTTAGGTCCTTGCATTCTATTACTATCCAATGGTTTGATGGGAGGAAGCTTTAAGAGATTATTATTCACTACTTCATTCATAATAGAATGTAGAGATTCAGGTAGTGGAGTAAATTGTCTTTATTGTTGTCGTAACTAAAACAATGCCCTCTTAGAATTAGTGATAGTGGACACTTGCAAAAAATTGTTTAAATTCTGTCCATTAACTTTAATGAACTTCTTGTTGAACATTTCTCTTGAAATTATTGTGAGATGTTCCAGCTTGAGCTTGATCACCTTGAGCCCATTGAAATACATAGGACAAATGAGAGGGGGGTGAATTAGTGTTTACAAAAACTTAACTTCATATAATTATCAAACCATCAACTACTAATAATCAGATTCAACCATGAAAGCATGCAACCATAAACTTAATCACAATCATACATTCAACACAGGAAACACAAGAATTTTTATGTGGAAAACCCTATAAGGGAAAAACCATGGTGGGTGTTAGCCCACAAAAATATATAAGTTATAACTATTGATATATGCCAAACAACTGAGAGGGGGGGGGGTGAATCAATTGTCTTAAAAACTCAAAACATTAAACAATTATCAGCAATTATTATGATTTAACCATGAATGCATGAAATTAGAAACTTAACCACATATCTAACGTCAAGCACAAGAGACACTAGATTTTACGTCGAAAACCCCAAGGTGGGGAAAAAACATGGAGAGGATTAGCTCTCAATATATATTGCAATCTTGAAATAATGATGTTTAGGCTTGGTCACTCCACCGGCCTAAACATACTGACTCACTGTCATGAAGAACAACTAGGTCTAGCAGGCTCACTGCCTCAACCCTAAACCTAGCAAGATTACAATAAGGGCTGTTAAACCCTGAGGGCTTTTAAATAGTACTAGAAGCTCACTACTAGGCTTGTTTCCATGATCAACTCCCTTTTATGTTTGTGATTGAAGTACAATAATTCCTCTGCTCTGCTTTGCCTTTACTCTGCTCTAGGGTAAGTGCAAAAAGATGGGGGGCCAAAAAGTGGCCACATTGTTTTGAAAAAAAAAATACATAATGCGAGTGCTTTATAACACGCTCGCGTTATGGTTTGGTAATGACGAGCCTAAGGCTTGTCAAAACCAAACCATAACATGATTGTGTTATTACTTCCTATAAATAAAAAAAAGCACTTCACTTCATTTCATTTCTTTTTCCTTCTATATACCCGTGGCCTGCAAACCCTAGGAAGCGCGCTCGTATTTTGAAGATCTCAATTCAACACAAAAATTTTTGCAATTCATTGCTAAAATGCCTCCATGACATCAAGCATGCCAAAGGAGTGAGTTTTATTTGTTTGAATTTCTTTCTAAATAGGTAGGTTTGAGTTGATTTTTGATGTAAATTTTGTTAATTGTCAGGAAATGTTAATGCACCTCCTCCTCCTCCTCCACAAAATCCTGCAAAACAACAACCTCCTCCATCCATTCCTCGACATGCCCCTGGAACACAAGAAAATATAATGGGGCAAATTGAAAACAACAAAAAAGAAATTGAAGATATAATTGCAAGGTTGAAAGATCCTTCCACTTCAACCTTGCATAGGTCCACGCTTGCTGAATCTCTTGAATCTATGTTATCAAATGTAGATTCAATTAGCAAGCAAATAACTAGTTGGACGGATAAGAGGAGAGAGTTTAGAGATTATTATGCAGACAAGTTGTCATACCAAGATGTGAAAAAATTACAAATCACAAAATTAGACTTGTGTTCGATTTTCACAAACCCACAAACAAATCAACCTCCACCCATTACATGCAAGAGGTTCCCTATCCATTGGTGCAACAACCAAGTGATAAGGGACCATTTTGGGCAGAGGTGGTGGATGGTTTTTGACCATCCTCCATGCAATAATAATGAGATCCCGCAATACTTTTTGAGGAAACTCTACTGCGAGTTTGTCCTCAATAAAGTGCCAAACTATTTTGATATGTGGGACTTCCAGGGTAGAGGTGGGGGGTCAACACAAGATAGACCAGGGGCACGTCTTGACCCATAGCGGGTAGTGAGATGAGTAATCAACAGACCAGCCCATGAGCATGTTTCCATCCCTTCCATTGTGAAGGAGAGTGTTGAGGTTGATACACTTCAGTCCATTAGTGCCTTGACCCAGAACATCATAGAGCATGCCAGTCCTGCAGTATAAAGTGGGTTGGGAGATAGTGTGAGGAGTAGGGTCCCACCCCATGCTTGTCAGGCTTGCGGGTCAGCCTATGGTTATGACCCCATGGATAGTCAGGACTCAGGCGCATAGGCTACATCTGCAGCTGAGCAGATGGTGATGACAGATACCCTCCTAAGTGAGACTTTTAGTCTTGATACTCAGGTAAATATTAACAAGTTTATTGAATTTAATTTATTAATTTTATTTTTGAAATGCAAGATTAACTAATTTAAATTGATGATTTTAATGAAATTTCAGGGTCATAGTGTCGATGCAGTTTTTAGTGGTTCTCCACTTGCATTTTACACTAGATCATCTACTATCGGGGTATGTAACTAGTAAACAATTATAAATATTACATGTGAATAGCATCGTTATATGAATGGTATTCTAATATCTGATTTTAGATGTTGAATAGGTTAATATTGTAGATTTCATGGCAACACTTGCCAGTGGTGGTGGACTTCAAAGCTTTACGGAGGTAATAAAATAAATAGTTTAATGAATGAATTGTACTTACTAGATTTTTGTATGTGACTTGTGTGCTTTATTGTGTGTACTTCCATGTTTAGATGAATGTGTGTGTATGTTAGGAGCCATGATTTGCCTTACTATTATAGTTTTTGTAATTGAATAATGTTGTTTTATTTCTAGATGATGCAGGCTGTGGAGACACCTCCCCATGTTCATAGGGCAATGGAGCATGGTGTGGCCTCTACGATTCATAGCTCCATGGCATTAACAGGGGTATGAGGCAGATTAGTAAATTTTAATTTACATTCATTGTTATAGTTGTCTATTTTTGAAAAATCAAAAGATTATTGATTTGAAGTTTAATTTCTATCTGGATGGTTTCTATAGGACATGACATCACCACAGCCTATTCCTGCTACTGAGGCAAGTGAGGAGACAAATTATATGGTAGTGGTAAGTGATTATTTTGTTAAATGTTTCATTTTTTATAACATGTAATTTCTATATATTAATGTCTTACTTTTTATTGTAACAGCTAAAGATGCAAGAAGAACTAAATAGGAGGAGCAACCCTCGGGTTCATAGTAGACCACCCACATGCACGTCTCCATCCTCTTGAAGATCAAAGGCTGCTCATGATCTATTCTCTTCACCAGCCAGAGGGGAATGACTTTTTATTGTGTTCCTTTGTTGTATGCCTATATGGCATTTGTGGACATATACTTTGTATTATATATAGTTGACATTGTATGCCTATATGGCATTCTTGTAAGCCTATATGGTTATTTTGTATATATGTTATACTTATATCGACAGATATTGATGTATGCCTATATGAATATTTGGTTAATACAACTCTTTTTTTATTGATGGCATCCATACTTGCATTATAAGTTTGGTAGCCTGATATCTTGAAACACTAGGATGAATATCCAAGTCATTAGGATGATTGCGCCTTGAGAAAAAGTCATTAAGATGAGTGCCTAAAGGAGGCATTCTTAAACATTCAAACATTGAGTAACAAGCATGAAGGGTTAAGGCGTAATTTGCAACTCATAAAGCCTCAAAAGGGAACCCAACTTGGATAGAGCATTCATTTAAGACAAGGCACCCATTGACACTTGTTCCACCATAAAAGTGTGCCTAAGGTGGAAGGAGAACAAGCCTCTAGTAAGTGAAGCGCACCTATTGTCTAAACCACTTTATTATGGTGCCCTAACATGAGGAGGAGTATATAAGTCAATAGGAAATGGTGCCAATAATGCAAATGAAGGACTAAGTGGCATTTTTAATAAGCATCAATTCACCTTGAGCTTTCAATAAATACATCAAATTGAGCCCCATAAGCCTAGGCGCCCTTTGCCTTCAAAAGAACTTTATATTGGCACCTTGGAGGAAATCAACTTACAATGACAAGTCTTGGAGGTTTCCCATTTTGGATGATGTCTTTTGAGATTAACTACAATGATTGAAAGTTAAGATGAGTGGAAAGAACCTATCTTGAACCTTAGGCACCCTTCATGTAATTTCCCACCATCATGAGCACCTAGATCTAAGAAGAATGAGTGAATGAAGGATCTTAACATCAAGAAGCATGTTATCAATCAACTTGGAGAAGTATTTGACAATAATTATGATGAATTGAGTACATGGAAGTAAAGGAAGTACATATCAACTCCAAAGTGTGCCTAATGATCAATAAGAAATTCTTCCAAAGCAAAGGCGCTCATTATGAATTTTCCTACTAGTTTTGGCGCCTTGAAGTCTAAGTGCATGAAAATCATGAGGATGAGTGCTTAGGGATGAGATAGTCTTCATAAGAGTTTAAATAAGAACATCATCAAAATGCGCCTTGGTAGAGAGACTTGAGACCATCATCAAATAAGCCAAAATATCTATCTCCAATCTAGGCACAAATTCTAGCTCCTCCCAACTCAAATGAGTGCCCAAGTTGAAGTCAACTTTCATCTATACAACCCTCAGATTGTGCCTTGATTGAGGAAGGGATTTGAACCTCAAAATTTAATCATCTCAAGAAAAAATCTTCCTTAGACACTTGGCATTTGATTGAAATCATTGAGAATTAGAAAGAACCACCTAAGGATGTAAGGGGCACTTTTCACCCATACAAGCCTAAAATTGCGCCTAAGGGAAATGACTTGATTTCATATCAATAGGTGAGTGCCTTGAGAGAAAGGATCACTCTAAGTCATTATCAATTGTTGAAAGCACAAAAATGATAAAAATAAAGGTAATTGAGTTAGGTGCACTTTAGCCTCTGAGGACACCTCAATGAGCACCTTGGGTGAAATTGGATGAGATGACCTTTTGGAGTGAGCACTTGAAAGATATAATTCATTCTAAGACATGTCTCATCATTTATAATTGCAAAATTGTAGGTATAAAGACATTTAAATCTAGGCACACTCTCCATCAGTACAAACCCATTCTAGTGCCTAAGGGAGAAATTGCATTGAAAGACACCTTTTGAATGAATCTCTTAAGGGAGATTGACCTCTTTAAGCCATTACAATTGTTTTAAATCATTTAAAGTGATAAATATGGACCAACTTGTGTTAGGCACCCTTTGCTCTTCTTTTTACCTATATATGCACCTAGATTTGTAGTAAGATTATTCCATGTTTAAAGAGGATTCCTTTGTGTTATAAAATGTTTATCATGAGGATTGATATGTTTCTTGGTTTGTATTATAGGAAGATTGAAGGAAAAGGTAGGAGCAAGAGCTTGGAGTCACCTAGAGTCATCATGTAGCTGCTCCAAAGGAGCCTTTCACATTCATTCATGGCAGAGAGTTAAGATGGAAGTAATCACTGCCAAGGAAACACCACTTCAAGAGGTAGCTACTCCAAGAGGTCACAACAAGATATATTTCAAGTCTTCTTCATCAATGACATCACCAGTTGCATCATGTTCGAAGACTTCCATCTATCACTTCAAGTTCCATTCATCTTCAAGTATCAACTAGATTCTTCATCAAACATCACTTCAAGATCAGCATGTAGCCTCTCCAAAGGAACTTCTCATCATTATCAAGCATTCCAAAGACATCCATTCAATTTCAAGTCCCTTTGATACATTCAAGCCTCCTTGAGAAGTCATCTACTTCACATATAAGGGAAAGTGTTATCATCAATATCTACACTTCAAGGAACCTTTCAAGTTGGAACACTTCTTCATTGAACATTCGAAGACATCCATCCAAGCTTCAAGTTCTTTCACAATCTTCAAGTCCAAGAGAAATTGCATCTAGTGAACTCATTAATTGGCACCTAGGAGGAAAAGACCTTAAACTTACATTATTTAGTCAGCACTTTAGAAATTGAGCCATTCCTAGTCAATTGGAGTCATAAAATATCAAATACAAAGTCAAATTGGACTTAGGTGCCCCTTCATGTAATTTCCCACCATCATGAGCACCTCGATCTAGGAAGATCATCCAATTGCACCTAGGAATAAGATACAAGTCCAAGACCTCAAATTTGAGCACCTAGAAGTGTGATGGATTGAAGAAGCTACATTGGTGCCTAAGGGTAAGTTGTATCTAATGACATCACCTAATTGAGTGCCTAGGAGGTATAAAGCTTAACATTGACATGAGGACAAGTGCTTAGTAAAGGAGAGTTTCTCAAACATTTAAGCATGTGAATGAAGTCATAGAAATGCACTAAGTCATCTAGGTGCCATTTTCCTCTTGTGTACCTTTACATTTGCACCTAAGAAGAAGTTGCTTTAGTTCATTGGAGTGTTTGAGTATTGAGGATTTCTTAGCAATGCTTTGCAACTTTACACTGCCTCCTTCTGACTATTTTTGGGGCAGTAGAAAACCTTTCACCATGGGCAAATACCTCAGAGATATAAAAAATCAAGAGAGGTTATTGTAGAGGCACTCTACAAGATCATGTTGCCTCAGATGAAATGTTTCTAAGTGACATAGTTTTCGAGTAACATCTTGTCAAAGATTGCTACTTTTTTGTACTTTGGACTCTTTAGGGATATCGTCGGTACAATGTAGCTCAGACTATTTCGACATGTTTGGGTGAAAAATAGGACCATTCCTAGTGTAAATGTACCCATTCAGACGTGTTGGAACAATCAGTTTGGTCGCATCAAGAGTAGGATGAAAGTTACACCCCTTTGCAACTTTACACTGCCTCCTACTAATTTTTGGCGTAGCAGAAAACCTTTCACCACGGGAAAATGCCTCAAAGATATAAAAAACTAAGAGAGGTTATTGTAGAAACACTCTATGTGATCATGTTTCCTTAGATAGAATATTTATAAGTGACACAGTTTTCAAGTAACATCTCGTCAAAGATTGCTACCTTTTTGCACTTTAGACTCTTCAGGGATATTGTCGGTACAAGGTAGTTCAGACTGTTTCGACATGTTTGGGTGAAAAAAAGGACCATGCCTAGCATAAATGTACCCATTTAGACACATTAGAATAGTCAGTTTGGTCGCATCAGAAGTAGGATGAAAGTTACACCCCTTTGTAACTTTACTGTACCTCCTTCTGATGATTTTTGGGGCAGCAACAATCCTTTCACCACGGGCAAATGCCTCAGAGATATAAAAATTGAGAGAGGTTATTGTAGAGGCACTCTACGTGATCACGTTACCTCAGAAAGAATGTTTCTAAGTGACAATTTTCAAGTAACATCTCATCAATGATTGTTGCCTTTGTGCACTTTGGACTCTTCAGGGATATCGTCGGTACAATGTAGCTTGGACTGTTTTGACATGTTTGGGTAAAAAATAGGACCATGCCTAGCATAAATGTACCCATCTGGATGCATTGGAATAGTCAGTTTGGTTGCATCATGAGCACGACGAAAGTTACACCCCTTTGCAACTTTATACTGCCTCCTTCTGATGATTTTTGGGGCAGCAGAAAACCTTTCACCACGGGAAAATGCTTTAGAGATATAAAAAATTGAGAGAGATTATTGTAGAGGCACTCTACATGATCATGTTTCCTTAGATGAAATGTTTCTAAGTGACACAGTTTTCGAGTAACATCTCATCAAAGATTGCTATCTTTTTACACTTTGGACTCTTCAGGGATATCATCAGTACAATGTAGCTCAGACTATTTCGACATGTTTGGGTGAAAAATAGAACAATGCCTAGCCTAAACGTACCCATCCAGACACGTTGGAACTATCAGTTTGGTTGCATCAGGAGCAGGACACCAAAAATGCATAACATGATGATGTAAAAATGTGTATATGTGTAAAAATGCAGTAGGAAATTAAAAAAAGATAAACCTTACAAATTAATGTGCATACTTACAACTCAATGTAACATGACTTTACAAAATCAATGTGAATACTTACAAATTAATCCAATGAACCATCCGGGTCTGCTCTACTCTTTATTGTGTCAAGTATTGCTTCATGGTCAGACTCATGCACCTTCTACAAGATTTTGTTCAAAGGTCTACCCCGATACTTTATCAAATGAACATTGGATGCCACAACAAGGTTCGAGTAATGAAGAATCTTTGGATGCGTGTCAAAGTCCTGAAACAGCCAAACATTAACACTCTTATGTGGGTACCTTCTAAGCCATGTTCCAGTAATAACCACTAAGCCTGTAGGGTATTTGATGTTTTCTTCATCTGTAACAGGGGCCTCCAATTTCTTTTTGGCCTCAACACAATGACATAAGTAATAATTTGTTCCCTCTTCATTATCTTCATCTGCAATAACTACATATACGTGCCCTACATTGATATGTGTAGCAAATTAGATGAAATTAGTCAACATTACAAAAACACTACAAAGTAAGATGAAATTACCTGGTTGAACTAGATGAAATTAGATGCATATACATGCCCTATATTACTTGGTTGAACTAGATCTGATATGTGGTCAAAGTCAACTGATGATTCCATCTGTGTTAGTTCTAGTGCCGTTAGGTGTTGATACGTGTCAAGTGGGCTAAGATAACTTAACTGCCATTCGTCAACCCACTCCTTTGACTCACACTCATCCCAGACTTGAATTATACAGGAAGGACAAAAGCATGACATCTTTCATGTATGGATACTAAATGAACCTGCAATTGAGCTTCTGAAAGAGTGCACCTCATTTGATCCTGTCAGTGTACAATAGTCCTCATATGGTGCAATGTTAGTATCATCTATCAACCAAAAAAATATACGAACTTAAGACTTACCTTCATTACCTAGACCCATGGAAGCATTACACCACTCGACAATTGATTCTGCATCTGTCAACTTTGCATTGTCTTTATACTTTAACTCTTCTCGTGCTATGGCTCTTTTTATACATGCTCCTGCACCATCATACTCCCCCTTTCCATGCCCGGCCTCACAAAAGTTCCACATATGTTGAATACCTGTAAAATTATGCCTCCTACTCAGCCAATAGAAATTTTGTGAGTTCTTGAACTGTGACACACAGTTATCCCACCATATGATATGCTGACTGGACGATATGCCCCTTCTAGCCAAATCATTGTAGAACACCTGAAAACAACCTTGCACGAACTCTGTAGAATGCGTACAATCATCACTAATATAGAAATTATACTACCTTATGATCTTTCTATCATCCTCTGTACTATCATTCGCATGAATGAATGTGATGTGCATAAATATAGAAACCTATGTGGAGTTGTAATATTGTGATTGTACCTCACGCTATGGATGTAGACTATAGTTCTCTGCAAAGTCAACGACTGAAACAATGCTACCAATTGGAAATGTGTCCTTGCATAACTTGAATTGAAAGTCCAACCATCAAGCTCTATGGGCATGTCTTGCATACTCATACACTACGTTGTCACAAAATATAGGCATAAACTGATACACTGGAATCTTTTCAATAACCAATTCACACCTCTTTGCTTCTTTACCATCTTTTGTATTGTATGCCACTATTTTATACTTGCCAAACTCTACTAGTTCATTTACAACTGCATGTGTTCTTTCCATGTGTTCACATATTGGCAAATGTTGCAAGACACCGCAACGATGACATGTGCCATCCAAGCATATTTCTTGTAGAATATTTGACCTTCCTCTCTTTCACATATAATTCTTGATATGAAGTCTCTTGAAGATGTTGGTGGGGCACATATGGCACAACCCTATAAAACATTGTTAGTATGCATATCTAAAATATAGACCTATAAGCATCAAAATGGTTAGAAAATTTAATATGTAATCTACAACAACAAGTAGTGCATGTGTGATTTATCTTGACATAGAAAGGTTTTAGCATTTCAAAATATCTTTGACAAATTTTATTTGAGGATACTTCTCTAGAAATTCACCATAAGAATATGTTTGAGTCTCATCCAAAAAATGCTTTGGATGTGGCTCACGGTTCTGACTATCGATTCTCCTTCTTATGACATCCCTTTGATTCGGAGATACCCTTGTGTAATTCTTCCAAAATATTCAATTAGTGATCTCAATGCTTCAACAATTGGTTTATCTTTTCATGGTAGTCTCCCCGAGAATGCCCATAATTCATTGGCATTAGTGTCCTTAATTCTTTGGTGTCTTCCAATGGCTCTTGATAAAGTTTTCCTATTAATGCTCAATTCTTGACTCTTCTTTCTAATGAGATGAGCTTTCCTCATTTGACTACTTACTATAGTCAATTTAATCACACGCCGTGTTGCATTACTATTATTTGTGCATGAGGTGTTACCCACACTCTCATATGCACTCATTAGATTCTTGACAATAGATTTTTCACTTGAAGCCTCTGATGTTCTCAACCCAAGAATCTTCATGATGGACCTATACTTTATACTTCGCATCATTTCAATGAATAGTTGACATCTTGCAGTCTCATTTAACTTTTCAAAGAACAATCTCCAAATCTTATGAGCATATCTTCTACAAGTGCATTTTGGAATCTTACCTTCCATTGGCTGCAAAATATTCTCATCAATTTCAATCAAATAATTTGGCTTTCTATGCAAAATTCTAGGTGGTGTTAAGTTAGGTAAATTCATCTCAACATTAGGAATTTCATCAATATTTAAATGAGATGGGCTAGATGGCATACCTTCGACTAAAGATGGAATAGATGACATACCTTGAGGTTGAGGTGGGAATGATGGTGTACCTCCTTCATCACATGTGAATGATGATGTACTCTCAACTTGAGATGTGGTAGATGGTGTCCCTACATGTTGACTTGCGGTAGAGGACGTGTCTCCAACTATGGTATTCAAATCTCTCATAGCATGAAGTTTTTGCATTCATTCTCTTTGTGCCACCAATACCATATCTCTTTGTGATGATTGTGGTTCCTCTTCAATTGGTATGCCATCATTTATCATGTCCAATTTCCTCTTCTCATGAAGTTCCCTCATAGCCATTGCTTTCTTTGCATTCTTAGCTTCTATCTCTTCCTATGTTGGTTTAATTCTTGATCGTTTCCTCAGCATGATGGAGAATTTGTCTGTAGCATGATAAAGAGACTAATATTACTTCCTAAGAAATGAATACAAGATGATAGTGGGATTGTATTTTTATTATGTTGTAAGGATTTATTCTTGTATAGTTTGACATCATGGTATGTTAAGGTCTATTTATTACACATAATTATTAAAGAGCCCAAGTGTAGAAAATATACATGGCATCATGTGAGATTGTAGGTTGTTTTCTTGATTGGGAATGTGTCTATTTTAAACATGTATGATAAAGCATGATAAAGTAATTCAATCTGAATTAAGGAAAATGTAAAGAACATGCATGTAAAGATTTGACATACCTAAAAAATGAAGATTCGAATGGAGAGAGTACCTAATTATGTAGTGTTTTTTTCTTCTTGCATCAAACTCCTCAATAATTTGAGTTTTTCACCACTTGCTTCCTTTTCAATGTTAAATTGAATAACACTCAAATATAATTACTAACAATACTATTAACCAATCTATAATGTTAAATTCCTAAAATTAAATCACAATTAACATTGCAACACTACAAAAATTGAAACTTGAATAGATATATATCAAACTTGGTGTGAAAAATATGTTATTTCCTCCTCAAGTTGGCAAAGTAGAAAAGGTGGTGGAAAGATCATGCAAAGGTGGTACAATGTGTCAAATGTGCATGTGAACTTCCCAACAACATGAAAGCACTTCTTTTTTGTCAGAGCATGCATAGAATCACTACGAAAATAGAGCATGTGGGCCTGGATCACAGGGGTCAACAGTTTTTTATTATTTCTATAGTAGGACAAAATGCGAGCGCGCTATAATGCACTCGCATTTTGTCCTGCTATAGATTGATCACATCCTATGCATTTTCTTCTTTGGTGATCCATTTCTCTTTCCAAACCTTCCCCTTTAGACTTGAATGACCACAAGGTTTTTGAGGGAGAACTTTTCTTGTTTCCTATAAGAGCTTGCCAGATGCTCTGCCATATGATAGGCATAACAATGAAAGGGCAAGCCCTCATAATCAAGTTCTTGATAGAAAATGCCCATTGAGGAAGAAAGACAAATCTTCTTTGGAAACAGAAGTTCTATTTTGTGACAAATCCTTATCCAAACATAAATAGCAAGGGTTCTATCAAGCGATTGCCAATCCACTTCCACAAAGTCTCCTGAAGACTTCCTGATTGATTCCAAAACATCCACACCCCAAAACTAGAGAGGCAATCAATATAATCGAACCCATCAATCTGCATTTTATGATAGAAACTCTCTTTAGGCTAGATTAAGAGTCCAACATTTCAGCTCAAGTCTAAACCCATCAACATCTAAATAACCTGAATACAAAATCTTTGTTTGCCTATCTTTAGAACTCAACCCTCAACGTTAAACCCTAATCCTTCAACCCTCAACTTTGATCCCTTGACCCTCAACCCTATCCCTAAACCTTAAATCCTAAAGCCTCAACCCTCAACCCTCAATGTCAAATTCTAATCCCTTGACCCTTCACTCTAATCCATCAACCCTAAACCCTATCCCTAAACCCTCAACACTATACCTTAAACCCTAATCCCTTAACCCTCAACCCTAAACCTTATCCCTAAACCCTAATCCCTCAACCCTCAACCCTAATCCATCATCCCTCAACTCTAATCCCTCATCCCTAAACCCTAAATGCTATCCCTATTTCTAAACCCTCAATAGACTCGATACTATACCTTAAACCCTAATCCCTTATCCCAAAACCCTCCAACCCTATCCCTAATTGTTATACCCTCCACATTCTACTTTAACCCTAATCCCTCAACCCTCAACCCTATCCCTAAACCCTTGACCCTCAAACCTCAACCCTCAACCTGTAACATTAAACCCTAATCCCTCAACCCTTAACTCTGATCCCTCGACCCTCAACTCTATCCCTAAACCCTAAACCCTAAACCCTCAACCCTCAACCCTCAACATCAAATCCTAATCCCTCGACCCTTCACTCTAATCCCTCAACCCTAAACTCTATCCCTTAACCCTCAACACTATACCTTAAACCCTAATCCCTCAACCCTCAACCCTAAACCTTATCCCTAAACCCTAATCCCTCAACCCTCAACCCTAATCCATCATCCCTCAACTCTAATCCCTCATCCCTAAACCCTAAATGCTATCCCTATTCCTAAACCCTCAACAGACTCGATACTATACCTTAAACCCTAATCCCTTATCTCTAAACCCTCCAACCCTATCCCTAATCCTTATACCCTCCACACTCTACTTTAACCCTAATCCCTCGACCCTCAATCCTATCTCTAAAACCTTGACCCTCGAACCTCAACCCTCAACCCTCAATGTCAAACCCTAATCCCTCAACCCTTAACTCTGATCCCTCGATCCTCAACCCTATCCCTAAACCCTAAACCCTAAAGCCTCAACCCTCATCCCTCAACGTCAAATCCTAATCCCTTGACCCTTCACTCTAATCTCTCAACCCTAAACCCTATCCCTAAACCCTCAACATTATACCTTAAACCCTAATCCCTTAACCCTCAACCCTAAACCTTATCCCTAAACCCTAATCGCTCAACCCTCAACCCTAATCCGTCATCCCTCAACTCTAATCCCTCATCCCTAATCCCTAAATGCTATCCCTATTCCTAAACCCTCAATAGACTCGATACTATACCTTAAACCCTAATCCCTTATCCCTAAACCCTCTAACCCTATCCCTAATCCTTATACCCTCCACACTCTACTTTAACCCTAATCCCTTGACCCTCAAACCTCAACCCTCAACCCTCAATGTCAAACCCTAATCCCTCAACCCTATCCCTAAACCCTAAACCCTAAAGCCTCAACCCTCAACCCTCAATGTCAAATCCTAATCCCTCAACCCTTCACTCTAATCCCTCAACCCTAAACCTTATCCCTAAACCCTCAACACTATACCTTAAACCCTAATCCCTCAACCCTCAACCCTAAACCTTATCCCTAAACCCTAATCCCTTAACCCTCAACCCTAATCCTTCATCCCTCAACTCTAATCCCTCATCCCTAAACCCTTAATGCTATCCCTATTCCTAGACCCTCAACAAGCTCGATACTATACCTTAAACCCTAATCCCTTATCTCTAAACCCTCCAACCCTATCCCTAATCCTTATACCCTCAACACTCTACTTTAACCCTAATCCCTCGACCCTCAACCCTATCCCTAAACCCTTGACCCTCAAACCTCAACCCTAATTCATCAACCCTAAACCCTAATCCCTCAAACCTAAACCCTATCCCTAAACCATCAACCCTCAACACTATACCTTAAACCCTAATCCCTATCACTCAACCCTTAACCCTTAAAACTTAAACCCTATCCCTACACCCTCAACACTTAACACTGTATCTTAAGCCTTAAACCCTCATCCCTAAAGCCTCAACCCTCAATCCTTAAACCTTCAACCCTAAACCCTATCCCTAATCCCTCTACCCTCGACACTCTAACCCTAACCTTGACATTAAATGCTAATCCATCAACCCTAAACCCTAATCTGTTAACCCTAAACCCTATCCCTAAACCCTCAACACTATACCTTAAACCCTAATCTATCAACCCTAAAACCTAATCCCTCAAGCCTCAACCCTAAACACTATCAATAAACCCTCAACCCTTGACACTATACCTTAAACCCTAATCCATCAACCCTCAACCCTAATTCCTCAAACCTTAATCCTAATCCCTCATCCCTAAACCCTAAACACTATCCCTATTCCTAAACCCTCAACCATTGATACTCTACCTTAAACCCTAATCCTTTATCCCTAAACCCTAAACCCTATCCCTCAACCCTTAACCCTTAAAAATTAAACCCTAAAACCTATCCATAAACCCTCGATGCTCAACACTATATTTTAAACCCCAATCCCTTAACCCTCAGTCCTAAAGCCTCAACCCTCAATCGTTAAACCTTCAACCCTAAACCCTATCCCTAATCCCTCTACCCTCAACACTCTACTTTAACCCTAATCCCTTGACCATCAACCCTATACCTAAACCCTCAACCCTCAACCCTCAACTCTCAACATTAAACCCTAATCCGTCAACCCTAAACCCTAATCCATCAACCCTAAACCCTAATCCCTCAACCCTAAACCCTATCCATGAACCCTCAACCCTCAACACGATACCTTAAACCATAATTCCTCAACCCTAAACCCTATCCCCTATCCCTAAACCCAACAAAACTGCTTTGCCTTATGTTAGGTTGTTAAACCCATCATTTTTGACACTCTTCTCTTAAAGATATTTGAGTTGCAATAATATGTCAGAAAAATGGCTATGAACTTTTTTAATGTTAGTAATGTTATATGGCATGTTTTTCTGGCCCATCTGGGGTTCATTATGCCAATAGGTGTACACACTATGAGAAAAGCTTTGCGTATGGTACATCCATAGTGAGTAATTAACAATTGAAATCAAAAGGATGATCATTATGAGAAAAGATTTGCATTGGGGTACATCTATGTTTCTTGTTGTCCACTCCGCACTTAGGGGGTATATTGTTATGAAACAGGCAACTAATCTCCCATTGTTTACTGGCTCTATCCACAAGAACTACTAAACTATACCTTAAACCCTAATCCCTAAACCCTAAACTTTCAACCCTAAACCCTATCCCTAATCCCTCTACCCTCAAAACTCTACCTTAACCCTAATCCCTTGACCCTTAACCCTAAACGCTATCCCTAAAGCCTCAACCCTAAACCCTAATCCCTCAAGGTCCTAAACTCTAATCCCTTATTCGTAAACTCTAAATCCTATCCCTAAACGCTCAACCCTCAACCTTAAACCTTAATCACTCAATCCTTATCCACCCCTCTCTTCCCCTATTTGGCTCACTCCCATCTCTACCCTCCTCTACCCTCGACACTATACATACATACATACATACATATAGGCATACATAGATACATACATACGTACATATAGGCATACATAGATACATACATACATACATATAGGCATACATAGATACATACATACATATAGGCATACATACATACATACATACATGATTAATAGCCTTGAACATAAAAAAATTAAGGGGAACATAATGTGAGTGCGTTATAATGCACTTGCGTTATTTCAAACATGGCAAACAACACAAACTTTTGCGGAAAAGGAAAAATGCAAAGCAAAATATAACGCGAGCGCATTATAATGCGCTTGCGTTACTTTGGGAATCCCAAGCCTTGGGCTTGGGATTTGCTTTGGATTTCCAACCCAAAGGCTTGGAGTGCCTTTTGAATAGCCACAGACGTGTTTTTCCATATTCTTCAAGATTTCACATAATTTTGTTCGTGCTAACCCTCAGATTTGCACATGTTTTAAGGTCAAATGAATTGAACACCTGGGTAATGTTAGACTTTCTCTTAGCTATTTGACAATGTGATTTTTTTCACATTTTAACAATGTTAAGCCTTTCATCTTTAATTTCTTTTGTTTGTGTGTCCGTTTTTGGGCAAAAACCAATGTTTGGTCTTTTTTTCATTGTAAATTAACTATTCATTGAAATTTTTAAAAAATATATATTTAGAAACTAGACTCCATTCTACAAATATTAAAAAAAGAAAAAAATGATTTTCAATTAGTTTTCAAAATTTATAGGGGTAGCATGGCCAAAATCCTATTTTTAAGGTTGTGTTCACTTTAAAAATTAGTAAAAAATCAAATATTCATAAAAAAATTATCAAAAAAATCAGGCATAAACTATATGCTATTAGATAATTTCTCATTGAAGCGATTTTAAAAATACCAAAAAAAGTTGACCTTTTAAGGGAGCCACAAAACATGCTATGTTATGTTTTTTTGACATAAACAACACCAATTTATGTGGCTTCCTCTTTTGAACCCCTTAATCTATGTCATTTAAAAAAAATAGTAGTTTAGAAAGTAGACTCGGAGCACTACGAACATTGTTTTGGTTGCATCTCCAAATTTTTTGTGTAACTATGCTCAATTTCTCATCCAAGGCCTGTATTTCCTGATTTCAAAAAAAAAGTGGCCACTTAAGACCCCTTTTTGGCCCCCCATCTTCTTGCACTTACCCTCTACCGCTTCCTTTACTCTACTTTTCCTTTTGGACCTTTCTCATAATCTTTCCTTTTACACTCAAGGACAACTTTTCATGAGTCAACTACAAGTATTTATACACTTGCTCAACTTGAATGATCATCAAATTCGACATTACAATCATCAACCATTGCAGCAATCTCCAAGGTCGACATTACAATCATTTAAAAAATAGGTCTTGACCTATTACAACATTATGCAAAGGGGATGAATTAAAAGTGTACGTGGATCATGCCATGCCTTAGCTGGGACTCAAACATGATCTTCCATGCTTCATCATGCATCCTTAATCTACTAGAGATCTCTGCAATCACTGGGATCAACTAGGTCGGTCAAAAATGGTTACACAACATACAATCCGAAAGTAATCTTCAAACACCTTCACAATTCTTCCACATAGACCAATGTAATGATGGGAACATGATTAGGAGGTATCCACAAGCATGTTATAGTCATCAGGAGCAACCGTACAAACCTTAACCACTTTATCTATAGGAATTTTCTCACCGAAACACATAAACTTCTCTATCTTCATCTGTCATAAGGAAAAGATAGCTTGCGGACCACCAAAACATGAACCACTATAATTGTAGGCACTTATCATCATCCCAGAGTTCCCTCTAGAACCATAAAGCAAGATACTTTATTGCAAAGAGATGTGAAGCATAATACTTTCTCCCTGTCCCAACTAAACTTACAGAAAAGGTAGGTTTTACTCTGGTGAATGCAACTCTCTCAATTCTTCACACTAGAGGCTCAAACTTACGATTTAACATCTTTAGACATCCCTTTAGATAAATTCCAATCCGTAAACCAAGATCTTTATCCAACAGGAGATGTGGAGCAATCTATCAGGTTGTTCTTCAACATACCACTCACTATCTATTCTGCACTTCACTGAAACTCATTTATTTCTTCCGAAGAGGCCAATTTTCTCAATATCTTCGACATACAAGGCTTCCAAATAAGTAGTAGAATAAGATATAGTTGACACCAATGACAACAAAGATATGTTGACATCAATGACAGCACCGATTAGGCACATACTTGCAACACTCTCCTCCTTTGTCATTGATGGCAACATATGATGTGAAAAACTGCAACAACCATCAAGACAAGATTCTCCCCCTTTCTCTTTACACATCTACACTCTTTCTTTCTATAGGATTCTCCCCTTTCTCTTTACACATCTGCACTTTTTGTCTATCTAAGTTTTCACATGAATTCTCTCCCCCTTTTACATCAATGGCAAAGGGCACATACTTGCACTCTTCTTCTCTGATCCAATCTCTCTTCTAAACTCTCTGACTACTCCCCCTAAGAAATAGCCCTAAAAGGCATCAATCTGGATCTTTGAGCACCTCTAGACTGATTCACTATTGTGCATCATAGTTTAGAGTAGGAGGGGTGATAACCCCTAACTTTTCTCTAAGATACTCGAAAGTATCCTTAGGCAGAGGCTTGGTAAAAATGTTTTGCAATCTGATCTTTGGTAGAAACATACTCCAACTTGACTTCATACTCTATCACCTATTCTCTTAGAAAGTGATACCTAATGGATATGTGCTTTGTCCTTGAGTGCATTACTAGATTATTTGATATGTTTATGGCACTTGTGTTGTCATAGAAGATTGTAATTGGATCTTCATACATGACTCTGATGTCCTTCAAAGTTTGCTTCATCCATAACACTTGAGTGCAATTGCATGTTGCTATAATGTATTCTGCTTCTGTAGTAGATAGGAATATTGAATCTTATTTCTTGCTCAACCAAGATACCAACCTTTTTCCCAAGAAGAATGCACCTCCACTTGTGCTTTTTCTATCATCCATATTTCCAGCCCAATCTGCATCAGTATATGCACTGAGAGTAAAATCATTGTCCTTAGGATACCACAATCCATAATCCATTATACCTTTGAAATATCTTAAAATTCTCTTGACTACCATCACATGAGATTTCTTGGGTTCTTCTTGAAACCTTACTAAAAGACATACTACATGCTTGATGTCAGGTCTGGTTTGAGTTAGATAAAGTAATCCTCTAATCATAGATCTGTACCTTTTCTGGTCTACCATGGGTGAGTTATCATCTTTACTCAACTTACAACTAGTTATCATAGGTGTGTAAACTAGTTTAGAGTTTTCCATCCCAAACTTCTTTAACAACTCTTTCACATACTTAGACTAAGAAATGAATATACCTTTATCTGATTGATTTATTTGCAGACCTAAAAAGAAGTTCATCTCACCAAACATGGACATTTCAAATTCACTTTGCATTTCTCTAGCAAAAATTGAGTACATACCTTCATTGCCTCCAAAAATAATATCATCAACAAAAACTGCAACAATTAAGATTTGTTCATCATTGATCTTGAAGTAGAGATTGTTGTCAGTAGTACCCTTACTGAACCCTATTTGTATCAGATACCTATCCAACCATGCATACCATGCCCTAGGAGCTTGTTTTAATCCATAAAAAGCCTTCTTCAATCCGCATACCATGTCACCATGATCTGATGACTAGAATCCTTTAGGTTGTTCAATATAGACTTCTTCCAACTCTCCATTTAAGAAAGTAGACATCACATCCATTTGGTAAACCTTGAAATCTTTGTAGGCTGCAAAAGCCAAAAACATCCTTATTGCTTCAATCCTTGCCATTGGAGAAAAAGTTTCTTTAAAGTCTTTTCCTTCAACTTGAGCGTATCCTTTGCATACCAACCTTGCTTTGTTTCTTACCACTTCACCATTCTCATTCATCTTGTTTCTGAAGACCCACATTGTGCCAATTACATTTTTATCTATTGGTCTGGGAACAAGATCCCAAGTCTGATTCTTCTCTATCTGCATCAACTCCTCTTCCATAGCCTTTACCCAATTCTCATATTTGCAAGCCTCATCTATAGTTTTAGGTTTAATCTTGGAAATCAGACTGAAATTTACTTGTTCCTCTACAACTTTTCTTTTGGTTAAGATCCCTTTTATCTTATCTCCTATGATTTGATCTTCAGAATGATTGAGTCTCACATACCTTGGAGTTTTGGTTGCACTTATCGAGGCTTGTTCTTCTTCATCTGAGCTATCTTCATGCTGCACCACTTTTGAAACATCTAGTTCCTTTGATTCATATCCACTTGATTCTGAAGACCTTTCCTTACTTTCATCAACTTTGACATTTGCAATTTCAATGATCTTATTCAACCTCTTATTATAGCACCGGTATGCCTTTCTCTCAGTGGAGTAACCAAGGAAGATTCCTTCATCACATCTAGCATCAAACTTGCCAAGATCTTCTTCCCTTTTGATATAACATTTGCTACCAAAAACTTTGAAATATTTCACAGTAGGAACTTTACCATGCCACAATTCATAAGGAGTCTTAGAACTGTTACCTTTTACTTGGACTCTGTTTAGGATGTATACATCAGTTTGAATTGCCTCTTTCCAATATACTTCTAGAAAATCATCTTCCTTCATCATGGTTCTAGTAGCTTCTTGAAATGTTCTATTTTTCCTCTCAACAACTCCATTTTGTTGTGGAGTTCTAGGCGCAGATAACTATCTCTTTATTCCATGTTCTTCACAAAAGAAATTGAATTCATTTGATGTTAACTCTCCTCCTCTATCAAACCTCAAGCATTTGATTTTCAAATCCATCTCATTTTCAACCATTGCCTTAAATGCCTTGAACTTATCTAGAGCTTTAACTTTTTATTTAAAAAAGGTAACCCAAGTCATTCTAGAATAATCATCAATAAGCAACATGAAATACCCATCTCCTTGCAGACTTCTTACTCTGGTAGGTCCACATAGATATGTATGTACTAGCTCAAGTAGTCCTCCAACTGATTGGTCCTTGCTTTTGAAACTTGTTCTTATTAGTTTCCCAAATTGACACTCCTTGCAAATAGGATTAGCAGGCTTCAAAAGCCTAGGCAAATCTCTAACAACTTATATAGTACTTATCTTCATACACAACCTTCTATCAATAACCCATTCAACCTTGTCCTTAATGACTTGAGAAGCCAAAGCACTTTCCACTAGTTTTTCTTCCTTCACATAGCTAGTAGAATTAGTAGACATAGGATCTTCCTTAATAGAAATAAACAAGCATTTATTTCTAGAAGTACTAGCATTATTCGGTTCACCATTATTTGATACTCCTTCATCATCATCAAAATTTTCAACATAATAACACTTCTTTTGGGTCCTAGGCTCATTCTCATTTCTTTTTCTATTTCTTTCAATTCTTTTAGGACATCTGGAAGCAAAATGACCTACTTTACCATAGGAAAAACATTTGAAAGGTAATTTACCTTTATACTTACCAGATCCTCTTTGTAGTATGTCCACAAAGTTGGCTTCAATTTCATCAAACTCATCATTAGATTCAACCTTGTACTTTTCTGATCTGGAAGTTTTTCCAGAAGTACTGGCTTTGAAGGTCGTATCAACTTTTGGCAGAGCATCACCAAACTCTCTCATTTCAAAAGTAGTAAGCTTACCAAGCAGCTGATCCCTGTCAACTTCTTTTACTTGCATAAATTCTTCAATTGTAGCTACCTTGTGACAATAGGCCTTGGGCAGAGATCTGAGAATTTTCATCACGATTTCCTTATCATCGAGAGTTCCCCCCATGGCTTTTATCCCTATGATAAGTTCATCAATTCTTTGCATAAAGGCTGATACATTTTCATCTTCATTCATCTTTAGACTTTCATATTTCACTTTCAGACTTTGTAGCTTGGCTTCCTTCATAGAATCATCACCTTCATATAGATTTTTCAACTTTTCCCATACCTCATTTACAGTTTCAAGATCCACAACTTTCATCAGTATTGAGTAAGTTAATGAGCTTAGCAGAGCATCTTTTGGCTTGACATCCATCTCATATTCTTTAATCTCATCTTCAATCATCATACCATTTTGAGGCATGGTGTATTTTGTTTTTGCAGCTTTCCATACTTTGTAACCAAGACAAATAAGATGACTTTTCATCTGAGCCTTCTAGAGAGAATAATTCGATCCATCAAAATGCATCACTTCCTTCTTGTAAGACATTTTGTATCTTCCTCAAGTTGTTAAACTTTCTTCAGAGGAACCTTGCTTTGATACCAATTATTGATATACACCGGACAACTAAGAGGGTGGGGGGTGAATAAGTTGTCTTAAAAACTTACAACATTAAACACTTATCAGCAATTATTATGATTTAACCATGAATGCATGAAATCAGAAACTTAACCACATATCCAACATCAAAAACAAGAGACACCAGATTTTACATGGAAAACCCCAAGGTCAGGAAAAACCACAGAGAGGATTAGCTCTCAATATATATTGCAATCTTGAAATAATGATGTTTAGGCTTGGTCACTCCATGAGCCTAAACATACTGACTCACTGTCATGAAGAACAACTAGGTCTAGAAGGCTCACTGCCTTAACCCTAGACCTAGCAAGATTACAATAAGGGCTGTTAAACTTTGAGGGTTGTTAAACCCTACTAGTGGCTCACTACCATGATCAACTCCCTTTTATGTTTGTGATTGAAGTACAACAATTCCTCTGCTATGCTCTGCCTTTACTTTTCTCTGTTGCTTCCTTTACTCTGCTTTGCCTCTTCTTTGCTCTTCCTTTTGGACGTTTCTCATAATCTTTCCATTTACACTCAAGGACAACTTTTCATGAATCAACTACAAGTATTTATACACTTGCTCAACCTTGGAATTATCATCAAGGTAGGGATTACAATCATCAACCATTGGAGCAATCTCCAAGGTCGAGATTACAATCATTTACAAAATAGGTCTTGACTTATTACAACATTATGCAAAGGGGATGAATTAAAAGTGTATGAAGATCACACCACACCTTAGTTGGGACTCAAACACAATATTCCATGCTTCATCACACTTCCTCAATCTTCCAGAGATCTCCGCAATTGCTGGGATCAACTAGGTCGGTCAAAACTAGTTACACAACATGCTATCCAAAAGTAATCTTCAAACACCTTCAAAATTCTTCCACGCTGACCAATGTAATGATGGGAACATGATTAGGAGGTATCCACAAGCATGTTATAATCATCAGAAGCAACCACACAAACCTTAACCACTTTATCCATAGGAATCTTCTCACTGAAACACATAAACTTCTCTATCTTCATCTATCATAAGGAAAATATAGCTTTTCGACCACCAAAACATGAACCACTGCAATTGTAGACACAAGTTATCATCATCCCAGAATTCCCTCTACAATTGTAGAGCAAGTTACTTTATTTCAAAGAGATGCAGAGCATAATACTTTCTCTCTGACCCAACTAAATTTAGAGAAAAGGTATGTTTTACTTTGGTGAATGCAACTCTCTCAATTCTTCACACCAGAGGCTCAAACTCAGGATTTAGCATCTTCAAAAATCCCTTTAGATAACTTCCAATCCACAAACTAAGATCTTCATCCCACAAGAGATGCGGAGTAGTCTACCAGATTGTTCTTCAACATACCACTCACTATCTATTCTGCACTTCACTGAAACTCATTTATTTCTTTTGGAGAGGCCAATTTTCTCAATATCCTTAACATACAAGGCTTCCAAACAAGTAATAGAATAAGATACAGTTGACACCAATGACAACAAAGATATGTTGACATCAATGACAACACCAATTAGGCACATACTTGCAATAATAACAATACCAAAAATCAGAGGCTCATTTCCTACGAGGCTCACTGCCCAAAATGCTCACTACAAGGATCGGTTCACTGCCAGGGGGTGGCTCACTGCCAAGGGGTTTTTGAACTAATTTTATATCATCTACTCTATGCCTAAGTTCAGTTCCATTGAAGTGCAATATTCTTCCTCTGCTTTGCTTCCTTTATTCTTCACACTTATCTACTCATTTTCTCACACACACCTTTTTCACAACTACATTACAAGTATTTATACAAATAATCAACCTTGAAATGTACATCAAGGTCGGTAATACATTCATCAACCATTGAAACAATCTCCAAGGTCGGCATTACAAAACATACATAGAAATAGGTTTGGACCTAATACAAAAATTTGCTAAGGGAAAGATGTAAAGATGTATGCTAATCACACCATGCATTAGCTGGGACTCAAACACAATCCTTCATGCCACGACACACTTCTACAATCTTCAATGCATCTCTGCAATTAGTGAAAACAACTAAGTGGGCCAAGACTGGTGTTCACACTAAGTCTTTTAGGAACAATCTTCAACTATGATCCAACTTTCTCTCTGTGGACCAATCCAAAGGTAGGAACATGATCAGGAGACATCCACAAGCACACTATAATCACTAGGAACGTCCACACAACATCTAACCACTTTATTCATGAGATTGTTCAATCCATATCAAATGAGCTTAGCTGTCATCAACTGCCATAAAGGAAAAATCACTTGCGGACCACCAAATCATGAACCATTAGAGTTGAAGGCACTTATCATTATTACAAACTTAATTCTAGAACTGTGGACTGAGAAACATCAATGCAGAGAAATGCAGAGTAGAATACTTTCCTTCTATCACATTTGAATACATAGAAAAAAGTAGGTTTCACTTTGGTTAACACAACTCACTCAAATCTTCATGTGGAGAGCTCAAACTCAAAACATAAAATCTTTAGACATGAATCTAAATAACTTCCAAACCACAGGAAAAGATATTCAATCTTCAAGAAATGCGGAGCAAACGTCTGGACTTTTCTTCTGAATACCATAAATTGTTTCCACTACAACACACTGTTTCCACTGGAGGAGCTAATTTTCTCAATGTCCTCAACATCAAGATCACTTACATAGGTAAATACAAATCTTCTCACTCATTACAAGAAAGAAAAAAAATAAAAGCTTAGTTGACATCAATGACAACAAAGACACGTTGACATCAATGACAACAAAGATATGTTGACATCAATGACAACACCGATTAGGAACATACTTGTAACAATCACCCCCTTTGTCATCGATGGTAACATATGATGTGAAAAACTATAAATACCATCAAGACAAGATTCTCCCCCTTTCTCTTTACACATATGCACCCTTTCTTTTCTATGTTTTTTCACATGATTTCTCTCCCCTTTGACATCAATGGGAAAGGGCACATAATTGCATCTTGCTACTCTATCAAGAACTCATACCGGTAACATGTAGCTACTCCCCCTAAGAGGTAGCTCTTAGAACATCAATCTAGATCAAAGAATGAGACTTTGGGTACCACTGGACTGATGCAATTCCATGTATCTTAGTTTAGGGAAGGAGGGGTAATGACCCCTAGCTTTTCTCTGAGATACTCAAAAGTATCCTTAGGCAGAGGCTTGGTGAAGATATCTACAATCTAATCCTTTGTTGATACATATTCCAACTTTACTTCATTCTCTATCACCTTTTCTCTCAGAAAGTGATACCTTATAGATATATGCTTTGTTCTTGAGTGCATCACTGGATTCTTTGAAATATTTATAGCAGTTGTATTGTCATAGAAGATTGCAACTAGACTTTCATACACAATTCTTATGTCCCTCAAAGTCTACTTCATCCATAACACTTGAGTACAACAACATGCTGCTGCAATATATTCTACTTCTATAGTTGACCAAGAGATTGAGTCTTGTTTCTTGCTCAACCATGAAATTGATCTGCTACCCAAAAAGAAAGCACCTCCACTTGTACTTTTTCTGTCATCAACATCTTCGGCCCAATCAGCATCTGTATAAGCATTGAGAGTGAAATCATTATCCTTTGGATACCATAATCCATGATCTAGTGTACCTTTCAAATACCTCAAGATTCTCTTTACTGCCATCACATGTGATTCTATTGGATCTACTTGAAATCTTGCAACAAGACAAACTACATGCATAATATCAGGTCTGGTTTGAGTTAGATAAAGCAATCTTCCAATCATGGATCTATACTTTTTCTGATCAGTCTTGGGTGATTCATCATTTTTACTCAACTTGTAGCCAGTCACCATGGGAGGACATACTAGTTTAGAGTCATTACACATCAAGCTTCTTACTTTGTACAACTCATCTTTTATCCTTCACAATCACAGTCTCTTCATGCTGAGTCATCAGCATCAATCTTTTGGCAAGGGAGAAAAAGATTTTCAATATAAGCTCCCCTAAGCCAGGGCTCCTAATTTTACTTCCTAGAGATCTCTACACTAGAGGTTGGTGTGGATCCATTTATAACCTCATTTACATCCTTCTTAGTCCAAATTTTTCTCATCTCCTTCTTGACTTCCACTACCTTTATTTTCTCTTTTCTCTGTAAGATAATCTCTTTGGTCATTCTTGTATTTGTAGAATCTTGCAACATGTCTGAACTTGTTGCAATTGTAGTATACCACATTCCTCTATCTCAGATTCATTCTTGTTTTGCATTGGTCAGCCATATGCCCAGATCTATTGCATGTAAAACACTTTCCATTGAAGGATTTAGTGTTCCTTATATTGCTGAAACCATTCGTTGTCACACTCTTGCATTCAGTTGCTATGTGACCAATTCTTTTGTAATTGAAACATTAGACATAGAAGGATAAAATATTTTGATTCATTCTACTCCTGCATTGAGTAGATCTAACATCAAACTTATTACATTTGAAGCAATAGCCATTGAAAGTTGGATACCTTTGTGCATTTGGTTTCCTGACTAGTGGTCTTCTTGATCTATTCCTTTGAGTCTGAGTCTATTTACCTTTGTCCTTCTTGGATTCAACATTCTCTTCTTGATTTTCTCTAGAACTTTCACTTATCTCAGACATCACATCCTCTTTTCCCTAACTTGCCATAGGCATTTGCCTATTCAATCTAGCAGCACTCTCACTGAGTTTGTCTCGTTCAGCCCATGAGTGTTTCAGATCTATTTTTAGATCTATAACTTCTTCAAGCTTTATGTAATCTTTAGTTTTGCTTATCAAATATTCCTCAATTTTTGCTTTCTCTTCATTTTCTAAACTTAATTCTTCATTACTCTCTTTGAGTCTTTGCTTGAGCTCTTTGATTTGCTTACTTAGCTCCTTGATGTATTCATTTGCTCTGTTAAGTTTCCCTTCAAGTCCATACTTTCATCTTCAGATCTCTCAAGGTTTTCAAGAATATTCTTGGGCCATTCACTTTTAGAGGACAGATATTTATCTTCAAAAGTTTTCACTATGTTGCAGGCTTTAGTTAGTGATTTGGCAATCAAGCACCAATTTGTTTGTATTTCAAAAAATTTGTGTCCATTTGTTTGCAATCCCTTTTGTTCAGTATCTTCTTCTTCAACCTTAACATTTGCACTTTCAATGATCTTTTTCAATTTCTTATTGTAACTTTGATAGGCCTTACTCTTGGTAGAGTATCCAAGGAAAATCCCTTCATCATATTCATCATTGCTTTTGCCAAGTACTTCTTCTCTTTTGATATAGCATTTGCTTCCAAAGAATTTAAAATACTTCATTGAAGGACTCTTACCATACCACAATTCATAAGGAGTTTTTGTATCATTACCTTTGACTTGAATTCTATTTAGAGTGTAGACAATAGTATGCATGGCTTCTTTCCAATAATCTTCTCGTAGGTCAACTTCCTTAATCATTGTCTTAGCAGCTTCTTGAATAATTCTGCTCATTGTTTCCATCACTCTATTTTCTTTATATAGCTATCTTTTTATCTTATTAGTCTCATAGAACATATTGAATTTATCAGAGGTAAACTCTTCTCCTTTGTTTGTCTTCAAGCATTTGATTTTCACATTCAACTCATCTTCAACCATTGTTTTGAAGGCTTTAAATGCTCCTAGGGCTTCTAATTTTTCTTTGAGGAAACTTACCCAAGTCATTTTCGAATAGTCATCAATAAACAACATAAAGTACCTATCATCATGGAGACTTTTCCCTTTTGTGGGACCATAGAGATTTGTATGAATCAGTTCTAGCATATCATTTGAGGATTTTTCTTCAACCTGTAAGCTTCCTTTAGTATGCTTTTCAACTTGACACATTTTGCAAATGATATTGTTTGAGAATATAGATTTTGGAAGATCTTTTACAACTTGGGTTGAGCTTAATCTTGCTAGATCCTCAATATTGAAATGAAACAATCTCTTATCCTAGAGCCAACTTTCACTATTCTAAGTTATGGAGTAGATAATATCACCTTCTTTGAGATTGTAAAGATTTCCTTCTGTCCTTTTTCCACTAGCTATGACAGTTCCGGACCTCTCTCTAATTTCAAAAGCATCATTCTGAAATATAAGATTGTAACCTTCTCTACATAACTATCCAACACTCAAGAGATTTTGCTTTAAAACTTTAACATAAAGAACATCATTAGTGTGTTGTTTTCCATCAAGACTGTTGATCCTTTTCCACATATCTTGGTAGTGCAGTCATCTCCAAATTTGACTAATCCTTCATTATACTTCTCAGAATGAGTAAATTTACTTTTATCACCAGTCATATGATTTGAACAACTACTATCAATGACCTAATAGTTTTTATCTTGAGACATATCTTTACCATTGGTACTCACCTCTTTTTCATCATTCTTCCTTAGTTTTCTTTTATCTGGATGCATAGTGACCAATTTCACTGCATATGTAACAATTTGAAGACAGTTCATTCGTGCATGCCATCCTGGATCTACTTCAAGCTGTTAGGCTTATTTCTGAGGAACTGACTCTGATACCAATTGTTGAATACACAAGACAATTAAGGGGGGGTGAATCAGTTGTCACAAAAACTTAACTTCATATAATTATCAAACCATCAACTATTAATAATTAGATTCAACCATGAAAGCATGAAACCATAAACTTAATCACAATCACACATTCAACATAGGAGACACCAAAATTTTTACATGGAAAACCCTATAAGGGAAAAACCATGGTGGGTGTTAGCCCACAAAAATATATAAGTTATAGCAATATCAAAAATCAGAAGCTCACTACCTACGAGGCTCACTACCCAAAATGCTCATTGGAAGGATCGACTCATTTCCAGGGGGTGGTTGACTGCCAAGGGGTTTTTAAACTGATTTGATAGTATCTACTATATGCTTGAGTTCAGTTCCATTGAAGCACAATATTCTTCCTCTGCTCTGCTTTCTTTATTCTTCGCACATATCTGCTCATTTTCTCACACACACCTTTTTCGCAACTACATTACAAGTCTTTATACAAATCATCAACCTTGGAATATACATAAAGGTCAAAAATACATTCATCAACCATTGGAACAATCTCCAAGGTCGGCATTACAAAACATACATAGAAATAGGTCTAGACCTAATACAAAAATTTGCTAAGGGAAAGATGTAAAGATGTATGCTGATCACACCTCACCTTAGCTGGGACTCAAACGCAATCCTTCACACGATATGCTTCTACAATCTTTAATGTATCTCTGCAATTAGTGAAAACAACCAAGTTAGCAAGAGTGGTGTTCACACTAAATCTTTTAGGAATAGTCTTCAACCACGATCTAGATTTCTCTTCGTAGACCAATCTGAAGGTAGTAACATGATCAAGAGACATCCACAAGCACACTATAATCACCAAGAACATCCACACAACCTCTAACCACTTTATTCATGAGATTCTATAATTCGGAGCACATGAGCTTAATTGTCATCAAATTCCATAAAGGAAAAATCACTTCCAGACCACCAAACTATGAACCATTAGGGTTGAAGGCACTTATCATCATTACAAACTTAATTCCAGAATTGTAGACTATGAAACATCAATGTAGAGAAATGCAGATCAGAATACTTTCCTTTTGTCACAACTGAATACACAAAAAAAGTAGGTTTCACTCTGGTGAACACAACTCACTCAAATCTTCATGTGGAGAGCTTAAAATTGAAACATAATATCTTCAGACATGACTCTAAATAAATTTGAAACCACATGTAAAGATATTCAATCTTCAAGAAATGTAGAGCAAACTTTTGGACTGTTCTTCTGAATATAATACATTGTTTCCATCGAAGGAGCTAATTTTCTCAATGTCCTCAACATTAGGATCACTTACATAGGTAAATACAAAGCTTCTCACTCATTACAAGAAAGAAAGAAAATAAGAGCATAGTTGACATCAATGACAACACTGATTAGGCACATACTTGCAACAGAGCTGATGAGTTTTGGTTCTCATGCTGACTAGATGAAAGCTGATGATCATGAAGAGCTATGCATAAATGTTGAAAAGAGTTGTATTTCATCAAGAGGATCTTATCAGAGATGTTAGGTTGTAGATTTGTAATAAACACCTTCTGAACATCCTCATTGTTCATCTGATATTGAATTTGTGCATAAGGAGCTTGATTCCAACTAATAAACTCATTTAACTTCTCTTTCAGACCTTGTTTCCAACAAACTAAAATAATGAATGAGACTTGAGGTCTAATGTTTGCTTGAAAATATTGTAAGAATTGATCAAATAGTTGAGAGAAAGAATGTATTGAATTTAGAGGTAAAGATAAAAACCATTCCAAAGCAGTATCTTTGAGAGATCATGGGAAGAGTTTCTCTAACAAGTCCTCTTCAAAGAAGAAATCACTACACATAGCTGTGAATGCTGCCACATGAGTATTAAGATCACCTTTTCCACCATATTTTAAAAGTGAGGAGTCTCAAACTTATCATACATGGAAGTTGTATGGATTGCAAATGATAAAGGGCTATGAGCATGATATGTTGGTAAATTAGGTTGAGAAGAATTTGTCAAGCTTGTTGTGATGACTGCATCTCTCACGCGGATGTGACGCACAAATGCCCGTGTCATGACCACATTTGCCATGTGGTCACGACACGGGCCACGAAAATTTCCTCCCTAACCCTAAAAACCACCTCGCATGTGCTTGCGTGCTCGGTGGCAATATGCCTGAGACGTAATCATGACAACATATTCGATGAGGTGTACGCTATCTAGGAGTATACTACATGAAGTGTGTCGCTTCGAGGGTTTGACTGTTTTAAATCAGCACCCTAGTTTCCTAGGGGAGAAGGTGACTTCCGGTAGGTTCGAAAATAACCCCTAACTCAGAATTAAAAAAGAAGTCGAAATAATAAATAAGAAATAATGGCATGATGGATGCATGATAAAGTGGAGTGATTAAATGGATCGAAAGGTAACAAAGTTTAAATAAATACCGCATAAACTTAACCCTATGAATCTAGAATAATCATGACAACATAACGTGTTTTCGACGTGGGTGAAAATGGATTGCACTATTGCTTAACTTGGTTACGTAGTTCCCCTGTTTTGGTTAGTCTCTCGAATTACCAGGTAAACTAGGTCACTTGCACAAGATTTACCATCTTTGTTAGATGACGTTCACTAGGTTTACGCTCGGTTTGATTTCTTTATTTATCATTTGAATATATTGATAACAAAATGGCCCCTAATTGATTTCCTCAGTCTATTTCAATATTGCCACGCATTTTCCCGTCTATTATAATTATATATTTTTATATATTTCTTTTTTGTTTCCTTTTCTTAGTATGTCATTTGAAATTAAATAAACTCTAAATTCTCAACTTCTTTTAATAAATCATGTTTATGTATATATAACTCTTTATCTATGTATATACATACATTATTCTTTTTATTTGTAATTAGACATATATATTTAAATTTTCTTTTAATACAACCCTTATATAAAAATATATATACATTATTATTAATTTTCTTATAATTACTATTTTCTTTTTTTTAATCATAGCCCACTTATAAATTTTATAACAATAATTATTGTCTATTTATAAAGATGAACAAGGCTTTTTTTTTATAACCAAAATGTAATATTACATGTTGAAAACCCCCTTGGGTATCAAAACCCTAAACATGTTATTCTTTTTTTTGAATGGCAGGCAAGGAGATTGGAGGGTGGCGGCGAATGTGTAGAGGGCGGAGTCGTGGTCTGGTGGTGCGCAGGGGTCAGGTGGTGGTTTAGAGGCGGGGTGTGAGACGGTGGAGAGGAGGCGCAAAGTGGCGGCGGAGTTTACTGTGCATGGGGAAGGGGAGTGTGGACTCCGGCGGAGGGTGGCACTGTCGACAGGAGTGGCAGGACATGGAGGTGCCACTGGAGGGTCAGCCGCAGAGAAGACTGTACGCAGGGGGAAGGAGGTATGCAGAGCACGGCAGCGCGAAGGAAACAGGGGAGCTGCGGCATGGCGGTGTGTAGGGTTCGGCGACTGTGGGTGTTCGGGGTGTGGGGTGTGGGGGAGGGGGAGCCCCCACCCACACCCGCGGTGTGGGTGGAGGCTCCGCCTCCCCCACACCCTTCTTTCACTATGGACGGGGGGGCTGTGGCAGTGCCCACAGTCCCCCCCTTTGGTAATTTTTTTTTGTTTATATTTTTTTTGTTTTTTTTATATATTTTTTTAAAATAAAATCTAAAAGTCTAAAAAGATCAGTCTGTGTCATAAACAATTTCTTTTTGTCTCACAGTATTTATCATTAATGCTTTCTATTATGTAAATATATATATATATATATATATATATTTTAAAAACAAAAGAAGAAACATCTATCTATACATACATACATACATACATACATACATACATACATACATACATATATATATATATATATATATATATATATATATATATATTTCCTAATAGACTTGACAGTTTATTTAAATACTCGGCATAAGCATGTTACTATGTATGGTAATTGATCAACTGTGTAGGCTCAGCTGTATATATTCTTATATCCATTTTTTTTATGTATGTGTATAAGCATATATGTATATACTCATTACAAGCAACTTTTTTTTTTAATATTTGTATTTGGTAATCACAACTATTTTTGGTCTTGCAATAAAAATACACAGAAAAACTAAATGAAAGGATGAACTGAGTCTATTTTTTTCTGTTATATCATTTGATTCACTAATCAACACATGCCTTACATATTCTTTTCCTTGAAGATTTTATGAACAGAAATATAACTCTTTGGATCCTAGACATCAACAGAAAAGTAAATTCAACAACATTCACACCTAGTTATCTACAGCAATTAATTTTTTTTTTAGTCAAACTTTATGCATCAACCAACTATTTAGCTTCAATCCGTCTTTCTCTTATACAAATAACTTTTAAACTACCAATGATGTATTTTTTTTTTGTAATGAATCAAGGACAGAATAATATTTATTTTCAGTTTTACATGCATTTCTCAACATCATACTTTCTTCACTATAAGGAAATAAACAACTGTAATTAAAACAAAATAGAAAGTTCACATTAGCACTACTTTCCTTTTTGGAAGGACAATGTCAGAAAGGTATGTATATTAATTTTCCCATTCATTCCTCTACATAGAGCTAACTTCATAATAAGGAAATAAGCTAATTTAAACTCCTTAATAGAAAGTTACTTTGGAAAAATCATTTACAGCCAACTACATGGCAAGATAACTAAATAAACTTGTACAAAATACTATACAATGAGGCCTCTTGGGCCTTGGCCTCAACAACCAACACAAGGAGACTACATGAACACCAATTTGAGCTCCTACACATCTCATCTCTTAACTTAATAACCTGCAGCTAAACCAACAACAAGGCAACAAAAAGACCAGCCACTTCAAAAGCTCTCCTCCCTACCATAGACTCGCAAGTGGGTCACCCCTGAGCTAGGGAGGTAGGGATTCACACAGGTTGAACAATCCACTACACAATATCAATCACAAGAACACAAAAGTACAACCCCATAGGTTTAACACATAACTTAACTCATGGAAATGAGTTTGGTGAGGGTAGGGAATGGACCCCTCAACTTAAAAGGGCTCCCAAAAGATAAAGATCTCAACTCATGGCCTCAAGCCAAAATCCCCAGAACACCATAATCCACAAGAATCAAAAATAATTTACATGGCACTCTTGCCATTTAGATATCTCCTCCTCAAATAATAATAAGCCCTCAAGGCATAAACACATACTGTGGGAGAGACCTCAAGGAGGTTCCTTTCCCCTACCCATACAAGTTGAGCATTACCTCCATTGGAGGTGCTCTCACCATAACACCCAACCCAACATCAAATGCAAACAACTCACAACCAAAATCTAAAACATGGAACAACATATAAGCAAGGTAGGAAGCAAGTTAAGAGGCCTACCTTCAAGGCCTTGACAATGGAAGCAGAATTGGTGAAGAGCTCCAAGCCTTCCCAAGCCTTCCAACTTTCAGAATTTCTCCAACCTTCCCTAACTCCTCCAAACTAGAAAGGAAAACTAAAATTTGCAAGAACTCCCAATTGCAAGGAAAAAGGCTAGAAAAGAAGAACTCCCACTCCTCTACAAGAGGAGCTATTATAGGCCATCAACTTGGCCTTGAGGGAATGAGAAGGTGACATTTGTCACCATCTCCTCCCTCCTCCAAAGCCACTTGTAAGAGTGAGAAGGTAAGAGGATGACAAATGTCCTCCTCTCACTCCACCTCCATCTCCACCTCATCCACTTGTGCTTGCACACAAGTGGGAGGGGGACAAATGGTGAGTTGGATTCCCACTCACACCTCAAGAAGACAAGGGTCTTGAGTGGTGCTCCCACTCACTTGGGAATTTGGGAGGACTCTTGGAGACCTCCCAAGTCCTCCTTGGGAATGATTCCCTAAACTTAGGGATGGGAGATGAGTTCTTCCCAAGGCAAGGCCCATCCCCCATCTTCCCTCTTTCCAAATTCGTCACTTTTACTCAACCATGGTTTATAGTGACCTAAGGTGAGTCAAAACTAGGGTTAGTTAGTCCAAGTTGATCCTAGACTCATGGTTGACCACCTAGGGTAACTTTGGGGACCCTAGGGTTCATGAAAAGGGTTAAAAATCCACATTTAAATGGCCCAAAAAAAATAATAAAAATACCAAGTGGCATAAATCAAATAAAATTTTACAACACTTAATATTAATCAAAAATAAGGAAAGAAAGGATACTATGGCTAAAAATAATTAAAATTAAACCAAGCACAATAAATCATCATTCAATTACACACGTGATCCTTATCCCCCTTGGGAATGGATCGGCTTTATAGGGAATAACATGGTGTGAATCCTACCTCCGATTTCCCATGGCTAGGGAACGTAAAACTTGCACATCTCGATCAAGTGTCAGTCCTGTCATGAAAAGTCATAGCCGAGGCAACTAAAATTAACTTCACGCAATTGAAATAAACATCAATACACAACTCCAAATTACACTGCATCTTCCATCACATGTCAATAATTCACATCACATAAATAACTAGAATCTCATAACAAAATAACATCTAATATAAATCTCATATATCGAACCACAACATATCATCCAATATGACCGAATCAAATCACATATATCAAATCAGTGAGATAAAAAATCAAGTCTGCATAATGAAATGTAGTCACTAAGGACTGATAGTGTCATCTATTGAATAGCACAATCATCAAAATATGGGAGGTGAAATAATCAGCCTCACATCCTCCCCCCCTAAGATTGAACTTCCTCCTGGAAGTCGTCAAAAAGGTGAGGATAGAGTGCCCTCAAACTAGCTGCATCCTCCCAAGTCACTGTGACCTCATCATATCGATCCCACTGAACCCTAACTTCATCTAGCTCTCGACCTCGAAGGCCAAGCGTCCGATGAGCCAATATGCGAATTGGCTCCAATGCCAACTGCCCATTTGCCTCTACCTGTAAAGCACTCCACTCCAGTATGTGAGATACATCAGATATATAACATCTCAAAATAGAAACATGAAAGACATCGTGGATACGTGACAGGCTAGGTGGCAATGCTAGATGATAGGCAACTAGTCCTATCCGCTCCAAAATCTCAAAGGGTCCTATGAACCGTGGTGCGAGCTTAGAGCCCTTTCCATAATGGATTGGACTCTTGTGTGGCCTCACCCTAAAGAATACCCTGTCACCCACTGAGAAGCTCTGATCAATCCTCTTAGCATCGGCATACTTCTTCTGCCTATCTTGTGCCTCCTGCAACCTCTATCTAATCACTGTGACCTACTGCTTAATATCCTGAACTAGCTCTGGACCAATGGTGACTCTGTCCTCTATTCGATCCCAACTCAAAGGTGTCTTGCATGGTCTACCATATAAAGCTTGAAAGGGAGGCATACCTAATGAGCTGTGATGCCCATTATTGTAGGCAAACTCCACTAGATACAGATACTCCTCCCATCTAGACTGATAGTCCATAACATACATCCAAAGCATGTCCTCCAATATCTGATTCACCTGCTCTGTCTATCCATCTATCTTGGGATGATAAGCAGAGCTAAAATTGAGCTGTGTGCCCAATGCTTGCTGTAAGGCTCTCCAGAATGCTGAAGTGAACATTGGATCTCTATCTGAGATGATGCGACGGGGTACCCCATGTAGTCTCACAATATCATCCAAGAATACCTTTGCCACTGCTGGTGCATTGTATGTCATGCATACAGGAGAGAAATGAGCCACCTTGGTCAACTTGTTGACTGTCACCATGACAACATCATGGTGACGCAAAGACATAGGAAGACCAACAATAAAATCCATGGAAATGGTGTCCCATTTCCACTCAGGTATATCATGTGGGTATAGGAGACCTGCTGGATGCTAATGCTCAGCCTTGACCCTCTGGTACTCAAGGCAACAAGCAACAAACTCTGCTATAGCTCGTCTCATACCTGCCCAATAGTACAGCTGTTGTAAATCGGCATGCATCTTCTTCACCCCCGGATGTGCCGCGTATGGTGCTCTATGAGCCTCTGACAGCACAACAGTATGTAGGTCACCTGTGCGGGGTACATAGATGTGTTGTCGATGATGAAGTAAACCATCTGTGTCAAGTGTATACCTTACAAACTTGCCCACAAGGGCCCTCTATGAGCTGATCTCCTGCTGCACCTCTAGATACCACTCATCCTTTGGCAAATGCTGAATTATGCAATCCCTCAATTCCACACTCAAAGTCAAGGTCAAGAGTTTGTGGCGCCTCCGACTCAATGCACTAGCAACCATGTTCTCCTTCCCTTTAATGTAGTGGACATCAAAGTCATACTCGCAGAAGAACTCCATCCAACGCTGCTGACGGGCGTTCAGATTCAGCTATGTAAAGATGTACTGAAGGCTATGATGATCAGAATGGAGCTCAAAATGATGACCCAACAAGAAATGTCTCCAACGAACTAGAGCATGAACCACTGCTGCTAACTCCAAGTCATGCGTGGGGTAGTTTAGCTCATGGGTCTTGAGCTTTCGCAACTCATATGCGATCACTCTACCACCCTGCATAAGTATAGCTCCCAATCCCTCAAGTGATGCATCCGTGCAAACCATAAAATCTGTTGCAGGATCAGGAACTGTTAAAATAGGAGCACTGGTAAGACGCTCCTTGAGGGCCCTGAAGGCCCTCTCACATTGCTCAGTCCAAAGAAAGCTCTTCCCTTTTCACTAAAGGGCAGTGATGGGGTGCGCAATCTGAGAAAAACCCTCAACAAAATGACGGTAATAACCAGCTAACCCCATGAAATTCTTGACCTCTGTCACACTAGTGGTGCTGGCCAATCCCTGATAGCCCTAATCTTCGATGGATCTATTGAGATACCATCGCCTGAAAGGATATGCCCCAGATACTGAACCTCTGTCCTAAAAAATGCACACTTTGCCAAATTCCCATAAAGCTTCTACTCTCGCAAACACTGTAGAACTTGATGAAGGTGCTCCTCGTGCTCCTCCTCAGTCCGTGAGTAGATCAAAATGTCATCGAGGAAAATGATCACAAACTGATCTAGATAGGTACGGAACACCCCGTTCATGAGACTCATGAACACTGCAGAGGCGTTCATCAAGCCGAAGGGAACCACTGTGAACTCATAGTGTCCATAACGAGTCCGGAAGGTGGTCTTATGGATATCTGCCTCTGCGATACGTAACTGATGATACTCAGACTTCAGGTCTATCTTAGAGAACACCCTGGCTCCCTACATCTAGTCAAAGAGATCATCAATCCTGGGTAGAGGATAACAGTTCTTCACCGTCACCTTATTCAACTGCCTGTAGTCCATACACAAACGAAGAGACCCATCCTTCTTCTTCACGAAGATTACAGGAGCACCCCAAGGTGAAATGCTCGGTCAGATGTGCCCCTTCTCGAGCAAGTCCTCCAACTGTAGCTTAAGCTCAGTGAGCTCATGTGTGGTCATCCTGTAGGGTGCATGAGACACTGGCTCGGCACCCAGCACTAAGTCTATGTGAAAGTCTACCTCACGTTGGGGAGGCATCCTCGGTAACTCTACTGGGAGTACATCGGCAAACTCTATAAGGATGGGATGATCATCCAAAGATGCCTCTGGCTCATCATCTGATCTGTCGCTCACTGTGATGGTGAACATCTGACATCCCTTCCGCATGCAGTGCTAAAGCTGCTGAGCGGATATCATACGCACTGTAGTGGGCTTCTGCATGCCCACAATCTCAACTAAGGTGCCATGATCATCTAAATAGTTGATCACCTTTCGGTAACAATCTAGCTTGGCTTGATGAGACGCAAGTTAATCCATACCCAACACCACATCATAGGATCCTAATGTCATGACTCTAAGGTCACATACTGTAGTGAAGGGTCCCAAAGCAATCTCACAGTCATGGACTAAGGTATCTACTATCAGTTTGGCTCCTGAAGCCAACTCAACTACCCACCTATCACCCTGCCTTGAGGCCACCAGCCTGCAACACTCCACTAACGATGGAGATATAAATGAATCAGTAGCACCAGAGTCAAAGAGAATATAAATGGGGTTACCCCCAATCATACCTGACATCTCAATCACTGACGCCTAAAAATCTACCTGGCAGTTATCTACCGCTGCAAACATACGGTGGGATCTACCCACATCACCCACTGTCTGCTCAGATCCTCCTGCACGAGGTTGTCCCCCTACTGCAAAACCCTATGGACACTCTCTAGCTAGGTGTCCAACTCCACCACAAACATAACAAGAGCCCCTAACCTATACCTGTACAGTCTGAGTCCTACCCGACTGCTGCTATCCTGATCTGCCAGTAGACCCCTGTGAGCCCCTATAAGACTACTGCAACCTTGCGGGTCCTGCAGGTGATCCCTAATATCTCTAATCTCTGCGTGGGCCCTGCTACTGCCAACCTCTATTATGTCCCCCTGTGTCCTCTACTGTGTCCTAGCTCTCTACTGCTGCTGCTGTGAGGGCCTAGGAGGTAACGATGCTGAACTGAATCCTCCTCTGTGAGGTGGCTATGATGGTCTACAGAAACTCTACTGATGTTGCTACTGTCCCCGATCCTAAAACTAAGGGTGAGAACTCTGCATTTGTCTCTAAATCTCCTTAGTCATATATGCCTTCTCGGCAGCATCACTCAAAGTCTGGGAATCTACCATCCGAACAGGCCCTGCTATACTGTGGTTCAGTCCCCTGATAAACTTATGCACCAGGAGTTTTTCGTCATGGAGATACTCCACATATTTAGATAACTCTGTAAACCTAACCTCATACTGAGCCATTGAAAGTCCCCTCTGCTGAAGGTCATGGAACTCGTCTATAAGGCACTGTCTGTAATGGTCTGATAAGTAGCGCGCATTGAAGCACTCAATGAAGGTCTCCCATGTGAGGGTGTCTAAAGAAAGGTGGTGCTTGCACTCCTTAGTGTGCCACCAGGTAGCTGCTACATCCCGCAATAAGTGTACTGCCACCTGGGCCTTCGTGTTGCCCTTGTAAGGACGCAACGTGAAACACCTATCTAAATTGATAAGCCAGGCCTCTACCTCAGCTCCCTCTATGGTCCTGATGAATGTAGGAGGGTTCAACCTCAGTATGTCCCTAATAGGATCTCCTCTATCTTTGTGCCCCCTGATAGGCTCATTTGCATGATACTCATAAGGCCTGTGACCAAAGTGCTCTACTCGCACTATCTCGTCATGCCTAGCATGATGTGTGGGACTCCTGCTACGAGCCCTGTTGGCCGAACCAACCTCCTCTATATCTGGCAGCTCGACGTAAGGCTCCACACGTGGTGCCTCTCACGGCTCTATGCGGGGCTCTACACATGGCTCTACTACTGTTGGTGGGAGCCTATCTAAGATTGCCTGTAAGGCTTGTAAAATCTGTGGTCCCATATCTGGTAGGGCCGGTGGTGCCTATGGTACCTGAGGAACTGGCTGTGGCTGTAGGAGTGGCTGTACCGATGGAACTGGCTGACCTGGTGGAACTGTTTGTGGCGGTGGAACTGGTTGACCCGGTCCCACAGCTGAAGAATTAGTGTGTACCTCTATGGGTGGAGTGCGGCAGGTCTGTGCTCGCTGAACTCATCTGGGAGGCATCCTACAAAATGAGGTAACCACAAATCAGTATGGTTGTGGAAGTGAAAATGTGCCCTAGTGAGCCTAGTGTTTTAAACAACCTGGGGTTCTGATACCAAATGTGATGCCCACATCTCCCGCGGGGATGTGACACACAAATGCCCGTGTCACGACCACATTTGCCATGTGGTCACAACACGGGCCACAAAAAATTTTCTCCCTAACCCTAAAAACCACCTCACATGTGCTTGTGTGCTCAATGGCAATATGCCTGAGACGTAATCATGACAACATATTCGATGAGGTGTAGGCTATCTAGGGGTATATGACACGAAGTGTGTCGCTTCTATGGTTAGACTATTTTAAATCAGCACCCTAGTTTCCTAGGGGAGAAGGTGACTTCCGACAGGTTCGAAAACAACCCCTAACTCAGAATTAAAAAAGAAGTCGAAATAATAAATAAGAAATAATGGCATGATGGATGCATGATAAAGTGGAGTGATTAAATGGATCGAAAGGTAACAAAGTTTAAATAAATACTGCATAAACTTAACCCTGCGAATCTAGAATAATCACGGCAGCATAACGCGTTTTCGACGTGGGTGAAAATGGATTGCACTATTGCTTAACTTGGTTACGTAGTTCCCTTGTTTTGGTTAGTCTCTTGAATTACCAAGTAAACCAGGTCACTTGCGCAGGATTTACCATCTTTGTTAGATGACGTTCACTAGTTTTATGCTCAGTTTGATTTCTTTATTTATCGTTTGAATATATTGATAACAAAATGGCCCCTAATTGATTTCCTTAGTCTATTTCGATATTGCCACGCATTTTCCCGTCTATTATAATTATATATTTTTATATATTTCTTTTTTGTTTCCTTTTCTTAGTACGTCATTTGAAATTAAATAAACTCTAAATTCTCAACTTCTTTTAATAAATCATGTTTATGTATATATAACTCTTTATCTATGTATATACATACATTATTCTTTTTATCTGTAATTAGACATATATATTTAAATTTTCTTTTAATACAACCCTTATATAAAAATATATATACATTATTATTAATTTTCTTATAATTACTATTTTCTTTTTTTAATCATGGCCCACTTATAAATTTCATAACAATAATTATTGTCTGTTTATATATATATACATACATATCATAGAATATTAAAATATTAGGTTTACCTTTATAAAGATGAGCAAGACTTTTTTTTTTTTATAACCAAAATGTAATATTTCCTGTTGAAAACCCCTTGGGTATCAAAACCCTAAACATGTTATTCTTTTTTTTGAATCACAAGCAAGGAGATTAGAGGGCGGCGGCGAATGTGCAGAGGGCGGAGTCGTGGTCCGGTGGCACATAGGGGTCGGGTGGTGGTTTAGAGGTGGGGTGTGAGACAGTGGAGAGGAGGTGCAGAGTGGCGGCGGAGTTTACTGTATGTGGGGAAGGGGAGTGTGGACTCCGGTGGAGGGCGGCACCATCAACAGGAGTGGCAGGACATGGAGGTGCCACTGGAGGTGTTAGTGCCTGAATTGACTGACAGTTTTTGAGCAATTTTCATGCAGGCACCTTCCTTAAAAAAGTTCTAAGTGTTGGACCTCCTCAGTATTTTTCAGCTGCATCATCATATTTTCTTTGAGGAGGAGGTCATCAGCATCATATTTTCTTCGATGGTGGTCAGCATCATCATGTTCTCTATCGACCGGTTTCTCATCAGGATCATCATGTTTCAATATCGGGTGATGTTTGGACATCGTCCCGATCCTGCTGATGAGCTACAGTGTGCCCTGATTTGCTTGCGGGGGTGATTTTTCAAATATCTGGTGATCTTCCAATTATCACCCTGCCCTTATATGATGATGATGTCACCCTGATCTTCTGAGGGGGTTATTTTCTAAGTTGTTCAACCCGACCTATTTTTCTTTAGGACGGTCGTCATCATCATCATCATATTTCCGGTTATCGCCGTGTTGCTTGCGAGGGTCATCATATTGTCTACCTGCATGATCTTTCACTGGGGTGATATTTTAACATCGGGTGATCTTTGTTAAGATCATCCTGATGATGTTGCTGTAAAGTTCTGAGTGCGACCCGATATTCATCGTGGTCACCATATTTTGAACGTCAGGATGATCTTAGTCAATATCATCCTGATGTTGTTGTATCACTTCATGTTCGTTGTTTTATCATCCTGATGATGCTGACGTCATTCTTATGTCAGGGTGATATCTATTTCTCTGCCTATCTGCATCATGATATTTCCGAAGGAGGGGGTGATATTTTCATTTTTGAATATCACCCGGATGTATGTTTGTTCCAGCGTCATGATGATGCTGATATCAGGGAGATATCCGCCTGTCGGCTTCATACATTATCCAGTGGGGGGTGATCATTTCAAATATCTGTCATATTCATGTATCACCCCGATCTTATAGTGGAGCTACAGTGCAGCATGATATTTGTGCATCAGGATGATATTTCCAAATATCCGGTTATCTTCCGAATATCATCCTGATGCCGACATGTGGTGGTGACGTCATCAAGGTCCGGGGGGTCATATTTCTAACATTACTCATCTTATGAAGATCCCCCAATGTTGCGAATATGATGATGACGTCATCTGGATATGAGGAGGTGCGCAGTAGGCAGATATGCTGATGACGTCAGCAGGATATGACGGTGACGTCATCAGGATGTTCATCGGCCAGACATTTGGTATCGGCTAAGCAGGAGGATCTTCCTCCGATGGATTAGGTTGTGTCGATGAAGGCGTTTATCATGCAGGTGATATTGCGATATGATGCTGACGTCAAGGTGATATTTCAAGCAACAGGATATCATGCTGCTGGAGGATGATGATGAAGGTTTATACTGGTGTCGTCGGGAGCAAAAGCACCGACATCATATATGCTCGCGACCTAGTATATAAGGTGATGAAAAGGTCACCGCGGGGTGCATGTGGGATAATTGATATCCTGCATATTTGAAATATCATGACGATGTATCTTGGCGGGAAACGGTTGCGACGCACAGTATTCTGCATTTCCCAAGGCCGCGGGTTGGTGCGCCATTAATGGCGGAGGTTGCAGAGGTATGGACGGATCTGGTACCCGATTGAAGGTGTACATCAACAGACAGTGGCGCAGGGCTCGAGGTTTCTTCCTGTCTCCTCCCTTACCTACTGCATTCATGTTTGAGCGCCAATCTGGTAATGCGTTGAGCGCCATTTTTCTGATACTGTGTATCTGGCGGGATTTTTGGTCAACCATGTAATTAATTGCTGTGGTACACTACCTGGCTGTTATAAGCAGGAAGTGTTACTCATTTTTGGTGGTTGAAAGTTGAACATTTTGGCTCTGTAACACAATACAGTCTATTTTGGTTGCTCTGTACAGTTGAAACTTGTGAGTTTATGTATCTCCTGTTGTACGATTTGGCATGAATCCACTGATTTCATGGTTAATCTTATATGAATAATGCTGTGTTTGCATGTGTTATGCTGATTCTGTCTCCAGTTTTGCATGTATCTTTCTTACTGCAATAGGGATGCCATAAGTATAGACAGCTTAACACTCTTTATTGGGAGATATCTGTAAGGCAGATATCATGTGTATCCCCCTGAAATCTAGTTTTAGCTATTCATGCTGATCATTCACAGGTGTATGTCTACCGACTCCAAGCCCTGGATAGGCACCAATCTAGCTCTGTGTTGAGGTTATACACCATGTCTAGCTTTGCATCCAAAATTCAAACTAAACCATTTCATTCTTCCACCTGTTAGTTGTAGGAGTAGGATTAGGAACCCCCTGCATGCTCTCATACCCAACCAGACATCATGTCCAAGAATGTTGCTAGCCTTGTGATCTATCATACAGATCTTGGTCCACACATGAGAGTATTCTGCCTATTGTTGTCAAGTTAGATCTTTCTATCTTTGAGCTAGTCAAGGTTACATCTTGAGTTATAGGGATACCCCCCTTGGTGCGGCAGAAACAGAAGTGAAGGGGAGGCAGCTCACGCAACCTCCTGTATTTAGTTGGTTGAATTTGCCTGTGCATTAGAAGTGGCAAACCCTAATGCTGATTTAGAAGAAAAACCAACAGGAGGGTCGATGGCGGAGAAGACTGTGCGCAGGAGGAAGGAGGTCTGCGGAGCATGGTGGTGCGAAGGAAACAGGGGAGCTGCGGCATGGCGGTGTGTAGGGTTCAGCGATTGTGGGTGTTCGGGGTGTGGGGTGTGGGGGAGGAGGAGCCCCCACCCACACCCACAGGTGTGGGTGGAGGCTCCACCTCCCCCACACCCTTCTTTCACTATGGACGGGGGGGCTGTGGCAGCGCCCACAGTCCCCCCCTTTTGTAATTTTTTTTGTTTATATTTTTTTTGTTTTTTTTTTTTTATATATATATATTTAAATTTTTTTTAAAATAAAATCTAAAAGTCTAAAAAGATTAGTCTATGTCATAAACAATTTCTTTTTGTCTCACAACATTTATCATTAATGCTTTCTATTATGTAAATGTATATATTTTTTTAAAAACAAAAGAAGAAACATCTATCTATACATACATACATACATACATACATACATACATACATACATACATACATACATACATACATATATATATATTTCCTAATAGACTTGACAGTTTCTTTAAATACTCAGCATAAGCATGTTACTATGTATGGTAATTGATCAACTGTGTAGGCTCAAATGTATATATTCTTATATCCATTTTTTTTTTATGTATGTGTATAAGCATATATATATACTCATTACAAGCAACTTTTTTTTTTAATATTTGTATTTGGTAATCACAACTATTTTTGGTCTTGCAGTAAAAATACACAGAAAAATTAAATGAAAGGATGAACTAAGTCTATTTTTTTTTCTGTTCTATCATTTGATTCACTAATCAACACATGCCTTACATATTCTTTTCCTTGAAGACTTTATGAACAGAAATATAACTCTTTGGATCCTAGACATCAACAGAAAATTAAAATTAAACTCTCTTCTTTCTTTTTTTTGAGATAAGATTAACTTAATTCAACAACATTCACACCTAGTTATCTACAGCAACTAATTTTTTCTTTTCAGTAAAACTTTATGCATCAACCAACTATTTAGCTTCAATCCCTCTTTCTCTTATACAAATAACTTTTAAACTACCAGTGATGTATTTTTTTTTTTTGTAGTGAATCAAGGACAAAATAATATTTATTTTTAGTTTTACATGCATTTCTCAACATCATACTTTCTTCAATATAAGGAAATAAACAACTGTAATTAAAACAAAACAGAAAGTTCACATTAGCACTACTTTCCTTTTTGGAACGACAATGTTAGAAAGGTATGTATATTAATTTTCCCATTCATTCCTCTACACAGAGCTAACTTCATAATAAGGAAATAAGCTAATTTAAACTCCTTAACAGAAAGTTACTTTGGAAAAATCATTTACAGCCAACTACATGGCAAGATAACTAAATAAACTTGTACAAAATACAATACAATGAGGCCTCTTGGGCCTTGGCCTCAACAACCAACACAAGGAGACTACATGAACACCAATTTGAGCTCCTACACATCTCATCTCTTCACTTAATAACCTGCAGCTAAACCAACAACAAGGCAACAAAAAGACCAGCCACTTCAAAAGCTCTCCTCCCTACCATAGACCCGCAAGTGGATCACCCCTGAGCTAGGGAGGTAGGGATTCATACAGGTTGAACAATCCACTACACAATATCAATCACAAGAACATAAAAGTACAACCCCATAGGTTTAACACATAACTTAACTAATTGAAATGAGTTTGGTGAGGGTAGGGAATGGACCCCTCAACTTAAAAGGGCTCCCAAAAGATAAAGATCTCAACTCATGGCCTCAAGCCAAAATCCCCAGAACACCATAATCCACAAGAATCAAAAATAATTTACATGGCACTCTTGCCATTTAGATATCTCCTCCTCAAATAATAATAAGCCCTCAAGGCATAAACACATACTGTGGGAGAGACCTCAAGGAGGTTCCTTTCCCCTACCCATACAAGTTGAGCATTACCTCCATTGGAGGTGCTCTCACCATAACACCCAACCCAACATCAAATGCAAACAACTCACAACCAAAATCTAAAACATGGAACAACATATAAGCAAGGTAACCTTCAAGGCCTTGACAATGGAAGTAGAATTAGTGAAGAGCTCCAAGTCTTCCCAAGCCTTCCAACTTTCAGAATTTCTCCAACCTTCCCTAATTCCTCCAAACTAGAAAGGAAAACTGAAATTTGCAAGAACTCCCAATTGCAAAGAAAAAAAGCTAGAAAAGAACCCCCACTCCTCTACAAGAGGAGCTATTATAGGCCATCAACTTGGCCTTGAGGGAATGAGAAGGTGACATTTGTCACCATCTCCTCCCTCCTCCAAAGCCACTTGTAAGAGTGAGAAGGTAAGAGGATGACAAATGTCCTCCTCTCACTCCACCTCCATCTCCACCTCATCCACTTGTGCTTCCACACAAGTGGGAGGGGGACAAATGGTGAGTTGGATTCCCACTCACACCTCAAGAAGACAAGGGTCTTGAGTGGTGCTCCCACTCACTTGGGAATTTGGGAGGACTCTTGGAGACCTCCCAAGTCCTCCTTGGGAATGATTCCCAAAACTTAGGGATGGGAGATGAGTTCTTCCCAAGGCAAGGCCCATCCCCCATCTTCCCTCTTTCCAAATTCGTCACTTTTACTCAACCATGGTTTAGGGTGACCTAAGGTGAGTCAAAACTAGGGTTAGGTAGTCCAAGTTGACCCTAGACTCATGGTTGACCACCTAGGGTAACTTTTGGGACCCTAGGGTTCATGAAAAGGGTTAAAAATCTACATTTAAATGGCCCAAAAAATAAAAATAAAAATACCAAGTGGCATAAATCAAATAAAATTTTACAACACTTAATATTAATCAAAAATAAGGAAAGAAAGGGTACTAAGGCTAAACATAATTAAAATTAAACCAAGCACAATAATCATCATTCAATTACACACGTGATCCTTATCCCCCTTGGGAATGGATCCGCTTTACAGAGAATAACATGGTGTGAATCCTACCTCCGATTTCCCATGGCTAGGGAACGTAAAACTTGCACATCTCGATCAAGTGTTAGTCCTGTCATGAAAAGTCATAGCCGAAGCAACTGAAATTAACTTCACGCAATCGAAATAAACATCAATACACAGCTCCAAATTACACTGCATCTTCCATCACATGTCAATAATTCACATCACATAAATAACTAGAATCTCATAACAAAATAACATCTAATATAAATCCCATATATTGAACCACAACATATCATCCAATATGACTGAATCAAATCACATATATCAAATCAGTGAGATAAAACATCAAGTCTGCATAATGAAATGTAGTCACTAAGGACTGATAGTGTCATCTACTAAATAGCACACCTTCTATTGTAAAGAACTTATGCTTTGTAAGAGTTGGTTTAGGAGGGCATTATTAGGAGATGTGGTTTGAGAATTAGAGGTTGTGGTCATGAAATTTTGAGGTGATTGATTATGAGTGGTAACAAAAGGTGGTTGGGAATAAATTGTAAGTGGAAGGTGGTTGAGAATAAGTGGAATGTAGAGGTGGTTGAGAGTGATTGTTCATGTAAGAAGTCACCCTAGGTGCTAGGTTTTGATAATTGAATCCCACAACCTTGTAATTCTATGAATTAATGCCATTAGATACTCCAACATTAGTGGTAGCATTACTACAAGCATGTGTATTAGTAGTGAGAATTGATGATGTAAAAGTAGACATCCCAATATTTGGTATAGGTGTCGATACTTGTGTACGAGTCGATGATGACATATTATTAATAATGTTCACACATTTAGTAACAAGTATAAAACTATGATTCACTATATGTGCTAAGCCTTAAAGCATGTTAATATCATCTTTTCCTTCTTTTAACAACTCTCTTATGTTGTGAACAATAGGCACAACTTCTTCTACTATCCTTTCTTTTTCAATAAATGCTTGAAAATCAGCTAGTTCGTTATCAAGTTTGTTTATTTGTTCATCAAGTACATGTGTTATCACATCAATAGGATCTTAAAAATCATGAAATGTCTATTCTTCCATTGTAGTTGTAGGAGATATAATATCTTGCAAAGTTTGTGTTTCTCCTTTTGTAAAGAAGGTGTTCAATGGATTTTCTGATGTAGGAACACCATTGCTATTGGGAGCACTAGTGCCCAACAGTCTAATAATTCTCCTTAAAGGGATATTTCTATTAGGGTAGAGGGTTATAAGACTCATGCAAAGACATAAAAAACTCAATGCACAAACTAATAGAACAAAACTAAGGAGAAAAATATGTTTGTTGAAATACAAATGTGTAAATGCAAAAACACACTATGATGAAACACTACTTGTCAAAATTAGATTTGAATGAGTGTTAAAAGGAGTAGTAAAATATGAAACAAGATTTTAGCCACAAACCATAGCTTTTGCAAAGACTTAGAGGTTGTATGAAAAATGTACAATTCCAAGCAAACCTTAACAAATAAAGTATGAAAATGCAAGGTAAATGATTATGTAATGATGTAATGCTGCAATTTATATCAGATTTGATGTAAATATCAGAGATTTAAATTATTTAGATGAAATGCAATGAAAATAGTGTAAACTATATCTAAATGCAAGCCTAGGATGCTTGATTTTTTCAAAGTTTTCATTTTTTTTGTAAGATTTTCAAATGTATAATGATGAAAATGAAATGTATGAATGCAAATCTGATGTACAATACTCAACAATATGCAAATTCAATAGAAACACAGGTTCACCAAAATGTAATGTATGAAAAGAGGGTTAATGGGATTGATTGGTAGTTTGATTAGATCCTCCTTTCACTCAATACATTCAAGGACATTTAACCAAGTTGAATCAAAAAATTTGCAAGAGGACTCAACTATCAGGTTGGATGTCAGTTGGAATGATAAGAAAAATTGGAATTTGTTAATTGATTTGTTAACTTTTAGGCCAATTAAGCCTAAAACCCTAATTATGCAAAATCATAAGCAAATGGATGAAACATGACAAATCGTTCTATAGAAATACACTCAATGCAAATCATATACATACTAGATTTTGAGTTTCAGAATGCCAAAACTTCAGGGTCAAAGGGGTGGGTGTGCAAGCCCAAGGTACTACTTATTCAGAGGGCTTCAAGATAAAACCTACTACAGAGTGCAACCACTTTAGAGATTTCTGACACTATGAAATTAAGGGTCAAAAGAGTGGGTGCCCTTGACCTTTTTGTGATATTTTCTATCTTTTTCTTCACATTTGGGTTCCTTCTACTCTGTAATGGTCCTCTACAACTCCTCTCCACAAGATTTGACACTTGCAACTTGCAATCACAAGAGAGGGGTTGGGGGTTGTGGTGTTCAGGAGCTTCTCTCGGTTAAGCCCCAGAATGGCATTCGATCCTTCCAACACTTTTGTTAGATAGAGAGTGCATGTCCTTACATGGTAGAGGCAAAAAAATGATAAAAATGATAGATTGAATCACAAATAGATATCACCTCGGAGGTGTAGCTCTCAAGGGAATAAAGTTCTTTCATGCCATGAGAAGATGAAGCCAAATTTGCAATAACAAACACAACAACACAATTCTGCTCTATAACACAATGAATGCCTTGAATGCTCTAAAATCATAAGTTTGCCAAAAATCTTAAAATCATCGTCTAGTTTGCAAATGAAGTCCTAAACATGATTATATATGCATTCTTCCTACAAATTTCAAAATTCAAACTCAAGATGCTGATAACATAAACCTTGTAACGGTCACCAACTGACTTTCAAATTTGGGACCATGACAAAATAGGATAGGGCAAGGGCATAGATGCCAAATCCTAGGGACCTATTTTGGGTTTGGATTAATCTCAGAGATGTCCCCTGAGTCCCATTTGTCATGGGCTTCAAGAGATTTTGTCTCAAGATTCATTTCTAACATGCATGATTAAAACTAAGCATCCCGAGAGCTAAACTTAGGGGGTAAAAGTCCTAGGGGTGTTGCAAGTATGAGCAATAAGTGTTGTTATTGATGTCAACACCTAAGGACAACATCTAAGGAAGTTATTTGAGGAATTAGTACAAGTATAGATTTGCTCTATCTACTAGAACAGTGCAGTGTTTTTCTCTGTATATCTTGTAGATTGAATATCATTGTCTACGGATTGGAAGTAATGTTAATGGATGTCTGTAGATGCTATGTTTCAAGTTTGAGCCTCCAGTGTGAAGATTTAAGCAAGTTTTGTTCACTAGAGTAAAAACTATTTTTTATGTATTTAATGGTGACAGGGAGAATGTATTTTGCTCCACATTTCTTAGCATTTAAGTTTTATAGTCTATGGTTTTGGAATTAAGTTTGTAATGATGTTATGTGCATTCAGTTCAAATGGTTCATGATTTGGTGCTCCATAAGCGATCTTTTCTTTATGATAGTGGCCGACAATAATGTTCAAGTGCTCTTGTTTGAAGAATCTTATGGATAAAGTGTTTAAGAGGTTGTGTAGATTTTCTTAGTGATTATAACATGCTTGTGGATATCTCTGGATCGTGTTCCTGCCTTTTGATTGGTCTGCAAAGTGTAATCCTAATCGTGCATGAAGCATGTTCCTAAAGGACTCAATGTTAACTCTAGTTCTGGCTAACCTGATTCTTTTCACCACTTGTAGATATGCTTGAAAGTTTGGAAAGTGTGTTGTTGCATGGAAAAGTACATTTAAGTCACAACTAAGGCTTGGTGTGGTCCACATTCATTTCTCTTCTCCCCTAATCTATTTAGATCTAGAACTAATTTGAATATTGGCTAAATATGTATGTATGCTGACCTTGGAGATTGTTCCAATGGTTGATAATTGTAATGTTGACCTTGATGTTCATTCCAAGGTTAATGAATTGTATAAATACTTGTAATGAAGTCATGAATGATTGAAAGATATGAAAAAATATGAAGATAAGTGAGAAGTAAAAAGTAGAGAAGAGCAGAGGAAAGATATTGCACTTCAATGGAACTGAACTCGGGCATGGAGTAGATGCTACTATCTCAGTTCACTAATTCTGGCAGTGAGCCACCCACCGGCAGTGAGCCACCCCGTTGGCAATGAGCCCTTTCTTTTGCAATGAGCATTTTGGGAAGTGAGCCCTAAGGTAGTGAGCCTCTGATTTTTGGTATTGTTATAACATATTATATTGTGAGTTAACACTCACCGTGGATTTTCCCTTAATGGGTTTTCCACATAAAAATCTGGTGTCTCTTATGTTGAATGTGTGAATGTGTTCAAGTTTATGTTTTCATTGTTAAAATACAATTATAGGGATAATTGGTTGATGTGTTAATGGTTTTGAAATATTGGTTACAACTGATTGAGCCCCCCCTCTCAATTGTCTTGTGCTTTTCAATAATTGGTGTCAGAGCAAAGGTTCCTTAGTAAAGAGTCTAACAGCTCGAGGTAGATCCAAGATGGCACACAGAAAGGAGTCAGCATGGTTTGATGGAATGGATTATGCTCTTTGGAAGGTATGGATGAAAAGTCATCTCATTTCACTTGGTTATAATGTTTTGAAGATGACAAAGAAAAAGTATACTATTCCTCAAAATGGGCCATCAGATGAAGATGAAGTCAAACAGTATGAGTTTAATGGAAAGGCTAGAGATGCTCTATTAAATGCTTTATCCAACATTGATTTGGTGAAAGTTGTGGATCTGGAAACTGCTCATGAGATTTGGGAAAAGTTGAAAAATTTGTATGAAGGAGATGATTCTGTGAAGAGTGCAAAATTGCAAAATCTAAAGGCAAAGTATGAAGCCCTAAAAATGAGTGATGATGAGAACATAACAATCTACATGCAAAAGATTGATGAAATTGTTAATGGAGTCAAAGGTCTTGGAGGAACTATTGATGAAGATGAGGTTGTACTAAAGATTCTTAGGTCTTTGCCTAAATCCTATGGTCACAAGGTGGTAGCAATTGAAGAGGTTATGATTGTGAAGAAGATTTCAAAGGATCAGCTACTTTGGAAGCTGACAACTTTTGAGATGAGGAGTTCGGTAATGCTCTATCCAAGACTGAGATTGCTTTCAAAGCCAACACTTGAGAAAATATTTCAAGAGCCCAAAAGTATGATGTGGAGTCACATGATGACCTTGATGAGGTTGAAGCTAACTTTGTGGACAGATGCGAAGAGGTAGTAATAAGTTCAAAGGAAAATTACCATTCAAATGCTTTTCTTGTGGTAAGATAGGTCACTATGCCTCTAGGTGTCCAGAAAAAATTGAGAGAGGTTAGAAGAAATTTGAAAGTAGACCTAGAATTGTAAGAAGAGGTGTACATTGAACAATCAAAAAGATTTCAGTCATAACACCAAGGTGATATGGTGTGCAGATTGAAGGCCCTGTATGGACTCAAGCAAGTTCCTAGAGCCTAGTATGCAATGTTGGAAAAGTACTTGATGCAATTAGGGTTCAGTAAAGGTAATGTAGACAGTAATCTCTATTTAAAAATTAATGATGATCAAATTCTGATTGTTGTAGTCTTTGTTGATGATATTATCTTTAGAGGAAATGAAGGTATGTGTAAGAAATTTGCAAAGGAAATGCCAAAGGATTTTGAGATGTCCATGTTTGGTGAAATGAATTTCTTTCTAGGATTAAAAATCACTCAATCAAAAAAAGGAATTTTCATTTTATTACCAAATTTTCACCTACAGCTCAAATTGGTAGAGCTGAAATAGTTTGTTTAGATTTAAAGGTGAAGAGTATTCTAACATATTTCTGCCATGTTTAATCATTGCTATCAAAGTTCTGAAAAAAGAATTTAGTTTTTCATTCAATGCTTTGCAACATAAAGGAGAATACATTAATTATAAGAAGTCACTTCATTCATTTTGCAATGCTTTCATTCATTCTACAATATTTATTCTTTTTACAAAAGAAGTATACAAAAAATTATACAAGTGTTGCATTTATATTCATTGGAAAGAAAGGAGTAATCAAATGTTCCACACAAGCCATGGGAATAGATGAACTAAAAGAACACAGGCATATCCTATACATCTGAAGATGGAAGAAATGAAAAGAAGCATATAAGAAAAGACATGTCCATCATTGCCTGATTAGAGTCTTGAATTAGTCTTCATTGCTGCTAGCCCCTCCTCGCTCCCAATCTTTGAGCGAACTTACTTCATGATAAGAGGGCTATTAGAGCTCTAGATATGAATCTTCCTATGTGCCTAATTAATAGAAATATAACATATGCCTATGATTCTTTAAGTCAGATCAACAAACATTAGATGTATGTAGGAGAGCCTAAAAAGTAAAACATCACAGGAGCATTGAGATTCACTATTTTTTTTTTATCTAAGATGTTTGTTCATTGTGCAGGTATAGGAAAAATCATGTTGCTAATACATTTTTGAAGACATCATAACATGTGATGCAAAAATAGGCTCCCACAAGGGTTGAGCCCAACATGCTGCCCCTAAATCTCAAGAGGGGATGAGATAAGAATTCATATTCATAATGCTCAAATAGAAACACTTTCAGCTGAAGGAGTAACTCATTAAGTGACTGCAAGACCCTCAAGCTCATTGATCATTCATGATAGTCAATTCGAGAGTGTAATGAATTGAAAATCACAGATGAACAATGGCTTATCTGGGTACTTAATAAATATGCAAAACAAAATAAAATACATCATTCTTTTATTTAAGGAGTTCTGTTGCTAGCAGGGTTTCATACTTATTGCTGCTAGGTAACATTTTATTGTTGCTATTTATGCTATTTGTAGTGCTTATATACAAGGGAACAGTAAAAGAGTATATGGTTCACAAGGGTGCTAAGGTGAAATGGTGAACAAACATACATTGCAAATGTCACAATGGAGGAGCAACAACTATGCCCTCCTCAAGGCTTGAGGAGTAATAAGGTTTTGAAGTGTATAGCTATAAGAGAAGTGAACAAACAACAAAGAGAAGTGAAGCCATGTTGTTTCTTCATAATAGTAAGCAATGTTATCTCTATTCCTATCTTGTTCAAAAATAAGTAAATGTATTTCACAAGAAGAACATTATATTGGAGCTAGAGTTCCAAGTGAGAAGGAGTGCACAAGTTTTCTTTTGCAAGAGGGGGAAAGATTTAGGGTTTTGATGGCCATGGATTCCCATGGAGAAGCTAAACAAATTTTTGAGTTTTCTTCATGCCATGACAAGGGGTTTGCATAAAGAAACGACAAATGTAGAAAAATAGAGGAGTATTCAAGCTTATGCAAGCATGGAAAACACTCAGAAATAAGGGGAGTACAAGGTATGGCCACGACCGTCAATGGGGAAAATGTACAGAAATTTCCATGGTTCTTTCACAGAATGTAAGAAAGAAGTGAATACATTCATTATCATGCTCGATTGGAGCTTCTATTAACAGAAAAGGAGAGATAGTGCAGAGGTTTGAATGATGGAAGCTTACATGTTGTTGATGTAAAAGGAGACATTCAAACCCCATGGTGAAAACTTCATAAAACTCTCCAGTATCGGCCTCAAAACAAAGATAGGCATCAACAAAAGAAACTAAATGAAGTGCATCATAAAATAGTCATGGCCACGGCTAAGAAAGCCCAAGAATGCTTCTAAAATGGAGAACAATGCTCGAATTTGTGACAAAGAAAGACCGAATGTGCGACTTCCTATGAAAATCTTCAAGAAAATTCTTAGAAACAACAAGAATGGTGAAGATTCAAGATTCAAAACCCTAGCCCATGGTAGCTGTGTGTAGAGCAAGCTTTTCCAAAGTTGAAATGTGAAATGAGGTCACAGGTTTATGGTTTTCCTTTGCCCTAAGTTTGGCTGATCCCTTTATGGGATTTCTTTTCATTATTTTGACTCTTATGCAAAATATTAATACCCTTTGTGGTATTAAAATCTTTCTTATTTTCCAATCCTAGGCTACATGCCTTATTCTTTTTTTATGATTTTTGAATAAATCTTATGCTTTTGTGCCTTAGGCTTTGCAAAAAAAAAGCTTATATACCTTCTATTTTTTCTAAAGTCATGCTTTAAGTCTTCCTCCTTCTTTCTAACCTGCACAATTGAAACTAAAGAAAATATAAGGCATTATTAAAGTAATAATTTATAAATTACTTTAATAAGTGTCATGTAAATGTAGAAAAATAGCAAGTGCAGAACACTCATTAAGGCAATTTTAGTTTACTTGCCTTTCTTGCTTGAGTTACCATTATACAAAATAGAAAGATAGAGTCAATTGAAGCTTCTATTTTGGTTTCCTAGTCATATATGAGTATTTTTAGCATCCATTTGGGTGTGTCCACTTGTTAGGGAAACTTGCCACATATTTTTACTCAGTTTGGGTTAGTTTTAGTCCCTCTTTTTGTGGCTTTTTCCCTTTGGTCAAAAATGAGACTTTTGGATAGACAGCTGGATAAGTTTTTAGAAAGTCTCTTGGTTATATATATGGGAGAAAAACTTAGTTTTAGGGGTTCAGATTTGCTTCTTTCTCTCTTGAATACTTACAGAGATCTTTGTAAGCCTTGATTTGTACTCAGATTTTTTATACTCCTTTAGTTTTAATAAAGCACTAGAGCATTCCTATCTCATATTTTGTCTCATATTTGTAGTATTGATTTGATGTTTCATTGTGATCACAAGAATTGGATCCTTTGTTATGTCTCATTGTTGTGAATCTCTGTGCAAGAATTTTATATGATTCAGGTTGTGTATTGTGTTCAGTTTGAACCTTCATGCAAATCACCATTGAGTTGTATGTTTAGATGAGATTGTGAGAGTTAATATTTTGAGAAACTATTTGTGAGTGAGGTTATTGACAGAAGTTAGATTTCTAGTGCATCACCATTAGATTTAGGATTTCATTTCAAGTTATCTTTCTAAACTCTTTTCTTAGAAAAGTCTTTTAGATTAGGTGATCTACCAGGGGAACCAAACCTATCTGGAGATTCATTCTCACCATAGGTAACCCACAACTTGAGAGTGTTTCCATGTTTCAATAGGATAGTTCAGCCAAATCTTAGCTAGGATGTAATCTTGATGGACAACAGTTTTTGGCACACCCAGTGGGGCTCTAAAACTTATTTTCAAAGAAGTTCTTCAAGTTTTAAGCTATTGTTTTGGTATATGTAGTAGTTTTTCCAGGCTTTGGAGGTTTTAAGATATACTTGGCAACTCTATTTTTCTAGTTTTGCATGTAGATCTAGTGTAGCTAGTTCATGAGTCTAGTACAAACTAGAGCTAGTGCTTCCACATTTGAGTATTTGTAGCTATCTCCACCAAAAACAAAAGGTAGGACATCAAGGAAAAGTCTTAGCCCACCAAGAAGTTCAAGATCTACACCTCCAAGCCTTAGTCTTGCAAGTTCAATGCAGAAAAATCTAGTACCAGTAATGGCAAGGCAATTTGCATTTGCACCTTTTAATGGGGGTAGTCGATTAAATATTGCTCAACATGATGACATTCCTATTGCATCCCTCAAAAGTTTGCCATATTTCACTGAAGAAGTTCGGACTACTGCTATTGAGAACATTTGAGAAGTGTCAACATTGTGCTCAGTTCATAATATCACTCAAGAGAACATAGCACTTAGACTACTGGCTGCCTCACTGAAGGGAAAAGCTTTGCAATGGTTTAGAGGTCTTCCAGTGAATTCAATAAAAACATGGGATCAACTGGGTGATGGTTTGCAGAGACAATTTGAGGACAAATCTGATCATTTGTCTTTCCTGGAGCAGTTAAGCATTGTAAAGAGGGCTCCACATGAGCACACGTCTGATTTTAATTATTGTTTCCAAAAGACTTGGGATAGGATTCCAATGATGATAAAGCATTCACCCCATCATGCATTTCTATTTTTCCTTAAGGCTTTAAATAGTGAAATATCTATGATGATTCAGTCTATGGGTGGAATCACACTACCTAATGCTTATGACATAGCTATCAAAGAAGAAAATTGCCTCATACAAGCCAGTAGAATAGTCCCAAGGCCTCCTATGCCAATTTTTCATGAAGTACATCCACCTATTCATGTGTCACTACCTCCTTTAGCCGCTAGTTTGCCTGCTCTAGCAATAGGGTATCAAGCCATAGCTAAAGAAACTGTTGTTCCAGCCTAATCTTAAGAGCTTCAAGAGATTAAGAATATATTGAAAACATTTGGTAATGAGTTAGTGAGTATTAAGAAGAAATTTTGCTAAGAACATAAGCCCTATCAAGCCCCATATCAACCTAACCAGCCAAATAGGCCACCTTTTCAAGCTGATTCTCAAGGCCAAAGGAGAAACTTCAATCCTAGACCTTTCTAGCCTTACATCCCTAATGCTGCCATCTCTTCAAAAGATATCATGCCCACTCAGAATAATAGGGCACAAGAATGTGACTGGTGTTATCCATGCAACTAGCCTCATAACCAAGATGCATGTGCAAATGGTATGAGAAATTAAGCTCTTATGGTGCAAAATGGTTACGGTGGTTTGAAAAGTGTCTTAAATGAGGATATAGTTTAGCAAGGTAACCCTGATGTTGCCTTGATTAATTGACAAGACACTGAGTTTTGTGGTGTGAACTACCCCCAAGGCCAAAATCAATCAGATGCATCTGTTGCAGCCACTACAAGATTGAAAAGGAGGGCTGTTGATTTGGGACAACAAGCTAGAAATGTCTAACAACAACTAGATAAAGGTAAAATGAAAGCTTCTACAACTCAAGTTGTCCCCACAACTTATCAGAAAGTTCAAAATTTGCAAAGAGGACAAGCTGCACTTGGTGAAGAGTAGCCCAAAGTGCAATCACAACCTTTACAAAGGCAAAACAATACTGTTGCTCTTAAAAGACAGCAAAAGGTGAGCCCCGTTTCCTTTAATATTTTTGAACATATTAAGAAGACCAACATTAGCATGTCAGTAATGGATGCATTGCATATTCCTGGTCAAAATGATTTGTTACAAAATGCTTTGGCTGAGATTTCTATATCTGATGTTGCTAACCAAGAAAAGATTAAGGTTATGCTTTCAAACAACCCAAAAGTTAAGAATGAGTAGCAAGCTCAAGAGGTAAAGCCTCCTCCATTCTATTTGAGTCTAATAATTGGTGATGTAGACACCTAAAATTGGATTCACTCTGCAAACCAATTTTCTATACCTCTGTACTAATCCACTCCCCCCATCTGCATATCCCTGGTGATCAATTAATTCACCTAATTAATCCATTTAATCTTACAACCCTATCTTATCAATTGAATGAATATTCCTAATATTTATTTAGTTGATTTATTGATTTCCCTAATCCCTGTTAATTAGATAAATCCTTCTTATCTGATTAACCTAGACTTAAGTTAATTAAGATAACACTTAATTAACCCTGCTTACCTCATCATCCACTCACTAAATTTAAAATTCAGTTGTCTCCCACTATCCTCCACTAAACTGAATTTAAAATTCAGTTGTCCCCCACAATCCTCCATTCACTGAATTTAAAATTTAGTTGTCTCCCACTATCCTCCACTCACTAAATTTAAAATTCAATTGTCCCCCATTATCCTCCACTCTTCCCAAAATGAGAATTTTTAATTCATCCTCTAGGAATAAAAGATTCACTTTTATTCCTAGCCCTTGATCTCATCAAATGAATCCTCATCTCCAAAATTCTATAAATTGGACCCTTCTCTAAGCCATTTGGAGAGACCTCTTCATGCATCAGAACTCTGCCAAAATCATTTCACAATCCCCTTATCATGCCACCATAATGTCCAAATCACTCTAAATCATCTCTCATTTCCATCTAGTCTCTCAAATCTATTATCTAATCATTCCCCATCTCCATCCAAATCAGGCATCAAACCACTTGTCTCTCATCTACATTGTGTTGAGCACTTGAGCAATCCACATCTTGCATCATTTGGAAAACATCTGAGGAGCTCTATCGGGTGCATCTCCTTCCCACATGGATTTGTGAGTTGGAAAGAACGTATAATCATTCTGTTTTGCATTTGATTAGTATAAACTTTTCATTTTGATTTCACTTATTACATTTGGCACACCCGATCTTCGATCCAATCGTCGTTTTGTGAAGGTTTCTTGTCAAAATCTTCATTTTTCTAACAATTTTTGTCAAGTTTTGGAGGTAAAGTGTTGCAGGTTTCGTCTGGGGCAGAAATGAATTATGGTGATCAGGTCGCTATTTCTATGAATTTTGATAGTAAACTTGCCTAGGTTATGTGAAATTTTTTTTGAAAAAATTTGAAAATTTTTTAGGGTACAGTCCATATCGTACAGAACCGTACCCCCTTGTCGTACTAATTTGTGCATTTTTTGTTTGTTATCATCGACTGGTTTTTGTAGGACAGACATTTATCTTGCAGGGTTAATAGGTTTTGTTTTACAGGCCACACTGCCACCATTTTCTCTCCCACAACCATCTTGCCACCTGATCTCTGCTAACCCAACTCAACTCCCACACGCCACCCTTCTCCCGATCGCCTGCTGCTCTCGCCACTCCACCTCCCTCCGCCTGGCTGCTCCATGCAAAACCCACCACCCTGCAAACCCTTTTCCATAGCACCCCCAACTCCCTTCCCCACCTACTATCCACTGCTGTCGCTCTGCCCTACCACTCCTGCGCCGCCTGAGATCCCACCCCCTTCCCCCCCCACCACCATTCTCCCCGTAGCTCCTTTGCGCCGCCTTGCGACCATCCCACAACCCTCAGACCACCCAGTCCCACAAACCCTAGTGCTACCACTCCCTCTCAACCTCTTCTTCCAACACCGCTGCCGCCACCTGCACCCAACCTTCTTCCCTCCATTCTTTCAAACCACCCTAAAACTCTTTAGGGCATCAGGTTTAAGCCCTATCCATTTCCTTTGTTTTATTTTTATTTTTTCCTACTCTTTCGCCCCTGGTCATATGAATGACCAAGGGCTAATCTTTGCCTACAACCTTAACTGCTAGTATAAACTGCCAGTCTCCACTGGCTGCCCATGTGAATAGCATTTCAAAAACCACTAGTGGTTTATCTTGACAGTCAAGGCTGGCCATTTTGCCCCTCAAACCCAAAGGAGGCTATTTTTTTCAAATTGTCATAACTTTCACAAATGGAGGCAAAATTTTGCAAATGAATAGTCGTTGGAAAGAGGACTCTGAATACTTCATAGTTGTATCACTTTTATCAAGTGACTATGCCTTTTTTTGGGCTTTTCTATCAATCAAAGTCAACAATGCATTTAAACTTCAAATCATCATAACTTGTGCAAATTTGATCATTTTTCAATGAAATTTTTTTTCAAATCACATAGAATTTCCTGAATTTTCTGTTCATGCAATCTATTTTTCTATATCAATTCATTTCTTATCAGATTTTATCAGATTATCAATTTTCACATAACAATCTTCTTGGAAGTCTACTTGCTCTGTTTTCATTTTTGTGACTTGCAAGTGATCATTCGAGGCTGGAACAACAGTAGGAGCAACATCTACATCAATTTAGATAGAAAGTTAATTAGGTGCATTCATTTCATCCTTTATCTCTCAATCATTGCTTGCAAACACACTTCGGTTTGGGCATAAAACGAACATTGTTTGATCATGGCACATTGAAATTGGGCATAAAATCAACCAGTGTCTTCAATCACACCTTGAAATTGGGCTAAAAAGAACCATTGATTGACATGTCTTTCACACATTTCATCTTTCTAAGGGTCAATTAATCAACTACGAGTGTGAATCAAGTGGGTGTGTGTATGCTCTCTCCTCGCACCATAAGGTGATCTTGGCGATCAAGAACACCTCACTTGATTCACTTTTGTTTACCCTATCCTAGGAGGCCTGCTAGGGGATTTCATCACCCCTAGGGATGACCTCATCTGAGGCTAAATCGAAAGACACCCTCTTTGCATTCAAAATCTTGTCACTCTTGGTTAAGCCCCAAAGAACTTTCTACCTTTGGGAAGTGAAGGTGAAGGGTGGGTTACCCCCTTCTCCTGGCTGTGTGATAGGATTTCACTTTCAAATCATTAGTGAACCTCATCTAAACATTAACCAAACCTAACTGGCCATACCCCATCAAACTAGGCATTAGGGCATGTTGATTTTGTTGGTGTGAACAGGGTTATTACCTATCTGGTTTAACCTTTGTTGTGTAGATAATTCATATTATTTAACTATTTATTAGTTAAATAATAATCACACACATGTTCACATCTTGAGTTGACTTAGGAAGCATTCTAGTTGTCTTCTAGATGTTTCTAGTTGTTGATAGTTGTCATCTTATCCTATAGTTGTCATATGTCATAGGATTGTGACACTTGTCAGATGACTACAGCATCTTGTATCTCACCTTGGTCTTTATAACCAAGGTCTCATTGTACATTATGTAATCTAGTACATTGTTGTATCATGGCAATATAGCATTCTTTTGCTTGTCTCTCTTGTGTGGAAGGTTATTTGGTTTTGTAGATTTGATCCTGGTGGTTGATTGCTCCAACATGGTATCAGAGCTTTGATCCTGCAAGCCCCTTCTCATTTTTTTGTTGAGAGATTTTGCTGTCAACATTTTGCTGGTGCATCCTAGCTGAAAACAGAGTTCACCATTGAGTTTAGATCACCGAAATCAGTAAGGATTGACTCTTCAAAATTTGATTTTGGACATAGTTGAATTTTTGACTTTTTTGGGCTTTATATGCATTTCTGCAGAAATTTTTTGTCCAAAAGGCAAATTTTTTTTAGCAGAGGGCATATTAGCCCCCTGCATTTTCTGCATCATTTCCTATGTCTGTAGTTTCTATTTCATTTGGCAGATTAACAGATCAGATTCTTAGATTAGCTCGGTTCATTTTTTGCCTATTTTACTGACTGGGCCCAAATCTGGTTTTTGCAAACCAATTTTTTGTTGACAATTTTGGTCTGCATGTTTTTTTGACCACTCAGATTTGATCTAATCTAGTGAAGTTCTTTTCCTATAACAATGCTTTTTCTATTGTCAGCAAACAAAGTCGATCCGGCAGGCAACCAGATCGTGATCTCTAGTGCTTTTGGCATTAGTATATGTTGATATTCCAATCTAAGTTTAAAGGCTCACCATGGTTCTGGAGTTTTCATCTATTTTTTTTCAGATCTGATGTGTCAAGTTGTGATTGCTGGTTCAAAAGATTTGGTTGCAACATTACAATCTCGCTATATTCGATAATCTCTGTGGGTTTTTGGATTTTAAAGATATCAGAATCTTTGTCTCTGAAGACTCCAAGTTTATGTGAGATATTGTTGGAAAGATCTGACCTTTCCTGCATTTATATCAGCTTGTTAGGTCTTGATTCGTAGCCCTACCAGTGACTTCAGCCCGTGTGACCTTTACACTTCCTGCACCATCGACGGATTGAATTCCGTCTGCAGTAGCTTCCTTTGCGACAGTTTCACATTTCATTGTCGATCTTGTGATTCCTTGTGATTCCTTCACCGTCGACCAAATTCATGATCTGCAGTCAATCTCTAACCAATCAGCATTTGCTTACCATTCAGTGGTTTGTTTGATACAACCAACGATCTAGAGGTTTTAAGGAAGCGTTCATTCATTGTTTCAGTGGCGGTTTCAAGCCACACCAGTAGATCATTTCCATTGACAGCAGTCAGCATACCAGTTTTCACCGGCGACTAAGCTCTTGGCGGGGAGGTAAATGCCACCACAAGCGGTGGTCAATAGTCTTTACAGTCAGCATTCAAGACTTCCCTGGCAGTTTCTAAAACTCAGGCAGTTTAGATCTTACAATCAGCAATTTCAAAACATGCACGTTGGTTGATCCCATTGCAGTTTGCGAGTTGCAATAAAACCATCTACATTTGGACTTGGCAGTCGATATTTGCAACAGATTAGTTGACAGCCTTGCATTTTTGGATCGGGCCAAGTTTCATTGAATTTTCCCACGACTCAGATCTCATAGCATTGCCCACAGTGCACAGAAGCCCAGTTCTAGATCTCAGGCAGGAAGTTTTCAGATCTCAAGCCACATTTCCACTCATTGACAGGTTCTTGATAGAGCGGTGCTCTTTGATTGTTCCATTCATACAAGGCAATCACATCTCATGGCTACATAGGCCATTTTCACTCCCACCTGGTATACTTTGTCACGAAGTCTTCTATTGTCAGTGGTTTGTTGTGGACAGCGAGTTTGGCAGTCTTTGATCATTGGAGTTTGGCATCCAAGCAACATTTGTCCATTACCTAAACGAAGATTGAGGCCAGGTTTGGCAGGTGGCCAAACCCCCTCACAAACAAACTTATTTTCCTTTCTTTCCGATCACATTGACTGGTCACACACTGTGTTGATCCTGTCGCATTCAAGTCAGCATTATTCTCCATTTTTGCAAATTTCGACAAGAGGGGGGATTTTTTCTTTTTGTCATATCTTGCAAACCAGGAGGTAGATTTTTGCATTCTTATAGTCATCAGAAAGTTGGTTCAGAGAGATTCACTATGGTGCAAGTGATTTTTTCATATTTTGTCATTTTTTGCCAGTTTTTTCAGCTTGAAGGTACAGTTCATGCTTTTCTTGCAACTGGCGTATCTTTTGCATACGATGACGAAATCTGGTGAATTTTTTTTTGAAATTGCTCAGAAAATTGCAAGGAATCTACTTGTAACTTTTGTTTTTTCATTGAAAATCTTTTTTGCTTAAAAATTGTAAAAATCACCGTGAGTTATAAACGGTTGATTTAAGCTTGTCAATTGTACAAATTCTTTCCTTGTACCTTGTTGGGGGGGTTACAATCACATTGTTAATACATTCTGGGGGGGTGAAAGGCACAATTTAAGTGCCCTTGTGTCTTTGGTTCTTGGTGTTTTTCTGCTACACATGGCCGAAAGTGTGTCTATAAAACCACTCACTCCACATAATTACCACACATGGAAGTTAAAAATGAAACAACTACTGCAATCTAAAGGACTTTGGCAAATGCTAGAGGATAATCCACTTGGTTTCACTAAGGAGTTTGAAAGATTTGCTTATAAGAACAAATTAGATGAAGCTATGGGAATCATAGGATTGCATGTATTAGACAACTTGTTGTTTCATATTGCGGAGTGTAAAACACCTAAGCAAATTTGAGATAAGCTTGCATAATTGTATGGTACTGTCAATGAAATCCGAATCTTGCACTAAGTAAGATGAATTGTTTCATATTGCGTACTAAGCCCATCGAGATCCACATGCATTTCATCAGGCAGCTCATCCAGGATGGTGTTCTCAGCTTGGAGTACTTGCCTACTGAGGAGCAGGTTGCAGACATCTTCACTAAACCTTTGGCATCACCTCGTTATCTTCAATTGCGATCGTTGCTTGGGGTGAAGGAAGTTGTCCTTGGGGGGTCTTCTTGAGTCCTCCTTCCTTCACTTTTTCATGCTTTTTCTTTGCATGTTTCTCTCTTTTGGAGAGGAGTTTTTTCCCATGTGGTTTTCTCCTTTTCTCCGCTTGTGAGAGATTGTTTGTACATGGGTACCTAACATGGCCTTGTTGCTGGGACCCATCTTTGCATTTGTTTGTTCCTCCCTAAGTTGCACTTAAGGGGGGGTGTTGGTGTGAACAGGGTTATTACCTATCTGGTTTAACCTTTGTTGTGTAGATAATTCATATTATTTAACTATTTATTAGTTAAATAATAATCACACACATGTTCACATCTTAAGTTGACTTAGGAAGCATTCTAGTTGTCTTCTAGATGTTTCTAGTTGTTGATAGTTGTCATCTTATCCTATAGTTGTCATATGTCATAGGATTGTGACACTTGTCAGATGACTACAGCATCTTGTATCTCACCTTGGTCTTTATAACCAAGGCCTCATTGTACATTATGTAATCTAGTACATTGTTGTATCATGGCAATATATCATTCTTTTGCTTGTCTCTCTTGTGTGGAAGGTTATTTGGTTTTGCAGATTTGATCCTAGTGGTTGATTGCTCCAACAGATTTGTCTTACACATGTGATTGCTTAATCATTCTCATATTCTTCAAAATTCAAAATTCAAATTTGCTTGTGTCTTGTGTGAGTGATTCTTGTTTGTACATGTGATCATTTGCTACACATTGCCAAATCAAACTAAACATCAAACACATAAACAAATCAATCTAAACATTCATCCTAGTCAGCTTCATCCTAATCAACTTCATCCAAACAATCCACATCATCATTGAATCATAACCAAGCACTTGCCAAATAGGACTTAAGACTTAAACACTTGTGTGACATCATGTCAATCTTAGAGAACCTTCAAGAACTCCTTCATATGCTTCGCCACATGCATGCAAGCCAATCACCTTTAGAGCAACAAAAATTTCAAAGCATTCAAGAACTGATTCAAATATGTCGAACAAACCAATCCTCACACATACAATAACTCTTGGAAGAAATCCAACACCTCTTGGCCATTTGCAAAGTCCAACGACCATCCTCTCTAGCACCTATCCCATCATATCTATCTACTCATCAACCTAATTCGATACCAACTTATTCCATTTCTTCTAATGTTATCCCTTATCCATATCAACACATTCAACTACAACAACATCAACCAATTCAACAATTCCAACCATCACAACAACCCATTCAACACTTCCACCAACAAGTCATACCTCAACAAATTCCAACACAATCCTATGTGTCATCCACATCTACCTATGCCACATCAACCTATCAACCTCCACCTCAACATTATCCAATTCCTCATTCTAACATTCCAACACATCATCAAACCTATCCACAAGGCAACCAAGTGTCATCACGACAAGAACATGTAAGCCCAAATCCACATTGGCAACAAGATAAAATGCCCCCAACTTCATACCAAACCCAAGACCTTTTATCTACATATCCCACCATTTCACTCAACCCCCAAGACTATCAATGGCCTCCACAACAAGCACAAGTGAGCCTAAGTCCACCTTTACAACAAGAAGCACATGCAAGTCCAAGTGGTCCCTTGTACACAAATCAAATGAGTCTAAGTTATCCTAGGAAAGATCTAATAACCTTTGACAAGGGAGATACCAATCTAGAGTGGCCTCCACCATCTAATCCTACACCTATCCTTGAACCCACCCAAGAACCATCATTACCTAATCCTGTCACCCACCTATCCAATCCCCATCCTAATCCTACACCAACCACCATCATTATCCATCCATTATATTGCTCTTCCACCCATACACTCATGAAGGATGCAATCCATTGGCTATTAGCAAGGAATCAAACACCCTCATGCAATCCAACATCCACCAAACCTCTTGAACAACCCCCTATCATAAGTCAAGAACCACCATGTAGCCATGTTCAAGAACACATAAGTCAAACACCTATCACATCCATCTAAGCACCCACCATGTCTATCCAAGTCAACCCCACTTCTACCCAACCACATGAGCTATGCAAAGAATCAAATCTAAAGCATGTTGAAACATCAATCCCTTCTCCTAATCAAGATCTAACCATCCCATCTAATCCCATCCATGACCCCCTCCCATCTATTGATCAACTTATTGATCTCACCCCATCTTCTACCACCCTTTCACTATCCCCCATGAATCCTTCATGTCCATCTACCAATCCCATCCAAAATCCATCCCCTTATCCACTTGGCACAAGCACCTTCATCCGTGGTGACTCCCTTGTAAGAGGTGAACAACTTCTATCCACCACCTATCTTTCTCCAACAAATAATGGACTCGCATCCTGTTTCCCAAGCATCAAACATCCCATTGCATGTCACATGCTACAACTTATGAACTATCAAGCTAAAGGCTTAGGCCTTCACAAACAAGGCATCTTAGAGCCCATCCACACCACATTCCATCCATCATCACATGGCCTTGGCTATGCATCCCAAGAAAAACAATCTACACAAGTTGATACCATCCACCCACCTTCCAAATTCCATTCATCCAATCCCAAGCATGGTACATCTCATCGCACTCCCAAATCATATGTCGCCATCCCTCCTCCATCATCCTACCATTTGTAAAAGCATGTGACCATCCATCTCTCTCCATCCAATTTACCTCCACTACTTCCAACTCCAAATATCCCTATCAAATCCACTCTACCTCTTATCCTACCAACTCCCAACATCCCTATCCATAAATCCACTTTACCTCCTATCCTACCAACTCCTAATATCCCTATCCTCAAATCACTTCACCCATCTATCCAAAAACCTACTTTTTACCCATCCATCCATAAGACCACTAAAATTCCCAATCAAGACCAACAAAAGCACACATCTTTCAAACATGAAACTTCCCCCAAATCCATGGGATTCAAAAATTTGAATGCCTCAACTCATAAAGCACAAAAGCCTAAGGATATTATCCCTTCCAATCAAAATGAAAAATCAAAAAGGCTATCCAATCCCACACCATCACAAGAAAAAGAAAAAACAAAAATGGTGTGGGTCCCTAAACGAAAAGCACCAAACTCTAATGAGGCATCCACATCCCAATCCACCCCAAAATCCCAAACACCCCACTCCCCATCTAAAAATCCCCCAAAGTCTAAGTCTATTTGGGTCCCTAAAACCCCAAATAGACCATCCAAATATCCCCCATCCCAATCCCCATTACTCCCAACTCCACATCCCAAGTATAAGCTTCCAAATACATCACGATGTGTGCAACCACTGGTCTTGGTTCCCCTCCATCACTTGCAATTCCCACATACTTCCATTTCTACATCTTTTGCTCACTATCCTACATATCTTCCCCATCACATCCCTATGGTCCATGCTTTTGCATAATCCACATCATAATCCGCATTGTCCACATCATAATCCACATTATACACACCATAATCCATTATCCACCATCCAACATCCATGCAATCATAATCCATAATGCTATCCAACATGGGACCATCTTCTCCTTGCTATGGAAACAGACGCTAGAGTCTCCATTCCATCCAAAAAGGAAAAAAGCAAAAAAATAAAAAAATAAAAAAATAAAAAAAATCAAGAAAATAGTAAAGAGAAAAAATCCACCCAATGGTGAAAACCACTCCTTGTGGTGCCTTGGGCAAGTACCATGATGAAAACCCCTTGTGGGCATCATGTGTAATCCCTTCTCCATTCGTTTTGTATCCCTACACTTGGGGGCAAAACTGTATCCTTCATCCACATCCATAATATCCTTGCACATCTTATCCACTGTCTTATCCTTATCCTATCATATTCTTATCCACTATATCTCCCACCTTAGATCTTGATAAAGACAAGGGGCAAAATATCAACAACATGCTTTGGAGACCTCTTGGCATACTTCCTTTCCAAGTATATCCTCCATTCATCTATTGCAAAGACCATCCATTCACACATGAGCCCATCATGCAAAATTCTTTAGACATTGGGGCATATGATTCCTTGCAACCTAGCCCTTGGAGAAAATCCTACAATCCCCAATCCATATATCATGCATACCTATCCTACCCCTCATCCTTATCTTCCATCTATCTAACACACATCCCCATCACCTGTCCATTCATCTATCATGAATCAGCTATCCAATCCCCCTATCCAACCCCATCACTTTCACCTCTAGACTTGGTGTTCCCTTGTCATTGGTATCTAGCGCAAAGGTTATCCACATGAAATCCAATGAAACCATCTCATAATAAACCATTCCTTTTCAAAAATCAAAAAATTCAAAAACATCACAAAATAAAAAAAATTCAAAAACATCACAAAATCAAAAAATTCAAAAACATCACAAAATCAAAAAATACAAAAACATCACAAAATCGAAACATCAAAAAACATCACAAAATCAAAAATCAAAAAACATCACAAATATCAAAAAATACAAAAATAATAGAAAACACACAAAATACCAAAATAATCTATCCATCACACAAATAAAACTTGCTCCATCACACTCTCATCATCATCACATTTATCATCATCCCACATCATCATCACATCTATCCTCAACAAGCTTACCTAGATCCAAGCATCGCATCACCTATCAAAGCATCATCCCTTATAAAAAATCATCAACTATCAAATCAGCATCAACCATAACTTGTCACCATCATATCTTGAGCCAATCTTACATCAGCAAAACATGATCCAATCATCAATCGATTCTTGCCTTAGGATATGTCATTCCTATGATAGGCAGAATCTATCCAATCATCACAACATCATCAAATCATCAATTGATTCTTGCCTTAGGATATATTTTTCCTACGATAGACAGCATCTATCACATCATCATCCATTTTGGCAAAAGATACAATGGTTACTTGTTTGGTTCGTTGGTCTTTTGCTTTTTGATTTTTATCTTTTGTCCTATTCGAAGATCACATCAAAGCTACCTTGATCTTATTATATCATGGTATGTGGTGAAAACATGTAGAATGGGGCATAGTCTTGCTTTTGTATGCTGTGCTTGTGGGTTGGTTTCCTTACTCCAAGCTAGTATTCATATCTTGATTGATCATATGGTTGGTTCTAGCATATTGATCTCCTTATGCATCTAAGGCTCATCATACCTTTTGTGTACTAAGGGCTTATGCTATGAGTCCCCTTCCCTCGTCTAGACAAGGTTGTACTATCTTGGGCATGCATGGGATCATCCCTTTGTCTGCGTGTCTAGTCCATGCAAACGTTGGATAAACATTATCACCCTGGTCTTCTATACCTTGGTGAACATATCCACTTTGCTATATCAAACCTAGGATTGCTCTAAATCAATTTCAGCACAATGATCATCCCCTAGTCATCTCCAAACATCAACATCCTTTCATCCCACCACTTATCCTCTGACCACATCTACCAATTTGTTTCATCCATTTCGAGAGCACACCCATGTTCTCGCAACCCGCCTACCTCTCGAGGGGGCATCACCCTTACCAATTATCCCCAAACCTTACCCTATTCTTCCAAACCAAAATCTTTTTTCTATCCAACCCATCTCTATGTTCTAACTTCTTTGAAATGATGTTACTTAGCTACAACACCATCTCAAAGAGGGGCAAATGTAGACACCTAAAATTGGATTCGCTCTGCAAACCAATTTTTTGTACCTCTGTACTAATCCACTCCCCCCATCTGCATATCCCTGGTGATCAATTAATTCACCTAATTAATCCATTTAATCTTACAACCCTATCCTATCAATTGAATGAATATTCCTAATATTTATTTAGTTGATTTATCCATTTCCCTAATCCCTGTTAATTAGATAAATCCTACTTATCTGATTAACCTAGACTTAAGTTAATTAAGATAACACTTAATTAACCCTGCTTACCTCATCATCCACTCACTGAATTTAAAATTCAGTTGTCTCCCACTATCCTCCACTAAACTAAATTTAAAATTCAGTTGTCCCCCACAATCCTCCACTCATTGAATTTAAAATTCAGTTGTCTCCCACTATCCTCCACTCATTGAATTTAAAATTCAGTTGTCCCCCATTATCCTCCACTCTTCCCAAAATGAGAATTTTTAATTCATCCTCTAGGAATAAAAGATTCACTTTTATTCCTAGCCCTTGATCTCATCAAATGAATCCTCACCCTCCATCCTCATCTCCAAAATTCTATAAATTGGACCCCTCTCTAAGCCATTTGGAGAGACCTCTCCATGCATCAGAACTCTACCAAAATCATTTCACAATCCCCTTATCATGCCACCATAATGTCCAAATCACTCTAAATAATCTCTCATTTCCATCTAGTCTCTCAAATCTATCATCTAATCATTCCCCATCTCCATCCAAATCAGGCATCAAACCACTTGTCTCTCATCTACATTGTGTTGAGCACTTGAGCAATCCACATCTTGCATCATTTGGGAAACATCTGAGGAGCTCTATTGGGTGCATCTCCTTCCTGCATGGATTTGTGAGTCAGAAGGAAGGTATAATCATTCTGTTTTGCATTTGACTAGTATTAACCTTTCATTTTGATTTCACTTATTATAGGTGATAAGCTTGTTCACAATTGCATGATTGATTCAGGTGCAAGTAGTTTAGTAATGCCCAAGAGTCTAGCTAATAAGTTAGGACTAGTTTATGAGCCTCTTTCAAAGTGAGTAGTTTAGCTAGATGGATCTGTTGTTAAGACTACTGGAGTGATTAAAAATTTACCTCTTACCTTGCATGCATGCCCCAATTTTGCAATCCCTCAAGATATTCATATTATTGACCTACCACCTCATTTTTCCATATGTCTTTCTAGGGATTTTACTGCCAAGTTGGGTGGGTTTCTATCTTCTAATTGGTCCCATTTGTTTTTTAGAACAAGGAATGGTATGAAAATAACCATAAAATCTGAGCCTCTAGCCAAGGATCATATTGAACCATATGTCCCTAGCCCTATAAATGCTAACCTTACATCACCCATGAGCTGGAGGATCAATCCATGACCCTAGACCCTAGCACACCTATTGAGAATGTAAATCTAGATGAGTGGGTATCCGAGGATCATGAAGATGACCCTTTTAGTCACACTGATAAGGTAGGATTAGGTATTCATATGATTCATGAACCTAATGTAGTGATTCCAAATCTGGTCAATGACCAAAATCAACCTGAACAACAAGCTAACTAGCTTTGGAAGCTATATTTTGATGGCTCAAGAAGCAAAATGGGTGCTGGTGGAGGAACCACGTCAATTTCACCAGATGGAGACAAGTACTATTCCACATTAAGTTTTACTTTTAGCTATACAAATAATACAACTAAATTTGAAGCACTTATCCATGGCCTAGAACAGGCTAGAAAGAAAGGTATTAAGTGCTTACAAGTTTATGGTGATTCCGAGTTAATTGTAAATCAAGTTAGAAACTTAAATGCTACCAAAAATGATTTTCTTAAGAGGTATAAGCATCGAGTTTGGGATCTAATTGAGGGTTTTGATGCTTTCAATTTGCTTTCTATTCTTAGAAATCGAAATAAACATGCAGATAAGCTTACTTCCATAGGATCTCAGTTTGATATTCCAAATGAAATTTATAATGTAGAGGTACAACAATATGTGAAGGTTGTTATTAGGCCATCTATACCTAATAATAATGGGACTTGGCAGGTTTTTGATAGTGATGAATAGATTATAAGTTTTCTAATTGCAGAAGCTGAGTTTGCAGCTAAAAACCAACAAAAGTGGCAACAACAATATGATAATTAGATTATGCAGGTAAATTCAAACAAGCTACCTAAGGGATTGGTAACATTGGAATCTATTTTCAATTCAGATGATGAGTCAGAAAGGACAAATGCAGCATGACTATTAAACACGAGCACTATGAGACCATTGAAATATTCAAGGGTAGGCTTCTCAAGCTTAGAAAGGTATGCACCAAAGAGGAACAACAAGCTTTCATCTTGTTATGTCAAGAATTTAGTGATGTTTTTGCTTGGGAATATAAAGATTTAAAAGGGTTTGACCCTAAGTTAGCTCAACACACCATTGAGTTAGAGCCCAATGCAAAACCAGTTAGGCAGAAGCAAAGGCCTCTTAACCCCAAGCTTGAGCATCTTATGAAAGATAAATTGAATAAGTTAATTGAGAGTAATATAATCTTTCCTATTAAGCATACATCTTGGGTTTCTAACTTAGTTCCAGTTAGAAAGAAGCATGGGGAGATTAGGCTTTGTAGTGATTTTCATGATTTAAATAAAGCCGCTCTCAAGGATCACTATCCACTCCCTTCAATGGAACAAATTTTGCAAGTTGTTTCTAGTTCTGATAGATTTTGTTTGTTGGATGGATATTCAAGCTATAACTAGATTGTGGTGAAGGAGGAGGATCAGTATAAAACCACATTTACAATGAAGTGGGGTACCATGGCCTACATAAAAATGCCTTTTAGTTTGTCCAATGTAGGGGCACCATTTCAAAGAGCAATGGACATGGCCTTTCATGGCCTCATGAACAAAATTGTTTTAGTGTATCTGGATGATATTACAGTTTTCTCAAAAAATGCTAATGGACATTTTGATCATTTGAGGTAGATTTTTTAGAGATGTAGAGAGTTCGAGGTTTCTCCTAACCCAAAGAAGTGCATATTTTCTATCCATGAAGGTAAGCTCCTTGGACACATTGTCTCAAAACATGGTATTTCCATTTATCCAAAAAGAGTTTCTGCTATTCTTGATTTACCCCTACTAGGACATAAGAAAGGCTTACAGAGCTTTCTTGGTAGGATTAACTTTGTGAGAAGATTCATACCCAACATTGCAGCATTATTGCAGCCTCTTACAACTATGCTTAAGAAAAATATATCTTTTATTTGGACTAAAGAGGGTAAGAGGATATTTGAGCAAATAAAAGAAGCCCTTACAGCTGCCCCAACCCTCATTAATCCTAACTATGATAGAGACTTTATTTTATATGTTTTTGGAGGTGTTGACACTATTTCATCTATGCTATGCCAACAGAATGATGAAGGCTTGGAGCAGCTTGTGGTATTTTTTAGCCAAGTATTGCATGATTATGAGGTAGAGTACTCCTTTGTTGAGAAGCATGTATTTGCTGCTGTTAGAAGCCTTAAAAAGTTCAGGCATATGCTCTCTAACAATAGAATTCAGTTGCTAGTTGCCCATCCAATTGTTGAGAATTTCTTGCTTAATAAGGATATGAATGATAAAAGGGTTGGCTAGATAACTAGAGTAATGGAATTTGATGTTAACATAAAGGTCACTAAGCTTGTTAGGGGCAAATTTTTGTGTGAACAGCTTGCTGAAAATGGAGAAAACATCCAAGAGGAGGATGAAAATGTTGCAACAATGCTCAATAATGAGGAGCAAGTTGTTGGTTCAACTCCTACCACAAGCTGGGTACAACAAATGATTCATTACTTATAGACTGGTGATTTCCCTGAAGGTTTGGATAGGACAAAAAGAAGGTACTATAGACTACAAGACATTCCCTATGTTGTTATTGATGGTGTTTTGTATAGGAAGGATTTTCATGGTGTTTTGTTGAGATGTATTGAACTAGATCAGACAAATAAGCTGCTAGAAGAGTTTCATAATGGGTCTTTAGGAGGCCATTTTGTAGCAAGGACTACAACCTTAAAAATTATGAGGGGCGGCTATTATTGGCTAGATTTATCCAAAGATGTATTTGCTGGGGGTTAGAAAGTGTGAAAAATGTGCATTGTTTGTAGGAAAGCAAAGATTTGTAGCTTTGCCTCTACACCCCATTTAGGTGGAGCAACCTTTTGCTAAGTGGGGTCTTGATTTCATTGGACCTATTAATCCACCTTCAAGTGTAGGCCATAAATGGATTCTAACAACAATGGATTACTTTATGAAGTGGACTGAGGCTATTGCTTTGAAGGAAGCAAAAGAAACTTCTGTTTTGAGTTTCTATCAAGATTTGGTATCTAGATTTGGCACTCCTGATTCTATTATTTCTGACAATGGATTAGCTTTTATTGGTTTAAGGATTTCTGATTGGCCTATAAAGAATAACATCTTTCTGAATACATCATCTAATTATTACCCATAGGGTAATGGGCAGACAGAATCCACCAATAAAAATTTGATCAATATCATTAAGAAAACCATTGAGGACAACCAGAGAAAATGGCATGAAAAGATGAAGTTAGCCCTTTGGGCTAATAGGATAACTCCAAAGAGAGCTATTGGTTGCTCTCCTTATGTTCTCACTTATGGTAAGGAGGCTAGGTTGCCAATCTCTATTGAATTACTGAATCTAAATTTTATCAAGGAACATGAGATGTTTGAGGAGAAGCCTATGGAGGTAAGGCTTACATAGCTGATGGAGTTAGAGGAAACCAAAAAAGAAGCATTGAGAAAGATTGAAATCCATCAAGCTTAGATGAACAGTTCTTTTGATAAAAGGGCAAGGCCAAAATATTTCATTGTTCGTGATTTAGTTTTTAAGTGGGATGAATATAGAAGTAAACCTGGAAAACATTCCAAGTTTGATGCAATTTGGGATGGACCCTATGTAATCATAGAGTGCAAGGAACATAATTGGACTTCTAGCTTTCCAAGTTAAGTGGAGAGGTGCTACCTATCCCAGTTAATGGGATCCACCTCAAACATTGCCTTTGTAGATAAGTTCTACATTTGTACTATAGTAGATTAGTGTTTGCTACTAATAAGTGTTTAAGGAACATTCCTTTCAGTTATTGTCTTTCCCTAAGTGTTGTTGCACATGTTTGCTGGCCACCAGGGCCCTTTAGTTTGCTTTTAGTTTGGTTCTATTTGGTTTTTTGCTACTGTTTGGAGTAGTTTATAGTTGGGTTTTTATGGTTTTCTAAGTTTGGGAAGGGGCAAAACTTGACACCATGCCCAATGGATGGTTAAGGCAACTGGTTATATGCTTAGCAGGCAAGCATTTAGTAGAAATCGCTTGAAATGTTACCAATATTTCACCTACAGCTCAAATTTGTAGAGCTGAAACAGTTTGTTTACATTTAAAGGTGAAGAGTATTCTAACATATTTCTACCATGCTTAAGCATTGCATATCAAAGTTCAGAAGAAAGCATTCAATTTGTTATTCAATGCTTTGTAGCATAAAGGAGAATACATGAATTATAAGAAGTCACTTCATTCATTTTGCAATGCTTTTATTCATTCTAAAATGTTCATTCTTTTTACAAAATAAGTATACATAGAATTGTACAAGTGTTGCATTCATATTCATTGGAAAGAAAGGAGTACTCAAATGTCCCACACAAGCCATGGGAATAGCTAAACTAAAACAATATAGGCATATCCTATACATCTGAAGATGGAAGAAATGAAAAGAAGCATATAAGAAAAGACATGTCCATCATTGCCTAATTAGAGTCTTGAATTAGTCTTCATTGCTGCTAGCCCCTCCTCACTCTTGATCTTTGAGCAAACCTACATCATCATAAGAGGGTTGTTAGAGCTCTAGATATGAATCTTCCTATGTGCCTGATCAACAAAAATATAACATATGCCTATGGTGCTTTAAGTCAGAACAACAAACATCAGATGTATGCAGGAGAGCCTAAAAAGTAAAACATCACAGGAGCATTGACCTTCACTATTTTTTTATCTAACATGTTTGTTCACTATGCAGGTATAGGAGAAATCATGTTGCTAATACAGTTCTAAAGACATCATATCATGTGGTACAAAAACAGGCTCCCACAAGGGTTGAGCCCAGCATGCTGCCCCTAAATCTCAAGAGGGGATGAGATAGGAATTCATATTCATAATGCTCAAATAGAAACACTTTCAGCTAAAGGAGTAACTCATTAATTCACTGCAAGACCCTCAAGCTCATTGATCATTCTTGACAGCCAATTCGAGAGTGCAATGAAGTGAAAATCACAGATGAACAATGGCTTATCTGGGTACTTAATATATATGCAGAACAAAATAAAATACATCATTCTTTTATTTAAGGAGTTCTGTTGCTAGCAAGGTTTCATGCTTATTGCTACCAGGTAACATTTTATTATTTCTATTTGTGCTACTTGTAGTGCTTACATATAAGGGGACATCAAAAGAGTACATGGTTCACAAGGGTGCTAAGGTGAAATGGTGAACAAACATACATTACAAAAGTCACAATGGTGGAGCAACAACTATGCACTCCTCAAGGCTTGAGGAGTAACAAGGTTTTGAAGTGTATAGCTATAATAGAAGTGAACAAATAACAAAGAGAAGGGAAGCCATGTTGTTTCTTCAAAATAGCAAGCAATGTTATCTCCATTCCTATCTTGTTCAAAACAAGTAAATGTATTTCACAAGCATAACATTATATTGGAGCTAGAGTTCCAAGTGAGGAGTGCACAAGTTTTCTTTTGCAAGAGGGAGAAAGATTTATGGTTTTGATGGGCATGGCTTCCCATGGAGAAGGTAAACAAATTTTTGAGTTTTCTTCATGCCATGACAAGGGGTTTTGAGCCCATTTTCTGCAAAAGTGAAAGAGACTGTGGTAAGGCCGAACCAAGGGTTTTGAGCCATGTTTGTTGAAAATATAGGAAATAATGAAAGCCATCAAGCTTGTAAATTTTTTTAGAGATGCCTAGTTTCTATTCTCAAAGTGCGTGATCTAGGAGTCTCTTTTGACTCACAAATAATCAAACTAACATGGGTTTGCATAAAGAAACCACAAATGTAGAAAAATAGAGGAGTATTCGAGATTATGCAAGCATGGAAAACACTCAGAAATAAGGGCATTACAAGGTATGGTCATGGCCTTCAGTGGGGAAAATGTATAAAAATTTCCATGGTTCTTTCACAAAATGCAAGAAAGAAGTGAATACATTCATTATCATGCTCGATTGGAGCTTCGATTAACATAAAAGGAGAGATAGTGCAAAGATTCGAATGATGGAAGCTTACCTGTTGTTGTAAACAGAGACATTCAAACCCCATGGTGAAAACTTTAGAAAACTCTCCAGTATCAGCCTCAAAATAAGATAGGCATCAATAGAAGAAACTAAATGAAGTGCATCAGAAAATAGTCATGGCCATGGCTAAGAAAGCCCAAGAATGCTTCTAAAATGGAGAACAGTGCTCAAATTTGTGACAAAGAAAGACTCATCGTGTGACTTCCTATGAAAATCTTCAAGAAAATTCTTAGAAACAACAAGAATGGTGAAGATTCGAGCTTCAAAACTCTAGCCCATGGTGGCTATGTGTAGAGCAAGCTTCTCTAAAGTTGAAATATGAAATGAGGCCACATGTTTAGGGTTTTCCTTTGCCCTAAGTTTAGCCGATTCCTTTATGGGATTTCTTTTCATTATTTTGACTCTTATGCAAAATATTAATAGCCTTTGTGGTATTAAAATCCTTCTTATTTTGCAATCCTAGGCTACATGCCTTATTTCTTTTTTATGATTTTTGAAGAAATCTTATGCTTTTGTACCTTAGGCTTTGCAAAAAAACAAACCTTATATACCTTCTATTTTTTGCAAAGTCATGCTTCAAGTCTTCCTCCTTTCTATCCCACCCAACTAAAATTGAAGAAAATGTAAGGCATTATTAAAGTAATAATTTATAAATTACTTTAATAAGTGTCATGTAAATGCAAAAAAAAGTAAGTGTAGAACACTCATTAAGGCAATTTTAGTTTACTTACCTTTCTTGCTTGAGTTCCCATTATACAAAATAGAAAGATAGAGTCAACTGTAGCTTCTATTTTGGTTTCCTTGTCATATCTAAGTTTTTTTAGTATTCATTTGGGCAAGTCCACTTGTTAGGGAAACTTGCCACCTATTTTTACTTAGTTTGGGTCAATTTTAGGCCCTCTTTTGTGGCTTTTTCCCTTTGGTCAAAAATGAGACTTTTGGATAGACAAGTGGCTAAGTTTTTAGAAAGTCTCTTGGTTATATATGTAGGAGAAAACTTAGTTTTGGGGGCTTAGATTTGCTTCTTTCTCTCTTGACTACTTGTAGAGAGCTTTGTAAACCTTGATTTGTACTCAAATTTTTATAATCCTTCAATTTTAATAAAGCAATAGAGCATTCCTATCTCATATTTTGTCTCATATTTGTAGTATTGATTTGATGTTTTATTGTGATCACAAGAATTAGATCCTTTGTTATGTCTCATTGTTGTGAATCTCTGTGCAAGAATTTCATATGATTCAGGTTGTGTGTTGTGTTTAGTTCAATCCTTCATGCAAATCATTGTTGAGTTGTATGTTTTAGATGAGATTGTGAGAGTTAGTTTTTTAAGAAACTATTTGTGACTGAAGTTATTGACATAAGTTAGAATTTTGGTGCATCACGATTAGATTTAGAATTTCATTTCAAGTTATCTTTCTAAACCCTTTTCTCATAAAAGTATTTTAGATTAGGTGATCTGCTAGGGGAACCAACCCTATCTGGAGATTCATTCTTGCCATAGGTCACCCACAACCTGAGAATGTTTCCATGTTTCAACAAGATGGTTGAGTCAAATCTTAGCTAGGGTACAATCCTGATCGACAACACTTTTCTTAGTCTAAGTATGTGAAATCATTATTGAGGAGGTTTGGCATGAAGGATTCTAAGCCATTATGTACTCCTATGATAACTGGTTGCAAGTTGAGCAAGAATGATGAATCACCTAAGAATGATCAAAAAAAGTATAGGTCTATGATTGGAGGACTACTTTTTCTAACCAATACTAGACCTTACATAATGCATGTAGTCTGTCTTGTGGCAAGATTTCAAGAAGATCCCAAAGTGTCACATGTGATGGAAGTCAAGAGGATCATGAGATATTTAAAAGGTACTTTAGATTATGGATTGTGGTATCCTAAAGATACCGATTTCACTCCTAGTGCTTATATAGATGCAAATTGGTTTGGAGATGTCGATGACAGAAAGAGTACAAGTGGAGGTGCTTTACTTTATGGTAACAGATTGGTGTCATGGATAAGAAAGAAGCAAGAATTAGTTTCTTTGTCTACTGCAGAAGTAGAATATATTGTTGCAGTATGTTGTTGCACTCAAGTGCTTTGGTGAAGTAAACATTGAAGGACATAAGAATTGTCTATGAAGAACCAATCTCAATCTCGTAACAATACAAGTGCTATAAAGATTTCAAAGAATCTAGTGATGCAGTCAAGGACAAAGAATATATCAATAAGGTATCACTTTCTGAGAGAAAAGGTAACAAAGAATGAATTAAAGATAGAATATGTGTCTACAAAGGACCAAATTGTAGATATTTTCACTAAGCCTCTACCTAAGGATACTTTTGAGTATCTTAGGGAGAAGTTAGGGGTTATTACTATTAGATTTAGGATAGACAACTGAGAGGGGGGGTGAATCAGTTGTCTAAAACTTTCTTCCAATTAAACTCTTAAATCCACTTTGTGATTTAGCAACATATTAATAAATCAATCATGGAAATATAAAGCATTGAATCAAGAGAAGAAACACATCAACACATTAGACACCAAGATTTTGATGTGGAAAACCCGGTTAAGGGAAAAACCATGGGGTGATTAACCCAAGATTGTATTCTCTATTAGAAGAATAGAAAGAACAAAATGGCACATGCCAATTAGGGCTCATTGCCTGAACACACTGCTCACAAGAGGCTCACTTCCTACAAGAGACTCACTGTCTACAAGATAATAAGTATCACATACTTGAACTGGAGAATAGCATCTTCACCATGCTTGAATCAGTTCCGTTTAAGCCCATAAACTTCTGCTCTACATTTTTCTCTCTTCCTCGCTACCACACTCACATCTCTACAAGACACACTTTGAACTAACTTTACAATCCCTTATTTATACAAGGCATCGACTTAGGACTAATCATCTAAGTCGGCAAACATCTACAAGAACATCCGCAAGATGTGTAATACATCCAGTCAGCCAGTCTCAGGAAGAACACCATCATCTAGAAGTTATTCTTCAATTACGAGCTCCAACTCCAATGCGGACCACTAACCTGAATTGGACACGATCCAAATACCTTCACAAGATTGCCTAAATCACCGAGAACATCCACACTTCATCTGCTTACTGAAATCCTTCTCTCCTTCATCTAGAACCTCAAGAACATAGTCTGTCATCACTGTCACAAAAGAATAAATGCTTGTGGACCTTCAAACCATGAACCAATCAAGTTGACACTTCACAAAGACTTCCTCAACACTCCCTCAAATCCGTAGAATAGGATAATGCATTTTCAGATCTCACTGGACCTATCTGTGTCACTCTGTCACCTCTGAACACCTGCCAGAACCAGTTTCACTTGAGAGGCCATAACTTCTTCAGATCTTCATGCAGACCTCTGAAATATTTATTGGATCATCTCAAGACACATATCTGCAAACCCTTTGAACTGCATCCTCTGATCTTCATCTTATCTGGGATCTTTATCTCACTATCTCCACTGATTCTCTCTGTTCCTGATTAGGACTCATCTTCTCAATATCCTCAGCACAAAGCTCATCCACTCCTTATCATCAATGCAATAGGAGTATGTTGACATTAATGACAACACCAGTTAGGCCCATACTTGTAACAATCTCCCCTTTTGTCATTGATGGCAACATATGATGTGAAAAACTATTTTAACCATCAAGACAAAAACTTCTCCTTACTGTCACAACTACCTCTATCAGTAACAACCATTCACATGTCTTCTCTTCCTTTACTACTCCCCCTTTGATCATCAACCACTTGTTTTTCACATGTCTTCTCTCCTCCTTTGACATCAATGGCAAAGGGCTCATACTTGCAACTCCAACACTTCAGAATCATACCAGCTGCTCCCCCTAAGTGGCAGCTCCCTATCATCAATCTAGACCACAAGATATGACTGTGATATCTACCGGATTGATGCACTCCAATGCACCTTAGTTCATCACCGGATGGGAAATAACCCCTAACTTCTCCCTGAGATACTCAAAAGAGTTCTTAGGTAGAGGTTTAGTAAAGATGTCTGCAATATGATCCTTGGAAGGCACAAACTCCAATCTAACTTCATTCTTGGTCACTTGCTCTCTCAAAAAGTGAAACTTGATAGATATATGCTTAGTCTTTGAATGCAACACTAGATTCTTAGATATATTTATTGCACTTGAATTATCACAGAAGATTGTGATAGGCTCCTCATTCTCCACTCTTATGTCTCTTAGCATTTGCTTCATCCACAAAACTTGAGTGCAACTACTTGCTGCTACAATATATTATGCTTTTGCAGTGGATAGAGATATTGCCTCTTATTTCTTGATTAGCCAAGAAACAAATCTCTTCCCCAAAAAGAATGCTCCACCACTGGTACTCTTCTGGTCATCCACATCTCCTGCCCAATCTACATCTGCATATGCATGAAGAGAGAGATTATGATCTCTGGGATACCACAATCTATACTCAACTATTCCTTTTAGATATCTGAAAATCCTCTTGATTGCCATGACATGAGATTCTCTAGGATCAGCTTGAAATCTAGCAACAAGACCCACAACATTCATAATGTCAGGTCTAGTTTGAGTGAGATACAACAATCCTCCAATCATTGACCTATACTTTTTCTGATCAGCCTTAGGAGAGTCATCATCTTTGCCCAATTTACATCCAGTTGCCATGGGAGTATTCATTAGTTTTGAGTCTTCCATCCCAAATTTCTTCAACAATTCTTTCCCATATTTGGTCTGCGAAATGAAGATTCCTTTCTTTGTTTGAGTGATTTGTAGACCCAAGAAGAAATTCATTTCCCCAAGCATGGACATCTCAAATTTACTTTTCATTTGATTTGCGAAAGTTTTACACATACTATCTCTTCCTCCAAAAATGATATCATCAACAAACACTTCAACAATCAATATGTTTTCATGATCAATTTTGAAATACAAATTATTGTCAGCAGTACCTTTGTTGAAACGAATCTTCAAAAGATGCTTATCCAATCTTTCATACCAGGCTCTTAGGGCTTGCTTTAGTCCATACAGAGCTTTCTTCAACTTGCAGACTATATCACCATGATCAGACAATTAAAATCCATCTGGTTGCTCAATGTATACTTCTTCTTCCAAGTCACCATTCAGGAAGGAAGACTTGACATCCATCTGATATACTTTGAAGTCCTTGAAGGCAGCAAAAGCTAGAAATAATCTGACTACTTCAATTCTTGCCACCAGAGCAAAAGTTTCTTCAAAATCAGCTCCTTCTATTTGAGAGTAACCCTTGCAGACCAATCTGGCTTTATTTCTGATTACTTCACCAACTTCATTCAGTTTGTTCCGGAAGACCCATTTGGTTCCAATCACATTCTTGTTTCTAGGTCTGGGAACAAGATCCCAAGTGTGATTTTTTTTAATTTGCATCAGTTCTTCCTCCATTGCTTTAGTCCAGTTTTCATCATTGCAAGCTTCATTTACTATCTTAGGTTCAATCTTTGAAATTAGACAATACTCATCTAAATCTTGAGCAATTCTCCTTATTTGTACACCTTTGCTTTTATCACCTATGATCTGATCTTCAGAGTGGTTCAGTCTTAGATACCTGGGAACTTTGGGAGTTTCTTGCACTTCTAATTCTTGATCAGGCTTATTATAACTCATCTCTTCTTCCTGATTAACTGGATTAGTTTGATTCTAAATTTTAGAAGGTACTTGGGCTCCTTGAATCAAAACACCATTCTGATCATCTTCATCATATTCATAAAACCTTGAAGGTTTTTCAATTCCTTCATCAACCTTCACATTTGTACTTTCTATAATCTTTCTTAGTCTCTTGTTATAACACCAGTATGCTTTGCTTTGAGTAGAGTAACCCAAGAATATTCCTTCATCACTTCTTGCATCAAACTTGCCTAGATCTTCATCTCTTTTAATGTAACATTTACTACCAAAGACTCTAAAATACCTCACAGTAGGAGTGATGCCAAAACAAAGTTCATAAGGAGTCTTACCAGTATTGTCTTTGATTTGATAAACTACAGTGCTAACTTCTCTCCAAAAGATCTGAGGAACATTTGCTTCCATCATCATTGTCCTAGATGCTTCCTAGATGGTCCGGTTCTTTCTGTCAACTACTCCATTCTATTGTGGAGTCCTAGGAGCAGACAACTGTCTCTTTATTCCATGTTTCTCACAAAATTCTATGAACTCACCGGATGTGAATTCTCCACCTCTATCAGACCTTAGACACTTTAATTTCAATCTGGTTTCATTCTCTACCATAGCCTTGAATATTTTGAATTTCTCAAAGGCTTTTGATTTCTCTTTTAGAAAAGTTACCCACATCATCCGGGAGTAGTCATCAATTAGTAACATTAAGTATCTATCACCTTGCACACTCCTAATTCTTGCCGGACCACATAGATCAGTATGAACTAAGTCCAATATTTCAGTAGAAGATTATTCTTTGCTTTTAAATGAGACTCTGCTTTGTTTTCCCAACTGACATTCTTTACACAAACTATTTGTAGGTTTCACCAGTTTTGGAAGATCTTTTACAGCCTGAGTGTTGCTTATCTTGATGATATTATCAAAATTCACATGACACAACCTCCTATGCCATAGCCAACTCTAATCAATTTGCACAAATAGACAACTTTTACTAGTACCAACTAGTTGGAAGATATTACCTTTTGTCTAAGTACCGGATGCAATCTTTGTTCTGGAGCTTTCAAAGATCTTGTATTTTCTATTATTGAATTAGAGATCATAGCCTTTGTCCACCAACTATCCAACACTGAGAAGATTGTGCTTCAATCCTTCAACATACAGTACATTACCGATTTTGTTCTTTCCATCAAAAGAAATAGTTCCCCTACTTCTGATTCTACCAAAAGAATTATCACCAAATTTTACCACTCCTCCTTCATACCTTTCCAAATCTAAGAACTTATTTTTGTCACCTGTCATATGGCAAGAGCATCCACTGTAAATGACCCAATCATCCTTTTCTACAACTTGGGCAGCCAGAGCTCTTTCTACAACTTTATGATTGACAGATTCAGAGGGCATTGGATCTTCTTCCTTGATGGCAATAAACAACCAATCACTTTCAGATTTGTTTCCTATCTCTGATTCATCATCTATTACTCCTTCATTATCATCCTCTTCATGAACATAATAACAATTCTTTTGGAATCTTGATCTGTTAGGATTTGGCCTTGAAAATCTTTCTGGACACTTAGAGGCAAAATGACCAATCTTATTATAGTTAAAACACTTAAAAGACAATTTTCCTTCATACTTACTAGATCCTCTTGGCAGTCTTTTTGTAATAAGGGCTTCAAGTTGAGTAGTTTCTACTTCTTCTTCTTCCATGTCTTTTCTTGCTTTTTCATACCATGATAGTTTCCTTGAAGAGTTCTCTCCCAGATCAAACCTTTGTTTACCTTTTACAGAAGCACTAGCTCTAAATGCAGATTTAGTCATGGGGGGGGCATCTCCAAACTTGGTCATTTCAAATGCAGCCAATTTACCAGCCAATTGATCTCTTGTGACAATTGTATGGGCTCTAAATTCTTCAGTGGCAACAACCTTAATTTTGTAAGAAGTAGGAAGGGATCTGAGAATTTTGCCAACAATTTCATCTTCATCCAAGACTCCACCAGCACATCTAATTCCACAAACAAGCTCATTTACTCTTGGCATAAAAGTAGTGATATTTTCATCTTCTCATCTTCAGATTTTCAAATTTCCCTTTCAGACTCTGTAGCCTTGCACATTTAACATACTTGTCTCCTTCATGCAGAAGTTTCAATTTTTCCCAAATCTCAAAAGCAGTGGGTAGGTCAATAACATTTGAAAGCTCTGAATTATATAATGCACTTAGAAGAGCTTCTATAGTCTGCAGATTGTTTTCATCATCTTTGATTTCATTTGAGGCTTTTTGGCCACCTTGTGGAGGAGTATACTTCGTTGAAGCCATGATCCAGTACTACATTCCCATACATTGCAAGTGACATTTCATGCAACTTTTCCAAAGATTAAAATTGGTTCCATCAAACTTCAAACTATCCTTCTTGTAGGATGACATTCTAGATCTCCTCAAGTGGTTAAGCTCTTTTAGAGGAACTTAGCTCTGATACCAATTGTTAGATTTAGGATAGACAATTGAGAGGGGGGGTGAATCAGTTGTCTAAAACTTTCTTCCAATTAAACACTTAAATCCACTTTGTGATTTAGCAACATATTAATAAATCAATCATGGAAACATAAAGCATTGAATCAAGAGAAGAAAGACATCAACACATCAGACACCAAGATTTTGACATGGAAAACTCGGTTAAGGGAAAAACCATGAGGTGATTAACCCAAGATTGTATTCTCTGTTAGAAGAATAGAAAGAACAAAATGGCACATACCAATTAGGGCTCAATGCCCAAGCACACTACTCACAAGAGGCTCACTGCCTACAAGAGACTCACTATCTACAAGATAATAAGTATCACATACTTGAACTGGAGAATAGCATCTTCACCATGCTTGAATCAGTTTCATTTAAGCCCATAAACTTTTGCTCTACCTTTCGCTCTCTTCCTCACTACCACACTCACATCTCTACAAGACACACTTTGAACTAACTTTACAATCCATTATTTATACAAGGCATCGACTTAGGACTAATCATTTAAGTCAAAAAACATCTACAAGAACATTCGTAAGATGTGTAATACATTTGGTTGGCTAGTCTTAGGAAGAACACCATCATTCGGAAGTTATTCTTCAATTGTAAGCTTCAATTCCAATGCAGACCACTAACTTAAATTGGACACGATCCAAATACCTTCACAAGATTGCCTGAATCACCAAGAACATTCACACTTCATCTGCTTACTGAAATCCTTCTCTCCTTCATCTAGAACCTCAAGAACATAGTCTGTCATCACTGTCACAAAGGAATAGATGCTTGTAGACCTTCAAACCACAAACCAATCGAGTTGACACTTCACAAAGACTTCCTCAACACTCCCTCAAATCTACAGAATAGGATAATGCATTTCTGGATCTCACCAGACCTATTTGTGTCACTCTATCACCTCTGAACACCTACCGGAATCAGTTTCACTTGAGAGGCCATAACTTCTTCAGATCTTCATGCAGACCTCTAAAATATTTACTAGATCATCTCAAGGCACATATCTACAAACCCTTTGAATTGTATCCTCTAATCTTCATCTTATCTGGGATCTTTATCTCACTGTGTCCACTGATTCTCTCTGTCCCTAATTAGGACTCATCTTCTCAATATCCTCAGCACAAAGCTCATCCACTCCTTGTCATTAATGCAACAAGAGTATGTTGACATCAATGACAACACCGATTAGGCCTATACTTGTAACAATTACCCCTCCCACTCTTAACTAAGATGCATGTGAAATGCATCAGTCCAATGGTGCTCAAAGTCTCATTCTTTTGATCTGGATTGATGTTTTGAAGGCTACCCCTCAGGGGGAGTAGGTAGTAGTTGCTGATATGAGTTCCTGATAAAGAGAAGTAAGTGTTGCAATGTTGATGATAGGGGTAGTTGTGTAGTAAAGAGAAAGACAAGGTCTTGCACCCTTTGCCATTAATGTCAAAGGGGAAGAGAAGTTCATGTGAAAAACCTAAGAAGAAAAGTTACATTTAGAGAAAGCATCAAGTAAGGAGCAAAGAAGCAAAGCAAGATTGGAGGTCTCGATGGTTTTTCACATCATGTGTTTCCATCAATGACAAAGGGGGAGATTGTTGGAAGTATGAGCAGTAAGTGTTGTCATTGATGTCAACACCTAAGGACAACATCTAAGGAATTTATTTGAGGAATTAGTACAAGTGCATAATTTCTCTATCTACTAGAATAGTACAGTGTTTTTCTCTACATATCCTATAGATTGAATATCCTTGTCTGCAGATTGGAAGTAATGTTAAGGGATGTTTGTAGATGCTATGTTTCAAGTTTGAGCCTCTGGAGTGAAGATTTGAGCAAGTTCTGTTCACCAGAGTAAAAACTATTTTTCTATGTATTTAATGGTGATAGGGAGAATGTATTCTACTCTGTATTTCTTTGCATTTAAGTTTTATAGTATACAGCTCTGGAATTAAGTTTGTAATGATATTATGTGCATTCAATTTAAATGGTTTGTGATTTGGTACTCTGCAAGTGATCTTTTCTTTATGACAGTGGTCGACAGTAATGTTCAAGTGCTCCAGTTTGAAGAATCTTATGGATAAAGTGTTTAAGAGGTTGTACAGATGTTCTTGGTGATTATAATGTACTTATGGATGTCTCTAGATCATGTTCCTACCTTTTGATTAGTCTGCAAAGTGTAATCCAGATCATGCATGAAGCGTGTTCCTAAAGGACTTAATGGTAACTCTCTAGCCAATGATTGTTTTCACCACTTATAGATATGCTTCGAAGTTTGTCAAGTGTGTTGTTGCATGGAAAAGTACATTTAAGTCCTAGATAAGGCTTGGCATGGTTTGCATTTATTTCTCTTCTCCCCTAATCTGTTTAGGCCCAGACCTAATTTAAATGTTGGATAAATATGTATGTATCCTGACCTTTGAGATTATTCCAATGGTTGATAATTGTAATGCTGACCTTGATGTTCATTCCAAGGTTGATGAATTGTATAAATACTTGTAATGAAGTCATGAATGAATGAAAGATATGCGAAAATGCGAAGATAAGTGTGAATTAAAAAGAAAAGTAGAGAAGAGGAAAGATATTGCGCTTCAATGGAACTAAACTCAGGCATGGAGTAGATGCTACTATCTCAGTTCACTAATTTTGGTAGTGAACCACCCACCAGCAGTGAGCCACCTCATTGGTAGTGAGCCCTTTCATTTGCAATGAGCATTTTGGGTTGTGAGCCCTAAGGCACTGGGCCTTTGATTTTTGATATTGTTATAACATATTACATTGTGAGCTAACACTCACCATGGTTTTTCCCTTATTGGGTTTTCCACATAAAAATTTGGTGTCTTTTGTGTTGAATGTGTGAATATGTTCAAGTTTATGTTTTCATGTTTTCATGGTTAAAATATAATTATAGTGATAGATGGTTGATGCATTAATGGTTTTGAAATATTGGTTACAACTAATTCACCTCCCGTCTCAGTTGTCTTTTTCAACAATTGGTATCAGATCAAAGGTCCCTTGATCAAGAGTTTAATAGCTTGAGGTAGATCTGAGATGGCGCACAGAAAGGAGTCACCATAATTTGATGGAATGGATTATGCTCTTTGGAAGGTACGGATGAAAAGTCATCTTATTTCACTTGGTTATAATGTTTGGAAGATGACAGAGAAAAAGTATACTATTCCTCAAAATGGGCCATTAGATGAAGATGAAGTCAAACAATATGAGTTTAATGGAAAGACTAGAGATGCTCTATTAAATGCTTTATCCAACACTAAGTTGGTGAAAGTTATGGATCTAGAAACTGCTCATGAGATCTGGGAAAAGTTGAAAATTTTGTATGAAGGAGATGATTCTGTGAAGAGTGTAAAATTGCAAATTCTGAATGCAAAGTATGAAGCCCTAAAAATGAGTGATGATGAGAAAATAATAATCTACATGAAAAAGGTTGATGAACTTGTCAATGGAATCAAAGGTCTTGGAGGAACTATTGATGAAGATGAGGTTGTACTGAAGATTCTTAGGTCTTTGCCTAATTCTATGGTCACAAGGTGGTAACAATTGAAGAGGTTATGACTGTGAAAAAGATTTCAAAGGATCAGTTGCTTGGGAAGCTTACAACTTTTGAGATGAGGGAGTTTGATGATGCTCTGCCAAAGACTAAGACTTATTTCAAAGCCAACACTTCAGAAAAGATTTTAAGAGCCCAAAAGTATGATGTGGAGTTAGATGATGACCTTGATGAGGTTAAAGACAACTTTGTGGATAGAATACAAAGAGGTACTGGAAAGTTCAAAGGAAAATTACCATTCAAATGCTTTTCTTATGGTAAGATTGGTCAATATGCCTCCATGTGTCTGGAAAGAATTGAGAGTTCAATAAGAAGAAATTTGAAAGTAAACCTAGAATTGTAAAGAAATGCTATTATGTTAGATATCTTGATTATGATGGTGTAATGGATGATGATTCTGCTGATAATAGTACTACTGAAAATGAATGCTTGCTTATTGCTATCAAAGAAGAACTTGTGTGTACTAATCCTGCTAGTTGTGTGAAGGAAGAAAAATCAGTGGAAGAAAGTGCTTTGTCTATCCAGGTTGAGAAAGATAAGGATGAATGGATTATTGATAGTGGATGTTCAAATCACATGATCTGTGATAAAAGTAAGTTTGTAAGCTTGGAAAAGTATGATGGGAGACTGGTTAGGTTTGGTGATAATGCAGCTAGTAAGATTTGTGGAAGAGGATCTATTTCTTTTGATGGTAAACATAACACATATGATGTTCTATATGTGAAGGGTTTAAAGCATAATCTTTTAAGTGTGGGTCAGATGTACAACAAAGGATATGATTTGTGATTCAAGGATAATGGATGCAAGATCATGGAAAGCTCCAAAATAGTGATTGCAACTGGTAAGAAGACTAAAGATAATGTTTATCACTTGAGGGGAACTAATAATTGTTGCTTGTTGGATCAAATAGATGAGAGTTGGCTGTGGTATAGAAGGATGTGTCATATCAATTTTGACAAGATGGTTATGATAAATTCAGTACAAGTTGTGAGAGATTTGCCTATGCTTGTGAAGCCTACTAATACTATTTGCAAGGAATGTCAAATGGGCAAATAGACAAGGACAAATTTCAAGAGTAAGGAATAATTTTCATGTTGGATTGCTTGAGCTGGTGCTTACAACTATGTGTGGTCCTACAAGAACAAGAAGTCTGCAAGGAGACATGTACTTTATGTTGCTTATTGATGATTATTCTAGAATGACATGGGTCACTTTTCTAAAAGAGAAACCAGAAGCCCTAGACAAGTTTAAAGCTTTCAAGGCAATGGTTGAGAATGAGTTAGAATTAAGGATCAAATTCTTAAGGTCTGATAGAGGAGGTGAGTTTACATCAAGTGAATTCAAAATTTTTTGTGAAGAGCATGGGATAAAGAGACAGTTGTCTACTCCTAGGACTCCTAAGCAAAATGGAGTTGTTGAAAGAAAGAACATGATAGTTCAAGAGGCTGCTAGGTCAATGATGATGGAGGGTAGTTCCTACCTAAATTGTATTGGACAGAAGCTATACATACGATTGTCTACATCTAAAACAGAGTTCGAGTCAAAGGTAATGGTACTAAAACTACTTATGAATTGTAGTATGGAAGAGTTCTTACAGTGAAATATTTTAAGTTTTTGGAAGCAAAAGTTATATCAGAAGAGATGAAAAGTTAGTCCAGTTTGATGCTAGGTGTGATGAACAAATTTTCCTTCAATACTTTGCTAAGAGTAAGGCCTACTGGTGCTACAATAAGAGATTGAGAAACTGTTATGCCCTTACTTCTATAGTGTATATGGTTATGAATAGTCAACTTGTGGCTATCTTAACTCTTAATTAAGTCATATTATCATTATTATATTATTATTTAGTTGTTTAGGTCGGCCTAAGGCTTCTATAGGGCTATCTAAGTCAGCCTGAGTGATATCCTAGGCATAAATAGGTATATATAGGGGTAGTGAGTCTTATTAGATCATCATATTGTGTATTGTGTTCTCATTGAAGACTATTGGAGGTATTCCCCCTCGAAGTGGATTAGGAGGTTGCCCCCTCGAAGTGGCATATTATTATCAAGTATTTGCAGCATATTTACTATTATATTCAGATATTGTGCAAGTTGTTTCATTACAAGTGGTATCAGAGCATGATCTTGGCACTGTAGAGGCAAAAAATTTTCTCAACATTGGAGGCGATTTTGGGAAGAGCATAACTTTCAATTTTTAGCAAATTTTTAAAAGATTTTTAAAGGGTTTTTGAAGACCATATTAAAGAAGATACAGTCCAGATTTCAGAGGAATTGAAGCAAAATAAGAGAGTTATTGCAAAATTAGGGTTTCCAACAAATTCACTCTTAAGGCAGCAAATTTGCTAATTTTTTGGATTTTTTTCTGGCTAAGTGGTATCTTGGCCTTAGTAAGTTACAGTAAAAATTTTAGAGAATTTACATTTCATTTGTGTGATTTATTTCAAAAATATTGGTTTCCATCATGATGATGCCTGCAACACGAGGCAAAAAGAATGCTGTCACACTGGGGAAATCCTCTGATAAGGATGATGAAATAAGTAAGTTCAAGAGGGATATGTGTAACCTAAGAGGAGATATATCATATATACAAAGCATGTTAAGTGCCTTAATGAAGGAACCAAGAAAGGAGGTCTCAAGCAACTAAGAAAAAGAAGAAGCAGCAGACAAAGAAGAAGAAGAAGCAGCAGACAAAGAAGAAGAAGAAGAACCGGAAGAAGAAGAAGAAGCAACAGACAAAGAAGAAGAAGAACTGGAAGAAGAAGAAGAAGAAGAAGAAGAAGAAGCAGATGATGATGATGATGATGATGATGATGAAGAAGAAGCAAAAGAAGAAGAAGCAAAAGAAGAAGAAGAAGAAACAGAAGAAGAAGAAGAAGAAAAAGAAGAAGAAGAAGAAGAAGAAGAAGCAGACAAAGAAGAAGAAGAACTAGAAGAAGAAGAAGCACCAGAAGAAGAAGTAGAAGAAGAAGAAAAAGAAGAAGAACCAGAAGAAGAAGAAGAACCAGAAGAAACAGAAGAAGAAGAAGAAGAAGAAGAAGCAGCAGCAGACAAAGAAGAATAGATCCAGAAGAAGAAGAACCAGAAGAAGAAGAAAAAGAAGAAGAACCAGAAGAAGAAGAAGAAGAAGAAGAAGAAGAACTAGAAGAAGAAGAAAAAGAAGAAGAACCAGAAGAAGAAGAAGAAGAAGAAGAAGAAGAAGAAAAAGAAAAAGAAGAAGTGGAAGAAGAAGAAGAAGAAGAAGATGAAGAAGAAGAAGAAAAAGGCAATGAAGAGGAAGAAGTGAAAGAAGAAGAAGAACTTCCTAGTCAAGCTATTCAACCAATGCAAGGGTACCATGTACTATTCCTCACCTTTTCCTCTATGGCACATCAAAAGGTTCAAGTAAAGGAAGAACACATTCATCACCATCAAAAGCTAGATGCAAAGGGAAGACACATCTTGGAGCTGAAGTTAATTTTCCAAACACACCTGAATAAGCTGAGGACATCAAGGAAATATCTTCTAGTTGAAGTTGCCACATGGGAAGATGAAGATTATATGAAGAAACTACCACAATTGATCGGTGTTGAGGACAACGCTTTTGTAAAGGTGGGGGGCATGTTATGCCCTTACTTCTATAGTGTATATGGTTATGAATAGTCGGCTTGTGGCTATCTTAACTCTTAATTAAGTCATATTATCATTATTATATTATTATTTAGTTGTTTAGGTCGGCCTAAGGCTTCTATAGGGCTATCTAAGTTGGCCTAAGTGATATCCTAGGCATAAATAGGTATATATAGGGGTAGTGAGTCTTATTAGATCATCATATTGTGTATTGTGTTCTCATTGAAGACTATTGGAGGTATCCCCGTCGAAGTGGATTAGGAGGTTGTCCCCTCGAAGTGGCATATTATTATCAAGTATTTGCAGCATATTTACTATTATATTCAGATATTGTGCAAGTTGTTTCATTACAGAAACATCATTGAGAGTGCTAATGTGAAGGTTGATGAAGACAAGGAAATAACATTAGATTTGAGTGGCTATGAATCAGATGAACCTACTGTTACAGTCAACAAAGAGGTGGAACAAAAGGATAGTCAAGTTAAAGAAGAAAAGGCTTCGAAAAGTGTTGTTAAGACTCCCAGGTATGTAAGGATTAATCATTCTGAAGATCAAATTATTGGTGACAAAAGAAAAGGGGCATTGATAAGGAAAAGAGCTACAGATGAACAGGTGAACTACTATTTGCTTTCACAGATTGAACCTAAAACTATAAGTGAAGCCTACAAAGATGAAAGTTGGGTAAAAGCCATGGAAGAAGAGCTGATGCAGATAAAGAAGAACCAAACTTGAGATGTTGTCCCTAGACCTGCTGATAAGAATGTGATTGGAACCAAAAGGGTTTTTAGAAATAAGATGAATGAAAATGGAGAAGTTGTAAGAAACAAAGCAAGACTGGTATGCAAAGGATATTCTTAGGTTGAAGGTATAGAATTTGAGGAGACTTTTGCTCCTTTGGCAAGGATTGAAGCAATAAGAATGTTTTTGGCATTTGCAACTCACAAAGGTTTTAAGGTGTATCAGATGGATGTGAAGTTTGTATTCTTGAATGGAGAGCTGGAAGAAGAGGTGTACATTGAACAAATGGAAGGATTTCAGTCATCAAACCAAGGTGACATGGTGTACAGATTGAAGAAGGCCCTGTATGGACTCAAGCAAGTTCCTAGAGCTTGGTATGCAAGATTGGACAAGTATTTGATGCAATTAGGGCTTAGTAAAGGTATTGTAGATAGTAATCTCTATTTCAAAATTAATGATGATCAAATTCTGATTGTTGTAGTCTTTGTTGATGATATTATCTTTGGAGGAAATGTAAAAGGAGTTTGAGATGTCTATGTTTGGTGAAATAAATTTCTTTGTAGGACTGCAAATTACTCAACTAGAAAAAGAAATTTTCATTTCTCAGTCTAAGTATGTGAAAAAGTTGTTGAAGAGGTTTGACAAGGAGGATTCTAAGCCAGTATGTACTCCTATGGTAACTAGTTGGAAGCTAAGAAAGAATGATGAATCACCTAAGACTGATTAGAAAAAGTATAGGTCTATGATTGGAGGACTACTTTATCTAACCCATTCTAGACCTGACATAATGCATGTAGTCTGTCTTGTGGCAAGATTTCAAGAAGATCCCAAAGAGACATGTGATGGCAGTCAAGAGGATCATGAGATATTTAAAAGGTACTTTAGACTATGAATTGTGGTATGCCAAAGATACTGATTTCACTCTTAGTGCTTATACAGATGTAGATTAGGCTAGAGATGTCGATGACAAAAAGAGTACAAGTGTAGGTTCTTTCCTTTTGGGTAACAAATTGGTGTCATGGCTGAGCAAGAAGGAAGAACTAGTTTCTTTGTCTACTATAGAAGAAAAATATATTGCTGTAGCATTTTGTTGCACTCAAGTGCTTTAGATGAAGAAAACATTGAAGGACATAAGATTTGTGTATGAAGAACCAATATCAATCTTTTGTGACAATACAAGTGCTTTAAACATTTCAAAGAATCTAGTGATGCACTCAAGGAAAAAGCATATATCAATAAGGTATCACTTTCTGAGAGAAAAGGTAATAGAGAATGAAGTAAAGATGGAGTATGTGTCTATAAAGGATTGGATTGTAGATATTTTCACTAAGCCTCTATCTAAGGATACTTTTGAGTATCTTAGGGAGAAGTTAGGGGTTATTACCCCTCCTACTCTTAATTAAGATGCATAGGAAATGCATTAATCCAATGGTGCTCAAAGTCTCATTCTTTTGATTTGGATTGATGTTTTGAAGGCTACCCCTTAGGGGGAGTAGGTAGAAGTTGCTTATATGAGTTCCTGATAAAGAACAATAAGTGTTGTAATGTTGATGATAGGGGTAGTTGTGCAGTAAAGAGAAAGAAAAGGTCTGGCACCCTTTGCCATTGATGTCAAAGGGGGAGAGAAGTTCATGTGAAAAACCTAAGAAGAAAAGTTACAGTTAGAGAAAGCATCAAGTAAAGGGGTGCAAAGAATCAAAGAAAGATTGTATGTCTTGATGGTTTTTCACATCAAGTGTTGCCATCAATGAAAAAGGGGGAGATTGTTGTAAGTATGAGTAGTAAGTGTTGTCATTGATGTCAACACCTAAGGACGTCATCTAAGAAAGTTATTTGATGAATTAGTACAAGTGCAGAATTGCTCTATCTACTAGAACAGTGCAGTGTTTTGCTCTGCATATCTTGTATATTGAATATCTTTGTATGTGGATTGGAATTAATGTTAAGGGATGTCTATAGATGCTATGTTTCAAGTTTGAGCCTCCAGTGTGAAGATTTGAGCGAGTTCTATTCACTAGACTAAAAACTATTTTTCTGTGTATTTAATGGTGACATGGATAATGTATTTTGTTTTGCATTTCTCCGCATTTAAGTTTTACAGTCTACGATTTTGGAATTAAGTTTGTAATGATGTTATGTGCATTTAGTTCAAATGGTTCATGATTTGGTACTCCACAAGCGATCTTTTCTTTATGACAGTAGCCGACAGTAATGTTCAAGTGCTTTAGCTTGAAGAATCTTATGGATAAAATGTTTAAGAGGTTGTACAAATTTTCTTGGTGATTATAACATGCTTGTGGATGTCTCTAGATTGTGTTCCTGCCTTTTGATTGGTTCTCAAAGTGTAATCCAGATCGTACATGAAGCGTGTTCCTAAAGGACTTAATGTTAATTCTGGTTCTGGATGACTTGATTGTTTTAACCACTTGCAGATATGCTTCAAAGTTTGTAAAGCATGTTGTTGCATGGAAAAGTACATTTGAGTCCCAGCTAAGGCTTGGCATGGTCTGCATTCATTTCTATTCTCCCCTAATTTGTTTAGGTCTAGACCTAATTTGAATGTTGGCTAAATATGTATGCATGCTGACCTTGGAGATTGTTCCAATGGTTGATAATTGTAATGATGACCTTGATGTTCATTCCAAGGATGATGAATTATATAAATACTTGTAATGAAGTCATGAATGATTGAAATATATGCAAAAATGTGAAGATAAGTGTGAAGTAAAAAGAAGAGCAGAGCAGAGGAATGATATTGTGCTTTAATGGAACTAAAATCAGGCATGGAGTAGATGCTACTATCTCAATTCACTAATTCTGGCAATGAGCCACCCACCGACAGTGAGCCACCCCATTGGTAGTGAGCCCTTTCTTTTGTAGTGAGCATTTTAGGTAGTAAGCCTCTGATTTTTAGTATTGTTATAACATATTATATTGTGAGCTGACACTCACTGTGGTTTTTCCCTTATTGGGTATTCCACATAAAAATCTAGTGTCTCTAGTGTTGAATGTGTGAATGTGTTTAAGTTTATGTTTTCATGTTTTCATGGTTAAAATACAATTACAGTGATAATTGGTTGATGTGTTAATGGTTTTGAAATATTGGTTACAATTGATTCACCTCTGCTCTCAGTTGTCTTGCACTTTTCAACAAGGGGGACATTTTACGATATAACATTTAGCCCCCACTTTAATGTATGTATGATCTTATGACCCATACCTGCATTAAAGTATGGTCAAAAACATAGAAAACATGCCAGACACTTAAAGCTAAGGCATACACAAAGATTAAGGAGCTAGTTCTAGCCCCCAGTCTTAGGTAAGCATTAGAAAACACATCGCAGACATGCCAAAGATAATGAAGATAGTAACAGGCATGCAAGACACAGAGAAGATAGTATTGAAGACATGCAAAACATGATGAATACAGTGATTTTGTTTTTCATTTTCATATATATAGATGCATGAAAATAAAAATTGCAACACACAAAACCAAGAATGTAGGGGGGACTCATCACCACACCCTTTAGAGTACACCAAGGAGAGAAAAAATACCATACAAAAGCCAAGCGTAGGGGGTACTCGTCACCACACCCTTTACACTATACGAGGAAAACATGCCATACAAATTGTAGACACCTAAAAATGACCTTTGCATTACATCACTTGCATACATCAATTTCATCTAAATCACTTGCATCCAATATTAATTAAATAACTTGATTATTTAATTAATTTCATCAATTTCTTCTAATTCCCCTATTTCCAACATTAATTGAATAAATTCTATTTATTTAATTAATTTCATTAAATTCCATTTTATTATTTTAAATTAAATAATTATTAATTAATTAAATTTATCCTCTTTCAATCTCAAATTCACATTAATTAAATAATCTAATTATTTAATTAATTCATCACTCAAATTTGTCTTGTCCACAATCAAATAATTTTAATTATTTAATTAGCTAAATATTCTTCTAAATTTAAATAAATTATTTAACTTTATTTAAGTTGACTTTATCTTCTAAAAAGAAATAAAATTAATATTTTATTTATATCTTATCCTTTCTTCTATCATGCATAATAAATTAAATAAATTTATTTATTTAATTCTCAATTATATTCAATTCTTCTAAAAATAATCTTTTTCCTCTATGTGCACAATCAGTCTTATTTTTAGAATTTTAAAAAGAAAATCTAAAGTTGATTTAATTGACTTTAATCATTATCTTTATTTATGAACTCATAAATTAGAAAAAATCATTCTAAATTTATGAAATGAAATCTTATATTTAGCCTGAAAGTAGTTAACTCAACAAAAAAGCTTTAAAACATGACACATGTTGTGTGCACATTCATCATGTTCTCTCAACTCATCTAATCCATTGATTTCATTGATTTATCTCCACCGTTGATCGATCTTTCTTGAAACCTATATATACCCCTCTTCAACTCTTCACAAATCTTCCTCGATCATTTAAGCTTTGGGCATTCTTACAACACTTTGAGCATTCTAGCATCATTGAGCACATATACCACATCTTTGAGCATATTATCATCATCATGTCCACTTGTTACAACCATGAGTATGCAATATATTGAGCAATCCACAAAAGACCAATGGATCTATACAATCTAGGTGATAGTGTCTTTGTTTGTTTCAATTTGCATTGATTTGTGTTATCATTTAGATCGATCTTTTGAAGGTTATAGGTTGATTTTATTGTTCATTTCTTGATCATTATTCACTTGGTTTTTACCTATACACATTTTGGCATGCCCGGTGGGACCCACTAACTTGATCTAAACTTACTTTTTAAGAAAATTTGATTTTTTGAAGCACATATATAGAAAAGTGCAATCATCATGCAGAAACTCACATTTGAACCACAGTAACACACATTTGGTCTATAGAAATGCACCTCCAGGTAATAGATTTGTACCTTTCGTGCGCATAAACATGCCTTTGCACTATATTGATGTGCCTTTGGTCTATAACTCTCCTTTGGTTTCTAGGGTTTGCTGACTTGTTTTTGTGATTTTATAGGGATTTCTAACATCATACTGATCTTTTATAGTGTTGACAAGTTGATTTATTTGTCTAACATTCATTGTATCATACTCCTTAAGCTTATTTATTTAAGGGTATTATCATATTTTGCTAATCAAACATCTAATCAATTTATTTTTTATTCTTTCTACAGAAGTACAGATCACCATCATCCTACAACATCCTAGATCATCAAGGAATCATTCAACAATCAGTCGATCAATCATTAAACTAGTTTTCTTACTTTTTGTAGACCTGATCTATAAAATACGTATTTGCACCATACTGATGCACCTTTACACCACATATCTATGCCTTTTTACCACAGTTCCATGCCTTTGATAAATGGTAAATCACATCTACACCATTTTGACATGCCTTTGGTAAACAATAACTTGCATCTACACCATTTTGATACACCTTTGGTAAATTTTGATGCGCCTTTGCACCATAGTTCTACGCTTTTGGTTTAGTCAATTGTTTTCACTAACTGCTTGATTTCTTTGGAACTAACATCACTTGACGCAACATCTTATCATCAATCATAGATCAAGAAGGGTTTCTAACATATTTTGTAGGATGTTTTTTGAAGATATCATCTTTTTCATACTAAGTCTTAGAAACACCTCAATTTCATAAAGGAATTTGACTGCTTACTATGTTTTGAATACCTTAGCACATATGCTCTTTCCTCACACTGCAAAGTGATCTTGGAAATCAAAAGTAATTAGGTTATTCACTTTACTTTCTTTCTTTGCTTAAAATTCCAAGGATTCAAGACCAACATGTATGCTATTTTCTCACGTTGAAAGGCGATCTTGAAAATCAAAAGTGCTTGATATCCTCTCTAGGGGGCTTGCTTGGGGATTTCATCACCTCAATGGATAACCTAAACTACATGTTCTGGAAAGGTATATAAGCATTATTAAGAATCAAAAAAATCCTTCAAAGGAAAGACCCTCTCCGTTCTAAGAAAAAAACTCCTAGGAAACTTGGTTTGCCAAGACTCGTGTGGTTGAGTGTCAGCTAATTTGGACACCCCTATTCATATATTTGTGCCGTTTGTACATTGCATATATTGAGGACTCCCTAGAATCTTTTGTCAACTTAGATAAGACCTTTAGCTATTTTATATTGTGATGTAAGGGATGCAGAATGTACCCTAAAGCTACTCACCGTCCATACTACCTTAAGGACTAGATAGAAGTTTTCTTTGGGCAAGGTGTCAAAACCTCAAAGGAAAGATATATTTGGTGTATTCTCTTTATATCTAGCTATCTAATTAGGGGGAAGTGTTCTTAGTTAGGTAAGAACATGGACAGGTATTCAATCATGTGGGCTCATAATATGACTCTATCCTACTTGAATAAATTATAAGTTGTAGCATTAAAAGAAGTTTTTGAAGTGTCTTCTCTTATTTGTTGTTATCTACCCATAATATCATTTGTATCCATGGAGGTTAATAGACTCATCCAACCAACACCATTGAGTCAGTCTTCAGCCATCTTATTTACTGTGTTTTCTCTTGCCACAAGAAAATCTTCCAAATCTATCAAAATCTAGCCTTGAAAAACATGCTGTTACATAAAACTAACCTTTGCACATAAAAAAACTCACCTTTGCACTATTTTTATGCACCTTTAAACTATAGTTATATGCCTTTGGCCTACAAAAACACACCTTTGCAGTGCAATAACCCGCCTTTGGTTGCAGAAGTGCTCCTCTAGCTCCATCAAAATTTCACCAGTCTCAGAAAAATCCTCACCTCTGGATTATCTTGTTGTGCCTTTGAGCAATAGTTATACACCTTTGGATTATCCTGTCTCACCTATATTTCCATAGAAAATCACCTCTAACCTATTGTGACTCACCTTTGGGCCACAAAAACCCGCCTTTGGTCCGCAGAAGTGTGCCTTTGGTCTTTGTTTGTTTCCTATTATCCATTTAGCCTAGAATCAAGTAAACTTCACTTTTGACCAATTTTAACCTCTGAGCTAGTATCATACAAAACATTCAGACCTGTCCCATCAACCATTAGACTATCCACATCCACCATCATAGCTTAAACTTGGACTTTTCGAGATCTTTATCCTCTTGAGATTACTACCAATCAACCATCATCACCAAACAAGCCTAAATCTTTACTCAAGTTTTTAGAGCTTTGTAATTTGGCTTCCACCATAGGTTCTAGATCACATCCCTTAGTTTATCTTTGATTTTAGAAAGCTTGTCTCTCTTTAATCCTTGAAGGTGAATTAGTATCCATTAGTGGTTTTCATTGCCTTGGAGAATATACTTCTCCTAAGTTGGTCCAAATCATTAATCCTATCTACCTTCCTTGATGTCATTAGTCTACCTCTTTGAAGATCATCAACTATCCAAATCAGCAATTGATCTAGTTTCTATATATATTCCACAAGCAACCCATATCAAACCATCAATCTAGTAATCTCAACTAAATCAAACAAAGTCCAAAATCAATCCATCCATCCCCCAATCTTTTTCATAGCACATTTGAGTAATCTTATTACTACGACTAGACAACAACAATGATTGGCCATGGAGGCTCATCAAAATCCCCAAAACAATCCCCAACACACTCTTCTAAATAGTCCTCATGGAAATCTTCAAGACACCCCACAACAAAATCCTCAACACATCCCACAATAAAATCCTCAACACATCCCACAACAAACTCATCAAAACATCCCACAACACAATCCCCAACTTGAGATTCCAAGCAATATCCAAAACAATCCTCAAGAGGGTAACACGTCTTTGATGGATTCTACCCATTTTTCCATGGGAATATACTCTCATGATTTCCTTACAAAAGGATACACCATAGGTCAAAACCCATCTCATGAAGAGAGATAATTTAAAGAGGGTCAATCCTCTCAAGACATTGATGAAGCCATGCAAGACCCTAAAATCATGGCATCTATAGATAAACTCTTAAGCTCCAATCAAGATCACTACTTCATTTGCTTGCTCAAAAGGGAGGCAAATTGCCTCAAAACTTCGATACATCTACTCTTAAGGAGAAAGATCCAATCCATGATGCTATTGATGCTATGGGTAGACTACAAATAAACCTCTTCCAAACTATGTCTACCATATCTTCACCATTTCCTGAATCATCGTCACACGAGGTGATATCCAATCCCTTCACTGCAAAATACATCAATCCTCTTTATCAAAATCCCATGGGAGAAACATCACTTAGACCTATCCTTACTCACATGGATGTTTATAAATCTCAACAAGAAGCCCTCCATCATCAAGCTAAACTAGTGAGACAAGCCATTCTAGTAAAGCAATCTAAATAATCAAACCCCTTCTTCACCACATCCATACCTACAAATCCTCAAAATCCTCCATGCATGTCTCAAGTTCACACATCTATATCTAATCTTGTATATGGTACCCACCACAAACATCTTTTCCTCTAAATTACACATAGAGTGATGCTTATGCCACTCCACCACAAGTGTCACAAGCTCAAGCACCCCAAACATCATCCATTCAAAACCCAAACAACACATACATCACTCTACCCCAACACTCTCAAAATCTAAACACCACATATGTCAATCCACCTCAACCACCTCAAAACCCAAACAACACCTATGTCAATCCTCCCCAACACTCTCAAATTCTAAATACCACATATGTCAATCCACCTCAATCACCACCAAGTCAAAACACATACATCATTCCATCACAACAATATCAAAATCAAACTTCTTTCACCAACCCACCTCAACATTCACAAAATCAACACTCATATCTAGGACCCCCCACAAAATTCACAAACCCAAATTTTCTTCACCAATCAACCCTCATCATTCATATGATCTATATAATATCAATTCATATGGATTAAATTCCAATATCTCTTATGGGCAACAAAAAACACCTCAAACCCAACAAAATTTGGCTCTACCAACACCTCCATCTGATCTTGAGCTCAAGTTTTCTTATTTACAAAAACAAATATCCGATCTTTCATTTGGTCACACCAAGAAAACTTTCTCTTTGGAGGAGGTTTGTCCATACCCATTTGATTTATCTTCACCAATCTTCCCTTTTCCCCTAACTTCAACATGCCAAAATTTGACAAATATAAGGGAAAGGGAGATCCAAAGGAGCATCTTAGAGAGTTCTACATTGCTTTCTTAGAGGTTGCTCACAATGACACCTATCTCTTACACCTATTTCCTCGTAGTCTTGGAGGACAAGCAATAGAATGGTTTTCACACCTACCCATGGGTATTAAAACATTCAACTAACTAGCTAAAAAATTTGCCACCCACTTCTCTTACAACACAAAACATGAGATTTCCATGATGGGCTTGTGTAACAATAAACAGAGAAACAAGAAAACATTGATCTCCTTCCTACAAAGATAGAGAAATATGGCTAGTAAATTCATGGCCCATACCTGGAAAATAATTGGTTAGCATCTTTATACAAAATATTAATGAAGAAATTGATTTTCATCTCCAAATCCAAAGTGCTACCACATTTGATGAGATCATTTACAAAGGAACCAATATCGAAAAAGCCCTCATTGCAAAAAGGGTTAGTCAAAATCTTTAAGGAGACCAAAGATAACCCTTCTCAACAATCTAACGACAAACCTTAATTTTGGTCCAAAAAAAAGAACGTTGTCAATGATGGTGTCATGGATTCTAAACATATCCAAAATCTCCAAACACCACTCAATATTCAATCTAAATCAACCCAATCTACTCCTAGGGAGCAACAAAAACAAGAGTATCCTCCAAGACGTAGGTTCACTCCTTTGGGAGAACCTATTGAATCTGTCCTTAACAAACTTGTGTAAAATGGACTTATCACATTGCTTAAAGCAAGTCAATATGATGAGCCTGATTTCAAACCTACATGGTACAAAGATAATGAGTATTGTGAGTACCATAGAGTGAAAGGATACAAAACCCCATCTTGCATGAAACTGAAATACGATCCAAAACCTCATAGACAATGGAGAAGTTACTTTTGACAATCCTCCTCACCATACCACCAACAAAGATCTCAATGTATACAAGGATCCATTCCCTCAACATGGTAAAGGTCAAAATCTTGATAAAGGAAAGACTATTAATAAAGCTTCATCTTCTTATGACTCCATTGTGGGTTGTTTTGAGGAAAGTCAAGTATGCACCCTTACCATTAAAGGCAAAGCTCTAGATTATACCATCACAACTCGTTGTGGTCATGTTACCCTTTGTGGGCCTACACAAGATACCCCTATCACTTTTGATTATAATCTTGTTGAACATCTAGGGAAGACTCCTGCACATATCTCAATATTAGATCTCCTAAGGTCGTCACACACTCATAAAGCAGTGCTTAAAAAATGGTGCAGTCACGGTAGGAGGGTCCACAAAATGAACTATCCAGGCCATACAACAAGAGTAAACACAATGGAAGAAACACAAAGATATGAAGCAAACGGAGATTTAGTCATGCAGTATATATCAAAGTGTTCAAATACAAATTAGCCGGCAACATGTGGGCTTACAATTCGGCTCATAGGCCTGATTACAGAATATGCTCAAGATATAGCTTTGAAGCACCTTTGCAATAAATCTAGACTATCAACTATCTCTCTAAGAATCATTGTGCTAATTGGTTTCCTAAGGTTCTATTACATCCATATATATCATATCTAGATCATGAGATTCCTCCACATCAGCCAAGGAAGATCACAATCTCCAATGAAGAGCTGTAACATGTGAACACAGATAGGTCAGACCTAAAGGAATTGAATCCCTCCGCAAATGCATGGAATGGTGTGATGTGTGGATCTCAAGGAAGGTCAGTCAAGAACCAAACAACATGGAATGATGTGTCACTAAGCTCCACAATCGAAGAAACACTTTGCAAGTCTTCTCCATTAGCTGGTTGTTTGAGACTGTTAGAATGCTTTTCTCTGAGAAAATAGCTAATCTTTTGATAGTGATATCTTTCTGATAACTAATCCAAATTCTCTAATTTCTGAATATAATGTAGATGAATGAATCTAGATGCTAATTCCAACTCTGCAAGGTATGAAATGAAATTGCGGTAGAATACAGACCAGAACATAAAAACTGCTACTGATGGAACTACCTGAACTGAACTGGAAAATGAAAAGAAACAAACTGAAATGCAAAAAAACTAAAATGCAAATGTTTTTGGTTCATGCAAGATTGCTCTTGAACCAGGGATGCTCCTACATCAAAAAATCCCTTCAAGAGTCATTGAATCTCAACAATATAGATGTCATGGATTTTTTATCCATGATAGGTAATATTACATCACCTTACAACGTGGTCTTTTCTGAAAAGGACCTCCCATCTCATGATCCATGTCATAACAATACACTTCACATCAAATTTTTCATCCACCAACATAAAATCAAATGTATACTTATAGATGGTGGTGCTGGTTTGAATATTTGTTCATCAAATTGTTAAAACAATTAGGATACTCTAAGGATCACATAAATACTGAGCAGTCTATTACTATCAAAGCATATGATGATCTAGAGCACCAATCAGAAGGTGTGATACATTTGCCTATTCAAGTAGGCCCTGTCATGTTAGAAACAAGATACCAAGTCTTAGACATTGAGCTACCATACAATATCATCCTAGGATGCCCATGGATTCATGCCATGAAAGATGTGCCCTCTACGTACCATCAATCCCTCAAGTTCCCATTCAATGGTACTGAAATCACTAGCTTAGGAGATCCTAATCCTTTTGAATTTTGCCATGCCATGTAAGGGTTTTACCAAAATAGCAACCAAATCTTGAAAAATATTGAAGCTCCCATATCTCTATTATACATTGACCCAGATACTTTGTAAAAAGCCTTAGTGGATAAACCCATTCCAGAAATCAAAGTTTATTTTAGAGATATAGGATTTGGTGAGTATGATATCTCAAAATTCTGTGTGGGGAGGATGCCTCTTTCACCAAAGTCTTATGGCAAATCCCCCATAGCAAAATTTACCAAAAAAGCAAAGATACCAACTTCCCTAACATAGTTTACTAATGGAGGCTTGCGAGAAGAAGAATCCATTGAAGATATATCCTCTCGACTCTACAAAGAGAAAGACCTAGTCACATTACCTATCAAACAATATGGTAACAATCCTAGAATTGTTAAAAACATGGGCTATAAAGGTAAAGGTGGCCTTGGAAAGCATGGTCAAGGAAACATGGAATCTATTATTGTGACAAAGAAATTTAACAAAAAGAGGTTAGGATATAGTAAGGAGGTACCACGTTCCTCGGACATCGAGTTTACTATCGATGATGTGGAAAAATCTTTTCCCATAGATTTGATCTCTAGAGAGGATACTATCAATGACTCTTACCTTCACATGATAGACTAATTCCAAGAATCCTCAATATTTATGATATTGTCCATATCCCTCACTTCCAACATGACCACCCAGAATCTTTCACTCATCTACCCCGACCTCATAGATTGGGACCAACAAGAAGCCCCCATTCTAGATATCTTTTAGAATGATGAGGCTATAGAAAAATTCATAAACTCTGGGATGGTATCCCACTTGATGATCACAAAGCTGGTTTTATCATGGATTTAGATCAAGCTGCATACTTTGGTGAGAATGCCAAATCCTCTAGTCGTAAAAAGAAAATAAAAATAGATCCTTAGGCAAAAACCACAATGTGGCACCTTCTGATCACAAAACAATAAAAATAGAAGATGTATCCAATGGTGAAAACCTCTCTGAGGCACCTAAGGATCGAAGATTAGACCTTCCCCTACCAAATAAGTATCAAGAAAAATCAGCTCTCTTAGTAGAAGACTCACAAGAGATGAATTTGGATACAATTTAGAATCCTAAAGTCACATTCCTAGCAGCTTCATTATCAGAACAAGAGCAAAAGGACTTCATAAAATTATTCTTGCAGAGGACAATTAATTTTTCTTGGACATATGCTGACATGCCTAGGTTAGACCCTTCACTAGCGGTTCATCATCTCGCAGTATCTCTAAATGCCAAACCATTAAAATAGAAGCTCCACAAGATGCACCCACAGATAGCACTCTTGATCAAAGTAGAACTTGAGAAATTGTTAGATGCAAAATTCATCTAACCTATTAATTATACAGAGTGGGTCTCTAATCTTGTACCTATTTCTACCAAATAGGGGCATCTACATATGCATAGACTTTAGAGATCTCATTAAAGCATGTCCAAAAGATGATTTTCCACTTCCTAGCATTGATATTATAGTGGATTTGATAGTAGGTCACAAGATGCTTTCTCTAATTGGATGGTTTCTCTAGATATAATCGAATTATGATAGCACCAGAAGACCAACACAAAACAACTTTTAAATGTCCTTGGGACACCTATTGTTGGCAAGTCATGCCTTTTGGTCTCAAGAATGCAGGAGCTACCTATCAATGAGATATGAAAATGATATTTCATGACCTCTTTAATACTATCATGGAGGACTATGTCGATGACATATTAGGAAAATATTCTAGGGAAGATCATCTACAGGTCTTGGGATAGATATATGATAGACTCGAGAAGTATCAAGTGAGGATAAATCCTAAGAAATGTGTCACTTTAGGAAACTATTGGGGTATGTTGTATCTCACAGAGGAATTGAAGTGGATCTACCTAAAGTCAAAGCTATCTTTGAGATTCCTCCACCTAAGAATCTAAAAGCACTAAGGAGTCTACAAGGGAGATTAAAATCCATTTGAAGGTTTATTTCACAGCTAGTAGATAATTGTCAACCATTTCAACACTTACTCCGCAAGGATGTCTCATTCCAATGGGATAGCAAGTGTCAATAGGCATTTGATCAACTTAAGAACTATCTAGCTACACCTTTGACTTTTGTACCTCCAGTTCCTAATCGACCATTTCTCCTATATATCTCTACTACATCATCAACATGATGAGTCAAGTAAAGAGCATGCTATCTACTATATCAACCATACCTTGGTTGGTTATAAACTCAACTACACTCCTATGGAAAGAGCATGTTTAGCAGTAGTGTTTGCTTCCCAAAATTTGTGACATTACATGTTAAACCAACACACCAACCTTATCTCTAAGATGGATCCATTGAAGTATCTATTACCCCAAGCATCACTCATAGGCAGACTAGCTAAATAGGTCATGATCAAAAAGCTATCAAGGGACAAGTTCTTGCAGATCAACTAGCAGAAGGACCAATGACAGATGTACACCCTATGATCTTTGACTTTCTAGATGAAGGATTATTCAATCTTACTACCTTAGTGGAATGGAAGTTATACTTTGAAGGTTCCTACACACAACATAGTTCAAGGGCCAAAATCCTATTTATCACACCTTAGAATGATTATATTCCAAAATCATATTGGCTAGCATTTCCTTACACCAATAATATTTTGGAGTATGAAGCACTACTTACAGGTCTCCATATAGTAGTTTAATGGAATATCAAAGAACTTCAAGTATATAGAGATTCCCAACTAGTCATTCGACAAGTCACTGATGAGTACCAAACAAAAGATGACAAGTTGATACCCTACAAGCAATTGGTTGATACATACAAGCCCCATTTCTCTAGCATCTCTTTTGAACAAATCCTAAGGGTGCATAATTAAGCTGCCAATTCTATGGCTACTATTGGATCACTTGTAAACATGCCTACAAACACTCAATGACGTGAATTCCTGATCAAATAGTTGTTGATACCAGCCATTGATGTCCCACAAATAGAAATCATCTGCGAACTTATTGGTCTCAATTCCCCTTGGTATGAAGATATCTATGATTACCTCTGAAATGGTACCTTTCCCTTTGAACTATCTAAAACCCAATGTAAAACCTTCATCCGCCAAGTCTCTTGATTCACTGTTCTGGGTGATACACTACACTGATGGAGTCTCAATGGTATCTTCCTTAGATGTCTTAACTTGGACAAAGCTAATGTTGCCTTAAGAGATGTACATGAAGGTGTCTGTGGAGCACATTGCACTGGTCCAAACCTAGATAAAAAGATACTCCGTACAGGTTCTTATTGGCCTACCATAGAACAAGATGCCTTGTGGTTTACTAAGAAGTGTCTTCAATGTCAGTAGCATGGGGATTTGATACATGCACTAACTCATGAGCTACAACCTGTTACAACTCCATGGCCCTCTTCACAGTGGGGACTCAACATCATGGGTAAAATCCATCCATCTCATCTAATTGCCACAAATTTATCATTACCGCCACTAAGTATTTTACAAAGTCGGTAGAAGCTATTGTAATGACCTACATCACCAATAAATAAATAACCAAGTTTATCCTAAATTACCTCATTTTCTAGTACGGCATTCCCTTATCCATTGTCACTGATAATGGTAGACTATTCAAGAATCAAGATGTTCATGCCTTATGCACACAATAAAATATCCAACGTCACTTTTCTACTCCATACTATCCTTAGAGTAACGGCCAAGCCAAGGCTTCAAACAAAACTATTCTAAAAATCCTAAAGAAAATTGTCAATGAAGCTAGTAATGATTGGAATCTACAACTCAATCCTGCCTTATGAGCTTATCTTATCGCACTAGTATTAGAACACCAACTAGTGCAACCCCATATGCCTTAGTCTATGGAACTGAAGCCATTTTACCCATTGAAATCAAGATCCCATCTCTCAGAGTATCTTTACAACACCTAATTGATGGAGAGGAGTATTGAATTTCTAGATTAGTTGAGCTTGAGTTACTAGATGAGAGGCATCTCACAATGCTTAACCATCTCCATGTCTATCAAAATTGCCTCCGTCATAACTACAATAGAAAAGATCAAATAAATATAGTTTTAGATAGGTGATCTTGTTCTTAAAGAGAATCAGAGAAACCAACAAGATAGAGACAAAAAGGGCAAGTTTGAGCCTAATTGGTTGGGACCTTTTGTTATCACAACAGTCTATGGATTAGGAGCTTACACTTTATCAACACCTAAGGGCATTCCTCTAGATGAACCCCTCAACAATATTCATCTCAAGAAGTTCTTTTCTTGATCCTTAGAGTATCCTTAAAAATTAAAAAATAAAAAAATTAAAAAAATAGAAAAATCCAAAAATAATGCCCTCTAGTGAAAACCTAGCAAACAGGCACCTTGGATAAGTACCATAGTGAAAACCTAGTAAAAATGCACTATGTGTAGTGTCAACATCCACCATCTCTTAAGTCGTACATCCATCTCATTCTGGATTTCAATCCAAAATAAATCCTCATCCATAATAAACTCATTGATCTTTGCATTTCTGTATCCCCATCTATCATGACTTGGAAATTGTCAGTGTCAGTTAATATCCATTAGCATCATCCATAGTCAATTCATCCATTAGTATTATCTATAGTAATTATCCATTGTCAGTTCATCCAGTATCTCCATAATAAAACCTCTAACTGAATATGGACACTTTTTCCTAAACCTACATCTAGGAATGGATCCTTGTTTGAGGTACAACAACATGTCACACTTCATCTTATCCTACATCATCAAAATCTCCTAGTACTACATATCATCATCATCCTCTCAATCTTAATGTACCTTGATCCCATGGATATGGGTACGTAGGCAATCTGGAATACAAAGGAAGTATCCAGTACTCAGGTACATAAGATGTCATCATTTCACCTAAAAATCCTCAAAACACTTCACCCTATCTCATCACTCTACCTAGAACTACATATCATCATCATCCTCTCAATCTTAATGTACCTTGATCCCATGGATATGGGTATATAAGGTAGTCTGAAATACAAAGGAAGTATCAAGTACTCAGGTACATAAGATGTTATCATTTCACCTAAAAAATTCTCAAAACACTTTACCCCATCTCATCACTCTACCCAAAACTACATATTATCATAATCATCTTCATCATAATGTGCCTTGATCCTATGGATATAGGGAATGTAGGAAGTCTAGAATATGAAGGAAGTATCTAGTACTCAAGAACATAAAATTCATCATTCTTCATCCCAATCCATTGAACATGTCCACCTCTCTTGTCTTCCATCTATCACTCCCCATCCTACCACCTCGACTTGACTAACTCAAGTAAAAACAAACTATGTATCCTTTGAAAGCTCAAGTACTTATTCAAACCAACAGGAAAAAGACTAGTCCTAAATCCAAATGCTATCCCACATACCGCTTGCCACATCTACTACAACAATCCATCTATCCTAGATTATATACACAACATTTAATGGCTATATCTTTCCTACAATAAGGCTTCATCTACCGTGAACAACCACTTTGGTAAGAGAATATGTTGGCTATATGTTTACTTTATCAGTTAGTCAATTTATTTTTAGTTTATCCTTTGTTCCTTTCTAATTACCTATTCAAGACTATCATGATTTATCTATATCTTGTTATGTTGAGATGAAGTATGGATTGGGTTGCTTTTGTATGCTATGTTTGTGGGATGAGCTTGCTATCCAACTACGGATAATATTTATCTTGTGTGTGTTAACATTCAATATCTGGCATATTAAAATTATTTTGCATTTAAGGTTTTGTAAAGGCCTTATGTGTATTAATTGTATTTTATGTTAAGACTATTGTTCATTCACATTTCCAACAATGTTATATTATGTCTAGTAGATATTAGTTCAAACCATTTTGTTTGCAGAGTCAACATCCTCATACTAGATATCTTAGCCCATTGGTCTTTTATACCTTGGTGCATACTATCCATGTGCTATATCAAAAATAAGGATTGCTCTTTATAAGTATTTGTGTAATCGTTGCAACAAAAAAACACAATATAGTTTTCATAAAAAGATCAATCAACTATCTATCATTCTCTATTCTATATCATTTCTTCTATCCGTCATCAAAGTCTTTTACATACCTACAAAACCATACATGTTAGGCATCATCATCATGAACATGATAACATATCATCACATAGATCCATGATCATAGTATAAATGTCATCTCATCCATATATCTATAAGCATAAACATCATCACATGAGTTCATAATCGTAGTACATGTCATACATCTCTAAGCATAAACATCATCACATGAATCCATAATCATAGTAAAAAGTCATCACATCCATAAAGAATCCCATAGTATGTCATCAAAGATAAACATATAAACATCTATGAAGTACATCAAATCATCATAAGCATATATACATCAATAACATCATCATGAATCATTGAATATCTCATATATCTTATATATATCATCAAGGTCATCAAAAAAATAGTAATGTCCAGTATATACATCATGTACATAAAAAATGAATGATATGATACAACATGGCTATCATGAGCACTCAAAATGTACATCAGATTCTTGCATGCATCATAATCATAATAAATACATCTCTCATACAAAAATGATACAATATATGTACACAAATGATCTAGCCAGATCTATGCATCGAGCTCCCTACAAGCTACTGCAATCCACCTGCACTAGGTGGTGGTCCTCCTACATGTGACCCCCTCGAAGGCCCCATAATTGATGATCTTGTCCTCCATGATGTGAAGGCCCCTGATCTTCTCTGCTCTCTGAAACTCGACTCTCTTTGATCTACCAGCATAACTCCATAATATAAGCCTTGATAATACTCATCCTCCCTCCCTACAGCATCAAGCTCACCGTGTATGCAGGTAAGCTCTCCAACCAATGTCAAGGTGGCCTAATCCAAGATCAAAGCAGCTCAAGCTATGTCTCTCTCCCTCCTTACCCTCTTAAGGTTGGCCTTTGTTGCATGTACGACTACATCTCTCTCTGCTGTCAACCACGCAACCACTCCATCATCCACTGGTGCCACTACTGGTGGTGTTGCTACCTGTGCCTACAACTATGCCTCTACTTGTCATGCATCACCACGAGTAGAATCCCTCTCTCTCCTCATGCATATCAATCTCTTCTCTATGTGCATTCAATGCATAGTCTCCTCTTGAAGCAGTTTCCATGTCTGCTCTAGCTCTATCTCTACCCACTTCACCACCTGTTGTTCTACCCCCACATCTGCCATCAGAACATCTGGTTGATCTTGCCCATCATGCCCAGCTACCTATACCTATCTCCTCCCCTGACCAGCTACTTTGTGCACTCTCACCTCCTATACTGGGCTTGCTACCTCCCCAACTACATTAGCTACTCTAGGAATTGTAAATCAAAGTAGCCTATGCTATAGCCAACAAGCGTCATACTCTAGTGTCATGGCAGGATCTACCTATCCTAGTATCTAGTCCTAAAGAATTGGGGCAAGTCCCCTCATCTCAGCTAGCACTATCACACCCACAACCTCTCTCCATGTCCTGGTATACATAGCATCCCCAACTAGCCATGGCTAAGGCAATCCAAACTGTCATAGTAACTATAGAGATAAAACTCTACATTTTGTTTCAATTTTCTATGGAAAGTATAACCCGCGCGGATAGTGCCACGTGTCATCATGGCAGGTTTTTGAAGAGACCAAATAGTGAAGTTTTCTATAAGCTGCATAGAGTCACCACGTGGTGGGATCATGGAAAGTAACAAGTGCATAGTCTGGTGATTGCAGAGGTCACCAAGTGTCTTCATTTGGGTTTGCAGTGCTCAAGAGTTTTGGTAGTAGCCACATGTTTGTGTTTGTATTCTTTCTCTCTTCTTTACATAAGTTTCTAAGTCATTGTAGATAGCACCATGTGTTGTCATGGCAGGGATTCAAGGGAACTCGTTTACAAAAGATTTTAGAATGTGCACTTGTATGACACATGTCCCTTTTATAAAGAAGATGGAGCCTACCGCGTGTCTCTTTTTCTATGCATTTTATTGTAAGTGTTGAAGCATTTTTGGTGGGGCCCAAAGTATTAAAGCTAATTTCTAAGAGACGCAGACAAAGCCACATGATGCCATGGTGGGTGTTTAAAGGGGGGAAAATAGAGAAGGCTTTACAAAGGAGCACAGTAATGTTGTGTGTCCCAATTTTGAAGATTACAAAGCTCGCTCCATGTTCAAGTATCGACACACTATCAATTAACTTTTGGGAAATTAATCAAAGAAGCTGAAGGTGCCAAGTGTTGTGTATGCATGCGATTGAAGAAGCTTTTTGAAGAGACCTAGCCCAAGGAGCACAAAGGTGCTATGTATCAACTTTCCAAGTTTTAAAGAAGCCCGTGGAGGATGCCATCTATCCCAATGGTACTCACAGTCATTGAGCTGTATTTGCTGCAATGGTCGACCAATCAGAATGTGAGGAAAAGGTGGGAGAATCCAGAATATAAAAGACTCATAGTCATAGTTGTAACATACAAGATACGGATGCCAAATTTTAGAATCTAGAAGATTTCCTACATGTGGATCACTAATAGAATAGCTTTAGTTTAGTTGCGCATGTAGTTGGAGAATCTCAGTGGCCGTTGGTGTACTAAGCCCCATTTTTCATGCTATAAGTAGCTGGTTTTTGTAATCATAATAAATATAGAGTATCAGACAGAGGAAAAGTGATATATGCTAAGAGTTTTTGCTGTGAGACTAGATTTGTGTCATTTCACCTTTGTAGTTGTTAATCAGAAAATAAAGCATTGTGTATCTGTGCCTATTTTGTGCCTTATGTACTTTGTTGAATCTATTAATGAAAGAAGCTTATGTTCTATGCCATTTGTGATGTGTTTTTGGGTCTTTCTTGCAAGTTTCTTTGAGTTTAGCCTTTGAATATAAATCTATTTCATAACCTGTTTATGTTGATCATGCATACAACTCTTTAACGTAATAGAAATTATAAAGATTTAATCATTGTGCTTAGTGTAGGATCAGAATATAAATCTGGCGCATCACCTTAGCAGTTTAGTTTTATATTGTATATGTAATCTTATTTTTTCTTCCCTTTCCAAAATCCCCATAAAAAGGAAGAGCCAACTTCTTCAAAATCTAGAGGTTTCTTCAAGAATCAATCCCACATTCTTGAAGTTTCCCATGTTAGTGATTGAACTCGTGCAATTTTATACATCAACAGTTTTTGGCACGCCCGATGGGACCTTTTCTAGATTCTTGATCAGAATCATATGAGCCAGAGATCATGAAGGATTTAGAGCCATGGACTGACCACCAGAGCCTAGTTAGCTACTAATCTAGGAGTCTTGTTGCCACCTTTATTAGCCACTCCAAGAAGAAGGATAAATCAATCAGCTAGAGTACCAGGAATAGCCATGGCAACTCTTGTTCCTCTGAATCCACCGTGAAACTTCACAAATTGAAATAATAGGAGCCCCCTTGTTCTCCCAACACCACTAGATACTTGGGATCCAATTCCTGCCAATGCTTTGAAAGCATTACCCAAGTTTACTGCAGAATAGTCCAAGACTCCAGGAGAGCATCTCTAAGATGTATCAAATGTTTGTGCTATGCATGTCATCACAGAAAAAAATGTTGCTATCAGATTATTGAAATCTTCTTTCAAGGGGAAAGCCCTAGATTGGTATAGGTCCTTGGCCTCAAATTCTATCTCTACCTAGGATCAGTTGGGAGATGCCTTCTTTGCAAGATTCAGTGAAAAGGGTGATATATCATCCTTGCTACAATAGATGATCACCATAAAGAGAGCACCCCAAGAAGCCATAACGGATTTTAACACTAGGTTTCAAAAGACTTGGGATAGAATCCCTACAACAGCTAGGCCATCAATAGGTATGGCAATTGTATTTTATCTTAAGGCTTTTAATTCTGATATCTCAGTCATGATTTAGTCCTTATGAGGATAGACCTTACTTGTGGCATATGAATTGGCTATAAGAGTTGAGAATAGCCTGATAGATGCTAGTAAATTGCCTCCAAGGCCTCCATGCGTATGTTTCTAGAGATTTCTATCCCTCTACCACAAGAAGTCTCTAATTCTCCAATAGTCCCTATGTCTATGTACACTTTTCTAGTGCCTCAAAAACCTGCTACATCAATGCCCTCTACTCCTCCATCAGAAATGGATGATGTCAAGAATATCCTTAGAACCTTTTCAAATGAGATTATTAACCTTAAGAGGCATCAGACTACTTATCCAAGGCCTCCTGACTAGGGATCCCAAGGTAATAGGCCTCCATACTAGCTAAACGAATACCAAGGGGCACAAAGACCAAACTATCCTCAACCATTGAACCAGCTAGTTCCAGTATGTACACCACTACAAGCTGTCCTTGCTAACCCAGGTAGGGAAATGGTTCCTAGACAAAATAATATGGTAGAAGAATCAAATGATTGGTGTTTTCCTTGCAATAATGTACATATGCCTTGAGATTGCCCTAGGGGCAACCTACAACAGAAGGTAGTAGAACAAAGAAGAATGGAGGGTCTAGTTGCTGTGTCTTCTGAATATTTTCCATGTTAGTCATCCAACGTTTAGAATGCAGTAATGGTGGCCCAAATGCAAGGGATGTCAATAGAGAAAGAAGGAGAAATTGCCCCAGAGCACGCCTTGTTTTCATGGATTGAAAAAGAAGATTTAGTATTTGTTAATGAAGCATCCACCTCCAAGAAGTCCCAGGTATAGTCTGATTACTTCACTAGGTCAAAGAGAAGAATGGTTGAACAACCTAAAGATATCAATAATGAAGTAGCTAGAGGTCCTCCATTCCAAACTCAATACATTCCCACTTCAAGACAAGAAGTACCTCATGACAACTCAAAATCAAGGAACCTCCAACCCAATGGTGGAAAGGACAAGATATCCCTACTACCTAAGGACACAAGCATTGGGACCTATAAATGTGGTGGAGTAGTTAAACAAAACCTCTGTAAATGTATCAATATGGGACATGTTGGCTATCTTGGAGCTAAAGTCACTATTACAAGAAGCCTTGCAGTCCCACACAGATCCCAGAGTTGTTAACACAAAAGAAGGAGGAACAGACAAAGGAAAAGCTCAAAACAAAGACACTCCACCTCAATAGATAGTTTCTCTGATAAACACCAATGAAGAAGCAAGTAAGTCTAAGCCAAACCCCTTTTATTTTACCCTAATAGTGGGAAAGAAACTATTACATAATTCCATGATAGACTTGAGGGCTAGTACTATAGTCATGCCTAAATAGGTAGCAAATGCTTTAAAAATAGAGTACCAACCACTAGCTAAAGGAGATATACAATTAGATGGGAAGTCTATCCAAACCAGATGAATTATCAAAGAACTCCCATTATAGCTATATACTTGTCCAAATATAACTGTCTTGCAAGATGTAGTAATCATTGACATACCCCTATCTTTGGATTGTGTTTATCTAGAGATTTTACTACCAAAATAGGAGGGTATATGTCACTAGATTGGTCACACTTGATTTTAAGAACTAAGTATGGAACAAAGATGAAGGTGCTATCTGAACCCCTATCTAAAGAATATATCATTGAGGAACCAGTGCCAAGAATTGAAGCATCCCATGCAATGATAAATAGGGAGGACATAATTTTTATTGAAGAAGTAGGAGAATGGACTGAATATGATCAAAATGAAGAAGAGAACAATTAGCTAATGTGTATGATGTAGAGCAACCCTTATGGCAACTATGACTCTAATGGTTTGGGAACTTATGTAATCTTTGAGGAAGATCAAGAGATACCCAAAATAATGGGTCAAGAGACTGTTGAGAAGAAAGATTCTAATGAAGACTCTGAGATCTAAACTCTAAACTTTGATGGAGCCAAGAGTAAGAATGGTGCAGGACCAAGTATTTGTCTCACCTCTCCAAAGGGAGAAAATTTTCTCAAAGCCATACACTTCCAATTTGCTTGTACAAATAATGATGCTGAATATGAATCTTTGGTACATGGTCTGATGTTAGCTAAGAAGAAAGGAATAAAGAATCTAAGAGTCAAACATATATCCAACTTCTTCCTTCAATTTGATAGCATTTCAATAACATAACCTTACTTCACCTACAAAAGACCTATGAAACAATCATCCAAGACATCCAATCTATAAAGAATTGAAGATAAAAAATCATAAATAGTTTCTCAAAACTAAAATTACTCTCTCTCTCTCTCTCGGTGATTTAGAGCTAGTTGTAAGACAAATTAGAGAGAAAGCTATGGCAAAGAATGTGAAAATGAGGTCATATCGCCATAGAATTTGGGACTAATTGATGGATTTGATGCTTTTAATATAGAGGTTGTACCTAGAACTCAGAATACTAAAGCATAAAAGATGGCATAAATTGGCTCTCAGTTTGACCCAGTGAAAGATTTGCTTATCAATAATAAGGCAATGAAGGTTACTATCAGACCAGCAATCCCCTACAATGTTCAAAACTAGCAAGTTTTTGACAACAACATCTAGGTCCTTTTGTTTTTACAACAGTCTGGATAATTTGTTGACTAGTTGCAGCCCAAGATTAAGGAAGCATATGGTGATCAGATCATTCAGTTGAAGTCTAATAATCTTTCGAGAGGGTTGATCACTCTAGAAAACATGTTTGACCCTGATGATGCAAGTGTAGAAAAGATAAAGTTCATGGCAAGTAAAGAGGATTATTCTGAAATCAAGGTCAGCGAAGGAAGAAAGCTAAAAGTAGGTAATGCCACTACTAGGGAGGAAAGGGATAAGCTAATTTCCTTATGCAACAAATATGATAGGGTGATTTCATGGACCTATGATGACCTCCACGGTTACAATAGAGACATTGTCCAACATACTATAGAGCTTACTAAAGGATCACAACCTATTCATCAGAAACAGAGACCAGTGAATCCTAGAATTGAACCTTTAATGGTGGATGACTTATAAAAGCTTATGGAATATAAGATTATTTTCCCAATCAAGCATTCAACTTGGGTGTCCAATCTAGTACCAGTGAGAAAAAAATGGAGACATCAGGCTCTGTGTGGACTTTAGAGATCTAAATAAAGCTTCATTGAAGGATCATTACCCCCTGCCATCCATGGAGTAGATCTTACAGACAGTAGCTAGCTTAGAAAGATTTTCTCTTCTCAATGGCTTCTCTCGATACAATCAAATCTGGTTGGCAGATGAAGACCAACACAAGACAACATTTGCCACCAAATGGGGAAATTTTGCATAAGCAAAGATGCCATTTGGTATCTCAAATGATGGTGCCACTTTTCAGCACACTATGGATAAGTGTTTAAGGGGATCATAAATAAAATCATTCTAATTTATTTAGATGATCTCACTATGTTTTCAAAAAATGCCAAAGATCACTTTGAGCATTTAGAAGCTATCTTTCAGAGGTGTCAAGAATTTGGGATTTCTTTAAATCCTAAGAAATATGTTTTTGGTGTACCTCAAGGGAAGCTACTAGGATATGTTGTTTCAAAGGATAGAATTTCTATTGACCCGGAGAGAGTCAAGGCCATAATGGACTTATCTTAACCTGTTAACAAAAAGGCAGTACAATCTTTTCTAGGAAAACTCAATTTTGTTAGCAGATTCATATCTGATTTTGCAGGGTTAATCATGCCTATTACTCTGATGTTGAAGAAGGACCTAACCTTTAAATGGACAACTGAGGGAAGACTGGCTTTTGAAGAAATTAAGAAGGTCATCTCCACTGCCTTAGTACTGTAGAATCTAGATTTTAGCAAGGACTTCATAATGTACGTATATGGAGGTGAGTACAGTATTGTAGTCGTTCTCACTTAGAAAGATGACAAAGAAGAGGGAGAACATCCAATTGCATTCTTCTCAAGGACATTAAGGGAGTATGAATCCAGGTACAATTTTGTTAAGAAGAAAACTTATGCATTAGTTAAAGGACTAAAAAAGTTTAGGCACTTGGTAATAGGGAATAAGTTCTTGATATTAGTAGCTCATTCAAGTGTTAGAGAGTATATTATGGAAGGTGAAATTATAGAGAAAAGAGCTAACTGGAAAACCAAGATTTATGAATATGATGTAGAAGTAAGGCCTGCTAAATTGGTCAGAGGCAGAGGACTTTGCTAGCACATTGTCCAAGATATAAAGGCCCCATTATTGAAAGAAATAGAAGATGAAACTGTATTAAGGCTGCAAGAGTGACAGGATATAGTTCATGAGAACTGGTATTTTGCCTAGTATGTTCTCCCTTGACAAAAGAAGATATTACAAGTAACAAGGAGTTAGTTTTATTTTGATTGATAACATTCTTTTTAAAATGAATTTTGATGGAATCTTACTAAGGTGTGTTGAAAAATATGAAGCTCAAAGGATACTACATGAATTCCACCATGGAGCCTTAGGAGGACACTTTTTAGCAAAAACTACTGCCATCAAGATTACATAGGCTGGGTACTATTGGCCTACATTGTTTGTAGATTGCCATCAAATGGTTAAGGAGTGCCAAGCTTGCTAATTCTACGTTGGGAAGAGAAGAAACATAGCTTTACCTCTGAGCCCCATAGTGGTAGATGAACCTTTTGCATAGTGGGGTTTAGATTTCACGAGAATGATTAATCCAGTCTCAAGTATGGGATACAAATGGATCCTTACTGCAACTGATTATTTTACAAGGTGGAGTGAAGTAGTCCCACTGAAAGAAGCCACTTAGAAGGTGATTCTAGATTTCCTGGAAGGAATAACTGCTCACTTTGGTCCACCCCGCACTATTATATCTGATAATGCTACGACATTTTTGGGAACCAAACTATTAGAGTCTGCTTTGAAAAATGGAATATATTTGAAGACCTCATCAAATTATTACCCGCAAGGTAATGGTTTGGCAAAGTCAACAAATAAGAATCTAATTAGAATCATTAAAAGAATGGGCACTGATCATCAAAAGGATTGCCATAAACATCTAAATTTAGCACTATGGGCTGACAAGATCATGCCTAAGAAAGTAATTAAGATGTTTCCTTATGAACTAGTTTACGAAAAGAGTGCAGTTATGCCATTAAATATAGAGATTCCTACTTTATAGTTAATTAAACAAACAGAGATAGAAGAAAATGGTCTAATGCATGTGAGGCTTGTAGAATTACTAGAAGTACAGGAGAAGAGAGAGTTGGCACATGAGTCCCTAATGAACTGTCAATAGGTTATAAAGAGTTGGTTTGATTGTAAGGCTTCTGATCCAAATTTTGAAGTCAAATCTCTAGTTTTGAAATGGGACAAAAGAGCTTCTAAGAGAGGATGACACAACAAGTTTGATTCATTGTGGACTGGCCCTTTTAAGATTCATGCTCACAAGAAGCATAATGCATTTGAGCTATAGACTATGGAAGGAGAACCAATAGAGATTCCTGTCAATGGGATCTTTTTGAAACACTTCACATAATTTCAAATTCTGCCCATGTATTATAGTTAGTTAGTTTCCTTTAAGTTTGGTTTCCTTTCCTATTTGTTTTCCCACTTTCTTGAATAAGTGTTCCTGGAACACGTGTTCACAGCATTAGCCTCTATATTTAGCATTTATGCTTCCCTTGGAGTCATTGAAGGACACCCACATTTCAAGGGCAATTACCAATCATTTCACAAGATCACTACCTTTAATGCTGAGTCAACATACAATCTTCTGCAAATTTGAATGATATGCTAACTATCACTATGGCGCATTTTCTAAAGTCATTAATGAGAAATGATGGTCCATTTAATGCATCATTGATGCCTATGCCAAGCTAAAGAGTTAAGCGTCCCTTCTATTTTTCATTTTGTCATAGCTTTGTTTTAAATTCCTTCGTTTCTCTGTGCCTTTGTTGCGAGTCTCCACCTTCATTGTGATTTCTAGCTATAGCAGTAAGTCTAGTTGCAAGTTCTAGAGCCTCTTAAGTCTTGTGCATAGGTTAACTAAACAAAATTACAAAGATGGAAGAGGGGCAGTTTGCAAAAGGATCACCACAGGAGGGTCTGTTCAATTTTCCTGACAAATGGAGGAATAGAAAGCCCTATGCATCTGCAAAAGCACAACCAAGAGTCAACTACCCAAGAACCAGACCCTTGGAAAAGAAGAGAGCAACTGACCCCTCACAGATATGGGATTATGCAGATGGCATCTTCGATCCTCACTTAACCAAGAATCCAAAGAATCTAAGAGAAGGGGCACATATAAGATGTCTCTCACAAGCGAAGAGGGGTGAATCTAAAACTTTTTCCATGAGGATTTGGACTTCTCATTTGGCCCAATTCTTGGTCCCTGTTATTCATTCTTATCCAAAATTGGTCTAGCTATGAGTGAATCTCTTCGAATCACAGACCTCAACAATTCAAAGAAATAATTTCATTCTCCAAGTTAGTCCTAAGGTGATACGGGACATGTTGGGTTTTCATCATGACTGAAATGCTACTTTTGCTAGCATACCCAAATTGTAGAATGTATGGAGCAAAGTTCACACAAAGCTTAGGTTCTTCTATATAGAGTTATGACTAGATGATGACAACACTCAAATGCCCACATTACCTATGGCCCAACAATAGTTCACTACAGATGTGCAGGATGCATTATCTATGTTGGCCTTTATTTTTGGCTGTGATGAAGATGCGAATGTATATGATTGGTAATTGGCTACTATCTTTAGGCTCAAAACGGTAGATAAGGCTAGCAATTATAGATTTGACTTCTCAGAGCATATCTCATAGGCCATTATTAAGAAGTTGTCCAATTTTTCCAGTGTGTAGACTTTTGGGTACTCGACATATCTTTTTCATCTAATCTTGTATCAAAATTTTCATCTTTTTGTGTCTTCATGGATCCATGTTCTTTTAGAAACCTCAGACCCCTATGAGTTTGCTGAGCATTTTGTGGCTCCTATTCTTGAGCAATTAGATTCTGAACCTATTGTGAACAGAATGATTGATTGTTTAAGGGGTTTCTTAACAAACTCCAAGGTTCCTTGTGACTATTTCTTTGGGGCACATTTTACAATTGTTAGGCTTCATGGTTTTGCTGGTGAGCCAATTTTGCTCTTGAAAGTTTTAACCTCTAGAATCACAGCCTTGGAAGTGAGTCACTAGTTATCAATTATTGACAACATTTATGGGAACAAGAAGAAGTTTTATGATGTCCCTTGGTCCAAAGGAAGCATCATAATAAGGCAAAGAGAGATTGAATGGCTTCTATTAAGAAAACTGGTAGATTATGGTTTTGTGATGGTTCAAGATAAATGGAATTATGATCTAGATAGTTTCTTAACATCTTAGATTTTGAATAATAAAGTTTCCATAGTCTTTATTCACAAGAGTACTTTCTGGGAGTAGAGAAGATCACCAAAGCAAGATATCCCAAAGGTCTATATAGAGTTCACATATATACCAGGTGAGGGCCCCAAGCCAAGGGAAACTTTTTACACTAAGGAGTAAGAATATGATCCCAAGAAGCTTATGACCTATGGTTTGAGGCTAACTCTAAAGAATAAAGATTGGTCGGCTAAAAAGATAGCAGCCTATTGGAAATATAGGCAAGAAATTTCAGAGATCACTATAAACTTTGGTCAAGTGGCAACTGATGAAGAATAGGAGAGGCTATGGGATGATTACCACATGATGCTTGTATCAAGCCCAGACACAAGCAATATTCTTGGCCACTCAAAGGAGACAGAGGAGATAGATGAAATAGAAGAAAAATAGGAAGCAAATGAATAAACCCTAAGAGCTCCATGGCCACAACCTCTCAGTATAATTGAGCAAAAGAAGGCTGCACAATTACAATATCATGAGATCCATATAGCTTTGGCATCTAGGGGTCTTGGAGCAGCCATTTCTCAACAAACACTCATGTCTATACAAGAGGCACAAGAGGAAGAGGATCCTAAAGATACAGCGGAAAGGCTCCTGATGCAGAAATGCAAGCTAGTACTACAACTAGAAGATGAAGATGATGTCTTAGAGACCCCACAACAACAGTGGTGGTTTAGGTAGGTATTTCTCCTCCCTTTTCTCCTTCTTTAGCTTCTTCTTTAATAGGGGAGGCAACCCAGTTATCCTACTCGTCCACGCCTCCTGCCATCTCTATTGTGCCTTTACAATCTTTTGCACCTCCTACCAGTTACCCAACATTGACCTAATCTTAGGCCATTACATTGCCCTTATTTTCCTTGTCTATGCCTAGAAGGGCTTTGCCTCAAATTGACCCCAGCCAGCAGATTACAACCATTCCCTATAGCCTACCACAATGTCATCCTTTTGCTAGAGGACTCATTGCTTCCCTGCCTACATTTCAAACTCAAGTAGACACTGCTAGAAAGGCAAGGGAAGCCAGAAGGGAGAATAAAAGAATGAAAGATAGAAAAAGCTCTACTACCCCCCATGTGAAATCTCTTTTTGATCCTATCCAACAGTCCCTGACCATTGCTCATATGACCCCCAATATAGTCAAGCCACTTGAGCAGATGAAACTGGAGGATTATACTATGAATGTAGTGGCTATGAACATGACTCACTTTAGGCCTTAGGATAAAGTTGAGTTAATGAATGAGACTGCTATAGTAGTTACAAATGACTATCTGAAGGTAACAAGGAAGCTGTAAAAAGTAGAAGTAGATTTGGTGAAGACTAAAGCCACAATTAATAGCCTTTCTACTGAGATAAAGGCCAAAGATATTGAGATTAACACCTTGAATAAGGATATGCAATCTACCATGTCTCTAGAGATATACTAGGCATCACAAACCAAATTCATAGACTTACAAGTTGAGCTGACATAGGCTAAGGCATTATAGCCACATTACAGCAAGAAAAGGCCATGGCAGAGAAAAAGTGCCGAGACAAGATCCAAGAGGTGTCTCAATTGCAACAAAGTCTTTAGGGAGAGAAGAATCAGAGCAATGCTTATGAAGCTTAATACATGGTTGAGCTAGAAAAGATTAAGTAGTTGACAATTGAATTGAGCCAGAAACCCTAGAGTACTGGAGTGCTTGAAATGGTGAAAGAGCTCTATGTGTCTTCCTGGCAGAGAATCCCCGATGAGGTTTTGCAACTCAAGCCTGCTCTCATCTTTCTTCTAAAAGCTCAACAACTATGTGAAAAGGTGGAGTCTTTAGTTGAGGCCACTCTGTCTATTGTATCTTTAAGAGTCTCTGATTCTTAGCTCTTGTTACATAAATTTTATGATTCTACAGATGAAGCTTTGTTGGCTGCAGGAGTGAGTGATAGGATGACTACTGTAGAAAAGGTTAATGAAATTTTGAGCTACAATGAAGCTGCGACAATATGCAAAACCCTTGTAAATTCTCTTAAGGAAGGTGTCAAGGGCATGAAGGAGTACATAGAGAAGCTGGTACATATGGGGCTTCCATCCCCTTTCCCTAACAATAGCATAGTCTTAATGACTGATGAAATCAAGGCCTTACTGTTGTTGAAGTAAAATGATCAGACTATTTTCCAAGGTCTGAGTGATTCATTAGGTGCTCAGGAAGTTGAATCAGTTCTAATTCCCATGGCTTAGCTTGAGTTTCAGCTACATGTAGTGGTGCAGATTCTCTAGTTTTTCCCACAAGGATATCATTAGTTTGGATCTCGCCTTTCAGGCTTTGCAGAAGAGAAAAGGCTTGTCAGATTTAGAGTGGTTTGGATATCAGGCTGCATTATAGAAACTATGACCTCTTTTGCTGTGACAGTGCATTTTTGAAATTTTGTATCCTTTTTGTGTATTTCCTAGGTTCTCTCTATGTAGGCATAGAGTCCTGAATGAGTCACCATGAACTATAGAGATAAAATTCTACATTTTGTTTCAATTTTTGTGGCAAGTATAACCCACGTGGATAGCACCATGTGTCAACATGGTGGGGTTTTGAAGAGGCCAAAGAGTGAAGTTTTCTATAAGCTACACAGAGTCACCACGTGGCAGGATCAACAAGTGCATAGTCTGGTGATTACGGAGGTTGCCAAGTGTCTTTGTTTGGGTTTGCAGCACTCAAGAGTTTTGGTAGTAGCCACGTGTCAGTGTTTTCATTCTTTCTCTCTTCCTTCTATAAGTTTCTAAGTCATTGCAGATAGTGCCACATGTTGGAGACGAGTCCTCACAATAATGGGTTACACTTTTTGGCCAAACTTGACATTGAAATCAATATTTTGAACTAAATCTTCACATTCTGACACCTATAGCCACTAAACCATCAGGAATTTGAAGATGATTAGAAGTAGTGATTTGTGAGATTTTGTTTGTAGATTCTAAATATATTTTTTTAAAAAAATTGGAGTTAAATTGTAAATTTTTTTGCATCTTCTTTGATAACTAGTTTTTAATAGTAAACAACATTTTTTTTAAAGTGATGTGTACTCTGTAGCACATAAATTTTTTTCTACAAAGGATAAAATTCTGATTCTTTTTAATTTAGATTGGTAACACCGATATATAGTGTATGCATTTGGTTTCATAAAGTTTTGTTGAATATATATTTTTTAATTAATTTTTGAAGTCAAACCAATTATAATTTAGACATAGTTGTATTCCATAAAACATAACTTTTTCTTTATGTATCAAAATTCATTTTTTTTCTTTTGTTGAAACAAGGACATCAATGCCTAGTGCATAGATATTTTTAAGAATTTTTTTCAGTAATTTACTAATTTTTCATGTGTGTAGAATAGAGAACTTGATGTTAGGTGAAAAACATACATTCAAAAGAAATAAAAAATAAATATAATAATCAACTTAAATATATTTAAAATTATATTTTTTGGGAAGCTTATAATAAGGACTATATACTTACAAAACATAAATTTTAAATGAATTCATTTGGTCCCTCAAAAGATAAATCAAAATTGGTTTTTTATCAGCATTTTGATAGGTGTAGAGGAGACTCCATTATAGGTATGGTTTAAAACTAGCGGGCTTCTATCCAAGGGGGTTTGAATCTAAAGGGGTTTGATCAAACCCTCTTCAATTAAAATCCTTTAAACGAAACCTTTCAAGGCTTAAATCATTATATTTTCTAAAAATATGTGATTTCAACAAAAATCAGGATGTCGCAGAAAGTGTAACCCATTATTGTAACATCATGGCGGGGATTCAAGGGAAGTATTTTGCAAAAATCTTTTAGAATGTGTGCTTGTGCGATGTGTGTCCCTTTTATAAAGAAGGTGGAGCCTGTCATGTGTCTCTTTTTCTATGCATTTTATTGTAAGTGTTGAAGCAGTTTCTGGTGGGGTCCAAAGTATTAAAGCTAATTTCTAAGAGATGCGGAAGAAGCCACGTGTTGCCATGGCAAGTGTTTAAAGGGGGGAAAATAGAGAAGGCTTTACAAAGGAGTGTAGTAATGCCATGTATCCCAATTTTGAAGATTGCAGAGCTCGCCATGCGTCCAAGTATCGACACAGTATCAGTTAACTTTTGGGAAATTAATTAAAGAAGTTGAAGGTGCCAAGTGTCGCATCTGCACATGATTGAAGAAGGTTTTTGAAGAGACCCCACCCGAGGAGCGTGGAGGCACCACATATCAAATTTCTATGTTTTAAAGAAGCTCGTGGAGAATGCCATTTGTCCCAATGGTACTCGCAGTCATTGAGCTATATTTGTTGCAAGGGTCGACCAATCGGAATGTGAGGAAAAGGTGGGAGAATCTGAAATATCAAAGACTCATAGTCATAGTTGTAACAAACAAGATATAGAGGTTGAATTTCAAAATCTAGAAGATTTCCTACATGTGGGCCACTAACAGAATAGCTTCAATTTAGTTACATAGGTAGTTGGAGAATCTCAGTGGCTGCTGGTGTCCTGAGCCCCATTTTTCATGCTATAAGTAGGGGGTTTATGTAATCATAATAAATATAGAGTATCAAACAGAGGAAAAGTGATATATGCTAAGAGTTTTTGTTGTGAGACCAGATTTGTGTCATTTTGCCTTTGCAGTTGTTAATCAGAAAAGAAAGCATTGTGTATCTGTGCCTATTTTGTGCCTTATGTACTTTGTGGAATCTATTAATGAAAGAAGCTTCTATTCTGTGCCATTTGTGATGTGTTTTTGGGTCTTTCTTACAAGTTTCTCTGAGTTTAATCTTTGAATATAAATTTTTTTCATAACCTGTTTATGTTGATCATGCATACAACTCTTTAACGTAATAGGAATTGTAAAGATTTAATCACTGTGCTTAGTGTAGGATCAAAATATAAATCTGGCACATCACCTTAGTAGTTTAGTTTTATATTGTATCTATAATCTTTTTTTTCTTCCCATTCCAAAACCCCCATAAAAAGGAAGAGCCAACTTCTTTAAAACCTAGAGGTTGCTTCAAGAACCAATCCCACATTCTCGAAGTTTCCCATGTTGGTGATTGAAATCGCATAGTTTTATACATCAACAGTACCCTCTCTAGCAAATACCACTCAATGGTGTATACACTACACCCAAACAAATATCTATCCTGCATGTAGTACATGACCTTCTCTACGTCATCCTCCCATGACTCATAATTGTGCCATGGTCTCCACACAAAATTATCCATCTCATCAATCCATCTCCTCCAAAATGCTAGCACACCAAGTCACTGTTGTGTCAATGCACCCTCATATAGATAAACAAATGGCTTGCCTACATCTTGGTGATGAGGAGAGATCAGTCTCATGACTGGGATGTGCTCCCAAGCCCAAACATGTAGTAATTTAGCACCTACAGACAACCTAGTGCCAGATCTATATGCACAATCATGGAGGTCATGATATAGTTGACCTAGAACGTAGGGCCCCCATGCATATTTGATGTCGTGAGTGAACATCCCTGATAGAACTATTGCCCATTCAACTGATAGTCCTCATTTGCATTTGTTTGGAACTAGGAAGCCTTCGATCAATGTACACACAATCCACTAGATCTTGTCACAAAGTCTTCGCACATGTCCCCACCCGATCTCATGCTCCAGAACCCCTAGGTTAGGAGTCATAAACACCTCTCTCATTCCATTCTCACCCCACTCTATTTCATAATCAACTTGAACTCCATGAATGGGGATCCAGAGAATGTACCATACATCCTCTAAGGTGATCGTCACCTCACCGATAGGGAAGTGGAATGAGCATGTCTCACTATACCATCGCTCCACCAAAGCAGTCATCAATGATAAATGAGTCCTAATGGGTGTCAGGTGGGCCACATGTCACAATCCCATCACCTCTAGAAAGACGTCCTCCTCCTACTCTAACTAGACCACTTGGGCTGCATCTGCAAGGTGACTCTCCCTCAATATCAATGGAGGTACGATGACTTGCATCCACAAATTCAACCTTGTTATCCTTTACACATGCCTTAATCAAAATCACTTACAAACCTAAGTAAAACCCTAGTCAAACTATGTCAATCTCAATCAAACGCTTGGTCAAACACTGTTGAACACCAAGTCAAAGCAAAGTCAAACCTAGTCAACATAGGCCAAACCCATTTCACTCAGTCAAATTGGTCAAAAACCTAAGCTAAGCCAAAAGCACCTCATTTAGCTATAGGTGCATTTTTGCATGCTACAGGTGCATAACTATCATACAAAAGCATATTTTATCTCTGCCATAAGCACATTGTTGTCACCCATAGGCACACATCTGCGTGCGAAAGGCACATTACTATAGTCCAAATGCACATCTATTAACCCAACCTACATTTTAGCTGCCAAAGGCGTAGTTGCATGCTTCAAAGGTGCATCTTTTTTATAAAGGTGCATCAAAATGCACCAAAAGCACTTGTTTCCTAGTGGCTCGCCTTTGGCAAAAATCCTAAACCACTGCATTAATTGACCTAGTAAATGCACTTAAAGGCACATTTTAGGGTACTTATCGCTTCTGCTACTCTTGTTGGTCTCTTGTGGGTCCTCAGGTGCCCGCCTTGGTGTTTGTGCACTGGAATCAACATCTCTGCAAGTTAAAAACTCCTCTAAGACTCTAATCTCTCAACTAAGCAGAAAATTTTAAATTGCTTTGAAATCTTGAAATCTGAGTGTGAAAATGAACTGAAAGTGACCCCTTGGGTTCTATTTATAGACTCCCAACCCTAATTTCTTCCCTCCCCTTATCCTTTTTTTCTTCATGTCATCTTATTTCTCCATTGTGTTAGCTTCCATCAATCCAATCTAGTCTTTATAAGCCTATTTCTATCATGTCACTACCCTTTCTTCTAGTCGCGAGTCAACCTAGTTCTTCTGTTGCTTTCCTATCTTTCCTTTCGAGGGGCATCCTACCCCAGTTACATTGGGGCATAATAATTGTATCATATCTTCATCACTATTTTCTTTGAAACAATGTTGTAAACTGTATTGTATCAAAGAGGGGCAAAATGTAGACACCTAAAAATGACCTTCACATTACATCACTTGCATCCAACGTTAATTAAATAACTTGATTATTTAATTAATTTCATGAATTTCTTCTAATTCTCCTAATTCCAACACTAATTGAATAAATTCTATTTATTTAATTAATTTCATTAAATTCCACTTTATTCTTCCAAATTAAATAATTATTAACTAATTAGACTTATCCTCTTTCAATCTTCAAATTCACATTAATTAAATAATCTAATTATTTAATTAATTCATCACTCATGTTACATCCCCAATTTTTGTCTTGCTAATTCTTTTTACTTTTACTTGGACATAAGTAAATCTATTTTGATGTTTAGATTAATATCAAGGAAAGACATAGATTCTATTGAATGTCATTTATGTAATTATGGAAATGAATATGTTATATCAATTTAATAATTGCATTATGTGAATTTGGTTTATTATTTGAATAATGATGCACTGATCATAATCTGTTGATTTCAAGTTTTATACAGGATTATAGGTTTTAGATGACTCCCAGAGAGAGAGAGAATCTTTTGAGGAGAGAATTATAGACCTTGGGTTACGAGTGATTATTTGCCAAAATGAGTATGAGTATTTAACAAAAACATGAAATAGTATCGATAGAGGTAAGTCATGTTTTGTCAGTATACTTTTGGATCTAATCGACAAGTAGTTGATAACTTTTGTTTCTTTTTGGGGCAAGTCATTTGTGTGTTGACATTGTCATTTGTAAAGAAATGACCTCTTTTGAGTAGAACGGTGTCCATTTACGATTAACATAAATATTTCATCGTCATTGTCGCAAAATTATTGTGTTAGTACCCTTGAGTCATATAAGGTTTTATTGTTGACATTAAACATCATATGATGATCTCATCAAGTAAAGTTGACGTGATTTAATGAAAGTTTGTAAAGGGGAGATAAGCTCAACCTTTTCACATTATTCGTAAGCCTTTCAACTTATAATTATTATCGTATATTGATCAAATCATAAACTATCAAGTAGGGTTGATGTCATGTTAAACCATATTTAATTATATAAACAAATATATGTATGCATCGATTTGAGGTTAATACCTCATAATTTTTAATGCTTGATTATGGAGCAGTCGTAGGCTTGCAAATAGGAATGCCTTCATTTGTATCAAGTGATGGATCGAATCACTTAAGGAGATCATTAAATGATCAAACAGTGGCTTAAATGATATGTCAGCCTTTTTGGAGAGGAGTTTGTAGTGTTCCAAACCACATTCAAAATACTCCCTTTGTAGGATGTTTCTCCCCATCAACATTTGTAAAGCCTTGCAACTTTAGAGGCATCAATTGTAATCGAAATCAGTATGTGGATTGTCCTTGTATTCATTATGCCCCTAACTGTAATCATGGGAGAGGAAAGATAGGATGACTCATTAAGAGTCATGCTTGAGTCTTTAAAGGAACAACTCAACAAGAGTCGATGGAGAATTGGTGTTATGCTTTGAAGGATCACTGTGAGTAGCAAAAGATAGATAACGAGTTTTGTGAGGAAGTAAACGTTAGTTTTCTTTAGGCGTCCATTGGAATATTTAATCTACAACTTTTTTATCATTGAAGTCGTCACTACCAAGTATCTTTCTTGCCTTGTGTGTATTGAAAGACATTGAAAAATTGAATGTTCTTTTATGGTTATGCACTGTAGTGTCATGTTGTAGATAATTGATTATGCTAGTAAGGCTTATCCATTCAATTTAATGTGTTGTTATTAAAACCAATGGAGTCGACTATAGGAATTTGCTATTATCATTGTTAGTAAACTGTTTAGATCCCTTACAGGAATCTCTATAGCATCGATTAAGCCTGGAAGGCCGATGCATGCTAATATAAATGAATTCAATATTATAACACTCTGAGCCGAATCATACTTATTATTTTTAAACTGTTAAACAAGTCAAACTTTTGTATGGTGATTAAATGATCATTACAAATCGTATGCCTGAAGAAGGTTATTTTAATTATCATGTACCTTATAAACTAGTTGCTCTAATGAATGAGATTCATTATGTAGCAGATCGATTATATTGTTATAAGATTAATCATGCAAAAGACTTTCAATGATATTAGTGCAAATAAAACTTTGATAGGTTAATTCATTAGATATGAGTAATACAGTTTAATCATTAAGCTAGGTTATTATCATTTTAAACCATTCTTGGTTTAGTCTATTTATATATGAAAAAATGATTTCTATCCAAAAGGACTTAGATTCTTAGTAATCTTTGAAAACTATTGTATATCCTGTCGAGTGATAGAAAAATTAGTAGTATTATCATAGAAGAAATAAGGTCTATAGGACAATCCTTATTATCTATTTTATTAATCTTGTTAAAGATAACCTTTGAAAACCATTATGAAGGAATAGACTAAGTCTAACTAGAAAATGACCTTGTAAGGAAACATGTATAAGTATATATTGTGATTTTCAATGATATCACGTTAAGGAAAGTAGAAGGTACTCATACTCCTTTTTGTAGGAGGAGATATCTATTCCAGAACCATATTGTTCTTAATCTCAATTTAGTAAACGCAAGGGTCATTTATAAACCATAGTCTTATAAGTTAAGAGATATGGTTATTTTGAAATATCAGACTATTCAAGGTTGTAATGAAAACCCTAGAGTGGAATATAAAAACAAATGATTGGTTACGTTCATATGAACTCATCTAAGTCAAGTAGACTATTATCATGATAGATGTTAGAACTATCTACGTGAACATAGTTGGTGAGGATAAACTGCATGAATATGACAGTATCTAAGTCGAATAGGGGTGGGTGAACATTTTGACCACATTCATTATGAACGTTATTGATATTGAAACTTTGGCCTAAGTAATGCATTCATTTTTTGCATGCATTATTGGTTCACTGTAGATGGATTGCATAACCTATCAGAAATCATACTTAGCTAGAGGTTATCTAGGGTTGTATGGTTGATAGAGTTATGTAGGATACAACACTCTGTACTCAGGAAGGAAAATTACCACTGGTCACCTTTGGTCTATATTCCTCATTAAGGGTAGGGCCACTTCCTATGTGGAAGATGTGTGGGAGACTGCCAGTTTGTGGATGGAGGTAAATCACTGGAAAGATACTCTCTCTCTCTCTCTCTCTCCAGTAGAAAACATGCCAAGGCTTGTGATAAAGATGTCAGATATTCAGATGCAGTAATTATTTCAAATTTGTTTATGTAATTTTTTTACTTTTGCCAATATTGTAATTGAGAAAGACAATATGTTATATTGTATTATGTAAGAGAATCTTCCAAATTGTTGTTACTTGATTTTATGTTAAATAAAAGAAAAATTTTCTCTCCCATTTTTACCTTGTTGAATTACTCTGGTAAATTCTTGTTTTTATTATGTTTTTAGAATGTGGACGTTACATATGGTATCAAAGCTACCAGGTTCAGTACTAGGGCTTAAGAGACCACTATGCTTACCTGTAGTCAACATTATATAGTTAGCTAATGTTTGAAAATTTTTGTGCCAAGATGGTATGTCTTAAGAAGACAACAAGAAAGTCAGTTAATATGAGTCAACTTTTCCTTAAATCAAAAAGAGAACATGAGGCCATTATCAAAAATTTTGAGGGAACTAATGATGAGAGTGACATTTGGTTAAGTGATACTGCAACCCTGGTGAATGCCTTAACTTGAATCAAGTGAGTGAGAAGGGAAAACAATAAAAGAGTTAAGATCACTACTAGAATCATAGAATATATGTCAGATGAGGATATAACTATGGTTAGGTGAGATCCCCACATACTCCCATTAGTTGAGATCAAATAAGTTAGGTCCAATAGTGAGTTAGAAGGTTATATGCCTCAAGATTATGTATCTAAAAATGAATATGAAGGATTTACTCCTCTTGAGCATGACTTTTGAAGTCATTTCTTGTATAAATGAAGAATATTCTATACTCTTGAAATGAAATAAATAAAGAAGATTTATTTTTGTACCAAACTATTGTTTGATTTGAGTTTATTATGTTTTGATTTAATGGGATGCATTATAATCATGAACTAATAGACAACTCAATATTCTCAGGTGTGAGAAAAATGATAAACATGGTTCAAACAAGAACTAACCAAGGAGGAAGTCGAGGAAAACCACCCAACAAATAATAAGTTGGACCAAATCATAACCATGCTTGAGGAAACCAAGAAAAGATTGGGTGATTTGGAGAAGAAGGTGGATCATAAAGGGAATTCTGAGGGAGGAGGTGAAAACTCTCACGGAGAAAGTAGAGAGAATCATGAAGAGTAAAGTAAGAGTACAGAACCTTAGAAGGAGGCAAGAGATACATTGATCTCAGAACTCTCTAAGGATATGAAGAAGTTCACTCCACCAAAATTTGATGGAAAGGTGACTGGAGATGTAGCATAAGCTTGGTTGACAAAAATAGAAAAATATTTCAAGATAAAAAATTACTCAGAAGTAACCAAGGCAGTTTGGGGAGCATTCCAATTGGCAGGAGATGCATCCACTTGGTGGATGAATAAGAAGATGGAATTGAATTTAAGTTCCTTAAGGGTAACTTGGGATGAGTTCGTAGAGCTCTTTCACAAGAGATGGCTACCACAACTTTATTTTGATCAGAAATTGACTGATTTTTAGAATCTTTGTCATGGAGACATGACAGTGGTGGAATATGGAGAAAAATTCACCTGACTTCTGAATTATGTACCTCAGTATCAAAAAGATGAGAGATTCAGGATCAAAAAATTCATCATGGGTTTAAATGCTCAAATTGGTGGAGAAGTGGATGTACATGGTCCCACAACAATGGATCAAGTGTACGAGAAGGTGATCAAGTAAGAACAAAAGCTAAAATCCATCTCAACTTATCATGATAGAAACTGCAAGAGATTTAATGGAACTCCTGCTAACCAACCATTCAATAGAAGAAATGATAAGAGTTATGAGAACAAGAGAAAAGATAAAGGATCTCAAAAAAATAGGGGTGGACCTAGAAGTGAGAAGAAGAATGGTAATTACAAAAAGAATGAGGATAAAGATGGGAAGACTTCAGATAAGAGAGGACACATTCAAGGATGCTTTACTTGTGGGGGTGACCATTATGCTAATCATTGTCCTAACAAGAATCAAAATGGTCAACAAAGAGGTACTGTACTACCTACTTAGCAAGAAGAATTCCAACAAAGGATTCATACAGCTCTCGACAATCATCAAGCAGAGTATCAAATCATGCCAATTGAAATGATAGGTACCTTCTTTGGAGTCCCTATATCTATTTTGATTGATACTGGAGCCACTGAAAACTTTGTTTCTCCTAGAATTTTGAATAAGTTTCCTGGAAAAGCTGGGTACATGTCTAAACCTTGGTCAGTAGATTATGCTAACCAATATAAGGCTCAAGTAGAGCAATGTTTGTTTGAGGCTGAGATTGATCTCCCTAGTTTCTCAATGGAAGTAAATCTGTATGTAGCTCCCTTAGGTTCCTATGATGTAATCCTAGGAATGAGTTGGTTGTGGAAGCATAGAGCTAAGGTTGACTATTTTTCAAAAATGGTTGAATGCTTGGATGATTTGGGAAATCAGACCCAATTCCAAGGAATTCAAAGAGAAGTTAAGATCAGACCTATCTCTACTAAGAAATTGAAAAAGGTTAGATGAAAAGGTTGTCAATTGTTTTTAGTTAAAATGGAACAAGTGGAGGAAGGGTTAGAAAGCCCTAGTTCATCTTTCGAAGGAAAGTATCCCTTTCTTTAGGATTTTTAGGATGTGTTTCCAAAAGAACTTCCAAAATTGCCTCCCAAGAGGGTTTTTAATTTTGCAATTCATATTAAACCAGGATCCAAGCCTATATAAAATAGCACCCTATCATATGACAACTACGGAGTTAATGGAATTGAAAGCCCAATTACAAGAATTGTTGGCAAAAGGTTTGATCAGACCTAGTGTTTCGCCATGGGGTGCTCCAGTTATTTTTGTTAAGAAGAAGGATAGAACTCTTTGGTTATGTATAGATTATCATATGCTTAATAAAGCAATGGTAAAGAACAAATATCCTTTTCCATGTATTGATGATCTCTTTGATCAAATGCGTGGAGCTGCTATATTTTCAAAGATTGATTTGCAACCAGGATATCATTTGCTAAGATTAAAAGATGATGATATTCATAAGACAATTTTTAGAACTAGATATGGGCACTATGAGTTCACAGTGTTGCCATTTGGTTTGAAAAATGCCCTTGCCACATTCATGAATCTCATGAACAGTGTATTAAGAGATTGTTTAGACAAGTTTTTCCTAGTCTTTTTGGATGATATACTCATTTACTCTAAGAATAAAGAAGAACATAAATGGCATTTGTAATTGGTTCTGCAACAGTTAAGGGAACATAAGTTATATGGAAAACTGTCAAAGTGTACATTCTTCTAGAAGGAGATTTAATATCTAGGGCATATTATATTTGCTAATGGAATATTTGTTGATCTTGCAAAAATCACAGCTATTATGGATTGGCCTATACCCACAAATGTGTGTGAGGTGCATAGTTTCATGGGCATGGCTAGCTATTATAGAAAGTTTGTTCTAAATTTATCCAGTATTGCTAGTCCAATCACTTCCCTACAAAGGTGATGCAGGAGCATCCAGTGGTGTAAGGGCAATCTTGCATCACCCAAAAGAAAAGAAGTTAATTCAAAATCATTGTAGTTGTTTTCATTTCTTTCCACAATTAGTGTTTCTGGTTCCATAATATCCAGAATAATGATGTAGGACTTTCAGTTTTTCCAAAAATGCTAAAAATAGCAACCTGCCTATTTTGGAAAGTCTACCTGCTATTTTTGGAAAGTTTGTAGTAGGGCACGGATTGAAGAAAAAACTTGCAGAAAGTTACTAAATGGAAATATAAGACCTTTGGTGAAGGAATCAGGCAAAGATCATTTGTGAGCTGAAAAATATTAAAGTTTTTGTTTTCTAAAAAACCCCTAAAAATTTCTAAAACGAGATATGAGGCACTAAAACTACCCTAAATGTCCTAAAAAGTGGATGGAAATCCATTTATGAATTTCTGGCATGATAGTTCACATCACGAGCTTTCCAACACCTAAAATGGTTTGTTAATCAGACACCTAGATCAAAAGTTATGCTTCCCGGAAGTTGACCTACTTTTTGAGAGAGTTGTAAATTTCAGATGGTGGAGAAACTAAAGAAGCAATTCATTCCTGTGGACTATGAGATGGAGTTACTGAAGAAGTTGCAAGGACTAAAGCAAGGTAACAAGTCTATTAAGGAGTATACAGAAGAGTTTTATAAGATTACTATCAGGACAGGCCAAGCAAAGCCCAACAAGGAGAAGGTAGCCCGTTACATTAATGGGTTGAGGCCAAGTATTCAAGAGGAGCTGAACCTGGTCAGAAAGACCACCATAGAAGATGCATACCAGTTTTCCCTGAAGGTGAAAGAGAAGCTAAATAAAAGATTTGACAACAAGCAAAGGGGAAGAGGTCAAGGTGGAAGGACTGGTGGAAGACCCTATGGGGCCGAAATGAAGATGCAAAGAAAAGTGAAGAAGCTGGAACCAGTCGAAATTAGAGAGGAGATAATACCTACCATCCTTGTGACCAGAATAATGGTGAGCAAAGAGGAAGAGGAAGAGGTAGACCTAGGCAAGGACGTGGAAGAGGAAGTTTCAGAGGAACATGTTTCCAATGTGGGGGAGAAGGACATCGAGCATACGAGTGTCTGCAACATCAAGGAAGGACAAATAGAAGACCTGAAGGCAATGCACAAGTTGCACATGTAGATGAAGATGTACATTCTGAGCATTCTAAAGATGCTGAAAGGGGAGAAACCCTAGTTGTCAGAAGAACCTTGCTGAATGAGGAAAAAGAACCCAATCAGAGGAAGAGTTTAGTCCGCACAAGGTGCAAATGTGAAGGTAAGTGTTGTGAAATTATTATTGACAGTGGAAACACTGATAATCTTATTTCAGAGTAGATGGTTGACAAGTTGAAGTTGACAAGAAGAAAGCATCCACATCCATATCAGATTGCATGGTTGCAGAAGGACCACCAAGCTTTAGTCAATAAGCAGTGTTTAGTGAAGTTCAAGATTGGGGACTACCATGATGAGGTGCTATGTGATATCATACCGATGGATTCCTGTCATATGCTATTGGGGAGGCCATGGTATTATGATAGGAGTGTTGTCCATGATGGTCGTGCAAACACATATTCCCTAACAAAGGATGGAGTTTGTCATAAGTTGAAACCCTTGAAGGAGGTGGAAGAAAAGGTATATAGTACTGCCAGAATTTGCTTGGTAGATGGTAGGAAATTTTTGGAGGGTATGAAGTATAAGCATCATTGCTTTGCATTGATTCCTAAGATTAGTCAAGAGAACTATGAAGATGTACCAGTAGAAGTTTCAGATATGTTGGAAGAGTTCCAAGACATTATCTCTGATAATGTACTAGAAGGTTTACCACCAGTAAGGAAGATAAGTTATCAAATAGATTTGATACTAGGAGCTAGTTTGCCAAACAAGGCAGCCCATAGAATGACCCTTGCAAAGAATGAAGAGTTGAATAGACAAGTTTAGGAGTTGTTGAGGAAGGGACTAATAAGGGAGAGCCTAAGTCCATGTGTGGTACTTGCAATACCAGCACCAAAGAAGGATGGAGAATGGAGGATGTGTACAGACTCTCGAGCCATCAATAAGATAAAGATCAAGTATAGATTTCCATTGCCAAGAATGGATGACATCATGGATTGTTTGAGTGGAGCCAAGTACTTCACGAAAATTGACTTGAAGAGTGAGTATCACTAGATCCATATCAGAGAAGGAGATGAGTGGAAGACTGCCTTCAAGACAAAGGAAGGTTTGTATGAGTGGTTAGTCATGCCATTTGGACTAACCAATGCACCGAGCACATTCATGCGGCTCATGAATGAGGTATTCAAAGAATTTTTGAAAAGTTTTGTTATTGTTTATTTGGATGATATTTTGATTTTTAGCAAGACTTGGGATGAGTATCTGATGCATATCAAAAGAGTTCTAGAGAAGCTTAGGGAGGAGAAGTTGCTGATTAATATGAAGAAATGTAGTTTTGCAAAGGAGTTGGTATACCTGGGATTTGTAGTCTTAGAGGAAGGTCTTAAGATGGACCTAGAAAAAGTAAGGGCTATCATTGAATGGCCTACGCCAAGGAGTGCAACGAAGGTAAGATCCTTTCATGGTTTGGCAAGTTTTTACAAAAAGTTTATCAGGAATTTTAAAAGCATTTGTGCACCCCTATCTGAGACAATGAGAGGGGATAGAAAAGAGTTTAAATGGACTAAAGGAGCAGACAAGAGCTTTGATACATTAAAGCAAAAAGTTGTAGAACAACCTATTTTGGCACTTCTAGATTTCAATAAGGTATTTCAGGTAGATTGTGATGCTAGTGGTAGTGGTATAGGAGCTGTTTTGAGCCAAGAGGGTAAGCCCATTGTCTATTTTAGTGAGAAGCTTAATGATGCCAAGAAAAAGTATTTTGTTTATTATCAGGAGTTTTATGCAATAGTTCAAGCTTTGAAGAAATGGAGACATTATTTGCTACCAAAGGAGTTTGTTTTATATACTGATCATCAGGCTTTGCAGTATCTTAATAGTCAAGGAAAGTTGAACCAAAGGCACTTAAAATGGGTTGATTTTTTGCAGAGCTATACTTTTGTTTTGAAGCATAGGAGTGGGAAGTCCAACAAAGTTGCAGATGCCTTGAGCAAAAGGCAAAATTTGTTGACAAAAATGAAGATAGAGGCTGTTGGGTTCGATGAGCTCAAAAGTTTGTATCCTGAAGATCCATATTTTGCAGAGGCCTGGAAAGCTTGTATGGGACCTGTTACTTTGGACAGGACAAAATGGTTGGATTTCATAATCCAAGATGGCATGTTATTTAGAGGAAGCCAGTTGTGCATTCCAAGGAGTTCCATGAGAGAGAGCCTGATTAAGGAGAAGCATAGTGGAGGATTGGCTGGACACTTTGGTCAAGATAAGACCATTGCTATTGTCGGTAAAAATTATTATTGGCCACAATTGCAGTAGGATGTGTAGAAATTTGTGCAGAGTTGCAGAGTATGTTAGATGGCAAAAGGAGAAAGTCAGAATATAGGTCTATATCAGCCATTACCTATACCAGAGAAGCCATGGGATGATATCAGTATGGATTTTGTTCTTGGTTTACCAAGGACACAGAGAGGACATGATTCCATTTTTGTGGTGGTGGACAAATTCTTGAAGATGGCACATTTTATTCCTTGCAAGAAGACTAATGATGATGTTCATATTGCTGAATTATTTTTCAGAGAGGTGATGAGACTACATGGTCTACCAAAGAGCATAGTTTCAGATCGAGATACCAAGTTCATTGGTTATTTTTGGAGGACATAATGGAAGAAGTTGAAGATAGATTTGAATTTCAGTTCTGCACACCATCCATAGATTGATGGACAAACTGAAGTGGTGAATAGGAGTTTTGGTAACCTGCTACGGTGCTTAGTAGGAGACAAGCCCAAGGGATGGGATTTGATTTTACCACAGGCATAATTTGCTTACAACAATTCTGTCAATAGGAGTACTAGTAAATCACCATTCCAGGTTGTATATGGCAATAGCCCGAGAAATGCTTCTAAGTTAAGGAAGCTGGACAAAGGAGAAAAGACAAGTACTGAAGCTGAAGACTTTGTAGAACATCTGAAGAATTTGCATGAAGAGGTGAGAAAGCACATTAATACGATGAATATTTAGTACAAGGCTAAGGCAGATTAGAAGAGGAGATATAAGGAGTTCCAGGCAGGAGATGAAGTCATGGTTCACTTGAGAAAAGAAAGGTTCCCAATTGGAACATATAATAAGTTGAAAATGAAGAAATTTAGACCATGTAGAATCTTGAAGAAGCATGATTCAGGAAATGCATATAAGGTAGAGCTGCTGAATGGGATCAATATTTCCCCTGTTTTCAACATTGCTAATTTATTAGAATATCATGAAGGTGGAGTAGAGGATGGACCAATAGAAGTGCAGTGGAGTATTCCAGCATCTACTTCAATGGACGAGATAGAAGAGATCTTGGATAGCCGTGTGGGAAGAAGTACTCGGAACAAGCAATATGAAGAATATCTGGTAAAATGGAAAGGAAGGCCTATTGAAGATTCCTCTTGGTTATCTAAGGTAGAGGTTGACCGTTTGGGTTTCCCTCATGCCAACATCTGAGACGTGACAGGGTCACTTCTCAAATTACCCTAGGTGTCTGATGCAAGAGCATCTAGTGGTGTAAGGGCAATCTTGCATCACCCAAAAAAAAAGAAGTTAATTCAAAATCATTGTAGTTGTTTTCATTTCTTTCCACAATTAGTGTTTCTAGTTCCATAATATCCAGAATAATGATGTAGGACTTTTAGTTTTTCCAAAAATGCTAAAAATAGCAACCTGCCTATTTTGGAAAGTCTACCTGCTATTTTAGGAAAGTTTGCAGTAGGGCACGGATTAAAGTGAAAACTTGCAGAAAGTTACTAAATGGAAATATAAGACCTTTGGCAAAGGAATCAGGCAAAGATCATTTGTGAGCTGAAGATATTAAAGTTTTTGTTTTCTAAAAAACCCCTAAAATTTTCTAAAATGAGCTATGAGGGACTAAAAATTCTCTAAACATCCTAAAAAGTTGACAAAAATCTATTTATGGATTCCCAGCGTGATAGTTCACATCGCGAGCTTTCCGAATCCTAAAACGGTTCTTCAATTGGACACCCAGATCAAAAGTTATGGTTCCCGGAAGTTGACCTACTTTTCGAGGGAGTTGTAAATTTCAAAATTTAGCTGGAGGCTGCCAAAAAGTGCTATTTATGGCTATTTTGGGGACCCTGGGCAATGGTAGAGAAAAAGGGGGAAGTGTAGAGTCAAGAATAGGAGGGAAAAATAGAAACCCTAGCGGATTTGCGGTTACAGAAGGCTGGAGATTCTAGAGTCTTGAGGTTGGGAAAAGCTGTAATGTGTTGCAGCCAGTAGGGGATTCATCTTCTGATTGTAATTGGGATTATTTAATGTAATGAGTTGCCCAGATCAATAAAAAAAAGTTCTATTTTCTATGTTCCATTTCTATTGTTGTGTGTTTTGCCATTTACCCCCTTAATCCAGATAATCCTAGAGACCCAAGGTATGATGGGTTTCTGTTTGAGTCAGATGGACTATTGAGGTTTAGAGGTAGAATGTATGTTCCTGATTTAGCTGGATTAAGGGATCTAGTTTGGAAAGAAGTTCATACTGCACCATATTTTAGACATTTGGGAGTGACCAAACTTCTAGAGGTGTTAAACCTCTTTATTTTTGGAAAGGAATGAAGAACAATGCTATAAGATTTGTAGCAAGTTGTTTAGAATGCCGGAGGATAAAAACAAAACATCAACACTGAACTGGATTGTTGTACCCGCATGATGTACCAGAGTGGAAATGGCAAGTCATAAGTATGGTTTTTGTTCAAGGTCTTTCTATGTCTAGGAATAGACATGATGCCATTTTAATCATGGTTGATAAACTCATGAAGGTAGCACATTTCATACCAGGAAATTTGACTAATAGAGCACCAGTGTTAGCTCAAAATTTGTACAAGAAGTGTTTAGATTGCATGGCTTCCCTGAAAAGATTATCTCAGATAGAGATGCACGTATAACATCAAGGTTTTGGAAAACTTTGTTCTTTGCGCTAGGGACTAAACTCAATGTGAGTACAACTTATCATCTTGAAACTGATGGAAAATTGAGAGAGTCAACCAGGTTTTCTTTGTTGCAAATGTATTGCATGGATCAACAATATAAGTGGGAAGAATAGTTACCACTTGTAGAATTTGCTTACAACAATTCTTATCATTCTACTATTAAAATGACACCATTTGAAGCATTGTATGGAAGAAGATGTCAAACTCCTATAAGCTGGGATAAGATAGAAGATAAGATTATCATCGAACTAGAAATGCTAGCTGAAATGGAAGAAAAAGTTAAACTGATCAGAAAAAGATTGGCAAAAGCCAATGATAGACAAAAGAGTTATGCGGATGCCAAGCATGTATCGAGACAATTCTCTATTGGAGAGAAAGTTCTCTTGAGAGTCAAACCTCAGAAAAGTTCTATTAAGTTTGGAAAGTCTTCTAAACTAGCTCCTCATTATGTGGGACCCTTTGGAGTACTCGAAGTGGTCAATCCGGTTGCCTACAGAATTGTTCTACCACCAGCTTTGTCTAGAATGCACAATGTTTTTCATGTTTCTTATTTAAAGAAATATATTGTAGGTGATAATCATATTTTAAATTGGAATTCTTAACATATACAAGACCCAGGGGAGGTCATGATCAAGCCACTCAAAGTGTTAGAAACACGCAAGCTCCACTTGCGTAATAGAGAGGTCTTGTAGTGTAAGGTCCTATGGGACCAATATGCTGAGGATAATGCTACATGGGAGGACTATCATGAATTTTATCAGAAGTTTCCTCATTTATTTAATACTTTTACTAGTTGAAAACAATGAACTTGCTTTTTAGTTACATTTTGATACTTTATATCATCGAGGACAATGAATCTTTAGGGGAAGGATATTTTACATCCCCAATTTTTGTCTTGCTAATACAGTTTAATTTTACTTGGACATAAGTAAATCTATTTTGATGTTTAGATTAATATCAAGGAAAGACATAGATTCTATTGAATGTCATTTATGTAATTATGGAAATGAATATGTTATATTAATTTAATAATTGCATTATGTGAATTTGGTTTATTATTTGAATAATGATGCACTGATCATAATATGTTGATTTCAAGTTTTATACACGATTATAGGTTTTGGATGACTCTCAGAGAAAAGAGAGAGAGAGTATCTTTCCAGGAGAGAAATATAGACCTTGGGTTACAAATGATTATTTGCCAAAATGAGTATGAGTGTTTAACAAAAATGTGAACCAGTATCGATAGAGGTACGTCATGTTTTGTCAGTATACTTTTGGATCTAATCGACAAGTAGTCGATAACTTTTGTTTCTTTTTGGGGCAAGTCGTTTGTGTGTCGACATTATCGTTTGTAAAGAAATGACGTCTTCTGAGTAGAATGGTGTCCATTTACGATTAACATAAATATTTCATTGTCATTGTCACAAAATTGTTGTGTTAGTACCCTTGAGTTATATAAGATTTTATTGTTGACATTAAACATCATACGACGATCTCATCAAGTCAAGTTGACGTGATTTAACGAAAGTCTATGAAGGGGAGATACGCTCGACCTTTTCACATTATTTGTAAGCATTTTGACTTATAACTATTATCATATATTGATCAAAGCATAAACTATCAAGTAGGGTTGATGTCATGTTAAACTATATTTAATTATATAAACAAATATATGTACGCATCGATTTGAGGTTAATACCTCATAATTATTAATGCTTGATTATGGAGTAGCCGTAGGCTTGCAAATAGGAATGCCTTCATTTGTATCAAGTGATGGATCGAATCACTTAAGGAGATCATTAAATGATCAAACGGTGGCTTAAATGATATGTCAGCCTTTTGGAGAGGAGTTTGTGGTGTTTCAAACCACATTTGAAATACTCCCTTTGTAGGACATTTCTCCCCATCGACATATGTAAAGCCTTGCAACATTAGAGGAATCGGTTGTAACCAAAATCAGTATGTGGACTGTCCTTGTATTCATTATGCCCCTAACTGTAATCATGGGAGAGGAAAGATAGGTTGACTCATTAAGAGTCATGATTGAGTCTTTAAAGGAACAACTCAGCAAGAGTCGATGGAGAAGATCGGGGTTATGCTTTGAAGGATCGTTGTGAGCAACAATAGATAGTTAACCAGTTTTGAGAGGAAGTAAACATCAGTTTTCTTTAGGCATCCATTGGAATATTCAAGCTACAACTCTTTTATCATTGAAGTCATCGCTACCAGGTATCTTTCTTGCCTTGTGTGCATTGAAAGACATTTAAAAATCAAATGTTCTTTTATGGTTGTCCATTGTAGTTTCATGTTGTAGATAATCAATTATGCTAGTAAGGCTTATCCATTCAATTCAATGTGTTTTTGTTAAAACCAATGGAGTTGACTATAGGAAATTGTTGTTAGCATTGATAGTAAACTATTTAGATCCCTTACAGGAATCTCTATAGCATTGATTAAGCCTAGAACGCTGATGCATGCTAATATAAATGAATTCTATATTATAGCACTCTGAGCCGAATCATACTTATTGTTTTTAAACTGTTAAACAAGTCAAACTTTCATATGGTGATTAAATGATCATTACAAATCGTATGCCTAAAGAAGGTTATTTTAGTTATCGTGTGCCTTATAAACCATTTCTTTAATAAATGAGATTCATCATGTAGCATGTCGATTATATTGTTATAAGATTAATCATGCAAAAGACTTTCGATGATATTAGTGCAAATGAAACTTTGATAGGTTAACTCATTACTTATGAGTAATACAGTTTAATCATTAAGCTAGGTTATTATCATTTTAAACCATTCTTGGTTTAGTCTATTTATATATGACAAAATGATTTTCTATCCAAAATAAATTAGATTCTTAGTAATCTTTGAAAACTATTGTATATCCCATCGAGTGATGGAAAAATTAATAATATTATGATAGAAGAAATAAGGTCTATAGGACAATCCTTATTATCTATTTTATTAATCTTGTTACAGATAACCTTTTGAAAACCATTATGATGGAATAGACTAAGTCTAACTATAAAATGACCTTGTATGGAAACATATATAAGTATATATTGTGATTGTCAATGATATCACATTAAGGAAAGTAGAAAGTACTCATACTCCTTTTTGTAGGAGGAGATATCTATTCCCGAACCATATTGTTCTTAATCTCAATTTAGTAAACCCAAGGGTCATTTATAAACCTTAGTCTTATAAGTTATGAGATATTGTTATTTTGAAATATTGGACTATTCATAGTTGTAACGAAAACCCTAGAGTTGAATATAAAAACAAATGATTGGTTATGTTCATATGAACTCGTCTAAGTCAAGTAGACTATTATCATGACAGATGTTAAAAATATCTACATAAACATAGTTGGTGAGGATAAAATGCATGAATATGACAGTATCCAAGTCAATTAGGGGTGGGTGAACATTTTGATCACGTTCATTACAAATGTTATTGATATTGAAACTTTGGCCAAAGTAATGCATTCATTTTCTACATGCATTGTCAGTTCACTATATTTGGATTGTATAACCTATTAGAAGTCATACTTAGCTATAGGGTATCTAGGGTTGTATGGTTGATAGAGTTGTGTAGGATACAACACTGTGTACTCAGGAAGGCAAATTACCACTGGTCACCTTTGATCTATATTCCTTGTGAAGGGTAGGCCCACTTCCTATGTGGAAGATGTGCGGGAGACCACTGGTCTATGGATGGAGGTAAATCACTGGAAAGATACTCTCTCTCTTTCTCTCTCTCTCCAACAGAAAACATGCCAAGGCTTGTGATAAAGATGTCAGATATTCAAATGCAGTAATTATTCCAAATTTGTTTATGTAATTGATTTACTTTTGTAGATATTGTAATTGAGAAAGATAATATGTTATATTGTATTATGTAAGAGATTCTTGCTAATTGTTGTTACTTGATTATATGTTAAATAAAAGAAAAATTTTCTCTCATTTTTACCTTGTTGAATTTTATTATGTTTTTAGAACATGGATGTTACAACTCAAATTTCTCTTATCTGTAATCAAATAATTTTAATTATTTAATTAGCTAAATATTCTTCTAAATTTAAATAAATTATTGAAATTTATTTAAGTTGACTTTATCTTCTAAAAATAAATAAAATTAATATTTTATTTATATCTTATCCTTTCTTCTATCACACATAATATATTAAACAAATTTATTTATTTAATTCTCAATTATCTTCAATTCTTCTAAAAATAATCTTTTTCCTCTATGTGCACAATCAATCTTATTTTTAGAACTTCAAAAAGCAAATCTAAAGTTGAGTTAATTGGCTTTAATCATTATCTTTATTTATCAACTCATAAATTGGAAAAAAAACATTCTAAATTTATGAAATCAAATCCTATCTTTAGCTTGAAAGCAGTCAAGTCAACAAACCAACTTTAAAGCATGACACATGTCATGTGCACATTCATCATGTTCTTGCAACTCATCTGATCCATTGATTTCATTGATTTATCTCTACTGTTGATCAATCTTTCTTGAAACCTATATATAGCCCTCTCCATCTCTTCACAAATCCTCTTAGATCATTTAATCTTTCGGCATTCTTACAGTGCTTTGAGTATTCTAGCATCATTGAGCACATATACCACATCTTTGAGCATATTATCATTATCGCATCTACTTGTTGCAGCCATGAGTCTGCAATATATTGAGCAATCCACAAAAGACCAAAGGATCTATACAATCTAGGTGATAACTTCTTTGTTTGTTTCAATTTGCAATGATTTGTTTTATCATTCAGATTGATCTTTTGAAGGTTATAGGTTGAGTTTATTGTTCATTGCTTGATCATTATTCACTCGATTTTTACCTATACATACAAACCCAAGCGTAGGGGGACTCATTGCCACATCCTTTGTTGGAATAAGGTGCCATTAACCTTGTAAATTCCAATATTGTATTTATTCCATTTATTATTTGTAATTTGTAATTACCCATAAGGGAATGAGATAGTTTCACTGGCAGTGGTAATTTCAGAGTCACTGGTGGTAGTTACGAAGTGATATTTACTATTGGCAAATGTAAAAAATCAAAGTAAATGAGGGTAGGCACCACCCTTGAGGAATCTACTATTTTTGGCATGTATGACAACTTATCAAAATGTGGTGTAAGTGGATTTATGTCAGTTACAAGTTGTCATAATATTCCATGCATGTATGATGCATATTACACCCATTATTAGTTGTGGTTGCTATTTTTGGCCCCAGGCGCCCATCTTGGGAATATTTATTCTTGGATGTATCTATGATAGTTATGACATGTCATAAGATGTTACATGCTATCCTTGGAGATGGGTGCCCAACTTTGCATGGGTCACATTTTGACACTTGGAGGTTGCATGTATGATGACATTTAATGTTTGCATGTGGGGGAATCTTGGAGAGAGAAAGTGGGCACCTAATGAAGTCAAGAAAAACAAACGAGGGTAAAAACATTAAAAAAATGCACAAAAACACAAGTTTATACCTTCAATGTGATCCTCCTCCTTGATAAGGTTGAGAGAGTCCACCCTTACTATCTAGCTTTACCCATGGATTCTAAATGTGAAATGCTCTCAAACTATAATGAAAATCACTATAATCCTAGCTCAAGATGAAGAGATGAGAAAGATTTTGGCATAATAACACTACTTAAAGATTGCATGATGAAATGACTTAGGGGAGGTTGTATTTATAGGCATTTTGGAGAGGGATTTGATCCAATGGTTGAGATTGAAAGTAGAGATCAATGGATGATGATGAATGTGGGATGAAGGATTTAGATTTGGTCACAAAGATTGGATGGATGAGAATAAAAGTGAATTTTTAATTAACCTTGGGAAGGGGTGTGCATTAATGAAGTTAGATGAGATGGATTAGAAATGAATTTTTAATTCTTTTGGGGAAGAGTTCTATTAAATGTGAAGTATGACAAGTTAGGTGTGTAAGAACTCATTAATCAGTTTGTACAAAAAAATTAGAATAAAAAATTACCTTTTCTGGAATAAAGGTTAATTTTTTATTTGTGAGGTGTGGGGATGAGTGTTAAGTGGGGTTTGACCAAACTAATCATGGGGATTAGTTTAATTAATATGGATGTAGTAAATTAGTGAATGGATTAATTAGGAGTTAAAATTAATTAAACAAGGGTTCATTTAATTAATTTTAGGTCTAGGGGTCACATAGGCTAGGGTAGCTAATTAAATAATAGATATTTAATCAACTAGGATAGGGGTAGGTTAATTAGTAGGGCTGATTAATCAGATAAGTAAGATTTATCTAATTAATTAGGTTTAGGGAAATGGTGCAATTAATCAAATAAATATTTTCATATTTATTTGATTAATTGGACTAATGTTAGTAAGTGTAACCATTGAATTAAGTAAATTAATTCAATTTTAGGGATTAAATGATGAAGAAAAGGGTGAATGGATGAAACAATTAATTAAATAAAAATTTAATTAATTAATTAAAGGAGGAATTAATGATATGGGTGATGCCGAAGAGTGGTTTAGACGGTCAAGACATTTTTAGGTGTCTACATTTGCCCCTCTTTGACGTGGCATCGTGACCTAGCATGGATATGGCGTCAAGTCAAAGAATTTGCCCCAGCTACCTCGAAAAGGAATAGAATGGATGAGGGATGCCCCCTCGAGAGGTCAGGTGAAATTTTTTTTTTACAGGTGAGCTCTCAAAAGAAGGAAATGGTGATGAAAAATGGATAGAGGATGGAAAAATAGGATGATAGGAAGAAAAAGAGGCAAAAAAGGTTAAGATTTCTACCCTGGGGAGGAAAAAGTGTGTTGGAAGATGACATGGCCTTCTATAAATAGAAAAAGTGGGCCCAAAGTGCCACATTTCAACTCATTGAGCCACTTGGATGAGAGGAGAGAGAAGAGGAGATGGTGAATCCACATTTCCCGTGCTATGAGCATTTGTCTGAGCTAGTTCGCATGTACATGAGATTAACGATAGCAGGACCCTGGGTATGTGGACTAAGCCTAGATTTGTAAATTTTTTTATTTCAGGCATTTATGACATCAAGAAATGGGCATTTTAGGGTTTTGGTGCCATCAGTGAGCCATTTGGTGCCATCTGCGGCCAGATTGGTGCCATCCTATGGAATGGCGCCATCCACCAAGGGGGAATCTAGGTAATTTTGGCACCAAAACTAATATTTTTTATGCCATCATGTGGTTTGGTGCTATGTGCACTGGGGATTTTTTTCATTGATTTGGCGCTATTTGGGAATTTTGTGGTGCCATTCTCTGGAATGGTGCCATGTTGCAGAATAGCACCAAAAGCTAGTGCTTCGACACCATGCTCTGGAATGGCATGAAAAGAGAACATTTTGGCACCAAAAGTTAGGGTTTTGAAATGTAGTGTTTGGGGGAAGATGGATTTAGTGCTAAAAGCAGAGGAATCAGTGCCAATCTCTAGATTGGTGCAAAAATAGGGTAGGATTGGTGCCTTCCTTTGGATTGGTACCAAATGGACTAGGATCGGCATCATCATCTGTAATGATGCCATTAGGGCTAGAATCAATGCATAACTCTAATTTTTAGAAGAATAACAAGTTATTACTAAATTTGTGGATGCAGGTTGATGGGGCATCATGGCTTCGCGAGAGCATCAAGTTCCTACTATCATGAGATTGTTAGATGGTTTCAACCCAGCTACATGAGCTAGGTTAGGGAGATTGGGTTTGTAGACGGTTGTTGAGATGCCCATTATACAAGCACACAGGGCGATGATGATGGACTTGGTGGAGCGATGGTATCCTGAGACATGCTCTTTCCTCCTTTCAATGAGTGAGATTACCATCACCCTAGAGGATGTATATTGCATTCTAAGGCTGCCCATTCATGGAGCATGGGTGACCTATGACACTGGCAGAGGACGATCAACCCTTGATAGGGATTTTGGCCCTAGTCATCCAGTTTTGACATGGGATGGATGTAGATGAGCTATAGGCAGACCTTGGTGGCAGGTGTAGACAAGTTCACATTGTTTCTGTGTACGATGATTGGGGGTCTAGTGATGCTAGATCAACATAGGCAAGGCTTCCTGTTGGGTTGGAGAGATGATTGAGGACATGGTGCTTCATGAGATAATGTATGCATGGGGGATATGCATGTTGGGGAAGCTATACCACGAGATGCACATAGTGGTATATCAGTACAATGGGGCTTTGTCTGTTGGGGTCACACTACTACATGTGTGGCCCTTTGAGAATATTGGGACCACGAGACCATAAGGGGCTTATTTCTGGAGATAGTTTGAGGCCTATGTTTTTCTATAGGAAGTTAGTGCAATACTCCTATGTTGGATAGTTGTGCTACTGGCGACAGATTTTTTATGACCTAGTTTATGTGATATGGTGGCTATACATCAGAGTAGAGGTGTGGCCAGAGGATCACATTCACATGCATTATATGTTTCAACCATGCTATCTGATGGGATGAGGGGACCACACTATAGACATGTATCTCCCCTCTTAGATGATGTGATAGTTTGGATTGCGCCAGGACCTTCCTTAGGTGATGGTGGTCTTTCCTAGAATAGTTTGAGATGTTAAGTGGCCGCCAACCATAGTGCCCTAGGTGGTGATAAATGATTTTGTAGGTTTACAACCCTAGTAGTGGGATTGGAGAGCAGGTTAGTAGATGTAGGGACTACTCCTACCTATGACCAGTGGTGGGCTATATGGAGGGTGATCCATTTGATAGATCCAGCTGTAGAGCAAGATATGAGAGTGGGGTGGGAGAGGGGGAGGAGGTAGAGGAGGAGATGATGGTGGAGGAGAGAGAGGTTGGTGAGGATGATCCCATTGGGATATTAGCTATAGCAGCCTATGAGCAGGTTATGGATGGGACAAGGCAGGGGTGAGGGAAGTAGATACCTATGCAATAGGCATAGGCAGGGCAAAGAGGATAGATGCCACCACCATGAGCACCATTACAACTGTAGTAGCCATAGTGATAGGTACAAGGTAGGCATAGGAGAGGTCGAGACAATAGACTGCACAACAATGATAGGCCACATTGACTTAGGCTTCATAACAGCAGTAGGCCACACAGACACATGCGACCTAGCAATGGCAGGTGCAACCATAGACCCAACAGTGACATATTCTAGAGACTGAGATGACATTCATAGGGGTTAGGCCTGGGGAGGCTGGTAGTTTGGGGCAAAGACCTAATCCTATGCTAAGAGGGAGCATTGGGCATTAGTGCACTCATATAGATGATGAGGAGGATGTGGCTACCCTATGAGCATAGGTTCCTAGCTTGGAGGATATAGTGTAGAGACAGATGTAGGAGCTTGTACAGCTACAGGGAGCCGTCACATTGCTGGATGGGAGTAGTGGGGCAGATGGCTAGATTAGCACTTTGCAGGTGCTACTAGCATAGGCACAGGGCTAGGTGACACAACTACAAGCTCAAGTAGCAAGAGTTACTACTGAGAGATATGCAAAGATAGCCCTAGGCTAGGTAGTAGATGCGCAGGTGGTGGCTTTATAGGCGAAGGTCAACTGACTACATAGGATGGTGTCGAGTACTGGCATTGGTGAAATACACTAATAAAAAAAGAGCAATATATTACTAATAAACTACTTATAAATGACCAAACATGGTCATGTGACCATTAGTAGTTTATTGCCAGTCATTTATAAAGTGACCAAATTGATGACTCAACCATTTTTAGTCATTTATTAGTTGTTTTGATTGATCGATTTGGTAGTATATTTAGTTGTTGATTTAGTCATTGATTGCTGTAATTTGGTCACTTATTTAGCCATTTATTTTTCACTGATATATTTAGTCATTAATTTAGTCATTGATTGTTGTTAACTGGTCACTATTTAGTCATTTTTATTTACTGATTTCTATCCATTGGTAGTGTATTTAGTCATTAATTTTATTCATCATTTTGATCAATTTGGCAGTATATTTAGTCATTTTTGTTCACTGATTTAACACTGATCATATATTTAGTCATATTTATTCACTGTTTGTTGATTTTTATCAATTGGTAGTATATTTAGTCATATTTATTCATTGTTCACTAATTTTTGTCAATTGATAGTATATTTAGTCATATTAATTCACTGTTAATGATTTCTTTCAATTGGTAGTATATTTAATCAATTTAATTATTAATTGAAAGAAATCATTAAAAGAAATCATTAACAGTGAAAGAAATCATTAGCCAATTGAAAGAAATCATTGTCAATTAGTTGTATATTTAGTCATTTTAATTGATTGATATTTGAGGATTTAAACATAAAACACAAAAATACACATCATAATCATCAATTAATTGCATACAATATAAAGACATCCATTAAGAAGTCAAAATCACTGAACTTTATTAAAATAAAGGCATTCTTATAGCTTGCACAAGTCTGAAATATCTATCTTGATTGAAAAATACTTAGAAATAGAGTATTACAATGCTTATTTTCAGTCACAAGATTGAAAATCTGAGTTACAATGCATATAAATGACAAGAAAGAAACTTCTCCAAGTTTACAATGCTTTGCCAAAAAGTGAACTGTCAGTAACTGATTCTCAACCAACCTAACTACTACCATAGGTCATCTAATTTGTCCCATTAGTCTAGCACTTGTCCTTCTTGACTACAACCAAAGGAAATACACTGTCATATGTAGTCAAATCTATGATAGGATATTCATAATGTGAAACATGGACTAGATCATGCTTCCTTAATGAAACATCATTGTATTCTTGTCTCTTGTACTATCATCGGCACTTCTTATGGGACATGATTTTATTAAGTTTGAAGATATCAGGTTCTCTTAGGGCATGGGATCAGATTCTTCCTTCACTAATGCATCTTCAAAAGTCTCTTTTTGAGTCTAAACCATTCACCTACCCTGCCTCTATTACCAAGGATTTTTTTAGTAGCAAATCTTCACTAATTGGTGAATAATTGAAGCTATGAAGCTGACTAAATCACCCCATTTTTATAAAGAAAATTAGTCTTAGTTAATTCACCTAAGATTTATTTTTTAAAACTAATAAGTTGAACTATTTCGCCAAGTAAATGATGCATAATTAAAGCCGATTCGCCTATAATTTATAATATATTTAAAAATGTTGACCATATTCACCATTAATAATATATTTCAGCCATTAATTTTGGGCAATATCACCATTATCATGTACTTTAGGGTTGTTTGTATTTTTAATACAACTTTCTTCATTAATGTTGATTATAGTTTTGATCTAACGACTATTGTTTGATTCTGGGAGACAAAGAGCACATGCCTTTTAAAAGGCTTACTAAGCCTCAGAAATGATTTTGGGCCACAAGATTGGGGTTGTGGCCCCAAATCATTTCTAGGGCTCAACAAGCCTTTTAAAAGGCATGTGCTCTTTATCTCCTAGAATTAAACAATAGCAGATCGTGCAACTCAAGGCTCAACAAGAAAGACATGGAATTTTCTTATACTTATTTTTTAATTTAATTTTTAATGTGATATTTTAAAAATATTTAATTTTGTGTTTTTGTATTTTCAAATCATTCCTAATAGTGTATTTGTGCTTAGTTTGACTGAATATTTTGAGATAAATATTTTCTAGAAGCATTCATTTTTTTATTTCATGGAAGGAAAACATGAGTTACAAAAGGAAATAAGTAAAGGATTTATTCATTTTCCCTTTTAAAAAATTCAATCTTTGAAAAACCTTGCATGCAACCCAAAATAATAAAACCCTGTACAATCCTCTGCATGCAATCCAAAATAATAAACCTTGTATAATCTCTAAAAAATCTTTGCATGCAACCCCAAATAATAAAACCCTATAGTTGTAATACAATTGTCAAATAGATCTATGGAATATTTCTTTTACCTTGCAAGCAAAGCAAAAGGAAAAACATGGATAGTAAAATGAGAAGAATAAAAAATAGGAAGAAAGAAGAAACCCAAATGAGATATGTAAAAAATAAGATCAATAGAAATTACCTTCCACTTGCATAACCTACTTCTCTCATGAAAATAAAACTTCACACCAAAATGATTATGAGAAAATGAAAGGGTTAGGAAACAACAAAAATATTTATGCAATATTTTATTATTTTAGCAAGTTTTTAATATAATAGAAATTACATAATTAGCTCATAAAATGTAGTTGACTTCACTTTAGTGGAGTATCATGCTTTTTAAAATTGTTTTAAAATAGTTGCACTCATAGTAGTATTTGTTTTAGAGTTAGAAATAAATTTTCATATTTATATTTTATTATGCGATATATAATTGAATTTTAAATATTTATTGTATTTTAAACATGAAAAGGAATTACATTTTATTAGCTTTATTCTTTTTTGTTAGTGTAATGAATTTTTAATTATTATTATTTTATTTGACTTAGTTGACTTCATCTTTAGTGGAGTAATTGTTTTAAAATAGTTGCACTCATAATAGTATTTGTTTTAGAGTTAGAAATAAATGTTTACTTAATATAATTTTCATATTTATATTTTATTATTCCATATATAATTCAATTTTAAATATTTATTGTATTTTAAACATGAAAGGGATTTATCTTTTTTTTAATGTTAGTGTAATGAATTTTTAATTATTATTATTTTATTTGACTTAGTTGACTTCACCTTTAGTGGAGTAGCTTGATTTTTTAATTGTTTTAAAATAGTTGCACTCATAGTAGTATTTGTTTTAGAGTTAGAAAAAAATGTTTACTTAGTACAATTTTCATATTTGTATTTTATTATTCCATGTATAATTCAATTTTAAATATTTATTGTATTTTAAACATGAAAGGGACTTATATTTTATTAGCTTTATTCTTTTAAGGCTAGTGTAATGAATTTTTAATTATTATTATTTTATTTGACTTTATCATTTAAATTGCCTTAGGAAAAGGGTTAAATTTTAGAATTTAATTATAAATTTATCTATTAGTTACAAATTTCATTTTAATTTAATTTATTTCTTAAATGTTTAGACTCTAGATGAGACATCCTTTTTGTAGGAAGAGTACCTATGGTTAAATTTTCTTGGTCGAAACTCATTAAACTTTAGTTGATATAAAAAAATTGGGATGCAAACCAAACTATCCTTAGGTGAGAAAACTATAATCTAGTGATAATTATTAGGTTTATAAAAATGTCTCCTGCCCCCACTTAAAAATTAAAAAATAGAATATATGGGGTTGACCAAATATATAATTTTTTAAAGTAAGGATTCGCCATTCTAATTAATTTCTTTAGTAATTATTCGCTAAGATTTGCCATTGTTTTTATTTTTTTAGTGAGTGTTCACTAGAATTCACCATGATTTTATAACTTTTTTAGTAATCTGCATAGATTCACCAGGAAAATTAATATTTTTTTCAACAAAAATGAAAGATTAGCCAAGAAAATTAAAGCACTTAGCTAGGATTCGCCAGGATTTTATAACTTTTTTAGGGGTCTTTTCTTGAAGTTATCCATGTCTATTACATTGGACACTTGGTAGGCAGTCATATATATTAGTGTCCTTGGTCTTCACTCATTGTGGTGACTGAATTATAGTATGCTTTCTAGATGATTGCCCTGTAACTTTCATATACTTGCCTTTTGATGCAGAGTAAAACCAGTTAACAGATAAAATAGGGTTGAATAATCCTTGGAAGTCCACAAAATAGCCACTTGAGGGTATAACGGCAAGACCTTTGGATTGTCTCACCGAAATAGACATTTTCTTGCCTATCGGCAAGACCTTTTAACTTTCTCCCCGATATAGACTTATCGGGCTAACAACGACTATCGGTACATCAAAATGCAACTCACCCCGATTTCCAGGTCACACCGATGAAGTCTTTGTTAGATTTACCTATCGGCATGACATCACTTGTCGGCGAATCCCTTAAATCTCTGGCCGACGTCGCGGGTTACGCTGATAGACTTACCACCCTCTTTACTGTCGGCAAGACACACATCTTCGGTCAAACATTTCTCAACCTCGCCGATGGGATCACTTACGCCAATGACCTCCTCTGCAACAATCTTGCAACCGAACGGACAACACACATAAAACTACAGAAAACTATAGAACAGAAATAAATCTAACTACATGGAGGTCATTCCACTGGTTTCGAAGAAACCCACCAGTGGAATGACTCCAAATCGATGTTCTAGTAATTAGACCAAGAACAAAACTATTTTATTCCTTCCAGAGATTATACATACAAATTCTTTTCTCTTTCTCCGTTCGTTCACTCTCCCTATCTCTTCTTCTACGAATACAGAGATAACTATTTAAAGACTCATACATTGGCAGTTACAGAAGGTGGAAGGCGAAACCGTTCCTCAACCACCCTGCCAATCGGTTACATTCTACTTCTTTCTTGTTCGGTTACAATTCTTTAGATCTTTTCTTGACACATATGCAATCTTTCAATATTATTCCGTTACTTGGCCAACTAAGGTTCGACATGGCACTAAGGCCTTACAATGTGGTATTTTGGACATAACATAAAATGTATAAAATCCTCAGATTCTCAATGTCTTCGAGGTGCTCCTGCACCATACTCCCCAGCATGAAGAAAACTCTTGTCCCAAGAGTTATGTGGTCTACTTCAAATGACCTATGCCTCTTTATGTCATCAACTCTATCTGGATACCTCCTCTGCTTCTTCTTTATCTTCCAACTGTGACTCCTATCAATGGAGTTTGACTGGCTGCTCCTCTAGATGCTGCTATAAGTCCAACCTCAATGCTGCACCAACACTTCTGTCCCTCACCTAGGAGTCCTCTCTTGCCTCTCTCCCCAGGACTTTTGGCGACACCCACTGGACCTCCTTCTCAGGCCCTTGAACCATCTTCTGTGGTTCCATGACAGATCTCTTATCTGCCTGCTTGCAGCTTGTGGACATGCATCTGCAACCATAAAACTTCATAACAGAATCAAATAGCAAAAACCAATGCTTCTTGGTGTAGATTGCCTCCTTCGGCGCTCTATCTACACGCTCAGAATCTTCTGAGCTCTGATACCAATTTGATGCAGAGTAAAACTAGTTAACAGATAAAACAGGGTTGAATAATCCTTGGAAGTCCACAAAATAGCCACTTGAGGGTATAACAGCAAGACCTTTGGATTGTCTCACCGAAATAGACATTTTCTTGCCTATCGGCAAGACCTTTTAACTTTCTCCCCAATATAGACTTATCGGGCTAACAACGACTATCGGCACATCAAAATGCAACTCACCCTGATTTCCAGGTCACAGCGATGAAGTCTTCGTTAGATTTACCTATCGGCATGACATCGCTTGTCGGCGAATCCCTTAAATCTCTGGCCGACGTCGCGGGTTACGCCAATAGACTTACCACCCTCTTTACTGTCGGCAAGACACACATCTTCGGTCAAACATTTCTCAACCTTGCCGATGGGATCACTTACGCCGATGACCTCCTCTGCAACAATCTTGCAACTGAACGGACAACACACATAAAACTACAGAAAACTATAGAACAGAAATAAATCTAACTACATGGAGGTCATTCCACTGGTTTCGAAGAAACCCACAGTGGAATGACTCCAAATCGATGTTCTAGTAATTAGACCAAGAACAAAACTATTTTATTCCTTCCAGAGATTATACATACAAATTCTTTTCTCTTTCTCCGTTCATTCACTCTCCCTATCTCTTCTTCTACGAATACAGAGATAACTATTTAAAGACTCATACATTGGCAGTTATAGAAGGTGGAAGGCGAAACCGTTCCTCAACCACCCTGCCAATCGGTTACATTCTACTTCTTTCTTGTTCGGTTACAATTCTTTAGATCTTTTCTTGACACATATGCAATCTTTCAATATTATGCCGTTACTTGGCCAACTAAGGTTCGACATGGCACTAAGGCCTTACAATGTGGTATTTTGGACATAACATAAAATGTATAAAATCCTCAGATTCTCAATGTCTTCGAGGTGCTCCTGCACCACCTTTTAATTAATGCTAACACTACAATCCTCTGTTCCTTTGCTCATGCCACTGAAACCATGTTTATTGTGCCTATATCCCCAGGAACCATTGACCATTGCCACTCACCATGAACATCTTACCTCTATGCACTCATTATCTCTCTATTATAGAGCAGTCACCCATAAGTATACATAATTTAGACTTTCATTTGTAGACTGTCATAGGTTTATGAAACTGTCATATTCCTACAACTATACTGCCATGTAGAATATATGCCTTGTAATAATAGAATTATTAGTGGCTATCCTTTTTACTATTTAAGACTTCTATAAATTTGTCTACTAGTTTCTTCCAAAGTCTTGATGAAATGCTAACATCATCACCTTATGACGGTAATCTTCCTCATTGATCTTTGTGCATTGCCAACTACCCTTCCTCTCTAAAAAACTAACACACCACCCTTGATCACAACATCTTAAGACTCATCTCACTTTGTCTATGGCATGAACTATGTACTTTATCTCTTTCTCACTATCATTTATACTCCTTGAGTCTTCATGATTGTCTTCATGACATCTCATTTATGAAGCTCTCTCCTTTATGAAGCTATCTCCTTTATGAAGCTCTCTCCTTTATGAAGCTCTTTCATTTATGATCCTTGAGTCTTCATGACTGAGTGTTGATCATGTCCCATATATGAAGCTCTCTCCTTCAATGCAGACAACAATAACCCTAGAATCTTTTCATAAAGGCATATAAGGCAGTGATGCTAAATGTTTAGGGAGGAAAAGCAACATAAAATCAAGTCCAAAAACCCCATAAGGCTTAAATATGTGCCTTTTCTTTGAAAAATGTGTTACAAAGTGTGTTTCTTAGTGCTGTGACTAAGAAAACTAAGTTACAATGGTTTTTTTTGCTTATACAGCTCCAAAAGAGACAAAAAATACTAAGATCCCTAAAATACACATTCAAACTATTGTATAAAGTAGTGGGCCAAGCTATCTAACAGCTAGTACATGATAAACATCAACTATGTCATTTTTTCAAATATTTTAGTGGCCACCGTGTGAAGGTCCCTTCTTTCCCTTTCAGACGGACAACTCCATCTATTTTATCTTCATAAGCAAGGGGTATGTTACTTGTGATCTTTAAAATATTTACATTTGCATCTCCTGTTCCTTTCAATTTGACTCCATGTATAATAGAGAGTGAGTGAATCCACGCAATGCCTATAGACATAACACCATCAAATGGATCCAACACCCAAATTTTATCCCCTTCTTGGAATTTATCAATATTAAATGTCTGTAAAAAAAATACACATTATATTGAAATATAAAACACACATTATACTATTTTTGACAACTATATGCAATGTCGTATGTCTTGGAACAAATTAGTTTTTACATGTTCTTTTTTTGATTTTGTTGACTAACAAAGAAGCAACTTTTTACTCTGAAAAAAAAACTAACCCATTGCGAGGTACATACAAATGGAGGGAAAGACTACAATAGTGCTAGACTGTATGAGTACTCCAGAAAGAGACATGGATTGGTAATGAAGTCCCCTCAACTAAGGACCATGACATGCCTGAAAACAATGCACTAATGCATAGTCAAAATATATGTATGCACTCTATTACAACTCAGCCCTAAGCTTCCATATGTAAGTTATATGTCCTCCCTTATTTCCATAATCTATGTATACTAGCTAATTACACTTCACTACTATTCTAACCAACTTCTATCAAATAGGTAATGATTACCCTTATTTACATAATAAAACAACCATTACTTACTTGAATAGTACTTACTTGCATGTGGTTTCATAGCACTCACCTCGATTTCAACATGACTACTACTATGAATATCATGTGAATGCTCATCGAGTTCATCATCATAATTATCACTATCAACATTGACATGAAGTTGTATAGTTTTGTAGAGAGCTCTATTGACAGGGCCTTTTTCTTTTCGTTCTACTTTCATATAATTGCTCTACATATGGTTTAATCATCATGAAAACATTAATATACGTCAAGTAAAGAATGCAAAAGCTATAAATTTTTGTCTAAAAGAACATTCTAAATAAAGAATTAATGACAAAACATTGGGACAGATTAACTTACAACTTAAAGAATGCAAAAGCTATAATTTTTTTATCCAGAAGAACATTTTAAGCATGAAGAATGAAAAAACATTGGGACATATAACTGACAACTATTATATTACCTCAAATTCAACATAACTATGACGACTATGCTGCACATCCTTGCTTAGCTCATCATAATCATCACTATCAATATTGGCAGCTTTGTTGACATCATGAAGGTGTTTTTACTTTCCTGCTACTTTGAAAAAATTGCTCTACATGTGGTTTAACCATCATGTAAAAAAATATACAAAGCATTCAATAGTCAAGTAAAGAATGCAAGTTATAAATTTGTCCAAAAGAACATTTTCTAGATCACTCCAACAATAAAGAAATTGGGTTGTATTCTACTATGCTCAGATTTCATTAATCTACATATTAAGAGGCATTTGTATATAGAATTGTAAAACAAGAAGAAATGAGATCAATAGAGCCTCTTACCTCATCTGAATCTGTGGATTTATGCTCATTCCATGTAGAAACTATAGGGTTAACAGAGGCAACCAACTCCGAAACTTGCTGATTGAGACCATATATGCAATTCAATACATGTTGGTACCCTTCATTTGAGTTGTCATGATCTGGAGAGGCTGATCCTAATGGGCATGTATACTAGTAGAAATATGAAAAATAAATGACTAGGCGACTAAAAATTTTAGTCACGTGAACAAAATTCTACTATTTTTTTGCAACACAACTATAAATGACTAAATAAATGACTGATTTGGTCATCGGTCGAAATGACTAAATAAATGACTAATTTGGTCATCGAGCAAAAAACACAACTAAATAATTGGTCAGACAAATAAAAATGACTAAATAAATGACTATTACTCTATTCTTTTTTCTTTTCAATTTGATCATAATCCATGAATTCAAAGACAATACAAGGCAAGGCAATAAATGTCCTCTTAGACCAGAGGAATAAAGAGAGAGAAAGGATTGAACAAAGGGTTAAGAAGAAAAAAGACAAATCATACAATAGGAAATATACAAAAAAAATTTAAAAATAAGACAAGAAAATAGACAAACTGGATAGATACAAATAAAATAAAGAATTTTTTTTTTAATCTTTAAGGATGCATATAGCAAAAATAAAGATAAAATTATTAATTATAAAACTTTTAAATATACTATAATATTCATAAATTATTTAATTTTTCAAGTCCAGTATGCACAAGTATAATTTAAGTTAAATTAATTTAATTATATAATTTAATAGCTTAAGTTGTATAATTTATAACTTATATAACAAAGTAATTATATAATTTAAGTTAAATATACTTTAATAATATTTCATATTATTTAAATATTATAATAATGAATAATTATATTGTAATATGATTTCATAATTTTATAATATAAGTTTTTGCCTTGTCGTGCATGAGTTTAGTTCACTTTAGTTTTGGAGAGAATTAACGGAGGGAATGTGCGTTTATTTATTTTGACCAAAAAGGTGAAATTTTTTGGTCACTGATGGGTCAGAAGAAGGCAAGTGTGGTGGCAGGGGATGATGCCCCTACCGCTCAGAGTGGAAGAACGAACTGAGTCAACCCTTTTGTGGTTTGTCATTGTGGGTGTTCGTTATTTAATTTCCTTGGTGGCGTGGTGTTCAGGAGGGAGCCATTGGGGGCACTGAAGGATTATTCATGTTGTTTTTTGCAAAGGGGGGGTTAGAGTTTTGGGGGAGAGGAGGAGAAAAAAAAAGAGACCAGAGGTGGCTGGGAGTGGTTTTGCCTCGGCTGCTGATTGTGGTGCAGGAGCACCATGGCCAATCTTGGCGTTCTGATTGTCAAATGATGTTTTAGTACACGTTTGAGGTGTTTTGTCACCCAATGGATGTAATAAGGTCAATGAAGACCAGTCCTTATGTTTTTGAGTCATGTTTTGTCAAATAATGTCAAATAATGTAAGAGTTGCTTTGCAACTTGACAAATAATGATTAGGAGAGAGGATAAACAATCATATAGTTTAAATGTCAGTTGTAGACCATTGAAGTTAGTTTGAAATATGTTCAAATAGCCTCACATACCCTGAGGATAGGGGGTTGGAGAAGTTTGAAGGAGAAAAACTAAATAAAAACCTTGTTTTCCTGTTATTTTCTAGCAATTTTACTGTTCCATGTCGTGGTACTATTTTGTACAATATTTTGGTGTCCTAAAAATTGTTGAATGTGATAGAGGGGAAGCTAACTACATTTTGCAATTGGTTTGAGAAGGATTCATCAAGTTTGAAGGAAGTTATCACATTTTTTTCTCAAAGCAGTCCTGAAAACCTTGATTTAGGGTTTGAAGGTTAGATTTATGGATTAGGAGGCCATTCCACCAGTGAGATTTCTTCAGAATTAGTGGAATGGAAGTAGGCAGGGTAGTCTTTAAGATTTTGGTAGTTGTGGGATTGGAAAATAGAGTTGGTGCAGAGATTTGTCAAACCCTTGCCTAATATCCTCATGTATTAGGCCTAGGAGGGTAGTGTGTATAGGACAGTCATATAGGAGTTGTTTTAATTGATGAAATTGATGGAAGTAGACCTTTTTTGATGTGAGGAGAGGTCCAGATTTGGTTTGGGAGTTTTAGAGTGTAGATATCATAGGGTTGCTTTGTAAAAGTGGCTTAATTAGGCCTAATTGCAGGAAGACAGTCTCAGTTTTAAGGCACATGTTTTGAAACAACCTATCTTCATTTTCGAATATGTTGACAAACAGCCAAATGGGTACTCCAAAATTTCTTTATTCCCTTAAGATGATGCCCTATGTGGAATTTATGCCCTGACAGACCGTTTTGGAGGGCTATAAGGCTAGAAGCCAAGTTAGAAAGGAGGTACTAACAAACCCTGGTTTTGGTGAACGGTGAGTGAGGGTTTGAGTTGGTAGGAAGGTTTAACATCCCCTATCCATCAAAGTGGTATCAAAGTGTGGGTTCTGATTGGGAAAGAAGAAGGTTGAAGTGTGAAGAAGGAGTAGTTGCAAGATACCTCCTAGAAGCAATACAATCCTCACTAGACAAGTGAGAATGATGAAGGAATCTTAAGATGGAGTCCTAACCAGACTTGCAGCCCTAGAAGCAAACCTAAGAAGAGGTAGGGTCACTAAGGAAGAGAGTGACCAAGAAGAGAATGAGGGTGAGAATGAAGGCCCTCAAGAGGGATCTAGTGAGGAAGAGATGGATCTAGAAGATAGAAGGTTTCTGAAGGTGCTAAAGGCTATGAAAGGGGAGAGCCTTGATGTCAAAATGGAGTTACCCATGTATGATGGGAAGATGAATAATGAGGAAGTGCTAGATTGAATAGATGCCTTAGATAACTACTTTGAATACAAAGAGGTACTGGAACAAGGAAAGGTCAAATTGGCAAAGACCAAGTTGAAGGGACTAGCCCTTACATGGTGGAACTATGTTTAGTTTGAGAGGATGAGGAAAGCAAAGGCAAAGATCAATTCATGGGACATGATGGTGTCCAAGGTGAAAAGTCAATTCCTATCAGGTGACAATGCAATCTAAACCTTTAGAAAGTTACAAAATTTGAAGCAAAAAGAGATGGATGTAATGGCCTACATTGAAGAATTCCATAAATTGATCTTGAGAATAGGGCACAATGAAGATGAGATTGAAAAAATTTCAAGGTATATGAATGGGATTAGGTTCAATATCCAAGATGAACTAAGTCTTGTTACTCCTAGAAATGTGGAAGAATGCTTCTAATTGACAGTGAGGGCAGAAGAGAAGATCAAAAGAAGATAAGAACAATAGGCTAGGGGTAGAGGAAAGAATCATAGAGGTAGAGGTAACTTTGGGGGAAGAACACAATTCCAAAAGCAGCAAGGAGAATCAAGTGGACAGCAAGAGCAAACAAGTGAGTCAAGGGGTAGTTTTAGAGGTAGAAGGCCTAACACTAGAGGAAGATTTGGTGGACAAGGGAGAGGGTCTAATACCTTCTCAGGTAAGTGCTACCAATGTGGCCAATTTGGTCACCCTGCTTGGAAATGCCGAGACAAACAAGGTGCAAGTGCTCATGGAGGAGAGAGGAGAACCCAAATTGTACAAGAGGAGAACCAAGAGAGTGTGAACTCACCTTTTGTACATGTAGCCCCGAAGCTAGGAGAGTCCTTGATGATAAGGAGGACATTGATCAAAGTGCCTAATGAGTGCCAAGTTACACCCATGAAATACATCTTTTTACCTCTCTTTTTCTCCTTCCTGATTCCATCTTTCCTAATGTCTACACCCAGATAAGCTAGCAAGATCATTCTATTTAATGTTTAATTGAGATAGATTACTTAAGATTATAATTTCTGATTGAGTGACTAATGTGCATGGAATTGATAGAAAAATGTAGAAACTTCTCTCTGTTTGAATCAATAGGTGTAGATGCCAAGAACAACAATTTTGTGCATCTCTGGAGATAGTCTTTAATGATCTCTAGAGACAATACCAAAGTGCCATGACACCTGAAGTTTTGAAGAAATGAGGAAAGCCTCTTCGAAGCTCTGTGAGAGTTTGGAGTATCTCTGGAGTTGAACAAAGAAAGGTACAGATATCTCTAGAGCTACAAACATATCTCTGGAGCTACAGACATATCTCTAGAGTAGAAGACATGGATAGATATCTCTGACACCTCCTGAGAGCAAGCCATATTTCTAGCATAAGTTGCCAATTAGGCACTCTCAGCAGTCATCTTAACACCCCTCATTTCACTCAAATCATCACCTGAGTGGTGAAGGGTCATCTTTAGTTAAACTGCTGGAGTTTTTATCTTTTCAAAGTTTTTGCATGAGTTACGGATGGAACTGATTCAATATCCTTATTTTCAGGGCCTCGATGCCCAAATAAATTAAGACTCAAACTTAGACTTCTAAGTGGACTTCTGTTCCACTCAAGTCTACTTTTATTGCATGTCTATTTTCCATAGTTAGATAGTTAAGTACAATAAAGAGATGGATGTCATCTCATAGAAGAACTGGTAGATAAGATTAGTGATATGTCATCACTCATTTTCATATATACTTATAGAAATAGTAGAAGAAATATACAATGATTGAATTATTCTGATTCTTGGTAATCTTCATTCTGTGATATCAATATCTTTCATGAATATAAAGCATATGAAATTGATTTGAATTTAGTTGTGATCTTCTTTTGTGCTAATTCTCTATTGTAGCCTTTAGACCCAAGGGTGTCAAGCAAGGGCCCACTCTCACCACCAAGGTAGGAGGCTAGTTCCATTGTTTTATTACTTTAGATTTTGTTGTGAAAAGTATTTATTGATTTAATAGATAGATGCATGTTACTATTTTTAAGATTGCTTTGAGTGAATTTCCTGTTTAATTTTGTTTTAGTATTCCTTAAAGTCATTCAGTAAGTAGACAGATTAATCTTTTCAAATCAGTAGAAGCTATTAAGATTAGCTGGGAAAACTGGTAACTGTAGAATCCCTAGTTGCAGATAGCTGAGGACACAACCCCTGGATTATTGACATCTAAAAATAGATTAAATGATGAGGTACAACGACACCTTGTCATTTTTGGCACCATTACCAGGATGGTGCTCCCCAAACCAAGAGTACCTCTGGTGCTTTACAACTAGGAGCACCTCCAGCGCTCTGTCAATAAAGAAATCAGTCTCAATAATAAGGGATGGGACCCACCTCTCAAGGTGCTAAGTAGACACATCACATGATGAGGTCATCATGACTCATCCTCTACTTTATCACAAAAAAAAATTCAATTAGCACACATATCATTTGCAGGAGTGTTCATAAAGCTGACGCTGACATCACCCAAGGAACGTGGATTCTTAAACCACTCATTGAAATGATTGCAGGTCATGTACCAACGGAATAGTGGAACCACCAAAAGATGCTCATGTGCCACGATGCGTATAGTCTCCAACAATGACACAGCATCTCTATCATGTACATCACCCTCATCATTAAAATTGATCCAGGTAATTCTATCTCAAGTTAGCATTAATAGTAACTATCTTGTCTTTCTTTTTTTTGGGTGCTGCCACGATGACACGTCCTCCTGCCATCATTTGCTTCTCCAAATTTGTGCATGTCACCATCTGTGCCTTGTTGTCACCCTACCTCTAGAGTGTCATATCAACCTATTGCATTTATGACTGCCTCGGTAATCCAACTAGTCTACAAATCTTGCATAAGCCAAAACAAAGAGACATCCTAACCCTCATTCAAACTTTCAGAATAGACTGAAGCATAGGGTAAATTAAAGGATTTCTGGAGCATACAGAGCAAATTGAATAGTCCTCCAGAGCCTACGGAATCAAGAGGAAAGGGCAAACTACAGAAAGGAGGGTAAGAAATTAAGCATAGAAGGTGGATTCAATTTAAACAATGGGGGTAAAGAAGAAGTCTGAACCAGAGAATGTTGCAGGCCTTCTACAGGATGAAGCTACAACAAACATTCTAAGAGCTGTAGGATGGTTAGACTTCCTAGAAAAATTTGAAGGGTTTCAGGAAGATGTTGTGGATGAATTCCTCAGAAATTTAAGGGATGATCAGATAGCTGTCAGAGGGGTCCAAATCAATTTCTCCTTAGCCACTATTAACCACATTTTTGGACTTCCCGAACAAGGTGAGAGGTTTTATCACTTGAGAACCTTATACACTGATTAAATTAAGAATTTCTCTATTCGAGATGAACCTGCAATTCAATTGCATTCAAATAAAAATGAAGTCAAAGGAATTCTTAGGTCTACCCTTCCAAAACCTTGGCAATCTATTGCCACCTGGCTGATGAAATATTTTACTTGTGTTGGTCAATTCTCTCTAGTTTTAGGACCAATCATGAAAATGTTATTTTTTCTAAGACATGGGAATGCACACCCCGAGTTTAGCATAAACATTCCCAATTTCTTGTATTCTGCCATAAGGGCAATTACAGATAGATATCAGGAAAATAAGGGTCCCATGAAACATCGTGGCCTTATTTTTCTAGTAGTCAAACACCACTTCCTATCTCAGGCCAATGGGGAAGAATTATGGCAAAACTTTCTTGAGCAGAGTCCCCAGGTTAGAGAACTAGAGATGGCACAGCTAGGAGGTGAGAGTTTTCCTACTCACCAAGAAGAGGAAACTGAACCTTCAGTCTCCTCCATAGCTATTCATAGAGGAAAAAAGTCCTCACAAGAGGCAACTTCATCTGTAGCCCCTATTCTTGACAAAAAGAAGAAAGGCAAAGAAATTGTAGAACTTGCTCCTAAACAAACCCTATATATGACTCGATCAGTTAGGAGAAAGATGACTCTAACTAAGGAATCTTTCCCTAAGGAATTAACAGAGGAGAGGTTAGGACATAGAATAGAGAGATTCTGGGCTGATGAACCATCTCATGATTCAGATGAGATCCCTCTGGTTAGGAAGAGGAAACAAAAAGAAACTTCCCCAGCACCATTTGTTCATCTGGGGTCAAGCCCAATTTCAGAACCATCATGTGCTCCGGAGACAAAAAACATTTAGACTCTTACTATTTCCTCAGATTCTGAGGATGAGAGACCTACTCCGGAGGCACCAGCCCCACCTCTGCTCTGAAGAAGCAAAAGGCAGAGACAACTCTCACAGGCTAAAAAAGATACTGCTCTCCTCGCTGAGGTACTCCTAGGTTTTAGAACATATGAAGATAAGGCTGGGCCTTCATCGATACCAGCAGAAGTAGAGGAACCCCAAGAGGACCCTCAGGACAGGTAGCTTGCAGAAGAAGAAACAAGGCAAATGGATATAATTGGCAGTAGAGGGCAAATGGCCATGGAAAACCCTGACGATCAAGAAACAACAAGAGAAGCAGAAGCAGAAACAAAAACCTTCTCTCATCACTCTGATCAAGAGGATGTGGAAATTTCAAAAGAACAACAAATGATGGAAGAAATTGAAAATTTAAAGAGATTACTCTAGGGGAAGAATCTGATTATTACTAACCTCAAGAAGGTTAGAGTAGAGGTGGAAATGGAGCAAAAACAAATCATTGCAAATCTACAAACAAAACTCCAAAGCAAAGACAAGATCATCCAAGAGAAAGAGGTAGAATTAGAGGCCCAGAGAATTGAGAAAGAAGCAAAATTGGAGGCCCACAAAATTGAGGCAATCAAACTATTGGAAGAGAAAGAGAAAGAGGTAGCACAGAGTGTTTTTGAGCTCACCATGGCTAGAGACAGTAGCCTCACAATAATGGTAGCATTGATTGAGAAAATACATAGCCAGGATAGACAGTTAACTTGGGCCAATATCAAACTTGATGACCAGGAGGAATATATTCAATAATTGGTTGGCCCAAGGGCAACCAATGAATAGAAAATCCAAATAGATGCATATGTGGGTCCAATCCCCATTGACATTCCTAAAGCCCTATTCCATTGGGAGAAGAAGTGTAGGGAATATAAGGCTTCCAAGCCTATGTTGCAGTTACAAAGGGCAGTCACTGCCAAAACAAAGAGAATAGCAACTCTAGAAGGCAAAATCATTGAAATGGCCTCCCTTTCTTTAGAAATTCTATCCTGCAGGCCTCTAAGTACCATCTATTCTATGTTCTTACAAGAAAGAATCCTGTAGAGGAAATTCTCTTTAGTCCTATCTAACCTGGTTGAGGATACAGAGATAGCAGAAGGATTCATGATAGCTTATACAAGAAGTAATGATGAGGACAAGTATTTCCTACATGAATTATACTTGCATGGGTTCTGTGTTATTGATATAACTTTCATTCTTAATCATTTTGTGGGGGAATGCCAGCTTAAGGCATTTATGTCCCTAATGAGGAATCACCAGATCTAGAATGAAAGGATGGAAGATCATCTTTAGAAAGATTTAAAAATAGATCTCTTCATCAGGAAGGAATGTCCCAATCCCAATGCTTTTAAGATTCAATTCAGGTCCCTTATCTATCATCCTGAGATTAAGACTAGAATTTTTCTATTATACCTAAAAAGTTTGCAAGAATGCTCCATCGATTTTGGTCTTTTTATGATCAATTCAGCAAATCCAGTACTTGTTATAGCAAAGAAGAGATGGAATATTTTGACCCCAGAGAAGAAAATGAGAGAGGTGGTCACCCCTGCAAACTTAAGATTATTCATGAGAAAAGAAAAGTTGATATCCAAACTAATGGATAACCATAAGCAGGAATGGATAGGTGGACGGTTCAAGCCCCCTCTAATAATTGAACCACTTCCTGTCTAGCCTGAACAGATAAAAGATGAGAAATTGCAGGATTGGATGAAGCAGGTTGATGAATACAGAGGTAATGGTAATATCAACCGCACAACTTGGACCACCTATGCACAAGATTATAGCTTGACTGACAAGCTACTTCGCCAGAATAAATCCAGAATGTGAGAAGCAAGAGGACCTGCCAAACCTTAGGTATGGGGGAATGATGAGTGCCAAGTTGCACCCATGAAATACATCTTTTTACCTCTCTTTTCTCCTTCTTGATTCCATCTTTCCTAATGTTTGCACCCAGATAAGCTAGCAAGATCGTTTTATTTAATGACTAATTGAGATAGATTACTTAAGATTATAATTTCTGATTGAGTGACTAATGTGCATGGAATTGATGGAAAAATGTAGAAACTTCTCTCTTTTTGAATAAATAGGTGTAGATGCCAGGAACAACAATTTTGTGCATCTCTAGAGACAATACCAAAGTGCCATGACATCTGAAGTTTTGAAGAAATGAGGAAAGCCTCTTTGGAGCTCTATAGGAGTCTGGAGTATCTCTGAAGCTAAACAAAGAAAGCTACAGATATCTCTGGAGCTACAAACATATCTCCAGAGCTACAGACATATCTCTGGAGCAGAAAATAGGGATAGATATCTCTGGCACCTCTTGAGAGTAGGGCATATTTCCAGCATAAGTTGTCGATCAGGTACTCTCACCAGTGATCTTAATACCCCTCATTTCACTCAAATCATCACCTAAGTGGTGAAGGGTCATCTTTAGTTAAACTGCTAGAGTTTTTATCTTTTCAAAGTTTTTGCATGAGTTACAGAAGGAACTGATTCAATATCCTTATTTTCAGGGCCTCGATGCCCAAATGTATTAAGACTCAAACTTTAGTTAAACTGCTAGAGTTTTTATCTTTTCAAAGTTTTTGCATGAGTTATAGATGGAACTGATTCAATATCTTTATTTTCAGGGCCTCGATGCCCAAATGTATTAAGACTCAAACTTAGACTTCTATGTGGACTTCTGTTCCACTCAAGTCTACTTTTATTGCATGACTATTTTCCATAGTTAGACAGTTAAGTACAATAAAGAGATGGATTTCATCTCATAGAAGAACTGGTAGATAAGATCAGTGATATGTCATCACTCATTTTCATATATACTTATAGAAACAATAGAAGAAATATACAATGATTGAATTATTTTGATTCTCGGTAATCTCCGTTCTGTGATATCAATATCTTTCATGAATGCAAAGCATATGGAATTGATTTGAATTTAGTAGTGATCTTCTTTTGTGTTAATTCTCTACTGTAGCCTTCAGCCCCAAGGGTGTGGAGCAAGGGCCCACTCTCACCACCAAGGCAGGAGGCTAGTACCACTATTTTATTACTTTAGATTTTGTTGTGAAAAGTATTTACTAATTTTAATAAATAGATGCATGTTACTATTTTAAAGATTTATTTGAGTGAATTTCCTATTTAATTTTGTTTTAGTATTCCTTAAAGTCATTCAGTAAGTAGACAAATTAATCTTTTCAAATTAGTAGAAGTTGTTAAGATTAGCTAGGAAAACTGGTAACTGTAGAATCCCTAGTTGCAGACAACTGAGGACACAACCCCTGGATTTTTGACATCTAAAAATAGATTAAATGATGAGGTACAACAACACCTTGTCAATGTCAACCACCACGGAGTCCCCACAGAGGAAGGCCTTATTCAAAACACCTTGAAAAACACAAGGAAAGGTATGTAAGGTTATTGTTGATTATGGTTCTACTGACAATCTTGTGTCTTTGGAAATGGTAGAGAAGCTGAAAATGAAGAGGAGTCCTCACCCTACACCTTACAAAGTATCATGGCTCAACAAGGGTCAACAAGTGCTTGTGAATGATTAGACTTGGGTGGAGTTTAATATTGGTGCCTACAAAGACAATATCTTGTGTGACATCATCCCCATGGATGTATGCCACTTGCTCCTAGGCCGTCCATGGCAATTTGATAGAAAGGTCAAGCATGATGGGGAGAAGAATACCTACATAATTGTGAAGGATGGAGTGTCATACACCCTTACACGCTTGCAAGAAGATGATAGTGCAATTCATGAAGGAAGGACCAAGTGTGATGGTGGTCAAGGACAAAGAGTTTTTGAGGAGTTTGCATGAAGAAGACATTGGTTATGCCATCATTGGGAAGCCTATATCAACCACAATAGTAGTAGATGTAGAAAAGATACCAAAGGAAGTTCAGGCCCTATTGGACAAGTATGAAGACATTGTGGTGAAGGAGCTCCCTAATTCATTACCTCCCATGAGGGATGTGATTCATCATATTGATCTGATACCCGGTGCAAGCTTGCCAAACAAGGCAGCATACAAGATGACACCAAAACATAATGAAGAGATCATAAATTATGTTCAAGAATTGCTAGACAAAGGTCTTATAAGGCAGAGTTTGAGCCCTTGTGCTGTACCCACAGGCTTAGAACCCAAAAAGGATGGAGAGTGGAGACTATGCGCTGATTCAAGAGTAATCAATAAGATTACAATCAGGTATAGATTCCCTATACTCCGGATGGAGGAATTAATGGATAGTTTAGGAGATGCATGTTATTTTTCAAAGATAGATTTAAAGAGTGGTTACCACCAAATTAGGATAAGGGAAGGAGATGAGTGAAAAACTACCATCAAGACTAATGAGGGTCTATATGAATGGTTAGTGATGCCATATGGGTTATCAAATGCCCCAAGCACATTCATGAGGTTAATGAATGAGGTCCTAAATCAATTTATAGGTAGATTTGTGGTGGTATACCTAGATGACATCCTTGTATACCATAAAAAAAAAGAAGAGCACTTGCAGCACTTGGACATTGTGTTGAAGAGGTTGAATGAGGAGAAGGGTAAAAGCAAGAAGATGGGTCCACATATAGGGGAAGTGTCGTGCAAAAAAAAAATCCTAACAGGAACGGGCACCCGAGCCTAGAATGGGTACCCGTTTTATTTTTCACTATTTTTAGAAATGGGTACCCATTTCTAAAATTTTGAATTTCACACCCACGATTTTAATTTTGTTTTAGGCTCGGAAAAGGCATGGGTAGCCGACCTTGAGCCTTGGACCTGCAAGTATTTCTCTAAGTACAAAAACATAGGAAAGACTGACTTCACCTATATGGCTGATGACATTTTTTTCTGAATTTTTTTACGAAATTAAAACCCATTATAGATCATAGTGTTTAGTTTTCAAATATGTAATTTTTTTGGGATTGGACTTGTTTTTCTATTTATTAGTTAATTTATGAGCAAACTGGTCCAAAAACTTGAAATGATAGGTGTTTGTATTTTTTTAATAACTTTTAATTTTTAAAATTAAAAAAAAAAAAATTATGTCATCAATCTACACATCATTTTTTACACAATGAAAAAAAAAATTTAATTTTATGATTTTTTTTACTCAAATTATGTTGGCCGTATACGAGGGGTTTTCAAAAGTAGCAATTAGGCCTAATAAAAAATTAATTGAAAAAAAAATATTTGGAAAAAAATTATAAAAAAATATCCTCATCAAACTTCATTGTACTACACATCTTTTCCCAAAAGGATTTTAAAATTTTTTTTTATTTAGATCAAATTATGTTGGCTGTACACGTGCATGGTAAGGTTAAAAAAAAGTGACTTTTAAATAGTGGTTTTTAGAAATACCTATTGAAAATCAATTTGTATCATCTGGGTATTAAAAAAAATTTACATATTTGGAAACTAGACTCCAATTACTATATTTTATATTTAGTGACTTTTTTAAAGATTCCATCTCTAAATGCTTCAAATTTTAGGGTCAAATGTGACAAATTCTGAAAATCAGGGAAAACACTTCCACTTTTTGGCCAAAAAGTGGACCCAGCTTCTTGCACTGACCCAGAAGTTGATGATGAATCTCAAGAAGTGTGAGTTTATGAAGGAAGAGCCTATCTACCTAGGCTTTATGATCTCCAATGGTATACTCAAGATGGATCCTTCAAAGGTAGAAGCCATACTCAGTTGGCCAACCCCTAGAGGAAAAGTAGAGGTTAGGAGCTTCCATGGATTGGCTTCCTTCTATAGGAAGTTCATCAAGAAATTTAGCCACATTTGTTCACCAATCATTGACACTATCAAAGGAGGGAAGAAGACTAAGTTCCAATGGATTGATAAGGCACAAAGGAGCTTTGAATACTTGAAGACAAGGGTGGATCAAGAACCTATCCTCACACTCCCTGACTTTAACAAGGTGTTCACAATTGAATGTGATGCAAGCGGGTATGGCATAGGTGCAGTCCTAAGTCAAGATGGAAGGCTAGTTACATTTTTCAGTGAAAAGCTTAATGAAGCTAAGAGGAAGTACTCCTCATATGACCTTGAACTCTATGACATGATGCAGTCCCTCAAGAAGTGTCCAAGGCACTACCTCTTGCCAAAGGAGTTTTTTGTCTTCACAAATAACCATGCTTTGAGCTTTTTGAACAACCAAGATAAATTGAGCCATAGACACATGAAATGGATGGAGTATATGAAGGCCTACACATTCATAATAAAGCATAAGAAAGGACAAGCAAACAAGGTTGTTGATGCCCTGAGTAGAAGGTCTATGATGGTGCAAGAGATCAAGCTTAAAAGTGTAGGCATTGATGCACTAAAAGGTATGTATCAAGATGATGAAGATTTCAAGGATGTTTTTTCTATTTGAAATCAGTCCCAAGACACTTTTCAAAGTGAATTTTTAGAGTTTGTGTTGCAAGATGGGTTGCTATTCAAGGGTGCTCAGTTGTGTATACCAAGGTGCTCCATGAGAGCAAATTTGATCAGAGAGAAGCATTGTGGAAGTTTAGGAGGACACTTTGGGTATGATAAAACTTCGGAACAGGTTAAGAGGTTCTACCATTGGCCAAGAATGCATGTAGATGTTAAGAAGTTTGTAGAGAGTTGTGGGGTGTGTCAAAGAGCCAAAGGATCAAGTTCCAATGCAAGCCTTTACCAACCATTGCCAATACCTAACCGTCCTTGGGAGTCAATCAACATGGACTTTGTTTTAGGACTGCCTAAGACACAAAGAGGTTATGATAGTGTCTTTGTTTTTATTGATAGGTTTAGTAAGATGAAACATTTCATTGCTTGTAAGACTACTAATGATACATCTCATATTGCTGGTTTGTTTTTCAAAGAGATTGTAAGGATTCATGGACTCCCTCTAACCATTGTATCTGATAGAGACTCTAAGTTCATAGGTCACTTTTGGAGGACCTTGTGGAGAAAGTTGTGAACAAATTTAACCTATAGTTCTACTTACCATCCCCAAACAGATGGGCAAATTGAGGTTGTCAATAGATCATTGGGTAACTTGCTAAAGTACCTTACTAAGGAACATGGATAGTCATGGGATCTCATACTCCCTCAAGAAGAATATGCATACAATGATTCACTCCACTGAAGCATTGGAATGAGACCTTTTGAAGTTGTATATGGTATGAGCCCAAGAGGGATACATGAATTGAGAGATCTAAGGGGAATGGAGCAGAGAAGTACACAAGGAGAAGACTTTGTAATGGCAATGCATGAGATTCATCAGCAAGTGAAGGAGACTCTTCAAAAGAGTGTGGAGAAATACAAGAAGAAGGCTGATTTGAAGAAGAGAGATGTTCAGTTCAAACTAGGGGACATGGTGCTTGCACACTTGAGGAAGGAGATGTTGCCTAAGGGAAAATACACTAAACTGACGATGAAGAAGATTGGCCTTGCAAGGTGGTCCATAAGTTTGGACAAAATGCTTATGAGATAGAACTCCCTCCTGGAGTGGCTATCTCACCCATATTTAATGTGTCTAATCTTTATCCTTTTAGAGTATCTATGGCTATAGGTGAGGGAGTAGGTGTAGTAGGAGTTGATGATGAAGATTGGATAAGAGACCTTCTACCTAGTCAACCAATCAAACTTGAAGCCATATTGGACACAAGGGAGGTCAAGAGAATAAGGAACAAGGTATACAATGAACACTCGGTTAAATGGCTTGGATTGCCGAATGAATATGCTACCTGGATGTTAGAAGATGATATCAAATAGCATGGAACCTCTGTTCAAGAGCTCATTTCATCATGAGGATGATATCTTTTTCACCCCGGTTGTATGGTGTAGGAGCACCATGGCCAATATTGGCCTTGTGATTGTCAAATGATGTTTTAGTACATGTTTGAGGTGTTTTGTCACCCAATGGAAGTAATAAGGTCAATGAAGACAGTCCTTATGTTTTTGAGTCGTGTTTTGTCAAATAATGTAAGATTTGCTTTGCAACTTAACAAATAATGCATTAGGAGAGAGGATAAATACTCATATAGTTTGAATGTAAGTTATAGACCATTGAAGTTAGTTTGAAACATGTTCAAATAGCCTCACATGCCCTGAGGATAGGGGGTTGGAGAAGTTTGAAGGAGAAAAACTAAATAAAAACCTTGTTTTCCCGTTATTTTCTAGCAATTTTACTATTCTAGACCGTGGTACTATTCTGTATGGTATTTTGGTGTCCTAAAAATTGTTGAATGTGATAGAGGGGCGAGTTAAATACATTTTGCAATTGGTTTGAGGAGGATATTGGCAAGAGATACATCGGAGCTTGATGATTGTTGTCATTGATGGCAACAAAGATCATCCCACACATCTGCAGGACATGGTGTGTCTATACTGGAAGTCAGATTGAAGAATGTTGTGGTCTGGTAAGCAAGAACAAAGTATGTGGAAAGGTTCGATAGTCAGGTTTGGATCTCTCAGAGGAAGTATCTTTGGAAAGTACAGACTTGGGGAAGTCAAGAGGAGTACCTTGACTGATAGATTCCAGGAATTGAGCCTCCAGTGATGAAAGAGTAAAGAGATATAAGCATTCAAGTATTAGTGTCTGGTTTGATAGAACAGACAGAGGAAGAACTGATAGGCAAAGCATCAGAAGTTATTCTGGATGAGATGTTGATGGTGATAAAGATTCTTAAGGTATCTTTCATGATTGGCTGACTTATTAGATGACTTCTATGAGTTTCTTTTTGATCCGCTTCACTTGGGAAGCAAGGATTCAGCTGACAAACTAAAGTTTGAGATAATATTGACTATTCCAGATGCTGAGTAGAAAAGTGTTGAAATCACTTGTACAGATATATATATAAGATGGATTTAGATGTGAAGGTGTGTGTTGTGTAAGTGTTGAAGCATGAGAAAAAGTAGAATAGTACAAAAGGCAGAAAAATAGTTTCGAAATGTAAAAGGACAACAGCACTTAAGGAGAGTAAGAATGAAGTGCAATAGATTAGTCTATTGAGCTTAACTAGAACTAAACTTCAGCATGTGTGGATGCTTCTCATCAGTTCAAGTTTTCTTTGTGTATACAGTAAGTCTTTTGTAGGCAATGAGCCCTAATTGGCAAGTGCCATTTTGTATTTCTATTCTTCTAATAGAGAATATAATCTTGGGTTAATCACCCCGTTGTTTTCTCCCTTAACAGGGTTTCCACATCAAAAATATTGTGTCATGTGTATTTCCATTTCATGATTATGTTTGCTTATTTGAATTGATGTTGCATTAATTATTAAGAAAGTTCAAAAAGCTAAAATAATTAAGATAACTGATTCACCCCCCCTCTCAGTTATCAACAATTGGTATCAGAGCCAAGTTCCTCTCAACAGAGCCTAACAGCTTGAGGAAGACCTAGGAATTCAAATGGATATGTATGGTATGAGGGAGCAACTTAAGTCTGCCCTAGATGATCTTGAGCAGTCAAATTCTGAAATCAATGAATTGAAGGAAAGACTCAAACAAGCTGATGATTTCGTAAATGAATTAAAAGAGAAACTTAGTCTCTCTATGAACTAGAGAAAGGAGCTACTTCAGCAACTGACAAGTCAAAGTGAAGCCAATGATACAAATGGAGATCTGAAGGAGAAAACCAAGTTATGTGAAAAGTTATCAAAAGAAATCATTATGGTAAGACATGAAATGGAATCAGGAGTTATGAAGTTTACCCAAGAGGTTGAAGAGAAAAGAAAAACTGAAGATGATCTAAGACAATCTCTCAAGGAGAAATCAGAAGATTGCCACAAGATGGATAGAATTATCAGACATCTTGAATCTAATCTTGAAGATGCTAAAGATAATGAAGAAAAACTTGAGGATCGAATTGTCTCTCTTAAAAGGGATCTTCAAACAACAAATGAATATAAAGAGAAATTCAAGATAAGTTCTCCTCAAATTGAAGTTCTTCTTGAAAGTCAAAAGAGGGTAGATGACAAGTGTGGTTTGGGATATGAGAAAGGAGAAAGCTCTGGATCCGGTCAGAAGAATCTTAGATTAGAAAATCCATGGAACAGGCCTAGAAGACCTCTGGTAAGGCAGCCTAATGCTCAAAGATATCCATCCTTCAATGGATATTGCCACAACTGCAATAACTTTGGTCATAGAGCTAATCAGTACAGAAAGAGAATAAATCAGACTAATACATCCTTCCCTGGACAGTGTTTTAACTACAAAATGTATGGTCACAAATCTCATGAATGTAGAAATATGCAAATGAACAATTCATTCAATGGTAGATGCTTTGCATGTAATAGAATGGGTCACATGGCTACTCAATGCAGATCAAGAGGATATCAATCAAATATGCAAAGAAATGTTGTTTGCCAAATTTGCAATAGATCTGGTCATATTGCCAAATTTTGTAGAAGCAAGAATCAGGACAAAAGAGGTCTGATACATCATAATTAGAATCAAGACAAGGGAAAACAAAAAGTGAATGCAGATGAAGTTCAAAGTGAGATGAACAAGATTTGGGTGAAGAAAAGTACAAAGAATGTGGGGGATGGATCCACACCAGACTCTAGTGCTGATATTCCTTCCAGAAATTAAAAAGTGAGCTCTAGCTCAGGGGGAGACACAAAGAAAACCACTTTCCCCCAACCAATCAATTGGTGCTAGAACTGGCACAAGGAGAGTTGTGGATTAAAGGGTTCATAAGAGAAACATCTAAATAAACTATGGCTAAGATATGGAAGATCCGCAAGATGATTAGATCAAGATTGATTCGGTTCTTCAAGTCATCTGAATAAGGAAAACAAGGCAAACCAGAATGACTTAGGTCGAGCATTTATTGCACCTTGGTATTAGGGTTTACGGAGTAGTATAAGGGTTTCTATTATCAATCATTTGCTCAAGAAGAAGCGAAAAGAAGCTCTGCAACCGAAATTCCTCAAGCCCATCAAAAATCATCTACAAAATCTATTTCTTCCAGCAATTGATCTAGCTCTCTCCGTGAAACCTAGAAGTGCAAAAGGTATTTTCTATTCTCAAATATCTCTCTACAAATCTTTGAAAGATGACTATTCCAAATATAGTGAAGATTTCTGATAGGCCACGCCCTAAATTTAAGAAGCATCCATATAAATCCCTAGAAGTTGATCCCCTTAGTGCTTTTTCAAGCATTCCGCATGGGGAAGATGTTAGGGCATATATTCATGCAAATATTGAAGAATTTGGGGAATCTAAGCTGGCTGATATCTATCACAATTAGTTAATAGATGATTCTTTTGAGCTCAAACCTTAGTTCAAGGCCATCCGAGATAAGTATTTTTGCACAGTGCATTCATTTCTCCTGTTTTGAAGAAGATGAATGGGTCCGGTATGTGTTGAGCAGAGTACATGATAACTTCCTATGGTTGAATAGACCATTTAAGATCACCAAAGATGCAATTAGGGTAGTAACTGGTCTGCATTCATCTAGTGGGATACTTGTTCTCAAATCTATCAAGAATCAGACAGTGAGTGATGCAACCAGATCAAAATTTGACAAGAGAGCTATGACAATTGAAGATATCACTGATCCGGATATCAAATTTGCATCCACGATAATTGGTTACAACATTTATCACTCTAGTAGGGAAAATTTAGTACCGGGAACTATAGTTTATACAGCTTATCAGATGCTAAAAGAAAATACTAACTATGATCTGTGTGAACTTCTAAACCAACTATTGGAGAATCTACAGAAGATCAAGAAGGATAAGAAAAATTCCTTCAAGTATGGTGGGCTACTATTGTGTCTGTTTTTCTACTTCATGAGTGAGCTGCCTGGATCAAGTGGTTGGGTTTGGCAGAATGACAAACCTATTGCAATCCAAATTAGAAACTATTTTCATGGGCTTGGAGATGCCAAGACAAGAAATACAGCTCTGTGGGGTTATTTGAAGAACTTCCAAAATTTGATGCAAGCAAGAGAGAGAATTCCCAAATCTCTAGTTGAAAAGTATAAGGATACAGTTTGTTTTATGGTTGAAACTGATCAGTGCCAAATGGAAGCTATGGAACCAAGGATAGTCTAGATCATACCGATGGGGTATGAGGTGGATGAGAAACTTGTGGAGTTGCATTCCAACACATGCTTAGTCAACCCAAGGATCCCAAAGCAGAAAGGTTTGGAACCTTTGAAGAATTGAGTATAAAAATTCATGTGGAACTTAGACAACCAGAGGTAAAGAGAAAAGTGAGAAAAGAAGTAGAGAATATTGCCAAAAGATATGGCATATCAAAAGAAGCTCTTGATCCCAACAGAGAAAAGATGGAAAGAACAGAGAAAGAGAAGGAAGAAGCAGAAAAGGAAAGTGATCTGGTAGAAGCCCCCTCCCGGACTAGATCCTCTAAAAGGGCTGCACCTATCTCTGATAAAAGCTCAAAGACATCAAAATCGGAAGTCCAGACATCTGGAAAAGGAGAAAAGAGAACAAAGAAAAAGGCAACAAGGTCCTATGTTAGCCTGAAGGATGATGAAGAAACTGAATCAGACAAGAAGGTGAAGAAAATGAGGAAAAAGAAGAAAATATCCAGTGAAACCAAGGAGGCAGAAGTAGAAGAGTTTGTTGAAAGAGCCACCCTATCCTTGGATGATATAGTTAAGGCAATCACTGTGGATGGAATCTGAACCCATTAACAGAATTTTATGATGAATACAGTGAAGCTGATCAAAAGATTCTGCAGGATGCCACAGTTAAGTATCTGAACATTTACAACAAGGCTTTCATTGAGATTGTATCTTTAACTCCTAAAACCCTTGAGAAGGTACTTGAATTGAGGAAGAATAATGCCAAAGAGAAGGATATGGAGATTCGGGAATAGATAGCTATTCATCTTTATCCCTCCATCACTCCTAAGCAGAAGAGTATGATCTTCAAAGATTGTAAGGATGAATTCTGGAGCAAAGCTAGAATGAATCAGCTTATGCTCAGAAAAATTGATGAAGTAGCAAAAGAGACAAAAGAGATCCTCTAAAATGCATACAAAAGATTCAACATTCCTATTATAGAGGACTTAGGTGATGATCCCTCGGCTACAGATATTGAAGAAGAAGCTATTGAGATAGTAGCAGAAGAGGTTAAGGAGACAAGGGAAGATAAAGGTAAGGACTTAGAATCTTCTGCTTTGGAAGAGGTGGCCCATGAATAAACAAATATCTCTCCTCTGGTTTCCCCTATAGTCTCCAGATCTAAAGGAGAAGAAAGAATAGAGGAGAAAGAAGAAGAAGCGAAAGGAAGAGAAGAAAGTCAAGTTGAGAAGAACATAAGTGACAATGTAGAAGAGAAGAAATCTCTATCTCCGGCAAGAGACACTGCAAAAACTGTCAAGGACTTCTTGACAAATGAAATGTTGGAAATTGATGAACCGGAGTTACTTCAAGGTCCATTTAACTTTGACTCTCTCTCCCCGGTTCAAACAATGAAGATAGCTTCATTTGCCAATGCAAAGGCAAAAGAAAAACTCCTGAAGTCTCACATGGAATACTGTGAGCTAATAGAAGCTACATCTGACATTTTAGAAAAGATCATGCCATCTTTTCAAAAGGATTCCTCAGCGTCCTCATCTGGTAATCTCAAATCTCTAGTCAATAGTGTTAGCACACATTTTGATTCCCTAGAGAAGTTAGCAGAAGATAAGGTCTGGAAGGAATTCTTGGCAAAAAGATTATCAGAGGTATAAGGGTTAATAGCTAATGATAGGAGAAATATGAATAATGGGATAAAGAGCTTGGAAAATGCTCTTAAGGATGGAGGAGATGTATACAAATTTTGTATATCCTGGACCACAGTAATAATGGATATTGAGAAGAAAGTAAAAGAATAGGAGGACAAGCTAACAAATCTATCAAAGAATTTTGATCCTCTCTCATCTTCCATAATAAATCAAGAATGTCAGACTATTGCAGTCTTGAATGAAATCAAGAAGCTGGAGAAGGAAAAGAAAAATAGAATAAGCAGGTTGGGTGCACTCAGAAGGATAATTATCCCTAAGTAAGAGGCCATGCATGAGGCCATAAAGAAGCCCATATCACAACCCGAACCAGTGATTCGACAGATCTAAAAAGGGCAGATGCATTTGCATTCCTATTAAGTGGTCATAAATCAATTTTGGATAGAATGAAGCAAAGTTGGGCAACAAAATTTGTCCAATTGAAGACAACTTTTGCAGACATTCTTCAATATATGTAAGTATGCCATATGTATATACTTATGTGGCCAAGTATAGTTGAAAATTTGAAAATTTTGGTATGCAAATCCTACCCTTTGCCATTGATGTCAAAGGGGGAGTGAAGAGTAGTGAAAAATGAGGAATTTAGCTAAGGGGGAGCTCTGGAAAATGTACATAGAGACAAAGCATCAGCTAAGGGGGAGTATAGTATAACACTTAGTCTTTCTTCACTAAGTGTTGCCATCAATGCCAAAGGGGGAGATTGTTGGAAAGAGACACATTGGAGCTTCATGATTGTTGTCATTGATGGCAACAAAGATCATCCCACACATCCGCAAGACATGGTTTTTCTATACCGGAAGTCAGATTGAAGAATGTTGTTGTCTGGTAAGCAAGAACAGAGTATGTCGAAAGGTTCGACAGTTAGGTCTGGATCTCTTAGAGGAAGTATCCTTGGAAAGTGCAGACTTGGGGAAGTCAAGAGGAGTACCTTGACTGATAGATTCCAGGAATTGAGCCTCCGGTGATGAAAGAGTAAAGAGATATAAGCATTCAAGTATTAGGGTCCAGTTTGATAGAACAGATAGAGGAAGAACTAATAGGCAGAGCATCAGAAGTTATTCCGGATGAGATGTTGATGGTGATAAAGATTCCTAAGGTATCTTTCATGATTGGCTAACTTATTAGATGACTTCTATAAGTTTCTTTTTGATCCGTTTCACTTGGGAAGCAAGGATTTAGCCGATAGACTAAAGTTTGAGATAATATTGACTATTTTGGATGCCGACTAGAAAAGTGTTGAAATCACTTGTGCGGATATATATACAAGATGGATTTAGATGTGAAGGTGTGTGTTGTGTAAGTGTTGAAGTGAGAGAAAAAGTAGAATAGTACAAAATACAGAAAAATAGTTTCGGAATGTAAAAGGATAGCAGCACTTAAGGAGAGTAAGAATGAAGTGTAGCAGATCAGTCTATTGAGCTTAACCAGAATTGAACTTCAGCATGTGTGGATGCTTCTCATCAGTTTAAGTTTTCTTTGTGTATATAGTAATTCTTTTGTAGGCAGTGAGCCTCTTGTGAGCAGTGTGCTCGGGCAGTGAGCCCTAATTGGCAAGTGCCATTTTGTATTTCTATTCTTCTAATAGAGAATACAATCCTGGGTTAATCACCCTGTGGTTTTCTCCCTTAACAGGGTTTCCACATCAAAAATATTATGTCATGTGTATTTCCATTTCATGGTTATGTTTGCTTATTTGAATTGATGTTGCATTAATTATTAAGAAAGTTTAGAAAGTTGAAATAATTAAGATAACTGATTCACCCCCCCTCTCAGTTATCAACAATAGGTATCAGAGCCAAGTTCCTCTCAACAGAGCCTAACAGCTTGAGGAAGACCTGGGAATTCAAATGGATATGTATGGTATGAGGGAGCAACTTAAGTCTACCCTAGATGATCTTGAGCAGTCAAATTCTGAAATCAATGAATTGAAGGAAAGACTCAAACAGGCTGATGATTTCATAAATGAATTAAAAGAGAAACTTAGTTTCTCTATGAAAAAGAGAAAGGAGCTACTTCAGCAACTGGCAAGTCAAGGTGAAGCCAATGATACAAATGGAGATCTGAAGGAGAAAACCAAGTTATGTGAAAAGTTATCAAAAGAAATCATTATGGTAAGACATGAAATGGAATCAGGAGTTATGAAGTTTGCTTATTTGAATTGATGCTGCATTAATTATTAAGAAAGTTTAGAAAGCTAAAATAATTAAGATAACTGATTCACCCCCCCTCTCAGTTATCAATAGAGGATTCATCAAGTTTGAAGAAAGTTATCACATTTTTTTCTAAAAGCAGTCCTGAAAACCCTGATTTAGAGTTTGAAGGTTAGATTTATGGATTAGGAGGCCATTCCACCAATGAAATTTCTTTAGAATTGGTGGAATAGAAGTAGGTAGGGTAGTCTTTAATATTTTAGTAGTTTTAGGATTTGAAAATAGAGTTGGTACAGAGATTTGTCAAACCCTTGCCTAATATCCTCATGTATTAGGCCTAGGAGGGTAGTGTGTATAGGATAGTCATATAGGAGTTGTTTTAATTGATGAAATTGATAGAAGTAGACCTTTTGTGATGTGAGGAGAGGTCTAGAGTTGGTTTGGGAGTTTCAGAGTGTAGACATCATAGGGTTGCTTTGTAAAAGTGGCCTAATTAGGCCTAGTTGCAGGAAGACAATCTCAGTTTTGAGGCACATGTTCTAAAACAACCTATCTTCATTTTGGAATATATTGACAAATAGCCAAATGGGTACTACAAAATTCCTTTTTTCCCTTGAGATGATGGATTATGTGGAAGTTATGCCCTGACAAATCATTTTGGAGGGCTACAAGGCTAGAAGCCAAGTTACAAAGGAAGTACTAACAAACCCTAGTTTTGGTGAAATATGAGTGATGGTTTGAGTTGGTAGGAAGGTTTAACATCCCCTCTGCATCAAACTACATTGCAGGTAAGTTCCTAAATCCTATTTAGCAAATTCATGTTGTTCTTATCTAGAAATCATTGTAATCGACGAGTTAACATCTGCCAATAACATTTACTTGTAAGTTTCTAAGTCCTTTAAACAAACCCATCTCGTGCTTATCCGGCTATCAGTGTGTTCCATGAGAAAGCATTTCCCTTGAGGCATTTGGTGAAATAATTTATGTTCCTTGTCTGTGCTCCATAGTTGCATACATGCCTACCAGAGCATTTCCAACTAAAATTTCTAACTGAAAATTCCCCTTCCATAATGCTTTGATGGGAGCCCATACCCTATTTCAAAGTTCACATGCTGGCACAAGTAGCGAAGATATTGGCAAAGGTTTAGGAATTTGGCTTTACACCTACCAAAGGGCATTTATTTAAAAAGTTTTTAAATCTTTTTTTTTATCATATCCATTTTGTGCATATACTGCAACCATTGCAGTCCATGAGACCACATTGCCTTCAGGTATTTTGTGAAACAATTTGTGTGCCTTTTCTGTGCTTTCATTGGCATAGGTAGTGAGGACATGGCAAAGGTTGTGGAGGCTAGCTTGCACTTTCCAGTTGTGTTTGCATGAAATTTTCTAAAGTCTTTTCAATAAATCCATTCGTGCAGATCCTGCAATCACTGCCTTCCATGCAATGATGCCCTTTGAGGCATTCGGTCAAACAGCTAATGAGTCTTGTCTACGTTTCCACTTTGAGCATGAATATCTACCATGGAAATTAAAACTATAACATCCAAAAAAATTCCCCTCCCATTATACTTTGATGGATGTCCATACCCAATGATGTATCATACAACCATTTAATCCATAATTGTTGTGTAGAGGGTAACAATTTTCATGAGGTTGATCAAATGCTGTGATGGTTGAAATCACATAGAAATGGAAATAAAAAAGAAGAAGATTGAAGGTACTCTGAATCTATCTCCATTGCCAGAGGATTCCATTTCCTCCAGAGTTTAGTCATGTAACCAGGTCTATGACCTCAAACTTTAACCAAAATTTTGGGCCTCTTTAGGTTTTCAGTCATTAGAAGCTATTTTGGAGAGGTATAGGCATGAAGATCAATTGCTGGGTTATATAGGTTGCTTTGCTTATATCATTAGACTTGGTTGCAGCTCATATCCATGGTACGTAAATGCATGTTAATATAGCAAAGTTTTGCATCTTTGCAAACTCTTTTCTTCTCTAAATTTTAACTATTATTTATCTACAAAAGCAATAGAGCCATCAATCTAGAGATTCTAGTGGGTATAGGGAGAGGACTGAATATTGACATTTATAGATCCTAAATTGTTATCCCCTTCTTTTTGTAAGCTAAGATAGCTTAGTACTTTCTCCAAACATCAAGCCATAGTGTCATAAAATGTATGTAAAGGAATATAATAACAGTAGCATAAATGGAATATCCTTTCATAAATATACTAAATAGTAGAAAACACAAGATATATATGTGTGTGTGTTGATATGCGCTAGATAACTGAGAGGGGGGGTGAATCAGTTGTCTCAAAAACTCAATCACTTTTGCACTTAGACATTAATCACTTATCCACAATTACTATGATTTAACAATGAATGCATGAAATCAGAAACTTAACCACAGATACAACATTAAGAACAAGAGACACCAGATTTTACGTGGAAAATCACAGAGAGGATTAGCTCTCAAAATATATTTTAATCTTTGAAAAATGATGTTCAGGCTTGGTCACTCCATGGGCCCAGAACATACTGGCTCACTGCCATGAAGTATAGCTAGGTCTATCAGGCTCACTGTCTCAACCCTAAACCTAGAAAGATTATGATAAGGGTTGTTAAACCCTACTAGTAGCTCACTGCCATGATCAACATCTTCTTCATCTTTGAGATTAATACATTGAAGCACAATAGTTCGTCTACTATGCTTTGCCTCTTCTCTGCTTTGCCTATGCACCCTTTTCTTTATCTTCCCATCTTTGCACAAGGACATCTTTTCCATGACTCAACTACAAGTATTTATACACTTCATCAACCTTGGAATGATCATCAAAATCAGCATTACAATCATCAACCATTGGAGCAATCTCCAAGGTTAGCATTACAAACATTTACAAAATAGGTCCTAACCTATTACAACATTATGCAAAGGAAATGAAGTAAAGATGTATGTGGTTCATGCCATGCCTTAGGTGTGACTCAAACATGATCTTCCATGCTTCAACACGCTTCCATGATCTTCAAGGGATCTCCATAATTACTGGAATTAACCAAGTTGGCTAAGACTAGTTACACACTACATTATCTAGAAACAATCTTCAAACATGATCTCAATTCCTTAACGCAGACCAATGTCAAGATAGGAACATGATTAGGAGACATCCACAAGCATGTTATAATCATTAGGAGCAACCACACGAACCTTAACAACTCTAGCCATAGGAATCTTCTCACTAGAACACATGAACTTCACTGTCTTCAACTATCATAAAAGAAAGATAGCTTGCAGACTACCAAAACATGAACCACTACAATTATAGGCACTTATCATTATCCTAGTTTTCCCTCTAGAACCATAGAGAAAAATACTTTATTGTGGAGGAATGTAGAGAAAAATACTTTCTCCCTGTCACCAGAGAATAATAAGAAAAAACAAGTTTTACTCTGGTGAATGCAACTCTCTCAAAACTTCACAGCAAAGGCTTGAACTCAGGATTTAGTATCTTCAGACATCCCTTCAAACAACTTCCAATCCATGGAACTAGAGCTATAAATAGAAAGAAATGTAAAGAAATCTATCAGACTATTCTTTAGTATACAACTCACTATCTATACTACACTTCATTGTAACTCACTTGATTCTTCCAGAGAGGCCAATTTTCTTAATATTCTCAACATAAAAAGTTTCCAAACAAGTAGTAGAATAGGATATAGTTGACACCAATGACAAGAAAGATATGTTGACATCAATGACAACAACGATTAGGCACATACTTGCAATAATCTCCCCCTTTGTCATTTGTGGCAACATACGATGTGAAAAACTACAACAACCATCAAGACAAGATTCTCCCTATATCTCTTTACACATCTGCACTCCTTGTCTACCTATGTTTTTCACATGACTTCTCTCCCCCTTTGACATCAATGGAAAAGGGCACATACTTGCACTCTTCTTCTCTAATCCAATCTCTCTTCTAAACTTTCTAACTACTCCCCCTAACTTGATGCTTTCCCTGACTACAACTTTGGTTCTTCATATGAAGTTCTCTCCTTCTTGGTTTGTCAAATCTCACCTTTAGATCTTGCTACTATTTCACTAATTCCACTATCAGCAATGTTGCAACACTTACTACTCTTAGATAATTATATCTCATGATCCTTAGCAGCCAATCTTGATTACTACTTGCACTGCTACACCACATGTAATTAATAATTTCCATGAATCAACATTCTTCTATCTCTGGTTTTTCTTCTGTAGCCTTGCCTTGACATCAATTATATTTATCAATTTCTTATTGGTAGCTAAAACAATGTCTTTCTTATCTTGTTAGCTTGTCCCTTTAGTGCATGAGTGACCAATTCATATGTCACATCATATCTCCAGTGTAGATCTAGACTGCATATAATGATTTTCCCAAACTCCATCACTTACCTCACACACTTCTCATACTTAGTCATTTTAGGCTTCCAGACCAGAATTCTTTCATGAGATACAACATATTTTTGTGCTAAATCTCAGCACAAGCTATCTGACTGGGGGATTTGGATTTTTCAATATGGCTCCCCATGAGCCATGGATCACAATTCACTTCCTGGAGGAAGTAGTTGCTCCAGAATCTAGAGTAGACTTATCTTTTGCTTCATTTATTCCCTTCCTGACCCAAATCTTGTTCATCTCTACTTTAACTTCTACTGGATCAACTTTTTCCACTGGTATCCCTGATCCTAATTGATCATCTTTCTTCATGTTCTCATTTCTGTAGTGTCTTGCAGTATGTCTCGGTTTGTTGCAGTTGAAGCACACAATATTTCTCTGATCATTATTTCTTCCATTTATTCTTGATCTGCATAGGTTGGATTTATGCCTAAAATCATTGCATGTATAACAGTAGCCACTGAAAGATTCCATTTTCCTATTTGTGCCATATCCTTTTCTCCCTTGACTCCTACATTTATTTTCCCTGTGTCCAATTTTATTACAGGTAAAACACTAACTAGAAAATGATGGGATATTTTGATTCTTCCAATTTCTACACCGAATAGCCTTGTGTCCAAACTTGTTACATGAATTATAGTAACCATTGAAGGGTGGATACCTTTGAGCATTTGGCTGCCTAATTGATGGTCTTTTGCTTCTTTGATTCTGAATCTATCTGTTTTTGTTCTCTTCCTAACTTCCTTTGAACCCTTTATCTTTTTCAATTTTCATGCTTTCTTTGTCATCATCATTTTTCTGGCTTGCCATTAGTCTATCATATCTAGTAGCACTCACACTAAATTAGTCTCTTTGAGCCCACACATGTTTTAGATTAGCTTTCAAGTTTTCAACTTCTTCCTCAAGATTCATGCAGTCTTTAATTTTGTCTTTCAGACATTTCTCAATTTTTGTCTTTTCTTCATTGTCCTCTTTTAGTGTTTGTTGTAGCTGCCTGATTTATTTTCTTAACTCTTTAATGTGATCATTTTCTTTTAAATCCATGTCTTCTTCTTTAGTTTTTTAATTATTACTGTCATTACTGGCAATCAGGCATAGGTTCATTTGATTCATAACAGTTTTATGACCTTCCACATCACATTTGATGGTCTGAGAGCCTTCTTGTTCTTCAATTTTCAAATCCTTATTGGTTGAGACCGAGTACTCTTGAATGTTCTCATTAACTTTAACATTTGTACTTTCAACAAGCCTTCCCAATCTATTGTTGTAACAATGGTAAGCTTTGGTCCAAGATGAATATCCTAGAAAAATGCCTTCCTCATACTTAGCATTGTCCTTTTCCATTTTAATGAGGTATTTGCTTCCAAAGATTTTGAAATATTTCACAGTGGGTATTGATCCATACCATAACTCAAATGGAGTCTTTACTTCTTTGGTTTTTACTTGAACTCTGTTTAATGTATAGACAGTGGTTTGAATTACCTCCTTCCAAAATGTATCTGGTAGATTTGCTTCTTCCATCATTAATTTTGTAGTTTCCTGAATAGTTCTACTTGCTTCTTCCATTATTTTATTTTTTGCAGAGAGCTATTTTTCTATCCCATAGGTTTCACAAAACATATTGAAATCATTGGAGGTGAGCTCTTCTTCTTTGCCAATTCTCAGATTTTTGATTTTCATGCTTAGCTCATTTTCAACCATTTCTTTAAAAACTTTGAGTGCATCTAGAATCTCTGATTTATCCTTTAAAAAACTAACCCAAGTCATTCTAGAAAAAAAATCAATAAAAAACATAAAGTACCTATCATCATGGAGGCTTGGTATTCTTGTAGGACCACAAAATCTTGTATGAATCAATTCCAATCATTTAGTGGAAGATCTTTCTTTATCCTACAATATTTTTCTTGACAGTCTTTGACATTACTAGTAAATGATGTTGTTTGAGTAATCAATTTATAGTAGGTCCTTCACAATTTGAACTGAACTTGTTTTTATTAAATCATCAAGATTTGTATGACAAAGTCTTCTATGCTAGACCCAACTTTCATTGGTCTGAGATGTGAACCCAAGAAAGTCACTTTTTCTAAGATGATAGAGATTCTCTTTTGTTCTTTTTTTAATTGCTATTGTAGCTCCAGATTTTTCTTTAATTTCAAGGGAATCATTCTCAAACACAAAATTAAAAGCCTTTTTGCATAACTGTCCAATGCTTAAGAGGTTTTGTTTCAAATTTTTTACATAAAGAACATCTTCAAAAATTTGTTTGTTGCCAAAATTAATTGATGCTATTCTGGAAATTTCAATAGTGTAGTCATCTCCAAATGTAACTAGCCCTTCATCGCATCTTTCCAGACTTACAAACTTACTCTTATCACCAGTCATGTGGTTTGAACATCCACTATCAATAACCCAATAGTTTTCACTTTGAAACATGACTTCATCACTGGTGCATACTTTAGAACATCTTTGATGATTGTATTCCTTGGACAATCTTTCATTGCTATTTTTTGATAAGTATTCAGGGGCAATGATGAGTACCTATTTTCCTTTTGACTCTATTTAGGATCTCCCTCAAGTCTTTAGACTCTTTCTAAAGGGACTTGGCTTTGATACCAATTGTTGATATGCGTCGAACAACTGAGAGGGGGGGTGAATCAGTTGTCTCAAAAACTTAATCACTTCTACACTTAAACATTAATCACTCATCCACAATTATTATGATTTAACAATGAATGCATGAAATCAGAAACTTAACCACAAATACAATATTAAACACAAGAGACACCATATTTTACGTGGAAAACCCAAAGGTGGGAAAAAACCATGGAGAGGATTATCTCTCAAAATATATTGTAATCTTTAAAAAATGATGTTCAAGCTTGGTCACTCCATGGGCCTAGAACATAGTGGCTCACTACCATGAAGTATAGCTAGGTCTAGCAAGCTCACTGCCTCAACCCTAAGCCTAGAAAGATTACAATAAGGGTTGTTAAACCCTGAAAGCTGTTAAACCCTATTGGTACCTCACTACCATGATCAACATCTTCTTCGTGTCTGAGATTAATACATTGAAGCACAATAGTTCCTCTACTCTGCTTTGCCTCTTCTCTGATTTGCCTATGCACCCTTTTCTTTATCTTTCCATCTTTGCACAAGGACATCTTTTCCATGACTCAACTACAAGTATTTATACACTTCATCAACCTTGGAATGATCATCAAGGTCAACATTACAATCATCAATCATTGGAGCAATCTCCAAGGTTAGCATTACAAACATTTACAAAATAGGTCCTAACCTATTACAACATTATGCAAAGGAAATGAAGTAAAGATGTATGTAGATCATGCCATGCCTTAGTTGGGACTCAAATATGATCTTCCATGCTTCAACACACTTCCATGGTCTTCAAGGGATCTCTGTAATTACTAGAATTAACCAAGTCAGCTAAGACTGGTTACATGCTACATTATCTAGAAAAAATCTTTAAACACGATCTCAATTCCTTAATGCGGACCAATGTCAAGATAGTAACATGATCAGGAGACATCTACAAGCACGTTATAATCATCAAGAGTAACCGTACAAACCTTAACCACTTTAGCCATAGGAATATTCTCACCAGAACACATGAACTTCACTGTCTTCGACTATCATAAAACAAAGATAGCTTGTGGACCACCAAAACATGAACCATTGCAATTGTAGGCACTTATCATCATCCTAGATTTCCCTCTAGAACTGTAAAGACATACTTTATTGTAGAGGAATGCAGAGAAAAACAATTTCTCCCTGTCACCAAAGAATAATCAGAAAAAGTAGGTTTTACTATGGTGAATGCAACTCTCTCAAAACTTCACACCAGAGGCTTGAACTTAGGATTTAGCATCTTTAGACATCCTTTCAAATAAATTCCAATCTACGAACCTAGATCTGTAAGCAAAAAGATAGCATGCCCACATTTCCCATGCAGTCACAACACGCATCACATGTGTCATATGGTCATGACACGAAATATCAAAAAAATTTACCACGCTTCCCTAGAAACCCCCTTGCACACATGAGTGTGCTCAGTGGTGAACACTTAAGGTGTAAACAGTACAATTGATAGTGGGGTAATATGCCCACATGCGCACACCCAAACATAAGAAGGCCAACAAGGGGGTCTTCGTGACGAGGTGTAATGCCCCGTCATGTAACCCTAGAGAGTTAGGCTAACAAAAGCAAAATTCCAGGAATAATTTTTTTTTTGAAGCAAGATAGTGCAAAACAAAAACCAAATATACCTTAATATACAACATAAAGGAAATTACTCTTCTAACAACTCTAGGGAAACACAACTGCATTAGTGAATAGAAAATTAAAACCACACAAGTGAAATACATTATACTTTTTCTACAGATAAGATTAACTTTTACATTAGCAAGATAGATAATATAAAGTTACGATACAAGATTATAACACTGATCACATTGGTTTACAAAACAATGCATAAGAAAGTATACAACACCACTGAAGGTAGGAAGCAAACTGGAACTGGAACACCTCTCTGCAGAACTTGAACCGCATCTCCAAAAAGACCAATGGATAGCTCTGCCACCCAACCATGTGGAACCCTGAGGCCCACCCCTCTGAGCTAGGAGATAACGACAAGGATTCCACTAAGCCAAGAAACAACATCCACAAATAAAAGAACGACAACTGACTTGACACAACCGACCATATCATCAAAGCTGCACAAGACAAGACATCACTTCAGAGGCACTGCCAAGAAACAATAGAACTACGTCAGGAGAGTGTCATCGCATGGTCCTAACATGGGTTACCTAGGCTATCTATCACCAGAAGCCAGCCCCCATCTATGGTTACCCAGGCAGCCTCTCTCTAGGCACCGGCCCCGTAGGGTGACACATGCAGAGCCAACAGGTCCTCTCATGGAGACAAGGAGGTCAGCCTTGCCAACCAGTCCTTCTCATCCCATCCTTAGCCTGAGAGAGCACTCAAGGCATGGGTGAGGTCTATTATTTATCTTGTTAAGTGTTTTAATACCCCCAACCCTCTTGATTAAATTATTAACTTTTTCCACATGCTAACAACTTCCATGGGGTTACCCAGGTGACCTCTCACTAGGCACCGGCCCCACCATGAAAGCCACTCCCTTAGTGTTCTTTGAACAACAAACATACCACAACATACAAATATAATAGTCACAACTCAGTTCTGACCCATAACTTTCACCATTCACTAGGCCACAACAAATAGGGTCCTTAGAATTCCATCAAAATTTGAAGCAATACCATCAAGAAACCAAGAACTATATTCAAGAGACCATCCCCATTCATTACAAGATACAAAAAATCTAGATATCCCATTACATTGACATGCCACTATCTGGACCAAAGATCAAGAAACCTCACCTCTAGAGTTCGGTACAACCAAAGATAAAGAAACCATAATCAGACAAGGTCAACACTTCCACATTGACAACAAGCAGCCATGACATCACACAAGATACCTACTTCACAACAAACCAACATAGACCAAGCTCCACCCCAAGGTGACATAATACTCCAATACAAACATAAGATATGACCAAGGAGGATATCGAGCAAGAGTTTCAAAGGACTCCAGATTCAATCAAGAAATCAACTTACATCAAGTTATCACAAATAGCAAAACTTCAAAACTTTAGGAATTAATAGGGCAAGAAAGGTGAACCATAACTGAACATCCTTACTTAAACAAAGGTCAAGGAAAGCTCACAAAATAATTCTATTAATAAATCAATCCCAAGTTGAAGACACTTTAATTTCCCATAATATGATCAAAACACAATTCTTTGTTTTTCCAAAATAAAAGTATGAAGAAAAAGAAAACATAAACAATGATTTCCACCATTTATGAAGCACGAAATGGAATATCACAAGCATGACTAGCAAATTAAAATTCAACAAGGAAATCAATACACTACTAATATCTCATGAACTAGGAATAATAATTCAATTCCCTCTACAATTTCCATCATAAGGTTAATTCTACAAGATTGCGAATCTATACAATAGAAGAAATCTGAAATATAATTACCATTACAAAACAAAATGCTATACGTAATTACATACAAGCACAAAATGCCATTTAACGTCTACTCATTACAATTTCCAAAGAAAATCACTATAAGCTTATATAAATGTCTTCCTAACATCTTACCATCTCCTAATTTCTATTAATCACAACTATAAGGAACTATCTTTCCCTATATCAATTTTCTAACAAATACCAATTTCTAAAACCACAACTATATTTACACAATTCCCATAAGTATACAAAATCCAATAAACCTATCTAATCTTTTAAGCCAAAGTTCCCTACTAACATCTAACCAAAAATCATTTCAATTTTAAACATATATACCTTTTCCTAACATCTCACCATTTACTAATTAATTCATATAACCAACTTGCATCTTCTAAAACAACAATATGCATCTATAATTCCTCCTATAAACTTAAATCACTAGCTAATCATTCACAATTTCAATCAAACTACTATAATCTATATAAATCTCTAACATCTAACTACTTATAATATTAAATCAAACTTATGTATTTTCCTATGAGCATGGATTACCATCTATTATTTAACCACTTAAGATTTCTAATATAAACAATACCATGATATCTATTTCTTAGAAAAATGACTTCTTCCCATTATATATTCTAAGACTACAATTTCTAAATAACCAAATTAAGAATATCAATAACAAAATTATATTTAATAAAATGAGCAAAACTTAATTTATTAAACTTCTTGCATATACCAAAAGAACAACATTAATTAAATAAATTTAATTATAAAATTATTCATTACTAACAAATGAACCTTCTAATATCATCTTCCTTAAAAAAAGGACTTCTTTCCATTATATATTCTAAGACTACAATTTCTAAATAACCAAATTAAGAATAACAATAGCAAAATTATATTTAATAAAATGAGCAAAACTTAATTTATTAAACTTCTTGCATAAAAATAAAAAGACAACATTAATTAAATAAATTAAATTCTAAAATGATACCTTACTAACAAATGAACCTTCTAAAATCAACTTCTCCCTAATATTGACTTAATAAATCCAAACTACAATCACAATTTAGAAGTTTCCCTACTAACAAGATCTCCTCCAAGCATTATATTTAAAAACAAACACAACAAATTTTTTTTTTTTTATGAGCTCAAATTGAAATAAATTTCAAGATTTCTATCATATGGTATTCATTAAATAAATTTCAGATTCAAAGCAAGATACAATCACATCATTTTTATTCAATAAATTTCAGGCTCAAACAAGGTATAATCACATCATTTTTATTCAACAAATTTCAAGCTCAAACAAGGTATAATCACATCATTTTTATTCAACAAATTTCAAGCTCAAACAAGGTATAATCACATCATTTTTATTCAATAAATTTCAGCCTCAAACAAGGTATAATCACATCATTTTTATTCAATATATTTTAGGCTCAAGCAAGATGCAATCACATATTTTTTTGAAATAATTTTCAGGTTCAAACAAGATGCAATCACATATTTTTTTAAAAATAATTTTCAGGCTCAAACAAGATACAGAGAAGTCAAAGAGGAATTCAAACAATTCACAAAAGTTGCAAGCTTAAAGGAAAAGTAAGAACCAGAAATTTTAGGCACAAAATAAGATCCAGAGAAACCAAGGAGGAGGCTAATGATTCACATAAATTGCAGATCTACAAGAGAATTAAGAACAACAAATTTCATCCAAAAGAAGGTAAGGAGAGGGCTGTATGGCAGCCATACAACATCCCCAAGAGAGGGTGGCAAAACTTCAAAACTTAGATTGCGTAAGATTTCCAACAGCCGTACGGTCTAGGGAAGTAAGCAGAAATTTTCAATCACAAGGAGAAAATGGAGATGGGGTCTCCTATGCCATACGGTCAATGGCAAAAACTGAAGTTTTTCTCAATCTACAACAGCATAAATACGTACAGAGACTTCTATTGCTAAGGTAACACACCATATAGTTAAATTGTTTCCTAAGGAATAAAGCTAGAGCTTCCCTGAGTTTTAAATCTATTGCAAAAGATGATTTAAACGGTATCTTTCAGCCAACAAGAAAATTTTTAAAGAAGATTTGAAGGGAATTGTGAAGAAAACTTCACAAGATTTGGTCAAATTCCTAGACATGCTTACAGGGTAGCTTTTTAGGGAATGTAGTGTTGGAGTCACAAAATCTTCGTTAGGGATACATAATTAGAAGCAAGGAAACCAAGATAAAAAAGTAATATGAATAATTTGAGGACTAATTACATGGTTGTAAGCATTAACAAGTTGCAAGGAAATTAAATATAAAAGCCAAGACACTTCTTTTAGAGAATTTCATCTCTATCAAAGAGATATAAATGTGAGATAAAATGCAAGAATGACAGGGACAAGAGATTGGTAAAAGCATAACATTGAGTCATCTATTTCACAGGATTGAAATCACCCTACAGGGTTACAGATGATGGCACATAATTTTTCAAGGAAACTAGGCAACAGCTAACCCAGAAGAATATATCTTGGAGGAATCTACACAGGCACAAGACATTACAAGCCACAGAGATATACAGATTCCAATCTACAGGACATGCAAGTTTGACACACAGAACATGCTGTAGTAAAATATAACTTACAAGCTACAACAATTGTAAATTCACAGAGAGACCATTCACATACCCGAAATTCCATCTCACCTCAAAATTTCTCCAACTCCTGCAACCAAATTCTCTGTTCTTCTCCCCAATCTCTTTGTTTTCTTTCCCACCCCCTCTGAATAGAATTTTTCCCATATAACAATGGTTTAGCTCATAAAATAAATGCAGACATGCATCCGTTATCCAACAACCCACTCCTCTGAGAAATTCAAAAATTTTCTATAAAAAGAGATCCCAATCTTCCAAATTCAAAATTGACAACTCAAGGCATTAATTTCACATACTGTACCAAATAAATACTAATTACCCGTGACTCCAATTATGACATAAATACTTTTGGTCAGCAACAATAATTCTAATCTATTATAAAATTTAACCAAGGCATCAATCCAAGTTCTAAGCCAAACGAATATTATCCAATAAACATAATAGGAGCATTATTAATTTAATAAGAAAATAATAAAGTATTAACCAACTACGCAAGAGCAACATTATTAACACAACTTGACTAAACTCCCAAAACATAGATTTCCAAACATACAGGGCAAGGACCAAGCATCACAACACGACTTGAGACCACAACATAAGACAAGGACTGACCTAGTGGAATAGACCTCGCATTATCTCCCATCACTGATACCCATTGGTGTAAGAACCCGCTCGAACCTGCTATATTAGGTGGAGTCGAGGTTCGGTACCTACAGCCTACATCCGAGCAATTGGTTGAATAAAATCAAACACATATATGTCAACACAGACACATAGTCAGAGAATCGCGGCGTAGTAGGGTACTCGAAGCAAGTAATACTACACCGTCTCTGCTCTTGACACAATATCATAACATCTTCTATCTTAATTCAAATACCACAAGTCAAATGACACATGATATTAATTCGCATCATAACTGAAATAATAGTAATGCCATCATGAACTTATAACACCTGTCTAATTATACCAGTCAAACATAAGTCATAACCTACTATTCAACTATCTCAGAACTGAATCAATGCAATGAACGACTAACAACTGTCGCCAATTGATAGAGAGCAATGCAGAACCACTGCTATCACAAGCCAATGACGAGGGGGCACTACATCCTCCCCCCCTAAAACTTGACTTACTCCTGGAAGTCACAGAACAAGGTAGAAGCATAATATATTAACATTATCATATTCCATTGCCAACATACTCATCCATAATAAACAATTGTTCATAAATCAAGCACAAATGTTCAATAAAAGACAAGAGAAACATCAATTCTTTACCTTTATGGTGCATCCTATGATCTACTCATAACTAATTACACTTTTTGGCAATCTCATACAATCAAAATAATTGCAATCACATACAACTATTGAAAGATTCATCTCATATCTTATTTCCACTAATTACCAACCATGCAAGATGCAATTCTCCTCAGAGTCCTCCCTTGAACATACTATCAGAGGTTCAAAATGAACATGATAGAAACAATGCTTACCACAAAGTGGGGCCAACAGAATCCAACATTTAGAAGTTCCACCATAGAAAATTTAAAAAGAATTACAAACCCACATGGAAAAACAATCAAATTACAACCTTAAATGACAAGGTGCCAGTAAATTTCAATAAATCAAGAATAAAAAAAGGAGTCTTGGTGACCATTCCTGACATAAGAAGGTTCAAGGAAAGAAAACTCACTGTTAACCCCCCATACTAACACATGAAACAACTATCAAAATTTCCAAAATAACCAAATTACAACAAATTCACATCACGGTGTTACTAATTTTAGCCACAAAAGGGAATATCCGCTACAAGACACTCAAGGACACAAGGTCCAGAATGTGTTAGAGAATGTACACCAATACTCAAACAATTATGTTAACTACATCCTTTTATCTAAGCAACTTTTATCTTTACTCCAATACCATTTCTTTCTACCAAACTACGGAAATATGCATTGCTTCCTTGTGCAAGAAGACATAAAAAGGAATATATGATATCACATACAGGAATGATTCAACTATAATTGACTTACATTATCACATACCTGACCTCGTAAGCCCGACACAAGCTCTCATTTGATCTCCTGCATACAGTTCTTACATGAGCATATACGATGATAATTAACACAATTATTCCATAAGAGATCATGACCATCTAGGGGTTAGATATAGATTTTCAAGCAACAATGTAAAGATGCCAACATCATGTAACCAAATAACTCATGCTGCATGATGCCACCATATGATTAGATGCATTAACATTCAGAGAGAACATATTGTTAGATATAACTTCCCATTTCCAGAGAAGAAGACAGTAGACACATAAGGAGCATAAAGCATTCATTTCTTAAAGAGAAAGGCTATAAACTTATCAACTTTCATACAAATGCATACAAGTGAGAGATAATATTATCAATTCACTACAACGAGAAAATTGTTTAACCTAGGCAAACAACAACAATCTAGAGGTCTCAGTGTTGCAACCTAGGATATAGTTAATCTACAGAGTTTAAGCACTAGGTCACATAATGGGCTCAATTGTAACCAGAGTACCCAGTGTTTAAACTTGGCTCTGATACCAAATGTAATGCCCCGTCATGTAACCCTAGAGAGTTAGGCTAACAAAAGGAAAATTCCAGGAATAATATTTTTTTTTGAAGCAAGATAGTGCAAAACAAAAACCAAATATACCTTAATACACAACATAAAGGAAATTGCTCTTCTAACAACTCTAGGGAAACACAACTGCATTAGTGAATAGAAAATTAAAACCACACAAGTGAAATACATTATACTTTTTCTACAGATAAGATCAACTTTTACATTAGCAAGATAGATAATATACAAAGTTACGATACAAGATTACAACACCGATCACGTCAGTTTACAAAAGAATGTATAAGAAAGTATACAACACCACCGAAGGTAGGAAGCAAACTGGAACTGGAACACCTCTGCGCAGAACTTGAACCGCATCTCCAAAAAGACCAATGGATAGCTCTGCCACCCAACCATGTGGAACCCTGAGGCCCACCCCTCCGAGCTAGGAGATAACGACGAGGATTCCACTAACCCAAGAAACAACATCCAAAAATAAAAGACTGACAACTGACTTGACACAACCGACCATATCATCAAAGTTGCACAAGACAAGACGTCACTCCAGAGGCACTACCAAGAAATAATAGAACTGCGTAAGGAGAGTCTCATCGCATGGTCCTAACATGGGTTACCCAAGCTCTCTTTCACCAGAAGCTGGCCCCCATCTATGGTTACCCTGGCAGCCTCTCTCTAGGCACCAGCCCCATAGGGTGACACATGTGGAGCCGACAGGTCCTCTCATGGAGACAAGGAGGTCGGCCTTGCCAACCAGGCCTTCTCATCCCATTTTTAGCCTGTGAGAGCACTCAAGGCATGGGTGAGGTCTATTATTTATCTTGTTAAGTGTTTTAAGACCCCCAACCCTCTTGATTAAATTATTAACTTTTTCCACATGCTAACAACTTCCATGGGGTTACCCAGGCGACCTCTCACTAGGCACCGGCCCCACCATGAAAGCCACTCCCTTAGCATTCTATGAACAACAAACATACCACAACATACAAATATAATAGTCACAACTCAGTTCTGACCCATAACTTTCGCCATTCACTAGGCCACAACAAAAAGGGTCCTTAGAATTCCATCAAAATTTGAAGCAATACCATCAAGAAACCAAGAACTATATTCAAGAGACCATCCCCATTCATTACAAGATACGAAAAATCTAGATATCCCATTACATTGACATGCCACTATCTGGACCAAAGATCAAGACACCTCACCTCTGGAGTTTGGTACAACCAAAGATAAAGAAACCATAATCAGACAAGGTCAACACTTCCACATTGACAACAAGCGACCATGACACCACACAAGATTCCTACTTCACAACAAACCAACATAGACCAAGCTCCACCCCAAGGTGACATAATACTCCAATACAAACATAAGATATGACCAAGGAGGAGATCAAGCAAGAGTTTCAAAAGACTCCAAATTCATTCAAGAAATCAACTTACATCAAGTTATCACAAATAGCAAAATTTCAAAACTTTAGGAATTAATAGGGCAAGAAAGGTGAACCATAATTGAACATCCTTACTTAAACAAAGGTCAAGGAAAGCTCACAAAATAATTCCATTAATAAATCAATCCCAAGTTGAAGACACTTTAATTTCCCGTAATATGATCAAAACACAATTCTTTGTTTTTCCAAAATAAAAGTATGAAGAAAAAGAAAACATAAACAATGATTTCCACCATTTATGAAGCACGAAATGGAATATCACAAGCATGACTAGCAAATTAAAATTCAACAAGGAAATCAATACACTACTAATATCTCATGAACTAGGAATAATAATTCAATTCCCTCTACAATTTCCATCACAAGGTTAATTCTACAAGATTGCGAATCTATACAATAGAAGAAATCTGAAATACAATTACCATTACAAAACAAAACACTATACGTAATTACATACAAGCACAAAATGCCATTTAACGTCTACTCATTACAATTTCCAAAGAAAATCAATATAAGCTTATATAAATGTCTTCCTAACATCTTACCATCTCCTAATTTCTATTAATCACAACTATAAGGAACTATCTTTCCCTATATCAATTTTCTAACAAATACCAATTTCTAAAACCACAACTATATTTACACACAATTCCCATAAGTATACAAAATCCAATAAACCTATCTAATCTTTTAAGCCAAAGTTCCCTACTAACATCTAACCAAAAATCATTTCAATTTTAAACATATATACCTTTTCCTAACATCTCACCATTTACTAATTAATTCATATAACCAACTTGCATCTTCTAAAACAACAATATGCATCTATAATTCTTCCTATAAACATAAATCACTAGCTAATCATTCACAATTTCAATCAAACTACTATAATCTATATAAATCCCTAACATCTAACTACTTATAATATTAAATCAAACTTATGTATTTTCCTATGAGCATGGATTACCATCTATTATTTAACCACTTAAGATTTCTAATATAAACAATACCATGATATCTATTTCTTAGAAAAATGACTTCTTCCCATTATATATTCTAAGACTACAATTTCTAAATAACCAAATTAAGAATATCAATAACAAAATTATATTTAATAAAATGAGCAAAACTTAATTTATTAAACTTCTTGCATATACCAAAAGAACAACATTAATTAAATAAATTTAATTATAAAATTATTCATTACTAACAAATGAACCTTCTAATATCATCTTCCTTAAAAAAAGGACTTCTTTCCATTATATATTCTAAGACTACAATTTCTAAATAACCAAATTAAGAATAACAATAGCAAAATTATATTTAATAAAATGAGAAAAACTTAATTTATTAAACTTCTTGCATAAAAATAAAAAGACAACATTAATTAAATAAATTAAATTCTAAAATGATACCTTACTAACAAATGAACCTTCTAAAATCAACTTCTCCCTAATATTGACTTAATAAATCCAAACTACAATCACAATTTAGAAGTTTCCCTACTAACTAGATCTCCTCCAAGCATTCTATTTAAAAACAAACACAACAATTTTTTTTTTTTTCTATGAGCTCAAATTGAAATAAATTTCAAGATTTCTATCCTATGGTATTCATTAAATAAATTTCAGATTCAAAGCAAGATACAATCACATCATTTTTATTCAATAAATTTCAGGCTCAAACAAGGTATAATCACATCATTTTTATTCAACAAATTTCAAGCTCAAATAAGGTATAATCACATCATTTTTATTCAACAAATTTCAAGCTCAAACAAGGTATAATCACATCATTTTTATTCAATAAATTTCAGCCTCAAACAAGGTATAATCACATCATTTTTATTCAATATAATTTAGGATCAAGCAAGATGCAATCACATATTTTTTTAAAATAATTTTCAGGCTCAAACAAGATGCAATCACATATTTTTTTTAAAATAATTTTCAGGCTCAAACAAGATACAGAGAAGTCAAAGAGGAATTCAAACAATTCACAAAAGTTGCAAGCTTAAAGGAAAGGTAAGAACCAGAAATTTTAGGCACAAAATAAGATTCAGAGAAACCAAGGAGGAGGGCAATGATTCACATAAATTGCAGATTTACAAGAGAATTAAGAACAGCAAATTTCATCCAAAAGAAGGTAAGGAGAGGGTTGTATGGCAGCCGCACAACATCCCTAAGAGAGGGCAGCAAAACTTCAAAATTTAGATTGCATAAGATTTCCAACAGTCGTACGGGCTAGGGAAGTAAGCAGAAATTTTCAATCACAAGGAGAAAATAGAGATGGGGTCTCCTATGCCATACGGTCAATGGCAAAAACTGAAGTTTTTCTCAATCTACAACAGCATAAATACGTACAGAGACTTCTATTGCTAAGGTAACACACCATATAGTTAAATTGTTTCCTAAGGAATAAAGCCAGAGCTTCCCTGAGTTTTAAATCTATTGCAAAAGATGATTTAAATGGTATCTTTCAGCCAACAAGAAAATTTTTAAAGAAGATTTGAAGGGAATTGTGAAGAAATCTTTGTCAGGGATACATAATTAAAAGCAAGGAAACTAAGATAAAAAAGTAATATGAATAATCTGAGGACTAATTACATGGTTGTAAGCATTAACAAGTTGCAAGGAAATTAAATATAAAAGCCAAGACACTTCTTTTAGAGAATTTCATCTCTATCAAAGAGATAAATGTGAGATAAAATGCAAGAATGACAGGGACAAGAGATTGGTAAAAGCTTAACATTGAGTCATCTATTTCACAGGATTGAAATCACACTACAGGGTTACAGATGATGGTACATAATTTTTCAAGGAAACTAGGCAACAGCTAACCCAGAAGAATATATCTTGGAGGAATCTACACAGGCACAAGACATTACAAGCCACATAGATATACAGATTCCAATCTATAGGACATGCAAGTTTGACACACACAACATGCTATAGTAAAATATAACTTACAAGCTACAACAATTGTAAATTCACAGAGAGACCATTCACATACCCGAAATTCCATCCCACCTCAAAATTTCTCCAACTCCTGCAACCAAATTCTCTGTTCTTCTCCCCAATCTCTTTGTTTTCTTTCCCACCCCCTCTGAATAGAATTTTTCCCATATAAAAATGGTTTAGAACATAAAACAAATGCAGACATGCATCCGTTATCCAACAACCCACTTCTCTGAGAAATTCAAAAATTTTCTATAAAAAGAGATCCCAATCTTCTAAATTCAAAATTGACAACTCAAGGCATTAATTTCACATACTGTACCAAATAAATACTAATTACCCGTGACTCCAATTATGACATAAATACTTTTGGACAGGAACAATAATTCTAATCTATTATAAAATTTAACCAAGGTATCAATCCAAGTTCTAAGCCAAACGAATATTATTCAATAAACATAATAGGAGCATTATTAATTTAATAAGAAAACAATAAAGTATTAACCAACTACGCAAGAGCAACATTATTAACACAACTCGACTAAACTCCCAAAACACAGATTTCCAAACATACAAGGCAAGGACCTAGCGTCACAACATGACTTGAGACCACAACATAAGACAAGGACCGACCTAGTGGAATAGACCTCGCATTATCTTCCATCACTGATACCCATTGGTGTAAGAACCCGCTCGGACCTGCTATATCAGGTTGACTCGAGGTTCGGTACCTGCAGCCTGCATCCGAACAATTGGTTGAATAAAATCAAACACATATATGTCAACACACACACAGAGTCAGAGAATCGTGGCGTAGTAGGGTACTCGAAGCGAGTAATACTACACCGTCTTTGCTCTTGACACAATATCATAACATCTTCTATCTTAATTCAAATACCACAAGTCAAATGACACATGATATTAATTTGCATCATAACTGAAATAATAGTAATGCCATCATGAACTCATAACACCTGTCTAATTATACCAGTCAAACATAAGTCATAACCTACTATTCAACTGTCTCAGAACTGAATTAATGCAATGAACGACTAACAACTATCGCCAATTGACAGAGAGCAATGCAGAACCACTGCTATCACAAGCCAATGACGAGGGGGCACTACACGAGCATAACATCGCTACAAGGATTGAACTTATGAAGCTTCTAAACCCCAGATTTTAGAAAAATACGGTAGCATAACGCCTCACGGGCGTGAGGGGGATTTATTACACTAACACTACTCTTAACATGGAGTTTCCTAATGGGGTTAACAAATTTCCTACAACTCCCTAATTACAATGAATTTACAGTTGATCTCATTAATGGATCATTTTTTTCAACAAAGCCCAATTATCTGTTTTCTTTCCCATTTTCTAAAATTTAATATTAATTTCTCCTCCTTGTAATCTTAGCATTTTCAACAAAGCCTGTAAATTTGCCCTCTCTTCCATTTCTATGAAATTTAATTTTGATTGTATTTCTATCACATTCTCCTTCCTGGTATGTAAGGTTTCTTTATGTTTATCCTTCTTTTCTTCACGTTCTCTATCAATCAGATTTATCACTACATCCTTTACATTATTCCTAATTTCTTGGTAGACCAGGTCACTTAAACAAGGTTTGCTAACTTCGCTTGACATAGTCTCCTAGGTTTCCATTCTGGTTTAATTCAATGTTGGAATTAATTTTGATAATTAACTTGTCCCTATTTAGGATTAATGGTAGGTCAGTATTACTTAGTTCTCTTAGCCCATTTTGGAAATGACACATATTTTCTCCTCTTTGTTTTCAAGGTTAACTTTTCTTTCTCTTTCTCTCTCTCTTTTTCTCAATTGGACGTTTACTCAAACTGACGTTTTCTCAATCTTCAGGTTTGGTTTTCAACGACCCCATATGAAATGCATATGATGGCTTATTTGCATTTATAAAGATATATTCATATATATGCTTATTTGCATTTACATTTCTAAGTGTCTTTTGTTAAAATGAAAGAACATATTTTTCTTTTCGTTTTCTTGATATTTTTAAATGAAAATTATTAAAATTCTGAAAGTGCAATTTCCTCACAACTTGAATTAATATAAATATATATATCATCGTCGAAATATAGGCCCTAATTTATTTATTCTTTTATTTTTTACAAAATTATTATTAGATAATACAAATATATATATATACCTATATATATATATTATTTAAATGATACTACAAAATTATTAGCAAACAAATTATATATATATATATATTATTTATTTTAATCTTATATTTTATTTTATATTTTTCTTTATATAACATGGGATATTGTGAAAGTTCATATTTTATTTCCTTTGGATTTCATTGGAGAAACCCTAACCTAATTCTTTGTTTGCATTGACTATGGTAGGGTCCAATACATGGTGGCGATGGATTGGTGAAGGGCCGCTGTGCGTTTGGCATAGAGAGGGGGAAAGGTGGAGTAATGGCAACATAGTGAGGGAGGCTGCAGAGGTAGAGATGGGGCCGTAGAGTTTGGGGCACAGAGGAGGGGACCGTGGATGGAGGTGGTAGCAGAGGGCCGTGAATGAGAGGGAGGTCAACCAGAAGGAAGTCGCAGTGGGAATACGATCGCAGGGGGGCTCAGCGGAGGGGGTGTAACTGCAGAGGCACAGTGGGGACGGAAGGTAGCCGCAGGGCTTCGGGGTTGGGGGGGTGTGGGGAGGGGGCAAAGGCCCCACCCACAACCCACTTAGTGGGGTGTGGGTGGCAGCTCCGCCCCCTCTCCACACCCGTGGTCAAACTTACGGTGGGGGTTCAAACCCCAACCATTTTGTAACAAATTTCTTTTGTCTGTATTTTTTTATCAAAAAGAAAACCGCGAATAATTCAATTTTATTTCCCATTGTAATTTTCTTTGATTAATATTTGTAATATATATATATATATATATATATATATATATATACACACACACACCTCTTATTCACATAGAAATCTAATTTTCCACAGTTTCATTAATAACGCATATCACTATTAAATATAGAATATTTATTTATGTATATATGTATATATATATAAATATAAATATAAAATTATTAAATAATTCCTATCGATTAACTTGTAGGATAGATTACTGAATGGATTTAAAATGACTTTTCTTACAATTATATTTTCAAATGCAACTCAACATAAAAATGATAATTAGAAGTATTATACAAGGATATTCAATTCAAATTTTCTCTTAATTTAATTTCAAATTCCAATTCAAATGATTCAATTTAACTATAGTAAGCTTTTGATTTAAAGGAAAAGGAATTAATTTTACTTGCATTCCTTCACAACAAATCAAATGCATGATTATAACAAAAGTTTATTTATTTTCATAATGACAAAACTACAACTCCAAGCAACTCATTAAAATTATCATTTTCACATATCATGTAATGAGATAAATATTAACAAACTTATTTATAACAACAACTAATTCACAACTTTTTCAAAATAGAAGTATAAGGAAATAGACAATTCTAATATCCTTTTAAAAACAAATTTTCTTTTCTTAATCATTTCATAAATGGCAACAAAATGTAATAAACACTACAAATAAAACTATAATTACAAAGGAGAGAATTTCCTCTTAACTCAAAAATATCAAAATTACAACAATAGAAGGAGAAATCTTTCCTCTTAAAATCAACAAGGATGTAGACAATAACAAGCCCAAGCTCTTCTATAGAGCCTTAAGAGTAAAGGAAAATAAAATATTTTTTAAGTTTCAAGTAATCTTCTCCAAGCTTCACAATAAGCTCCAAGAACCTGCATATCACACAAGGGGAGAAAACACCACTCAACTTGCTCTCCTCCCTACCGTAGACCCACAAGAGGGTCACCCCCGAGCTAGGGAGATCATCCACACACCCAGGGTATTCCAAAATCCACTTCATAACAATGTAGCAGAACACCCCAAAATAAAAAATACACTCAAGGATATTTACACAACACCAACTCAACTTAAAGTGAGTTAAAAGAGGGGTAGGAGAGTGGACACACTCATCTCTAGAGTGCCACCCTTTCAAATAATATAACAACACAATTTCCTCATGGCCTCAAGCTAAACTTGTTAATAAGAATTTCCAAGGAGTTCATATTTTGGCTCTCAAGCCATATAACAAAATTTCTTAAAGTCACACAAATGCCCTCAAGGCTTTCAACATCCCAAAACAAGGAATGAACTCGAGAAGGATCACCCCTCCCCTACCCCACACTTGATGAGCATTTCTCCCAAGTGGAAGAAGCTCTGTCAATACCCCAATAAAAAATGCCCCACAATAACAAAATTTACAACACAAGCAAAATAAATATTTTCACACATCCTTCATGTAACAAATAGAAAATACAAAGGAAAGGCCTTGAAATCCAACCTTAAAAAGCTCTTTAATGGATGTAGTTGATGTAGAGATCCACTAAAATCTCTTCCAACCTAAGTCACCAAACTCCCTCTCTCTTTTTCTCCAAAAACAATTTCCAATAAACCAAAAATCCTCAAAAATTCAACAACCCTTCTCCCTATCCCAAGCGGGATTAAAATAACCCATTCCATGAGTTTAGAGGAATGGGGAGGTGACACTTGTCACCTCCTCACTCTTCCTCTCAAACACTATTGTGTCCTAAGGGATGGGTGTTGACACATGTCACTCACCCATCCCCAAAGTCTTCCTTACCCATACCACAAGTCCTCTCTCCAACACATGGGAGAAAAAAGGGGAGTTGAAGAGGGAAAGGACGACACATGTCTTCCCCTCCTTCCCTCTCATGAAGGACCACACAACTCCATGGGGACTCTCACCAATTGTGAGAGGGACTTGAAGTCAAGTCCTCCACCATTGGTGGATTTTGGAGTCATCACAAGCCTTGAGAATTGAAGAGGGATGGGCTTGAGTGTTAGTACCACTCATCCTATTCCTCCCATATCTCTAAATTCGTCACTTAACTTCAGTGTGAAGTTAAGGTGACCATACGGAGGTCAACCAAGGGTTACCCAAGTCAAAAGGGACCCTAGACCCATGGGATATAACCTAGGGTCAATTTCAACCTAGTTAGGACACCTAGGGTCAAGTTAAGACACAAGAAAAGGGTCTAAAAATTTAAAATTTAAAATGAAATTCAAATACAATTCTTACAACACAAATTATAATTCAAATTTACAAGAGGGTAGACTTACCCCATTCAACCTTATGCAAGACAACATTACAACATTAAATCAAACACAAAGTTGATCTCAGTTCCTCATGGAACCAGATCGGCTTTACAAGGGATTACAACATAAGGTGTGGAATAATCTCCAGTATCTGTGGTTTTGTTAGAAATACCTACACACTGAATTTTAAAGTTAATTCCACATATAAATATCATAGCCGAAGCAAATTTAAAACATGCATTCCTAAAACATACCATAGTTCTCATAAGCATAATGAAATCACATTACAATTTTCTTTCTAACATCACCCAATTAGTTTTCCTATAATGTAAACATTAATCAGACATCACCCAATTAGTTTTGCTATAAAATAAACATCTATCTAACATCACCTAATTTGTTTTCTCTTAATGCAAACATCTATCTAGCATCACCTAATTAGTTTTCCTTTAACATAATAAGGTTTAATAGTTCAAAAATCTGGGATCAATAGTCCCACAAATAAACAAGTATCTACAATAGTAAGGTAAATAATCACATGAACAAAATGAAAAATGTAGGCCTCACATCCTCCCCCCCTAAGATTGTACTTCCTCCTGGAAGTTGTCAAAGAGGTGAGGATAAGGAGTCTTCAGTCTCGCTTCATCCTCCCATGTTGCAGTGACCTCGTCACACATGTCCCACTGGACCCTAACTTAGTCCAACTCTCGACCTTTAAGGCCCAGTGTTTGATGAACCAATATGTGAATTGGCTCCAAAGCCAACTATTCCTTCGGCTCTACCCATAGTTTCAATAGCGGTGGTCTGGAAATCAGCCTAGCGGTTATCAACCGCTGCAAACATAAGGTGGGACTTACCCACATTTCCTACAGTCTGCTCTAAACCTTCTGTACGAGGCTACCCCCTGCTATAAAGCCCTGGGGTCACTCTCTAACTAGGTGACCTTCACCACCACATACATAACATAGTCCCCTAGGTTGATACTGCACTGTCTGTGTCCAGCTAGACTGTTGTTGTCCCGATTGATCTGTGAAACCCTATGTTTCTTCAAAGGTATGTTGTGTCCTTACCATTCCCGTAGATGATCCCTATTGTCTTTGATCCCTATGCGGGCCTTGTTGTTGCAAATCACGGTTTTGTCCTCCCTAAACCCTCTACTGGGGTCTAGATCTCTACTAATACTATTGCTATTGTGGAGGCCTAGGAGGTAATGATGAAGAATTATATCCTCCTCTCTGTGGTGTGTTTTGAGGCCTACAAAAGTTCTGCTATTGTTGGGGATTATGATCCTGATACTGTGGGCGTGAATTCTGCCCTTGTCCCTAAATTTCCTCTGCAATAGGGGCCTTTTCGACAGCCTCACTCATAGTCTAGGGATCTGCCATACGTACTAGTCCTGCTATCCCATGATTCAGGCCTCTGATGAATTTGTGTACTAGGAGTTTCTCATCATGGAGATACTCCGTGTAACAAGAAAGCTCAATGAACCAGCTCTCATACTGAGCAACTGTGAGTCCTCTCTACTGTAATTCATAGAACTCATCTATCCGACGATCTCTATAATGCTCTGACAAATATCGTGCATTAAAGTGCTCTATGAAGATGTCCCAAGTGAGTGTATCTAAGGATAGTCAGCGCTTGCACTCCTCAGTGTGCCACCAGGTAGCTGCTGCATCTCTCAAAAGATGTACTACCACTCGTACTTTCATGTTGCTCCCATAAGGTTGCAACCTGAAACACCTGTCTAGACTAATCAGCCAAGCCTCAGCCACAGCTCCCTCTGTAGCTCTTGCGAGGGTAGGTGGGTTGAGCCTAAGTAGGTCTTTGATGGGGTCTCCTCTATCTCTAAGTCCTACCATTGGCTCATCCAACCCATACTCGTATGGTCCATGATATATCTTCTCTACTCTCATGGTCTCATCTCATCTCAAAAGTCCCAGAGGATTCCTACTCTGTGTATGGTAGGCTAACCCTACCTCCTCTACTATAGTATATGGGATCTCAACGAAAGGCTCTATGCGTGGTACCTCTCGTGGATTGACACGAGGCTCCACATATGGCTCAGTACGTGACTCAACACGCGGCTCCTTACATGGCTCCTCTCATGGATCAATGCAAGGCTTATCACGTGGCTCTAGAATAGCTGGTGGTAATCTTTCTAACATGGCTTGCAGTGTCTGTAGAATCTATGGACTTGTGTCAAATACTGGTGGTGCCTATGGTACTGGTGGGTCTGCTATAATTGCAGGTGCCTGTCCCTCTATTGAGGAATCGCTGTGCACCTCAATGGATGCTGTGTTGTGTGATTGTGCTCATCGAACACATTGGGGAGGCATCCTACAAAATAAGGTAGACACTAATTAATCAAAGTTGCAAAAAAAATAACATGCCCAAATATGCCCAGTGTTTAAACTTGGGCTCTGATACCAAATGTCATGCCCACATTTCCCATGCGGTCACAACACACATCACACATGTCATGTCCACATGTGTCATGTGGTCAAGACACGAAATATCAAAAAACTTTCCCATGCTTCCCTAGAAAACCCCTCGCATGCATGAGCATGCTCGGTGGCGAACGCTTAAGGCATAAATAGTACAATTGTCAACGGGGTAATACACACATGTGCGCACACCCAAATGCAAGAAGGCCAACAAGGGGGTCTTCGCAATGCGAATAACGTCGCTACAAGGGCTGAACTTATGAAGCTCCTAAACCCCAGATTTCAAAAAAATCTAACAACATAACGCCTCACGGGCATGAGGGGGATTTATTACACTAACACTATTCTTAACACGGAGTTTCCTGATGGGGTTAACAAATTTCCTATGACTCCCTAATTACAATGAATTTACAGTTGATCTCATTAATGGATCTTTTTTTTTCAACAAAGCCCAATCATCTGTTCTCTTTCCCATTTTTTGAAATTTAATATTAATTTCTCCTCCTAATCTTAGCATTTTCAACAAAGCCTATTCATTTGCCTTCTCTTCCATTTCTTTGAAATTTAATTTTGATTGTATTTCTATCACATTCTCCTTCCTGGTTTGTAAGGTTTCTTTATGTTTATCCCGCTTTTCTTCATGTTCTCTATCAATCAGAGTTATCACTGCATCCTTTACATTATTCCTAATTTCTTGGTAGACTAGGTCACTTAAACAGGGTTTGCTGACTTCGCTTGACATAGTCTCCTAGGTTTCCATTTTGGTTTAATTCAATGTTGGAATTGATTTTGATAATTAACTTGTCCCTAATAAGGATTAATGGTAGGTCAATATTACTTGGTTCTCTTAGCCCATTTTGGAAATGACACGTATTTTCTCTTCTTTTTTTTCAAGGATAACTTTTCTTTCTCTTTCTCTCTCTCTTTTTCTCAATTGGACGTTTACTCAAACTGACGTTTTCTCAATCTTCAGGTTTGGTTTTCAACGACCCCATATGAAATGCATATGATGGCTTATTTGCATTTATAAAGATATATTCATATATATGCTTATTTGCATTTACATTTCTAAGTGTCTTTTGTTAAAATGAAAGAACATATTTTTCTTTTCGTTTTCTTGATATTTTTAAATGAAAATTATTAAAATTCTGAAAGTGCAATTTCCTCACAACTTGAATTAATATAAATATATATATCATCGTCGAAATAAAGGCCTTAATTTATTTATTCTTTTTTTTTACGAAATTATTATTAGATAATACAAATATATATATATATATATATATATATATATATATATATATATATATATTATTATTTAAATGATACTACAAAATTATTAGCAAACAAATTATATATATATATATATATTATTTATTTTAATCTTATATTTTATTTTATATTTTTCTTTATATAACATGGGATATTGTGAAAGTTCATATTTTATTTCCTTTGGATTTCATTGGAGAAACCCTAACCTAATTCTTTGTTTGCGTTGGTTGTGGCAGGGTCCAATACATGGCGGCGGTGGATTGGTGAAGGGTTGTTGTGTGTTTGGCACAGAGAGGGTGAAAGGTGGAGGAATGGCAGCGGAGTGAGGGAGGCCGCAGAGGTGGAGATGAGGCCACAGAGTTTGGGGCATAGAGGAGGGGACCGTGGGCGGAGGTGGTCGCAGAGGGCCGCGAATGAGAGGGAGGTCGGGCGAAAGGAGGTCGCAGTGAGAATACGACTGCAGGGGGCCTTAGCAGAGGGGGTGTAACCGCAGGGGCACAGCGGGGACGGAAGGTAGCCGCGGGGCTTTGGGGTTATGGGGGGTGTGGGGACGGGGAAGAGCCCCCACCCACAAACCACTCAGTGGAGTGTGGGTGGGGGCTCCACCCCCTGCCCACACCCGTGGTCAAACCTATGGTGGGGGTTCAAAACCCCACCATTTTGTAACAAATTTCTTTTGTCTATTTTTGTTTTTAATCAAAAAGAAAACCGCAAATAATTCAATTTTATTTCCCATTGTAATTTGCTTTGATTAATATTCGCAATATATCTATATATAAATACACCTCTTATTCACACAGAAATCTAATTTTCCATAGTTTCATTAGTAACACATATCACTGTAAAATACAGAATATTTATTTATGTATATATATATATATATACATATATAAATATAAATATAAATATAAAATTATTAAATAATTCTTATCAATTAACTTGTACGACATATTACTGAATGGATTTAAAATGAGTTTTCTTACAATTATATTTTCAAATGCAACTCAACATAAAAATGATAATTAGAAGTATTATACAAGGATATTCAATTCAAATTTTCTCTTAATTTAATTTCAAATTCTAATTCAAATGATTCAATTTAACTATAGTAAGCTTTTGATTTAAAGGAAAAGGAATTAATTTTACTTACATTCCTTCACAACAAATCAAATGCATGATTATAACAAAAGTCCATTTATTTTCATAATGACAAAACTACAACTCCAAGTAACTCATTAAAATTATCATTTTCACAAATCATGTAATGAGATAAATATTAACAAACTTATTTATAACAACAACTAATTCACAACTTTTTCAAAATAGAAGTATAAGGAAATAGACAATTCTAATATCCTTTTAAAAACAAATTTTCTTTTCTTAATCATTTCATAAATGGCAACAAAATGTAATAAACACTACAAATAAAACTATAATTACAAAGGAGAGAATTTCCTCTTAACTCAAAAATATCAAAATTACAACAATAGAAGGAGAAATCTCTCCTCTTAAAATCAACAAGGATGTAGACAATAACAAGCCCAAGCTCTTCTATAGAGCCTTAAGAGTAAAGGAAAATAAAATATTTTCCAAGTTTCAAGTAATCTTCTCCAAGCTTCACAATAAGCTCCAAGAACCTGCATATCACACAAGGGGAGAAAACACCACTCAACTTGCTCTCCTCCCTACCGTAGACCTGCAAGAGGGTCACCCCCGAGCTAAGGAGATCATCCACACACCCATGGTATTCCAAAATCCACTTCACAAAAATGCAGCACAACACTCCAAAACAAAAAATACACCCAAGGATATTTACACAACCCCAACTCAACTTAAAGTGAGTTAAAAGAGGGGTAGGATAGTGGACACACTCAACTCTAGAGTGCCACCCTTTCAAATAATATAACAACACAATTTCCTCATGGCCTCAAGCCAAACTTGTTAACAAGAATTTTTGAGTTCATATTTTGGCTCTCAAGCCATATAACAAAATTTCTCAAAGTCACACAAATGTCCTCAATGCTTTCAACATCCCAAAACAAGGAATGAACTCGAGGAGGATCACTCCTCCCCTACCCCACACTTCATGAGCATTTCTCCCAAGTGGAAGGAGCTCTATCAACACCCCAATAAAAAATTCCCCACAATAACAAAATTTACAACACAAGCAAAATAAACATTTTCACACATCCTTCATGCAACAAATAGAAAATACAAAGGAAAGGCCTTGAAATCCAACCTTAAAAAGCCCTTTAATGGATGTAGTTGATGTAGAGCTCCACTAAAATCTATTCCAACCTAAGTCACCAAAATCCCTCTCTCCTTTTCTCCAAAACAATTTCCAATAAACCAAAAATCCTCAAAAATTCAACAACCCTTCTCCCTATCCCAAGTGGGATTAAAATAGCCCATTCCATGAGTTTAGATGAAGTGTCACCTCCTCACTCTTCCTCTCAAACACTATTGTGTCCCAAGGGATGGGTGTTGACACATGTCACTCACTCATCCCCAAAGTCTTCCTTACCCATACCACAAGTCCTCTCTCCAACACATGGGAGAAAAAAGGGGAGTTGAAGAGGGAAAGGATGACACATGTCTTCCCCTCCTTCCCTCTCATGAAGGACCACACAACTCCATGGGGACTCTCACCAATTGTGAGAGGGATTTGAAGTCAAGTCCACCATTGGTGGCTTTTGGAGTCATCACAAGCCTTGGGAATTGAAGAGGGATGGGCTTGAGTGTTAGTACCACTCATCCTATTCCTCCCATACCTCCAAATTCGTCACTTAACTTCACTGTGAAGTTAAGGTGACCATACGGAGGTTAACCATGGGTTACCCAAGTCAAAAGGGACCCTAGACCCATGCGGTATAACCCAGGGTCAATTTCAACCTAGTTAGGACACCTAGGGTCAAGTTAAGACACAAGAAAAAGGGTCTCAAAAATTTAAAATTTAAAATGAAATTCAAATACAATTCTTACAATACAAATCATAATTCAAATTTACAAGAGGGTAGACCTAACCCATTCAATCCTATGCAAGACAACATTACAACATTAAATCAAACACAGAGTTGATCTCGGTTCCTCATGGAACTAGATCGGCTTTACAAGGGATTACAACGTAAGGTGTGGAATAATCTCCAGTATCTATGGTTTTGTTAGAAATACCTGCACACTAAATTTCAAAGTTAATTCCACATATAAATATCATAGCCAAAGCAAATTTAAAACATGCATTCCTAAAACATACCACAGTTCTCATAAGCATAATGAAATCACATTACAATTTTCTTTCTAACATCACCCAATTAGTTTTCCTGTAATGTAAAAATTAATCAGACATCACCCAATTAGTTTTCCTATAAAATAAACATCTATCTAACATCACCCAATTTGTTTTCTCTTAATGCAAACATCTATCTAGCATCACCCAATTAGTTTTCCTTTAACATAATAAGGTTTAATAGTTCAAAAATCCGGGATCAACAGTCCCACAAATAAACAAGTATCCACAACAGTAAGGTAAATAGTCACATGAACAGAATGAAAAATGTAGGCCTCACAAAAGAAATGTGGAGCAATCTATCAGACTGTTCTTTAGCATACAACTCACTGTCTATACTGTACTTCACTGTAACTCACTTGATTCTTCCGGAGAGGCCAATTTTGTCAATATTCTCAACATATAAAGTTTCCAAACAAGTAGTAGAATAGGATACAGTTGACACCAATGACAACAAAGATTAGGCACATACTTGCGACAATATATATATATATATATATATATATATATATATATATCAAAGAGGTAACTTGTAAGTTAAGATAAATATTAAACAATAATTGTTTAGAGTGAGGGCCATTCCATGGGCTTCAAGATGGACAGCCAAGGTTGAGTCTGGATCAGAGCCTAGTTTCAACATGTTGTTGCCCTAAATAAAGTAAGTTTGTATGGTAGTTTCAATGTGTATTTAATATCTATCTGCCATTAATTTTCATGAAACATTTCCTACCTTGAAAATCATTGACACAAAAGTCTTTCATTGTGTGCTTGACTTATTAAGGTCGATAGGCTATATGGTTGGAAGGCTCGCCCAAATGCTCCTATAAGAATGACCTTTAAGCAATAGTCAAAAGATGTTTAAAATGAGTTTGAACACCGAATCACTCAGGTTTGGCTTTGTACAAGCTTCATTTTTCTAGTGGGATCTAGAACATACAATCATAGAATGAAAAAGTCTATCTCTCAAAGTAGGGTTCGAAGATTGGAAATATTTTATCAGGATTTCACATTGTTCTTCAGTTTGAATAATATTTTGCAATGAATGCAAGTTATTACAGAGCTCAAAGAACAAGGACTGAATTCTGAGCTGTATTTTAGAAATAAAGAAGTGAAGAAATATGTTAGTACTGTGCCAACTAGTGCAATCAGGTTTTCCTTGAGCTTTTCCAATTTATCAAAATTTACCAACATAGTAGTGAAGAAAAGTTCAATGTCAAGTTTAATGGTTATTTTTCAAGTGTGTGTGCACACTACTACATAGGCTTAAAGGACTAGGTAGGATTATCATGATCCAAACATTAGGGAACTAGGATTTCTATCACATAAGCAATGTAGCTTCTTATAATCTCTTTTTTTCTGTGTTCAAGTCCATATTCAATTGAGGTTACAATATACTAGATAGAATTGTTTTTTAGATTTTTGGTTGTTTAGTTTTATTTAACATTTATTGATTGTGGGTTTCAATGGAGAAGGTGTGCTAGATCTCCTTATGTTACTTGTGTAGTTAACACAAAAAATGATGGAGGAAAAGCTTATGTACATCAGCAAAGTTTAGGTAAGGTTCATTCTAATTATAACCTCTTGAGACTTTGCTAAGATGAATGCATTAGTTTATTCATTGTCAATAATACTATTGGAAGTATAGATGATGTATTTCTAGCATTTGATTGTTTGTGGCCTTAGATGTTTGCAGTAGTTTCTTTGCATGACTTTATGTTGGATGGATGTGGGTTTATTTATTCCTTGTATAATTTCACATGTAAATGTTTATGTAATGTCACTTTAACCAAGAAATCTTCTTGGCCATATGAGAGGTGTAGATTGAGTTGAGTTGCAGATCTAATGTTCTAGCTTCCTCCAAGATTCTATTCAGTGTCCTTTTAGGGGTTTATCTTTCATTCATGCCAATAATCACCATAGAACCTTGAGTAGCAAGCTTTGTACACTTTGCAAGATCTTTAGGCTTAGCACCAGCACTGGGACATCCTTATCATTATTGTTTCTTTCCAAAATATATAGAGGAAAGGCCCCCAACAAGATCTTCTTGGTCATAATTGGTGATTATAAGGTAGGACCTTACCTTCTCATAGTGATTACCTTTCATCTATTCTTATTCTCTTGAAAACTATATTTAGGTTTTATTTAAGAATTAGGACCTATGAGATTCTAAAGGTGTCCCTTAATGATTGTGCCGTATGCCCTATCCCCTAGCAAGATTTGCTTGGTCATAATAGGTAGGCCCTCACCTTCTCACAGTGATTATATTTTGTCTGTTGTTATATGGAGCCTAATAAGACTCAGAGGTCACTTTTATTAGTGCGGTTTCCCCCCAAATTATTTAATGGGGGTTTGAGGGTAGTACCCCCAAGACGGGATCAAGGGGCAGTGCCCCCGTGGGGGCTCAGGGGTAGTGCCCCCGAAACCTCAAATGATTTTTATTATTTTATAAAGGTGTCGAGAGTTATTTTGTCTATTGGATGACATAAAAAAAACCCTATTTTGTAACTAACATAAGTCTTGATAAAAACGGCTAAGGGTTAGGGTTTTCGTTGATATTGTATTGTACCATTTGCAGTGGTATTGAGTTGCAGGGATTGCTGGTTGTAATTGGTTTGATTTACTGGATAATAATATTGGACTCTCTGTTGGTGGATGTAGCCCAAGTTTGGGTGAACCATGTTAAAATTGTCTCTCGCTGTTATTATTTTTTATGTATTTTCATTCCTCTATTTAATCTTTATTTGCATTTAATTAATATCTTCTGCATGCAAACCCTAACATTATGTGTTCTTATTCTCTTGAAAACTATATTCAAGTTTTATTTAAGAATTAAGACCTAAGAGATTCTAAAGGTATTCCTTAATGTTTGTGCCCTGTGCCCTATATTCAAACATCTTCATGTCTTAAGTAACTGCTTTTGATCACTTGAGTACAACAAAAAATTACATTTCCAAGTTCAATATTTTGTAATTTTCTTACCATTATCTAATAATTATCATAGTCTAGGATAATGTGACCACATGATATCCCATCATCTCTTGCATTTTCAAATCCATATTTACTATGCTTGGGTTTAAAAAATGTTTATCTTTGGGGCCTTATCCTGTGGTGACTTCCTTTTGATATTATTGGGATTTTTATACATATTTGTATGACATTTTATTTTTCCTTTTGGCACCTGTCATCTCTAGTTTCTTTTCAACTACTATTTTTTATATAGTATTTAATTGTTGTTTTTATACCATTTTATTATGTCCATATAGCAAACATTATGTAATGTTTTGATGTGTTTCCTGCATGATTGTATCCAATTTTATTAGTGCTATGATTTTCATGGTAGCACAAGGGATTTTTTCAATTTTTGTTTTGCAAGATATAACTAAATACTAAGGAATAGATGAATTGGTGATGTAACGTCTTATTAATAAATGCCATATATCAAGATTTCAAGAAAAATTTCTTCTTATTAATATGATACAATTGCTGAAATTGACATTATTATTAAGTAGAGGTGCTTTCCTAGCTAATGGCTAAATATTTATGTAAAATAGCCAAAGACAAATCTTGAAACATGAAGGCTTAGGTTCTCCTAGCAAGATTACTCCTTATAAGACAACAAATATAGACTTTATTCTAGGTTCATTTCTTGTTCAAACTTTTGTATAACTCAAGATAGACTTTTAACTTTTTAAGTAGCATGTAATCATTGTTGTTGGCAAGGTTGCCAATGTGACAACTATGTCATGTGCCTACCAAAGACTGGCCCATTTTGCATATGTGTCTGATATGTCATATCAGACAAAGATCATGTTGAATTAATATTCTATGGATTAAAAACCTGTTCCAAGGCACCAAATCTCGAGATGGGAGATGCTAGCCAAGATCCTAGAGTTTGGCTTAGCACCTACCAATTGCATTAACTTAAAACATTAATGGATGTGATTTGAAGTTCAAAGACAGGAAGGAAATGATGTCGGCAAGAGATCTGTATATCAGTGGGAGTCCATTTGGTGTCCCCTCGATATCCTGATATCCTCCATTGATGGGACCTTGCCATATCGGTTTGACTCTGAATGTGGTCTCTTCGACATAGTGGTAAGAGTGTTAAACCCTTATCAATGGGACTTGGTGATATTATTGTGACTGGGTTGGAAGTCTCTTCGAATTGCCAATACTAGTTGTCTCCTGACTGCTAGATTGTTTGAACCCTTGGTGATGAAGTTGTGGTGGGTCCATCTTATTAGTGGGACTGTGGAACTTCAGAGTGACTAAATTTGGGCTCTCTTCGATTCCTCGATGTCTTCAATTTGGCGTGACTTAACCTTATCGGTGGAAGTTGAAACATTGTCCCTTCGACATGGTGATCTTTGACCAGTCTTCTTACTGGTTCTCTTCTTGGTGGGACCCAATTGGATTACAAATAATGCATTGATTGACCACAATAAAGAGCATCTATTTTTAGCCCGAGTAATGGATTTACTACTGAATGTGGAGACCATATATAGAACTATACCTAAAAACATTGATGTGCATGCCATCATGTATCTTTGAGGAGCTATTATGGAGTTAATGGTTTAGGGACGTGAGAGTGGGGAATACTAGGGAATAAAGAGAGGAACCCGACATGAATAAGTGAGAGAGAGAGAGTGAAAAGAGTGGGAAAGAGAAGAAGTAAAAAGTCTAGAAAAAGAAAATTTGGCCAGAGAGAGAGAACTCTTTGTATTGTTAACATCTTGATGGCTCGTTTCTCTCTTTGGCATCAATAGTTTGTTTAATGCCAATAGTGATCATCATATACAAAAGAATATCTAGCATGATTCAAGACCATTGACAATTTCTAGTATCCTTTAGTCTATCAGATTTAGGTTTCAATGACCTGCCAAAGCATGCTAGAATATCCATGACAGAATCTATTATTAGGATTTTAGGAATTGACTAGATTTTTTACCTCCAGTTTAATTTTTAAGAACTGACTAATCCTTTATGACATTGGAAACTAATAGTTATAAAGTGGAAATTTGTGAAACAAGAAGCACTTTAGCAAGTCAGTAAATTTTATATTATTGTATAGCACATGTTTTTCTCATTAGGGTATAAGGTGAAATCTTACATACAAGTCTAGAATTGCTTTTTGTAAGAAGAATATGACAACTGCTAATTGATGGCTTTGTGCAGGTTGGGACATATGGAAGGACTATTGCTACAAGTACCACAAAGTTTACAGATACAAAGATTTCAAAACACTCCTCTTCTGGTGGATTACTGTCCTAGCTTACTGGAAACAAATCAAGTAACCTTCCTCCCCTTTATTTTCCTTTGCTAGGTGTAAAACTCCCACCTTCACTTCAAAATTATATTGAGCCAATAAAGACAAATATCACAACTCTCCCAAATGGTTTGAAGGTTGCATTTGAAAGTTCTTCAGTATGTCATTCTCCATTTGGTTTTTAATTTGGTTTCTATTATTTTGAGTCTTTCCATATTATTTGGCAAATTAAATCTACTATTTTTATTGTTTCTTATGCTCCCATTATTTATTCTAAAAGAAATGGACACATTAAATTGTTTTAATTGATGAGTAGAGTCCCACAACATCAACTGGACTATATGTTGATTATGGTTCTATATACAAGACACCCTTGTCAAGTGGGGCAACTCACCTCCTGGAACGAATGGCCTTCAAAACCACAAGAAACCATAGTCATTTGTGGTTGGTCCATGAAGTGGAGGCAATTGGAGGAAATGTTATAGCATCTGTATGCCAAGAACAAATGGGATATACTTTTGATGTACTTAAAACATATGTTCTAGAGATGGTTGAATTATTGATTGATAGTGTGAGGAATCCTATTTTTCTTGACTAGGAGGTTAATGAGCAGGTATTTCACAATGCTATTTGTGAGATGCACCATATTTTTTGGGTTTGGAAAGCCTAATGAGAATTGTTGTTTCTCTATTTTTAACTCTATCTATTTTTATTTTGACAAATGTTTTATCATATATTTGCTATAGCTAGCAAGAGTGAAATTAGATATTGTAGAAATTTCAAGTAATCCATAAAGTTTGCTTCTGGAGGCACTTCATTCTGCTGGCTATTTTGGTACATTACAAAATTCTCTCTTGGCACTTGAATCTGCCATTAATAGATTAAATGGTACAATTTTAGAGGAGTTTGTTGTTGTAAGTGTTGTTTCTCTTTATTTCTTTTACCAACACTGACTTCTTTGATATTAGAAACAAAGTAACTATAAAATCACTTAGTTTTTTTATTTTTTGCTATGGTTTTAAGTTAAGAGTTCCATACTTGGTAGTGTTTCTATAAGTTCCATTTGATGTTGTTTCAATGTTTGAACAATGGTTACATTTACAAGAGAATTATACTGCTCCATGCATGGTTTTGGCGGCCTCTAGAGTGGATTATCAGTGACTGTTCTCTGTAGTTGAACCTTTATTTACTGACTTACCTCATGTTCCTTGTTCTAAGGTGCCAAAATCTGAGTATGTTGGTGGTGATTTTAGGTGCCAAGAAGATCCACATGTATAGTGTCATGTGTATTGCATTACTTAACATATAAGTAATTCAGGTTTGGATAGCATTATTGATTTGTTTCTCCTCTAGGTAAGCAATAGTTCCTTGGATCTATTTTCTATTTGTTTGACAATCAACACATGTGGCTCTAGCATTTGAGGTTCCTGGGGGTTGGCACAATGAAAAGGATGCTATTGCATTAATAGTGTTGTAGGTGAATTTCAGACTTAAAGTGCACTTCTTATTGTAATCTGATTGTCAAGTGTTGTTCACAACTACAATGTTTTGTGTTTTGCTTGTGGAAATAGAATCTATTGGATACTTGTAAGTTGTGTATATTCAATGTTAGAGCATGTTTACGTGGCAATCTGCTTACTCATTTGTTCCATGTGTAGATGCTAATGGGAGGTGGTGGGTCTTTCTCAACTAGTGGTCCTAGCAAAGGGATACATTCTTGATTATGTAATTCATTTTATATTTAATTTGATCACTACATTAGAGAAAAAACTTTTTAACCCTAACATGTAAGATCTAAAATTTTAGCAATCAAGGAGTTAAGTTATATTCATGCACATTATTTGTATTTTTTATTTAGTGCCTATGGTTAATTCCTAGGTTGCTTTTGCTATGTTAATAATTAAGGTTAAAGGAAACATGCATGAAAATGGCACAAAGTTGAGTGTTAATGTAACTCTAATCTATCAGGTATTTTGCACAATACTAATAGGTCTTGTTGGTTTTTATTTATTCTTTTGACCATTACTTTAATTGTCCACATCTCAAACTTTGCTCGCATTGCATTTTATTCACTTTTTGGGATATATTTTAGGGCTACCTAATTTGTAATTTATTGTAACGTAACCATAGATCTTTGAGTTCTAAATCAATACCAACAAGTGTAATCATTTTCTACTTTGAACAACATGTACAATATTAGTGGTCTTTTTGGCATCCATGCAACTATGGTAAGGTAATTTACCTAACAAAGATATTTATATTGGTGTATTTTTAGTCTATCCTGGCATTGGCATGGATTTACTGGCTTTTTTAGCATATTAGTGCGATTTTGTAATTTTAAGGCTATTTTCAATTATTCTAATTTTTAATAATTAAGAATACATGTACAATTGGCCATCCTCGATAGTTAAAAGTTAATAATGTTGAACATTCTAGACCATTGCCCCTAATATTGAGCATTTGAGAATATTATTTTTCTCTTGCATGGCTTATTTTATAGATGGTTCTCTGGTAGATGATCCTCTCAAGGATTAACCTAAAAATATTTTGTTTTACATTTCTATTCGTTTGCAATGTTTGTGGGAAAGTTTGTTCTTCTACTTAAACTTTAGTTTTTTAATAAAAATCAGGGCTGGAAAACTTAATTTAAATAGCCTTTTAGGTCATGAATATCATATTTTGTCAATTTTGATGGTTTTGAATTGTTATTTTAGTGTACCATCTTGGAGGTAAAGGTTATAGAAGGATTGGGAACTACAATTGATGTTATATTGATAAATAGTGTGCTACATGAAGGTGATAAAATTATGATTTGTGGAATGTAGGTGAGCAAGTCTAATAAATACTTGCCTCGTTAAGAGTTGGAGTTAGCATATACATTTGGTGCTTGATTGGTTATCTAACCTTTGTTGTAAATACATTATTATTAGGGTCCCATTGTTGTAAATACATTATTATTTATCATCTATTTGACCGGTTTAAAGCATATATGGATAATCTGTTGATGGTGGTTTTAGCACACAGCAACGCAGGTGTGATTGCTAGTTTCACACCTCTCTTGAAAAGTATCCTACCCTAGGTAAGACTACTCCAAGGATAACATAGCTAGGTCTTAGCTTGTTTGAAATTTCTCAGTTGGTATGTTCTAGCTGTGCCTACAAGGGGTCTTACATGCAATCTGCAAATCTTCAGTTTTAGGGCAGCAAATACACATAAACCTTTATATGATTTTCAGCTGATAAACAAGATAAAGTGTTGCTGAAATTCTTATTCTAACCAAGGTTTTTTAAGAAAATGCAAAAGGTATAGGGTTTTAGAGGAATCCTAAGTGACATTCACAATGCATAGATTTTACTTTAAGTAGACAAATGCTCTGAAACTTAACCAGTTTTTTGAGTTACCAAACTAAAATAGGTGTTACAACACTACAAAAAATGGTGCTATCTTCAATGGAAATCTTAAGATTTTTAGATTACATTCATTCATTAAATACCCAATGACTGGCACAATTTAACTCATGAAATGCAATTGAACTAAGCATAGCTGATAAGTCCAGACTAACTTTACACAATTATCTACCATCAGCAAATAACCAAAAGTATGGACTAGAGCATTCATCAAATACTTTCAGCAAACCATACCATTATAAAAGCACAACTAACTAACTATGGGAAAGCAAGAAGCAAACCATGAAAACCAAATAAGGAACACAATACACAAATTCTCAGAATCACTACAGAAACTTGCTTTGTATTACTTCAAATGGTAGAATGTCAACAATTCAACATCAAATTCTCTCTTACAAATGGGAGAAAAGGATGGCCCTTTTATAGACAAGGCACCATACCAAGTTTTCAATGGATGGTGGAGATTAACTCAACACCAATGGTCCAAATTACATGATATTTAATGAGATACATCAGTTTGTTACATTTTCGGATTTACCTTTGTCTTGTAGGAAAAAGACAAAATACAACTTACAAATACATTGAATCTGGACAAAATGGATACCCATTTGGTTATTCAATTTTCAAGGCCTAATAAAGGCAAAATAGAGTCACATGACACTTGGAAACTTGAGCTGATGTGGATTCACATGATTCCAAGTGTTGACTAGATCAAAAAGGAGTATTTTGGTGAAGGTATATGCAACTAGATGCTTGCTGAACTGATTCTTGATGACTGGACTGCTGGGATAGATGTACGCATGTCTTGGTGATCCAATCCAAGGTCATTTGAGTGGTATTTTTGAGAAAATATCAAAAATATAATTTTGGTATTTTCTACATCGTAGTAAATTGAATTTTTGGAGGCCTTTGGAGTGGAATGGGGGCTCGAAACTTCTTGATTGGTTGGTGTTAAGCCTTAACAGGTGGGTAGATCAAACTAGATAATCAGTTTATCTTTCCAATGAGTCCAAGAAGTTTAAATTATGATAGAATAGCTAGGAGTTATGACCCCCAGACTGGATCACTTAGACATTAGACTAGATCTACAGGAACAATAGTGATTTTGCATGATCTTCTATGTCTTTCAGCTCTTGAGACTCATATTTATCATCTTGGACATTATACTGACTTCCTTTTGCATGTGCAGTAGCAATTTGGTTGATAGAATGTCGATTTTGCATCTCTGGATCAACTGGGTACCTCTGTATGTTCATCCTTCCAAGACAACTCCAGTTGGCTCCTTGATACTCTTGGACCTACAATAAATAATACCAAGCATCAATTTCATCATAAAAAAGTCATTTTCCATCAATTTGGATCAAAAGATATCCATTTGCAATCATGGATTAGTAAAAAATAGCTCATTGGCAATGCCACCTTATAAACAACCTCTTAAATCTAGTGATTTTCACATGATTTTCTACATTTTTTACCATTTTCAAGCACCCATTTGGCCAATATGATGATTAGGGAAGTTTTTGTGGTCATTTGAATCCATTTGGGGACTTTTATTTCATATTTTTCTAGCATTTTCTATAAAAAGTAAGACTTTTAGGGGTCATGGACTTTTCATATGTAGTGGCATTAATTATCATAAAATGTGCCAAAAATCTACACAAACATGATAAAATGTTCATCATGATGTGAAAAATAGATATGCAATTCAAATCCATCAAGAAAATCCAATTTGCTCCTTGAAAAACTCAATTTCAGGCCAAAATACCAAAAAGTGCGGATTTTAGGTTCATCTAACCTTAGCGCGGATTTTGGGTCCATTTGACCTTAGCATGGATATTGGGTCTGTCTGACCTTAGCATGGATTTTGGGTCCATCCGACCTTAGCGTGGATTTTGGGTTCATCCGACCTTAGCGTGGATTTTGGGTCCGTCTGACCTTAGCGCAGATTTTGGGTCCATCCAACCTTAGCACAGATTTTGGGTCCGTCTGACCTTAGCACAGATTTTGGGTCTGACCAACTAAAATGATGCTTCATGAGGTCAGTCGATTCCACTTTTAGTGTAGGTCTGTTGGGTCTATTTTTAGTACTAAGGTTGTTAGAGGTTATTTTAAGCGCTAAGGTCAGTAGAGGCTATTAGCGCTTTTTACAATTGGGGTCATTTTTAGCGCCAGATTTTGAATTGGCCAGGGTGAGAGTATATTTAAAAATATATTTAAGTATTGTAATTTCTTGTACTTTAAAAATTTTTAAATATACTTTTAGGATGTTTGAGATAGGTTCTAGATCCATAAGATTTCATATGCAGATTCTAGAATTTTGAGGTTCCACCAGATTTTAGACTTAGCCATTTTTCAGGATTTTTAGGATTTCAGACTTAGCTAAATCAAGGCTTTAGGACCATGTATCAGGGTGAAAGCATATGGACCCCTTAGTGTAATTTGACATGATTTTGCAACTTTAAGACCTGGAAACTAGGAATTTCAACATGAAACATCTTGCAGAAGCACTTTCAAGGGCAATATCCAGTGACACAAGATTTTAGAGCAAAGTGCAGTAACACCTAATTTTAGCACAAAAGGCAACAAATGACTATCTTTTAAGCACAAGACCACCCAATACACCTCCAAATCAACCCTACACAACATCAAATGACTCCTAAACATGCAAAATACTCAAATCTAGAACAAATCCTGCACTCTAAGTACAAATTCACTTTCTCATGATCATAAGGCAAAAAGGTTGAGACTCCAAGCCAAAGCAAAAGAGGGGGTCTCCATTTGGAAAAATGGGGCATGTGTGCAAGGCACAACACAATCTTAAGGAAGAAAGGAAAAAGGAGGCTACAGAAGATGTTATTTTCCCCTGTGTACTGAGAATTTTGCCAAATTGTATTTTTAACAAGAAGGATCCTATAATTGTTGGTGTTGATATTCTTGAAGGCATTGCAAGGGTTGGAATCTAAACCTAGTCTTTTTGATGTTATGACTTACTGCATCATAAAATATATAGTTTTCCAAATTTATTTGCTTTTATGTTTTAATTCAAATTTAATAATATGTTTTTTCTGCATTATAAAATTTATGGTATTTAATAAATTATTCATATCATGACTAAATTTACTACCAATTAATGGAAACCAGTAAATAAAAATGACTACCATGACTAAATAAATTACCAGTTAACAACAATCAATGACTAAATTAATTACTAAATATATGACCAGTTGACAAAAAAATAATGATTAAAATGACCAAATATACTACCTGTATGCACCAAATATAGATTTTATTGAAAAGATTTTGCAATTAAAACCCTAAAATCTAATATCAAATGCAACAGAAAGATAATGATAAACTATTGAAACCAAATACAAATAATGTTACCAATATTCAAAATGTGGTTGCTCATTGTATTTGCATAACTCTGATATAGTTTTGGTCTGGGAGAGTAAATGAGAAAATGAAATTGATTTTATAAGGTTTGGGGATGGTTCATGGGTAGTTGAACGGATTTTTAGTTAAGTAAACGATAAAAGGTAGTTAGGGATTTCAAGATTTCAGGTTTGGTTAATAATAAATTAAAGTTTTTATATTTAATTTATTATTAACAAGAAATTTTTGGGTTCATAGGTAAATAATAAATTAATTTTAATTTATTATTTACGAGATATGACAAAATTAAAAATTAATTAATTAATTAAAATTAATTAAATCTTTAGATTAGGGGAATAATCATGGATTTAATGATGGTTAATTTTTTGGTGTCTACATTTTGCCTCTCTTTGAGATGATGTTGCGAAGCAATACCGTTTCAAAGAAGATTAAAACATAGTTTGGAATGGATAAAATGGGTTGGATTGGATTGGATGGGGCTCATAATCGAATGGGGCTTTGAGATAATGTTGTGAAGCAATGTCGTTTCAAAGAAGATTAAAACATAGTTTGTAATGGATAAAATGGGTTGGATTGGATCGAATGGGGCTCATAATTGGATGGGGCTCACAAAAATGAAGGATTGGTAGATAATGCCCCCTCAAGAGGATATGCAGGGACGAAGGAGATGGATATGCTCTTGAAAAAGGAAAGGAAGGGAAGGAGATGGAGTTATGTTGATTAAACTCTTAGCAACCAGATGTTTTATATAGCACCTGACGTTATGCACCAAGGTATAAGACCAGGGTGACGATGTGTCCCGTGCCCCAGCATAATACAACCATGTCTAATGTATGAGGAAGTAAACTTAGAGCATTAAAGTACTAATGTACAAAAGGTATAATATGACATTAGATGCAAAGGATAATGTAAAAAGATATTCCAACATACACAATCTATATGAATATTAGCTGGAATGATACGGAAGTGATTCAAATGCAAGATGAAATGATGACACAAGAAAGAAGGAAAGCATGTGCAAATGATTCAAAAACAAACAAGGTGATTGCCCCTATCAAGCTAAAAAACTGATGATCGATTGAATTGATTGATGTTGATAATGATTGATTGATAATGTTGTTGATGTGGGAACGACTTATCCCAAGAACATGAGGATTGTGTTGTTGATATGGGAATGATATATCCTGAGAACAACACTAGGATTGGGAATGATGTATCCCATTGATGATGATGATGATGATGATGATGATTAATCAGGATTACAACAAAGCTACCTGAACAGGACCATGGATGTGATTGGATAATTTGGCCAAATTGATTGACAAGATGAGTATGAACTAAGGAAACTTGCATTTGGATTATTGCTTGGATTGTTGTCAGAGAAATGATATTTTGATTTTTATGGATTTTCAAATGTTTTGATTTTTTAATTTTTTGGGAATATTTTGATGTTTAGCATTAGATTGTATGTGGATAACCTTCAGAGAGCTACCAATGACAAGGAAAAATCCAAACCAAAAGGCAAGGATGATGATAGGATGTAGACAAGCAATAATGGATGGGATAGATAAAAGGATTGGATGGATGGATAAAAGGATGGGCGATAGGATGAAAGTAGGATTTGAATGGATAAAAGGATCTGCAATAGGATAAATGTAGGAATATGCATGGATAATAGGATAAATGTAGGATTGTGAATGGATACAAGGATTCGTGATAGAAGGACAATGTATGGGAAATATATAATATATGGATAGAAGGAGCCTAGGATGTGATCTTCAAGGACTACGTTGCATAGGAATAACCTACCCCCCATGCTCGATATTATGCTGTAGGAGTTAACGAGGTGATTCGGATTAAGATGCATGATGGGAATAATGCTTGGAAGGGATGAATAGACTTATGGAGGACATGCTTAGAAACGGATGGGTGAAATTTGGATTATGACATGAGATGCCAAAAGTATTTTTCCCCTACACTCATCAAGATCAAAAGGAGGAAAGGAGGATGGAAGGTATAATAAGAATGGTATGACAGATATGATGGATAAGGATGGAAAGATAGGATGGAAAATGATAGGATAGGATATGAGATGGGTATATAAGATGGGATAAATGTGATGGGATAGATTAGATAACATGCCCTCAAGTATAAAGCACATAGATAATCACCTACACATGATGCATGTTTGCCAGGTTTTTATCATGGTACTTATCCAAGGCGCCTGTTTACCAGATTTCACCATTAGACGACTGATTTGTCTTTACTATTTTGATTTTTTTTTGACTTTCAGGATATTTGGATGGAATAGGTAGAGACTCAAGATTTTGTTCACATAGCAAGTTGGTGGTTCTGCTAGAGATGGAGGTAAACGTACATAGACGATGTCAAATGTCATTATGCTCAGAGATGTTGGTAGGGGATTGCAGGAGAGAGATATAGATTAAGTGGATAGTGGATTTTGATGTGGAATATGAAAGGTTCATGCAAGGATGGATAGGATATAGTGGATTATGATGTGGACTAGGATAGAAGGATAGTGGAGTAGGTCAGAGATAAAGAGATAGATATGAAGGACTTATGAAAAAGCATGGACCATAGGGACATGATGGAAGAAATAAGTAAGATAGTAGATAGAAGATGGGGAGATGAAGGTATGTGAAAATGTTGTGGAGTGGAAGGGAACCAAGACCAACGGTTCCACACACCGAATTGGATTTTGAATCATTTTATTGGAAGAGGGATTTGGGAGTAATGGAGATGTTATTTGAGGGGATTCCCTATTTAGGTCTTTAGGGACCCAAATGGACTTATGAATTGTAGGATTTTGTGATGGGGAGCGGGATGTTTGGAATTTTAAAATTGTGGATGCTTTAGTTGAACTAGATGCTTTTTGCTTGGGGAGCCAAACCATTTGGGTTTTGAGATTATCTTTTTGAGATGTGGACTTGGGTAGCCTCTTTGGAATTTGATTTTGCTTTGATTCTTCACATTTGTGCCATATGGCATGAGAATTATTGGGATTTTTGGCTTTATGGGTGGAGGCATCCAAAGTTCTATTTGTGAATCCCATGGGGGTGTTTAGGATAGCTTCATGTTTAATCGATGTGTGAATTTGTTGATCATGATTAGGAAATGTAGGGGATTTATGGGAATGGGACGTATGAATGGAGGGATTAATGGATTTTTGGCTAAAGTGATAAGGGGATGTGAGGATAGGAATATTAGGAGTTGGAAGGAGGGGAGGTAAAGTAGATGGAGGGATGTTAGGAGTTGGAAGAAGTGGAGGTAAAGTGGATGAAGGAAGATGAATGATCAAATGCTTTTTGGCTTTGTAGGATAATGGAGGAGGAATGGAAACATATGTTTTATGGGTACAATGAGGTGAGCATAGTTTGGGCTTCTATGGAGTGGATTTAGGAGGTGGAAATGTGGTACCAACATCTTGATATTGCTTACCTTGGGGTGTATATCCAAGGCCATATGAGCGTGGAGGGACTTTGAAATGAATAGGCTCCAAAATACCTTGTTCATGAAGGCCTAAGCCTTTACCTTGATAGTTCATGTTTTGGAGTATGCGGTGGACGATGGGACTAGGTGTGCTTTGGGAACTAGACTTGAGTTCATTATTGGATGGAGAAGTCGTAGATAATGGTTGCTACTCTCTTAGTGAAGAACATTCATTTAGGAAGGAAGTAAGAACAATAGGACATGATGGTGGATTTGAAATGGGATCAATATGAGATGGTGAAGGAGTGATAGGATCTTGATTAACATCATGTTTAAGATCTAATGTATTCATTTGATCATCTATGTGCTTGTGGGGACCAAGCATCTCATCAAAGGAAGTGGATGTTGTGGGACCATGGATCGAAGGAGAATGGATGGGACTAATGGAAGTTTCTTGAGCATGGATAGTATTGGGACCATGAGTGGAAGGAGTGACAAGTTATTGATCATAGAAAAGATATAGGTTGAAAGGAAGAGCTTTGATCTTGATTTGATAAGGATCAAGGTTGATCATGCTTCAGATTTGATTCTTGACATATCTGTTGTGTTGAGATGGAAGTGGAGGTCCGACACTCTTGGATAGGCTTAATGCATGATGTGGAATGAATTGGGCTTATGGTGGGTGGATCTTCAAGAACATTTGAAGGTTCTTGGATAGTTTGTGGACTAGAAGATGGGATTGGAGCAATACGCATAACATTTGGAGGCTCTTGGATATTTTCAATGATATGGATTTGATGGCATGAAAGTGGTGGTTGATTCCTTGCTAGTATCCAATGGATCAAATCCTTCATTAGCACATGGGTGAATGGACAATATAATGGATGGATAATAAGGGTGGAAGGTGTAGGATTAGAATGTAATGGAGGGATAATGGGATTAGGTGTGATAGGAGTGGGATTAGGATCAGGTGGATGGACAAGAGGATTGGATATAATAGGATTGGGGTTTGGGTTAGGTGGGGGGATGATAGGATCAAGACTTGGATTGGGCTTAGGTGGAAAAGTTGATGTTTTAAACTTTAAATGTGTTGGGGATTGGATTAATGGATTAGGATTTGGAAGGTTGGAAGGATTATATGATGGAGGTTCCATAGGGATGGATGGATGAGGAGGACTAGAAGATGGATTGGTGTATGATTCCAAACTTGAGATGATATTTCCCTTGCCAAGAGTATCATTGAGATGGCTTAAGGAGTCTTGATCATGGTGTGAGGAATAACTAGTACTAACATGCTCATATTGTGGAGGATCTTGAGATGGATATTGAGGAATATTCATGAGATTGGTTGATGTGGAGGAACTAGGTTGGAATGATGATGGGGGTGATGCATAGAATTTAGGTTGAATTTGTTGATGTTGTATGGATGATGGTGGTGAAAGTAATAAAGGGATAGAAGAATGAGAAGGCTAGGGGACCAATGGATTAGGATTGGAATCAGATGGAATTTGTTGTTGTTTCATAGATAAAGGTATGGTGGATGATGTGTTAAATGAAGGTTGTGGTTTTTGGGCTAAGATTTGTTGTTGTCGAAGGAGGGCTTGTTTTTGTTGATTTTTTTGTTGAAGATATAAGGTGAGGGGATTTGGTATGTGTGAAAATGAAGCATAGGTAGGGATTGGACCTGTGAGGTTTGAGGTAAAGTTATTGTTGAATAGGTTTGAGGTATGGATGTGTTGGGTTGATATGAGTGGTAGATTGGTTGTGATAAATATTTGTATGAGGTGGATGAAGATGACTTATAGAGTTGGGGTGTTGATGTGGTAGGATGTTGAAATTGTGAAGACAATTGTGATAGTTGTGCCAATTGAAATCTAACATCTGCCTCTTGTTGTAGTGATTGAGCGAGCTGTTGTTGGAATTGGACAAATTGTTGTAGCTAAAGGAATTGGGGATTAATGGATGTCAAGGTTGAGACCTCGGTAGGATTATAGTTTTGTGAGGTTGAGGGCATGGAAGGAAAATCTTGGGTTGTGTTAAGATGATAAGATTGTTCTTGTGGATAATGATCATCATAGATATGTTGAAGCTCTTGTATTTCCTCATGTTCTTGGGATGATAGTGACGTTGGTGGAAACAAATATGGGGAGATATATGGTTCATGGGTATCAAAATATGCATCATGATCTACCAAATTCTCATCATTATTATATCTAGGAGGGCCTCCGCGGAGTATGAGTTTTGGTTTTGGATTTGGGGAAATATATGGTTCATGGGTATCGAAATATTCATCATGATCTACTAAATTCTCATCATTACTATAGCTAGGAGGGCCTCCATGGAGTATGAGTTTTGGTTTTGGATTTGTCCTGGATTTGTTGATGGTCACAACCATTTTGACAAATAAGGATTAGACTAGGTTCTAGGATTGTGAATATGAGTAGGACGATGATAAATGAATTAGGTGGGAAATGGATGGATTGGATGATTTGATCAATTGAAAGAGCTTCTTAGGATTCAAAGTGACAAGGTTCCACTTGAGATGTGACACTGAAGGAGTATAGGTTCCTGATTCTGAAAGCTAAGTTGATGATATAGGAGACAAGTTGTAGTAATGATGATGATCAGGCACACACACATCAATCATATAAGACACACAACAATTTGATTGGTTGTTTTTTATGACACCTTGATGTTTTTCCAACACTTGTAAACATGCATGATTTTAGGCTAAGAAAGGATAATATTTGTTGAATCCCCTAGCTACGCTTATTCAAAGTAGATAGCTCTAGGATCTTGGTAGCACCGCCTCCCCTCCACGGCACTCACTTATCATGCATACCAAGTTCTAGGTTTCCCAAGGCTCATCCCCCCACCAAACCTTAGGATTGTCCCTGCTATCTCAGCTAAGAACCGCAAGAATTGGGGTAGCTTCAAAGGTTACCCTTCTGCGTCAACAAATAGAGGGTGTTTGGTCACTAAACAAAAGGGTTCTAGTGAATATTCAGGGGCTAGCACCCCATGAGAATCCAGCAAGCCACTTAAGGCTCTAACTAACCCTACTAGGAGTTTAATAGACACTATGGTATGCCTTCTTTCGAGCTAGCACTATATGTTGAGCACTAATACTGGTTAGAATTGGCTTTTGCCTTATCCTTAATTTATATAGCAGGCTGGACGAAAGTCCCACTTGGGGTCGTAAATGAGTTCTCCTTGTGGATGTGTCTCAAGAAAAGGCCCACTCTAAAGGGTAACAAAAGCAAGGAAACATGTTGTTTTTGATCTCCCAGATTGCACGAAGCGCAAGGAGAGAGCATACATAATGCCTTTACCTCACACTCACATGGGATTAATTTTAATTCCAAATCCAAATATGTGGTTGGTTATACAAAATGTCAAAAGAATGATTTTGATTCTTAAGATCACTGAGTGGCATGAGAGAAGAGCATATGCATTCAATGATAAAAATGCAAACCACAAGACATGGCAAACACTTGTTAATTTTAACCCTTGCTTATGATGTGATCTAATCTATAAAAAGAAGACACAATGTTTCAAGATTAGATTCTTTGACAATTGAACTTGCAACACACTAATTAGTAGTTTGCAAAATAGTCTCTGATAGGCATAAAGCTATAAGTGAAACGTTAGGACAAGACAAATGAAGCTGCAAAAACCCACAAAATATTAAATGTGCATGTTTGACGTTTGCAAAATGAAAGTCTAAATTTCAAATTATTATACTTGCAAATCTAGGATGAATCTAAAGGAATTGATTGTATTGTTGTGAAGCTCTCCAAATCCCCTATCCAATTCCTATAAAAACGTGAAAATCTGATGAAAATAAAAAAAGTTAGGCCTGTTTGAATAAAATAGCCTCTAAGGGCTAAAAACGGACACTCTGGTGATTTGTTAATTGGCCGTTTGATTTCTATTTCGTCACATATAATAGTTTCTACCGGAGATTATCTCAACATTAAATATCATTATTCAAAAGATAATGAAATGAATAAGAAGAGCACAATAGGTTTCCAAAATGTTAGATAGGTGACAGTGGGTGTTCTGTCTAAAGTTGTGATAGTCAAGGAACTTTTATGAGAACTCCATTTAAAGAAACAATAAGCCTTTTGCATTGGTAAACCTTTGAATTCCGTAATAAATATTAAACATCTGCCTCCATTAATGTTCAAAGTTCAAATTTTTTATCAAATGTAAACAAACGCTTATAATACCATATAGGATTTGATAACAACAATGAAAACAATGATGTGACCAATAAAAGCTATTCCAATGGTAATACTTGACAGCAAAAATGTTCAAACTGTATTCAATAAGTTGAGCCTCCACAAAAACCACGAATATAGTTGGGAACAAGATAGTGATGCAAAAGGTTGTATGGCCTATGAGAAGAACACGAACAACATTTTGGATAATTTATGCTTTAAATATTATGGTTTATAGCATTTTAAATTACTGTCATGGCTCTTTTAAATAGACTCCTGGCTCCATACAACATAAATAACACTTGCACCCATAAGATGTTCAAGAAAGATGTCAAGAGAAGAAATCAACGAGTTCAGAAAATTTTCAGGAAAGATGTCGACAAGAACAACCAACAAGTTTGGGAAAATTCACCAGAGGATTCAAGGAATATGCTGATGGAACAACTGAGGAGTTTACAAAGCATTTTGCAGCAGTTTAAGGAATACGTTGATAGGAATAATCCACAAGTTTAGAAAAGTTCCAGCATGAAATATTTTTATGGTGTGAGACACTTTTCCAGGCATAAATATGAGGTTAAAAGGATATGTCGATGCAAACAAATGACAATACAAATATAAAAGCCAAACTAGCAACTTGCACCCATATTAGATTTCAGGGATATGCCACCAGAACAACCTAAGAGTTTAGAAAATCTTCCAGTCATTCACATCCATGGAGGATTTCATATTGTAGATGAATGTACTAACTGATAATAAAACCCTAAAATATCACAAAACAAACAGCCAACAAAATAGCCGATGATAACTACTCAATATAACTTCCAAAACTAACAACCACCCACTAGAAACAAAGCATAACATAATATTTCATCTGATATCCCTTAAAGATGGAGCAAAAAATATGGCGTCTATCGATCACAATGATCATTCAACAAAGGAGCATGCAAAATAAATGATATAAAGATCATAGTTTATGCCATATGCAAAGCAACAAAAATTGGTCCATGAGAAGCACATTTCTGATTTTCATAATAAATCAATGCTGGGAGAAATTCTTTTGACTCTAAATTTTAGGTTAGGAAAACTGTCTAAGAGTATACAAATTACCTATTGTTTGATCGGCTACACAGAAGGTTTAACAAGTTTTGATAACAAAGAGATTTCATGTAAAGAATATTGACAGCTAGTGCACAGAAAATGTTACTTATAAGCAACTTAAGATTACAATTTTATGATAAGTAGCAGCATGTTCAATAGAGGAGTCTAGCAACCTGAGCTATCTCTAGAAATGCACCAAAAACTTGCAAGCTTTCAAACCACAGCACTTGCAAACAAATGATCTTCAAAGGGGTGTTCATGTCAGGTTCACCATTGTATGCACTAGATATAGATTTTATTGAAAAGATTTTGCAATTGAAACCCTAAAATCTAATATCAAATGCAACAGAAAGATAATGATAAACTATTGAAACCAAATACAAATATGTTACCAATGATTCAAAATGTGGTTGCTCATTGTATTTGCATAACTCCGATATAGTTTTGGTCCGGGAGAGTAAATGAGAAAATGAAACTGATTTTATAAAGTTTGGGGATAGTTCACGGGTAGTTGAACGGATTTTTGGTTAAGTAAACGATAAAAGGTAGTTATGGATTTCAAGATTTTGGGTTTGGTTAATAATAAATTAAAGTTGTTAGATTTAATTTCTTATTAACGACAGATTTTTGGGTTCATAGGTAAATAATAAATTAATTTTAATTTATTATTTACAAGATACGGCAAAAGTAAATATTAATTAATTAATTAAATCTTTAGGTTAGGGGAATAATCATGGATTTAATGATGGTTAATTTTTTGGTGTCTACACTATCAATAGATGGAAATTAGTTAATACAAATGACTAAATATACTACCAATGGATGGAAATTAGTGACTAAATAAATGACTAAATATACTACCAATTAACGGTAATTAATGATTACAATGACTAAATTAATGACTAAATATACTACCAAATTGATGATTAAATATACTACCAAATTGATGACTAAATATACTACCAATTAACGGTAATTAATGATTACAATGACTAAATAAATGACCAGTTAACAACAATCAATGACTAAATTAATGACTAAATATACTACCAAATTACCAAATATACTACCAAATTGATGATTAAATATACTACCAGATTGATGACTAAGTATACTACCAAATTAATGACTAAATATACTACCAAATTAATGACTAAAATTTGTTTAGTCATAAATTTGGTCGTGAGATAAATGACTAAAAATAAACTACCAATGGTCACGTGACCAAACTAATGGTCACATGACTAATTTTTGGTAGTTTTTTTAGTCATGTATTTCTATTTTTCTACTAGTGGTAATAGATGGCTGTGAAATCTTTGTTGATGAACTAGATTTCCACTTCATCCTACTCTTATATTTACTAGGATCTAGTGCTGCCATATAATTGACAATATATTTTGCACATGCTTCTCTATTACTATTTTCCATCTAAAATACAATGTCAATTTCAACATATAGTCAGTTTAATAAAAAATTGAAATAAATAACACAATGCAAATTAAACCAAAAAGCCATACACTTACTCCAAATTTGTCCATTTTGTCTTGCAACCTACCTCGGCCAAATGTATATCCAGCCCTCACATTATCTCTTGCTCTCTTGCCTTTGTTACTCTTTGCCAAATATTCTTCAGAATGCATACTTTCTTTCAATGCCTTCCACTATTTGGGACATAGAGTAGAGTCTAACCTCTCTTTTCCCTCCATGATTGCTTTTCTGCAATTGTATCTAAAATCGTTCATCAAAATTCTCATCTTTTTCTTATAATATTTTCTAGAGATTTGTCAACTAGTAGTCTCAAAAGTATTTTCCATTTTTTGTATAACATTTTCCACATATCTATTGGGAATTAAGGTGTCTCAACCTTGGCAATTCCTTGTATTTTTACATTGTATTTATTTATTAATTGCCTATTGTATTAATTGGATGTAAATCCTGTGTTGTCATATTGTGGGAGTTGGCATGGTAATGTGTCATCCTACATGGCATATGACCACATGTATTTTTTTCCTCAGATGAGGAGATAGGCGTCCCACTTAGTGGTAGGAATATTTTGCCATGTGTTAGCATCTTGGATGTTGTGTAAGGGAATATTGACCGTAATAGTCATGATAGTTTCCTATGATGAAGTTATGACATGTAAGAGTCAGAAATAAGAGATTCTATGATAGGTGAAGACATGTGTCAAAGAGCATCTTTGAAAAAAGCATCTTTGGGTGCCCCAAGGTGGACTATGACATGTTGTAAAAGAATATGCTATTTATAGCATGTGTATAACAGATTCTCTTATAGCTGTAAGTTATGACAGCTATGATAGATTCTATGACGGTTGTAAGAGTCGTAAGAGCATCTGTCATAGCCCATTTTAGAAATAGGTGATCTCCTTGGGATGGGGTGACTTGACAACTATCAAGAGCATCCTACAAAGTTGGACAAGTGTCCATAGGCATGGGTTTTGGGCCATGAGGCCATGTTGGACACCCATCCCTATGTGGAGCCATATTTGCCTTGTATTTGTTATATAAATAGGTGCTTTTGAGAGGAGATGTATTATACGTTTGACAGGTATTGTTATGCTACCAGTTTGTCTCTAAATATGAGTGTCGAAGACTCTTGAGAGCTTCCATTGCAAGTGTATTGTAAACCAATTCAGTTTTGATAATACATTGTGCTGGTTTTGGAGTGTGGAGTTTTTCACTCGATAAGGGTTTTCCCCACGTATGTCTTGTGTCTCTCTTCTTCTGTCTCACTTTCTTGTTTATGTGTTTGCTGCAATATCTCTGTTAGTGGTTTAACATTTCTATAATAGTAAGGATAAAATTGAATTTGCACTCTCCTCCCCTCATTAGATTAGTGTAGGAAGCGATTTCCGTAAACCTAGCTTCCTTTCAGTTGGTATCAGAGCCTGGCCAATTTTGGTTCTAGCTGCTGGATAGGGTTTTTTGAGCTAATGTTAGGTTGAGTGGGAGTGTTGTGCAAAGTATTCTATATCTTTTTGCAGTAAGGAGATGGAAACCACATCCGAAACATTAGAGGTTGAGAAATTCAATGGCACTAATTTTGAGTTGTGGAAACTCAAGATGGAGGACCTACTTATTGATCGTGATGTATGGGAAATTGTATCAGGTGTGAAACCTACATCAATGTCACAAGCTGATTGGGATCTCAAAGATTAGAAGGCTAAGGGTCTCATAAGACTCTATTTAGTTGAATCTGTCCTATTGAATGTCCATGAGGAGAAGAGCATGAAAGATATTTAGAAGAAGTTGGGTGACGTTTATTAGGCCAAGTCCTTAGTAAACAAACTTTTCCTGAAAAAGAAGTTGTTCACTCTGAAGATGGAAGATGGAGGATCTGTTGTGAATCACATGAATGATTTTAACATGATTTTTGCACAGTTGACATCTATGGGTGTGAAAATGGAGGAGAAGGATCGATGCATGACCCTACTTTGTTCCTTGCCAGATTCATGGGATCATCTTGTCATGGCTATCAGAAGCACCACTACCACCTTCAAGATGGAAGATGTGGTATCTTCGTTGCTATCTAAAGAGATGCGGAGAAAGTCTTCTCAGGTAACCAAAGAGGCTCTTGTAGTTCGTGGAAGACTCAAAGAGAAAGGGAAAAGGAAGGACAAGAAAGGTGATAAGGGAAGATCCAAATCCCATGGGAGATCCAAATCTCCTGGAAAGTCCAAGGTTCTTTGTTGGAACTGTAGTAAAACCAGGCAAGAGGAGAAGAAAAATAAGAAGAAATCTCCTGATTTAGATTCTGACAAGTCACAAGATGATGGTGATGCCTTCATCGTAGCCCTGGCCACCCGTGCATCTAATGATGTGTGGTTGATTGATTCTGGTACATCATTCCACATGACCTCACATCGAGACTGGTTCATGAAGTATAAAGAGTTCAATGGTGGAAGAGTGTACCTGGGTGACGACTCTCATCTGAAGATTGTTGGTCATGGAAGAGTCTCAATCCAATTCCCTGATGGATGAGTGAAGGGAATCACTGGAGTTATGCACATTCCAGGCCTTGCACGAAACCTACTTTCTGTAAGTATGTTGAATGATGCAGGTGTGCAGGTTGTCTTTTCAAAGGATGGATGGAAGGTGAGTTTTTGTGTTTCTTGTGATTTTTGTGGTGGTATGAGAAACCCGTGTGAGATCTACCTCCCAGCTCGGGGGTGACCCACTAGCAGGTCTATGGTAGGGAGGAGGGTGATTTGTGTGGCTTGGCTTTTCCCCTTCTTGGTATTTTGGAGCTTGGGAGAAAAGTTCACTTTAGTCTTAGTTGCATTATCTTGTTGGCTGATATTTGAGAGCCATGGCCTTGGAGGCCTTATTGTATTTTGTGGTCAAGTTGGAACTCTCCATGTTTCAGTGTGAAATGAAAATTTTCCCCATGTTGCAAATGTTTCCATCAATTTATTTATGAAGTTTAGTTGTTGTTGTCAATGAAGGAAAATAATTCTTGCTAGCCTTAAATGTAGATTTTCTCTTCATATGTTCATGTGTTTCTTGGTATGGGAAGAGTATATTTATTGTTAATACATTTATTTGTGTACAAATGCCAACGTTGTTGTTCTAAATGTTAGGATAGAAAGGGAAATAAATCAGTTTTTATTTGACATGTTTCTTAGAAACAAAAGAAAAATGTGTATATTTTCTCATGTTATTTTCTATCTTAAAAAAAATATATAATGAAACTATTTTAATGTTCTTGTTGTCAAAAAAAAAAGTACCTAAAAGCTCTCCTCAATGTTGATTTAAGTTAGTTAAATTTCTACTATTATGTTAAGTTGTACACACACACACACACACACACACACACACACACACACACACACACACACACACATATATATATGTCTATATTTTGACTAAAAACATATTTCCAAACCATTGTTATAATGGTGCAACATAGAGTATATATAACTGTGTATACACACACACACACACACACTATATATATATATATATATATACACATTTATTATAAATAAACTAGATTTAAATGTAATAACAATCAAATAGTGATATTGTACAGAGTTACATTTAACAGAGACTATATTTATAAAGGAAACTAAATTTATTTCAATGGTCGAACCTACATTTGATAGGGTTTTGAGATTGTTTTAAGGAAAGAAACAAAAAAAAAATTGAAACCATGCTGGATGGTGGCTGACCACTGAGACTGCATTATGAGAGGGTGTGGGGAGGGGGCTAAAACCCCCACCCACATCCATGGGTGTGGGTGGGGGTTTTGGCCCCCTCCCCACACCCAATGCTCTCTAAACCAAACTAAAACCTGCGCTCCTCTTGCATGTTCAGCGCTGGTTATTATGGCCACTGCCACTTGACTTGAAATCTGTCATAAAACACTTTCATTACTCTACATTTTTTTGAGGTTCCTTCCATTGATCAAGAATATTAAATGCAATTATATATATATATATATATATATATTGTCCTTCTCAGTAATTTTTACATAAAAAAGAATCTCTCAGATCTATATCATAAAATGTATATATATAAATATATGTGCATAATAAAATAAAAAGAATATCTATGTGATATATTTGTATAAATGAAAGGGCATACCATTGTGTATACCTCCATTCCCATGGCTGCCCAAATTTTAACCTGCAAAAGAAAATGGAGAGAAAGGAAATGAAGGAGAGGAGAGGAAAGAAAGAATAAGAATTTCTTGACTTCATTCATGGCTGCCTCAGATTACCTGCAAGAAAAAAAAAAAAAAAAGGAAAATAGAGAGAAACAAAAAGAATGTGAGAATAGAGAAGAGAAAAAAGAAGAGATAGGGTTAGGGTAGAGAATAGAAATTAATAAAATATAAGAGAGGTTTTAGGGTTGAGGAGTTGAGTGGGAAATTAGAATAAAGTTTATTTTATTTTATTTCATTTCCTTTACACGTGAATTTTGAGTTTCCCTCTTCTATTTCTTTTGAAATTTATTATTTTTCTATGTCCTTTTTAATCTTGGGTTCTTCTCATATGGGAGGAGGATATTTATTTATCTATGCTAGATTTTAATACTATCTAGAAATTTAATATTGTAATGAGGAGTTTTAATTTAAATGTCTAATTACATTTTTGGGATAATGTAGTTAGCATATTATGCGGGCTTTTTTTCTATCTTTTTTATGCCTTTTAATTTTTAGGATTCTAAATTAATCTTTTTATAAGTGGGCTTTGATTTATTTAATTTGGAAATCCTTTTTATTGTCTTAATTTTGCTTTTCTAATTTTTATGGGTTGGGGAAAATTGATTTGTTTCTTTTTTGGGGTATATTATATTTAATACTTTTACGAGGACCATATAATTGTATTATAATTTATTTAGTTAGGGTGAGGTTATTATCCTTAAGTCCTCTAACTTTTGGGGGGATTATATTTGACCTTGTTAGAGTAAATTTAATTGTTTGGGCTACTTTTATTAGTTGGGTTATATTATTATATTTTATTTAGAGGTAATTAATTACTTGATTGTTCTATTTAATTTAATGAGTTATCAAATGGGGGCCAAAGTTTATAATGTTATTTATTAATTTAATTTTACCTCGATTTAATTGAATAAATATAATTGTTGGAATTATATTTATTCGTAGATTTTTTTTAATTTGGGATTAATTATTTAAAGTTTCATTTAATTTGATTTTTGATTATTTAGGCAGAAATTTTTATAATGTTATTAGATAGATTTAATTTAATGTTTTTATTTAATTTTTCTCCTAAATGTTTGAGAGGGTGTCCCTTTTTAATATATTTTTCAAATGTTAAAAATGCGTTATGCTGCCAAAATTTTTTGAGACTTAGGGTAGTTAATTTAAATGAGACCCCTTGTCATTAGTTACACTTATTGTTTTACCTTGCAATTATTAGTTTTAACAAAGGCATTTTTTTTAATCTACTTTTTTATACCATAGAATTAGGGTTGGATTTTGCCTCCTTTTAGAATCATGTCACTCACTTAGGAAACTTAGGGTTCAGGTCCATTCGACCCTAACCCTAGTAGCAACGCTCCTCACATCGCATAACCTCCTAGTCGACTATCATCACACAGGGGATTGGGTATGTAAATGCTCTTCCCAGAAATTAATTGACATGTTTACGCCTTAGGCGTATTGCCACTGAGCACCCTGACGCATGTGAGGGGGTTTCTAGGGACATGTGGAAAAGTTTTTGATATTTCATGTCATGACCACATGACACGTGTGTTGCGTGTCATGACTACATGGGAAATGTGGGCATAACTTTTGGTATCAGAACCCAAGTTTAAAAATTGGGCTTGTTTGGGCACATTATATATTCTACAATTTTGATTAATTTGTAAATATGTTGTTCTTGTACGATGCCTCCTTGATGAATTAGGTGAGAGTACTCATGCGCTGCAGTGTCCATAGAGATACAGAATGAGAATGAGTCTGCATCAGATAGTTAGGGACCACTAGCTCCACTAGAGCAGTAGGCACCGTAGGCACCACTAGTACCTGATATCAGACCATAAATCTTACAGGTTCTACAGGTAGTGTTAGATAGGTTACCACTGGCCGTAGTTTAGTCACGTATCGAGCCATGTGCTAAGCCCTGTGTTGATCCACAAGAGGAGCCATGCATGGAGCCATGAGCAGAGTCATGTGTGGAGCCCCACATCGAGCCGCGAGAGGCACCACGTGTGGAGCCTTACATTGAGATACCTGATATGATAGTGGAGAAGGTTGTATCAGCTTACAGATCTCATAGCAGGAGCTCTCCACATCATGCTAGGCAAGAGGAGGTGGTGAGAGTAGAGTAGATTTTTCATAGGCCTTATAATTTTGGTGCGGATGAGCCTATCTGAGGGCACAGAGACTGAGGAGACTCTATTAAGGATTTGTTTAGGCTGAATCCACCTACATTCACCTGGACCACAGAGGAAGCTGAAGCAGAGGCTTAGCTTATTAGCTTAGATAGGTGCTTCGTGTTGCATCCTTATGAGGGCAACACGAAGGTAGGCATGGCGGTCCACCTGTTGAGAGATGTAGTAACAACTTGGTGGTGCACTAAGGAGTGCAAGCACTGCTTATTGTTGGATACACTTTCATGGGATACATTCATTGAGCACTTTAATGCGTGATATATGTCAGACCACTACAGGCAGTGTCATATAGACGAGTTCCATGATTTACAGCAGCAAGGGTTTACTGTAGCATAGTATGAGGCTAGGTTCACCGAGTTGTCATGTTATGTAGAGTATCTACATGATGAAAAACTTATGGTTCACAAGTTTATCAAAGATTTGAATCATGGGATAGTAGGGCCTATGCACATGGCAGACCCCCAGACTTTGAGTGAGGCTGCTGAGAAGGCATACATTGACGAGGAGATATAGGGATGAGGACATAGTTCACGCCCTTAGTTTCAGGATCATGGACAGCAGTAGCAGTAGAGTTACCATAGACCACCACTGCCACCTCAGAGAGGAGGGTTTAGTTCTGAACCCTTACCTCAACCTCCATAGTAGCAGTAGTAGCAACATCAAAAGGGTCCACGTAGAGACTGGCGATAGCAGGTACCTACTGTAGGACCTGCATTGTCGCAGCAGTCCTTCAGAGGGTCACAAGGGTCCACAGGTTAACCTGGACAACAACAGTTGAGAAGGACACAAATAGGACATGTTCAGGCTCGGGGACCATGTTATGTATGTGGTGGTGAGGGTCACTTAGCTAGAGAGTGCCCACAGGGATTTACAGTTGGGGAACAACCTCATGCCGAAGGATCTGAGCATATAGTTGGGGATGTGGGTAGGTCCCACCACATGTTTGTAGTGGTTGATAACTGTGAGGCTGACTTTTAGACCCCTGTTATCGAGACTAGAAGTAGAGGCAGATGAGTAGTTGGCTTTGGAGCCAATTCGCATATTGGCTCATCAGACACTGGGCCTTTGAGGTCAAGAACTGGACTAGGTTAGGGTCCAGTAGGATCGGTATGATGAGGTCATGACGACTTAGGAGGATGCAGCTAGATTGAGGACACTCTATCCTCACCTTTTTGACGACTTCCAGGAGGAAGTTTAGTCTTAGGGAGGGAGGAATTGAGGCTGATTTATTTCACTTCCCTATTTTGATCATTTCATATTATAGTTGGAGACATTTTTAGATATTTAGAGACTATTGATTTTCATTAAGCAAATTTAGACTATATTTCCTAATTTTGGATTAGCTTTGATTAGTTATGTGGTGATTTGATTAGATTCTATTTTGATGCTCTTGTGATGTTAGACATATGTGAGACATTTGATGATGATTATTGATGTTGATTATGAGCTCATTATATGGATTGTTATTGGATTCTGATTCTGAGATATTAGATGGAAAATGCAATTTTAAATCTTAATTATGATGTGAGTTGTTTAATGTTGTGTATGAATTATATGATGACATGATTATTATTTTTTGTTGCTTTGGCTATGATATATCTATGTTCGATTGACCATTTGATCGAGTGCGCCAGTGATTTTCTAGGCCACAGAAAATCAGAGGTAGATCTCACACTTATGTAATTCCTTGTTAAGCTGATCCATTCCCAAGAGGGATGAGGATCACGTTTGATCAAATGATGTTTTTGTGAATGCTTGAATTTAATTATTGGCCTAGTTCACCCTTTTATTTGATTTAAATTATGTGTTGAAAAACTTATGTTTTAATTTACACCATTTAGTGTTCTTTTTATTTTTGGGCCATTTAATGTGATTTTAGATGTTCCTAAGTGTTTATTAGAATTCCAAACTTACCCTAGGTGGTACCCTTAGGGTCTAGAGTCCATTTAGACTTACTAAACCCTAGGGTAACTCCCATCTAGTCACTCTAAACTTGGGTTTAGTAAAAGTGACAAATTTTCAAAATGGCTAAGGGTGGGAGATGAGTCATGCCTTGGAAAAGGCCCATCTCCCTTCCCAAATCTTGGGGATTCCTCCACCATGAACACTTGGAGGGTCTTCAAGACCCCCAAGTGTGTGAGAACCTCCCTTATCCTTATGGAGCCACAAGGAGAGTTGCCACCTCTCCACTTGGGCTCTCACACAAGTGTGAGCACAAGTGGATAAGGTGAGGGTTTGAATGGATTAGAGGGTGATACTTGTCACCCTCACACTCCTTCTCCCTTACAAGTGGCATGGGATGAGGAAGGAGAAGGTGACAAGTGTCGCCTTCTTATTCCTCAGGGCCTAATTTGAAGGCCTATTTTATCTCCTCTTGGAGAGGAGTTGGGGGTTCTTGCTTTTTGAAATTTTTCTATCTTTGGAGGTTTTTGGGAAGGAGTTGGAGAAAACTTGGAGGATTGGAGACTTGGAGAAAGCTTGTCGGCTCTTCTTCAATGTGCATCCATTGTTGGGCTCTAAAGGTAAGCCCTATGGCATGAGCCATTCCTTATACTTGTTTCATTTTTGTTTATGTGATTGGAACTTTGTGTTGGGTGTTATTTTCTTTTATGTGGGTTTTGGGTGTTGGTAAGAGCCTCTCCATTTGGAGAAAATGCTCAACTTGTAAGGGGTGGGGGAGAGTGAACCTCCTTGAGGTCATTCTCTAGTGTTATGGAGTATTTTAGTTGGAAGGAGCACCATGGTGATTTTGAGTTTCATGGAGATATTATTTTGGCTTGAGGCCTTGTGGTATTATGATCATTGAGTTTTGGAGTAACCTCTTGCATTGAGGAGTCCACTTCCCTACCCCTCTAAACTCATTTCAATGAGTTTAGTTTTGTGCATATCCTTAGGTGAGTTTTTGTGTTGCTTCTAATTTTTGTGGTGGTATTAGAAACCCGTGTGAGATCTACCTCCCAGCTCAGGGGTGGCGATTTGCATGGCTTGGCTTTTCCCCTTGTTGGTGTTTAGATTTTTGCAGGTTCTGTTGATGTTTTGGAGCTTGGGATAAAAGTTCACTTTAGTCTTAGTTACATTATCTTGTTGGCTGATTTTTGAGAGCCATGGCCTTGGAGGCCTTATTGCATTTTGTGGTCAAGCTGGAACTCTCCATATTTTGGTGTGAAATGAAAATTTTCCCCATGTTGCAAATGTTTCCATCAATTTTTTTATGAAGTTTAGTTGCTGTTGTCAATGAAGGAAAATAATTCTTGCTGGCCTTAAATGTAGATTTTATTCTTGATATGTTCATGTGTTTCTTGGTATCGGAAGAGTATATTTATTGTGAATACATTTATTTGTGTACAAATGCCAATGTTGTTGTCTAAACATTAGGATAGAAAGGAAAATAAATCAGTTTTTATTTGACATGTTTCTTAGAAACAAAAGAAAAATGTATATATTTTCTCATGTTATTTTTTGTCTTCAAGAAAAATATACAATGAAACTGTTTTAATGTTTTTGCTGTAAAAAAAAAAAAGTTCCTAAAATCTCTCCTCAATGTTGTATATATATATATACATTTTATTATAAATAAACCAGATTTAAATGTAATAAAAATCAAATAGTGATATTGTGCAGAGTTACATTTAATAGAGACTATATTTATAAAGGAAACTGAATTTATTTCAACGGCCAAACCCAAATTTTATAGGGTTTTGAGATTGTTTTAAGGAAAGAAACAAAAAAAAAAATGAAACCATGGTGGACAGCAGCCACAACCACCACCCACCACTGAGACTGCATCCTAAGAGGGTGTGAGGAGGGGGCTAAAACCCCCACCCACACCCATGGGTGTGGATGAGGGTTTTGGCCCCCTCCCCACACCTAATGCCCTCTAAACCAAACTAAAACCTGCGCTCCTCTTGCATGCTCAGTGCTAATTATTATGGCCACCACCACTTGACTTGAAACCTACCATTAAACACTTTCATTACTCTACATTTTTTTTAGGTTCCTGCCATTTATCAGGAATATTAAATGCAATTATATATATATATATATATATATATATATATATATATATATATATATATATACTGTGCTTCTCAATAATTTTTACATAAAAAAGAATCTCTCAGATTTGTATCATAAAATGTATATATATAAATATATGTACATAATAAAATAAAAAGAATATCTATGTGATATATTTATATAAATGAAAGGGCATACCACTGTGTATACCTCCATTCCCATGGCTGCCCAAATTTTAACTTGCAAAAGAAAATGGAGAGAAAGGAAATGAAGGAGAGGAGAGGAAAGAAAGAAGAAGAATTTCTTGACTTCATTCATGGTTGCCCTCAGATTACCTACAAGAAAAAAAAAGGAAAATAGAGAGAAACAAAAAGAATGTGAGAATAGAGAAGAGGAAAAAGAAGAGAATAGGGTTAGGGTAGAGAATAAAAATTAATAAAATATAAGAGAGGTTTTAGGGTTGAGGATTTGAGTGGGAAATTAGAATAAAATTTATTTTATTTTATTTCATTTCCTTTGCATGTGAATTTTGAGTTTCCCTCTTCTATTTCTTTTGAAATTTATTATTTTTTTATGTGCTTTTTAATCTTGGATTCTTCTCATATGGAAGGAGGATATTTATTTATTTATGCTAGATTTTAATACTATCTAGAAATTTAATCTTGTAATGGGGAGTTTTAATTTAAATGTCTAATTACATTTTTGGGATAATGTAGTTAGCATATTATGTGGGCTTTTTTTCTATCCTTTTTATGCCTTTTAATTTTTAGGATTCTAAATTAATCTTTTTATAAGTGGACTTTTATTTATTTAATTTAGAAATCCTTTTTATTGTCTTAATTTTGCTTTTTTGATTTTTATGGGTTGGGGAAAATTGATTTGTTTCTTTTTTGGGGTATATTATATTTAATACTTTTAGCAGGACCATATAATTGTATTATAATTTATTTAGTTAGGGTGAGGCTATTACCCTTAAGTCCTCTAACTTTTGGAGGGATTATATTTGACCTTTTTAGAATAAATTTAATTGTTTTGGCTATTTTTATTAGTTGGATTATATTATTATATTTTATTTAGGGGTAATTAATTACTTGATTGTTCTATTTAATTTAATGAGTTATCAAATAGGGGGCAAAGTTTATAACGTTATTTATTAATTTAATTTTACCTCGATTTAATTAAATAAATATAATTGTTGGAATTATATTTATTTGTAGATTTTTTTTTGCAATTTGGGATTAATCATTTAAAGTTTCATTTAATTCAATTTTTGATTATTCGGGTGGAAATTTTTATTATGTTATTAGATAGATTTAATTTAATCTTTTTATTTAATTTTTCTCCTAAATGTTTGAGAGGGAGTCCCTTTTTAATATATTTTTCAAATGTTAAAAACATGTTATGCTGCCGAAATTTTCTAAGACTTAGGGCAATTAATTTAAATGAGACCCCTTGTCATTAGTTACACTTAATTTTTACCTTGTAATTATTAGTTTTAACAAAGCATTTTTTTTAATCTATTTTTTTATGCTCTAGAATTAGGGTTGGATTTCGACTCCTGTCGGAATCATGTCACTCACTTAGGAAACTTAGGGTTTGGGTCCATTTGACCCTAACCCTAGTAGCAACACTCCTCACGTTGCATAACCCCCTAGTCAGCTATCATCATGCAGGGGATTGCGTATGTAAATGCTCTTCCCTAAAATTGATTGACATGTTTATGCCTTAGCCGTATTGCCACCGAGCACGCTGGTGCATGCGAGGGGACATGTGAAAATATTTTTGATATTTCCTGTCATGACCACATGACAAATGTGGACATGACATGTGTGTTGCATGTCATGACCGCATGGAAAATGTGGGCATGACAGTAGTATAGAAGATGTAGCTGCAGTGGGAGATTTGGTTGTGTTTGTTTTGTTGATCTTGAGTTGTAATTATGGCCGAATCTATTATTTCCTCTACCACTTGTTTGGACATTAAGAAGTTCAACAAAATGGGGTATGAGCTGTGGAAGCTAAAAATAGAATATTTGTTGGAAGAAAGAGAAGAAACTTAACAATGTCTCTCAAGATGAATGGGATAGAATGGATAAGAAGGCACGAGGAACCATTTGTTTGTGTCTTGCACATTCTATCATGTTGAATGTCGTGAGGGAAGAGACCGCATATAGTTTGTAGAAATGATGGGTTGATATTTACCAAGCCAAAAGTATGGTAAATAAACTTTATTTAAAAAGAAAATTGTTTTCCATGAAAATGAGAGAGGGTGATTTAGTTGCGGAGCATTTAAATTCATTTAATTTGTTGTTGAGTTAGCTTGCATTTTCAGATGTTGATGTTAATGAGGAAGATAAATGTATCTTACTTCTTTGTTCTTTACCTAAGTCTTGGGAGAATGTTATACTAGATATCACTGCTAACCTCAAAGATCCAAAGTTGTATGCACTTGTTTCAGTGCTACTATCATAGGAATTGAGGAAGAAGAGTTTGGATAGTTCAGGGGAGGCTCTCAATATTAGGGGAAGGTCTAGGGAAAGAGGAGCAAAAGGAGATAAAAAAGGGGCTAAGGACAAGTCTAAGGTCTGATCTAGGACTCCTAGGAAGTAGAATAGAGTTAAGTGTTGTAACTGCAATAAAAGGGGACATGTGAGGAAGGAGTGTAGAAACCCAAAGAAATAGTGGGAGTGTGCTTCAGATAAGTCATCGAATGTAGGTGAAGATGTTTTACTTTCAGCATGTAATGTTGAACTTCTAATGATCACTGGTTGGTTAACTCAGGATGCTCGTTTCATATGACCCTGCATAAGGATGGTTCTCCACATATGAAGAGTATGATGGAGGTAGTATCTACCTTGGAGATAACTCTACATATTTGATAGTTGGGAAAGGCAAGGTATTGTTGTGTTTTAGTTATTGGAGGATTAAAACCCTCCCTAGTGTTTTTCATGTTCTTGGATTAGCTAGAAATTTGATTTCAATTTCGAAGTTGAATGATTTGGGAATGGATGTAACATTTGACAAGCATGGTTGTAGATTGGTGAGAGGGAACTTGGTGGTGACAAAAGGGAAGAGATTGGGAAAATTGTTTAAGATTGAATCCACTAAAGTTTGTAATGCCTCTTATGTATTTAAGGCTAGTACTGAAAATACATGTATGTTGTGGCACTGTAGATTGGGTCACACAAGTAATAATGTTTTAAAAATGATTAAGAATAAAGATTTTTTAGACAATATTCCTTACTCTGATGAGCATTTTGATTTATATGAGCATTGTGTGTTTGGTAAACAAAATAGAAAATCATTTCCTTTAGGAATCAATAGAGCAAAAGAGAAGTTAGAAATTATTCATACGGAAGTGTTTGGACCTATGGATAATGATTCTATTGGAAAACCTTTTTATTTTGTTACCTTCATTGATGATGTATCTAGATTTACTTGAATTTATTTTATGAAACACAAATATGAAGTTTTCACTAAGTTAAAGGAATTTAAAGTCCTAGTAGAGAACCAATCGAGATTGAAGATAAAAATATTAAGATCTAACAATGGAGGTGAATATTTCTCTAAGGAATTTGACGAGTTTTGCAAGCATGTAGGTATTATTAGACAAAAGACAACTCCTTATACACCACAACAGAATGGTGTTGCAGAAAGGATGAACCGAACAATCATGGAAAGAGCTAGAAGTATGTTGAGTGATGCACATGGACAAATGCTTTTGGGTAGAGGTTGTGCACGTACTAATTGCTACTTTCTAAGTTTAGATCTCCTTCTAAGGATCTTGATTTGACACCTTATGAAGTGTAGACATGTAAGAAACCTTATGTTTCACATTTAAGAGTTTTTGGCTGTGAGACTTTTGTTCATGTGCCTAAGGAAAAGTAATCTAAGTTAGATCCAAAACCTGAAAAGTGTACAGTCGTTGGATATGTTGTTAATGTCAAAGGTTATAAGATTTGTAATCCACTAACCCACAAGATTATCTATTCTAGAGTTGTTATTTCCAGGGAACTTAGAGTTATTTCTAAACCCAAGTAGCCAAAATAAAAAAATAAGGTAAAGAAAGTGTACTTTGATTTAGAGTAGGAAGATGCACCTTAGGAAGAATAGAATGATGGATTGGGGGGTGAAGAAGAAGAAGAAGATTCAAGTAGTTCTAATGAAGATGAATCTATTGTTAAGGAAGAAGTTGGTATAGATGATCATGTAGAAGAACAAGTTGAGACTCTTACTCCACCCTTGAGGAGATCCACAAGATAATGGAATCTAGTTGACAGGCATAGCCCACCAGATTTTCATTATATGTTTACTTTATTGAGTATTAATGATGAGCCTAGATCCTACAGGGAAGCCATTTCTACAAATAATAGTGAGTCTTGGTAGTTAGCCATGCATGAGGCAATGATGGCTTTAGACTTTTGTAATACTGGGATCTTGTCAGTTTGCCCAAAGTAAGAAAGGCCATAGGTTGTAAGTGGGTCTTCAAGAAGAAGTTTTGTGCAGATGGGTCATTGGAGAGATACAAGGCTAGACTAGTAGCCAAGGGCTACTCCTAGAGAGAGGGAGTTGATTTTGGTGAGATTTTCTCTCCTGTTGCTAAATTGACTTCTATTAGATTTTTTTTATCCATTACTGCATCCTTTGATTGGGAGATTGAACAAATGGATGTTGAGACTGTGTTCTTGCATGGAGATCTTGAGGAAGAAATTTATATGCAACAACCTATAGGTTTTGAGGTAAAAGGGAAAGAACAATGGGCTAGTAGGTTAAAGAGGTCTCTCTATGGTTTGAAATAGTCCCCTAGAATGTGGTATCAAAAGTTTGATTCATTTGTGTTGAAATTGGGCTTTGTTAGAAGTGTGGAGGATCACTGTGTTTACATCTATAATGATCATTGCATTGTATGTTGATGACATGTTATTTTTTAGCAATACTAAGGGTATGGTCAATGAGTTGAAAGCTCAACTTTTAGGTGTTTTCGATATGAAGGATCTTGGAGCTGCGAGGTATATTCTAGGAATGGAGATTAGGAGGGACATAGGTAACATAAAGCTTTGGTTGTCACAATGTATGTGAATACTATTTTGTAGAGGTATAGCTTGTAAGACTGTAGCCTAATTAGAGTTCCTTTACCCATTGGTACTAAGCTTTCATTAGATATGTGTCCAAAGAATGGGGATGATTTTGAGGATATGTCTAATGTGCCATACTCTAGTTCTGTAGGGAGTTTGATGTATGCAATGTTTGTACTAGGCCAGATATTGACCAAGTAATGGGAGTTTTGAGCAGATTTATGTCTAACCCTAGTAGACAACATTCCAACTATGCGAAGAGGGTGTTTAAATTGTTAGTGTTAAAAAAGGGGGAAAAATTTTGGTTTAGGTTTTAAAGGAAAATCCTCCCTTCACCACTAAACATTCAAGGGCATATCAACCAAGTTGAATCTCTATTAAGTAGGAGCATTCACCTATCAGGTTGGGATGCCTCTTGGAATCATGTAGAAACTCAGATGTATCAAACAATATCTCAATTTAATGCTCAATTACTCTTAAAACCCTAAATAAGCAAAGTAGTAAGAAAATTATTGAATTATGACAAATCCTTTCAGACTAAGGTGAAGCATAGAGATTGTTAACTCACTATTTTTTGAAATCTAAAATGTAGAATTGTCATAGACATTGGCACTAGAGCTCCTGTCCAAGGTACTACTTTTGCCATAAAATTTGAATCTCCTTTTGACACTGATCTGCATTGTATCTTTCATTTCTACCCCAGAAAAAGTGGAGGACATTGGCACTACCGCCCTTGTCCTAAAAAGTTAAACTCTATCCAGTTTCTTTTAGATCCTGAATCCTTGTTGTCTGCAACCTCCTTCTATAACTCCACTCTGTGAAACTTGGTACCTGTAACTTGTAATCAAAATGGAGTGTGGGAGGGGGTTGTAGTGTTTAGAGTCTTGCCTTAGTCAAGTCCCAGAGAGATATTCAAGTCTTCTGAACACCATTGTCAAATAAGAGTGCGTATCTCAGTGGGATAGAGGAAAATATCCAAATGATAAATGATTGAAAATGTAGTAGATATCACGGAAGGAAGAAGCTCTTCATGCCATGAGGAGATGGAGTCAAATCTGAAAATACAAACACAATAAAAATAAAGTACTGCTTTGCAACACAATGAATGCCTTGAATCACTTTCGCATAAAGTCACAAGTTCATATTGTCATCTCATTTCCATCTAGTTTGCAAATGAAACCTAAACTTTCTTATATATGAAACTACAAAGATTCCCGCTAGGAATTTTGTAATTCAAACTTGAGATGTCAGCATAGGACCCAAATAACAGTCATAAAATTCACATAAAAATTTAGGGTAGACCCAAAATAGGGTAGGACTAGGGCACTAGTGCCCAAGACCACCCCATTATATCTATCCAGGGATCATCAAAATAGTACCCCTAGGTCCTATTTTCTATAAGACTTTAGGGTTTACTCATCAGGAGTGAAAATTAACATGCAAGATGCTCTAAATGCATTCTAAGGACCTAGGAGCTAAACCATAAGAGGGAAAATCCCCCAAGGAGATAATGTTTGACATAACATTTAGCCCCCACTTTAATGTATTTATAAACACAAGGCCAATACATGCATTAAAGTAAGGTCAACAAACACATTAAGCATGGTGAAGACACACCAAGCACATTGAAGACAATAATAGGAATGCAAAACATGGAGAAGACAACATTGAAGAAATGCAAAACACAATGAATATAGTGAATGCAATGATTATTTTCTTTTTTCATTTTCTCATATATGAATGCAAATGCAAGTACAAGGAAAGTAAACACACAACCCAAATTGAGGAGGATCTTATTGCCACCAGTCTTGAAACTACATAACGGACAACAAACACACCAAACAAATCTCAAAGTGTAGGAGGAGCTCATCGCCACCAGTCTTGAAACTACACTTGAAAAAAAAAACACCATACAAATCCCAAAGCATAGGAGGAGCTCATTGCTACCAGTCTTCAAACTATGCTTGGGAACAAACACTCCATACACACACACATGGAAGACACAGAGAAAACACAGTAGACAAGCGATGGAAGAAACCTATTGCTAGGTTTGCAGCCATCTCAGGCATATTATAGGCATACACTGACAATTGGGCTTTGCCACCACAATCATCAAAGACACACCTAAGGGTTAGGATAGTCTCAGATCTGCTCCCTACCTACTCGGAGGACTTTTTGAAAATGACAAGATGTGCAATCTCCTCAAGAAATACACCATCCCTACCTCTGCAAATGGCTTAAATGATTGCGATATAGAAAAGAAAGATGTGTACTTGCTCAGAGATACAATATCCTACCTCTGTAGAGGGCTTCAAACATGCTTTGTTAGTACCAAAATCATCAGATAGATTACCTGATATATGCCCCCACCTTAAGGTGGTTAATATCATGTACTAATATCCAACACAATAAGGTAAAGAGAAAACACACAAGGGAACATGAGCTCTCACAAATCCCATGCCCCCCAGAGGTGACATGTACTTTACGATCGCCAAATGTTCCCACAAACACACAATTTCCTTCAAGAAAAGGTGTTAGCATCCATATAATCATGATAAGCAACAATGCATGTAATCATCCACATAAATATCCAAGGAAAGAAAGATCCAAGATAGACAAAGTGCATGGAGCAGCAGTATTGTTATGTTTTGTAAGTGCGATAAGACAACATCAATATATCACATGGACTGATTCTACTAGCTAAGCGTCAGATAATATATATCAACCCAATCGTCATGTATGGACTAGGTCCATTTTTTGATTTCTTACTGAAGGGACACTATGTCATGTCCCCTTTCTAAAATAATTAATTAATGGTCAATATTAACCCATCTTATTCTTCCATGGGTTAATTGGGCAAGCATAGGAAGAATAAATATTTAATATTTAATATTGTCCAACTAATATCTATTTCAAGAGGACAATTAAATATTAAATTATTTTGAGACTCAAAAAGGGGCATTGGGTTTGGTGAGGTGTCCATTTGCATGAAGATTTTGAAAATCTTGGTAAATCACAAGTGCCAGGAGACTTTATGACAACGTATGACAGCTTATGACAACTATCATACCCTAAAATAGCAAGGAATCAAAGAAAAATGTGGGAATCTTGGATTTCCCTCTCTCCCACAAAATATTGATACAAAATATGTAATTTTGGTGATTTGGGGGCTATTGTTGATTTGATATTTTTCTCTCAAACTTGCAGATTTGCAGATTGTGGCTTCAATGGATGAAAACCCATTAGAATAAAGAGGCTTGTGGATGAAAACCCATGAGTTTCATGTGGCTAGAGGATGCAAACCCTTTGATCACAAGGAGTAGATTCATCCAGAGTTTGCATAGAGCTTCAAGGATTAAGTAGTTTCCAGCAATTTCTGATAGTTTCTATTGTTTGTGTGTGCAGGTCTTCTTGTGTTGCCGTGGTAGTTCCAGAAGTGATGGGAAGAGTTTTTGTTGTTATTCCTTTGGTTTTATATGTAGTATCTATATATTTCCATTTTCTAATGTTAGAGATCAGTATTGGAAGTTGTGGGCAGTGTTGTGTTAATTTTGGCTTTGTGGGTCAGAATACCCAATGTGTATTTCAACTTGTTGTGAAGATTTGGTTGTGTAGTTTTCTGCTAAGTGTTGTAGGTTTTTCCTACTATTACTTTAATGGTATCAAATCATATTTCATGTACTCTCCATCTAAAAATTAAACAATATCAATTTGGGGTGTTTTGGGTGTATTTCGATGATTGACGGTGTTGGCAGTTTTTGTGGGTTTTGCCCAAATCTTGTTGTTTGAAGTTTTATTATTTGTTGCTGATGCAAATCAGTATTATAGATTTGATAACATGTTATTTACATTAAAAATTAATCAAAAAATATTTTGGTAAAGTTTCATATTTTGGGTGTTAATCCTGAGTAAGACTAGCTAGCTAGTTTCATCAAATTTGATGCAAAATTGGTGAAGATATTTAAATTCATTTTCAGACCTAATGTGAAATGTTATTTTTAAGTTTGGCTCATTACACACTAGGTCCGTATTAGTATAATATTTTTTCATCATCTGCTAGCTAGATAGAAGCACTAGAGGAAGGTAAACAATAAAGAAAGAGAGGAGAAACAAGTATCTTAGGGACAATCATGTAGGAGGGTACCCCCAAGTCACCAACCACAACGTTATGTCCATAAGACACAATACACAACAATTAAAATAGAGGAGAGACAATATAGAAGAATTATGATACAAATAGAAGAAGGGTCACAACAGAGGCGGTCTCTCAGTATCCTTGACCTTATAAGAGTATCAAGGGTCATCCTAGGAGGCCTAAACAACACATAACACATCATGAGGGAAACACAACATAGAGGCAAAGGGTTAGAAATACTTACCTATAGGGACAACCAAGCTAGAATTTGTCATGGATCTTGATCTTTACTTTAATGGTTGAATCTTTATCTCTTCTTCTCTTTTCCACATTTTCATGAGTTTGTGGGGTTATCCTTGTGGGGAAGTTGTCTATTAATGATGATAGAGATGGGATATCATGGGTTTCTATGTTGGTTAAATAGGGTGATGTAGAAACTTTTATAATACCCATTCCCATTGAGTGAGGTTGTGAAGGAACCCAAAAAGTGTCCATGTCAGTTCATATATAGGGTGTTGGAATACCTTGGTTGGGAGGATTAGTTTGTTATTCAATGTTTTTTTATTTTTCATTGCTTTCCAAGGTATGTGAGGGTTTAGGTAAAGGTGCATGATCTATTTCTTTGTTTAAAATATAGTGGAGAAGTTCTGGAACATCAATTAGTAAATTTTTAGTTTCAGCAGGTTGAAGTAAGTCATGTTCACACAAGGAATCTGCATCATTCAATGCGTCATCTTGGCCAGGGAGAGCAGGAAGGGATGGCAGAGTAGTGTTAAGGAATGTGTCAATGATGTCTTCTTCTTGTACCAAAATATCCTTACCAAGTAGGGTTATGTTGGGACAAGTCTCTTTATTAGATGAATCACCCATTGCTATATCATTCTCATAGGTCTTAGAAAGAATGTCCATTATGTTGTCATGAAATGAAGGGAGAGAAGGAATGATATTTTCGCTACTACTTTCCCCATGGTTATTTTTAGAAAGGAAGTTAGTGATAGTCTCCAAGATTGATGGGAACACACCCACAATAGTGAGGAAGCTTTCAAAATAGGCTATTGTTCGAAGGATATCATAGGTAGTGCTTACGGTAATGTCAATGCCATAAATGTATGCTATTTGATGCAAGACTTGAGGATGTTTATCAGTGAATTTAGAGAAATGATCAATGTCTATGATGTTTGCAAATAGAGTTTCCAAGGAGGTATCCATGATATATGTTTTCAAATGAATGCCAAATCAGATTTTAAATATTTTCAATACTTATGCAAGAAACAAGTGTAAAAGTATGTACGAATATGACCTAAAATGCTAGATTTTTCACCTTTTTCAATACAAATGACTAAAAGAAGAGGTGTTGTAAGAAATTTAAACAGGGACAAAAAATAATATTTCTAATAACATCCCAATTATGTAATAATATCTTTCACAACATGCCTTTGATGCAAGTCTAGAGTGATGATGAGTCAAAACCTAGTGAGAATTCACCTAAAATATGCAAATTTTCACCAATTTTCAATGTAAAAGCCTAATAGAAAGGGTGTTGTAAGGAATTTGAGGGGTAGAAGATTATAACCCTAGTATCAGTCAAATGATATAGCAAAATCCCTCACAACACACTTGTAATGCAATTGTAGAGAGACAATAAGGCCAAATCTAGTGAAAATGCAAGGTTTTCAAACCCTAGACATGAAATTTCACAAGATAGCCACTATGATGCAAAAATACAATTAGAAATAAGTCCTAATGAGTGTTTTAAAAGGGTAGTAAAATCTGAAACAAGATTTTGACTACAAACCCTAGCTAATGCAAAACTAGGTTTTTTTGAAAAATACACAATTTCAAGCAAATTTTGACAATTTAAGCATGAAAATGCAATGCAAATGAATACTAAATGATGAATTTATGTAATTTAAATCAGATTTAATAGAAATTAAATGAAATTAATATGCCAATTAATTCAAATTATGCTAAAATGCAAGCCTAAGATGCCAATTTTTTCAAAATTTTTAATTTTTTTGTAATTTTTCAAATGCAATAGGATGAATGAATACAAATATATGACACAACACTTAGCAAAATTCAAAAACATGGGTTCACCAAAATGTTTAGGTGTTAAAAAGGGGGGAAAGGTTTTGGTTTAGGTTATAAAGGCAAATCCTCCCTTCACCACTAAACATTCAAGGGCATATCAATCAAGTTGAATCTCCACTAAGTAGGAGCATTCACCTATCAAGTTGGGATGCCTCTTGGAATGATGTAGAAGCTTAGATGTATCAAACAATGTCTCAATTTAATTCTCAATTACTCTTAAACCCTAAATAAGAAAAATAGTAAGCAAATTATCAAATTACAAAAAATCCTTTTGGACTAAGGTGAAGGACATAGATTGTTAACTCACTATTTTTTGAAATCCGAAATGCAAAACTGTCGGGGAAACTAGCACTAGCGCCCCTGTCCAAGGTACTGCTTTCATCACAAAATCCAAATCTCCTTCCAATACTAATATGCATTGTATCTTTCATTTCTACCCCAGAAAAAGTGGAGGACACTAGCACTAGCACCCTTGTCCTAGAATGTTGAACTCTATCTGCTTTCTTTCAGATCCAGAATCCTTGTTGTTTGTAACCTCCTTCTGCAACTCCACTCTATGAAACTTGGTACCTACAACCTGTAATCACAAAGGAGTGTGCCCGAGGGGGTTGTGATATTTAGAGGCTTGCCTCGGTCAAGCCCTAGAGAGACATTCAAGTCTTCCGAACACTAAACTGTTAGATAAGAGTGCGTATCTCGATGGGATAGAAGCAAAAATCCAAATGAAATTATTGAAAACATAATAGATATCAACCTTGAAGTGTAGATCTCATATAAGAAAGAATATTTTCATTCCATGAGGAGATGGAGTCAAGTCTACAAATACAAACACAGTAACAACAAAGTACTGCTCTGCAATAAAATGAATGCCTTGAATCACTTTCGCATAAAGTCACAAGTTCGCAATGTTATCTCATTTCCATCTAGTTTGCAAATGAAACCTAAACATGCTTATATATGCAACTACAAAGATTCCCACTAAGAATTTCATAATTCAAACTTGAGATGTCAGTATAGGACCCAAATAACAGTCATAAAACTGACATAAAAATTTAGGGCAGACCCAAAATAGGGTAGGACTAGGGCACTAGCGCCCAAGTCCACCCCCTTATTTATGTTAAGAGATCATCAAAATAGCACCCCCTAGGTCCTTTTTTCTATAAGACTTCAAGGTTTTCTCACCGGGAGCTGAAATTAACATGCAAGATGCTCTAAATGCATTCTAGGGACTTGGGAGCTAAAACTTAAGAGGGAAAAGCCCCCACGGGGACATTTTCTGACATAACATAAATATCTTATAGGTACTCCTAATCATTGTTTGGTTTATTCTAGTCTTGATAGTGTTGATAAATCTTTGGACATATAGAGTTTTGTTGATTTAGATTTGATAGGTGACTTGGATAGTTGAAGGTCCACTAGTGGCTATGTGTTTACTCTGTTTGGAGTAGTGAGTTGGATGAGTAAGAGGCAGCCCATAGTTACGTTACCCACCATAGAAGTAGAGTATATGGCTGCTACACATGTATCTAAGAAGGTAGTTTGGTTAAGGAGATTGTGTATAGTTATTGGATTTGATTGAAGGATCATTCAGATTGGTTATGATGGCCAAAGTGCTATCTGTTTGGTCAAGAATCCTATGTATCATGCTCAGACTAAGCATGTTGATGTTCAATATCACTTTGTTCAAGAATTGGTTGCAAATGGACAAATTGAGATGAAGAAGATAGACATTTAGGAAAATGTTGCAGATTCATTGACCAAAACTGTGAGCACAGAGAAGCTCGTGTGGTGCAGAGAGGCCATGGGCCTTGTTTCTAGTGCATGATTATTTCATTTGTTTTCCTGTGGGTTTATTTACAATGTATAATGTCAAGTGGGATAATGCTTGAATAAGGTGCCACTAACCTTGTAAATTCCAATATTGTATTTATTCCATTTATTATTTGTAATTTGTAATTACCCATAAGGGAATGAGGTAGTTTCACTGGCAGTGGTAATTCCAGAGTCACTGGCGGTAGTTACAGAATGATATTTACTATTGGCAAATGTAAAAACCCAAAGTAAATGAGGGTAGGTGCCACCCTTGAGGAATCTACTATTTTTGGCATGTATGACAACTTGTCATAATGTAGTGTAAGTGGATTTATGGTAGCTGCAAGTTGTCATAAGATTCCATGCATGTATGACACATATGACACCCATTATTAGTTGTGGTTGCTATTTTTGGCCCCAGGTGCCCATCTTAGGAAGAATTATTCTTGGAGGTATCTATGATGGTTATGATGCATCATAAAATGTTGTTACATGCTATTGTTGGAGATGGGCACCCAACTTTACATGGGTCACATTTTGACACTTGGAGGTTGCATGTATGATGACATTTAATGTTTGCATGTGGGGGAATCTTGGAGATAGAAAGTGGATGCCTAGAATGGAGGGAAAATACTTCTATAAGTATTTTCCATTGTATTTGTTGCTACAATACAAATTTTAGGTACTCAGGTGCTGCCAGAATGCTGTCGGGTTGAAGACTAGTGGAGAGAATTATGGAGTTGTTGTATTGTACAATCTTTTTTAGATTAATACAAGCTTGTCCCTCTTTCCTAGTGGATTTTTTTACCTACAAGGGGTTTCTCCACATAAACATTGTGTTGTGTGTTTAGTTTTCTATTTTGATGTTTCTGTGTCGCATAGTTTCTTTTCTATGTTTTAATCTCCATTGATAATACACTGGTATAAGACCTTAAACATATATTTGAATCAGATTTCCATTGAGTAGTAGTGATTTCATTTCTAACACCCTTTACACTACACGAGGGGGAAATACACAGAAAACATGAGTGCTATATAACATTCCATAGACATACTATACATCTTAAACACGGCAAACAAAGTGATGGAAGGAGCTTATTGCTAAGTCCCACCATCTCAAACATACTACAGACACACCTAATGGTTGGGCTTATGACACAAAAACTACCAAAGACATGCTTAAGGGAGGATAGTCTCAAGATCAAACCCCACCTCCACAGAGGACTTTTGAAATAAAAGGATGTGCACTAGCTTAAGAGATACACCATCTCACCTTTGCAGAGGGCTTTTGAATAAAAGGATATGCACTAGCTCAAGAGATACGTTATCCCATCTCTATAGAGGGCTTCTTTGATTACAATATATATAAACACACTTCATTAATACCAAAATCATCAGATATATTACCTTATTGTAATGTATGAAAAGGGGGTTAATGAGATTGATTGGTAGTTTGATTAGATCCTCCTATCACTCAATACATTCAAGGACATTTAACTGAGTTGAATCACAACTTTTGCAAGAGGACTCAACTATTAGGTTGGCTGTCACTTGGAATGATAAGGAAATTGGAATTTGTTAATTGACTTGTTAACTTTTAGCCTGATTAAGCCTAAAACCCTAATTATACAAAATTGTAAGCAAACAAATGAAACATGACAAATCCTTCTACATAAAGACACTAAATACAAATCAGCTACATACCAGATTTCAAGTTTCAAAATGTGAAAATTTTGGGGTTGAAGGGGTGGGCCCCCAATCCTAAGGTACTACTCTTTCAAAGGGCTTTAGGATAAAACCTGCTACAGACTGCAACCACTTCAGAGATTTTCGGCACTGTGAAACTAATTTTCAAAAGAGTGGGCACCCTTGACCTTTTTGTGATATTTTCTACCTTTTTCTTCAAATACAGGATCCTTCTACTCTACAATGGTCCTCTGCAACTCCTCTCTACAAGATCTAACACCTGTCACCTGTAATCACAAGAGAGGGGTTAGGGGTTGTGGTATTTAGGAGCTTGCCTTGGTCAAGCCCTAGAATGTCATTCAAGCCTTCCAACACCATTGTTAGATAGAGAGTGCATATTCTTACAGGACAAAGGTAAAAATTATTGGGAATTAAGGTGTCTCAACCTTTGCAAATTCCTAGCATTATTTATTTATTTGTATAGATTTATTGCCTAATGTTGTAATTACTTGCACATTTAGTTTGGCCACATAGTTGAGGTGGCACAGTGACATGTCATCTTACTTGGAATGTGACTTGAATTGTCAAGTCAAACCTACATGGATTTGGGTGTCCCATTTGAGGTGGTATGTGGAAGGAAATATTTCATATGACAGAGTCTATCATGCATAAGAGCCAAGTTTGAAGATTCCTATGACAAGTGGTGACAAGTGTCATTGAGTATCTTTGCATGAGGGAAAAGCATCTTTGAGCACCCAAGTTGGACTATGACATGTTGTAAGAGGAATATGCTATTTTTAGTCTTGTTTGACTGATTCTCTTACAACATGCAAGATTGTCATGTTGCAGAAATTTATGATAGTTGTAAGATGTGTAAGAGTATCTGTCATAGTCTATTTTTAGAAGTGGAGTGAACTATCTTGGGAAGTCAAATCTTCCATCTTATGACAGATGTGAGAGGTGTATTTGTAGCTTGGACAAGTGTCCTTTGATGTGGGAAAGTGGCCATGTGGCCAAGGTGGACACCTATCCAAATATGCTTCTAGAATTTGCCTTGTATCTCTATAAAATGTGAGGATTTGGAGTTGTAGTTGAATAGTGTTCATATAGGTACTATTATGCTACCGAAATCACTCTAGAAATGACATTTGAAGACTCTTGGAAGAAATTGCATTGCAAGTGTATTGTAAACTATTATTGTTTCAGATAATACATTATGCAGGTTTTAGAGTGTGGGGTTTTTTACCTAAAAAGGTTTTCCCCATGATACATCTTGTGTCATTCTATTTTGTGTTTGTGTTTTCTAATGTAATATCTCTCATATATGTTTCATTTTGCTACAATTGTAAGGATTAAAAAGAATTTGCATATTACTTTCCTCATTAGATCAGTGTAGGAAGTGTGTTCCACATACCTTGCTTCCTTTCAGTTAATATTAGAGCTTGATCACCTTTGATCCTAGTTATTGGGTAGGGGTTTTTTGAGATAATCTTAGTTTGAGTGGGAGTCTATGTAGAGTATTATGTGATCTTGTTGCAGGAAGGAGATGGAAGGCACATCTAGAAGAGTAGAGGTGGAAAAGTTTAATGACAACAATTTTGAGTTATGGAAGATTAAAATGGAAGACATGCTTGTTGATAGAGACCTATGGGAAGCAATTTCGAGTGTAAAACCAGCAGCAATGTCTCAAGCTAATTGGGATCCCAAGGATCAGAAGGCTAAGGGTCTTGTGAGACTCTATTTGGATGACTTTGTCTTGCTAAATATCCATGAAGAGAAGACCGTGAAAGACCTATGGAACAAGCTTGGAGATGTTTATCAGTCTAAATCCCTGGTGAATAAGTTATTCCTAAGGAAGAAGTTTTATTCTTTGAGGATGGAAGATGGAGGTTCCATTGTAGACCACTTGAATGCTTTTAACATGCTAGTTGCACAGTTGACATCCATTGGTATGAAGATGGAGGAGGAGGATCATTGCATGACCTTGCTTTGTTCTTTGATGGACTCATAGGATCATCTTGTTATGGCCATTGGGAGTACCACATCCACTTTTAAAATGGATGATGTGGTGTCTTCGCTATTATCTAAAGAGGTACGGAGAAAATCTTCTAAATCAGCCAAAGAAGCTCTTGCAGTTCATGGAAGACCCAAGGAAAAAGGGAAGAAAAAGAAGGACAAGAAAGATGATAAGGGTAGATCCAAATCTCGTGGGAGATCCAAATCTCCTAGAAAGTCCAAGGCTCTTTGTTGGAACTGTGGCATTTCCAAAAGGAGTACAAAGAAGAGAAAAAGAAAAAGAAGAATCCCTCAGTTTCGGATTCTGACAAGTCACAAGACAATGGTGATGCCTTCATCACAACCTTTTCCACCCATGCATTAGATGATGTGTGGTTGATTGATTCTGGTGCCTCTTTCCACATGACCTTGCACCAAGACTAGTTTACAAAGTATGAAGAGTTTGATGGTGGAAGAGTGTACCTGGGTGACGAATCTCATCTGAAGATAATTGGCCATTGAAGAGTCACAATCTAATTCCTTGATGGATGAGTGAAGGAGATCTCTGGGGTTATGCACATCCTAGGCTTGGCATGGAACCTATTTTCTATAAGCAAATTAAATGATGCAGGTGTATAGGTTGTCTTCTCAGGTGGAAGATGCAAGATGACAAGAGGAGCTATGGTGCTTGCTAAGGGTACTCAAAGAGGTACTCTATTTAAGCTAGATGCATGCACTACTCAGTTCAATAGTTCTTCTGACTCGAAGAAAAGAGTTGTAGTCACTTCATCCCCATCATTGGAAACCATAGTGAAAAGATTTGTTGTATCAAATTCTGATGGTAGTGCATTTTGGGTACCTAAGGGTGGTCATGCTTTAGAAGTTAAGCTTCCTTCTAAGAAGACAATGTTATGGCATAAGAGACTTGGCCACATTGGTGAGAAGGGTCTTAGAGCCCTAAAAAATAAAAACCTTGTTGAAGGGTTAAATGATTGTAATCTTGGGTTCAACTTTTGCGAACATTGTATATATGGAAAACAAAACCATGTTGAGTTTTACTCAAGTTCTCATAAGTCTTTTGGTGTGTTCGATCTTATTCATTCTAATGTGTTTAGTCATGTAAATGTTGCTTTGATCTCTAAATCTGTATATTTTGTTTCATTCATTGATGAGTACAGTAGAAGGACATGGGTTTATTTTCTCATAAGCAAATCTGAATTCTTTAGTCGGTTCAAATAGTTTAAAGCTTTTGTTGAGAATTAGACTAGTAAAAAGATTAAGTGTTTGAGAACTAATAACGTTGATGAGTTTTGTTCCACAGAGTTTGACAAGTTTTGTAAAGAACATGGGATTGAAAGACATGAGATAACTCCTTACACCCCACAGCAAAATGGAGTTGTAGAGAAGATGAATAGATGGAAAGGGCTAGGAGTATGCTTAGTGGTTCTAGCCTTGAACAAAAGTTTTAGACTGAAGCTATAGCCACTACTTTCTATCTGGTTAACAAATCTCCTACCTCAGTGCTCATCGATAAGACACCCATGGAGGTGTGGTCTAGTAAAAATTGAGAGGAACCTCCTGCAACAATATAATAAAAAATGCATGAAATAACAAAAATAGAACACAAAAGGAATTTATTGATTGCAGGCCACTTCAAGGGGTCAAACTCCTTTGAGTAAGATCAATACAATAAACTCATGGATGCCTTCATTGGGCTCAACACATACTTATATACTAACTCTAATCTAAACAACTATTACTTCCCATGAATGTGGGATAATACAATATACTCACGGGATGACTTACAAAGCATATGCGTCCAAATGTAATATACTAACAAAGTAAAGACAAGGGCTAAACACGGGTTCCTAACATCCCCTCCCTCTGAGAAAAACTTTGTCCTCAAAGTGTAAGATGTGGAAATTGTTGCTGAATCTGAAGGAGTGGGTCCCCTATAGCAATCTCTGGGTGCATTCCATGCCACTGAATTAATACCTCTGTGATGGAGTGAGAGCGAAGAGGATGAGTGCCCCTATTGAGGATTACCTCTAGCACCAAAAGGATAGATCCTCCATTATCCAATTGTGGTAAAACAGTTTGTGCTTTGTCGTTGGTGCCAAGAAATTTCTTTAGACAAGAGACATGAAATATTGGATGAACATGGGAAGGAGCCAACTTATGATCCCCAATCTGATCCTAGGTGTGGAGAACCGTGTCGACTGCTTGAACTCATGAACTACTGGGGGAGTATGGAAGGAGCACTGGCGGTGCCTGACCATAGACTACTTCATATGGAGTCATGTTAGATGTAGTGTGGTCGGAGGTATTGTACCACCATTCAGTGAGAGGGAGACACTTTGCCCACTGATGCTATTGTTTTGAGGTATCACATGCAGCCGCAATCTGTTGAATTGCCTTGTTCATTCCCTTCCAAAAGAAGTGATGCCATGCCTACTCATAAGTTTTGAGGAACCCAGAGTGCCCTACTAATGGAGAAACATAGAGTTCATAGAAGATAGCCTGCGGGATAGATTCCAACCAATTTGGAACAGACATAGAAATAGCTGAAAGAGAAAATTGGTCATCACATGTATGAGAAAGAGAATCTGCCACAATATTGTCCTTACCCTTCTTGTAAGTGATCTCGTAGTCATAACCCATGAGTTTTTTGATCCATTTCTGTTGTACTAGGGAGGAGACCCATTGTTCTAGGAAATATTTTAGGCTCTGATGAGCTGCCCTAATGCAAAAATGATTCCCTAATAGGTATGGCCACCACTTCTGTACTGCATGCAAAATAGCCATCATTCGTTGTAGAGCCAAAGGAGTAGTTGAGACCATGGATGGTTGGATCTGAATGGAGTGAAGCTGAGTGATGACAACATGTGAATTCTTCTTAAGAAGCTTTTCCAGGTGATGTGAACTTATGATGCTAAGAGACCCCGGTTGTAAGCCCATCAATGTGTGTTTGTGCCCATTGTCTGAAAACTGCATACAAAGTTCAACAAAATCCCATAAGATGGGTCCAAGTGTGCGTAACCATTGGGCACCCAAAACCACATCACATCTACCTAAGGGCAAGGCAAACATGTCAGAGCGTAGGTTACAATCTCCAATAGAGATATGCACATTGTGACACTTCCCTTTGCAAGGTGATGTGCCCTCATTAGTAATCATGACTTCAAAGTTCGAGAAAGGATGAAGAAAACAATCAACATATTTGGCTATGCGAGGGTTAATGAAATTAGGAGTACTACTAGAATCAATGGGTATTGTAAGAGGGAGCTGTTGGCACTAATTTTGGTCTAGATCTGAGCGCAGATGTTGGAGGGTTTTTTCTTTTTGGGCCCTAAGTTTCCTTGTTCATCGCTGTGACTTTCTCTATCAGTGAAACTTCTTTTTGAGTGCTCAGATTATGATTGAACCATCATTTTGAACCACCGCGTTGAACCCTTTTGGTTCATGGTTCAACGGTTCAAGGCTTTGTGTTTGTGTTTGGCAATTGTTCTTTTTGAAGTGCTCCGTTCAGCATTGAACTTCTCGGTTGAACCATCCGTTTGAACCGGTTCATGGTTCAAAGGTTTGAAGCTTTATGTTTTTGGTTCATCGGAGTGATCGGCATCATCGGCGAGCTATTTTTTGTTCCCTTCGATGTGTTTGGTTTGGCCGATGGAAATGCCATCGGTGTGATATTCATCGTCGGCAGGCTTCATTTGTGTTTGGCCGATGGATGTTATCGGCGTGTGTTGTATTGTCGGCGTGAGTGTTTTGAGTTGTGCTAACGATGGGGGGCTTGGCCGTTGGAACCAAGGAGGATGTGTCTATCGAGGTGAGAAGTTCTACTGGTGTAGGCATTTTGTTGTTTGCCGATGGCTTTGGTCATACCGACAGGCGAGAAATGTGGAGACTTCATCGGTGAGAGTTTGGTCCATTGGCTGGGGAGCTTTGGGTTTGGCCGATAGTGTTGATATAGCCGATGGAGGGATTTGGAACAAGCATCGGTGTGACTTTGTGTGATTGGCCGAAGAGTTTTTGACTTGCCTGATGGTGTATGTCACACTGACGAAAGGAGGCCAGGATCCATCGGCGTGAGTTGTGTTGTCGGTGGGCATCTTTTCTGTTACGCCAATGGTCTATGTCTTGGCGACGGGCATGTTTGGAGTGAACCATCGGGATGACTTAGTATGTCGGTGAGGGAATTTTGGGCTAGCCCGACGGTTGTTGTCTGGCTGACAAAGTATGTTTTGGTGGCCATCGGGGAGACTCGTATTGTTGGTGGGAGTCTGGAGAGTTAGCCTGATGGTCAGTCTCTGGCCAATGAGGGGAATGTAGTGAAATGGTCGGTGAGACTGTTGAGGTCGGCCAGAGGATTTTTGGATGCTCCGATGGAGGGAGTCACGCCGACGGGGGTGTAGATTGTAGTTTGTGGTCATCGGCCAGACTATTGATGTCGGGATGAGTTTTGTGGAGTTGGCCGATGGTTCTTCTCTGGCCGATATGGAAGTTGTAGGCTCTCGGGAGGTGTCGTCGGCGAGACTTGATAGATCGGCAGGAGGATTTGGGAGTTGGCCAATGGCCTAGGTCTGGACGATGGGCTTTTGGGTGAAGGAGCGTGTGTCGAGCATGGCAAAAGTGCTCGACACCTATTATGCAGGTGACTATGCTTTTAAATTACTAAGGTGGTCTCTGCACCATGCATGTGGGATTAATCTCCCTGCATTATTTTGAACCTATGGTAAATGCATTTTGGCAGGAACTTCATTTTGATTGCTGCGACTGACTTCTCGATGGTTGCGGGTGGTTGAGCCATCAATGGCGACTGTAGCAGGGGCATGGGCGAGTTGTTGAACAGTCATGTACCTGATTTTTAGCATGAGGACTTCCAGATGGTGGCACAGGGCTCGAGGCCACCATTGTCTACTTTCTGTCTCTGCAGCAATAAATTCTGAGCGCCATTCCTTTGAAGGATCTATATCTGGCAGATTTTTGTAAAAGCCTTGTAATTAATTACTGCAGGTACACTTTTTGGCCAATATAGGCAGACTGTGTTACCATTTTTGTGGTTGTTGAAAACTAGACATTTTGTCTCTGTAATAAGATACAACTGGTTTTGGTTGCTCTATGCAGCAAAACTTGTGAGTTTATGTATCTCCTGTTGTACGTTTGTGCATGAATCCACTGATTTCATGGTCAATTTTATATGAATAATGCTATGTTTGCATGTGTTATGCTGATTCTGTCTCTAGTTTTGCATGTATCTTTCTTCTGAGTCCAGGCATTCAAGGAATGTCTGAGATTCTAGAACATAGAATTCCTATGTTGAATGTTTAATCTTTTAACTTCTGCTCAAGGGGTAGATTAAACTATTTTCAGATTGAATATTGGGAAGGGTATACTACAATACGGATGCCATAAGTATAGACAGCTTAACACTCTGTATTGGGAGATATCTGTAAGGCAGATATCATGTATATCCCCCTGAAATCCAATTTTAGTTGTTCATGCTGATCATTCACAGGTGTATGTCTACTAACTCCAAGCCCTGGATAGGCACCAATCTAGCTCTGTGTTGAGGTTATATACCATGTCCAGCTTTGCATCCAAAAATCAAATCAAACCATTTCATCCTTCCACCTGTTAGTTGTAGGAGTAGGATTAGGATCCCTGCATACTCTCATACCCAACCAGACATATATGTCCAAGAATGTTGCCAACCTTGCGATTTGTTATACAAATCTTGGTCCTTACGTGAGAGTATTCTGCCTGTTGCTGTCAAGTTATATCTTTCTGTCATTGAGCTAGTCAAGGTCATACTTTTATCAAATAGGGACACCCCCCTTGGTGCGGCAGAACCAGAAGTGAAGGGGAGGAGCTCACGCAACCTCCTGTATTCAGTTGGCTGAATCTACCTGTGCATTAGAACTGGCAAACTCTAATGCTGATTCAAATTAAAAACCAACAAAATGGCGACTCTACTGGGGATGGTGATTTGAAAATTGTTATTTTTGTCCTCCCTGGTGAAATATCTATGTGCCCATCTAAGTCACCAATAGAAATTGGTGACTCTGCTGGGGAGATCAATGTCATATCCATGAAAGTTTGAGTCTATGAGATTGAAGAATTAGGCCTGGATGTGTTTGTCGCAGCAGAGAAAAAGGTTGTATATGTGACTCTGCTGGTGGATGACCCATAAAGAAAGAAATCAATTTGCAGCTTCAGCTTGTTTGAAGCTCATTCCTCTTCAAGGAGGTGGCGACTCTGCATCAAAGAACCTGATAAAAGAACAAAATCAGTCAGAGAAGAATTTGTAGCTCCTGCAACATATCCAGGTATTTCATATTGTTTGACAAACTCCCTATTTGGTGAGATAGCACTAGTTAAAAGGGAAACATTGGTGAAAGCAGAGCTTGCATGCTTTTATTAGAACTTATTCTGTATTTCAAAGGGCATGCAATGTTGCTAAAAAGACTCATTTAAAGGACTTTAGGAAAGTTTGAAAAAACAGTCTAAATTTTGAGTGCCTAAAGTCATTGTTTGTAGAAAATCTGAGTAGAGAGGAGGGTTGCAAAAACATAAAGGATGTATTATCAGCCTATGCACCCTTGTGAAGTGTCAAGTGCAAAAATGTATAGTAGTCAATCCCAACAATGTAATAAAAGAAGTTTCAACATAGACAGATATAAGCCCATAAATTTCAGTGATATTTGTGGCTATCCAAATGCTCTTCCACCTAAAATCAGAAATTTTTTGCCTAAATTTAATGGTATAAAGGATGAATCAGCTGAGAGACACTTGCAGCAATTTATAAATGTGATAGATGACTTTGAGATTGACCATGAGGATGTGGTTATGAGATTATTTGTTCAATCTCTAGATGAAGATGCAAGGGACTGGTTTTCCTACCTTCCAGCTCACTCTGTTAGCTCTTGGCATGGTTTTAAATCTACATTTCTAGTACAATATGGTGAAAGAATCTCTGAATATGCAGTTATTAGTAATTTTATGTACATCCATATTGAAGAAGGTGAGTTGATCCCAGCCTTTAACCTCAGATTTATGAGGGCATTGAATATAATTCCAGAATGCATGAGACCTAATGATGCACTGTGCTTAGTTGTCTATTTGGGAGCTTTTGATAAGAAAATGAGTTACAGATTAAGAGACAAGGAGCCCACCACATTGCATTAGGCACATCAGTTTGCAATCGATATTGAAAACAATTGGAGGTATGGAATACAAAAGGGTTATTTTTCTAAAAAATTTTGTTGTTCTGCAGCCCTCGATGTTAATGAAAGATTTAATTCAGGAGTTGACAATGAATGCCAAAGTATTCACACCCCTGTTGTCCCAATTTTTGCATCATTTCAAGTTGATGATGTTTCTGTTATAAAGGAGGATGTCTTGTTTTGCCCAACAAATGAAGTTGAAAACAATAGTTTTTCAAGTAATATTTACATACCAGCCCTTATCAAAGAGCCATCATGTTTAAATGATCCAGTTGTGCAAGGTTGTGATCATGTGGATCAATAGTTAGTATCAGTTTCATCAGGAAGTATTAGAGGGATGGAGAATGATGCAGATAGCTCAACTTCAAAATGCATTGAAACAACAGAAATCTTGTATATGGGGCAATCAGTTGATAGAAATGATATCCATGATCAATTCATGGATCAGGTTTGTTCTTCTTATGACTCTGGATCTGATAGTACTAAAGAAGAATTGGAGTATCATGAAGAAGAAGCAGAGGCCTTTGCAGTGAGTGTTAATCCCCTTTATGATGAGTCTACAGATGCCTTTGATGCTGTGAATCTTGACTTTCAGTGGTGTAGGATTAATCCTCTTTTTGAGGATGATGATGAATATAAGGAGACTGTTGACCTTGGTGTTACATCAGTTTGTGAGTGGGGGGCATATGAATCAGATATCTTCAGTTCTTGTGAAGATACTATGGATTTGCAAACTATGAATGATGGATGTTCATCATCACCTGGTTTAGATATGTGCAACATTGGGTGTGTGGATCAGGATTTGTTTTCAATATCAGTAGATATTGGGGGTCTCATTTTTTCTGAGTATTTTGAGTTTTTGGATCAGCTGGATGAGTGCCTGATGGTGTGTAGTAGCCAGATAAATGATGAAGACTGCCAAGAGCAGTATGATGTACCATCTGAAGAGTATAACATGCATATGTTGCTTAATGCTGAAGGATTTTTTAGCATGTATGGTTGCATGTTTGATTTTGAAATGCAGAGTGACAGAGGCAGTACTACAAGTGGCAAGCTGTCAAAGGTGGTGGAATATCTAATTGAGCAAATGACCTTATGGACAAACTATGCTAATTTTTTCAGTTGGGATTGGGATCTTTCAGTTTGGAATCAGGCATTTGGCAGGAAAAAATTTTGGTTCTTCCTTTTGGCTACCCGGGGCCACCCAAGTGATGACTAAAAATATAGTTTTTGTGCAGGTTGGTGCAATGATCAACTCTCTTGCCCAATAGATATGGCCCAATCTATGAAACCAGAGATTCTGAGGTCCTCGCTGTAGTTTTGCACCTGCATGTCCCCAGACAGAGCCAGTGTTGGCACTAATTTTGGTCTGGATCTGAGCGCAGATGTTGGAGGGTTTTTTCTTTTTGGGCCCTAAGTTTCCTTGTTCATTGCTGTGACTTTCTCTATCGGCGAAACTTCTTTTTGAGTGCTCAGATTATGATTGAACCATCATTTTGAACCACACATTGAACCCTTTTGGTTCATGGTTCAACGGTTCAAGGCTTTGTGTTTGTGTTCGGTAATTGTTCTTTTTGAAGTGCTCCGTTCAGCGTTGAACTTCTCGGTTGAACCATCCGTTTGAACTGGTTCATGGTTCAAAGGTTCGGAGCTTTATGTTTTTGGTTCATCGGAGTGATCGGCATCATCGGTGAGCTATTTTTTGTTCCCTCCGATGTGTTTGGTTTGGCCGATGGAAATGCCATCGGTGTGATATTCATCGTCGGCAGGCTTCATTTGTGTTTGGCCGATGGATGTTATCAGCGTGTGTTGTATTGTCGGCATGAGTGTTTTGAGTTGTGCTGACGATGGGGGACTTGGCCGATGGGACCAAGGAGGATGTGTCTATCGAGGTGACAAGTTCTATCGGTGTAGGCATTTTGTTGTTCGCCAATGGCTTTGGTCATACCGACAGGCGAGGAATGTGGAGACTTCATCAGTGAGAGTTTGGTCCATCGGCTGGGGAGCTTTGGGTTTGGTCGATAGTGTTGATATCACCGATGGAGGGATTTGGAACGAGCATCGGTGTGACTTTGTGCGATTGGCCGAAGAGTTTTTGACTTGCCCGATGGTGTATGTTACACCGATGGAAGGAGGAGGCCAGGGTCCATCAACGTGAGTTGTGTTGTCGGTGGGCATCTTTCCTGTTACGCCGATGGTCTATGTCTTGGCGACAGGCGTGTTTGGAGTGAACCATTGGGATGACTTAGTATGTCAGCGAGGGAATTTTGGGCTAGCCCGACGGTTGTTGTCTGGCCGACGAAGTATGTTTTGGTGGCCATCGGGGAGACTCGTATTGTCGGTGGGAGTCTGGAGAGTTAGCCTGATGGTCAGTCTCTGGCCGATGAGGGGAATGTAGTGAAACGGTCAGCGAGACTGTTGAGGTCAGCCAGAGGATTTTTGGATGCTCCGATGGAGGGAGTCACGCCGACGGGGGTGCAGAGTGTAGTTTGTGGTCATCGGCCAGACTATTGATGTCAGGATGAGTTTTTTGGAGTTGGCCGATATGGAAGTTGTAGGCTCTCGGGAGGTGTCGTCGGCGAGACTTGATAGATCGGCAGGAGGATTTGGGAGTTGGCCGATGGCCTAGGTCTGGGCGATGGGCTTTTGGGTGAAGGAGTGTGTATCGAGTGTGGCAAAAGTGCTCGACACCTATTATGCAGGTGACTATGCTTTTAAACTACTAAGGTGGTCTCTGCACCATGCATGTGGGATTAATCTCCCTGCATTATTTTGAACCTGTGGTAAACGCATTTTGGCGGGAACTTCATTTTGATTGTTGCGACTGACTTCTTGATGGCCGCGGGTGGTTGAGCCATCAATGGCGACTGTAGCAGGGGCATGGGTGAGTTGTTGAACAGTCATGTACCTGATTTTTGGCATGAGGACTTCCAGATGGTGGCACAGGGCTTGAGGCCACCATTGTCTACTTTCTATCTCTGCAGCAATAAATTCTGAGCGCCATTCCTTTGAAGGATCTGTATATGGCAATTTTTTGTAAAATCCTTGTAATTAATTGCTGTAGGTACACTTTCTGGCCAATATAGGCAGACTGTGTTACCATTTTTGTGGTTGTTGAAAACTGGACATTTTGGCTCTGCAATAAGATACAACTGGTTTTGGTTGCTCTGTACAGCAAAACTTGCAAGTTTATGTATCTCTTGTTGTACGTTTGTGCATGAATCCACTGATTTCATGGTCAATTTTATATGAATAATGCTATGTTTGCATGTGTTATGCTGATTCTGTCTCCAGTTTTGCATGTATCTTTCTTCTGAGTCCAGCCATTCAAGGAATGTCTGAGATTCTAGAACATAGAATTCCTGTGTTGAATGTTTAATCTTTTAACTTTTGCTCAAGGGGTAGATTAAACTATTTTCAGATTGAATATTGGGAAGGGTATACTGCAATAGGGATGCCATAAGTATAGACAGCTTAACACTCTGTATTGGGAGATATCTGTAAGGCAGATATCATGTATATCCCCCAAAAATCTAGTTTTATTTGTTCATGCTGGTCATTCACAGGTGTATGTCTACCGACTCCAAGCCCTGGATAGGCACCAATCTAGCTCTGTGTTGAGGTTATATACCATGTCCAGCTTTGCATCCAAAAATCAAATCAAACCATTTCATCCTTCCACTTGTTAGTTGTGGGAGTAGGATTAGGATCCCTGCGTACTCTCATACCGAACCAGACATATATGTCCAAGAATGTTGCCAACCTTACGATTTGTTATACAAATCTTGGTCCTTACGTGAGAGTATTCTGCCTGTTGTTGTCAAGTTATATCTTTCTATCATTGAGCTAGTCAAGGTCATACTTTTATCAAATAGGGACACCCCCCTTGGTGCGGCAGAACCAGAAGTGAAGGGGAGGAGCTCACGCAACCTCCTGTATTCAGTTGGCTAAATCTGCCTGTGCATTAGAACTGGCAAACCCTAATGCTGATTCAGATGAAAAACCAACAGGAGCTTCTTGAAGTAACCCTTGACCCGCATGGTTTGTGGGGTGGTGACTCCTACTACAGCATGGAGAGAGATCTCTGGGTGGTCTTCCTAAGAAGTGGGGTCAACAGGTGACTACTAAGTTTCAACCTAATCAGCTACTGTATTCTGAGCATCTACATAAACTTTAGTTTCAGGTAGAGAATCCACATCCAAGAGATAGAGCTTTTGCTCAACACATCTATGTCCCTGAGTGAATTTGTCATCACAATTATAACAAAGCCCTTTTTCTCTATGTGCCCTCATCTTTGCTTCAATCAAATGCTTGATAGGAGTTGTTCTAGGAGCTAGCATTATTTGAGGGCTTTGGGGATCCATATTTCTGAATGGAACAAAATTAGATTTGGAGCATTGTTGAGCTGTGATCTTGTCCTCTGCCAACTTAGCCAACCCTAAGGCTTCCAACATTGTGCTTGGGCAGAACATTTTAACCTTAGAGTGAATTATATCCTTCAAAGCATTGACAAAACAACTCTTGAAGAATTCATCAAACAATCCGTTTGTGTGATTGGCTAGTTTTTCAAAATTTGTCTAATATTCTCTCACAGTACTTGTTTGGCATAGTTTTGTGAGTTCTCCTGTGAAGTCATCAAAAGCACTAGGGCCAAATCATTGAAAAATGAGTTTACAAAAATTTGTCCATTTTGGCTCTTCATGAGCTTTGATGTACCAATGGAACCATTGAAGGGTTGCATGTTCCAAATGAAAGGAGGCAAGTGGGACTTTGTTGACATCAAAAGTATTATGTAGATTGAAATATTGTTCTACCTGGTATATCCATCCAATCAGATCATCACCATTGAAGCGAGGAAAAACAAGCTTCGGTCCACGAAAATTGCCAGAAGAAGAAAAACCTATATCTACAGAAGAGTCTGGCTGCCATCTATTGTTCATGGCTGAATGCTGAAGATTGAGCCCAAGAATTTTTTTATCCAGATCTTGGAGTTTGGTCTTGATGGCTGCAAGTTCCTCCTCCATGTTTTTTGCTCCTACATGGGTGACAACCATAACCAAGATTTTTTTTTTGAATGGGTAGAAAAACAAAAATAAAAACTTTTTTAGTAAAGGAAAATTTGGATTTGGGAAAAACTTTGATGGGTAATTGGGGTTTGACTAGGTTTTGGACACTTTCTGAGGGATAAGAAAGCAGAAAATGGGGATTTTAGAAGTAGGGTGAAAGAATGGGAAAATTTGTCCAAGAGGGACAATGGAGCAGAAATAGGAAATGAACACTATGGAAAAATTTGAAGGTGATTGGGTGAGAATCAAAGTTATGGCAAACCCTAAAAATAGACAAATGTGGGATTTCTGGCTTCAATAAGTGGAATTGGGATATGGTCCTTAAGGAAGGAAATATGTAGAATGGAATTTCAAGGGTTCCAGTGAATTTTCAGAGGAAACGAAGTGAAAGCAAGGAAGATATGGCAAAAAAACATTTTTATTTTTTATTTTTTATTTTTTTTCTAGAAATGAGCTGCAACAAGATCTGCAAATGGCTCTGGATAGATTCAATTGGTGATTTGTCAGCTGGTAATAGATATGGACCCCAGGTATGTTCAGCTTCTTAAAGGTTCAAGGGATTCACTTAGATACCAATGTTGTCTAATGACTTGCGTATTGGGGCAGTACCCCTCACTCCACAGCTTAGGAAAAACTGATAACCGCTTTGCCATAAATGACAACTCTTGGTTTACCTCACGGATGGGAACTTACCTCACGGATGGGAACTAGTCAATTAGGTAGGGGCCGTTGCCCTTTTCGCTGGCAGGTCCTCTCAATGGGCCAGCTACTTAGGGGTTCCTATGGTACTCATCACAATAAGTTTTAGGGCTATACCCAGGGACTTCCCACCGTTAAGAAGATAGGGATTATTCCTTGATCCGAACCTACAATTGAAATGAACAATACATATGCAAATAAAAAAGAACTATTGCAATAATCATAGCACCTGGAGGCCACTGTGAAATTTTTTTTGGTAGAAATTCCACCTAGTGAGCCCAAGAAAGCGCTCTAATACTAGATGAGAGGAACCTCCTGCAACAATATAATAAAAAATACATGAAATAATAGAAATAGTAGAACACTGAAGGAATTTATTGATCACAGGCCACTTCGAGGGGGCAACCTCCTTTGAGCAAGCTCAATACAATAAACTCGTGGATGCCTTCATTGGCCTCAACACGTACTTATATACTAAGTCTAATCTAAACAACTATTACTTCCCATGAAAAATACATGAAATAACAGAAATAGTAGAACACTAAAGGAATTTATTGATCACAGGTCACTTCGAGGGGGCAACCTCCTTTGAGCAAGATCAATACAATAAACTCATGGATGCCTTCATTAGCCTCAACACATACTTATATACTAAGTCTAATCTAAACAACTATTACTTCCCATGAATGTGGGATAATACAATATACTCACGGGATGACTTACAAAGCATATGCATCCAAATGTAATATACTAACAAAGTAAAGACAAGGGCTAAACACAAGTTCCTAACAAAAATTCCTTCATTGAGACATCTTCATGTTTTTGGTTGTGAGGCATATGCACATGTGTCTAAGGAGAAGAGGTCAAAATTGGAGAACAAGGTAGTTAAATGTATCTTCATTGACTATGGTGTCGGTGTGAAAGGGTACAAGCTTTGGGATCCTATGGATGAAAAAGTGTTGTCAATTAGAAGTGTTATCTTCAAAGAGCTAACACCTTCTCCATTTGTTCTACACCTAGAAGAAATAGAAAAGAAAGAAGATGTGGTTCAGTTTCCTTCTACCCCTGAGAAGACTAAACCGATAGGCCCTGTGAGACTTGATGATGAGGAGAGCTCTAGTAGCTTTGAAAGCTCATAAGAAGAAGTAGAACCTCAACCTCAACTTTTGAGGAGGTCTACACGAACAAGGAAGCAACTTGATAAGTTTGGTTATTCATTGCTTGATTCTAGTTGTGCTTATGCCTTGATTACTAACACTGATGAGCATAGAACTATGACAGAGGCTATGGGCATGAAAGATGTAGGTTCCTAGAAGGAGGCCATGAAAGATGAGATGGCTTCTTTGGAAAAGAATAAAACTTCATATTTGGTGCCTTTGCTTGATGGATAGAAACTATTTGGATGCAAATGGGTGTTCAAGAAGAAATTTGGAGTAGATGGTAGTGTTGAAAAGTATAAGGCCAGATTGGTTGTGAAGGGGTATTCACAAGTGGAGGGAATTGATTATGGTGAAATTTTCTCTCCCGTTGCAAAGATGACATCTATTTGGTTCCTGTTATCTCTTGCAATAGCTTATGACTTAGAAGTGGAACAAATGGATGTGAAGATAACTTTCCTTCATGGTGACTTGGAGGAAGAAATCTATATGTCATAGCCTGAGCACTACGTGGTGAAAGGTAAAGAAAATTTGGTCTGTAAGTTAAAAAAGTCTTTGTATGGTTTGAAGCAATCTCCTAGGATGTGGTACTTGAATTTTGATACCTTTGTGTTCTCCATTGGATTTTTGAGATTGAAATCAGATCATTGTGTGTATTATAAGTTTGACAATGATCGTATTCTCATTATTGCACTGTATGTTGATGATATGTTGCTAATTGGGAAGGGTAAGAATATGATTTCAGATTTGAAGTCTTAGTTGTCAACACAGTTTGAAATGAAAGACTTAGGGGCATCCAGGTACATTCTGGGGATGGAGATCAGAAGAGACAGAGCAAACATAAAACTTTGGTTAAGCCAAAGTAAGTATGTGAATACCATGTTGGATAGATTCAGCATAGCAGATTGCAGACCATTGTGTGTTCCTATTTCATTAGGGACAAAGTTATCTATGAATGATTATTTAAAGTCTCCTTCTAAGATAGATGATATGAGTAGTGTACCTTATTCTAGTGCAGTTGGCAGTTTGATGTATGCTATGGTCTGTACAAGACTAGACATTGCCCAAGTAGTGGGAGTCCTTAGTTGATTTATTGCTAATCCTAGATGGACACATTAGGATGTGGTGAAAAGAGTGTTTATATATTTGTGGGGTACTTTTGAGTATTCCCTATGTTATCATGGTCATCCTACAGGACCTCTGCATTCTATTAGTATTCATGGATTTATGGATTCTGATTGAGCATGTGACATTGACAACAGGAGATCCGCCAGTGCTAATGTGTTTCCCATGTATGGTGGTGCTATTAGTTGGGTAAGTGACAACCTATGGTTGATTTGTCCACAACAAAAGTTGATTACATGGAAGTAACTCATGCTTGTAAAGAAGCCATTTGGCTTAAGAGGTTGTGTTCATATATTGGTGTTGATGCAGGACAGATTACTATTTGTTGTGACAGTCAGAGTGCAATTTGCTTAGCAAAGAATCCTACCTTCCATGCTAGAAAAAATCATATTGATGTTCAGTTTCATTTTGTTTGAGATATGGTAGAGGATGGGAAGATGATATTGGAGAATGTGGACACTTTGAAGAATGTTGCAGATGCATTGACGAAACCAATGGGCATAGAGAAGTTTAGATGGTGTTCAGAGTGTATGGGCCTCTTGGCCCCTAGCAATTAAAATCTTGTCATTTCTTTTGGCTCTTGTAGGGTGTTCAATAAGTGGGAGAATGTTGGAAGTTAAGGTGTCTCAACCTTGGCAAATTCCTAGAATTATTTATTTATTTGTATATATATTTGTTGCCTAATGTTGTAATTACTTGCACATTCAGTTTGGTCACATAGTTGAGGTGGCACAGTGACATGTCAATTTGATCACATCATTGAGGTGGTACAATGACATGTCAAGTCAAACCTACATGGATTTGGGTGTCCCATTTGAGGTGGCACTAATATGCCATGCATCAGCATCTTGTGGTATGTGGAAGGCAATATTCCATATGATAGAATCTATGACACATAAGAGCCAATTTTGAATATTCCTATGACAAGTGGTGACAAGTGTCATTGAGTATCTTTGCATGAGGGAAAAGCATCTTTGGGTTCCCAAGTTGGGCTATGACATGTTGTAAGAGGAATATGCTATTTTTAGTCTTGTTTTATTGATTCTCTTACAACATGCAAGATTGTCATTTTGCAGAAATTTATGACAGTTGTAAGATGTGTAAGAGCATCTGTCATAGTCTATTTTTAGTAGTGGAGCACTCTATCTTGGGAAGTCAAATATGCCATGTTATGATAGATGTAAGAGGTGTCTTTGTAGCTTGGACATGTGTCCTTTGATGGAGGAAAGTGGCCATGTGGCCAAGGTGGACGCCTACCCGAAGATGCTTCTATAATTTGCCTTATATCTCTATAAAATGTGAGGATTTAGAGTTGTAGTTGAATAGTGTTCATACAAGTATTTTTATGTTGTCAGAATCACTCTAGAAATGACATTTGAAGACTCTTGGAAGAACTTGCATTACAAGTGTATTGTAAACTGCTATTGTTTCAAATAATACATTATACAGGTTTTAGAGTGTGGGGTTTTTACCTAAAAAGGTTTTCCCCATGACACATCTTGTGTCATTCTCTTTTGTGTTTGTGTTTGCTGCTATAATATCTCTCATATATGTTTCATATTGCTGTAATTGTAAGAATTAAAAAAAAATTGCATACTACTTTCCTCATGAGATCGATGTAGGAAGTATGTTCCGCATACCTTACTTCCTTTCGAAAACAATGATAAAAATGATAGATTGAATCACAAATAGATATCACCTCAGAGGTGTATCTCTCAAGGAGATGAAGTTCTTTCATGCCATGAGAAGATGAAGCCAAACTTGTAATAACAAACACAACAACACAATTCTACTCTATAACACAATGAATGCCTTGAATGCTCTAAAATCATAAGTTCTCCAAAATCTCAAAATCATCTTTAGTTTTCAAATGAAGTCCTAAACATGATTATATATGCATCCCTACTACAAATTTCATAATTTAAACTCAAGATGCCGACAACAAAAACCTTTTAATGGTCACCAATTGACATTCAAATTTGGGACCCTAACAAAATAGAGTAGGGCAAGGGCAAGGGCACCCAAGCCCAGGGACCTATTTTGGGTCTGGATTAAGCTCAGAGATGTCCCTTGAGTCCCATTTGTCATGGATTTTGGGGGATTTTGCCTCTGGATTCATTTATAATATGCATGATTAAAACTAAGGGACCCAGGTGCTAAACTTAGGAGGTAAAAGTCCTAGGGGACATTTTATGACATAACAGGTTTATACCATACAACATAACTTTTTATGTATGTATCCAAATTTACTTTTTTTGTTGAAACAAGGATATCAATACCTAGTGCATATATACTTTTTTGAAATTTTTTTTACAATTTTACTATTTCCCCACATGTGTAAAATAGAGAAATTGATGTTCAATGAAACTAAAAAATAGAAAAAAATAATAATCAAGTTAAATATATTAAAAATTATGCTTCAATCTTGCAAGTTATCTTATCAAATTCATTCTATTTGAAGGTCCAACCGAAGGTTTGAAATTTAAAATTCTGAGGAAAATTTGAGGTAGAGAGTTGGAGAGGTCATCCAAGGACCTTTGTTCAAAGGTACCTTTGCTCAAAGGTCCTATTGGCCACCCAAAATATTTTTTAAAAATCATAACATGCAACCTTCAAATGAAGGTTCTTGAGTTAAAAAATATTTTAATAATGCATAACAAATGACCTTCGAAAGAAGGTGGTTGAGTTGATAGTTTAAAATAATGTAGGCAAAATACATATAAATAAGAGCTCAAATATATTTGTGATGAAACTAAAACATTTGGAAAAGAATTGCAAAAATTGTGCTTGCAATTTTGGGAGTTTTTGAAAGTCAAAATATTTGGTAAAGGAATTTTGTACTGATATTCTGCAAAGGAGGAAATGGGAAATAAAATAAAAAGGAAAAATAAGGGTATGCTATCATGTAATGTCCCCTTCTAGCAAGCCAAAATTTTCGCACCCTTGCAAACAATTTCAACTTACCAAAAGAGAACATTAGTATTCCATTTTTCATTTCCTTTTAATCTTGATGATAATCATAAACATAACCATATACTATTTGCCATTTCATAAATTCATTTTTCCATACATCATGATTCTCCTCGAGTGAGATAATCCTTAGGCCTCTTATTAACCTCACCTTCCACCTTGTCAGAGAAGATTCGTTAGGTAGGTGATGTCATCTCAATCCTATGGGTCCATTAATATTATTCCTTAGTTTGTCAACCAATGCCCATAATTCCTTAGTTCGTCAACTAAGGCCTATAATTCCTTAGTTCGTCAACTAAGGCCCATTCCCATCGAATGATCAATACCTACCATAACCATCTACCCCACCTTCTTAGTGTTATGTGGTTAATTAGGAAGTCTCGTATCTATCCTTAGGAATTCATGCCTTTATTAATCTTTAAGTTTTACCCTAAAGCCTTCATTAATCTTTAGGTTTTATTCTAGAGCCTTCTCCCTAGGTTTTACCCTAAGGCCTTAATTAATCTTCATCTACACATATACATACTTGTTATCTCTCATACATCATTTATTAACAACTTATGAATTCAAATCATACAAGATACATATTTAAAATATAGATTACAGACATAAATGTATATATCACAGATATCAATTTCTACTTAATAACCTTGTTATTTATATCTTTCAAGTTATAAATTGAACAAGTAATTATAAATTCTTACAAATCATAAATTGAATAAGTAAATATAAATACTTACTTACCTACTTTACCTAGGATTCCTTACCTATGCCGCGGTAATATAGTCTTTATTGTATTGCTGTTATAAAATGCAGATCTAAATATATGTATTTATCCCATACTCTTTTTATATTTTCGCCCCATGATCCTTTTCCTTCTATTTCACAATCTTTATTTATTTAATTTCATTCCTTTCTAAATTCATTATTTACCATACACAATATATACTTGGCTGCCCTTGTGTCTTCCTTGTGACATTTTCTTGCTATGTCTTTGATGAATTCAAATGATGTTTCTTCTTTATTGCCTTTATTGAATTCATAGTTGTTTATTTATTTCTTTTTATTACTTCATTCTTTTGATGATCATTTCCTTCTATCTCACAACCTTTATTTATTTCCCTTTCAAGGGATATGTTCAAAGAGGTATGTCTCTTATTATTTTTATTACTTTATATTAATTCACTTTTGTGGTAAAACTAGTTCTAACCATACGTAACTCCCTTATCATAAGAGGATAAGTTAAAAGATGTTTATTATTATTTATTTACATTATTTGTATTTATATTATATCATTATAATAAATGATATATTATTTATATTTATATTACAATATAAGATAATAATAAAAAATAATAATATTTGTATTTATATTATTAGATATATTTATAATATATTATTTATTAATGTGCTGCACTTATAAATATCTTCCTTCGACCTCCCCTTAAAATTTTTAAAGTACATTATTTATATAATATATATAGTATAAATAAATACTTTTGTTATTGAGTACGGGAGCTCTTTTATTTTATTTTATTTCCAAGCATATAATATGGTGGGCTAATGTTTGTCTTATTAGACTTTTATTTTTATATGATTTTATTTTGAATTTAACCTTTTGTTTAACTGTATTACTTTGTCTTATTCCAAATTACTTTACTTTCTAACTTTAATAGGTAAGACTCTTCATAATATTTTTTTTTATATATAATAACATATCTTATTAATTACTCACATAAATATTATATTAAAATATTTATATTTATAATATATCTAGTTAATTAAAATATAAATATATATTTCATATATTTTATAATATTTAAATTATATTAAATTAATAATATTATTTATTAAATAATACATATTAATAATATATTTTAAATAAATATATTATATATTTAGTTTATATAAGGCTAACTTATTATTTAAATAAACAATTCAATTATAAATCATTATAGGGACATGACAACCCTCCCCACTCAAGATTGCTTGTCCTCAAGCAATTATAATTAGGTATCCTAAAGTAATATTTAATAACATTATATTTTATTAGGTTTCCTTATATAAAATAAGGTTTCACTCACCAATAATATAAAATAACCTCTAGAAAATGTAACAAATTAATATAGCTAATAAACTATAGTGCTATAAATAATATAGGGGCCTAAAATAATAATTTATAAATTTGGGTTTACCCTTTTAAATTTTCAGCACTAAATTTACATAAAGGCATTTCTATTTATTTAATTATCAAAAATGTTTTAATGACTACTAATATTATTTTAATGCCATGATTAACCAATAGCATCAAATGAACAATCCAAACCAAATAACCAAATGTCAAACATACCTGACACAACTAAAGTGAAAATGGAGGGGCACCACATCCTCCCCCCCTAAAACTCAACTTACTCCTGGAAGTCGCAGCTAATGTGGAAACATTACAAGTTAGTAACAACATTAAAGTTGATTCATTTCATACAATAATACACACTAAAATATAAACTTATGTACTCCATTTCAAAAATAATCTACACAATCAAAGCTTGCAATTTCAAAAGTGGTTTCATAATGCATAAACCACTCCCAATCCTTATAAGTTAGCATTGACACCCAACCAGTTTCTTCAGAACAAGGAAAATATTGCACCTTTTTATTCCTAACTTGTAAAAATTATCATATCATAAACATATGAAGCATTCTATTTCAAATACACCACCATTGTAATTTTTCTACCAATCTACTATTAAGCAAACCATAGGTCAGAATGCTACATTTTCACAAAATATCAACATATTCATACACCTAAAACACACCTTTTTCACTAAATCTCATAGCATCTTCAACAAGGTCATGAATTTCTTTCACCTTTTGAAGCATGGAAACACACTTTATCATTTCATAAATCCATTTTCATGATTTACCATATATTCTTCACATACACACAAATTAACATTACCGGGATTCACATCACAAGGCTACACAAGGGTTCATCTGGACATCGGGAAGCAACATACTAATCCATGAGCCAAGAGCCAAAATCCATCTCATGTAATCTATACCTCACACGTAGTGGCTTGATGGTGTTAGGCCACACACACATGGTGAGACCATCCAAACAAGACCACAATGACCTATCTCTTGTTGTATAAGGTAGTTATCCTCCAAGAGATAGTCATCACACATAGGTGGGTAGTGGGTCCTAGCTATGTAACAGCCTCACATACCCCCATCCTCAAGATTCCCTACATTTGCTTCCTCGTATACACTCATCAAGTATGCCTCATACGTCCTTAGAGAGGAATCACAATACGACACATGGCTGACATCGAAAATAATAAGGAAAAACTAGTTTAGCAACCAATGTCATAAAGAAAGATGAAATAAAAATTCAATTTCAACAATAAAGAAAGAAATGCGCGCAATTTCAACACTAAATCAAATGTAACCATGATGGCTAGATGCAAATAAGATCACAAGGTGTGGCTAAACCATCACAATTAAATATAAAAAAAGTGCCAGCCTTCACAATCAATAGAAAATCATCAACAACCATAAAGAAAGTCCACAATCTTCAAAATTGCACTATACAACACTGCGTGACTAGATACTAGCCACCAAATGAGGAAAGAGGGAACAACGTCAGGCTATAGTAGTAGCCCTCATGTGGTGTCGAGTGAGCACACCATCCACATGGCTCAAGGTGTACTCCTCGGCGACACCCTACATTGCATCGTCACGCGATGGACTAACCAAGTGGTCCGCACACTCCTTGGTTGCCCACATGGAATGTACACCTTGGCCACATCTCGCATCACATCTCAGCGCAACATGGTCATACGCCAGCCGGAGAAGGCACGCACTGGCCATATGCCGCATGGCAGTGTGTTTGTGGCTTCGCAGAAGTAGGCACGCGTAGAACACACCCCGCATAGTGATACCTCGTGGAAAAGGCACATGCAGGTACTCACCATAGCCAGAGGTATACGTGGCTAGGACCTACCCATATGCTAACCGACCCAACACTGTAGAAAGAAAACATGGGTATCCCTCTACAAGTGTGCGAGGCCCCATTATGCTCATCACACAAGTAGGCTATGACATAATCTCATAGTGCACCTTCATATGGCTATGCACGTGGCATCGTGTTCTCAAGCCTAGCTTGCTACCCTCTGCAACACAGCATCATCACCAACACTGTGTCAGAACATCAGTGGGGTGTGGCATCATACCTATTGCATCATGTCAGAACATGTACAGATACGGAATCTGTCTCAACATGGGTAACAAATCTCCCTCCACATGCTAGACCTCAAATATACATGGGGCACATGGTCTCACTTGGGTTATCCATGCAGGTCCTAGACCCTGGCCCCCAAATGACGACTCATGTCATCGCATAGTTCCAGTTGTGTTATCCTTACAGGTCTTAGACCCCGGCCCCCAACTGACACTCATGTGGCATATCATACCTTTTGTGAAGACAAGGTAAATGATCCTCCAAGAAATACCATCCAGATGCTTAGAAACTGTGGGGATTAAGCTAACACATATGAATCAAGTACCCTGATCCATCATAAGGGAACGTAGTGAGTACGTTTCCTCAGGTTCGGTTGAGCGAGGGACCGCTCTGCGCCATCATAAGCGTACGATGTACACTCGGCCCAAGGAACTTTGTGGCTGCTACTACCCCTTCACAGATTGAGGGACTAGTGAACCAAAAGAAGAGAATCTATGAATCTAACTTTTGGCTACTCTTTTATATATATAATTTTCAACCACGCAAGGGTTGGCCCTCAATCGGGTAACAAACATACAAACACACATAATGGTATAGTTGATTCCACACCTAAAATACACATTTCCCCATGGATGGGTACCTAGTATCACCATCTCAAGGACACACAAAGCAAGTACGGGGTATTCACAACACTCAACCAATGCACAGTTACTGGTTTCACACTTTTACATGGGAAGATTACTTTTATATACACAATTCCATTACTACCAATATGATTCCTATTTGCAAAATCATAACATTACCTATTATCCACTTCCCTATTCTAGTTTCCTTCCACTCTACTTTTCTACATATCACACGATGCTAAATCTCAATCTCATGATCATCTATCCAACACATCAATCTAGGTGTATAGATCAAGCATAGTATCCTACTCAAGAGTTTCCTACCACTTGCATAAAAAGTACCACTATAGCTAAACATGGGTGACAACATTAATCTAGAGGTCCTAGTGCTAAAACTTGGCTCTAATACCAAATGTAATGTCCCCTTCTAGCAAGCCAAAAATTTTGCACCCTTGCAAACAATTTCAACTTACCAAAAGAAAACATTTGTATTCCATTTTTAATTTCCTTTTAATCTTGATGATAATCATAAACATAACCATATACTATTTGCCATTTCATAAATTCATTTTTCCATACATCATGATTCTCCTCGAGTGAGATAATCCTTAGGCCTCTTATTAACCTCACCTTCCACCTTGTCAGAGAAGATTCGTTAGGTAGGTGATGTCATCTCAATCCTATGGGTCCATTAATATTATTCCTTAGTTTGTCAACCAATGCCCATAATTCCTTAGTTCGTCAACTAAGGCCTATAATTCCTTAGTTCGTCAACTAAGGCCCATTCCCATCGAATGATCAATACCTACCATAACTATCTACCCCACCTTCTTAGTGTTAGGTGGTTAATTAGGAAGTCTCGTATCTACCCTTAGGAATTCATGCCTTTATTAATCTTTAAGTTTTACCCTAAAGCCTTCATTAATCTTTAGGTTTTATCCTAGAGCCTTCTCCCTAGGTTTTACTCTCATGCCTTAATTAATCTTCATCTATACATATACATACTTGGTATCTCTCATATGTCATTTATTAACAACTTATGAATTCAAATCATACAAGATACATATTTAAAATATAAATTACAGACATAAATGTATATATCACATATATCAATTTCTACTTAATAACCTTATTATTTATATCTTTCAAGTTATAAATTGAACAAGTAATTATAAATTCTTACAAATCATAAATTGAATAAGTAAATATAAATACTTACTTACCTGCTTTACCTGGGATTCCTTACCTATGCTGCAGTAATATAGTCTTTATTGTATTGCTGTTATAAAATGCAGATCTAAATATATGTATTTATCCCATACTCTTTTTATATTTTCTCCCCATGATCCTTTTCCTTCTATTTCACAATCTTTATTTATTTAATTTCATTCCTTTCTAAATTCATTATTTACCATACACAATATATACTTGGCTACCCTCATGTCTTCCTTGTGATATTTTCTTAGTGTGTCTTTGATGAATTCAAATGATGTTTCTTCTTTATTGCCTTTATTGAATTCACAGTTGTTTATTTATTTCTTTTTATTACTTCATTCTTATGATGATCATTTCCTTCTATCTCACAACCTTTATTTATTTCCCTTTCAAGGGATATCTTCGAAAAGGTATGTCTCTTATTATTTTTATTACTTTATATTAATTCACTTTTGTCGTAAAACTAGTTCTAACCATACATAACTCCCTTATCATAAGAGGATAGGTTAAAAGATGTTTATTATTATTTATTTACATTATTTGTATTTATATTATATCATTATAATAAATGATATATTATTTATATTTATATTACAATATAAGATAATAATAATAATAATATTTGTATTTATATTATTAGATATATTTATAATATATTATTTATTAATGTGCTGCACTTATAAATATCTTCCTTCGACCTCCCCTTAAACTTTTTAAAGTACATTATTTATATAATATATATAGTATAAATAAATACTTTTGTTATTAAGTACGGGAGCTCTTTTATTTTATTTTATTTCCAAGCATATAATATGGTGGGATAATGTTTGTCTTATTAGACTTTTTTTTATATGATTTTATTTTGAATTTAACCTTTTGTTTAACCGTATTACTTTGTCTTATTCCAAATTACTTTACTTTCTAACTTTAATAGGTAAGACTCTTCTTAAATTTTTTTATTTTTTTAATATATAATAATATATCTTATTAATTACTCACATAAATATTATATTAAAATATTTATATTTATAATATATCTAGTTAATTAAAATATAAATATATATTTCATATATTTTATAATATTTAAATTATATTAAATTAATAATATTATTTATTAAATAATACATATTAATAATATATTTTAAATAAATATATTATATATTTAGTTTATATAAGGCTAACTTATTATTTAAATAAACAATTCAATTATAAATCATTATAGGGACATGACAACCCTCCCCACTCAAGATTGCTTGTCCTCAAGCAATTATAATTAGGTATCCTAAAGTAATATTTAATAACATTATATTTTATTAGGTTTCCTTATATAAAATAAGGTTTCACTCACCAATAATATAAAATAACCTCTAGAAAATGTAACAAATTAATATAGCTAATAAACTATAGTGCTATAAATAAGATAGGGGCCTCAAATAATAATTAATAAATTTAGGTTTACCCTTTTAAATTTTCAGCACTAAATTTGCATAAAGGCATTTCTATTTATTTAATTATCAAAAATGTTTTAATGACTACTAATATTATTTTAATGCCATGATTAACCAATAGCATCAAATGAGCAATCCAAACCAAATAACCAAATGTCAAACATACCTGACACAACCAAAGTGAAAGCAGAGGGGCACTACATATCATATTTAGTAGAACAGGAACAAAAATTAACTAAAGAAAGGGCACAAAGATATTTTAGAAAAAAAAAGGTATGTATTTTTTAATTTGTATAAAAATGTTTCAAAAATATTAGATTTATATTTATCCCTACTTCCTCAACTCTAGTTTACATTTTTAGATTTGTACTTATCCCTAATTTATTTTATAATTTTAGATTTAGTTTTAAAAAATTAGATTCTTAAATGTTCTACATTCATCTAAATTTCAAATTCCACATAGATTCCAAATAAATTCTCTAGCTTAAATTCACTAGTTCCTCTCTAGGGTTTGTATATCTTTCCCCTCCTTCCTCAACTCTAGGGTTTCAATATAGTTTCTAGTTTTAAATTTAATTTTAAATTAGGAGATGTTCTATGTTCATCTAAATTGTCTAGGTTAAATTCACTAGAGTCCCTAGTTTCTCTCTAGGGTTTGTATCTCTTTCCCCTACTTCCTCAACTCTAGGGTCTGAGCATAATTTCTAATTTTAGATTTAATTTTAATATAAATTAGATTCCTACATGTTCTACATTCATATAAATTTCTAAACCTATCTACTATGACAAAGAGATATTCATGCACATTTTTCTTGTCATAGGTAAATCACCTATAATATCTATCACTATAATTTCACATGATAGTGTTTGGATTTGAAGTGGTTGATATAGTCTTAGTTTCCAATTACTTGTGTTAATAACATGTCACCTCAAGTAAAATGCCAAACATAATTAGCATATTCACCTAATTAATGTAAGACTACAAATTAGATATAGTTTAGTGGCCCCAAAATTCCCATCCGCCTTAGGGGTACATACACCTCAAGACTAATCTCTTCTCTTTTAGAATGCACAAAAAACACAACTTGAATAGAAAACCATTCTTCACATGAAAATTAGTCTTATGAACTAATTCATCTTTCTTACCTTCTTCAATCTACTAATATGACCCTCAAAAATCCTCTTTATAAACATAATCCCTCACATATACTTAACTTGCAAAGGGTTCAAGAAGAGAAAAGTATTAGCTGCCAACAACAATGGTGGTCTTGAAGAAAAATCAACTTGAGCTTATTATTTACACCTCTTTTACATTTTATGACTAAGTGGAATTGTTCAAGAAATAATGTCCCCTTGTAATATGGCATTCTTTCTCAACCTTCTATTAATCTTGTAAGCATTGTAATGTTCAACAGTCCATTTAGGCAATGGTCTCTTTAAGCTCAACAAATATTTGTTCCAATATTTCACCACTTCCACCAAAGCATAAATCTCTTTTTCATAGTTGAAATACCCAAGGACAAAACCATGAAACATTTCTAAATAGTAACACACAAGCTTACCTCCATGCATTAGAATAAAGTTCCCACATAACATAGTGATTAACATCTATCTCCACCTCAAATAATATATTAAATTTTAAAGAGGCAATATGAGTGTATTTCTTACTTTATTGTTTAAATCCTTAAATGATTTTTATTCAATATTACCTACCTTGATTCTCTTTCCATGAATAAATTTTATTGCATGTAAATGTGTACCTATAATCTAGAAAATACTTAAGAATTTTCCTTAACCATTAAGCTACCCATACAAAGCTCCTTATTTTGATGATGCTTGTAGTCCATTAGGCCAATTCATTTCAACTCTACTTTTGATAGCTCTATATGAACCAATCCATTCCAAACAACATTAACAAGACTAACCATTGAACACTTCTTAGAGAATTCAAAATTTTAACCATTCAAATGAGATTTGTTCTCCTTTTAAATCAATATTACTTTCTCTACGTGTACAACAATTTCCTTATGTAATTTTAGCTAAAAATGAGAATTTCATTTAAGTATTAAAGGTATCACATACTCTTAAAAATGAGTGTGTAACACTTTATTCATAAGCCTCATTAAGGTTGTCAAAACTAAATTGAACTCTTTCTTGAATTTGATGTTAAACCTTTGTTCTCTAGATTTGTAGAAAATCTTGTTAGTATTTTGCAACAAAGCTCCTTTAAACATTCTCAAAGATTAATTGTTTAAAAATTATGTGTAATGATTTCTAAGTTTCTCTAGATGTTTTTAACATAGTTCTATAATTTAATCCTAGAGATCATGTTCAATTTTAGATTTACCTTTAATACTAGAATTGGATTCCTACATGTCCTAGAATCATCTTTCATGTATGCATGTACAAGTAATATTTATTTCCCACATCATGAGAACCACATCTTGGATTCAATCTTGTATGTTATCTAAATAATTTAAAATGATATGCAAGTCACCTCAAACTATCTTTATGCACCTATTTATGCTACCACTATGCAAGTATATATAGACATGAGGAAAATAAAGTTAGAAATAAATGTTAATTTTTATAGTGATTGAAAGTAAATGGAAAAACAATGCTATACATTTAAGCTGATATTTAATATTATATAATAGAGAATGATAAAATATTAAAATACTAAAACTTACATACTTTTTTTAAAATGAGAATATCTATCTCTTAAATATATTCTAAAATCTTCACTAATCTTCTCTCTTTTATAAGATATTTGTAGGGGCTCAACATATAGAAACTGGAGTAGAAGTCAAGCCTAATTTAGATACTAGAGCTCAGGAGGCCCAACCACACATAGTTGATGACAGGGAGGAGGTCCGACCAAAATTTGATGTTGGAGAGGGGTCAAGATCACATCCTTTTATATATATCCATATGAATCAAATTAAAGAGGTTAAGAGAATTTTTTTTTACAAAAAATGGATCATTTACTTGAAATAGATATAGAGAAATTGAAATTTTATGTTGAACAACCTAGTCATGTTACTAAAAGCTCATTGAATATAAATTCAAAGAAAATACTTGAGAAGCATTTCAAACATCATGATACACTTGGTCAAGCCCAGCTATTATCAGTTATACTTCTTCGTGATGGGCTAAAATAGCATATTGCAATTGTTGGGTGTAGATTTCACAAAAAAAGAGGAAGACACAAAAGGTTTGAGTTCCATTGGAAAAAATATCTATTAGTTGATAAGAGCATTTCAATAAGAGTGATATTGACATCTACTATAAGTCCACAAACGCCAAGAAAGCATCATATCTCTTCACTTTCAACTGAAATTGGCTTAAGTGGAAAGACACTAAAAAGATATGTGAAAAGGAGAAAGGTGTTGGATGATATTATTGTAGAAGGAAATTGGGTAATCATGTGTAGGACTCCTTGTTATAAGAAGACTGAAGATGGTCTTAGGAAGTTGATCTCAAATTTTTGGCATGATCATACTTGTCCTTCATCAAATAGTAGAGATCTTCTCAAACAAAGGATTGGGCCAAATTATTATGAACTACATACTAAATATTGGTTAGAAATAACATAACATGAGATGCATGTGACATTTTGTGATGAAAATCCTCATATAAATATTGGGCAAACAATGTTTGAAATGTTAAGGCCATGGTATGTGAAGGCAAAAAAAGTTTTTGAAACTTTTTGTTGTCATTACCATAATGAATTTTATCTTTACTATCAAGTGTTTTGAAAGATCAGAGCAGAAAGTGATGGTGTTGAGAATGCACCTCCTAAATAGGTAAGTTTTTTCATAGTATCCATCTTATGTGATAAATATGATGATGATGCAGATGGTCCAATGAAATGCATAAAAGGACTTTGTGAAACATTTGGAAATTTGGATAAAATACTTTTGAGAAATTAAGATATTGACATGATGAAGATGGTAAATTGCAAGAGTTACAAGTATATAAATTTTGAAAAACAAATTTGGGAAAGAATCCACAAGGTTAGATTACATATAAGAGGAACTACCAATTGGAACATTTATAGAAAATTTCCATAAATTGATACAACCATACATACATCATGCATTTTTTTCTAAGTGGCAAGAAAATGAGTTTTAATTATTGAGAGAACTTTCCCACCTAGAACAATTTTATTAGTAGTGGACTTTGCATAAAATTACTCTTTTACCCATCAAAAGAAGATTCAAACATAGTATTATTATTCAGAGTAGGTCACTATTATGGTACATGTGTTTTATTGACATGCACAATTGGATTTGGATGGTTTTGAGAGTACATATCTACAATGAGTCATTAAGAAAGAATATCATTTTTATATTAGAGATGATAAAGAGCATGACACACATTTTTTAGAACATTGCTTTAAGAAGTTTTTTGAAGATTTGACAAGAAGAGGTGTGAAAAATGAAAAACATTTTGTATGGTCAGATTGGTGCGTGTCATAATTCAAATCATCAAGGCCATTTTATGCATTTTGTAGATATCATTAACATGACAATATACCACATTTTTGGAGTTTCTTTAAGAGTGGGCATAGAAAGGGTGAACATGATGCTGCAGGAGCTTGCATTAAACGTTCTCTAAGAAAACATCAAATGAATTATGAGGGAGACCATATAAATGATGCACATGATGTTGTTGAAAGGTGTAAGAAACACTTCAAATGTGATGTTATCACACTTTTAGGGAAGAACCCACATCCAAATAGAGTGTTATGGGAGATACTAGGTATGTATTGTTTGAAAAAGTTTGACTTGTTTTATATTTAATTAAATATTTATTTTATTTGATTGTGATTATAGTTTTATAATTTAAAGAAAATTATAATTGTAAAACATTTTTTATGTATATATAAAATTGTAAGTGTGGATAGAAGAACAATGCATGATTGTAAGAGGGTAGAGAAAAAAAGATCTTTGCATTGTTTCATGAGTATAAATAGTCATACATGGATATTGTACACTAGGGACTACTCTTGTTTTTGATATGATTGCATGTTGGGAGATTATGAGAATTGCAAGAGCTAACAACATGGATATGTCAGTGAATGGAATTTGGTGCCACTAGTTGTTACTAACACATATGAAAAAGATGAAGGCGAAAGCTTTGAATGCATTCATTTGATTTCAACTAATTATGAACACATTTTAAGATTGATTACTAAAGATATATATATCTTGCAACTTGTAGTTTAATTTTTTTAATTTTAATATGTTGATAAATTTTAATTTTAATTTTGTTCTTAAATATTAGAATTCATGGTAGGTTCTAAATGTTTTACATTTCATTGTGGTGCATGAGATGTTTTTGTAGTCATAGAAGAGGTGGGAAACATATAATGTGTTGTTTATTATTTATTACATTGCATAGAAGAGAGAATGAAGTTTAAAAACTAGAAACAAGTGATGGAATGTTGTTTCCCATAGGTTAAATTGTAGTTCAAGGGACATATCTCAAACAAGTCAAAATTGTTCAAAGTGGCATTCATTTTATTGATTACCAACCTCACAACATGGTGTATCAATATAGCCACCTAGTAATTTCTATTGTCCCATCTCTTCATCAAGTTCCACATACACATGGACATCATAAGTGGAGACTAGATAGAGATGACCATAAGAAAATATTACATGTTATTGAAGAGTGACCTAAACCAATTGATGTGGTATTAAAAATGTGGACAACAACTTTCATTTCATTTTAGGTATTCACTAGACTTTGTATGGTAGAATATTGCCTTAGGTAGATACTAGGTGTCTTGGGTCTACTAGATCTCAAGTGTCTTACGTGTAGAATTTTTAAATTATTTTAATTTATGATTCAATAGTTCTTTCATTTAATTTTAATTTCAATGGTTCTTAAATTTTTAGAATTCACGATCTTTAGGTTCTATTTTTTTTCACATTTCATTGTGGTAGAAGATTTATTTTTGCAATCATGTATCTCAGAGGATTTTAAGTTATTATTTCATAAATCAGGTATCTACATGACATAATATTATCTTATAGGTACTCTTTAAGTTAGGTGTCTTGTAGAACTTTTAAATTATTTTAATTGATGCTTCAATAACTTTTTCATTTAATTTTAATTTCAATGGTTCTTAAAATTTTTAGAATTCATGATCTTGAGGTTCTATTTGTTTTACATTTCATTATGATGGGAGATTTATTTTTGCAATCATGTAGCTCAGAGGCTTTTAAGTTGTTATTTCATTTTAGGTATATGATCTCTACACTACATGACATAATATTATCTTATAGACCTACTCTTAAGTTAGGTTTCTTGTTGAAATTTTAAATTTTAAAATTTATGCTTCAATATTTCTTTCATTTAATTTTAATTTCAATGGTACTTAAATTTTTTAAAAATTATGATCTCTAGGTTCTATTTTTTTACATTTCATAGTGGCAGGAGATTTGCTTTTGCAATCATGTATCTCAGAGCATTTGAAGTTATTATTTCATTCCTTGTATGATCTCTATACTATCTAGCATAATATTATCTTACATGTAGTCTTTAAGTTAGGTGTCTTTGTTGTCTTAGATATGTCTTAGGTCTAGACTAGAATAAGGTATAAAATCTAGGTGTCTTAGACTCTACTGTGTCTAATAGAAAATCTAGATATGTCTTAGGTCTAGACTAGAATAAGGTATAAAATCTAGGTGTCTTAGTTCTACTATGTCTATTAAAAACTCTAGATATGTATTAGGTCTAGACTAGAATAAAGTATAAAATCTAGGTGTCATAGGTGTCTTAGGTCTACTACATCTACTAGGTCTAGACTAGAATAAGGTATAAAATCTAGGTGTCTCAGGTCTACTACATCTATAAAATCTAGGTGTCTAGAATAGGTGTCTTAGGTGTCTTACATCTATAAGAATAGGTGTCTTAGGTCTTATATGAGGCCACATGAGCTTCTACCTTCACACAGTTGGCCTTGTTAGTATAGAATAAATATTTATTGAAGAAAAAGGAAGCTCTTTTTTGTAGAGAAGTTATGAAACCCTAGTAAAGTTTCCTAGTGCTCATGTGAGTTTGGTATCATTAGAAATTTATAGTTAACTTTGTAGAACTCTATTTAGAAATTTTTATGTGAGTTTAATTATCAAATTCAGGCCTCAAACTTCACAAGTCTCTTTTATCTAGTTATTTATATTCAAATAGGATGAACTTGTATCTTGAATCTTTGGTATATAATATGAAATCAACATTTATACGAACAAATACAAAATACAAAATTCATTATTTATTTACCTTGTTTAATTCACTCATTATTTTTTGTCTTTCTAATGTAATAATTCCTTAAGTAAAATGCAAGTTGAAAACATGTGTATTTCAACCTCCACATATTTAATTCATGATTTGAGTCTAATAGTATTTTTTAGTAGTAGTGAAAGTTAAATTGTCTAGAAGTTTAATTTTATTTTTGAATAAAAATTCTTCCAGGTTTTATTTATATTTATTATATTGTGTTCATATGCTACTTATGTGGGCTTGAGTTATGTTATTTCATTGTATAGCTACCATTCTTGTCTTATCTCTATTTTCATGGTGTATAATTATAGAGTTATAAAGTAAGTAGTTTAAACTTTAAATAAGATATGTAATAGCTTAATAGAATCTATATTATACATCTAGCATGTGCAGGTTGAATACACACTATGCATTTCAACCTAGAATTTTCTTCATATCAAGAATCATTTATATCAAAACTTATATCTTTGGTATATAATATGAAATCAATTGTCTTGCTATTCAAGTTATTGTGCATCTTTTCATGGTTGATTGATTTATATCCATGTCATATACATTAACTTGAGGATAATATTGATAGTGATTAATAAGTAAATGACATAATAGAGATAAGAATAATATTTTGTAAGTTAATATTTTATTATTGAAATTTGCATTACATGTCTTAATACACACATGTAAATATCAAATATTCATTATAAATATAAATAATCATTTATATCAAAACTATATTAAATATCTCAAACATAAATGTCCATGTCAAATATAAACATAAATGTCCATCTAAAACATAAACATTTCCATACATAGATGCATAAATTGCCATACATGTCAAATATATAAATATAAATATTCATACATGTCAAATATAAACATAAATGTCCATCCCAAACATAAACATGTCCATACATAGATGCATAAATGTCCATACATGCCAAATATAAACATAAATGTCCATATGTATGATGCCAAATATAAACATAAACATAAATACAAATGTCCATATTTCAAACATAAATTTCTATCTATATATCAAACACGTGAACTAGTTAGTTTGATCATCAATTTAGCTCCTAGTCAAGCGATCCTCAGAGTGAGAATCCTACTCTAATAGATGCAAAGAGCCTTACAAAAGTGTAATTAAAACACAAGTTTCCTAAGTACATACATTTAGACATTGTATATATATATATATATATATATATATATATATATATATATATATATATATATATATATATATATATGAATTTCAATTTGATAATTAACTCACCTATCCACTGTGGTCAAGTGAAGCACATGTGAATACAAACTCTTCCCTCAAACTAGGAGTAACACCTACTACCTTGAGCTACACATGCATGTAAAATAGAAAATTTAATTTAAAATATAATTTATTTGTGTAGGACTATAGGCATATGTTTAAATTTTATAGTATAAATTTAACTTAAAAAATTAAAAATTAAAATTTATAGTATAAATTAAAAATTAGGAGCCCGAATATCACCATGTTGAGCTAAAATAATTCTTGATCTATAGTGATGGAATCCATTAATTCTTTTGATGTTCTCTCATCTAGTAGTTTTAGCAATGACATGTACAATAGACTGTAAAGATGAGATGGTATCGACCCTGAGGAAAGTATCTCTATAAAACCCATACCCCCTACAACCTACTCAAGTGAATCAAGTGGCATAGGCTAAGCCTATGGAGTGGTAGAATGATCACTAGATGCCTGTGCTTCTCTATTATGTGACGCATGTGGCCCACTAGAGGATCTAACTATAGGATCTACATCAAAATGTTGTGAGTCAGCTGCTAGACTCTTTGAATTTACAAGGATGCAATCCACATACAAACTAGAACACTTTCCAAAGGGATCCCCAGATGTGATGATATCACCTAATATGCTCTCATCAAGTCCTTAGACAAAAAACATGTCGCCCTATAAATCTAACCATTGATTGTAGTGTGGTCTAGATCCTCTATAGATGGGATTATTGAAACATGATAGGGATCTAAATGAGTAGGTGACCTATATGAATGCCTCATAAAGTACTATCCTACATGATCTATAGATATCATCTAAGTATGCACAACAATCTCAACTATACTCTCAATTTCTTCTCATTGGGAAGCAATGACCACATGATCACCAATATTATTGAGGGATGGAGAGATCACATGCATCCTCTCACAAACCAAGCTCCTATAAGAAAGAGGTGCTCAATCTACATGACAGTACACATCCCTATTGCAGACCCTGTCATGCCCTACCCCAAATGTGGAGATAAATCCAAATAGTTGACATTGAGGCCTAAATGAACCTCAATGTATGACTATTATGCAAAATATAATGGAATTTGGTCATTATTAGGTTAATGAGCATGGTAAGCAAGAAATCTAGGGTAAATCAATGGTGCCATCTAAGGGCATACACACCTAGTCACCTGATATGTCCTAACACTAGTTTTGGGGGCATGGTGAGGGAAACATTCTCTTTTAATAGTTTCTTTTAGTATATTTAGTTAGGTTGTGCTCAATGGAACATCATCAAAAACCTTTTCCTATATTTGTGAAAGAATAGATACTAAAGTATCAATGGAATAGGCACTAACACTCCCTAATGAACTTCTAATATAAACTAAACTATCCAATATCTTCTCACAGTTTGATATGTAAACCCCTATGGTTTGTGGGTCCTCTAAAATTAACTTTAGTATACCTATCTCCCTATCTATATGTCCAAAACGTGAATCCATATCTCGCTATCACAAACATGTAAATTTACTTGAGAGAAGGAACATACCATGTAAATATACTTGTGGAGATGGAGTCTAAGTATTTTACTCCTAATGATATTCATAAGGTCATCAGTGATGACAAGCAGAGAGTGGAGGGGACTGCTTATTAAGAGAAGGGTACTGTCAAAATGGTGGGTATGAAGAAGAATAGTGGTGTGGCTTCTAGGAGGCCTAGTATTTGTTGAGCTAGTAGGTTGGCTAGCATGCAAATCCTTGCTATCAAAATTGTGGATTATTCTAGTGCCTCAGATCTTGAAGAAGTTGAAATTTTGGAAGTCAAACTCACTCTTGATCATTCAATTTTCCATGATGGGGCTATCTTGTTTGAGGAACACTGATGAGGAGGAAATAGAGTTGGATCAGGATGAAGTGGAATTGGTTGAGAAGACCACTCTTGGGTAGAGAGAGTGTGGGAACTATAATCAGACCAAAGGTGAAATGGCAGAGCTAAGAATGAGAATGGTCACCTTTGAGGAGAATATGAGAGTCATGGCCACCTTGAGCTCAAATTTAATGGATAGAATAGCCACTACCCTGACTATTCTCTAAGACCCTGAAGTGAAGAGGCATGGCATAGATTTGAAGACCTTTGTGAATTATGATGATATGTATGGCTTCGTTAAGGATGATTGGAGCCAACTTTTCTAGTAGTTTTCCTTTTTGTTCTGGTGTTTATTTTTTGTTATGGTATTGTTTATTCTGTATGGACATTAATATATTTTGTAACTATTAATGTGTTTCTTGTCAGCTACTGGGCCTATTTTATTGTCTATTGGGGTTTTTTGTTAAAGGGTTCTGCATCCTAGTTTGCAGCTTACAGTAATAAAAAACATGATATAGTTCCTATGTTAGTTAATTTTCTCTTTCAAAAGTAAAGACATAAATCTAGGAAAATAATACATAGATAGCTAGTTCACTGTACATCCTAGATTATCATATTTTTAACTTATATAAATAAAATACTCAAGAGACATAAAGAGGCTAAATGATTACTATGCAAGAATTTCAAAGTTCAAAAGTATAAGGCAATATCATTTAATGAAAAATGAAGTCTATTTCATTATCAAATACTTGTAACTTACAAATTATGAGTGTGATCAACTAGAATAAATTTAATCATCTAAAACTTATTTTAAACATAATTAACTTTAAATTGTAAACTTCCATTGAATGTTGTCACCAATAACGGTACACATTTTTCCACATTTAAAGAATTGTTAGAGTAATTTTTTTTGAATATGGTACTAAATTGGTTCAAGATTTAGTAAAATCTATGGAAGATCACAAAAGTAGATAAATCTTATAGAGAAGAGAAGACCTAAATAGATAAGCTGGAACCACCATCATCTCTTTACTACAACATGACCTTGTCATTAAACAATCTTTATTAACTTAGTTGATGATAAGACATCCACTGCTATATGGTTGCAATGGTAGTGGTTTATTAAGTTAGATTAATAATAAAATCTTTAATTTATCAACATAAATAATAAAACTACTTGGGAACATAATAGATATCTAATTTATGAAAATTCAAGGAATATTTAAAGCACTTTCACTTGAGTGCACACATGACCTATATTGTTCCTACTCTTTCCATTCCTATGCAAGAGTGTTATTTAAGGGTCCATATTGATTGGCATTTGATCATGTTTCTTGATTTGCACATGAGGAATAATTATTGATAATATATAGTATAAATATGTTGCAAGATTAAATCCTATCAGCATGAGTACTATATCAACAATACTAGGATGGGCCGCTCAACTACTAGCTCATATTGTTGATATATTACTAAAAAAAAAAAAAATAGTTTTATTGTAGTTTTATGGTAGATACAAACTTCTACCACTACAATATTTCCTTGTCATTAAATAATCTCTATTAACTTAGTTGATGATAAGACATCTACTGCTATATGGTTGCAATGGTAGTTGTTTATTAAGCTAGATTAATAATAAAATATTTAAATTATCAACATAAATAATAAAACTACTTGTGAACATAATAGATATCTAATTTTTGAAAATTTAAGGAATATAAAGCACTTTCATTTGAGTGTACATGAACTATATTGTTCCTACTCTTTCTAGTCATGTGTAAGGGTGTTGTTTAAGGGTTCATATAGATTAGCATTTGGTCATGTTTTTTGATTTATATGTGAAATAATTATTGACAAAATATAGTATAAATATGTTTCAAGACTAAATCCTATAACCATGAGTACTATATCAACAATAGGATGGGCCACTCAACCACTAGCTCCTATTATTGATATAATACTCATGGTTATTGTTGGTATAAAGGTTAGATCTATAACAAGATTCATGGTTACCCATCTTGAGGTTGCTTCTACCATTATTGCACATGATACACATGATTAAGGCTAGAGTGATACTAATCATTCTATATATGTCATGATGTTCTTGTTCATATGGCCTATACATCACAATGTCCTACTTTTCATGGTAGGCCACCTCTATCTACTCCCTTATCTACTTTTCATGCATTTAATAGAGATCACATAATTGAAATGTGCCTAAGGAGTATAAGGTAATTGATCAACTTAAAAATACCTACTAAGATCTAGATTTGGGATTGATGGAACCATAAATTTTTTTCCATATTTCTGGTAGGTTTATACCTTGCTTCATATCACCTAGTTGCAAGATTTCCATAATTAGGGTTCTTCTGCTAAAAAATGTTCTAAGTAACCCAACTCTGCCTAAAACCCTAAACCCTTATAGAATGAAGTCAATAGCTGCAGTTGATATAATCCTTCAGTGATGACCTGTTCTCGTCACCATCCTTTTAAATTCCCTTTGTGTCATCCCTCAACATTGTTTACTGGCTCCATGCCAAGCAAATACCATCTATACCCCGCACCAAGGAGAAACCTAATATTAAACAAAAAATTTGCCTGATTGGTCACCCTTCGTCTAAATGGCAAAAGATTGTGTACATGTCAAAAAATGGTCCTACTAACTAGTTTTGTGTAGGTGGCGCATGTGGATTTGTTTTCGCCATTCCACCTACGATGAATTGCAAAAGAAAATGGCCTCGACAGAAATGTGGAAAGGGTGACAGTTGACCGTGGATAGTCCCGAATGGTAAAAGGGTGGGTCCCAAGCACTATATATCAATTTTTATCTCAATTCTGACGTTCCTCTATACTCCATCAAAAGGTTTTCTGAGTGACCATAGAATCACGAAATTGAGACACATGGCTTTCTTAAAGTGATGGGAATCTTATATTAAGTACATATCTTAGACATGGCATCTAATGTGACCGTTTCAAGAGATGATCTGCTCAAGGTACAATGATCCAACGATTATCTACCATTCCACTAAGATCATATCTCTAATCATATCCTTCATACGCGAAATGGCGGATGCCATCTTAACTACACTACGAAGAGAATTTCTTCTCAAGATTGCAGTTGGAAAAGGATGTCCAGGTGACATGTTATTATTGGGCAATGCAAGCAGTAAGGTCCAACCTAGAAAATGGGTCAAATCAATACCATCAAAGTGCACTAGCTGAGATCAAGATCAACGGCCCAAATTCAAAATAATGTTAGAAGGATTCGTTGGCGTTGAACCTGGCTAAGTTGCATATAAAAGAATTAACTACTCAGGTGTGTGTAGGGTCTTCATTACTACCACTTCTGATGAATTTAATAACAGAATGAGTTGGCTTATGCAAGCTTGACCCTTGGAGATCTGTGCCTTACCAAGAATGATATTTCATTCGATGTTTGATGAAATTTGATGTGATGATAGTGCTCAAGTGGGAAAACCAAGACACCTAATCTGACAAAATTCAATACAAGAAGTGATGTTTTCATGTTATGCAGAATTATGAAGTCTTATCTTTCTATTCAATTATGGCAATCTTTGATAGATTTCCATTTATGGTAGAAATGTACTGAGGTGACTATAAATTAATACACCATAGATGGGCAAATGTATTCTTACATCCTAGAATTTCTATAAAAGGGCAAGTGCTTATGTTGCAATTCATACTATTAAAAGACATTCTGACAGTATGTCTTTCCCTTTCTCTTATGTGTTCTGTCTACTCCCTTGTTCTTTAGGATTTTCTTCCTTGTTCTCATTGCTCTTGATCTGTCCTTATAGAATTAGAAAGGCCTTGGAATTATTTCCTATGGAATAGGTGTTTATAGGAAAATTAGAGGTTGGCAAAAATATCTATTGTAACTCTATATTTTCTTCTCCTTTCTCTTATCTTATATGATGGTGAGTTTTGAGGGGTATTCTTCCTTCTCTAGTTGTTCCTTATTTTTGTGAGTTGGCAGATTCCCTTTTGAAGTAAAGAAGCTTCTCCACTTCCTCTGCCCCTCCCTTACATCTAATTGTCCTAACAGTGCATTAACTCTAGGCAAAAGAGGATTGGCCTCCCGGGTGAGATGAATGAGGGATTAAAGAAGGATTTTTACTGTTGTTGCTACTCTCTTGGCTTGGTTCCCAGTACTTTTGAGACTAGCCAAATGTGGGTTCCCTAAGTTTCTGCTCTATTGAAGTTGCATGAAACTTCAAGACTCGAAGGGCAAAATCTCAACTGTGCAATGGAACCTGGAAATAGTGAAGGAGATTATGTCATCTTAGGTTTCCTTTTAGTGTTATTCCCTACACATTTTCTCATCTCTTGGTGTGCAACTTGAAAACATAGAGCAATAAAGGCTCTCATTCAACACTTTGATGATATTTGAGGAGTGTCTGGCTCTAATGGCATCCAACAATGCATCAATCATTAAAGGCCCAGCTCCTTTTCTTGCCAACATGGAGGCAAAATACACAGTTACAGAGTGGTTGCACCAACCTCTTTCTGTAGTTACATCTGTTGGTTACAAAAGTTGTAACTTCTTTTGTCAGAATCCTAAAGCTTGTTGCTCCCTTGCCTCTATAAAAGGGAATTCAGGGCTTATGAAAAGGGATTGGTTCGATATCATATTTTAGGACTAGGTCTGAAATAGGGATCAATATAGTTAGAGAGGAGTTGTAAATAAGTTTATTTTTTGCAATAGAATTAGTTGTCTATTTTTAGGTTTCAATTTGAGTCTCTTTTGGTTTCTTGATAAAATCATTGAAAGCTATAATGCAAGTTACCGAATAGTTTATTTTATAGTTTTTGTTGACTTTTGAGATACACTGTCTCCTACTTCATGTATACAGTTTCATATTATGAATAAATATTTGGTTGAAGAATCATCTTTATTCAACAATATAGTCTTTCTTGCGCTGGCATATTTCTCTTATGGTCTTTACTCAAGGAGTAATATAAAAATTGCTATTAGAAAATATTAGGTGTGATTCGAGTATACAACGATAACTAAGTATGGTCAATTTCAAATCTAGTAAAAGTATTTTTGATGTATGGCATTGTTGTACCTTTACAATAAACTAAAGTTTATTGCATCATTATCTGTTTAAGATTTATCATTTTACCTTTTTGACTCATTGGCCCTTGGATAGGCACTGATCTATTTCATGGATACTATACTAAACTTACACCCCTCTGATTATCCTCAAAGTATTTTCAATCCAAATATTTTCCTTTCTAGCAATAGGCTTTTGGGATATTTATTTTGATTATGTCTTGCATGTTCCTCTCCAAAGAATAAGATAGAAGCTTAAAGAATCTAGCCAATCCTCACTTTATCACATATTTTTTCAAGTAGCCCATAAAGTAACATATCTGTGATATAAACAAAGGTGACAATCTAATATCTTTGTGAAACCCCACCCCTTTTGAGTACAACACTATTATCCCCAAGAAAGGAAGACACCAGTTATAAGAAATAGCTAGAGAATTAGATATAGATCCATTTCACAAATAGGAACACCCTCCTTGGTTTCACAGAGCCTAAATTGTAGAGGAAGATCAAAGGGGACTGAGAAAAGGCCTCCTCCCCTTAAATCTCCTGATTGTTGGCCAATCCCTCAAGGCAAATTGATCATTAATAAGTGGCTATTTTATAGATTTGCTGCGAGAATTAGGTTGGGAATTTAAAACAACCAACAGTTTGGCGATTCTACTGGGGACCCTTTTAGGAAAAGAAGGCTATGTCTTATCCAAAGAGTATAAATCCATTGCAAAAGGTGCCAATCATTTATGGGATTTAAAAAGGGTATATGTCCATTTAAAGTTCCTCATGCTTTATAGAGCTATATTCTCAAAATAAGAGGTCTTTGATTTATGTGTTGAAAGGACAGAGGTCTATTTGATCATATTCCTTTCAAAGAAAAGGATGGTGATTCTACCTTAAATTTTCCATTCATAGTTATGATAGATGCAAGATTGTTACATAAAGTTTTATATGTCAGAATATTCTATGTAACCCTAATGTGAAACAATATTCAAAAGTTGATCCTAAAAAAGGAAACAATATATTCCTCTATAAAGTAGAGGTGACGATTCTATGAAAAAGGGATTTGGTGATGCAGTCTAGTGTTATTGATTTTGCATGAAAATCAAAACAAAATTTACACTGAAGCAAATAGCTCCTTTCAGGTATTTTACCAAGCTTTAGAAAGCATTCCTAGAAGTTTAGAAATGTATATGCAACAATCCCATTTCTTTTGTCAAAGAGGGTTTGTCATGGAGAGATATGGGGCAATTAACTTCAATAGTATTTGGGGGTTTCCAAATCATATACCCAAGGAAGTTAGAAATCAAATAACTCAATTCAACAATGATAGGTCCAAAACAACTAATAGCCATTTACAATATTTTTGTGACTTAATGGGAGATTATGAAATAGATCATGAGGATGTAGTCATAAAATTGTTTGTTCAAACTTTTAAGGGAGAAGTTAGAGATTGGTTTGCATATCTACCCAGTCAGTCTATTTTTTCTTGGCAAGATTTAAAGTTTGCTTTCATGGAGCAATTTGGGGAGAGAATAGATGTGGGAATATTATTTAAGGAACTCATGTAGATTGAGAAGGAAAATGAGGAATCAATCCTAGCTTTTAATTTAAGATTTACCAGAATAGTGAGGGAGATTCCTGAAGATATCAGACCAAATGAGGCTATGTGTTTGATCATATATTTGGCTACCTTCAATAGAAATGATAGTTATAGACTAAGAGATAAGAGCCCTACTACTATGAGGCAAGCATATTCCTTGGCTATAAACATAGACAGTAATTTGAAGAACACAGAGATAAAGGATTGTGAGTCTGTGAAAAATAGGTGTAAAAGGAATAATGAACCCATTTATCCTCCCATATATCAAAGTAAAAATGAAATGGACAACTCTTACAAACCCATGCCCAGAAAATCAAATTATAGATCTCAGTATAATGAAGGGGATAGGGATTATGATTGGAAAGGATAGATCCCAAGTAAATGTACTCCTGCTACTCTTTTTTCCACTTAATATCAAAATGAAAGGAAATCCCTAGAGCTTTGCAAAGCAGATTGAGAAATAATGGATACCATAATACATTAAGATGAATCAGTTAAAGAAGTCCCTATGATTTATGAACAAATTAAAGATATTTCCCCGGTCTATGAGGAAATATATTTTACATCAAAATATCCTAAGGAATTAGCCTACTTTAAATCTGAGTCTCGGGAGGGATTAATCCTTGTCAATCATACAGAAAATAGTGAGAAATTATTAGAATGCTCATATCAAAATGATGAGAGTCTTACAAAAGATGATGATACTAGCTATGTGGGTATTACTGATGAATATTGTGCAAATGAAATACATATCAGAAATAATCCATTATATGAGGAGCCTATAGATTTGTTAGTGAGAGAAGATATGGAGCCTTATGAATGCATAGAAAATCCACTCTTTGAAAAGACTCCAAAAGGAACTAATGATGCAATATTAGTTCTACATCTAGAAGTGTATGGGAAAATAAATACTATATTAAAAAAATAGGACCTAAATCTCTAGCCTAATAGTGTTTCCCAATCCTGCATTCAGCATCAAAATGAAAAGCCAATTTAGAAAGAAGAAAGTGAGAATAGAATGTTAGATTTCAAAAGGGAAGCTGATGCAGAGTGCACAGTGGAAGCACTTAAAACAAGGGTGAAATACCCATCAAAACCCACAGTATACAACATCGAACCACATACATTCTTTTATGATCGGCAAGACCATGTATCATCGGCCAACTCCATTTATTTTTTCTTCGACCTCTCAATTTTCCCCGATGACATGTATTTTTGATGTGACCTTCCTCGTCGGTGAGCGCTTTGTATGTGCTCATGATACACCGATGGAACAGCTTGTATATGCTTCAGTTGACTTGTGATCACCGGTCTTCTTCACCGTCGCTACCAGTCACCCCTTGTATCCGACACAATATATATGTGCAATGTATATGCTCAATATACATTCTAAAGATGCATTCTCAACATGCATTTAGGATATACATTCGAAAGATGCATTTGCAACATGTATTCAAAATATGCATTCGGTGGGACTGACCATTGACCTAACGCAATGTATATTCTCAATATACATTCAGAAGATACATTCTTAACATACTTTGCAGAACATACATTCGGTGGGATAGATGTAGAACTTAAATGTCACCATTCCCAACCGGTCATCTAATGCATGATCAGGCGTATCACCGGCGATCAGAGGTAAGTCAATGTATCTAAACACAGTTTCTTTATAAAAGACTTTTCAACAAATCTTTTCCCAACTTCTTGTGCCAGTCATACAAAGCACCTTCGGCCTAACTGTTGATTCTCCTTTGATGGTCTTGACCTGCTACAACTTCACAACTACACAGATCTTTTCCCCCTGCCAACCTAGCACATGAGGATGCTAGGATCTATCAGCACCATTGTACGCAATCCTGCAGACACAAAACTCAAATGAACAAAACAAAAAAAATGAAAGAACTGTATAGTCATTCCATCAATTTCGAAGAAATCTAACCAGTGGAATGGACTAAGAATCCATCTTGACCACAAAACAAAAATTTGATTTATACAGAGAAAACCTAATGAATTTGAATGATAGAACGGTACATAGAATAGGACTTGATTATTATGCTTTTTAGAAATGTTCATACATAGATGCTCTATTTCACAATTGCACAACGGATTACATTCGATGATCCTCTGGGCATTTATCAACTTTCCTTGAGTAGTACTAACCTGACTCCAAGCTTCTAGGAGACCAATCCAAGCGGCTGGGAGACAACCATCTAACAACCTCCTAACTGCCTAACAACCTTTGTGATTACAGATTACCAGAAGCCTATGGTCATGTATTAGTATATTATTGTAATAAGGTTTGAGTCAGACCACTTTCTCCTTTTTAGAAACTACTCCCTCTATTCTAGAAGTCAACTAGTAGTGGAACTCCAAATAGCATGTGCTATGTTTGGAAAAAAATAATCTTGAGGCTAAAATTAGTGAAATTAGTGGAAAATTAGTAAGCCTTTTTACCTTTTTGGATAGGATAAGAATCTTGCATGAAATATAGTGATGATTTGGATTGTATTTATCCCCTAGAGGTCATGGAAATCAGATCATTGAAGTTGGAAAAGAGAAAATACAGAAAAGAAGATTGTTTGTTGCTTTTTACTGTGAAAATTTGTTGTTCTTTGCTACAATACTCACCCGCATAGCCATTTAAAGGACTCTCATGTTTTGGATGATGTAAATACATTTTTTAACTTTCATTTGAGTCTATTTGGGTGTCTTGAAATTATAGGAGAAAGAAGAACAAAATGATGTCCCAAAATTGTTGTTTTTAGGAGGGTTTGGTAAGGATTTACGAGTTTTATGGGGTTTTGAACTAAATCTTTGAGTTAGAGCCCCAAAAAGGATTTTTTGGGTCTATATAGGTATATTCTACAATGATTTTTGTGTGCAGGTGTAGGGGAGTAGTCCAAGACAAGATTTGACGAAGATTTGGCTTGATATCTTTATGTATTAAGCCATTGGTGATACCTAGAGGAAGATTTAGTTAGAAAACTTGTTTATAATGCCCATGGAGGTCCAAAAACTATTGAATCCATCCATTTTAAATCCATACTAACTTATGGAATTGGTTAGAAAGTTTTGGGTCACTCTGGTAGGGTACTTCCTTTGTAAACCTAGGGCTAATTGCCCCTTGGAACAATAGGAACAATCATTTTTAGAGGCTTGTGTTCCAAAACAATGTACTCTATATGTCACATATGTTATAGAGGACCATAATGGGTATCTAAAAAGATAAATAGTTCTATGAGTTGTTTGGAAAGTTTTGGAGTTAAGCCCTCTAAACCGCATTTCTAGGGCTACAAGGAAAATAGGCCATTTGTGAAGGAACCTTGGGTAGGACAACTTGCTAGGATAGCTTATGAGTTTGGTAAGCTTCCATTAATCAAAATAACATGTCTCATGCCATCCTCAAGTGTTTAAAATCATCTCATACATCCAAACCAAGTTAGGCTCATGAATGGAGGTTGTAGGTGTCATGATGTGCAAGTTTGTTGTCCTTCCCTCCAAGATCAGTCACTCATGTTTGTGAGACTTCATAAGTGTTCCCCTGCTCTACATCAAGTGGTATAAGAGCACAAGTTCTGATTGGGAAAGAGTGAAGAAGAAGGAGTACAAGATGCCTCCTGAGAACAGTCCAGTCCTCACTAAAGAAGTGAGATTGATGAAGGAATCTCAAGGAGTCCTAACCAGACTTGCAGCCATTGAAGCAAACCTAAGAAGATGTGGGGTCATTGAGGAAGATAGTGACCAAGAGTGTGAGGGTGAGAATGTAGACCCTCAAGAGGGATCCAGTGAGATAGAGATGGATCCAGATGTAAAAAGGTTTATGAAGATGCTGCAGACTGTGAAAGGAGAAATCACTAATGTCAAAATGGAGTTGCCCATGTACGAGGGTAAGATGAATATTGAGGAGGGACTAGACTGGATTGATTCTTTAGATAACTACTTTGAGTACAAAGAGATGCCTAAAGATAAGAAAGTCAAATTGGCAAAGACCAAGTTGAAGGGAGCAGCACTAACATGGTGGAACCATGTTCAGTCAGAAAGAATAAGACAAGGAAAAACCAAAATTAGTTCATGGGACCAGATGGTGTCCAAGGTGAAGGGTCAATTCCTTCCAAAATATTATGCCATTCAAACCTTCAAAAGGTTGCAGAACTTGAAACAGAAAGAGATGGATGTAATGGCCTACATAGAGGAGTTTCATAAGCTCAGTATGCAAACTAGCCATAATGAGGATGAAGTTGAGAAGATTGCTAGATACATGAATGGGCTTAGGTTCAATATACAAGATGAACTAAGTCTCACTACATCTAGGAATGTGGAAGAATGCTTCCAATTGGTAGTAAGAGCTAAGGGGAAGATCAAGAGCAAACAAGAACAAAATGGAAGGGGTAGAGGAAAGAACTTCAGAGGAAGAGGAAACTTTGATGGAAGAGGACAGAAGTAGCAAGGAGAAACAAATGACAGCAACAAGGAGAACCATGAACCAAGAGGAGAGTCAAGTGAAAGAGGCAGCTTTAGAGGAAGGAGATCAAATAGTAGAGGTAGGTTTGGAGGCCATGGTAGAGGGTCAAGCACCTTCACAGGCAAGTGTTACAATTGTATTCAAGTTGGACATCCTGCATTCAAATGTCCAGACAAACAAGCATTAAGTTCACATGAAGGTGATAGAAGAGTCCACATAGTGCAAGAGGAGGACCAAGAGAGTGTAAACTCACATTCTATGCATGCAGGCCCAAAGGCAAGAGAATCCTTAATGATAAGGACATTGCTGAAGGTGCCATTAGCCAAAGAGCCCCCACAGAGAAAGGCCTTGTTCAGGACACTCTGCAAAGCACAAGGAAAGGTATGTAAGGTGATTGTTGATTTTGGTTCTACTAAAAATATTGTGTCTCTAGAAATGGTAGAAAAGTTGAAGATAAAGAAGATTCCTCACTCTGTACCCTACAAGGTATCATGGCTCAATAAGGGTCAGCAAGTACTTATGAATGAACAAGCTTGGGTGGAGTTCAACATTGGTGGCTACAAGGACAATATCTTGTGTCATATCATCCCTATGGATGTATGCCATCTGCTCTTAGGCAGACCATGACAATTTGATCAAAAGGCCAAACATGATGGAGAAGAGAATACATACATGATTGTGAAGGATGGAGTGACCTACAATCTTACACCCATAAAAGAAGATGGTGCAGTAATCCATGAAGGACCAAGCATGATTATGGTGAAAGAAAAAGAGTTTTTAAAGACATTAAAAGAAGAAGAGGTAGGATATGCCATCATTGGCAAGCCTATATCAGCCAAGGCAGAAACAGAGGTAGAAAAGATATCAGAGGAGGTGCAAGTCCTATTGGACAAGTATGAAGACATAGTGGTGAAAGACCTACCAAGTTCATTGCCTCCTGTCATAGATGTAAGCCATCACATTGATCTCATCCCTGATGCAAGTTTGCCAAACAAGGCAGCATACAAGATGACACCACAGCAAAATGAAGAGGTCAAAACTCAAATCCAAGAGTTATTGGACAAATGGTTGATCAAGGAGAGTTTGAGTCCCTGTGTTGTTCCAATTTTCCTAACACCTAAGAAGGGTGGAGAATGGAGACTTTGCACTAATCTTAGAGCCATCAATAGGATAACCATTAGGTATAGATTCCCAATACCTTGGATAGAAGATCTAATGTATAGTTTGGGTGATGAATGTTACTTTTCTAAGGTAGATTTAAAGAGTGGTTATCATCAGATAAGAATAAGAGAGGGTGATGAATGGAAGATAGCATTCAAGACAAATGGTCTTTATGAGTGGCTAGTAATGCCATTTGGGTTATCAAATGCCCCAAGTACATTCATGAGACTTATGAATGAAGTTCTCGAGCATTTCATAGGAAAGTTTGTGGTAGTCTATCTAGATGACATTCTTGTGTATAGTAGAACCAAATAAGAACACTTGTAACATTTAGACATGGTGTTGAAAAGATTGAATGAGGAGAAACTGATGATCAACCTCAAGAAGTGTGAATTCATGAAAGAGGAGCTTGTTTATCTTGGGTTTGTGATCTCCAAAGGTACACTAAAGATGGATCCATCCAAGGTAGAAGCCATACTCAGCTGGCCAACTCCTAAAACAACAGTAGAGGTAAGAAGTTTCCATGGTTTGGCTACATTTTATAGAAAGTTTATCAAGAATTTCAGTCACATTTGTTCTCCTATTCTGGATACTATCAAAGAAGATAAGAAGAGAAAGTTTCAATGGACAGAGGAAGCTGAGAAAAGCTTTCAATACTTGAAGACAAGGGTGGCTCAACAACCTATTCTTGCACTCCTTGATTTTAGGAAGGTGTTCACAATTGAATGTGATGCAAGTGGATATGCCACAGGTGCAGTCCTGAGTCAAGATGAGAGACCAGTTGCATTCTTTAGTGAAAAAATCAATGAATCCAAGAGGAAGTACTCTTCCTATGACCTTGAACTCTATGCTATGGTATAGTCACTCAAGAAGTAGAGGCACTATTTATTGCCTAAGGAGTTTATTGTCTTCACAGACAATCATGCTTTGAGTTTCTTGAATAGCCAAGATAAGCTAAGTCACAGACACATGAAGTGGATGGAGTATATGTAGGCCTACACATTCACCATCAAACACAAGAAAGGAAAAGCAAACAAATTTGTTGATGCTCTAAGTAGAAGGTCCATGATGGTGCAGGAGATCAAGTTGCAGAGTATAGGTATTGATGCACTCAAAGGTATGTATGAGAATGATGAAGATTTCAATACTATTTTTGTTGTTTGCAATCAGTCCTAAGATGTTTTTCATAATGAATTTTTTGAGTTTGTGGTACAAGATGGTCTACTATTCAAGGGAGCTCAGTTGTGTGTGCCAAGATGCTCCATGAGAGCAAATTTGATCAAGGAAAAACACTGTGGTAGCCTGAGTGATCATTTTGGTTATGACAAAACTTTGGAGCAGGTCAAGAGGTTTTATTATTAGCCTAAGTTGCATAATGATGTGAAGAAGTTTGTGGAGAGATGTGTGATATGCCAGAGGGCTAAAGGATCAAGTTCTAATGTAGGTTTATATCAGCCTTTACCAATACCCAATCAGCCATGGGAGTCTATCAGCATGGACTTTGTTCTAGGTCTGCCCAAGACACAAAGAGGTTATGACAGCATTTTTGTTGTTGTAGATAGATTTAGTAAGATGGCATATTTTATTTCTTGTAAGTCCACTAATGATTCCTCTCATATTTCTAGTCTATTCTTCAAGGAAACTATAAGAATCCATGGATTGCCTTTGACAATAGTGTCTAACAGAGATTCCAAGTTCATTGGTCACTTTTGGAGAACTTTGTGGAAGAAGCTGGGAACAAATCTAACTTTCAGTTTTGCCTACCATCCCCAAATAGATGGGCAAATTGAGGTTGTAAATAGGTCTTTGGGAAACCTATTAAGGTGTCTAACAAAGGAGCATAATCAATTATGGGATCTATTGCTGCCCCAAGCTGAATATGCCTACAATGACTCTGTTAATAGGAGCATTGGAAGAACACCCTTTGAAGTAGGGTATGACATGAAGCCAAGAGGAATTTATGAGCTAAGAGACCTAAGGGGAGTAGACAATAGGAGTGCACAAGGAGAAGACTTTTCCACAGCCATGAAGGAGATACATCACCAAGTAAGAAAAACTCTTGAAAAGAGTGTTGCGAAGTACAAGGAGAAGGCTGATCTAAAAAGAATAGATGTTCAATACAAAATAGGTGACATGGTGCTAGCTCATTTGAGGAAGGAAAGACTACCCAAGGGCAGATATACAAAGCTTATGATGAAGAAGATAGGACCTTGCAAAGTGGTCCACAAATTTGGTCAGAATGCCTATGAGATAGAACTCCCTCTTGGAGTTGCTATCTCCCCCATTTTCAATGTTGCAGACTTGTATCCTTTCAAAGGATCTAATGCTGCAGATGAGGATTGGATAAGGGATCTCCCACCTAGTTAGCTAGTGAAGCTTGAAACTATCTTGGACACAAGAGAGGTTAAGAGGACAAGAAACAAAGTCTATAATGAACATTTGGTGAAATGGCATGGTTTGCCAATTGAAGATGCTACATGGATGACATAAGAGGATATCAAACAACATGGAACCTCTATCCAAGATCTCATTTCATCAGGAGATTGAAATCTTTTTACCCCATTTGTATGGTGTAGAGACCACCATAGTTAATTTTGGTTTGTATGCTCAATAGGAGCCTTAAATTTTGGATTTTATGCTCATTATGAGCCTAGGTGGAGTCATGTATTAGTTTATTATTGTAATAAGGTCTGAGTCAGACCACTCTCTCTATTTTATAAACTACTCCCTCTATTCTAGAAGTCAACTAGTAGTGGAACTCCAAATAGCATGTGCTATGTTTGGAAAAAACAGTCTTGAGGCTAAAATTAGTGAAAATAGTGGGAAATTAGTAAGCCTTTTTGCCTTTTTGGATAGAAGAAGAATCTTGCATGAAATATAGTGATGATTTGTATTTTATTTATCCCTTGGAGGTTGTGGAAATCAGATCATTGAAGTTGGAAAAGAGAAAATACAAAAAAGAAGATTGTTTGCTGGTTTTTACTGTGAAACTTTGATGTTCTTTGCTACAATACTCACCCGTACAACATTTAATGGACTCTCACATTTTGGATGATGTAAATATAGGTTTTAACTTTCATTTGAGTCTATTTAGGTGTCTTGAAATTGCAGGAGAAAGAAGAACAAAATGATGTCTCAAAATTGTTGTTTCTAGGAGGGTTTGGTAGGGCTTTAAGAGTTTTATGGGGTTATGACCCAAATATTTGAGTTAGAGCCCCAAAATGGATTTTTTGGGTCTATATAGGTATATTCTACAATGGGTTTTGTGTGCAGGTGTATGGGAGTAGTCCAAGACAAGATTTGAGGAAGATTTGGCTTGATATCTCTATGTATTAAGCCATTGGTGATAGCTAGAGGAAGATTTAGTTGGAAAACTTACTTGTAATGCCCATGGAGGTCCAAAAACTATTGAATCCATCCATTTGAAATCCATACTAACTTATGGAATTGGTTAGAAAATTTTGGGTCACTCTGGTAGGGTACTTCCTTTGTAAACCTAGGGCTAATTGCCCCTTGGAACAACAGGAACAATCATTTTTAGAGGCTTGTGTTCCAAAACAATGTACCCTACATGTCAATTATATTATAGAGGGCCATAATGGGTATCTAAAAACCTAAATATTTCTAGGATTGGTTTGGAAAGTTTTGGAGTTAAGCCCTCTAAACCGCATTTCTAGGGCTAGAAGGAAAATAGGCCATTTATGAAGGAACCTTGGGTAGGACAACTTTCTAGGCTAACTTATGAGTTTGGTAAGCTTCCATTGGTCAAAAGAACATATCTCATGCCCTCCTCAAGTGTTGACAATTATCTCATACATCCAAACCAAGTTAGGCTCATGAATGGAGGTTGTAGGTGTCATGATGTGCAAGTTTGTTGTCCTTCCCTCCAAGATCAATCACTCATGTTTGTGAGACTTCATAAGTGTTCCCCTGTTTTGCATCACACCAAGACCCTTGATGTTTCTGATAACTTCATCAATCTTCTATATCTAACTTGTTATGTTTACATCTTCAGACATTCGCATGGTTTCATATGTAATCTTCAAGTTCTACAATTTAGCCTTCTTGATAGATTCATCACCTTCATAGATGTTTTTCAATTTCTCCTAGATTTCATGAGCATTTTCCAAATCCACAATTTTCACCATTTTAGTGTCAGACAAAGCATTTAATAGAGCATTTTTCGCTTTTTCCTTAACCTTCTCATCAGACTGGGGACCATTTTTAGGTACTGTGTATTTATCTTTAGCTATTTTCCAAACATTATAACCAAGAGAAACAAGATAACTTTGCATGAACGTACCTTCCAATAAGCATAGTTAGATCCATCAAACTAACGAATGTCTTTCATGTGTACCATCTTGGATCTGCCTTAAGCTATTAGGCTCTCTTCCAAGGAACCTTACTCTGATACCAATTGTTGAAGGCACAATACAATTGAGAGGGGGGTGAATCAATTGTATAAAAAACCCTTAACTTCTTTAAAAAAAATCACATTCACATTCACTTACTTTAACTCCTTAATCTATTATGAAGATAAAACATGAATAGAAAAATCAAAACATAAACACATCAACACCATACACACATGAACACTAGATTTTTATGTGGAAAACCCTAAAATGGAAAAACCATGGTGAGTGTTAGCTCACAATATAATGTAGTAACAATATTGAATAACAAAGAGGCTCACTACCCAAAAGGACTCACTATCAAAAAGGTGGCTAATTTCCAAGAGATGGCTCACTACCAAGGGTTGGCTCACTACCATGAACTGATATAATAGCATCTACAACATGCCTAAGTTTAGTTTCATTCAAGCGTAGTTTATCTCTTCTTCTCTACCTTTAATACACCTTATCTTCACATCTTCACATTCACACTTCTTACTCACTGATTCATTACATATATTTATACCAATCATCAACCTTGGAACATTCATCAAGGTCGAAAATACAATTTACAACCATTAGAACTATCTCCAAGGTTAGCATACATACATAAATCAAATTAGGTCTAGACCTAAACAAATTTGTTAAGCAAATGAATGAATGAAGAATACTTCATGACTTAGCTCAGACCCAAATACATCTTCACACACTTCAACATGCTTCTACAATCCACAAACCATATCCACAAGGAATGTTAGTATCCAAGTCAGCCTAACTTGTGCAAACACCAAGAATGCTTAAACATATTCTTCCAAGAGCTCAATCATTGCTTGCAGATTAGGAACAAGATTTTATCATGATCTAGAGACATCCACGAACAACATAAAATCATGTGGGAGCTGACAAATCCATTTGTAATAGATCTCACTTGAAGACAACAAATATCACTTGAAAACATATCAGAGTTTGCTCACAACAGACACTGTCAAACTCTGCTAATCAATAACTTGCTTTTTGAAGCATGAAATCACAAATCCTTTGGAATGAAGATAGCTAAGGACCTTATAAACTTTAGTTCAGAACCGCAAGACCAAAATCTAATCTACAGAGAAATGCAGAACAAACTACTTTCTACCTATCACATTGTAAACATAGCTAGGCATAGTCTTCAAACTAGTGAATAGAAATTTTAATGCACAGTGATCTAGACCACCAAATTCTAGATTTAGCATCTTCAAACAATTCTCTAAAACATATCCAAATCTCACACTCCAATCTTCAACATAGAGGAAATGTAGAGCAAAACCTCAAACAGTATCCTATAAGCCAAAATACTTTGCAACACACTGTTTCCTTTTGAAGGGAAAATTTTCTCAAAAGCACTTGGAAACTCAACAATATGAACAATATTCTAACATCATCGACACCTCTAAAATTCATTTAAATCACTTTACATAACAACTCAATCAAGTAAAAAACAACAATTTCAAAAGACATAGTTGACACCAATGACAACACAAACATGTTGACATCAATGACAACATCGATTAGCACATACTTGCAACACTGTCTTCCTCTATACTATCAGGTGCATCAATGAATTCTATATGCAAAAATATAGCAACTTGAGTGGAGTTGTAGTACTGTGATTAAACCTCATTTTGTGGTTGTAGGGTATAACTCTCTGCAAAGCAACAATTTACACAATCGTATGAAGAGGAGACGTGTCCTTGCATAACTTGAATTACAAGTCCAACCATCGATCTTTGTGTGTATGCATTGCATACTCATAAACTATATTTTCTTGAAAAATAGGCATAAATATAGATACTGGTATTTCTTCACTAACCAATTCACACCTTTTTTCTTCTTTACCATCTTTTATACCATATGTCACTCTCTTATAATTTCCAAAAGGTACTAATCCATTTCCAATTGCATGTGCACTCTTCATGTGTGCACAATTTCTCAAACATTGCAAACCACCCCAACTATCACATGTTCCATCCAAACATGATGTCTTATAAAATATTTATCCATCTACCATTTAACAAAAATGCTTGAAATGAAATCTCTTGTCTATTTAGGTGTCTACCATACACTCCTGTAAAACATCATTAGTATGCAAAGATACACATATTTGTCGATAAACATCATAATGCATAAAAAAATCCATGTGAACTCTACATCAACAAGTTATGTGTATGATTTATCTTGACATAAAAAGGTTTTTCCATTTCAAAATACCTTTGACTAATTTGAATTTGAGGATAAGTAGCTACAAATTGGGAGAAAAATTATGTTTGAATCATATCTAAAAAATATTTTAGATATGGCTCATGGTTTTTACAACCAATTCTCCTTCTTACAACATCCCTTTGATTGGGAGATACTCTTGTGTTATTGGACCAAAAATCCTCAATTAGGGATTTTAAGGCTTCAAATAAGGCTTTATCTTTTTGTGGGAGTCTACTAGAAAATGCCCATAGTTCATTACTATTTGGGTCCTCAATTCTTTCATGCCTCCTAATGAATTTCATCAAAATTCTCCTATTTATTTTTAGTTCTTGACTTGTTTTTCTTATCAAGTGAGATTTATTTGTTTGATTGCTCATAATAGTTGATGTAATGAAACATCATGTAGCATCACTTTCTTTGGTTCGTGAGGTGGAACCAATGTTTTGATATGCATTGATTAGATTTCTTACAATAGATTTTTCACTTCTAGCACTTGATGTTCTTAGGCCAAGAATCTTCATGATTGGCCTAAACTTTAGATTTTTCATCATCTCAACAAATAATTGACATCTTCCAGTTTCTCTTATGTTTTGAAAAAACATGTTCCATATCTTACTCACATTTCTTCTACAAGTACATTCAGGAATCTTATCAACCATTCATTTTAAAATATTTTCATCAATTTCAATCAAAAACTTAGGCTTTTTACGCAAAATTCTAGGAGGTGTTCTCAATGGAAAACTTGATTCACAAGATAAATTTTGATCACTAAACACTTGATTGATTGGTGTTCATCTACTACAACATTTACAAATTTATCATAGTTTGCAATTGGAGATTGAACATTTTCTAAATTATTGAATTGAGATGGCAAAGATGACATACCTTCAAGTTCTCCCACATTTGATTTCTTACTTGCACAAAGTTTTTTTATTTGTTCCATTTGTTTCTCCAATTCTTTCTCTCTCTTCAATGCTTCATCATCCACTTCAATTGACAAAGACAATTCACCTTCATTTGTGAAGTTCAATTTCTTATTGTCACGAAGTTGTCTCATTCATTCTCTTTTCTTTGCATTCTTGGCTTCATGCTCCACCAGTGTTACAATTTTTGCTCATTTCATTGGCATTGTATTGAATTCTATATCACTCTAAAACAATGGTCAAAAGAACACAAAATATATGATAATTTATCAAGTTATAATACAAAACATGCATAATTACATTTTTTTGGTCAGTGTGAAATAAAAAACTAGTTAATTTATTCAATCTAGTGTTGCATTCCCTCAAAACATGAAAAAAATGCTTTCAAATATCAAATTTGAATTTAAAACATGTAATTGGAATCTTGTGCATCGAAAAAAGAACAAAAGGTATATCAATTTTGTCAACCAATGATGGGAGAACCTCAAAATGAGGAAAAGTCTCTTTCAATGTTAGAAAAAAGCACAGAATGGGGAATAAAATAGAGCATGTGCACTGAAAATCATGTGGCATGCATTTTTTCAAGTTGTTAGACATCATTAAATAATTAGTGCAAAATGCACTTGTGCTATAACGTGAGTGCATTCTAAACTAGAGCTAAAATGATATTTATCATCATCTCTTTTACTATTTCACAAACTCTTTCTCTCTCTCTAGCTATCTCTTTCTAACTCTATCTATCTCTTTCTACATGTCCCTAAACCCTAACCCCTAAACCTTTATATCCTTATCTCTATCATCCCTCTATCTCTCAATTCCCTATATATGCCCATGCCACACTTAGTATAGGTTTAAGTTACCTAAACCCCAAACCCTAACCCCCATATCTCTCCTATCTCCCTATCTATATCTTTCTCCCTAGGTCTCTATACATCTCCCTCACTATCTATCTCCCTATCTCTCTCCTCTATCTCCTCTATCTATCCCTATCAGTCCTCTCTCTCTCTAAACCCTAAACCCTAACCCTTAAACTTTAAACCTAAGAAACCCTAAACCCTTTACCTCTCAATCTCTATCCTTATGTCTCTAGACATCTCCCTCAATCTCTATCTCGCCATCTCCCCCCTTTGTCTCCTCTATCTCTCCCTATCAGTCCTCTCTACCTCTCTCTAAACACTAAACCCCTAAACTCTAAACCCCTAACCCCTAACCCCTAACCCCTAAACCCTAAATAATTCCTCTAAAACCTAAACCTAAGCAACCCTAAACCCTAAACCCTAAATAATGCCCCTAATCCCTAAACCCTAAACCCTAAACCTTTATATCCCTATCTCTCTGCTATCTCCCTACCTCTATCATTCCTCTACCTCTCAATCTCTCTCCCAATGTCTCTAGACATCTCCCTCACTCTATATCCTTATCTCTCCCCTCTATCTCCTATATCTCTCCCTATCGGTCCTCTCTCTAAACCCTAAACCTTAAACCCCTAAACCCTAAACCCTAGCCCCTAAACCATAGATAATGCCCTTAAACCCTAACCCCAAACCCCAAAACCCTAAACTTGAGAAATACTAAACCCTTAAACCCTAAACCCTAAATAGTACCCTTAAACCCTAATCCATAACCCTTAAACCCTAAACCTAAGAAAACCTAAACCCTAAACCCAAGAAACCCTAAACCTCTATCTCCCTATCTCTATCATCCCTCTACCTCTCAATCTCTCTCCCTATGTCTCTAGACATGTCCCTCACTCTCTATCTCCCTATCTCTCTCGTTTGTCACCTTTATATCTCTAGGTATCGGTCCTCTCTCTCTAAACCCTAAACCATAAACTCCTAAACCCTAACTCCTAAACTTGAGCAACAATAAACCCTTAAACCTTAAATACTTCCCCTAAACCCTAACCCCTAACACCTAACCCCTATGTTGATCATAAAGAATATTGAGAGGGGTGAATCAGTATTCTTAAAAACTTTTCTTTTACATATTCATTAATCCATTTACCAAATTCAATAACATGAAGGAAATGTAAACATAACAAGAACAACCACAAAGTCATAACACAGACACCAAGATTTTTACATGGAAAACCCAAAAGGGGAAAACCATGGTGAGTGTTAGCTCACAATATATTATGATATCAAAACTGAATTATATGAAGGTTCACAACCCAAGGACTCACTGTCCAAAGAAGTGCTTGCTGTAATAGGCTCACTGCCAAGAAAATAGAAGAGAAGATAGAAGAAGGATTGACTCACTATCAAGAGATGACTGCTACAAATGCATCTATAGAATGTTGAAGTGTAATTCTATTGATAGCTCAATACACTGATTCAACATTATATCTGCCCTACTTTTCTACTCTACTTTACATATACTATGTTATTCTACTCTTACTATCCTTATCTAATCAGAAAACTTCCTTAGATCGTACACACATTGAATTCTCATTCTATTCACATATCTTCTCCTTTCTAATGCCAAGATCTATCAAATATATTATTTGCATCATGAATTTTCTCAAACTAGGTCGGCATGCAACAGATGAAGCTTGTATATTCAAGTTATACCTTGTCGGCCTATTATTGTACCCAAATAACAACACAGACCCAAATAAACAAGAAAGAGTCTTCATATAGGTTAGGACCTATCATAGAACCACTTAGAGTAATGATTCCAATCATATACCTTTACCGCATATCGATCTAACATGACTATCAACTTATCCCTTAAGTGCACACTTGACTTTAATTCAACTACCATACCTGTAGACACCTAAAAATGTCTTCACCATCAAACTAACTCCCAACATCCCTAAACATAGCAATTTCCCTCTTAATCAATTAATTAAATTTTTATTTAATTAATTATCCCTTCATCACTTAATTTTTCATCATTTTATCCCCCACAATTGGATTAATTTAATTTATTCAATAGTTCAACCTTAGCCAATTAATTAAATAAATATGCAATATTTATTTGATTAATTCCCCATTTTCACTAAATCCAATTAATTAGGTAAATCATGTTTATTTAATTAATTTAGCCTAAAAATCAACCTATCCCTACCCTAGTTAATTAAATACCTATTATTTAATTACCTAGCCTAACCTACATAATCCTAGACCTAGGATTAATTAAATAAAACCTTATTTAATTAATCTAAACACCTTACTAACTGATTCCCTAATTTTTTCCAGCCATATTAATTAGGCTAGTCACCCTAATTAAAATGGTCAAACCCTCATTAACACTTCTCCCCACATCCCACAAATAAAAAATTGAAATATATTCCATATAAATCAATTTTTCATACACGTGTCATAATCTTCATTTAATACCTCTTACACCCCTTACACATGTCATAATTCATTAATATTCACTCTTCCCCAAATGAATTTTAAATTCATTTTACTCTTCCCCATGTGAATTTAAATTCACAAATAAGCCATCTCACCCAACCTCATTTATGGACCCCTCTTTCCAAGATGAATTAAAAATTCATCTTTATTCTCATCCATTCATTTTTCAAGATTAAATCTAGGCCCTCCACATTATCTTCATCCTCCACCATTGATCTCTCAAATCAATCTCAACCATTGGATCAAAATATCTCCAAAATGCCTATAAATACAACATCCCCCAAGCCATTTGGTCTTCCAATTTCTAAGTAGAGTTATCATGCTAAAGATTCTCTTGAGCTAACTTGTGAGTTTCATTAGGTTGAGAATTTCACATTGAATTCATTATCTAGGGTAAATCTAGGAGCTCTTGGGTGCATGCTTCTACACCCTATCTTGGATTGGTGAATCATAGTGAGGTATAAGGCTTGTTTATGCTTTTATTTTTATATTTTTCATCTGATTTTGATTTCACGAATCCAATTGGCACACTCGGTGGGACCCACAAGGTCTCAATCTAACCATTTTGTGTGATTCTTTGTTGTTTTAGATGTGTTTTGCAGGATTAGCGCTATCTCCCTATGCAGTGGTGCCATTTATTTGTGCATTGGTACCATTTCTGGCTATAGTGGCATCTTCTTGACACAATAGTGCTTGTTGGCTTTGACTCACATCTTTTGGTTTTTGGTCTTTTTAGTACTTTTTTTGGTCATTCGCTCTCAGATTTTGTAGGGTTTATGCAGAAAGAAGGGGAGACTATGTCAAAATTTCTTTAAAAATCAAACTTGCATACTCTTGTTTCCATCTTGTTTTGGTTTTCATTCAACAGGTTGTTTCATTGTTATATTTCATCTTTTGGACACCTAACAAGAGTAACAAGACTCCTTTTGATGCAATTTAACCCCCTGTTTGGTTGAGAAAACTTGTGTTTTGAAGCTTTGACCACTTCAGCCTCGTATCGGCACCATCGACACCCAGGACAGCACCATCATCCACAACCGGTCAAGTAGTTTAGGCTTCTACACAGTAGTGCTTTTTAGGGTTATTTTAGCACTATCCTTCATATTAGCGCTATATTAGTCTGTAATAGTGCTATCCTTAGTATTAGTGCTATAGTTGTCTGTAATAGTGTAATCTTTGTATTAAGTGCAATCTGTAACTTTTTGTAGTGCTATATTTGTAATCGGTGCAATTTGTATGTATTGTAGCACTATTTGCTAGGGTATTTAGGTTCTATCTGGGTTTCTGACAGTAACACCATTTTAGGTCAAAGTGATGCCATTTGTGCTCTATTTTATTGCTATTTTGTCTGCTAACATTAGGTTCTGTGTAGGTTATTCTATCTATTTTGCAGGTCATCACCGTCTGTCCAAGACCATTATTTTAAAATCACTAATAGCTTTTTGTAGGGTTTTTCATAGATTAGACAAACACTTCATTTGGTGTACCTAAAAAGAACCCTTGTATGTTAGTGTAGCAAATATTTCAATTGGTGCACTAAAATCAATCATTGGCTTGTCAAACAAACAACCAATAAAACCTTTCATTTGGTGTACCTAAAAAGAACCTTTTGTGTGCCCTAGCATAGAGAACATTTGATTTTGGTGCTCTAAAATTAACAAGTGCTTGCAAACAATCTTAGGAACATTTCAATTTGGGATTTAAAAGAACATTAGAAAGTGTTTCTCGCACTTGGTGTGCTTGCACATTTTTGTTACCCATGAGCTAGAATCAAAGTATCCTCTCCCCTTGCCTTTAAAAGGATCTTGGGTGAAGAGAAATGGTTCTATCCTCAGTTTTCTAGAAAGTGGGCCTGCCCTTGAGACACACCCGTATAGAGAACTCATTGGCAAGCCCAAGTGGTACTTTCATCTAGTCCACTATATGTAAATTAGGATAAGGTGAAAGCCAAGTCCAAATCGGTATGAGCGCTTACCATACGATGGTAGCTCGAAAGGAAGTAGTATATCTTTGCATATCTAAAACTCCTAGTAGAGCTAGTTAGCACCTTTAGTGGTTTGTCAGATGCTCATAAGGTGCTGATCCCCTGGATGTACCCCCACTATGAGCTAATGTTTTAGTAGCCCAAATCCCTCTATCTATTGGCACAAAAGGTGGGACCTTTGAAGCTGCCCTGATTCTCATGGTTCTTAGTAGAGATAGTAGGGACAATCATAAGGTTTGGTGGGGGGATGAGCCTTGGGAAACTGGGAACTTGGTATGCATGAGAAGTGAGTGCCGTGGAGGGGAGCTGGTGCTACCAAGATCCTGGAGCTATCCACTTTGAATAGGCATGGCTAGGGTAACCAATAGATGTTGTCCTATCCTCACCTTAGGTTGTGTAAAGTGAAATCTTTACATCTTTTCACAAACAAAATCTTTGGCTATTGTGTTCTATTGTGCTTGAAGTGTTTGCAAAAAAAACTTGCCAAGAAACAACAACATTTGAGACCTCATTTCAACATTTGATCAACCTTCACATCTAAAAAATCTAAATTTTCTATCAAAATCATCCTTTTTCAAAGCATCGACCAACAGTAGCCTATTTTAGCTCTATCTCTATCTGTTTTGGCACCATTTGTTCAAGTTTTGGCGCTATTTATAGATTGATTTGTCTAAAACTTTAGGGAGTTATTTTGAGATCTTTAGGGCCTGCTTACCCATAATCCATAACCACATTTCCAAAAATTGTCAAAACCACATCCATTTCAATCTAAAATTTCCTAATCATACCTCCATTTTGACCTTAGAGAATTAACCATTATCACCATTGGACCCTTTTTTGTCATACCTTTGAGCCCAATCATAATCCATTCATTTCCATAACTTCTCATCCTCCTTGATTTTTGCATGACTCTTTGGACCAAATATCATCCTTCTACAAATTCATTCCCAAATCCATTTGTTTCTTCCAAAATTGTTTAAAACAAAAATCAATCAAAACCATCAACCAACATCTAAAAAATCAATCTTGAGCTAAAGTTGAAACTAGGTTTCATCCTTTGCATCCCATTTTGCTTGATTGGTCATTAGTCTACCTTTCAAGTAGAATAACCATCCCTCTTTGTGTAAGGTCATAAGTCTACCCCAAATAAAGAGAAAACATCCATTGTGCAACACCTAAAATCTAGATCCTACTTGAGCTCATTTGTTGATCCCTCTTCCAAAACATCATCCAAATCTATCATATCTAGGTCACCTAAGGTTTTCCTTAGTTCAAAATATCCTCCAAAATCAATATCAAATCTCTCCCACCACATCATCCTCAAAAAATTAAATCTATTCCCTAATCATTTTGGTCCAATTTTTTGTGAAAATTGATATCTTCCACTCTTACCATCCTTAGGTTAACATCTTTTTGAGATTTATCTCTTAAAAGTGAAAATATATCCTTATCACACCATAATCTCCTTTCATCTATAGATTTAGATTATAGGGAGCGATCTTTCTTACACCTAAATATTTATTCCATTCCATTACCACATCCTCTTTGGGTCCAACAAATCGAACCACATTTCTCTAAGGTCTCCACATTAATCTATCTCAAAGATCAAAATCCATATCATTTTGCATGCCCATAACTAGATCCCAACACAAGAAGAATCAAGAGATGGTAAACTTTGGACACAACATGGGCATAGGGATTCCTCAAACCAATGAAAACAACATACCAAGTGGCCAACAAGGATACAACATACCCTTAGTTTTCCAAATCCTATCATGTAGTCCCCATGAAAACCCCTTCCACTTCTTGCAACCACAACCACCACAACCACCCATCCAAAACATCCCCACCATCAACCAAATAGATCAAGATGTCCTAAGATTTACACAAGATTGAACCAATAGCATGGATATGCTTGATAAAGTCTTAAGGTCGGATCCAAATAGGTATCATGATTTGCTCCTCAAAATTGGTGCCCAACCACCCATCAACACAACATCTTCCCAACCATCCTCATCCAATCCTACAACATCATCCCAACCATCCATGTCAAACACCAATCCACTCATATCTCAAGCCTCAACCCCTGTCATATCTACCACTCCCACTATTTCTAATGTTGCCGCATCCATTACTCCCACAAGTTCTAACATTGCCACATCTATAAGCCCCACTAACATATCCACCGCATCTAATGTCTCCAATCCTACTATTTCCCACCTTATTGTCATATCCACTACCATACAAAACGTAAATCCTTCCATTCCCCAAATCACCTTGGGCCTCCAAAGCAACCCCACACACACGAGTGCTTCCACAAGTGTGCCTCCACTCAACCCCCCACACCGTAGCTTACATAAGCCAATTCTTACAACCACCTTGTAACAACATCAACCCATCCAATGTCAATCCATCCAATTTCATGCAACATAATCCCAATCCCCAATTGCCACCTCACATCCTCCAACAAATCCATGCTTACCAACAATACATTGTGCAACTTGATCAAAGCACCATCCCACAAAATCCAAACACTATACCCCAAAATCAAAACCTCCTCCATCAAACCCAAACAAACCAATACCAAAACCTACCCAACATACAACATCTCATCAACCAACAAAGCTACATCCCACAATCACCACCAACCTTAGACCTAACAAGCGTAGTGCAAACCTTGATCCAAAAGGTAAACGATTTGCAAACTGAGGGCAAGCACAAATATTATTCTTTTGAGGATATTTGTCCCTATCCATTCGATTGGACATTATACATGCCCCCCTTTCCCAAAAAAATTGAAACACTTAAATTCGACAAATATAAGGGAAAGGGAGACCCTCGGGATCACCTTAGGGAGTTTTACCTTACTTGCCTTGAAGTCTCAAACAATGACACATATCTAATGAAACTTTTCCCTAGAAGCCTCGGTGGTCAAGTGGCTGAGTGGTTTGCACACCTTCCTCTGGGTATTAGGTCTTTTCCTGAGCTTGCCAAGAAATTTGTCAACCACTTCTCCTATAATTTTGAACATGAAATATCCATGACGGACCTTTGCAACACCAAACAAAAAAGTGGAGAATCCTTCACTACATTCCTGCAAAGGTGGAGAGGCTTAGCAAGCAAACTCCCTTGGCCGATCCCCAAGAAACAATTAGTCACCATGTCCGTGGCTAATCTCAGCCAAGAAATGGGTTTCCATCTACAAATCCTTTGCGCGTCCACTTTTGAAGAAGTCATTGACAAGGGTACTACCATTGAGAGAACCCTTATTGCCAATAGTTTGATAAAACTATATGACAACAAGCCCTATAACAACAACAACAACAAGGTCAACATAAATGTTCCCAATACAAGCAACAACATGTAATCAAATGAGAAATCATGCTTTTGTGGAAAGAATAAAAACGCCCTCAACAACGGCATCACCAACGTGAAGGTGGTCCAAAATGTGTAAAACCAACCACCCCCAAGTACATACACCACCAATGTAAATATTCCAAACAATCAACCTAAGAAAAATAAACATTAGAGACAATTTACACCCCTAGGGGAACCAATCAAAGATATCCTCAATAGATGTCTAAAGAATGGTTTAATAACTCTTCCACCCATTAAGCCCCACCAAGAAAGTGAACTCAAAGTCGCATGGTACAATGAAAATGACTATTGTGACTACCACCACGTTGTGGGCCATAAGACATCTGACTGCATGAAGTTGAAACATTGTATACAAGACCTCATAGATCAAAACAAGGTCAATCTCAACCAAACCCCCCAACCATTGCCCAACGCCAACTTGGGAGCTTAGAAGGATCCTCTACCAAATCACAATAAAGGAAAAGCCTCCTCTTCCAATCAAGCCTACAATATCACCCCACCTCCCGCTTCCTATGATTTTGTTGTAGGTCAGATAGAACCATCATCTAACTATATCAACATAATCACCATTTAGTCTCAAGCACCCAATTCTGTCATCACAACCCATCGAGGCTGTGTGTCCATCTGCATAGCCCCTACCATCGACCAAACACCTCCATCCATGTCAAATCCTCAACCAAATCATCCATTTGTTCACCCATCACCAACCAATAAATACAACCTCCTAGAACATCTAGGAAAGACCCCTGTATAGATCTCCATCCTTGAGCTACTCCGTACATCTCCTCTCCACAAAGAAGTCCTTGACAAGGCTCTAATTGAAACCCAAGTTGCCACCAACCTGAATGTAGATCAATTCCAAGCCATGGTGGGCAATATCACCTCACCTCATCATCTCACTTTCTCAGAAAAGGACCTCCCCACCTCCAACAATCTACATAATGATGCCTTACATATCAAAGTCTGCATCCACAAGCATGTCATCAAAAGAGTCTTAATAGATGGTGGCTCCAACCTAAATCTGTGTACTCTAAAATTGTTAAAACACTTGGGATACTTAGATGTGGTTGTTGACACTAGCGAATGCGTAACCATCAAGGGGTATGATGACACTGAAAGACTATCTGAAGGTACTATCAAACTCCCCATCCAAGTCGGGCAAAAGATAATGGAAACAAATGTGAGGTTCTTGATCTCAACCTCCCCTACAACATTCTTCTTGGCCGATCATGGATCCATGCCATGCAAGCTGTTCCCTCCACGCACCATCAATGCCTAAAATTCCCTCATAACGACACAAAAGTAACTGTCTATGTTGATCCTTGCCCCTTCCAATACTGTAGCTTCTTGGAAGGACACGAAGATACTTTATGTCTGTATAACAAGGCTACCATGAAAATCACCTCCCAAACTAACCCTACAACATCCACCTCATATATTGACCCCACTAACATTGCTACCACTTCATCCCAAGCACCTCCACAACCCGATGTCAAGATCGATTAGTGACATGGGATGTGGGGAGTATGACCTACACAGTACCTTTTGTGTAGGTACATTACCCAATCCTAAAACATTCATTGCCCCTAAAGAAGAAGACGTCAATGCAGTGGTTATCAAATGCAGGCCATCCCCAACCTTTGAAAAGAAGCACCTTCTTGATCAAGATGTGCTTGAAGAAATATCATCATGGTTGTATAAAGATGAAGAAATAGAGAAAGAAGCCCCTACCATACCAACTGAAATCTATGGCAAAGGATCAAAAATCATCAAGAACATGGGCTATAGAGGACAAGGTGAAATTAGCCTTCATGAGCAAGGGATCGTAGAACCAATTCAAGCAACAAGGAATCCCTACAATCAAGAATTAGGGTATGGGCAACAACAACGTATTCTCACTAGTGGTGAGTGTATCCTAGGTGAGGTCACTAAGGTCTTCCTGGTTGTCGATAGCATTAATGAAACAATTCATCAAGACTCCTTAAGTGACTTTGCTGAATTCTTTGAATCATCCATTTGTACCATCTACACCATAACCACCTTAGCTTCTACATCTAACGACCTACCCCTTGTGTACCTGGACCTTATCGATTGGGACCAACAAGGACCTCCTAGCTTTGATATAGCAAAAAATGATGAAGCCATAGCAGAAATGATGGGAGTTAGAGATCATTTCCCCCTAGGAGATCACAAAGATGGATACATAATGGAGCTTGACACATCTACCTATTTCGGCGAGACCAGCCATGCTTCTAGTCGCAAAAACATAAGAATAAAAATAACATCCCCTAGTGAAAACCACTCTGTGGCACTTTTGGACGAAGAAAAAGTAAAAATAAAGGATGTATCTTCTAGTGAAAACCTCCATGAGGCACTATAAGATAGAAGCATGGGCCTTCCTAAAATAGAGAAGGTATATCCTGATCGATCAACAATCCTGGTAGAGCCATTGCAAGAGATGAATATTGGAATAGAAGAGGAGCCAAAAGTCACTTTTAGGGCAGAGACTCTTACCACAATAGAACAAAGAAAACTTCTTAGAATTCTTCAAAAATAGAAGCCGTAACTTCGCATGGACCTATGCAAATATGCCAGGGCTAGATCCTGCCTTGGTTGTTCATCATCTCGCAATGATGCCAAACTGGTAAAAAAAAAGCTAAGAAAGATGAATCCTTAGGTGACCCTTCTTGTTAAGGTAGAGCTAAAGAAAATCCTAGATGTGGGGTTCATCCAACCTATAGACTATCCAAAATGGGTCTCTAACCTAGTACTAGTGGCCAAGCTTGATGGTCGAATCTGATGTTGCACAGACTTTTGAGACCTCAACAAAGTATGCCCTAAGGATGACTTGCCACTACCTAATATCAACATCATAGTGGATGTCACCATAGGACATGAGATACTATCACTGATGGATGGATCAAAATTGTTGAAGAAGACCAGCACAAGACTTCCTTCATCTTCCCATGGGGGACATACTGTTGGGTAGTGATGCCATTTGGTCTAAAAAATGTAGGAGCTACTTATCAACATACTATGACTCTCATCTTCCGTGACTTTTTTGACCACATCATGGAAGATTATGTGGATGACTTGTTGGGGAAATAAAAGACAAGAGAGGAACATTTGGATGTGCTAGTAAAGATCTTCGACAAGCTAGAGCAATATAATGTGCGGCTAAATCCAAAGAAATATGTTTTTGGGGTTATCTTCGGGAAGCTTTTGGGATACATAGTCTCTAGAAGGGGAATTGAGGTAGATCCTGCAAAAATAAAAACCATCACTAAGATGCCTCCTCCAAAGACACTAAAATAACTATGAAGTCTGCAAGGGAAGTTCCAGTCCATCCGATAGTTTATTGCTCAGCTTGCCGATAAGTGTCAACCTTTTCAGCACCTACTTAGAAAGAATACAAATTTTGTTTGGGACAATCAGTGTTAGGCTGCCTTCGACTAGTTAAAAGAGTATTTGGATAATCCTCCTATTCTCACTCCACCAAGGCAAGGAGAGCCTCTCCTTTTATACATCTCAACAACTGAAACCACAATAGGGACTTTGTTGGCATAAATGATGAACAAGGGAAGGAAAGAGGTATATATAATATTAGCTGCACCTTGGTAACCTATGAGCTAAATTACACACCCACTGAACAAGTGTGTCTAGCCATGGACTTTACTTCACAAAAGTTAAGACACAACATGCTCAATCACAAAACTAAGCTCATCACCAATATTGATCCTCTAAAATATCTCCTAAACAGAGTAGCTCTTACTGTAAGAATGGCAAAATAGGTCATGATCCTTAGTGAATTTGACATTGAATACATAGAGAGAAAGGCTATTGAAGGACAAGTCATTTCTAATTAATTCACTGAAGCACCTATTCACTTAGAACATCCTACACTCGCAGAGTTCCCTAATGAAGCCATATTGACAATAGCACCTGCAGCAGAAACATGGAAAATATACTTCAATGGGTCATATACACATAAAGGCTCAAGTGTAAGCATCTTATTTGTTACTCAAGGTGAAACCATCCCTAAATCATTCAAAATCACATTTCCATGTACCAACAATGTGGTAGAGTATGAGGCCCTCATCACAGGTCTCTGAATGGCAATCAAGTGGAAAATCGAGAAGTTGACAATGTATGGCGACTCCCAGCTAGTCATTCGACAAGTAAATAATGAGTACAAAACTAAGGATGATAAACTCCTGCCTTACAAAAAGATGGTCAGTGACTTCAAAGACTATTTTGATGATATCCACTTTGAACAAATCCCAAGTCTAAACAACAAATCTACAGATGCCATGGCAACAATTGGATCTCTGGTTAATATGAAGAAAGATAGCAAAAAGTGTGAGTTCCTGATCAAAGAACTCCTTGTTCCAGCATATTCCCTAATTAGAGCTAGTGTGTGAAATCATTGGTCCCTTATCCCTATGGTATCAAGAAACTTACATGTACCTCCATGATAACATCATTCCCCACAACTTATTATCCTCACAATGAAAAAGCTTCATTCGCCGAGCCTCCCGTTTCCTCCTCGCAGGAGACACCTTATACAAAAGGAGTCTTGATGGCACACTTTTACAATGTTTAGACTCTAGGGAAGCTGAAGTGGCCTTGCAAGAGGTACATGAAGGCATTTGTGGGGCACATTCAAGTGGGCCTACTCTAGCTAAGAAGATCACGAGAACTAGGTACTATTGGCCAACCATGGAGCGAGACACCTATTAGTTTGTAAAGAAATGTCTGCCATGTCAACAACATGAAGATCTCATTCATGCACTAGCACAAGAATTGCAGCCAATTAGGATTTCATGGCCATTCTCACAGTTGGGACTCGAACTCATTGGGAAAATCCATCCACCATCATCCAATGACCATAAATTCATCATCACTGCTACCGAATACTTCACAAAGTGGGTGGAAGCAATACCACTCACTTTCACTACTGGAACACAGATATCCAAGTTCATCCTACATTACATCATATGTCAATATAGCATCCCCCATTCCATTATCACAGACAACGGAAAACCATTCAAGAACCAGGAAGTCCACACCTTGTGTGAGAAATTCCCAATCAAACACCACTTCTCCACTCCATACTACCCTCAAGGTAATGGTCAAGCAGAAGCTTCATGTTGTGATGTTCACAACACACCCCATTTTACTCCTTAGCAAAATGAGGACCCCTATTGTGGCTGTTGCTTTTTCTTTTGTGTGTGTTGTTTTGCTTGGTGGTAAAGGGAAAAGGGGGGTTAAAGATGCAAACTTTGTTAAAAATAGAGAAAAATGCATTTTCAATACCAGGAAATGATATGGTTGGATTCCTTGTGAAAAATGAGCTAGAGTTTCTTTTTGAACCATCTTAAAATTCACCATATTTTGCAAGTTATGAGCATTTTGGTAAAACATACAAGGGAAGTGTTTGCTGTTTGCATATACAAGTCTGTTTGTATATCGGGTTGCATATACAAGGCCCTTTGTATGTGAGTTCACTTGTATACAAAGACCTTTGTATATCACTTTCCATATACAAAGTCATTTGTATATGCAAATGTCATTTTATACTTGGTCGCATTTGTAGTCAGGTTCATATACAAAGTCATTTGTATGTCTTTTTTGCCTTGTATGCATTTGTCAATGATATATTTGTACATACAAGGTGGACTTGAAATAGTTAAGAGTTGAAATGAATAGGTGTTTAGGTCCATCACATGTATGTTTTTGTTTATATGTATCTGACATACATTTGATATATACATTTGCAATGTGTAGGCCACGAACCCAAGAGCACCATAAAGGGGAGTTAAACTATTGTATGTTTGGCGCTTGTATGTTTTTACATACAAATGAAATATACAAGTTAAAAGATACAAGGCTCGTAATATACAAGTGCTGGACCTGAATGGTCTATTAAAACAACTTAAGTCCTTGTATGTTTTCAGCTTGTATATTGGCAAGATACAAGTGTTTTGTACATCGAGTGGACCTGAAACATTATGAAATAAAGCCAATTGGTTGTATAATTCTGCCTTGTATGCATGATTGAGATGCAAGGCGAAACATGTATGGTAGTTTATACATGGCAATGGGTATACAAGGCAGATCTTAGTGAATGATTAAATTTGGTTATATAAATACAGCACATCCGACTTGTATATAAAGGGTACATTTCGACATGCATTTTGGGGCATACAATGCAGAATCGAAGGAAAAGTAAAATCTGGTTAAGTGCTTGTATGAAAGTTCAAATGTATATTTAGAACATGCAAGCCAATATACATTGAACAATATACAAAGACCAGATTCGAAAGGGGAATTAAATATTGAAAGGTCCTTGTATATATTTTTAGTGCTTGTATATGAGCGATGTGCGAAGCAGAGGATACAATAGAAAATGAGGGTCGCGGCACTAAGAAAATGCATAAGTGTAGAGGTGCATCGGTGAGAGTGTGGCCTATGAGTTTGCATCGGCCAAAGGTTGGCGATCGGTAGAGAAAATTTTGGCCACGTCAATAGGCAAGTCTCACGCTGATAGAAAGAAAATAGTGAAGGGCATCGGCGGGAGTCACGACAAGAGTAGGTGATCAGATAGAGAAGAGCTATCGGTGGGTGTTTTGTTAACTGCACCGATAGAAGGAGGTCATGCCGACAGTGTGAGGATACAAGCCAATAAGACTATGTCAGCATAGGATGAACGATCGGCCGAATATTTTGAGCCCGCACCGATAGTGTTGCATCACGTCGATGGAAGAAGAAAAGGAGTGCCAATAACGAGTAAGGGCATCGATGTGAGTAATACAATCGGTGGGAAATAGTTAGAGGGCCCCGATGGGCAAATATCATGCTGATAGGCGGGAAAAGCGAAGCAATTAGATTTTTGAATCCATTTTTGGAGCCCGAATGAATGTTTTTGGTCAACGATGGTTGACCCGACTGGTTTTAAGATTGTATATGCATTTGATGTGTGTTTTCCATGGTTTTTGAGCCTAATGGCTATGTGTGTGCATTTGGAACCTATTTTAGTGTAAATGTTCATTTTTCCTGCTGACTTACCAAACGATGATGCTTATTCCTGCTTATTTATTGTAGATTGTTGGAGTAGCTAAAGAAGCAGAGTTGCCAACATAGTGGCAGTGTGTAGGTGAACATAAAGACAGAGCTTTGAGTGGCGATGACATCACATAGGGTAGCACCAGATCCCGAGGGACCAAACACACTAGGGGAAGGCGACGAAGCTTTCAATGCGGAGGAGTTGGCGGGTGGAAACATTATTGAGCAAGTGGCACCCTGGCATGGGCATACTACTCGAATTCTTGGCGGGATTCATTTCTCACCATTGGATGCTGCATTTCAAGATGGAGACCGTTGATCTCCTAGGGTTTCGGAACCATTTTGGGGCAAGTCAGAGTCATGTATATATGGAGCCCCTGTACTGTAGAAAAGGGGAGGTCATTCATACATATCAGACCTGTAGTAGTTTCATGCAAGAGATCGGATTACTGAGACTACTAAGGACTGAACTGTTGAAATATTCAAGTTTCTCTCCTCAGATCATTATAAATGTGCTTGTTTTATGAACATATTGTATGGAGGTGAAGCTTCAGACTATATCCTAATTGTAAACCTTAAGTAGTCTTCAAGTTGATTTCTGGATATGTACTAGTGAATGTTGTGTTCTATAGAAGCGCTTTCATTTGATTGCATGTTGTTGTCAATTTTCCCCTTGAAGATTTGCACTAGATCATAGGGATTTGTGGACTATCCTAGTGAAGTATGATTTTAGTTTTCTTCTCTCCATTATTGTATGGGAACATGTATGTGGATCAGTGATCTCAGTCAAGTAATTTTAGGAATCTCACTCTCTCTAACCCTTTTTCTTGTTTTAATTTCATTGAAATCACTTTCATAAACTACATATCATGATAAATATTAAGCAAAAGAGAGAAATATACTGACATCCCGAAGATAACTGAATATCATTAGCATATTTTGAGCTAAATACATGTAGTATTGAAAATGTCACGCAGAGAATTACAAATAAGGGTAGAACTCATGAAAATGTCAACTTAGACACATCATTTGGAGTTATATGTTGTGTAGAGTAACTTCCTTGTATAGCATTGTTGCAGAAACAAAATCTACAGATCTACGTAAGGCCCCAAAATGGAAAACAACAATACACATCAACCACCGAGTAACATCAGCAGATTATGAACTAATCAATGGGGACTTGGGATCATAAATTCTATTGAATTCATTATATCTTTTAGGATAAACAAGGGTTGTTGTGTGACTTTTGTTTCGTGTGCTTGGTTGTGACTAACATCATCACCAACATAAAACTGGTGCTAGAAGGAGGGCCTGACAAAGGGAACTGTAGATTCTTGCATACATTGCTTAAATGTCCCATCAGTTTCAAAATCTAGCCATAAACCTACCATTTTGCCTTGAAAACTAGAGAAATCCTGGCTTTCAGGCCAAATACCAGGTCCAGATCTAGTGGACTCTTTGAAGAACTACTTGTTAGGGGATTCAAACCTAGGACTGTGGACATTCATCACACTCCTGATTCTAGTGGGATAGAAGCCTCACTCGAGCATGCTTTGGTAACCCCTATTGGCTTCTAAATACCTATAGGACCACCTGTCACACCTCAGGCCAGCCTCAGCCTGTTGTACCCCAACTTCAACCCCCGCCCTTTCCAATGTCATTATTTTCTGTAGAGTCACCACTGGCCTTCAATGCATATCATGCTTTGCCTAAAAATCTAGATAAAATTTGTCTTAGGTACCATCCTTACCAAGATGCTGATGATCATGTCAGGACCTTCAAGGAAGCCTGTTGTAGGGCTAGAATTGAGTATGAAGATATGGTATGCATATTCTTTCCATTCTCCTTAGTGGAAGATGCCTATAAATGGTATACCAGTCTAGGTTAGGGTTCAGTCCATTTATGGGATGCCTTGGAGAAAGCTTTCAAGGATAGGTTCAAGGTGCCCATAGATCCTTCAATGAACTATCATCTATTTGCCACCATCAAGAGATGTGAAGGAGAACCTATTGCAAACTTCAACACTAGATTCTAGAAGGTGTTGTCTAAGCTAGTTGCTCCCTACGTTGTAGCAAATGAAGCTGCTAGGAGCATTTATTACTCAGCTTTAGATCCTTTGACTTCCATGTTTATCAAAAGGACACACCCTGGTGTAACAACCTTAGCACAAGCTTTTGAGGAAGCTATCAAAGTTAGTCAGCAATTGGCTCCTTCCCCCACACCAAACATTGCCTTCCCTGCACTTCCTGTTTATCCTACATATCCTGCCTACCAATAGACCAATGGAGCCATGGTACCTTTAGTTGTGATGCCAACCCCTTTGCAGATACCTCCACTTAGTGTCATGCCTCCACCAAGTGGGAATAACCAGATGTTACCATATCAAACACAAATACCTCAGACTGTAGAGCAATCCAACAATAACAATGGGTCTTCCTTTTTCAAGCCTCAGATAGAGACTGTAGTGGCCAAGATTCAGGAAGAGAAAGAAGAAATCAAAGAAATATCAGCTCAGTTAAGGAAACTTACTACTGAGGTCACTCGTCTAAGAAATCAGAACTTTTACTCTCAGCCTAATCAAAACAGAGGTTATGCCAATGACAGACCCAATTATCCTGACAGGGGGTACAACAACAATTACAATAACAATAATGGCAACAACAATCCTCCTAGACAGCCTAGAGTCTAGAACACCAAGCCAAATAATGGTTCCTTGCCATCACCCTAGACAATCAACCTCCTGGTGAACCTAGGCAAACCAGCCAAGTAAACCTTGTAGAGGTAGCACTTACGAATTGGTGCAAGATGCATAACACCAACACTCATGCAGAGTTGGACTGTCCTCAATTCAGGATTACTGCTAGCATATTCCAGGCTGAAGTGGCCAGTACTTAGGTAACCCACCTTATGCAGAGGGAAATGAAATTGTCCCCTATGAGTACGATTCTACCCTAATGCTGGAAAGCTTCATGCATTGTCCTTATCAACAGACAATATCATCACATCAGGATTACACTTCAACATGTGAGGAATCAGCCATGGCTTTCGAGTCTAACTATGTTTTCCCCTTTGAGGATGAGAATGAGCCATTGATTGAGCATGAGGAAGTCAATGCTTATCAACAACAACCTCAGGGTAGGCATAACTACAACTTGAGAATAACCCAAATAGATCCGCTAATCCTTTGACCACCTCATTGCCTCTAAACAATTTCAATTCTCCACCTAATCCCAAAGCAAGTAATAACCCTAGACTCCCCAAGGTCAATGCTCAGTATTTGGCACCACATAGCATAGCACCAAAAGCTACAAATCCACTTCCTGAGTCTGACAAGTTGGTTTCCTATTTGACTAATGAAATGAAAAAGGTTAAGATCAGTCTGCCAATGTCAGAGTTGCTTAAAACCCCTGCTATCAAGAATGCTTTCATGAAATCATTGGATGGTTCTGCTCAAAAGGATGATAGCCATACCCCAGGCCAATTTGGAAATAAAGATCATGCTGCCAAGGACATTAATGTCAAACCTAAAACCTCAGCCACTATTCAAGCTACAAATACCTCCCACATGACCCTATACAAAGACAAGAGTGAGTCACCTCCCTTCCACCTTACTATAAGGATGTTTGGTAAAAATTTGCACAACTGCTTAGTGGACTCAGGAGCATCTACCAATGTGATGCCCCTATCCATATGCAATGCTTTAGGGTTACATCCTGCTAAATCATTAAAGAAAGTAACACAATTGGACAAAACAAAAGTAAGTGTGGTAGGGGAACTGACCCACATTCACATGCAGCTAGCATCGGATCCCAGAGTCTAGCACTATATTGATATTCATGTAGTTGTATACCTAATACATATGGAATGTTACTCAGCAGAGACTGGTCAAAAACACTTAACTGATACATGTCAACTGATTCCAGTCATATGTGGCTACCTTGGAAGGGTAAACCAAATCAGATAAAGATCAAAGTTGAACCTTGCATGAGACACATGATCACTGAATACAACAAAACCAATGAAATCATGTATGTGGATGTTGAACCTAGAGTTTACTCCATTAGACCTCAAACTGCCAGCATAGAAGAAATCCTGATGCTTGACATACATGATCACAATGGTGACCTTTGGAGTGATGAAATAAATTTAGAGCCTGATTGTAACCTTGGAAATGAAATAGAACTGGATCATTTCAAGATATTTGAGATGCATTTATTTAGGCAGGTGAAACGATGTCAATTATTAAATGTGCTTGTTCATGATATTCTGATTGATGGATGGTGCAGGTTGCATGATGAGGCTCATTCTGAAAAAACTTGTGATGCCTCTTTAGACATGTTGGAGTTGAAACAAGCATACAGTGAAGCATCTTCACCCACGGTGAGTTCCACAGATAATGATAGTGATATTGATTTTTGTTTGTCTTCCATAGGAACAAGAGGATGCACACAGAAGGATGAAAGTTCTGTTCAGATGACAGGAGAGATATTAGTATGCAACGGGAGTAATGCTAAGAACAAGAAGAAAATCACCCCTAGGAGTGATTGTTTAGTGGAGTTAGATTACGAGTTATCTGATGAGGATAGGGGCAGCAATCTGTCCAAATTCGAAGAGTTTCTATCAAAAGAAATCCAAAAGATGACATAGCAGCATGGGCCTCCCCAGGATGCCTTAATTGAGAAGTGGTGCAAGTTGCATGAGGTACCTCGCTTGGAGACGTCTTGCTTGTTGTGCCTGCATATCTTGAGAAGGCATATGCTGCCTGGTCTAGAGAATGTTCCTCCTAATGATAGGAGAAAAGAAGAAATATCAGCTTCTCATAAAGCTGATAGGGTGGTGCCTAAGATTGCTGGGACACCAAAATTAAAGTGGATATCAGGTGGTGCAGCTGCCAGAGTGAAAAGAAAGAAAGAAGCACCAGACAAGCTTTTAGATGAGGATAAGCCTTGGATCCTTAGGTTTGACGGATCCAAGTTGAAACAAGGAGTTGGAGTAGGAATAGACCTCATTGACCCATCTGGAAAATCCTACTTGGCAGCATACAGATTGCAGTTCCCATGTACAAACAATGTGGCGGAGTATGAAGCTCTAATTCATGGGATACTGTTCGCTCTTAGGAAGAAGGTGAAAATTTTGCATGTCTGTGGAGACTCAAAATTGGTCATCAGACAGGTGAGGGGTTATACTCCTGCAATTACAGAAGGCTATCCAATTATAGACACAGGGTGTGGGATTTAATAGAAAAGTTTGACGCATTCAATATCAAACATGTACCTAGAGAGCAAAACCACAGAGCAGATGCTTTGGCCCAGGCTGCTAGTACTCTAGAGCTGCTGTCCATATTAGGTTCAAAAAGATTCTTAGCTAAATTAGTATCAATGGCTTCAGTACTTGATAATGTAACTAATCTCCAAGTATTTGATGATGATCAGCATATATTGGATTTTATTTCCAATAGAGGTGTTTTTCAAGCACAAATCATTGATGAAAAGAATCTAGAAGATCACGTCTGGGAGGAAGAAGAAATCTTGGAGCTGCCAAGTAACAAAATCCCTAAGGAAATGATAGAGCTAGAAAGAGCATTTGATTTGGACAGCATGTTGAAACAAATGGATTTTCAAAAGGCTGATGAGGGACAGTATTTGCAGGTTGACATTGGGCAAGATGATAAGTGAAGAAATGTTTTGATTGGGAAGGTCTGTACAGAAGAAGAGTTGAAAGGGATAACCCAGGCCCTCAAAGATTGCATCCATGTTATTGCCTGGACGTATGATGAACTAAAAAGTTTTGACACATCAGTCATCACTCATACAATACCTTTGAAGCCAGATGCCAAGCCTTTTGGCAAAAGCAAAGACACGTCAACGCTTTGCTGGAGCCAATCATTTTCAAAGAAGTTAAAAGACTGCTTGATGCTAGGATCATATTTCCTGTGAGACACTCCATGTAGGTGGCAAACCTGGTCCCAGTGAGTAAAAAGAATGGTGACATCAGACTGTGCGTGGACTTCAGGAACTTGAATCGAGCTTCTGAAAAAGATAATTATCCTTTGCCTTCTCTAGATGAAGTCCTGCAGATTGTGAACGGTGCCAAGATGATGTCCTTCTTGGATAGTTTCTCTGGATACAACCAAGTGATGGTGGACAGAATTGATAGATTAAAAACTGCATTTACCATGAAATGGGGAATCTTCGCCTATAGGTGCATGCCATTTGGGTTGATAAACGCTGGAGCCACATTTCAGTGAGCAATGGACATAGCCTTTAGAGGCTTGATTGGTAAGTGCATAGTGATATACATGGATGACTTAACAGTGTTCTCCAAAGATAGAGGAAACCATGTGGAGGACCTAAGAAAGGTGCTGAAGAAATGCGAGCAATACGGGATATCCTTGAATCCCAAGAAGTGCATATTTGGGATGACCATAGGGAAATTGCTAGGTCACCTGATAACTAAGAATGGGATCATGATTGATCCTGACAGAATAGAATCCATCATGAAGATACAACTACCTGGAAGTAAGACAAAGCTCAAATCTTACTTTGGTAAGATTAATTTCGTTAGAAAGTTTATCACTAGCTTGGCAGAAATAGTTAGGCCCTTGAACACCATGCTCAAGAAGGATGCTAAAATTGAATGGACACTAGAAGCTACAGTAGCTTTTGAAGACATTAAGAAGGCCATATCAAATGCTCCAGTTCTGACCAGTCCAGATTGCACCAAGGACTTCTACATCTACTCATTTGCTTCAGAACATACCTCTGCAGCAGTGTTGACACAGGAAAATAAAGATAAGGAAGAAAATCCTATAGCTTTCATGAGCTTTCCTTTCAGAGATGCAGAGCTTAGATACATGGATGTTGAAAGATAGGTGCTTTTTTTGGTTTGAGCAGTCAAGAAGTTTAGGCACTACATCTTGAGGAGCAAGGTGATTGTTGTAGTACCTGATGTAGCAGTTAAAATGTTGTTAATGCAAAGTGAACCAAGTGAGAAAAGGGCCAAATGGATCACTGTCCTCCAGGAGTATGATATGGACATAACACCTATGAAGTTGGTAAGAGGATGGGCATTAAGCCAAATGATATCAAAGATCGACCCTAATATCATGAGCCAGCAGTATGTTGTAAATGCAAAAGATGATGGAGAATGGTACTTAGATATAAAACACATCTTGATCACTGGAAGATGTCCCTCAAGACTGCAGGCCTCGCAAAGGAGAGCCTTAAAAATGAAGTCATAGAAATACATGATCAAAGGAGGAGTCCTTTTCAAGAAAAATTATGAGGGGATATACCTAAGATGCTTAGAAAGATCAGAAGTAGATAAGGTGCTAACAGAATTGCATGATAAATTTGGGACTGCACATGGATCATCCTTAGCCACCACTCATGCTATCCTCAGGGTGGGGTATTATTAGCCCACAATTTTTAAAGACACAGCTGGGCACATCAAATGTTGTCATATGTGTCAGATTGCTGCAAATAGAGAGAAATATGTTGCTCAACCTTTGCAGCTAGTGATGGAGATATGCCCCTTTGCTCAATGGGGAATGGACTTCATAGGACCCATCAATCCTCCATCATCCTCAGGCCACAGGTATGTTTTAACTATTATTGATTACTGCACCAGGTGGACTGAGGCTGTCAGCGGCTAGGCATGCAATGCTAAAGATGTCATTAAGTTTTTGGAAACTAACATAGTGACCAGGTATGGAGTTCCATATGCTTTAGTATGTGATAATGGACCTGCTTTTGCTTCAATAAAACTATCAGGTTGGGCTTTTGATCATGGGGTCATTTTAAAATTCTCCTCAAATTACTATCCCCAAGGAAATGGATTAGCAGAATCCACAAACAAGAACCTATTGAACATCATAAAAAAGCTGATAGATAAGAACCCAAGGGAATGGAACACTCTATTGAAATATGCCTTGTGGGTAGATAGAATTAGGAATAAGGCTGCATTAGGAAATTCACCTTTTCACCTAGTATATGGGGTGGATCCCATCCTCCCTATTAACTTAAAGATCCCTACACTGCAGTTTGCACAAGAGTACCTAGGAATAGATAATAAACAGGAAGTTAGATTGCTACAACTAATGCACCTAGAGGAAAAAAGAAGTGTAGCAATTAACCAATTTGCTAAACATCAAGCTATTGTCAAGTGCTGGTTTGACAAGAGAGCCAGAATCAAGGCTTTCATGATTTCAGATCTAGTCCTGATGTGGGACAAAGCACATGAAAGGAAGGGTGATCATGGTAAATTTGACAAACTCTGGATAGGCCCCTTTCAAGTTTCTAAAATTTTAGGAGACAACACCTACAGGCTCAAGTCCTTAACTGATGAGAATGTTCCATTACCATTTAATGGACAATTCCTCAAACACTATTTTCAGGCCTGATGTTGCATCATGACAGTCATGTGTATCATAGTGTTCTTTCTTTGTATAGTTGTTTGTATAGTATGTGTTGTTTTGTTTGTTTTGTTTTGGTTGCTTTGTTTCCTCAGCAGGGATCTTTCTTTTGATTTAGAGTATGGAGCATATTAGTAACCACTGAAAACAATGGAAAATTCAGGTCATTAAGGTTAATTAGTTGAAATTCATGCATAACTTGTTGTAACTGTCATGAATGTAGAAAGTTGTTTAACTTGTGAAATTTTGTATTCAATAAGAATGGGTTGAGTATTCAAGGAATGTTTCTCACAATGACACATCTAAAATCCTTGGGTTTGTTGAACTTACTAGTGTAGATAGTAGGTGAAAAATTAGAGGTCACCCTTGCTACCATTACAATTCTCAGCTTAATTTCAGCAAGTGACCACTCCTTGCATCATGAAGTTACAATTGTTATATCTTATGAAATCTCTATCAATATATATATATATAGATAGATAGATAAATAAAATGGATTATACTAAAAATCTAAATTAAGCCATCTAAGTAACTGTACCAGGGCTATAGACACTCGCTGGTAGTGGGGCTCTACTTAGGAGAATCGTAACAATAACCTTGCCGAGGATATGGACGCTCGCTGGTAGAAAGGCTCTATCCAGTTGGCTATGAGGGAACATCCTCACCTACATAGTCTAATATCAGTCACTGGTTTGTTCAACTAATCTTCAAGATGAGGCTTATTGATCATGCACACCCACTTAAACTGAAATGAAAATGCATGCACCTTATTGAATACATTGAGTCTCAAGTTGGATAATAATTTACAGAAAATATAGTTGGAAATTATAAATTTATTTCATTGGGTTTTCTTTAATGGGTTGAATTTGATTGTTTTGTTTGGTGGCTAGTTGTTGTGATGTTCACAACATGCCCCATTTTACTCCTTAGCAAAATGAGGACCCCTGCTGTGGCTATTGCTTTTGCTTTTGTGTGTGTTGTTTTGCTTGGTGGTAAAGGGAAAAGGGGGGTTAAAGTTGCAAGCTTTGTTAAAAATAGAGAAAAAATGCATTTTCAATACCAAGACATGATATGGTTGGATTCCTTGTGAAAAATGAGCTAGGGTTGCTTTTTGAACCATCTTAAAATTTGCCATATTTTGCAAGTTATAAGCATTTTGGTAAAACGTACAAGGGAAGTGTTTGTTGTTAATATATACAAGTCTATTTGTATATCAGGTTGCATATACAAGGCCATTTGTATGTGAGTTTGCTTGTATACCAAGACCTTTGTATATCGCTTTCCATATACAAAGTCGTATGTATATGCAAATGTCATTTTATACTTGGTCGCATTTGTAGTCAGGTTCATATACAAAGTCATTTGTATGTCTTTTTTGCCTTGTATGCATTTGTCAATTATATATTTGTACATACAAGGTGGACCCAAAATAGTTAAGAGTTGAAATGAATAGGTGTTTAGGTCTGTCGCATGTATGTTTTTGTTTGTATGTATCTAAGATACATTTGATATATACATTTGCAATGTGCAGGCCGTGGACCCGAGAGCACCATAAAGGAGAGTTAAACTATTGTATGTTTGGCGCTTGTATGTTTTTACATACAAATGAAATATACAAGTTAAAAGATACAAGGCTCATAATATACAAGCGCCAGACCCGAATGGTCTATTAAAACAACTTAAGTCCTTGTATGTTTTTGGCTTGTATATTGGCGAGATACAAGTGTTTTATACATCGGGCGGACCCAAAACATTATGAAATAAAGCCAATTGGTTGTATAATTCCTCCTTGTATGCATGATTGAGATGCAAGGCAAAACATGCATGGCAGTTTATACATGGCGATGGGTATACAAGGCAGATCTCAGCAAAGGATTAAATTTGGTTAAATAAATACATCACATCCGGCTTGTATATAAAGGGTACATTTTGAAATGCATTTTGGGGCATACAATGCGTAATTGAAGGAAAAGTAAAATCTAGTTAAGCACTTGTATGAAAGTTTGAATGTATATTTAGAACATACAAGCCAATATACATTAAGCAATATACAAAGACCAGATTCGAAAGGGGAATTAAATATTGAAAGGTCCTTGTATATTTTTTTAGTGCTTGTATATGAGCGATGTGTGAAGCAGAGGATACAACAGAAAATGAGGGTCACGACACTAAGAAAAAGCCTAAGTGTAGAGGTGCATCAGTGAGAGTGTGGCTGACAAGTTTGCATTGGCCAAAGGTTGGTGATCGATAGAGAAAATTTTGGCCACGTCGATAGGCAAGTCTCATGCTAATAGAAAGAAAATAGTGAAGGGAATTAGTGGGAATCACAGTGACAAGAGTAGGCGATCAGACAGAGAAGAGATATCAGTGGGGGTTTTGTTAACCGTGCCGATAGAAGGAGGTCATGCTGACAGTGTGAGGATACAAGCCAATAAGACTATGTCGGCATAGGATGAACGATCGACCGAATATTTTGAGCCCGCACTGATAGTGTTGCATCACGCCGATGGAAGAAGAAAAGGAGTGCCGATAACGAGTAAGGGCATTGGTGGGAAATTGTTAGAGGGCCCCGATGGGCGAATATCACGCTGATAGGTGAGAAAAGTGAAGCGATTGGATTTTTGAATCCATTTTTGGAGCCCGAATGAATGTTTCTGGTCAACGATGGTTGACCCGACTGGTTTTAACACTGTATATGCATTTTGATGCATGTTTTCCATGGTTTTTGAGCCCGATGGCTGTGTTTGTGCATTTGGAACCTATTTCAATGTAAATGTTCATTTTTCTTGCTGACTTACCAAACAATGATGCTTATTCCTGCTTATTTATTGTAGATTGTTGGAGTAGCTAAAGAAGCAGAATTGTCGACATAGTGGCGGCATGTAGGTGAACATAAAGATGGAGCTTTGAGTGGCGATGACATCACATAGGGTTGCACCAGATCCCGAGAGACCAAACACACCAGGGGAAGGCGACAAAACTTTCAATGTAGAGGAGTTGGCGGGTGGAAACATTATTGAGCGAGCGGCGCCTTGGCATGGGCATGCTATTAGAATTCTTGGTGGGATTCATTTCTCACCGTTGGATGTTGCATTTCAAGATGCAGACCGTTGATCTCCTACGGTTTCAGAACCATTTTGGGGCAAGTCAGAGTCATGTATATATGGAGCCCTTGTACTGTAGAAAAGGGGAGGTCATTCATACATATCAGACCTGTAGTAGTTTCATGCAAGAGGTCAGATTACTGAGACTATTAAGGACTAAACTATTGAAATATTCAAGGTTCTCTCCTCATATCATTGTAAATGTGCCTATTTTATGAACATACTATATGGAGGTGAAGCTTTAGAGTATATCCTGATTATAAACCTTAAGTAGTCTTCAAGCTGATTTCTGGATATGTACTGGTGAATGTTGTGTTCTATAGAAGCACTTTCATTTCATTGCATGTTGTTGTCAACTTTCCCCTTGAAGATTTGCACTGGATCATATGGATTTGTGGACTGTCCTAGTGAAGTATGATTTTAGTTTTCTTCTCTCCATTGTTGTATGGGAACATGTATGTGGATCAGTGATCTCAGTCAAGTAATTTTAGGAATCTCACTCTCTCTAACCCTTTTCTCATTTTAATTTCATTGAAATCACTTTCATAAACTGCACATCATGATAAATATTAAGCAGAATAGAGAAATATGCTGACATCTCGAAGATAACTGAATATCATTAGCATATTTTAAGCTAAATACATGTAGTATTGAAAATGTCATGCAGAGAATTACAAATAAGGGTAGAACTCATGCAAATATCGACTTAGACACATCATTTGGAGATATATGCTATGTAGAGTAACTTCCCTGTATAGCATTGTTGCAGAAATAGAATCTATAGATCTACGTAAGGCCCCAAAATGGAAAACAACAATACACATCAACCACCGAGTAACATCAACAGATTATGAACTAATCAACGGGGACTTGGGATCATAAATTCTATTGAATTCATTGTATCTTTCAAGATAAACAAGGGTTGTTTTGTGACTTTTGTTTTGTGTGCTTGGTTGTGACTAACATCATCACCAACACTTCAAACAAAACCATCCTTTATATTCTAAAGAAGATGGTTAATGAAGTTGGCCGTGACTGGCACCTTCAGCTCAATCCTGCCCTATGGGCATATCGTACAAGCATCCACACACCCACAAGAGCCACTCCATATTCTCTTGTATTCGAATCCAAAGCTATCCTGCCTATTGAGGTTGAGTTCCCTTCCCTAAGGGTATATCTGCAAAACATAATCACTGATGAGGAATATCAAGTCGCAAGGTTGCATGAGCTAGAGTTACTGGATGAGAAAAGACTAGATGCATTGAACCATCTATAGGGCTATCAAAACTACCTTATAAGAAGCTACCATAAGAAAATCAAGAACCGCAAGTTTGAAGTAGGTGACCTTGTCCTCATGGAAAACCAGAAGAATCTACAGGAACGCCCTAAGAAATGAAAATTTGAACCCAATTGGTTAGGGCCCTATATCATCACTACCAGCTATGGATCAGGAGCATATTAGCTTACAACACTTGAGGGGCAGCCTCTGGATGAGCCTAGAAACATTCTACATCTGAAGAAGGTCTATGCATAACCCATCGAGTATCCCAAGCAAAAATTAAAAAATCAAAAAAATCAAGAAAAAAACCTGAGTGCAATAAAGACATCCAATGGTGAAAATCACCTAGGTGATGCCTTGGATTGGTACCATGGTGAAAAACTATTTCAAGTGCCATGTGTAGTGGCCAGTTCTACCATCTAATAAGTCCTCTTTCCATCATGACCCTCCATACCAAAAGCACCTTCCATGGCTTAGAATTTGGAAACATCAATCACCCACCCCACATCATCCCACCCAAGGCTAATCCATGATACAAAGATCCTTTTAAGCTTCCTTTTGTACAACTAAAAATTCAAAAACTAGAAATAAATAAAAAAATTAGAAAAATCCAAAAATAGTAGCAAAACCCAAAAAACCTAAAAACATCAAAAAATAAAAAAAATTCAAATTCTAGATCCACTCACATGACATCATCACCATCTCCAACATCCTCATAATCATCCAAAATCACCATCATGTCATCCTCAACATCCACCCTAAACCATTCACACATCATCAAGTCTTGCCAGAACTACATACTCATCTCACCCGCATCTTGAAAGTACCTTGATCCCATGGACACAGGGTATGTAGGAAGTTTGGAATATGAAGGAAGTACCCTATACTCAGGTACATAAGATGCACCCATCCAACCTATTTGGATGGTCCCTATTTACTGAGCTTGCTAAATCCAACAAGTGATACACACGCTAAGCATACACTTGAAACATTGTGCCTCATGCCAAAGTCATCAATCAACATACCAACTATAATCCAACACATGGCTTGACCATCCTTTTGCCCACTTTTCAAAAATTATCCAACAACATCCAACTAATTCACGTCCTAGGATATATCATTCCTACAATGGACAAGAATCTATCTTCTAATCAACAATCATCTTGGCAAGAGCACACAATAGATGTTTGTATCTTTTGGTGGTCTTTTTGATTATTGATTTTTATCTTCTTGTCTTGCTCTAGGTCACTTCCAAGGCTACCTTGATCTCATCATATCATGGTCAGTGGTGGACAACACCTAGAGTAGACATGGTCATTGTTTCTGTATGATGTGCTTGTGGGTTGGTTTCATTACTCCAAGAATAGTATTCATATCTTGAAGCCTAGGTCAGTTCTAGAATGATATGCCTCATTTGCATATACAGGCATTAATACCTTATATGTACTATGAGCATTCATGGCTATGAGTCCCCTTCCTCAGCTAGGCAAGGATATACTACCTTGGGCATGCATGACATCAACCTATTGTTTGTGGGTCTAGTCCATGCAATTGTCAGATATATACATCATCACCTAGGTCATTTCATACCTTTGTGAAGTATATCCTACATTTCTCTAATAAACTAAGAAATGCTCTCAATTAACTTTACGCAAATTACTACCTTAAATCATCTTCCTATCACTCATCCAACCATACTATTTGGACTTAGATTTTCATCCACCCCATCTATTCCCCCCCCACCCAACCTTATAACTAACACCAAACTCTCCCACTCATTCCAACCAATCCTAAGACATCCTAAACTGAAATAGATCCCCCCTCAATGACGTGGTGTATCATGACCTAGCCCCCTACTTATCCCCACCCTCACTCCCTTCTTCAATCTAACCATAACCAATCCTACCCTTACCCAATCCATAAACCATTTCTCCCTCCATACTAATCCCCCTACCACCAAGCCCCATCGTCCAAGGTTGTACAAGAAAAAAAAATATCACTTGTATCATGACTGGATCACTGCATCAAATCACTAATCATTGCATCCACCATTTCACCCTTATCATGCAAATGCTACAACTTTCCTAAAAAAATGAAACAATTAAAGCACTAAGCATAAGGTAGTTGTTGCTTTGTATTACATGCATATGAGAAGCCTGCAAGAGTTAATGATGATGATTTCATGTTCATTCCACTACACATTTTCAATTGCATCCATCATAAATGTTTATTAAGATAAGTAGATATTTCCATTCCATTACAATTTGCATCTATAATAAATGTTTATTAATCTAAACATTTATTTACATTACACATCCACATCATAATCCATAGTCAAAAACATGCATACAACACATTATTTGAGCTCATTTAGTAATTAAACTTCAAATCCTGCTATCATTGCATACATGTGACCATCTAACTAAGTGTGACAAAATACATAAATACAAAATACACCAGTGTAATAATAATTCACACTCTGCATCCATCCAATCTAATTGGATATCCATCACACATCACATAGATAAAACATATAACATCCACAATCTATCATTATCATAAATCCTGGTGTTATTACATGCGTGTGGAAATCTAACTAATAACACATGGAGTGTATTGATTTAGTACCTGTTATGATATGATTAATCACAGAAACTCTAGAGCTAATAATTCACATTTTGTATCCATCTAACTAAACATCCATCATATGCAAATCACAACATTATATCCACCATATAACATCAGTAGTGCATCCATAGTATCTCATAAAATCATCACATCATCATTACATATACACATAATCCATAACTGCATGGCATCCATAAGTATAAACATAATACATCCATAAACATAATCATCATCAGGAAACATAAGCATCAGTAGGAAAAATAAATGCATCCATACACAACACATCACAAATGCATAAATCATCAGCATCATCATAGATCATCAAGTGTCATAATACATAATCATAATCATAATGTACATCTATCAAAATAATACAAAGTCATGATACAATACGCCTCAAAGGGCTCAAAATGTACAACACATATGTCAACCCTGGATAGATGAGCCTCTATGGACTCAATAGGGGATCCTGGCCATGGTTGTGGCTACGGTTGTACCTGCTACTGTTGTGGTACCTATAAGGGAGGGCCCATCGACTATTGCACTGACTAGATAGCCTGAGATCTGTGGGACCCAGATCTCTAAGACTCACTCTGCTGGATAAATCTAGGGATCCTCTGACCCTCTGGAACAACAAAACAATAAGCAACGTGATAATAATCAGCCCATTGACTCTGATCCAAAACCTATGCTTGTAACTAAGTAATAGATATGTCTGCATCATGGTCAATACAGGGCCCATGCTCATCCCTACCACAACTCCCTATAGATTGGCTACCAACCCCTCTTCCTACTGAGCCCTCCCCTCTACCTGTTGAGCTCTCGCCTCTACCTGCTGAGCTCTGGCCTTTGTCGCCTGCCTCTAAACCCTCTCTCCATCTCTCTCGCTTGTCAAGGTCACTATCTCACCCTGTGCCTGTCTCAATTGTGCCTACAATGCACTCATCTATCCATCTGTCCCTTCCAATAATGGAGCCATGCCTCGCAACTACACTAACTCAGCATTTCGGCTCTGTAAAGTCTCCTCTAGGCTGGAAACCTATTTTCGCAGTGTCTCTATCTCCTCCTCATCTACACTCTAAGGCCACCGATGGGATGAACACTATCATGGCCCTGAACCCCCTGCCTCTGATCCAGGTACCTAAGTTGTGCTACTATAGCTACATACCCTTGTTGAAGTGGTATCTGTGGTGGGGGCATAAGCTCCCTATCATCTCTCTGCCTCTACTACCTAGATCTCTGCTGGTGAGGTGCCCTCTACCTCAGCACCTCTCCTAATTGTACTTGCTCTACAAGTATCTACTAATAGCTACCCACTATTGTACTTGCTGCTAGGGCAACTGTTGACCAACATCTACCTGTGCCCCTCCTCCAACCCCTGTCTGCCCAACTGTTGCTACTGTCAAAACACCAATCAGACCAACATCATCTCCAACCTCTACCTCCTCCTCCATAATGTAATCCACAATGATCTCATCCCCCTCTAATAGACTCTCCTCATCTCCCTCTGATCCACTCTCCTCATCTCCCCCTACTCCACCCTCATCTGCCATGACTACATCCTCTGTCAGATCAGTAAACTATGTAGGCCGCCACATCTGCCACCAAGTCTCGTATGCAAGGGTGGCACTTGCATCTGTGACCTCACTCATGCAATCCCATATCACCAAAACCAAGGCCACAAAATCTCCTATAGCAACCTATGGCCATATAGCTGGGGGCCACAAATGTGTGTCTCGAGGAGTCCATACAAATATTGCCATAACCTGTGGAACATCTTGCCATAGTCCAAACTGCTACATGACTTGGGATGACAGATACATGTCTTTGGTATGGTCACCTCAACCAATCAAGTATCACTACTGAAATGTGTAAGGCATATGAATATCATCATCTGGCCATGGCTCCAAGCCGATATAGGGTTGCTAGGTAACTTGAACCACGTCATCTAAAACCCACCACCAACATCAAACCTAACCTGTGTATGTGTACTCTACATCCTGATACAAAAATACATAGGCCTCAAATAGCCAGTGGTAATATCCACACCTTAGCTTGGTAACTAAAATATGCTCCCAAGCCCACACATGAAGCAAAGTGACTTCGGTTAATAGCACTGAATCGCAATGATAGACGACTGTATGCATCTCATGGTATAGTTGTGCCAGCACACAGGGCCCCCAAGTGTATACTTTCCCATGACAGACCATCCCCTCGATCACCTCACCCCATCCAACTGGAAACCCTCTCCCCCATCGATCTGGCATCACCATGCCACAAATCAATGCACACAGGAATAATTTGAAATGGTCTGCACTTGCCTCAAGTGTCTCCTCATAGCTCATCTCTCAGCTCTCTAACACCAACACTATCCTATCTCGTGTAAATACTTTAAGTAGAGCCCTTCATTCCCTCATAGTATCATATATCACTCACTGCCCGTGAATTGGTATCTCGAGGATGTGATAAACATCCTCAAGTGTGATAGTGATCTCTCCCATAGGAAGTAGAAAAGAACAGGTCTCAGGGTGATAGCGCTCCAAGAGAGCCGTCATCAGAGCTCTATGAGCTTGTAGCACTGGCATCGATGTAGGTGTTAGAAGCCCTAGCTCTGCTAGTCGACTACGGGCAGCATCATCAAAAGTATCAAACAACTCCATAACTACAGGAACACGGTGCTCCCGTGAGTACACTATAAAAGATCTCATATCCTGCATCCACAAATGCTTGTCAAAAACCTATCTTTTCTTCCAAAACCCAATCTTTCCCATCACATTTCTTCTATTGGCAGCCAAATCAATTTTGGTGCCAATATTCTTCTCTTTTGTGCCAACTTTAGATATGGCGCTACAAAACCCCCCATATGGTGCTAAAAAAGTGTATAGCGCTACTGCACAGAGCTTTTGCACCATCTTCAACTTTTGCGCCACATTTCATTTTAGTACCAATCCAAGGGATTGCGCCACTCTACCCAATTGCACCGATTCAGATAATCGTGCCAATTCCCAATTTAGCACTAATTTACAAAATATCGCTATTCCAGAACTTTGCGCTAATCTAGAAGATAGCGCTACCCTGACCCTCTTTTGGTGCTAATCTATCAAAACCCAACCTTGTGTGATAGGCACTAAATAGACAATGGCACCAAAACACAATGTTTAGGCACCAATCAGACCCTTTCTTATCCCAAGCGGATAGCACCAATCCAGAGGATGGCACTAATCCACTCCGCTTTTTGTGCTAGGCTATAGCCTAATGGTGCTAAAACCCTAAAATCCTATTTCTAGACATAAAAAATGTGGTAAAAATAAAAAAGGACAAAGATAGGGTTAGGCCCCACCTACATTTTAGCCTACGATGATCTCCCATATAGACGGAAGAGCTTAGAAATGTGCTTGTATCGCAGGAACATCAGATTATGCTCTGCCATCTCCTCTTATTTCCTTCTTCTAAGTGGCTATAGGTGTACAAATGTGGCACTCTTAGGGCCCACTCTTCTAATTATAGTAAGCCATGTCATCCCTCCACGCAACTTTTCCTCCCCAAGGTGCAGATCATAACCGTTTTTCTTCCTATCATCCTGTTTTTCATCCCCCTATCTGACTTTCACCTCCATTTCATCCTTTCAAGAGCTCATCCAAAAAAAAATGTTTTTTCACCCGACCTCTCGAGGGGGCATCCCTCACTCATTCCATTCCTTCTCGGCAGCTGGGGAATATTTTTCTTTGACCTGACACCACTTCCCTGCTAGGTCCTGACACCACATCAAAGAGGGGCAAATGTAGACACCTAAAAATGTCTTCACCATCAAACTAACTCCTGGCATCCCTAAACATACCAATTTCCCTCTTAATCAATCAATTAATTTTTTATTTAGTTAATTAGCCCTTCATCACCTAATTTTTCATCATTTTATCCCCCACAATTGGATTAATTTAATTAATTCAATAGTTCAACCTTAGCCAATTAATTAAATAAATATGCAATTTTTATTTGATTAATTCCCCCTTTTCACTAAATCTAATTAATTAGGTAAATCATGTTTATCTAATTAATTTAGCCTATTAATCAACATATCCCTACCCTAGTTAATTAAATACCTATTATTTAATTACCTAGCCTAACCTACATAACCCTAGACCTAGGATTAATTAAATAAAACCTTATTTAATTAATCTAAACACCTCACTAACCCATTCCCTATTTTTTTCTAGCCATATTAATTAGGCTAATCACCCTAATTAAAATGGTCAAACCCTCATTAACACTTCTCCCCACATCCCACAAATAAAAAATTAAAATATATCCCATATAAATCATTTTTTTATACACATGTGTCATAATCCTCATTTAATACCTCTTACACCCCTTACACATGTCATAACTCATTAATATCCACTCTTCCCCAAATGAATTTTAAATTCATTTTACTCTTCACCATGTAAATTTTTTAATTCACAAATAATCCATCTCACCCAACCTCATTTATGGATCCCTCTTCCCAAGATGAATTAAAAATTCATCTTTATTCTCATCCCTTCATTTTTCAAGATTAAATCTAGGCCCTCCAGATTATCTTCATCCTCCACCATTGATCTCTCAAATCAATCTCAACCATTGGATCAAAATATCTCCAAAATGCTCTATAAATACATCCCCCAAGCCATTTGATCATCCAATTTCTAGGTAGAGTTATCATGCCAAAAATTCTCTTGAGCTAGCTTGTGAGTTACATTAGATTGATTATTTCACATTGAATTCATTATCTAGGGTAAATCTAGGAGCTCTTGGGTGCATGCTTCTACACCCTATCTTGGATTGGTGAATCATAGTGAGGTATAAGACATGTTTATGCTTTTATTTTTTATTTTTCATCTCATTTTGATTTCACGAATCACAATTTACCATAACCTTCAATATGGACCATATGTGACTCTAAAAAATATAGCCAACATCCATTATAAATCTCTTGTCATACCTTTAGAACCATAGGTCATGATAATCTTGTTCTGCAAAATGTAGATCTCAGAACTATTGTTTTGTCATAGTGAAATATGTTAGACTAGAAGCCGATACTAGAGAACTTTTAGAATATGATATGATGATCTTCAAGCTCTATAAATATGGAATTAGATACTCAAGACATGTGTCTACATTGCCTCAAAACCATAAATCAAAATATTTATCAGTGGAGGAATGCAGACCAAATTACTTAGGTACTCTGCACTATTTCTGACTTAACTCTGTTCACCCAGACTTAAACAATTCACCATATGACTTTTGAAGGAAATCAAGACTTTAACATTGAATCATGACATCATTAGATAGCTATGAGTAAAATACCAGAACCACATAACAAGATCTTCAATTGTGGAGGAGTACCAACTGAATTACTATCAATGTCTTAGTATCCTGTCAATACTTAGTCAATTTTGGCTAAGTTAGTCTTTTTGGAACAAAAGTCTATGCACAATTTTGTCATAGGAATTGTCTCCAAACATGTTAGTTTGTTTCCATCAATGACAACATCATATTAGTAGTGTCTCTTGACTATGTTGCCAACAATCTCCCCCTTTGGCGTTGATGGCAACACTTAGTGAAAAATGCTTGTGTTGCTCGTCCTTACTCTATACACTCTATTTTTCTACTCACCTTTTAGGTGTTTTCCCATTTTTCACTAGTTTTCTTCTCCCCCTTTGACATCAATGGCAAAGTTATTGTGTCAAAAACTCAAAATTGTCATACTCTTCCACATATGTACAGGTACTATCTTTAACTTGATTAGTTAGTTGTAGGAGGAAGAATATCATTATAAATGGTCTTTAGTAGATTTTACTCTCCATCCCATCTATTTTTGCACTATCCAAAATTTGAATATGACCATTTATCAAAAAAACTAATTTTTTTACCTTCTATACATCTGAGGGTGTTTCAATTATTGCTTTTACTTTCAAGGCTTTTGCTACAAGATTAGTCATTGAATTTATTTTAGGACTTACTAGCACAACCTATTTTTAAGTTATTCCTTCTTATTCATTAGATTGCTTAAGTTATTGTGGATATTTATAACTTGTATCTCTTTACTTCTTATTGATTCAGCTGTCAGATCATATGACTTAGAGATATTTAGCAATTGGAGTTCCAGATCCTCAATTTTTTCTTCTACCTCCTTTGTAACTTCTAGCCATGATAAGAAAAATTTCTATATATCATATGATTCCTTAATATCCTTCTCTATACTTTTGATTCTATTGTCTAGCAAAATTTTATCATTATCCATCATGGTCTTTAATTTAACTAACCTTTTCTCATTATATTCTTTTCTAACCTTTATTTCTGTAGATTTTTCAAATGACTCAAAATGTGTACTTACTGAGTTTATTAGTCCCTTGAGTTGATCTGTTGGTGGCAATGATGTGTCTTTTTGGTGTGAAGGCATCAACTTCTCCAGCATACTAGATGCTTCACCGATGAGTTCACTACCCTGTAAATGTGACTTCAACATTTCTTCATGTGCCTTTGCATGAAAAATTGTCCCAAGTTTCATTTTTTGTAATGGGGACATAGAGGCCATGATTATGGGACTTTGTAGAAACTCTTTTGATTCCAACATTTGAATTTCCTATTGTTTCTCAAGAAATTCCCTTACCGATTCAATAGGGTCCTTGGAAATGGTGTCAGTAGCAATGTCTCTTGTCTTTTCATCAGACACTTCTTTTTCTTGATTCTCCTCAGGTGGATCAAGATCCATAACCTCTTGTTCATCAATGTTTTGTTTAGGAGGAGGGCTCTTGTTAGTTTGTTCATCCTCTTGATCATTAGCAATAGGGGCTTGATGAGATTCTTCCTTTTATGAGGCTACTTCCTCAAGGCCTTCCTCAGTTTTCTCAAGAATTTTCTCTTCCTCTTGCTCTTCCATTGCTTTGTCTTTTACTGGAGGATTTGTATTAGTATGTTCCAAGCCTTGGTGCATGGTGACTTCAAGTACAAAACTATCATCACCAATATTTTGTTCTTCTTTGTCATATATAGTTGGGAGATGAAGTTCTTTCAGTACTTCTAGAGAGATATCTTTAGTTTCCTTGGTCAGCTTCTCAGTGTCACCTAACATGAAAGGATTTGTCCTTTTATTTGTTCTAAATCTCTTTCCAAGTGCTTTGGAGACCTTTTCCTTTTCTTCCAAAGAGATCCTAGGACATAGCTTTATCAATGTATATTCTCTAAGCTCAATGTCTTTTGTCATAGCTGCTTCCTTTCTAATAGTCATAATGCTAGCAAGGGTGTCAGAGAGATCAATTATTATTTCAATGAGAGATTTATTATATATCTCCAAATATCTGATTACTGCATTCTCAATAATGCCTTTGTTTGTATCATTATATTCATCATACAATTGAGCTATAGGTTTTAGATTTCTATCAATTATTATAGCCTTTAGGACATCCTCTAGATTAATTGTGGCCTCTTCTTTCTCAGGCTCTGCTTTCTTCTCCCTCTTCCCTCTTTTCTTCTTTCTAGAGGGGTTGTCTTTCTTAGAACTAAAGGTTTTAGTTGATTTTTCTTTCATCTTTTTGACCTCTTCATTTGATTCTGTCTCTTCATCATCTTTATCCACATTGACATATATTCTGTGTCCTTTGGTCTTTTGCCTTTTATGCCCCTTGTCAGTGGTTTTCTTGGAGGGTGCTTCTATAGATGGGGTAGGACCTATGGATTTTGAGATTGTTTCAGTAGATGTGGAACCTCTTGTCCTTTTATTTGGAGCTATGGGTGCCTATATCTTTGTCTCTTCCACTTCTGGAGCCTTGTCAGGTTTACCTTCCCTCAATTTTTCCACTATTCTCGCCCTTGTTTTAGCAACTTCTTCTTTTGTAATCCCTATGCTCTGAGCATATTCCTCTACTAATTTCTTCATATTTTTCTGAGTTTCTAGTTTCCTTAGTTCAACCTAAACTTTATAGATAACTCTTCATAAGTCCCAAATTTTGGCTCAGAGCTATCCCTAGGTTTTCTTAACATGAGTTTGGCATATCCATCTAACACATTTGCATCTACTTCATACCCCATTGGCATAATCCAGATTGTTCTAGGCTCAACAACATCCATCATACATTGATCTTTTTTGAAATGAAACATATATCATTTTTATATTTCTCAACTATTGATTCAGGTATCCTTTGTCTAGAATGCATAGATTTTTGAAAATTCTTAAAATAACCCCACAGAGTTGCATTCTATGTATCTTTGTTTCCTATGCTATTTAGGTGATTTCTAATTTGAATAGCAATTGGTTGACTGCTAGATTAAATCAACTTCATTCTTGGTAATTCTTGCATGAAATAGAAAAATAGGCACATGATCAATGTACTAAATTGGAAGGGATACTTGATTTGTTTTGTCTTTTTTAGATTCTCCATTAGTTGTTGCTGGAGTAATTCACAAAGGTCATATTTTGCATTCTTCTTCATCATCTCATAGGCTATGTATATAGCAGTACCAGAAACAGAGTTTTCCCAGTTTGTGAAGTAGATTTTGTAGCCGATCACAATGGATGCAAACCTAACTACATGGTCTTCAATGTCATTGACTGTCAATGCCCTTTTATCAAATTTGGCTCCAGTGGCTTCTATCACTGTGTTATTTTTCACTGCCCTCAATATAGGTACCATTCGAGTAGAATTCAACCATGTGACAACCCTTATAGCTTCCTTTGTGATCATGAATGGTGTATTGAACTGCATAAACTCATCATGTACTCTACTTAGTACATACTGGACCCACGAGTCCTCTACAAACGATGGAAAGTCTATGTATTGCATGAATTTCTTCTTTTCTAGGGCTTTATACTCCTCCTTTAATTTATAATCCCCACCACACAGATGATTCAAATATAATTCTCTGAATTTCATATCATTGTGTTCATCTAGGGCAATTTGGATGTAAGCCCTAATGTCTTCTTCATGCATCACACCATTAGGGTCAACTTTCATGGATTTGTGTGGATGTTTCTTGAATTTAGGTTGTGGTATTTCAGTGATATCAATAACATGTGGCGTAGAAATTTCTGTAGGAATTCAAATAAGTTCACAATAGCATTTCAAACTGAAAAATACCTCTTTTGACAAATTAGGGTTCACTTGATTTGCTTTGAGATGCTTTGGAAATCATTGTAGTCATTTAGAATCTTGCTTCAGCTCTCCTTGGACTCTTGATAGCTTGAATGCAAAGTAAATTATTTGTGAAATGAGTTCCTTTTTAACCCTTGTTATGATAACCTAGTCATCATAAATGCTTGTTCTCCAAAAGCTATCAAACTCTTCACTATAGAATATAGTCGATTAGGATTGTTCTACAATGCTCTGCATTCAAACTTTTTCTACCAAAATTTCTTTCCAAAGATTTGTCATATAAAGCTTTTGATCATATATTTGTGCCATATCCCAGCACTAACTATCTAGCTAGGGGATTAGGATTTTCAATATAGCTCCCCCTGAGCCTGAGCTCCCAATTTACTTCCCAGAGTAAGTATATGCAACAAAAGCTGGTGTGAACCCCTCCTTGACCTCAATTACATCTTTCTTGATCCAAATCTTTCCCATCTCTTTCTTGATTTCCACCAAATCAACTTTAGTCTTTCCTTTATCTCCCATTTGCTCTGTTTTCTTCTCTTCTACATAGTAGTTTCTTTTCACATTCTTTCTTCCACAGAATTTTGCCACATGTCCAGGTTTGTTGCAATTGTAACACACAATATTCCTCTATCCTTAATTCCTTCCATTGATTGGATCCTTAATCTATTGCATGCAAAACATCTTCCATTGAAGGATTCTATGTTCCTTACATTGTTAAAACCATTCCTTATTGCACTCCTACATTCACTTGCCATGTGACCAATTCTTTTACAATTGAAACATTCACCACAGAAAGATGGAAAATTTTGATTCATTCTACTCCTACACTGAGTAGCCCTATGACCAAACTTATTACACTTGAAACAATATCCATTGAAAGATGGGTACCTTTGAGCATTTGGTTGTCTTACTTGAGGTCTTTTAGGTTTGTTTCTCTAATTCTGGATCTGGTTGCCTCTATCTTTCTTCTTCTCAGTATTGACTTGTCCTAAATTTGAACTTTCTCCTTTTTCAAATCCCAAGCCTTGTTTTTCATCTAGACTCTTCTAACTTTCAATCAACTCCTCAAGCTTTGTAGAGCTTATTTTTTGAATTTTTCTTTATAGCTATTAGCTACTTCTAGATCATATTTCAAAAGTAACACATCTTTTCCCAATTTTTCACATTCCTTAGACTTATCCTTCACAACGCGATTCAGATACTCCTCAACTTTTGTTTTTTCTTTAATCAGCCTTGATAAACTATTTATGGATTCATATGCTTCTTTTAATTGCTCACCTAGCTCTTTTCTTCTTTCCTGGGACTTCTTGACTTGCTCCTTTAGTTTCAAAATGCAATCATTAGCTTCTTTGAAATTTTCCATCAAATATTTGATATCTTCTTCTGACTTGTTAAGATCTTCAAGAGCATCTTATAGTTGTTTATTGTTAACATATATACAATCACCAATTTTAATGGTACCTAGATGACTTTCTTCTGGAGAAGTGAGATATCTTTTTTCTGCCATGTATACACCTTCCTAGATCTTTCTCAAGTTGTTAAGCTTCTTCCAAGGAACCTTGCTCTGATACCAATTGTTGATCACAAAGAATACTAAGAGGGTGGTGAATCAGTATTCTAAAAAACTTTTCTTTCACATATTCATTAATCCATTTACCAAATTCCATAACATGAAAGAAAAGTATACATAAGAAGAGTAGCCACAAAGTCATAACATAGACACCATGATTTTTGTGTGGAAAACCCAAAAAGGGAAAAACCATGATGAGTGTTAGCTTACAATATTTTATGATATTGAAACTAAATTACATGAAGGCTCACTGTCTAAAAAAGTGCTTACTAGAATAGGCTTACTGCTAAGAAAATAGAAGAGAAGATAGAAGTAGGATTGGCTCACTACCAAGAGATGATTGCTACAAATACATCTATAGAATGTTGAAGTATAATTACATTGATATCTCAATACACTGATTCAAAAGTCTTCAGTATATTTGCCCTACTTTTCTGCTCTGCTTTACATATACTATGTTTTTTAGCTCTTACTATCCTTATCTAATCACAAAATGACCTTAGATCACACACACATCAAATTCTCATTCTATTCACATATCTTCTCCTTTCCAATGTTGTGATCTATCGAATATATATGTAGACACCTGAAAATGGTCACAACCAATTTCATTCACGCACACGTCCAATCCTAATCCACCCACATCACTTCATTTGATCTAATTATTAATTAAATCATTTTTAATTATTTAATTAATTTGTTCTGCACCTTTATCCTATCATAAAAATCAAATTCTTCCACTATAGTTTGAAAATTAAATATTTTTTACTATAGTTCATTCCAAAAAATTAAATAAATTGCCATATTTATTTAATTCCCTATTTTGTACACTTTTGATTACTTTTTGTAATCACAATTATTTTCTTCTAATCCATGTGCACATGAATTAATTTTAATTAATTCATCATTACAAAACCTCATGTTTCTAGAAGTCCACTTTTCATCCAATGTACACACATGTACATGACAAGTGGTACTTTGGAAGCATGGGTAAATCTTCCAAAATGGGTACATTTGTCCTATTTCTTCCACCCCACTCCAATTTAAAATTCCATGTGGCACTATTTGAACATTATTCTTCTAATTTTAAATTCCACTTTTCCTCTCCATGGAATTTAGAATTCCTCACAAAGTCCAAGCCTTACCTTTTCATAAATGAGTCCTTACATGTCATACACCTACTCAATCCTAGCCATCCATCCATTCAAACTTGCATTCTCATCCATTGATCATCCCTTGAATCTTGGGGCAACATTCTCATTCAATCCAATCATGCCATTTATCCAATTCTCCTTGCTTGAGGATCCTCAAGCAATCTCAACCATTGATCCTTTAAATTGATCCTAGCCCTCCAATCCCATCTCCAAAATCTATAAACTGGGGCCTCCACCTCCCATTTAGAACAAGTAATTTATGCAAAGTTATTCTATCAATTTGAGTGCTCACATACATAACTTTAGTACAATTCAAACTAGTTTAGTTTAGTAATATCATCCATTAGGGCATGTCATCACTAGCATGCTTAGATAGGGTGCACAATTAGGTATAAAAGCATAGTGGTGATTTAGTCCATTCTTGAGGTCCCTTGGACTTGATATTGGGTGCATTTTAAGTTGAATTTGCATCCATTTAGGGTCTCATTTTCATAGGTATACAATATATATCCACATCATGAATTTTCTCAAACTAGGTCAGCATGCAAAAGATAAAACTTGTATATTCAAGTTATACCTTGTCAGCATGTTATTCTACCCAAATAACAACACGGACCCAAATAAACAAGAAAGAGTCTTCATATAGGTTAGGACCTATCATAGAACCACTTAGAGTAATGATTACAATCATATACATTCATCGCATATCGATCTAACATGACTGTCGACTTATCCCTTAAGTGCACACTTGACTTTAATTCAACTATCATACCATAACCTTCAATGCAGACCATATGAGACTCTAAAGAATATAGCCAACATCCATTATAGATCTCTTATCATACCTTTAGAACCATAGGTCATGATAATCTTCTTTTGTAAAATGTGGATCTCATAACTATTGTTAGATGTCACAGTGAAATATGTCAGACTGGAAGCCAATACTAGAGAACTTGTAGAATATGATATGTTGATCTTCAAGCTCTATAAATATGGAATTAGATACTCAAGAAATGTATCTACATTGCCTCAAAACCACAAATCAAAATATTCATCAATAGAGGAATGAGGACCAAATTATTTAGGTACTCTGCACTGTTTCTGACTTAACTCTGTTCACCTAGACTTAGACAATTCACCATATGACTTCTAAAGGAAATCAAGACTTGAAGATTGAATCATGACATCACCAAATAGCTATTAGTAACATACTAGAACTGCATAACAAGATCTTTAATTACAGAGGAGTACCAACTGAATTACTATCACTATCTAAGTATCCTATCAATACTTAGTCAATTTTGGTTAAGTTAGTCTTTTAGGACCAAAAGGATATGCACAACTTTGTCACAGAATTGTCTCGAAACATGTTAGCTTGTTGCCATCAATGACAACATCATATCAGTAGTGTTTCTTGACTATGTTGCCAACACCCTAAACCTAAACAACCCTAAGCCTCTATCTCCCTATCTCTCTCCTATCACCCTATCTATATCGTTCCTCTACCTCTCAATCTCTCTCCCTATGTCTATGGACATGTCCCACACTCTCTATCTCCCTATCTCTCCCTTCTCTCTCCTCTATATCTCCCTATTAGTCCTCTCTCTCTAAACCCTATACTCTAAACACCTAAATCCTAACCCCTAACCTCTAAACCCTAAACCTGAGAAACCCTAAAATCCTAAACCCTAAATAATGCCCCTAAACCCTAACCCATAACCCCTAAACCCAAGCAACCCTAAACGTCTATCTCCCTATCTCTCCCCTATCTCCCTATCCCTATCATCCCTCTAACTCTCAATCTCCCTCCCTATGTCTCAAGACATCTCCCTGACTCTCTATCTCCCTATCTCTCCCCTCTGTCTCCTCTATATCTCTCAATCAGTCCTCTCTCTCTAAACCTCAAACCCCTAAACTCTAAACCCTAAACCCCTCAATCCTAACCCCTAACCCCTAAACCTGACCAACCCTAAACCCCTAAACCCTAAATAATTCCCTTAAACCCTAAATAATGCCTCTAAACCCTAACCCCTAACCCATAAACCCTAAACCTCTATCTCCCTATCTCTATTGTCCCTCTACCTCTCAATCTCTTTCCCTATGTTTCTAGACATCTCCCTCTCTCTCTATCTCCCTATCTCCTTTGTCTCCTGTCTCTCTATCTATCTAGCTATCTCTCTCTATCTCTTTCTCTCTCTTTCTCTCTCTCCCTCTCTCTCCCTAAACCCTAAACCCTAAATAATTCCCCTAGACCCTAAACCTCTATCTTCCTATATGTCCCCTATCCCCCTATCTCTATCATCGCACTACCTCTCAATCTCTCTCCCTATATCTATAGGCATTTCCCTCACTCTATATCTCCCTATCTCTCCCCTCTGTCTCCTCTCCCCTATCTCCCTATCTCTATCATCGCTCTACCTCTCAATCTCTCTCCCTATGTCTCTAGACATCTCCCTCACTCTCTATCTCGCTATCTCCCTATCTCTCCCTATATGTCTCCTCTCTCTCTACCTATCTCTCACCTCCTCACCTATCATTCCTCTATCTCCCTATCTCTCCCCTCTATCTCCCCCTCTCTCCTTCCCTCCCTCTCCCTCCCTCTCCCTTATCGACAAAGGAAATGGAAACAAGAAAACTAGGACATTCTTTCTATCTCTCTCTCTCTCCCCCTTATTGACAAAGGAAATGGAAACAAGAAAACTAGGACATGCAAAGAGGGATGAGGATATAAATTGGGAGGATAAAATGAAAGTTAATTGGATGACAAGAATGATGAGAGGAGAGGTGGAAAATAGTAAAATAAGGAAAAATTGCTGGGATCTAAAGGAAAATTGTAAAGGAAAAGGAAAAGTAGGAATGTTAGGGTTAAGAAGTTTAAAAAGAGAGGGGATGAGGTGGAAAAAGAAGTCAAATAGACACAAAGAGATGAAGATGAGAGAGATAATTCAAGATTTAGAGAGAGAGGGGGGGTCCATAAAGAAAACAAAGTAGAGAGGGAGAGATATATGCATAAAATTCATTTTAACTATTTTATAACGTGAGTGCGTTATAACACGCTCATGTTTTTTCCTGCTTTAGGATATTCCAACCCTAATGGTTGGATTTGCCTTGGGCATCTAACCCAAAGGGTTGGTGGTATATTTTAGATGCCAAGGACGTGTTTTTCACAAAAGTTATAAATTTTGACCAAATATCATGCATGCTCCCCTATGGTTTACATGTTTTTCAATGTCAATATGAAAAAATGCCAAGACAAATTCAAGTATTTTATTATCTTTTTAACCATTTATTTTTTCAAAAATATGATAACATTAAGGTTTCCATCTTCAATTTCTTTGGCCAATGCGTTCTTTTTTAGAAAACCCATGTCTAGTATTTATGGTGTCATTTTTTACATGTTTATCAAAATTTGAAACAAATTACTTTTTTAGATTCTAGACTCAATTCTATACACATTGAAAAAAAATTAGGGGGGAGCACTCTCAAATTTTAATTTTTCAAGATGTGTCCACTTTGAAAATTCATAAATAATCATATATTTATAAAACTAACAAAAAATAGGCATAAACTACATGGTGTTAACTAATTTTCCATCATTGTGATTTGTCTAATACTTAAAAAAAGTTGACATTTTAGGGGGAGCACACCAAACACTATGTTATATTTTTTTGACAAAAATAGGAGCACTTTGTGTGCTCCCCCTCTTTGAACCTCTTAATCTCCACCATTTTTAGAAAGAAATAGTAGTTTTGAAACTAGGCTCAAAGCACTATAAAATGTCTTCTTATCACATCCTTTAATTTTGAGTGTGGCTATCTTTAATTTCTCAGGCAAGATCATTTTTTTCTAATTTCAAAAAAAGTGACCACTTTTTACCCCCTTTTGGTCCCCCATTTCCATGCACATACCCAATTCACATTTCTTGATTCTTTTTCTAATGATGAATCATATGCCTCCAGATCATCACGATCATGGATTCCCATTTTTTTTTAAATACACAAACATATTTCGAGGCATCCATGAATTCATTTGATGACATTGTTTTATCCCCTAACAACTTTAAAGTGTCCCCTTCATCTGATCCTAAAGACCGTAGTACTCTCCTTGTTGGAGATACTATTCCTATCTCAATGGATCCCAAAGTTAAAGATAAGATTATACAGATTGGACAATGTTTGTCCTTTGCAGAGAGATAATCACATTACAATCTTCTTCATGATTTCCTTGAATTATTTGCCTGGACATATGTGGATATGCTTGGTATATACCCAAACATTATGGTCCATAACATAGTATTGTATCGTGAAGCTTGGCCTCTAAAACAAAAAATTCAAAAATGAATCCTAAAGTTTCTCTAATGGTCAAGGCTAAGATTGAATAAACTCTTAGAAGTTGGTTTCATCCACCTGATTGACTATTCACCATGAATATCTAACATTGTGGCTATTGCTAAAATTGACAATTATGTTCACATTTGTATCAGTTTTCACAATATCAGTAAAGCATCCTTAACAGATGACTTTCCTTTACCTAATATTGACATGATAGTGGATTCTACAAGTCATGCTTTACTTTCCTTTATGGATGGTTTCTTAGGTTATAATTAGATTCTAATTAACTCTGAAGACCAACTTAAAACTGCTTTTGCATCACCATGGAGGAGTTATTATTATGCAGTCATGTTGTTTGGTCTTAAGAATGCTAGGATGACTTATCAATACACAATGACCCTTAATTTTCATGATTTATTCATAAGGTTATGGAAGATTATGTCAACAATATCTTGGCCAAATGAGTATTGCACCAAGATCACATTCATACTCTCCATCATATCTTTGAATGTATGTGCCTCTATAACATGTGACTAAACACTTACAAGTGTGTCTTTGGAGTTGGCTCTAGCAAACTATTAGGGTTTATAATCTCTAACCATGGTATTGAGGTCAATATTAAAAAATTGATGCTATCGTAAACAACCACCTTTGAAAAAATGTCTCTCAGCCTCATAGTCTGCAACGTAAGATTTAGGCTATATGTTGTTTTACTTCCCAACTTGCAGACCACACCCTTCCATTCACAAATCTTCTTAAAAAGAATGTTCATTTCGACTGGAATGAGGATTGTTAGAAAGCGTTTGAGGATCTAAAGACTTATTTAAACAATCCTCCAATCCTTATGCTAGCCATCTCTAGATGTCCTTTCCTCTTATATATTTCTTCTTCATCACATGATTTAGCAGCCTTATTAGCTCAACATGATGATAAAGGTAGGGAATGAGCTATTTATTACATCATTTGAATCTACTTGATTATGAAACTTAATATATAATCTTAAAAAGACAATGTCTTTCTCTTATCTTTGCAACGAGTAAGCTTCGACATTACCTTCTCCATGCCAAGACACATGTAATCATAAAATTTGACCCTCTAAAACATTTGTTTTCAAAAACAAATCTTTTGGGAAGACTCACTAAATGGGTTATGTTGCTAATAGAATTTGACCTTAAATTTGTCTTTCTAAAGGAGATAAAAGGACAAGTCATAGTTGACCATTTGGCTAAAGCTCCTTCTCCTTTTTCTATTCTAAATGAGGACTCATTCCTTGATCATCATATTCATTCTATAGAAAATGATTAAACATGGGATTTGTTCTTCGATGGATCTAGATGCAAACTGGCTCTGGGGTGGGTGTCATTTTGATACCTCCTTTTGGTAACCCAATTTCTCTTTCCTTCTATCTAAACTTTCTTTGTACCAATAACATCACTAATTACAAATCCCTTATTATTAGCTTGTGTGTTGCATGATCTCTCAATATTAAAAATATCAAAAATCATTGTGTTTCTCAATTAATTATAAAACAAGTTACATGCTCTTACCAAGCTAAAAAAGATAGATTGCCTCAATACCATGACTTGGCTTTGTCACTCCTTTATCAATTTTTTTCTTTCTCAAATGAAAATATTCCCCATAAGGACAATCAGCACATTGATGCAATGGCAAGTACTATCTCTGTTGTACCTTATGACGATTTTGCATATAATTATCAATTTACAATTCAAAATCTAGCTTCACCAGCTATTGGTGATTGTAGTTCAATAAATTCTCTTTTATGCTATAACATAGACTCAAAGGAATGGTACTCCTATATATACACTTATCTGAGTGATAGTACCTTTCCCCTTGGTTCTTCAAAAAGTTCTCAAAATCATATTCACAAAATTGTCATATGCTACATCATTCTCTCTAATATTCTACATAGTTGTTCCTATAATGGTCTTCGCTTGCGTTGCTTAACTACAGTTGAAATCCTTGTTTCCCTTGAAGAGGCCCATTCTAGTGTATGTGGGGGGCATTTTGGTAGATGTGCTCTAGTTTAAAAACTACTCTGAATGGGATACTATCAGACAAGCACATGGAGCAAGATTCCTTTGCTTTTGTTAAGAAGTGCCCTCAATATTAGCATCATAACAACCTTATACGAGCTCCTGCACAAGAACTTTGTAACTAGGTACTACCTTGGCTATTTTCTATATGGGGCTTAGATATCATAAAAAAAAATTATTCACCTTCTTCTCAAGGTCATATATTCATCATTACAACAACCAATTACTTCATGAAATGGGTCAAAGTTGTTCCACTCCGATCTGCAACTGCTAAAGTTATTTGTCACTTTCTTCTAGATAATATTATATCCCATTTTAGACTTCCTTTCACCTTTTTTTATGATAATGGTACATCATTAAAGAAAAAGGACATGAAGTAGTTTATGGAAAAGTTTAAATTCCAACATTGCTTCTCTATGCCATACTATCCACAGTCCAATGGTCAAGTAGAGGCGTCAAATAAAACCACTGAGAAAATTCTTTATAAAATAGTTAATAAACATGGTGAGGATTCACATACTCAAATTTCATATGCATGGTGGGCCTATCACATGAGTATTCATACAACCAATGGAACAACTCCGTACAATCTTGTTTATGTTGCCAATGCTATTATGCCTCTAGAATTGTAAATTCCCTCAATGAGAATTTCCCTCCAAGGCCTTATTGATGATAATACTTATTGTGATCAAAGTCTTTTATAACTTGAGGTGATTTATGAACAACACCTCCATGCTCTTGAGCATCTTCAATCTTACCAAAAGACCTTAAATTGTGCATATATTCAACATATTATTCATAGGTCCTTCGAGGTTGGTGATTTAGTACTATATGAAAACCAAAGGAACATGAATGTTCCTATTGATGCCAAAGACAAATTTAATCCAAACTAGTTAGGAACTTACATCGTCACCTCCATCTATGGGTCCAGCACATATGGTCTCTCTAGAGTGGATGGTAAGCCTCTTAAAGAGCCCATGAATTCTACGCATTTGCATCATTATTATGCTTGTTTCTTTCTTTAATGTGACATTGTGTAGACAAGTTCTAAATTTATTCATAACTTTTGTCATGTCATTCGATTATGAACACATTTTCTTTCTCTTGTTTTATAATCTCTTTTCAAATTGTGTGTTTGGTTAAATGTGCAATTTTTGTTTTAAAAGAAACAATGCATTATTTTTGTTTAGTATTTTTAATACTTTACATGGTAGTTACTTGCTTGTTTTCTATTCTCAACACATTACATGTCTTGAATGGTAGTTGTCATTTTCATTGTAGAATAAATAAAAATTACCTCATTATTTACCATGTTGATTATTTAATTGTGAAAACAATTAATTAATCCATCCATTCATAACTGTTTAATTAGATCTTTCATAAGTATTTAATTAAATAATTTCCTTTGTTCATTTTCCAATTTACCAATTAGATCTTTATTGAATTTAATTGTGTATATTTTAAACAACCATTATTCTATTAGATCATTCTAGCATTTAGTTAAACAATTATGCAATTGTTTAATTAAATTAGATTAGCATTTAATTAAATAATCTGCATCACATGAACAAAATATACATACATCATCACATAACACATGTACCTCAATCCAAAAACATAAAATCTCATATATATATATATATATATATATATATATATATATATATATATATATATATTGTTTAGGGTTAAAAATAAAGGGGTGAAATGTTTTGGTTTAAGTTTCAAAGGCAAATACTCTCTTCACACCTAAACATTCAAGGCCATATCAACTGAGTTGAACCTCCAATTTGTGCAAGAGGATTCACCTATCAGGTTGGGGTACCACTTGGAATGATGTGGAATTTTAGATGTATCAAACAATATCCTAATTCTATGCTCAATTACTCTTAAAACCCTAAATATGCAAAATAGTAAGCAAATTATCAAATTACGGCAAATCCTTTCAGACCAAGGTGAAGGACAGAGATATTTAAGTCGCTATTTTTTGAAGTTCAGAAAGTGGAACAGTCGAGGACACTGGGACTAATGCCCTAGTCCAAGGTATAGTTTTTGTCATGAAATCTAAATCTTCTTATGACACTGATCTGCACTGTATCTTTTGTTTCTGCCTTGGGAAAAGTGGACATAGGGACTAGTGCCCTTGTCGGGGAATGTTCACCTTTGTCCTCTCTTTGTCAGATCTTGAATCCTTGGTGTCTGCAACATCCTTTATACAACTCCACTCCATGAAACTCGGTACCTGTAACCTGCAATCACAAACGAGTGTGGGAGGGGTTGTGGTGTTTAAAGGCTTTCCTTAGTCAAGCCCTGGAGAGACATTCAAGTCTTCCAAACACCATTGTTAGATAAGAGTGCATATCCCAGCAGGATAGAGGCCAAAATCTAAATGATAAATGGTTGAAAACACAATAGATATCACCTTGAAGTGTAGATCTCATGGAAGGAAGATACTTTTCATGCCATGAGGAGCTGGAGTTAAATCTACAAATACAAACATAATAACAACAAAGTACTACTCTACAATACAATGAATGCCTTGAATCAAAATCACAAGTTTACAATGCTCATCCAATTTCCATCTCTAGTTTGCAAATGAAACCTAATCATGCCTATTTATGCAACTACAAACATTCCCACTAAGAATTTTGTAATTCAAACTTGAGATGTTGACATAGGACCTTGTAGACACCCAAAATTGACCTAGTTATCATTATTAAAATATTGCATTATTCATCATCTGCATTTGTCTAACACATTTGAATAATTTGTCTATTTTCTCTTAAATCATCTATTTCTTCTATTAATTAAACAAATTTATATCTATTTAATTAATTGTCCATCTATTTTATTATCTATTTTTCTTCTATTTTTCCTCTATCTATAATTAAATATTTTTTAATTATTTAAATATCTTCCCATTCTCTTTAAATTAATTAAATAAATCCTATTTATTTAATTAAAATTTCATCTTAATCCCATCCTAATCACCTATCCAATTAATTAAATAAATCTTATTTATTTAATTAATTTCCCAACTAATCTTCAATCCTCACCTCTCACCACATTCCAACACTTGTCCACCTCTCATTTGAATCATGTGTGGTAGTACTTTTTATGTACACAATCACACATGAACTACTTTTTGTGTACACTATCACACATAAATGTATTAAATAAAGGTTTTTGCGTACATGATCACACATGAGCTTTATCCTCTTCCCTACACTTGTCTTGTGCACATTCACCTATGATCATGAATTTATCTCAACCATTCAAACTATCTTTTCTTCTCCACTATTGATCAACTTTTATTGAGTACTATATACACCCCCACTCATTTTCATTATCATCATCTTACCATATAGCATCTAGAGTATCATCTCAAGCATAAGGCCTCCATTAGCATCCATTGAGCATTTTGAGCACTTCATCCATCATCATGGTAGCTTTAGCATCTATGATTGTTTGCAATTGAGAAGCAATCCACAAATCCAACCAAGGAATCAATACTCTAAGTGATTTGCTTTCATTTGTTTGCATTATTATGTCATTTAGATAGATTCTCTGAAGGTGGTAGGATTAGGTTTGATTTGCATTGTTTGATCATCCTAACCTGATTTTCTTGCTCACACATTCTAGCATGCTTGACGGGACCCACGTCCTTGATCTAACATCTTTTTTGTATAGTTGTTTTTGTTAAGTTGGATTTTTGTAGGGTTCCAAGTGTAATTGTTCTACAGAAAATTACAACCGCACCACAGATCACCGCAATTGGCTAAAAATAGAGTGCAATCGATCCCTAGATTTTTGCATTTGGTTGTATTTCGAGTGTAATTACATAATAGAAATTCACATTTGGTTTTCTAGCCGCATCTGGTCAGTTAGGGTTTCTATTTTATAAGCCATGCACAATTGTTTAGATCCGATGGCAACTGAATCATAGAGTATCACATTTGGCCTAAATTCATATGCAATTGGTTAGTAAATTTTTGCATCTAGCTTTATTTCATGCGTAATTGTAACCCAGATTGTCGCAGTTAGTTTTTCTGATACACATTTGGCTAAATCTTATTTTTGCTTGATTCCTTTGACATCTAATTATCTTCTTGTGCAACATCTTATCTGTTTGTCAAAGAAAGGAGGCCTTAAAACTACTAATCCATTTGTTGCAGCATCGATCGGTCCAAGACATATCATTTTTATCACTAATCTAGAAACATTTGGATTTGGTGCTTAAAAGGAACCATTGTTTACTCTGTGTTTGTTTCATCTTTTTTTAATTGCTTGTTATGTATGTGTGTAACCCAAATTTAATAACAAAAGTATCCTCTCCCCTTGCCTATCAAATAGATCTTGGGTGAAAGAGAACTTGTTATTTTCTTTAGAGGGTCTTCCTTCCCGGTGTGAAAAGGGGACGACCCAAGTGGTAACAAGCTAAAGCCAAGCTCCTCCAAACTGCTATATAAAAATGTGTTTATGGTGAAAGTCATAAGCAATGGGTGCTATTGTGTTACATCGAGGAAAGTTTCCCCCAAAACCCTATTGAGCTTAACCTCTTCAAGCTAGGAAGCCTCCATTAATGAAGTGAATCACCCCATGTGTAACCACATGAATGGATGCCCATACTAGCAACCTTTGTGTAGTAGCCAAAAACCCTCTATCTATTGATATAGGAGGACAGCTGATTAGGCCTCTGATAGCCATCTGACATTCTCACAGTTCATCATAGAGGTAGCAAAGTATCTTAAGATCTGCCCATCTTAAGGACTTGGAACTTGGTGTGCCTGAGAAGCTAGTGCACTATAAGGGGGAGCCCATGGTACCAAGTTTCTGGAGCTATCCACTTTGAATAAGTGTGGATGGAGCAATCCAAGTGGGAACTCTACAGATATTGTCCTTGCCTAGCCTAGGTTGTACATGTTTGTGAATGTTAGAGTGATTGTTTTCTTACAACCATCATTTTTCTATCAAACACAGTCTGAAACCATAATCAAACATAAAATTGCAGTTGAATAGTAAACCCTCATACTTGTTAGAAAACCATACGTAATTAAGCCACAGTCTGTCGCATCTGGTCAAAATCTGTACGTAATTGGTCTCTATTAAATCCTGTTGTTAAAATCCTTGTCAGACACATTTGTTTATTTCCAGACGCAATTGAGCCATAATCTGTCACATCTGTCAAAAACCCAGTCACAATTGAATCATAATTTTTTGCAATTGGCTTCTTCCTGGTCATAATTGAGCTATTGTCCATTGCAATTGAATCATCCTTCCTCGCAATTGGTCATCTACATATAATTATCCAACATCTCTGCTAAAATCCTCATTTTCGTTGTTATCTGAGCATTATTTCTAGTCTGCAAGCTTTATTGTGAGCATCCATCATCTAGTTTACACAACAACCATTTCATTGAGCTTGGAATCATCATCTATTTTGGATTTTTGAACACTCATATCCATTGAGACTCCCAAAACAACAAAACCAAATCAATCATCAAATCAAATCAGTGACTTCCTGTAGCTGAAACCATCACTCAGGTCTAATTATCATCATCCTTAGCATCCTATCCAACAACAACATATCCCTTGAGTTCAAGAGTCTATCTCTAGGGGTATTCCTTATCCAAAACCAAATCAAACAATTGAACAACTATCCAATCAACCAAGCATCCAATCCAATTAGCAATCCAATCAGCCTATCAACTAATCAAACCATATCAAAGCCATCAAAATATAAACAAATCCAATAGAGGAATCAAGCAATCCAATCCAAACAATCAACTTAGCAATCTAAAACAACTTAGGAAACAATCAATCCAAGCAGCCTATCAACCATCATCCTAATCAACTTTGGAGTCTCAAACTTTGTGAAACACATCCACCAATCTGGGCCAACGTCATCCAATGCCTCAAACAAGGAAACAATACAAGGAAGCCATGGAGAAAAACTTGTAACAATTCCAAATCACTCCTCTTAAGGATGCCTCACAATTTAAAACTAGAATGAACCCATAACACTTTTTACCCAAAGGTTACACTTTAGGAGCTTCATCTTCTACTCTGGGGCCACAAGAACAAGTACTTGTCTATGAATATTCCTCAAAATATGAACAAATGTCCCTTCAAGATCCAACAGCCATGCACCATGCCAACAAGATTATAGAATCCAATCGATAAAAAATACTTGTGAATTTTCTCAAAGGTAGAACTTTGCTGCCAAGTGACTTTGACTTGTCCACTATCCAAAAATAAGTACCTTCAAGTGTCATCCCACTTCTATCACTACCATGTCTACTAAGCCCACAACCACATTGTCTAAGGTTGTGTCACCATCCTTAGCTCAATTCCCTCCATTTCATACTCCCATCACCGCACAACCTCTCATACAACCAACCATCATTGCCAAAATGCATGAGTCATTAGCTTCTCAACTTGCAAATCAAAATGCAACACCAATTTCACAAACACTTGCAATCTCTACTCAAAATGTGCCTATTGCTAATGTGCCCCATGCCATGCAAAGTACTACAACCATAATCCAAACACCTCAAGTGTCGCAAGCATCAATTACTAATGTGTCGCATGTTGAACCATCCCAACCATCTAATGCATCATCCTCCATAAATACCATAGCTGTACACCACACCAATCTGGATACTCCCCTCATTGACCTCAATCCTCCCAACACCAATCCTTCTCCTCTTGAACAACTTTGCTTTGGATCACAACATTCCAATACCCAAACTTCTTATATTAATCCACCTGTTGTCTCACAAGCACAATTCCAAGCCAATCCATCTACCAATCATATTTCATATCCCAACCTCCATTAACAAATGTATCTGCCACATTACAAGTTAATCCATCTACTGGTACACATGTATCATATACCAACCCATCTGCTAATGTCCAAAATATGCATACCATATCCCAAACTCCATACAAATCCTATGTTAACCCAAATCTTGTGATCAAAAGTCCATTGACTATCTCCCAAGCCTCACATAGTTCCACTCTGCAAGTAACCTATGTCAATCCATCCCATGGTTCACATGCGACAATGGCATCCAACTTCAATACCGCCACACATTCATTTGTTCCTCTGCCACTTGGTAGACAAGGGCATAACACATAATCCAATCTTACAACACCCAACCACCATACAATCCAAACCAAAATCTACAATACCATATACTGCATCCAAGCCATTAAAGTCACATACAGTAGCAATCACAAATGTTTACTCTTGAGGAACTTCTAAAATTATGACAAGATGTGAACAACATGCAATTAGGTCACAGCAAGAAAATGTTTTCATTTGAGGAAGTGTGTCCTTATCCATTTGATAGATCATTACAAATGACACCTTTTCCTCCACATTTTGAAGTGACTCAATTTAACAAATATAAAGGGAAAGGAGATCCTCATGACCATCTTAGAGCTTTCTATGCTACTTGTCTAGACATTGCCTATGATGACACATACCTCTTGCGTCTATTCCCTTGCAGTTTAGGGAGACAAGCTATCAAATGGTTTTCTCATCTTCCTTCGCGGATCAAAACTTTTAGTGAATTCGCTAAAAAAATCTTGTCACACTTTGCTTTTAACATTGAAAATGAGATCTCCATGAATGATCTTGTCACAAACAAACAAACAACAGAATGGTGAGACATTTGCATCCTTTTTACAATGATGGCGCAACATGGCTAGCAAACTTCCTTGGCAAATGTTTGAAAAACAACAAGTGGATATCTTTGTTCAAAATCTCAATCCGTAACTTTCATTCCAACTACAATTGCAAAGTGCCACTTCATTTGATGAAATCATTGCCAATGGAACAAATATTGAGAAAGCCTTAATTGCTAAAGGGGTGATCAAAATATTTAAAGATAACAAAGACAACTTGCAATCTTCAAGTGATAAATCTTATTTCTGAAACAAGAACAAAAATGTCATCAACAATGACATTGTAGACCAAAACATGTCCAAACTCTGAAAGCTCCTATGCATATTCAAGCTATGAACAAAAGCACTGCAAATAGAAACACACAATTCCTCCCAAGAGATCAAATTCAAGCAAATCCACCACCACGACACAAGTTCACTCCTTTGGGAGAGCCTATTGAGGTTGTCTTGAAGAAACTTGTTCAATCTAGAGCTATTATTTTACTAGAAGTTAAACCATATGAAGAGCCTCAATTCAAGCCCAATTGGTACAAGGATAATGAATATTTTGAATACCATAGGGTGAAAGGACATAACACCGCTAGATGTATAAACTAAAACATCTCATTTAAAACCTGATTGGTTGAGGCCAAGTCAGTTTAGAACAACCTAAGAAAACATCAAACTATGATCTTGACACTTTTAAAGATCTACTTCCTACTCATGATAAAGCAAGTGCCTCCTCTTCGGGGAGAAATGTCCAATATACATATGAGCCATCCACTATTGGGCACATTGACCATGCTCACATATTGACCATTTCCATAAAAGCAAAAGAACCTATTCATATCCAAGCTACAAAAGAGCCTGATTGTACCATTACCACTTGTCATGGTCATGTGTCGATCCAAGTTACGCCACACATTCCAAGACTGACTATGGGATATAATATCCTTGATCACCTAGGCAAAACTTCCATGCATATCTCCATTCTGGAACTACTATGCATATCTCCCACACATAAAGCTATCCTTGACCAAGCATTGCAAGAATTATCAATCCCCAATAACATAGACACTACACATTTTCAAGCCATAGTAGCAAGTATTGCATCCCCATATCGCTTAACCTTTTCCGACAAAGACCTATCACCACTTGGTTCATACCATAATGAAACCCTCCACATAGAAGTCTTTGTTAACCAACACTGCATTAATCAAATCTTAATAGATGGTGGATCGGGTCTAAATATTTGTTCATTAAGATTAATAAAATTACTGGGATATTCTGATGATAAAATTGATACATCAAAAAGCATAATAATCAATGCATATGATGATGCTAAAAGAGAATCAAAAGGGATTATAACTTTTCCTGTCACAGTTGGTCTAGTCACTATGAATACTCCTTGCTAAGTCCTAGACATTGAATTACCATATAACATCATCCTTGGTCATCCTTGGATCCATGCCATGAAATTTGTGCCATCAACTTACCATCAATGCCTCAAATTCCCTCATAATGGAGCTTAGATCACCATTTCTGAAGATCCAAATTCTTTTGAGTTCTGTCAAGCATATCAAGCTAAGTATCAAACTCCTAATCATACACCTATCAACACTAAAGCATATCCATCCACTTCCTATGTTGACCCTACCGATCTCAACAAAGCATCCTCAAGCAAAGCCATCCCTAACGTAGAAATCATGTACAAGGACAAAGGACTTGGTGAGTATAAGTTGCAAGAATCTTGTTGTGTTGGAACATTGTCTCTATCCCCAAAGACATATGGAAAACCTTAGCATCTAAACCATTATAATCTCAAATAATTATTAAAGCTCCTCCTACAGTGTTTATAAAAGCAGGGCTACTAGATGACGAAGACATTGATTCATGGATTTTCTATGATGAAAATGATAAAAAACACTTGAAGTGGAGCATCACAACAATGGTTTCTACATCATCAAAAACATGGGATACAAAGGACAAGGTGGTCTAGGACTACATGAGGAAGGAGCTAAAAAACCAATCACTATAACCAAGAAGTTTAATAAGAAAGGTCTAGGGTATGGACAAGAGGACCCGCCTGCTAAAGACATCAAATGTATTCTCAATACAGAAGCTGAAGCTGTCCCCATAGAAGAGACTTCTAATCTGGATACCATTGATGAATCTTCCCTTCACCTCACCAAACTATTTCATGACCTATCCATTTTCATGATCTCATTCACAACCTCTATTTCCCAACTCTCATCATTCGACTTACCTCTTGTATATTCTGACCTCGTTGATTGGGACCAACAGGGGGCACCTGTAGTGGATACATTTCAAAATGATGAAGCTCTAGCAGAATTCTTGGGACTAAGAATAGGTCTACCACTTGGAGATCATAAGGTGGGCTACAAAATGGATTTACATCAATTAGCATACTTTGGGGGAAGTATCAAGGCCTCTAGTTGCAAAAGTGAAATAAACAAAAAAGAAAATAAAAGGTCTCTAGGCAAAAACTACAAGGTGCCTCTTGACTAAGAAAAAGTAAAAATAAAGGACATATTCGATGGTGAAAAACTCTCTAAGGCACCTGAGGATGGAGGACTTGACCTTCCTTTTAGGGAATATCAAAAACAATCACCTTTGTTAATTGAGAAATCTTAGGAAGTTAACCTTGGTACATAACACAATCCTAAAATCATACATATTGTTGCATCATTATCAGAGCAAGAAAAAGCAAAATTCACGGCATTCTTCATGAAATGCACAATCAATTTTGCATGGACCTATGCAAATATGTGAGGATTGGAGCCATCACTTGTGGTACATCACTTAGCAGTATATCCAAATGCCAAGCCAGTGAAGCAGAAACTTTGAAAGATGCATCCTCAAGTAGCTTTGTTAGTCAAGGTGGAAATTCAGAAAACTTTAGATGCCAAATTCATAAGACCCATTGACTATCCTGAGTGGGTGTCAAATCTTGTGCTAGTATCAAAACTAGATGGAAGCATCTGTCCTTGTATAGACTTCAGAGATCTAAACAAAGAATGTCCAAAAGATGACTTTCCATTGCCAAACATTGATATCATTGTAGATCTCATAGCTAGACATGCAATGCTATCATTAATGGATGGTTTTTTAGGATAAATTTAGATTTTTAATTGCTCCCAAAGATTAGCACAAAACTTCTTTCATCTACCCATGGGGTACCTATTGTTGGAGAGTGATGCCATTTAGCCTCAAAAATGCTAGAGCGACATATCAATGGGCAATGATTGTAATCTTCCATGACCTTTTTCATACCATAATGGAAGACTATATGGATGATATCCTGGGAAAATCTAAAACTTGAGAAGATCACTTGAAAGTGTTGGAACAAATCTTTGACAAATTAGAGAAATATCAAGTTCTATTAAATCCAAAGAAATGTATGTTTGGTGTAACGTCAGGAAAGCTATTGGGCTATATAGTATCAAGAAGAGGTATCAAGGTAGATCCTAAGAAAGTGAAAGCCATAATGGACATGTCTCCTCCAGCCAATCTAAAACAACTTCGTAGTCTTCAAGGTAAGTTACAGTTTATCCACAGATTTATAGCATAGTTAGCAAACAAATGTCATCCTTTTCAGAATCTACTCCCTAAAGGAGAATCTTTTAAATGGGATGATAAGTGCTAGCAAGCTTTTAATCAGATCAAGAAATATCTAGCAACTCCACCAGTGTTGGTACCTCCTATACCTAATAAACCATTGTTACTCTACATCTCCACAATAACAGCAGCTCTAGGTGCTTTACTAGCTCAACATGATAATCTAGGAAAAGAACAAGCCATCTACTACATCGACAAAACCTTGGTAGGTTATGAGCTCAACTATTCATCAATGGAAAAAGCATGTTTGGCAGTATGTTTGCTTCCCAAAAGTTGCAACATTATATGTTAAATCAAATAACTAAGTTCATATCCAACTTTGACCCACTCAAGTACCCGTTGTCAAAAGTAGTGCTCACAGGAAGACTAGCCAAATGGGTAATGATTCTCAGTGAATTTGGCATAGAGTTTGTTGATCAAAAAGCAATAAAAGGACAAGTAATAGCTAATCAACTGGTAGAAGCACCCATAATAGATATTCATCCAATGCGTGAAGAATTCCCTAATGAAGAATTATTAAAATTGTATTCCTCAACAGTTTGACAACTATATTTTGATGGTTCATTCAAACAGCATGGATCTAGAGCAAGCATATTATTCATCACCCCACAAGGAGATTGTATATCTAAAGCATATAGGATAGCTTTTCCTTGTACACATAACATTGTAAAATATGAAGCATTGATCACATGATTGTGCATGGTAGTTCAATGGAATATCAAACAAATAAAAGTCTTTGGGGACTCACAACTCGTAATTAAATAGGTCTTGGATGAGTATCAAACAAAGGATGAAAAGCTTCTTCCTTACAAGCTAATGGTCGATGATTTCAAGAAGTATTTTTCTGATATCACATTTGAATAGATTCCTAGGATCAATAACAAATTAGCAGATGCCATGGCAATGGTTCGTTCTCTTCTAGACATGCCCAGCAATGCACACAAATATGAGTTTCTAGTAGAACAACCTTTGATCCCAGTATTTGAAGTACCTTAATCTGAGTTGGTATGTGAAATTGTTGGTCCCAATTCACCTTAGTATGAGGATATATATGACTACCTCCACAATCAAACCTTCCCTTTCCACTTCTCAAACTCCCAACACAAAACATTCATACATCGAGCCTCTTGCTACACTATCATTGGAGATACCCTATATCGAAAGAGCCTTGATGGTATCTTACTTAGATGTCCCAACTTAGATGAAGCTAAAATTGCCTGACGTGAGGTAAATGAAGGTGTCTATGGATCGCATTCCTCCAGCCCTAATCTTACTAAAAAACTCTTGAGAGTAGGTTACTATTGACCGACAATGGAGAAAGATGTACAACAATTTGCCAAGAAATATCTATAGTTTCAACAACATGGTAATCTTATACATGCTCCAGCACATGAAATACAAACCCTCATAACTCCATGGCCATTCTCACAATGGGGACTCAACCTCATAGGGAAAATGCATTCATCATCTTCTAATGGTCATAAGTTTATCATTACAGCCACTGAGTATTTCATGAAGTGGGTGAAAGCTATACCCATGACATACATCATTGGTAAGCAGATATCCAAATTGATGCTCCTTTATATCATCTGTCGATATGATGTTCCTCAAGACATAATCACTGAAAATAGTCATCCATTCAAGAACCAAGAAGTCCATGATTTATGTCATAAGTTCCATATCCAACATAGATTTGCTACACCATACTACCCTTAGAGAAATGACCAAGATGAGGCTTCAAACAAGACTATCATTGAGATCCTTAAGAAAATAGTCAATGAAGCTAGTTGTGACTAGCACTTATAGCTTAATCAAGCATTATGGGCTTACCAAACTAGTATCAAAACTCCAACTGGTGCTATACCTTACTCATTGGTTTATAGAACTAAAGCCGTTCTTCCCATTGAGGTCGAGATCCCATCATTGAGAGTTTCCCTGCAACACATTGTCTTTGATGAAGAATACAGAAATCTAGATTGAGTGACCTTGAATTACTTGACAAAAGATGTCTAGCAACCTAAATCATCTCCAATTATATTAGAATCATCTTCGTCGTAGCTATAATAAGAAAATTAGAGAGAGAAGGTTTCAAGTAGGTGACCTTGTCCTAAAGAAAAATCAAAAGAATCAATAGGATCATGATAGAAAAGGCAAATTTGAACCAAATTGGCTCAGACCATTCATAATCACAGCAGTTTATGGAACTAGAGCATATAAATTATCAACACCAAAAGGCATTCCCTTGGATGAACCCATCAACAGTGTTCATCTCAAGAAATTTTATGCTTAATCCTCATAGTATCTATCTTAAAAAAAAGTACAAAGAAAAATCATTCATCCTACAATGAAAAAACCTGGTAAACAGGTGCCCTGGATAAGTACCATAGTGAAAACCTAGAAAACAAGCACTATGTGTAAAAGACTAGCTCCTATCATCTATTTCATATTCATTTATCTCTATAATCCATTCCACAATTCTCCTATATAATCCACATCATAATCCACTATTCCCCTATATAATCCACTATCCCTTTCCCATAATAATTTTTCTTATCCATCTTTGCATGCTACCATGGTTAGAAACTGTTGGAGTCAATATGTTATTCCACTTTATGCTAAACCGTCTAGGTCATCACCTAATCCATGATCACCTCCTAATAAGCACATCCCACACTGGGGGCACTTGCTTGCATGTCATTTTGAAGTGGACCTTTAAAGTGTCATTATCAGACATTTTGTTAAAAAAATTGTAAATGCATTGTAAATACATTGACACCTTAAAATATTCCAAAAATCCAAAAACATCAAATATTCCTAAAAATCCAAAAAAATCAAATATTCCAAAAAATCCAAAAAAAATCAAATATTCCTAAAAATCCAAAAAAATCAATTATTCCAAAAAACCAAATATTCCCAAAAATCCAAAAAAAAATCAAATATTCCCCAAACATGCAAAAAAATCAAATAACCAACAAAAACTCCAAGCAATAAAATCAATCCATCAAATCACTCCTTCCAATCGATTACACCCATTCATAATCCAATCTAATCCAACCACCATTGTATCAAATCACATCAATCCTATTCATCATTCATCACATCATCATCCCCATCCCACAATGAACAAGAACTACATATCATTTCTATCACTAAGTGCCTTGATCCTGTATGCTCAAAATCATGACTCCAGTTGCATGGGGTTGTCGGGTTGGACTTCAGTATACACATGGACCCTTCCCTCCTTACCACAAGGTGATCCTGCATGTCACTCTTGCTCACATGGAAGTAGCCAGTTGAGAGGAGGTGAGACATGGTGGGGGTCTGGTTCGTTGGAGAGCTGGACTTCGTGGAGAGGGGTCGACAAGTTCTGTGGCCTTTGTTGTTGTGTGTTTTGTTGTATGTTTCATTCAATTGTTGTTGTAGTTGTGATAACCCTATGACCTGAAGAGTCACTAGTTTCTCTTCTTCTATTTGGATTCATTTAATTCCACATCTGTGTGGGTAAATGATTCTTTTCATTGATAGCTTCTGCTATTTCAATGTATCGAAGGAATTCTCATTGTAGTTGTAATTGTCTAGTTTCTTTTAGCAACAAGAGGACAAATGGGTCTCCCTGTGGTAAAACAAACATTTCTTGTTGTGGTTGTGGATATAACTCTTCGATCTTGTCACGGATAGTCCTCACCCACTCTCCTCTCACTCCTAAACACATTCGTGAATCAGGATAGAGGTATATGTGTGATTACTAACCTTACCAGATCTAGGGTTTTCACCTAGGATTTGACTGGATCATTTAACTATGATTACCTCATGATGGAATTGAGGGTTTGCAATTTTGTCTATTCTAGGGTTTCTATATGCATGCAAGCTAAATGATATGCAAAACATTCTTTTTGGTATTTTTTAGAGTATTTTGGAAGTAAAAGTGCTTCTAATCTACGAAAATGAAATATGTGTGCAATCCTATATGAGTTTTCTAATGCAAAGTTAACCTGTGTTTTTTGGGTTTTTGATGTTTTTAATGCAATCTAATCTAAAGAAAAGGGAAAATACTTCTTCTAACAATCTAGATCTAGAAATATGAAAGAAATTAATCTAACATGCAAGATCTAATTATCAAGGAAAAAGCAATGTTTTACTGTTCCCAAGAGAAAATTTGATTCTCTAATTACTATGAATTAAGCAAAAACAATGAAGGAACCTAGAAGAAATGAAGATTTGTTGACTCCACTACCCTTAGTAATCCTTGTAATAGGCAACCTTGAATCCTTTTGTGGCAACGGGTGATCCTCTTGACAACAAAAATGACCTAAAGAAGCAGAAAGAAGCTTTGATGAAGCTTGTATGAGCTCAATGAGAGCTTAGATTGAGCACAATGGCATAGAATGAAGTATCATAGCATTGCTTGGTTGAACAAATAAAGCAAAAGGCACCTTCATCTTGTGAGAGTATTTGAATGCTAAGTTGGAGAGCAAAAACTGGCAAGAGTTGTGTGCACAATGAATTTGCCTCCCTTTGTGCTTCAGTGAGGAGGTTATTTATAGGTTTAGAAGAAGGAATTGATTAAAGAGTGAACTCATTTGATTGATGATTTAACAAGGTTGATTGGGGAGTTAACAATGTTGATTACCCAGTGAACTCAGCTGATTAGGGAGTGATGAAGCAATGATAGATTATCACTGGAGAGAAAATGGAGGTGAGGGAATGCATGAGATTGATTGAAGAGTTAATTTGAGATCAAATAGAGATAATTATGCATGTGTAGGTGCATGAAATAGTTAACTCTATATTAGGGAAAAAAAATCATGCAAACAAAAAGAAAAATAGGTAAAAACAGAGCAAAAACGAGTGAAAAACTCAATTTTTTTCGTAGCTACAAAAATGGCAGGGTCGTCTCTTTTGTCACCTGGGTCGCCCAGGGGAGATCTGAGCTGGACATGGTCAGATGCAGAAAAATAGGCTAGGAGATGCAAGAAGAGAAGAAAAGAATGGGTTCTGCATCAGAAAACAGGTCAGTCATGTGGAAGAATCCAAATCTCCACTTGCATCTGCAAGATCTCCCAGGGGAGATCTAGAAATAATAAGGGGAGATTTGGATTGGTTGAGCAAAACTAAAAACTAAAAGTGGGAGATGGATTGGGAGACCTCTAGAAGGCTTCTAGGAGGTGCTCTGGACTAAAGACAAAGGGGAAAGGTGAAAACTCACCTACAAGACACTCACAAGGCTTAGAAGCAAGGTTGAAAGCTCAAAAGATGCGAGTTGAAAAGTGTCACAACAAGTGTCAAAAAGCATCGTAAATGAGGAGAGAGGGAAATCAACAAAGAAGAAACAACACAAGACAAGAAAATAGGACACATCATCAAGTATGTGACAACGATTTGAATCATCATAGGGATCCTCTTGGAGGTTGTACGTGATTTTTGTGCTTACATATTTGCACCCTTGGGGACGGTAGTCTACATGAAGTATAGGTACCGTTCCCAAACTAGGCCTTACCTATTGTCAATTTTCCTACAATTTGTACCTGTAATAACTAGTATTAGTATGGCATTTTGATATATCAAAATGAATAATGAAAATTGAAATGATGAACTTACCATGGATCATTCGAGTTCGACTAGTTGTTTGCCTTTGTCGGTTTGGACCTGTAGGGATGAAAGCACACAAAACAATGCACAAAACTAATGCATAAAAGCAAAGAACTAGTCTAAAATGCATAAATGAGACTAAGCTAAGGGTAAACAAAGCAAGCCAATTTGTGATATCAGAGAAAAATAGCAATGAAATCATTCTCATGAGCAGTCATGGGAAAGGTATCGTCGAGGAGATCACAAAAATGGCCGCTTCTTCTTCAGCCGTGGAGAATTGTGTATGTAATCAGTGAAAAACTCTTCTCTAAAGCCTAGGTTGAATTTTGTAAAAAAATCTCTTAAAATTGTCTATTTTTGATGATTTTGTCTATTGCATTGCATTTGTCTCGTCGTTTAGAGTAGGATTGCTATTTCATTTTTCAAAATTGGTCAAAAAATGAGGTTTTTAGAGTGTTTTTTGGGTTGAAGGATTCGCTCATAGGGTTGCCCCTTTTGTTAGATAGGGTCACTCAGGGGAGATCTTGTTTGACAACAAGGTCACCTGAGGGAGATCCTAAAAAGTAGCAAGGTTGCCTAGGGGAGATCCTGAAAGAAACCTAGGTCACCCAGGGGTGACCCTATTGGGCTAAAATTAACTAAAATTTCAAGTTGTTTAATGATTATTTCACTCTGATCTGAAATGATTTGGTTACTAAATCTACCTATTTATTACAATTTTCAAGGTTTATATGATTTTTTGTGTTAGGTTTTTTTGTAGTTTTATGATTTTTAGGGATTTTTATGAGTTTATGAGATCTAATCTAAAGTTCTCTTTTGATTTTGCAAGACATACGTATTCGATGGAATGCCTACCAAGAGTAGGGATGGCTCTCAGGGATTTTTGCCTCACTAATTACTAAGGATTGTGCTATACTGAAGAGGGCAGGTCTCGCTAGAGTTTTCCATGTTCCTGTGATTCATCTTATATCCTACATATGCTTTGACATCTTGACTTACTGGGATGCACACAGAAACACATCCAGGTTCCCACAGATTTTTGGAGAGTGGACTATCACTCTATATGATGTGTATCACATACTTGGGGTTCCTGTGAGAGGATAGCCTCTATCTCTTCTAGTTAGAAAGTCCTATGAGGACAAGGCTTCTTGGGTTGTATTTATGGGGGTTAATCACCCTGAGGACTAAACAAGAGTTCAGCTTACCTTTGTGCCACAACTCTATATCCCACTCTTGAGGAGGTTTTTGATTGGTTTGATTGCTTTGAGGCTATTAGGAGACAAGGCCTTAGCTCATCTAAGATGGTGTTGGGCACCCATCATTTGTGAGATAAAGGAGGGCGTGATTTATGCTTGGGGACTTGACATCTTGGCGATGGTATACAGAAATTTCTATCAAATCTCTCGGTGAGGAGTTGTAGCCTTTAGTCATTCTTCTTTGATCATGACATGGATATTTGAGCACATGAAGCCCTACCAGAAGTTCATTCCACTTCCAAACTGATGATTACCAAGAGTAGTGAGGTGGGTGCATGTTGGTCATTTTGATTCTACTCTACCCATTGTTGCTACTCTTACCAACTAGGACATGATCTTTTATCCTTATCATGATATGGAGGGGGCCTGGGCCCGAGATGGTGAGATCAAAGAGTACTGCCATGAGGTTTTAGAGATCACAAACTATAATGATCAGGTTGAGGCTCATCAGGTTGACCGTGTCTTATAGTAGTTTGGTGAGGATGTCCCTGAGAACTTGTCCCTAGTGTCTACTTGTTACAGGACTATTCAGGAGATGGGAGAGATTGGATAGAGAAACATCATATGGACACTTTTGACTCAGGCATCTTCATTACTAGGGTCTCTATAAGAGGATAGAGGGGAGGGAGAGGGACTCCTTCCCGATCTATAATAGTGACTGTTGACTTAGAGTCCACTGATGAGGACTATCTTCCAGATAGTGATGATTTGTCAGATGAGGCTCCTCTCAAGGATGAGGATTTCAATGACATTGATTATTCTAATGATGTTCCTGACATCCCTGAGGGTCCTCCTGTTGTTCCTTGACCTCCTCATTCAGTTGAGGTGATGCATCATTTTGACATTGATTGACAGCCTAGAGATCCACGTAAGTTTTCATTTATTTGCTTTTATTTACCTTTGTCCTTTCTCTTTTCGTGTGGAACTGACTTTGGTCTTCTTTTGATTTGTTGTTTCAGGCAATGTTAGAGAGTGGAGGGACTTCGTTCATGAGGTCAATGTTGGATTAGCTTCTCCCTTCTCTAGGATGACTCGTGATTATCTTTTAGATGATCCTGGTGTGCCTCCTGCTATGGGGTGACACACTGACATTTTTGCTCCTGTCTACCATGGGTGCCAAATAACTTCAGAGTTGAAGACCTAGGTTGACATGCTTAAGGGTGAGAACCAAGTACTCTGAGAGATAACTTGCCTTAATTTTGGATGATGTGATGCTAGCATGGCGGGGCCTTCATACTCTCATGTTTATAGTAGAGCACCTCATTCTCACAGGTCTCATGGGGCGACTAGTGGTACTCGTAGATGGAGGAGTTGAAGTTGTGAGGGTTATGTTGGAGGGAACCAACCTTGACTTGCTTTTCTTTTTGGTGCCCCCTTGCATGGGGAGCCTCTACCTCTTTCAAGAGCATTTTGTCTTTAGCTCTTTGATACTATTGTATATGTAAACTTTGGATATATCTATGAAAGTTTATCCTCTTATGGTTTTCCTCTTATCTAATTCTATACTCATCTCTTGTGCATGTTTGGAAGTTTTGGAACTTTTTGATTATGTGTGACCTTTTCAACTCTTTTAACAAATGCAAGTATGATAATGATGACATATTTTTGTAGTTTTTTATGACATATATATGATATGTAGTTTACAATATAATAATGCAGGAACACAAGAAATACTGAAATGAAACTTTCACACTTATTGAATGTCATGAGATATAACATTTAACTTTATTGCTTTGAGACTCTTTTTCTAATTTTTGGCATGAATGCAAGATGGAACGAACATTGTGACTACTCTTTAAATATGATTTTTAATTTAGGAGATTGCAAGTTGTCTTGATATAAGAGACCTATTCAAGGCTGTGAGATAGGATTTAGAAAACTTCAAGTGGGGAGTGGGAGTGAATATGGAGTGCTTCTGATTTGTAGGCTTTGCTAAAGGCTAAACACTGATCCTTATCTAGATAAGACAAATTGATAAGCTTTCAACTTCAGACAAGTAGCAAGTTTTATAGGTGTTCGCTAGACTTAGATCATATATGGCAAGCAAAGTAGACCCGGGGTAAAGGAAAAATGGGATAGAACAAAGGTCCCTAGATAGAAGATGATCCTAGAGACTACTAGACTCTTTGGTCTTTCTCAGCTAGTGCGTGTGTGTGCTTTGTACCTCTCTTTCTCTGTTAGAATGTCACCCTTGAGGCTTTGATCTTAGACTGATCTCCACCCAAGAGTACAAACATTCAACAATCTTCTCTCTTTCACTCTTTTTTTGTATCTCTCTATTTTTTTCTTTTTTTTCTTTTTTTTGTATTTTTCCTCACTGATTTTTCTCATTTTTTTAGATTTTGATTTTTCAAGAAATGAATGCTTTTGGAACTTTGACATATGATACTTTGATTTCTCAATTCTCACTTTTTCAATACTCTTATTTTGATCACTCATTTTTTTTTATTCACTCGTATCTTAGATTGCTTCCTTCAGAGTTTTGATCTTTCTGACATTTTTTGGCCAAGAAAGATAAGGGGCAGAGCACCACCTAAAGTTTTTTGTAATCTAGTTGGACTTCTCTACTACTAGGGAAGAATTGGGAAGGTCTACTTGCAAGCTTCCTTTGAACACTATAGGTTTGAATACTAACTTTGTTTAGACCTAACATCTTGACTCATTAAGACTGGGATCAATGTAAATCTAAGAGCTAGGTTTTGATTAGAATCATTAGGAATGAAGGGGATAATGGCAATTGTGAAAATGAGGAATCTCTAGGTCCTGAAAGGATGACATATATCTAGGCAACATTAGACTCCTTACTGAAAAGAAAATAGCACAAGAGCAAATTACTGATAGTAATACAAGATGAACATAATGATACAGAAATGCAAGAAACAAATTATTTTTGACATTTTTGATATTTTTATATTTTTTTTGTATTTTTATGTTTTATGATTTTTTTGGTTTTTAGACATAATATTTCTTGAGGTGAAAGGCATTGACGGTTTCACCAAATTCCTCTCCCTCCATTGTGCACAAGAGATAAGTACCATTTATGATGTCTTCTTTAACCATGTAAGGACCTTTCTAGTCTTCTGAAAAAGATCTTTTTCATCTTCTTTTCTTATTTTTTTTGCTACCTATCCTTAGAATAAGTTCTATTTTGTAGGGATTATTATTCGAATCTATTGCTGTCAACTCGGTGGCTTCCCTTGGCATTGTGAGACAAAGTAGGTCTCGAAAGGCTTGTTGATGAGAAGGGGTCTAATAGAGGACTCCATCACAATTCAATAATTCTACCAATAGGTCAAATTGTTCTTGCATGTAGACCTTCACCTTTGGTCTTTCTTGAACTCTTTTCAAGAATTGGAATAGCTCAAGAGGAGTTTGTGGCTCTCTTTTCTCAGCAGGAGGAACAAACCTTATGCTTTTTCTCCCATTAGGTTTTGGTCTTAAGTCCATGGCATATCTGATATAACTTTTTGGGAGTTTGAAAATGACAGGGTCATCAATGCCAACTGCCACCCTCATCTTCCACTCTCTGTGAAAGATACCTTCACTTTCTTGATCTTTGTCAGGCAATCTCTCAACCATTTCTATTTGAACTAGAGGTGCTTCCCACTCACCAGTTCATTTGACTAAACTAAGGTAGAAGTGGTTGTCTTTTCTTGTGGTTTGGACACCATGAACATCCTAGGTAGTATTCCTATGACATTAGTTGATTCATTGTCGATAGAATGTGCCTCTTCCATGGGTGCCTCTAGTTGATGTGAACCCTCTATTGGCGTGAGAGGCTCATATGACTCTATTTCTTCTAGTGTATCAGGGAGATGTTTTTTAATTAGTAGCAATAGTGGTGTGTAACCTTTCGTTATGTCTTCCTCTGCATCTAAGAAAGCATGTGGGTCCACATTTCTCAGATCTAATGTAGTTGTTTGAAACACTAGTCCTTCAATTCTATGAGGTTTCTCCTATATGCAAGGGAAGAGTTTGTAAGCTTCTTGGAAGTCTATCATAAGTACCTCTAAGGGGAATTGGAGTGGTCCATCCCGCTTGATCAATTCCATGATCTCAATTGTCTTCTCTTTAGGGACATCTTCCTTTTGTTTCGGTAATAGCTCATTCTCTAAGGTTTTTATCTCTGCAACGTTTATGGTCTTTTCTAGGATTTCCATTCATTTGATGCATACCAACTGAGGTGTAGGATTTGGGATGGTTAACTTTTTGGTAGGGAGTTCATAGTCTATGGGAATATCTATGTGTTTATTTGATGTATTTGACTTTAACATGTTGAAAGGTTCTGGATCTCCCTGTGTGACATAGTTTCCCTAGGTGTAAAAACTGAACCTCTTGGAACAAAGTGGATGGCACAGCCTTCATTATGTGTATCCATGGCCTTCTAGGAATCAATTTATATCCGGTGTCCTTATCTATGACATAGAAAGTGGTTGGAATGGTTTTGGGTCCCAAAGTCACTGGAAGGGTAATTTTGCCTATGGTTGTAGCTTTTAGATTATAATATCCACTTAGAGTATCTCATGAGGTGGTGATATTGGTGTGTCCATAGCCCATCCTCTCTAAAAGGGAGAAAGGAACTATATTCACTGTAACCCCATCATTGATTAACATTCTTTTGATGCACGTATCATAGATCCATACTTGAAGATATAGTGTGGGGTCCAATTTCTTAGTCAACTCTACTTCAGAGGGCATCTATTGTAAATCAAAGAAAAACCCTGGATCCTTCAATTCTGAGTTGGGTGGGCTGAGATCATAGTCCATGTGATTGATTTGCTCACTAGGTGGTAGAGTAATTTGGTCAAGGTATTTTAGACCCATCTCTTTTAGTAATGATGATCAATGTGAAGGGGAGTTCCTAAGTAAATCACATGAATGAAATGTGAGCATACATTTTCTTTAGATCTTCTATGAGCTCATAAGGTCCAATTGGAGATAGCATTGGTTCTACTACCAAAATGATACCTTCATATACTTCTTTTTTCTCATTTTCTTCCTCATGATCTTCCTATTTTTCTTCATTATGTATAATCTCGACTAATCCCATCAACCTAGTTTCTCCTTTTTGTCCTAGTTGTGGTGGGATTTCAACGTTACTACTCTATGTTGTTTTGTTTTGGTTTGTGGTTTCTATGTCTTTGTGCACGGGGAACAGGTCTTGATAAATTCTCATGTTTGCATTTTGTGGTGCTATGGGAGCTTGATTTTTTCTTGTATCTTTGTTATCTGGTGTGATCTCTTGTGGTTTTAAGAACATATCTATGAACAAACATTGTTGGTCTTCCGGTAGTCTTGCTATGAACCTATTATATTCCCTACAAGATTCCATGCTATGCCCCCTTGTTCTATGAAATGAACAAAACTAGTTGAACCCATATGGGGGTCTCTCATATCTTCCATCATTTCTATCCTATTTCTGTTGCAGTTCCAACTTTGGTAGTTGTCTCGAGGATAGTACCCGTTGTTTCTAGGTTGATCTATGGAATTTATGTTAGGAGGATAGTAATCTCTCCCATTGTAATAATCTTTTATGTTCTTGATTGGGGGTTGATCCATCACCCTGTCTGCGGTTGGAATCCTATTGTTTTTGAGGATTTTGATGATAGAGGTGTTATTTCCTATGTCTTCCTTTATTAGCTTTCTATTTGAACCATAGGCTTTTCTACCATAGTCAATGGTGGCTTGATCAATTCTCAAAGCACATTCCAATGCCTCTTCGTAGGATTTGTATGGCAATTTTGGACATTTTCTCTCATGCCTTTGTTAAGGGCATCTAAGAAGAGATCACACAATTCTCGATGGTTCATGTTTGGAGCACTAGTTGAAGGATAGAAGACTTGCCTCCATTGGGTGACAAAGTGTGCTACAGATTCATTTAGTTCTTGTTTCATTGTGAGGAATTCTTTGATTCATGGATTGAAGCTTTTGGGAGACGATAATACCAATCCAAAGCAATGCCTTCAAGAGTTTTTGGGAAGATCTTTTCTATGACCCCATCCCAAGGGAGGAGTTCTCTTATGGTCATGGTGTAGGCTTTAATGTGTGAATTTGGATCTCCTTCCCCTTTGAACTTTGGGAGATCTAGCAATGGCCGAGGTAGTTGCACACTTCTTGTGTTTTGGTCCAGAGGTTCTTTCAAATATTCAACATACACTCCTAAAAAGGCACTTTGAAACTATGGGGTTGTTATTAGCAACCTTGTGGGTGGGTTTTGATAACCCATTGTCAGATTTGTTCAATTGTTTTGAGTAGGAGGATTCCCATTCAGACAAGTGTCATTACTAGCATGTCGCGAATAATAATTGAGGTAGGGGGGTTTAGAGATGCCCCCTAGTCCTGTTCATAAAACTTGAGTCTTCTTTCTAGGGCATCTTGTTCTGCTTCTAGGATTTTGATTCTTTGCACTAGAGTTGCAATTAGATCTACAGGAGTGGCACCTCTACGGGTTTCCTCATTTCTAGGATGTTCTCTTTGAATATTTTCATAGTGAAGTGCTTCCTCACATGCATTATTTTCTTTTTGTTCTTCTTGTAAGGTGATTCTCAATGCCTCTTGAGAATCTTTGGTTTCTTGTAGATGTTTTTCCAACCTTTTAACCTCCTCATCAAGGTGAGTATTCAATGTGCTTGTGGAAGGTTGTTCAGGTCGATGTATCTTTGACCTTATCCTTCTAGCTTTATGTGGCACATTTGGTATGGCCAAGTCATTTTCCCAACTTGGGTTATTGAAGGATAGAGAATGCCTGGATTCTCTTGGACCTTGTTCATAATCAGAGTCTTTATAGTCATAACAATTGGTGATTGGCGCATCAGGATGCGGCAGGATGTACCTATCAAAGGAAGGGGTTTCTGGTTCACTCAAGGGAATGTTCCATTGGTTTAAGTTTGATTCCATCATATTCAGGGGTACCATAGACACTATAGAATAAATGGAATGGATGATGGCATAAATGATGGAAGTTGAAGTGGCTATGAAAAGTAGTGAAAGAATGTTTTTGAAGCGTTTAAGTGTTTTTAAAGCATTTGAAACAAGAATGCAAACTACAAAACCAAAAGAATATGTATTTCACATCGGGTTCACCAAAATATGTCATGAAGCTGACAACGTATGTGATAGTGATAATAAGATCCAAATAATGGGAATGTGAACAACACAAACAAAAGTTTTTGATGTTCACGTCAGGTTCACCAAAACATGTACACTCAAAATCGTGACTCTGGTTGCCTGGGGCTATTGAGTCAGATTTTAGCATGCACATGGACCCTTCCCTCCTTACCATAGGGCGATCTGCCATGTCACTCTCACTCATGTGGAAGTAGCCAGTTGAGAGGAGGTGAGACATGGAAGGGGTCTAGCTCATTGGAGAGTTGGACTTCGTAGAGAGGGGTTGGAAAGTTTTGTGGCCTTTTTTGTTGTGTGTTTTGTTATATATTTCATTTAATTGTTGTTGTAGTTGAGATAACCCTATGACCCGAAGGGTCACTAGTTTCTCTTCTTCTATTTGGTTTCCTTAAATTCCACCTTTGTGTGGGTAAATGATTGTTTTTGTTGATGGATTCTACTCTTTCAATGTCTCAAAGGAATTCTCGTTGTAGTTGTAATTGTCTAGTTTCTTCTAACAACAAGAGGACAAATGGGTCTCCTTGTGGTAGAAAAAATGTTTCTTGTTGTGGTCATGGATGTAACTCTTCAATCTCATCACGGATAGCCCTCACCCACTCTCCTCTCACTCCTAAACACATTCATGAATCAGGATAGAGGTATATGTGTGATTACTAACCTTACCAAATCTAGGGTTTTGACCTAGGGTTTGACTTGTGTTCTACCTTGTGATGTGACCAAGGGTTTGATTGGATTATTTAACTATGATTAACTCATGATGGAATCAAGGGTTTTCAACTTTGTCTGTTCTAGGGTTTCTATATGCATGCAAGCTAAATGATATGCAAAACATTCTTTTGGGTATTTTTTAGAGTATTTTGGAAATAAAAGTGCTTCTAATATATGAAAAGGAAATATGTGTGCAATCCTATATGACTTTTCTAATGCAAAGTTAACCTATGTTTTTTGGGTTTTTGATGTTTTTAATGCAATCTAATCTAAATAAAATGGAAAATGCTTCTTCTAACAATCTAGATCTAGAAATATGAAAGTGATTAATCTAACATGCAAGATCTAATTATCAAGGAAAAAGCAATGTTTTACTGTTCCCAAGAGAAAATTTGATTCTCTAATTACTATGAATTAAGAAAAAACAATGAAGGAACCTAGAAGAAATGAAGATATGTTGACTCCGCTACCCTTAGTAATCCTTGTAATAGGTAACCTCAAATCCTTTTGTGGCAACGGGTGGTCCTCTTGACAACAAAAATGACCCAAAGAAGCAGAAAGAAGCTTTGATGAAGCTTGTATGAGCTCAATGAGAGCTTGGATTGAGCACAATAAGAGCTTGGATTGAGCACAATGGCATAGAATGAAATAGTGTAGTGTTTCTTGGTTGAACAAATAAAGAAAAAGGCACCTTCGTCCTGTGGAGCATTTGAATGCTAAGTTGGAGAGCAAAATCTGGCAAGAGTTGTGTGCATAATGAATTTGCCTCCCTTTGTGCTTCAGGGAGGGGGTATTTATAGGTTTAGAAGAAGGAATTGATTGAAGAGTTAACTCATTTAATTAATGACTTAATAAGGTTGATTGGGGAGTTAACAAGGATGATTACCCAGTGAACTCAACTGATTAGGGAGTGATAAAGCAATGATAGCTTATCACTGGAGAGAAAATGGAGGTGAGAGAATGCATGAGATTGATTGAAGAGTTAATTTGAGATCAAATAGAGCTAATTATGCATGTGTGGGTAAATAAAATAGTTAACTCTATATTAGGGATCAAAAATCATGAGAAAAGAAAGAAAAATGGGCAAAAATGGAGCAAAAATGAGTGAGAAACTTGAGTTTTTCCATGGCTACAAAAATGGTAGGCTCGCTCCTTTTGTCAATAGGGTCACACTTGGGTGACCATGGGTCACTCGGGGGAGATCCAGGCTAGACAGGGTTCGATGTAGAAAAATAGGCTGGGAGATGCAAGAAGAGAAGAAAAGAATGTGTTCTGCATCAAGAAATAGGTCAGTCATGTGGAAGAATCCAAATCTCCACTTGCATCTGCAAGATCTCTCAGGGAAGTTCTAGAAATAATAGGGGGAGATTTGGATTGGTTGACTAGAATTGAAAGCTAATAGTGGGAGATGGATCAAGAGACCTCTAGAAGGCTTCTAGGAGGTGCTCTAGATGAAAGACAAAGGGGAAAGGTTAAAACTCATCTACAAGACACTCACAAGGCTTAGGAACAAGGTCAAAAGCTCAGAAGATGTGACTCAACAAGTGTCAAAAAGTGTCACAAATGAGGAGAGAGGGAAATTGACAAAGAAGAAACAACAAAAGACAAGAAAAGAGGACATGTCATCAAGAGGCTCGTTGTTTAAAGGATTTTATTTCACACTTACATGTATGTGTCAAGGATTTGAATCATCATAGGGGTCCTTATGGAGGCTATGTGTGATTTTTGTGCTTACAGATCCCATGGATAGAGGGTATGTAGGCAGTTTGGTGTATGAAGGAAATACCTAGATTTAGGCATAAGGGGATACCCTTTCTTTTATCATCCATCTTTCTTCTGATCATCCTTTTCTTCTTTCATTGCACTTTCTTCTATCATCATACCTCACACATCATCAATAAAACCTAGAACTACATATTCATCATGTCTCATCATCATCATGTGGTGCTTTGATCCCATGGATATAGGGTATCTAGGTAGTCTAGAATACAAAGGAAGTATCCAGTATACAAGTACCAGTGATCTGATTCTGAATAAGGCTCTCCTTTGGCTTGGTTTAGCTTTCACCAGTTCTTTGATCAAAGTTCTCCTTACCATGATGTTCTCTCCCACTTCTGAGGCTATACTGACTTCAGGTGATTTGTTGCTTGAAGCATCATCTTGTACATAATGATTTCTTTTATCAACTCCTTGAGAAGAAGATGTGCTCTTATCAGGACACCTATATGCTGGATGGCCTAATTGACCACAATTGTAGCATTTCATAGTGGCAAAGTAGGATCCTTTGCCTGATCCTCCTGATATTCCTCTACTAGATCCCCTTCCTTGGTAGTTTCCTCTACTACTAGTCTCTCCACTCTGCTCTGTGAGTTTGGATTCTCCTTAGGGCCTTTGATCAGTGTTCCTACCACCATAACTTCCCCTTCCTCTATTGTCTCTACCTCTTCCTCTTAACCTACTGCTTGACTCTTGTTTCTTCTTGCCCTTCTCCTCTACCTTGAGTGCTAGCTGATAGCTTTGATGCACTATTGTAGGGATGAATAAGCTAATTTCCTCTTGAATACTCCACCTCAAACCATTGAGATATCTTTCCACTTTTACATTTTTATCTTCCATCACCTTAGACCTTAGGCATAATTTCTGAAACTCCTCAGTGTATGCATTGACATCTAATTCTCTTTGTCTCAAATTTTTTCATTTCTTATGCAACTGGACTTCATAATCTCTAGATATGTAGACTTCTTTGACTTTGACCACCATACCTTTCCAAGTAGCTATAGGTTTCTTGCCTTCTTTTTATCTTTCAGTTTGAACAAATTTCCACCATGTCAAAGTAGCTCCTCTGAGTCTTGATTTAGCCACCTTCACCTTTTGTGCTTCAGTTGCTCCATCACATTCAAAGTGATTTTCTATACCTTCTATCCATTCCATAACCAAATCAGGTTCCATCTTTCCACTAAAAAGAGGAACTCCTTCCAACGTCTTACCACTCATGGCTTTTAAGGCCTTCAAGAAAGGTTCGTCTTCCATCTTAGGATCAGGTGTGGGATTTTCATCTTCTATAGACACACCTTTTTCCTTACCTTTAGAATGTTTAATTTTCTGACTGACTTCTTCAATCTTTTCCACCATTACACCCATTTTACTTTCGATTTCTGCCAATCTTTCCTATAGGAGCCTATACTCCTCTTCTTGTTCATCAACCTTCTTTGCCAATTCTGTGTTAGTCACCATCTTCTTGGATGAACCTATAGACTCACTCAAACTTGGTGATGACATACAACTTCTATTCCAATCTAAGAATAACCCAAATCTTTAACTTGCTCTGATACCAATTTGATAGGGAGGACTACGGACTTAGAAAACCTATCTTGTTTGAAACATTTCAAGACCTATGTCATACCCCAAGTCTCCCTACCAATTCAAGTGCTCTCAGACATTTTCTACCTAAAATGCCTAACTCAAACTAATCAGCCTATTACAGGGGTGAAAGACCTACTAGTCTATTATCCTCAATACAGACACTACTTTCTTGGTGTGGGACATTCTTCTTTGTCCTCACTACTTCCAAGATTCTCAATTCCCAAGGCTTATAGCCTTCTTGAGTGCATTATTAGCTCTCCTCTCTGGGTCTAGGGTTCTAATTGCTTGGTACTCAATTTCTCCTACTCTGTTTTCACCCCTGCCTCTTCTTAGACTGCAACTTGCATACCTAGCCGAGCTATGGTAAAGCTCACCTAGGACAAGTTCTTATTATCTCTCATTGACAATTCAACCGTTTCCACAAAAACAAAAACAAGAAAAGAGATCTCTGCTTGATGGCCCTCCATGACTGTATAGAGAAATTGCAGGAACATCAAGACAGAGACATTTTGTACAAATAGAAACAAAATAACAGAAGTAAAACTAACTACTGTACTTTAGAACAAATTATGCAAAATTGCTATAGAAATGCACGAATAGATCAAACTGTCAATATTGTATTTATGAGAGTTCTCCTTCTTACAATCAATGTCTATTCTCCAACCTTCCAAAAACTTCCAACCACTTTACAAAGAAAAACTAGCTTTTTATATTATTTCACTTTTTCAGTTATCAAACAATTAGGTTTGTTTTCTGTCTGTTCAGTTAGGTTTTCTTTACTAACTATTTGGTGTTCTCCCCGCAGCTGGCTTTTGTCTTTGTATGTTCATACAATCCATATGGTTAGACTACACATAGCATTGAACCATCAGTAAAAGATATTACTATCGGCCACTTTCAAACTTCTCCCACCAATATGCAACCTCTCTCTGATGACTTTGATTTCTTCCTTACAATTATCAGCCAAACATTACGTTATTAGTCTTCCTTTGAAATCTCACTCTAAAAGCACTTGTCTCCCCGAACTTCTCCTCGCCACATATCGCACGGAAGTCCTTCTATCCTCCTATCAGCCAGACTTACTACTTCAGTGGAACTCTGGCCCTTGTTTACCGATACACCCGATCACACTGATGTCTTCTCATATGCATTTGTTGACTCCCTACCGCTGGTTCTCCTCACCGCCATGGTCGGTTACCACTCTATTGAACCAAATGAACCTGTTGAACCTCCAACATGAGGTTCAATGGTTCAACACCAAGCTTTTCCATCAGACAACACTCTTTTGAACCATAATGAACCCATTTACACCATTGAACCAAATTAACCTGTTGAACCTCTAGCATGAGGTTCAATAGTTCACCGCTAGGCTCAAACATGGGCACCAAACTTAACTTATTCATCTGTCCCGCGTATTCATCAGTCCTTCTTATTCTCCTAGAGAAAATAAAAAGAACATTACACCAAAAATGAAAAGCAAAAATATTTACATGGGTGCCAATGCCAAACTCTTGGTGCTCCTGCACCATACTCCCCCTGCGCAGAAAAAGTCAAGTCACCTCCAGTGACAACAAGGAAAAATCAATGCCCCACTTCTTGAACTCAGACTCTACAACCCAAGTATCTTCTACTTTCAGCAACTATTTCCACTTGATCAGATACTCTGTGTACATGCCATGTCTAGTCTATTTATGTACTCGAGAATCCATAATTCTCTCAGCCTGTGGTTTGAGTGTAGGTGGCAAAGTCACATCACTCATTGTCTGTTTAGTCTCTGAACTAGATCCACCTATTGTTGAATGAGGACCTTTATAGGGTACTAGGTCCTAAACATTGAACACTGGTGAAATTGCCAAGTCTGCTGGCAAATCAATCCTGTAGGCATTTTTGCCATACTTGTCCAGAATTCTACAAGGACCAATCCATCTCATCTGTAGTTTAGTTGGTATCCCTTTCTGCAATCTAGCTTTGTTCAAATGAACCATGACTAAATCACCAACTTCAAACTAGATATCCTTCTTGTGTGCATCTACCCTATCCTTGATTTTCTAGGTATTTTCCCACATTATCTTCTTTACTTGTTCATGTATCTCCTTCATAGATTATACAAAATCCTCAGCATGACCACTTCTATATTCCATGTCTCCAAGATGTTGGAGTTCACATACACCTCGAGGGTGCATTCCATACACTATCTCAAATGGACTTTTGCCAGTAGTTCTATTCACACTATCATTATAGGTAAATTATGCCTGATAAATGACCTAATCCCAACTCTGTCCATATTCTTTTGTCAAACACCTTAACAGGTTGCCCAACGTCCTATTCACGACTTCTATTTCCCCATTTGTCTATGGATGATATGCTGATCCAAAAGACAGATTTGTTCCAAACATCTGCCATAGAGCTTTCCATAAATGTCCCATGAACTTAGCATCTCGATCAGACACGATGCTTGTTGGAAGTCCATGAATCCTTATGATCTCTTTGAAAAAAAATGAGCTATATGACTGGCATCATGAGTCACCTTACAGGGAATGAAATGACTCATCTTGCTAAATCTATCAACAACTACAAAAATACTATCAAAACCAGTCTTAGTCTTTGGTAGACCAACTACAAAATCCATACTTACACAATCCCATGGTCTGGAAGGAATGGGTAGTGGTTGATACAATCCCACATTTGAAGAAGTTCCCTTGGCCTTCTAACAGATGATACACTACTCTACATACTTTCTGATATCTTTGTGCATCTTTGGCCAATAGTAGAACCTCTGGACTAACTCCAATGTTTTGTTCAGACCAAAATATCCACTCAAACTGCCATTATGCTTCTCCTGTATGAGATTTTCTCTCATGGATCCTTTTGGTACACACAACTATCCACCTTGGAATAGCAATCCCTGCCGCAAAGTGTAATCTATAAATTCACTATGAAAGTGATTTTCAAAGTCTTTACAAACCTTGTATTCTTTAGCAAAATCTTCATCCTCTTTGTAGAGGGATGTGAACTCTTCCATTCCTATGCTTCTTAATTGCACCTCTTGTACTATGAGCAACCTCCTGCTTAAAGCATCTGCTATCTTGTTGAGCTGTCCCTTCTTATGCTTAAGTGTGAATGTGTAAGACTACAAGTACTCCATCCACTTGATATGCCTATGGCTCAACTTATCCTGTGAGTTCAGAAAACTCAAAGCTTGATTGTCTGTATATACAACAAATTCCTTAGGTAGGAGATAATGCCTCCATTTTCTAAGTGTCTAGACTAGAGCATAGAGCTCCAAGTCATATGAAGAATATCTGCTCTTTGCTTCATTTAGCCTCTCACTAAAAAATGCTACTGGTCTATTCTCTTGGTTGAGTACTGCACCTACTACAATATTTCTAGCATCACATTCTAAAGTGAATAACTTATCAAAACTAGGCAGCAGTAACACTGGCTGTGTGGCTACTTCTTTCTTCAACAATTCAAAACTCTTATCAGCTAATTGTGTCCATTTAAAATTTTTTTTTACCTCACCTTTGATTGTATCAATCATGTGTGCACAAATAGCACTAAAATTCTTTATGAATTTTCTATAAAACTGAGCTAAGCCATGAAAACTTCTCACCTCAGTTGCTACTTTGGGAGTAGGCTAATTCAATATGGCTTCTACCTTTGACTTGTCCATCTTCACTTCTCCTTTGGACAATACAAAACCAAGGTATACCAATTCCTACTTCATGAATTCACACTTCTCCAAATTTATGGTTAGTTGTTCATCATGTAACTTTTTCAAAATAGCATTTACATGTTCAAGATGCTCTTCTTTAGTTTGACTAAAAATTTAGATATCATCTAGATAAATAACTACAAATTTACCCATATAGTCTTTAAGGACTTCATTCATGAGTTTCATGAATGTGTTGGGAGCATTTGATAGACCAAATGGCATAACAATCCATTCATATAGTCCTTCTGTGGTCTTGAAGGTTGTTTTCCACTCATCACCTTCCTTGATTCTGATCTGGTGATAACCACTTTTTAGATCTATCTTGGTGAAGTTTTTAGCCCCTCCTAAACTGTCCATAAGATCTTCAATTCTAGGAATTGGAAATCTATACCTTATGGTGATCTTATGTTGGCAAGAGACACTATATGGATTCATGGTTGTTGTCATTGATGGCAACAAAGGTCATCCCACATATCCGCAAGTCATGATGTGTCTCTACCGGAAGTCAGAATAAAGATTGTTGTGGTCCGGTGAACAAGAACAGAGCATGTGGCAAGGTCCGACAGATTGATCCGGATCTCTCAGAGGAAGTGTCTTGGTGTAGTGCAGATTTGGGGAAGTCAAGAGGACTACCTTGAGTGGTATATTCCAAGGATTTAGCCTCCGGTGATGGACAAGGAAAAAGATATGAATAGTTGAGTACCGGATTCCTGAGAGACAGTGAAAACAGAGGAAGAACTGACTGACAGAGTATCAGACTACTTTCCGGATGTGTTACTGTTGATGATAAAGGTTGTGAAGGCATGAATCATGTTTGGCCGACATGATTAATGATATCTACAAGTATATGCTTGATCCGCATTGCTTGGTGAGCAAGGATTCAGCCGACAGAACAAAGTTTGTAAGAAACTAGACTGTTCCGGATGCCGACTAGAAAGGTGATGAAATTACTTGTGCGGATATATATAGAGGATGGATTTAGTTGTGAAATGTGTGAATGTGTCAATATATATGCGAATAAGTCCAGAACAGAGCAGAAGTAGCAAGAAAGATCCGGTATGTGAAAGGATAGTAGAATAAAGAACAGAGGAAAGATGAAGTGCAGCAAATCAGTGTACTGAGCCTAACCGGAACTGAACTCCAGCATATGCAGATGCTTCCAATCAGTTCAAGACTGTGATTCTTATCACTTTGTAGACAGTGTGTCTTCTTGTAGGCAATGGGCCTCTTGTGAACAGTGTGCTCGGGCAGTGAGCCCTAATTGGCAAGTGCCATTTTGTAATTTCCTATTCTTCTAACAGAGAATAATTTTTGGGTTAATCACCCCGTGGTTTTCTCCCTTAACAGGGTTTCCACGTCAAAAATACTGTGTCATGTGTTTCTTATTTCATGGTAATGTTTTTGTGTTTGATTCAATGCTGCATTAATTAATAAGAAAGTTCAGAAAGAGAAATAATTAGGATAACTGATTCACCCCCCCCTCTCAGTTATCAACATCTTATTGATAGCTCTGGAGTCTGTGCATAGTCTCCATGTTCCTCCTTTCTTTAGTGCCAACACTGTAGGTACTGCACAAGGACTTATGCTTTTCCTAATCAATCCCTAGTTAAGCAACTCTTGTACTTGTCTGGCTATCTCCTTATGTTGTTCTAAGGTCATCATGTAAGGAGCTTTGTTAGGCAGAGAGGCTCCTAGAATTAGATCTATCTGATGGCTAATAGTTCTTTGTGGAGGTAGTGTTGCTGGTGTTCCATCACTAATTATGTCCTTATACTATTCCAGTATAGTCTGTACCTCTTTTGGGACCACTACCTTTTTGTCTTTTTGCTCCTCCTTAGGTTTCACTATGATAGCATAACCAATACCATCCTCCTTAAGAGTATTCAAAAACTCTTTACCACTCACAATTAAGACATTAGGACTTTTAGTCTTACCTGCTTCTTCATCTTCCAATGACTAAATTTTATAGGTGACACCATCTTTTTTAAAAGAATATGCATTCTTCTCACCATCATGTATGGCCTTCCAGTCATACTGCCATGGTCTGCCCAATAAGAGATGATATGCATCCATGGGTAGGATATCACAGAGTACCTTGTCTTTGTATCCACCTATACCAAACTCTACCCAAGTTTGCTCATTGACTATCACATGCTGACCTTTATTTAACCATGTGACTCTATATGGATTTGAATGAGGTATTCTTTGCAAATTTAATTTTCTAACTGCTTCATTAGACACTATGTTATCAGTAGACCCTGGGTCTATGATTGCTTGAGATACATTATTCATAATCTTGCATCTGATTATGAATAAGGCTCTCCTTTGGCTTGGTTCAACTTTCACCGGTTCTTTACTCAAAGTTCTCCTTACCATGATATTCTCTCCCACTTCTGAGGCTAGACTAACTTTAGGTGATTTGCTGCTTGAAGCATCATCTTGTACATAATGATTTCTTTTATCAACTCCTTGAGAAGAAGATGTGCCCTTATCAGGACACCTATATGCTGGATGGCCTAATTGACCACAATTGTAGCATTTCATAGTGGCAAAGTAGGATCCTCTGCCTGATCCTCCTAATCTTCCTCTACTAGATCCCCTTCCTCAGTAGTTTCCTCTACTACTAGTCTCTCCACTTTGCTTTGTGAGTTTGGATTCTCCTTGGGGCCTTTGATCAGTGTTCCTACCACCATAACTTCCCCTTACTCTGTTGTCTCTACCTCTTCCTCTTAACCTGTTGCTTGACTCTTGTTTCTTCTTGCCCTTCTCCTCTACCTTGAGTGCTAGCTGATAGCTTTGATGCACTCTTGTAGGGATAAATAAGCTGATTTCCTCTTGAATACTCCACCTCAAACCATTAAGATATATTTCCACTTTTACATTTTCATCTTCCATCACCTTAGACCTTAGGCATAGTTTCTGAAACTCCTCAGTGTATGCATTGACATCTAATTCTCTTTGTCTCAAATTTTGTTGTTTCTTATGCAACTGGACTTCATAATCTCCAGGCATGTAGACTTCTTTGACTTTAGCCACCATACCTTTCCAAGTAGCTATAGGTTTCTTGCCTTCTTTTTATCTTTCAATTTGAACAAATTTCCACTATGTCAAAGTAAATCCTCTAAGTCTTGATTTAGCCACCTTCACCTTTTGTATTGCAGTCGCTCCATCACATTCAAAGTGATTTTCTATACCTTCTATCCATTCCATAACCAAATTAGGTTCCATCTTTCCACTAAAAAGAGGAACTCCTTCCAATGTCTTACCACTCATGGCTTTGAAGGCCTTCAAGAAAGGTTCATCTTCCATCTTAGGATCAGATGTGGGCTCTTCATCTTCTATAGACACACCTTTTTCCTTAGAATCTTTAATTTTATGATTGACTTCTTCAGTCTTTTCCATCATTACACCCAGTTTACTTTCCATTTCTGCCAATCTTTCCTGTAAGAGCCTATTCTCCTCTTCGTGTTCATCAACCTTCTTTGCCAATTCTGCGTTAGTCACCATTTTCTTGGATGAACCTACAGACTCACTAGAACTCAGTGATGACATACAACTTCTATTCCAATCTAATAATAGCCCAAATCTTTAACTTGCTCTTATACCAATTTGATGGGGAGGACTACGGACTTAGAAAACCTATCTTGTTTGAAACATTTCAAGACCTATGTCATACCCCAAGTCTCCCTACCAATTCAAGTGCTCTCAGACATTTTCTACCCAAAATGCCTAACTCAAACTGATCAGTCTATTACAGGGGTGAAAGACCTACTAGTCTATTATCCTCAATACAGACACTACTTTCTTGTTGTGGGACATTCTTCTTTGTCCTCACTACTTCCAAGATTCTCAATTCCCAAGGTTTATAGCCTTCTTGAGTCTGTTATTAGCCCTCCTCTCTAGGTCTAGGGTTCTAATTGCTTGGTACTCAATTTCTCCTACTCTGTTTTCACCCTTGCCTCTTCTTAGACTACAACTTGCATACCTAGCCGGGCTATGGTAAAGCTCGCCTAGGACAAGTTCTTATTGTCTCTCATTGACAATTCAACTATTTCCACAAAAAGAAAAACAAGAAAAGAGATCTCTGCTTGATGGCCCTCCATGACTGTATAGAGAAATTGCTGGAACATCAAGACAGAGACATTTTGTACAAACAGAAACAAAATAACAGAAGTAAAACTAAGTACTATACTTCAAATCAAATTATGCAAAATTGCTACAGAAATGCACGAACAAATCAAACTGTCAATATTGTATTTATGAGAGTTCTCCTTCTTACAATCAATGTCTGTTCTCCAACCTTCCAAAAACTTCCAACCACTTTACAAAGAAAAACCAGCTTTTTATATTATTCAACTTTTTCAGTTATCAGACAGTTAGGTTTGTTTTCTGTCTGTTCAGTTAGGTTTTCTTTACTAACTATTTGGTGTTCTCCCCGTGGCTGGCTTTTGTCTTTGTATGTTCATACAATCCATATGGTTAGACTACACATAGCATTGAACCATCGGCAAAAGACATTACGATCGGCCACTTTCAAATTTCTCCCACCGATATGCAACCTCTCTTCGATGACTTTGATTTCTTCCTTACAATTATCGGCCAAACATTACGTTATCAGTCTTCCTTTGAAATCTCACTCCGAAAGCACTTGTCTCCCCGAACTTCTCCTCACCACATATCACACGGAAGTCCTCCTATCCGTAGTATCCTGTGCACATCCTCTAATGTGATGGTGGCCTCTCTAGTAGGAAGAAAAAATGAACTATGCTCACTATACCATCTCTTGACCATAGCGGTCATCAGAGCACAATGAGCCCACGTTGGTGTAAGCTTAGCAACATGATGCAACCCTATAATGTCCAGAAATAGGTGCTCCTTGGTGTCAATCTCTTGAATCAACTGCAACTCTGAAGGATGTACCTCTCGTGACAGTAATGGTAGTAATACAACCTGTAGACATTAGTAAAATCATCATCATGAAGAAACAAAAAACTGGCAAAAATCCTAAGTAATCCTAAGTATGCTTTGGTTTTGACCAATTGCGACTAAAAAAAACCAAAATTGACTTTCCCCCTTGTAATTGCGATTTGATTAAAAATTGTGACATGATTTACCAATTACGACTTCATGTCACTGAAAAGTGAGTTTTTGCACCAATTGTACATAAAACCCTAAACCTATCCTAAAATTACTAATTGTGCCCTATTTTACCAATTGTGATGAAATTGCATGCAATTGCGACATGTTTTGCCAATTGCGATGCACTATCATTCAATTGCGCATGCACCTAAAACCGTGTGCATTTAGTCACATGCATGCATTAATGAGGCTTTTGGGCTAAAAATTAAATGCTTTTGATAAATTTTTAGCTACATACCAGTGTTCGTGCTCCTACTAGTCATCCAAAGGTCCTGACCCACTCTACTCGGTGATTTGAGCGTGGAATAAAGATCTTGGAAGCTCCTAAAGGTCTCACAACACTCAAAGCTCAGAGCTCTCAAATTCAAAACCACAAAAGCACAAATGAAGCAAATGACAAGGATTGCCCTCCTACACCTATTTATATAGTGTCAAACCCTAATCCCCTTTCTTCTAAGTGAAGCCCTAATTTATTCCGTTCCATCCCTTTTAACCTCATTTGATCCCTAATTTTTTCATGTCAACCTAGTTCATCTTTGTCCTGTCATCTATTCACGAGTCAACCCAGCCTTTTTCCAATCACCTGATGTTTCCTCTCGAGGGGGCATCATCCACTAGTATCATTGGGGTAAAATCTATTTTTTGAAAGCAACGTATCGTATCACATTTTCTTTGAAACAATGTTCTAACAAACATCGTCTCAAAGAGGGGAAAATGTAAACACCCAAAATTGACCTAGTAATCATTATTAAAATATTGCATTTGTCTAACACATTTGAATAATTTATCTATTTTCTCTTGAATCATCTATTTCTTCTATTAATTAAATAAATTTATATTTATTTAATTAATTGTCCATCTATCTTATTATCTATTTTTCTTCTATTTTTCCTCTATCTATAATTAAATAATTTTAATTGTTTAATTATCTTTCCATTCTCGTTAAATTAATTAAATAAATCCTATTTATTTAATTAAAATTTCATCTTGATCCCATCCTAATCACCTATACAATTAATTAAATAAATCTTATTTATTTAATTAATTTCCCAACTAATATTCAATCCTCACCTCTCACCGCATTCCAACACTTTTCCACCTCTTATTTGAATCATGTGTGGTAGTACTTTTTGTGTAGATGATCACACATGAACTACGTTTTGTGTACACTATCACACATAAACTTATTAAATAAAGGTTTTTGTGTACATGATCATACATGAGCTTTATCCTCTTCCCTACACTTGTCTTGTGCACATTCACCTATGATCATGAATTTATCTCAACCATTGATCAACTTTTTCTGAGTGTTATATATACCCCCACTCATTCTCATTATCATCATCTCACCATATAGCATCTAGAGTATCACTCAAGCATAACACCTCCATTAGCATCCATTGAGCATTTTTAGCATTTCATCCTTCATCATGGCAACTTTAGCATCTATGATTGTTCGTAATTGAGAAGCAATCCACAAATCCAACCAAGGAATCAATACTCTAAGTGATTTGCTTTCATTTGTTTGCATTATTATGTCATTTAGATGGATTCTTTGAAGGTGGTAGGATTAGGTTTGATTTGCATTGTTTGATCATCCTAACCTAATTTTCTTGCTCACATAGGCCTAAATAATGGCCATAAAACTAACATTTAAATTTAGGGTAGACCCAAAATAGGGCAAGACTAGGGTGCTAGTGTCCAAGTCCACCCCCTTATTCCTTCTCAGGGATCATCAAAATAGCACCCCCCAAGTCCTATTTTCCATAAGACTTCAGGGTTTTCTCATCAGGAGTCAAAATTAACATGCAAGATGCTCTAAATGCATTCTAAAGACACAAGAGCTAAACCTTAAGAGGTAAAAGCCCCCAAGGGGACATTTTTTGACATAACATTTAGCCCCCACTTTAATGTATGTATAAACAGAAGGCCAATACATGCATTAAAGTAAGATCAACAAACACAACAGACACGCCAAACACATTTAAGACAATAACATGAATGTAAAACACGGAGAAGATAGTTACAGTCACGCAAAACACGGAGAAGACAACATTGAAGACACGTAAAACACAGTGAATGTAGTGATTATTTTTCTTTTTGTCTTTTTCTCATATATGAATGCAAATGCAAGTACAACGAAAGTAAACACACAACCCAAAATGCAGGAGGGACTCATCACCACATGTCTTTATATTACATATGGGGCAATAGACACACAATACAAATCTCAGAGTGTACAAGGGACTCATCACCACCAATCTTTAAACTACACTTTATAACAAACATGCCACACAAATCCTAAAGAATAGGAGGGACTCATTGCCACATGTCTTTAGACTATGCTTGGGAACAAACACACCATACACACACACATGGAAGACACGAAGAAAACACAACAAATAAGCGATGGAAGAAACATAATGCTAGGTTCATATCCATCTTAGGCATGCTACAGGCACACACTAATGATTGTGCTTCGTGACAACAATCATCGAAGACACGCTTAAGGCTTAGGATAGTCTCAGATCTTCCCTGTCTCCGTAGAGGACTTTTAGAAAGTAATAGGATGTGCAATCTTTTCAAGAAATACACCATCCCTACCTCCACAAAGGGCTTAAGTTAAAAGGATATACATGATATCCTACCTCTATAGAGGGCTTAAATGATTGCAATAGATTCAAGTTTTAAAAAAATAATTTTCTAGCATCTAAATCAGATAGCTTACCTTATATATGCCCCCAACTTAAGGTGGTTGATATCATGTACTAATATCAAGAATGTTAAGGTAGAGAGAAAACACACAAGGGAACATAAGATCTCACAAAGCCCATGCTCCCCGAAGGTGACATATAATTTACGATCACCAAATGTTCCCACAAACACACAATTCTCTACAAGAAAAGGTGTTAGCATCCATATAATCATGATAAACAACAATGCATATGATCATTCACATAGAAAGCCAAGGAATGCAAGATCCAAGATAGATAAAGTGCATGGAGCAACAGTATTGTTATGCTTTGTAAGTGTGTAAGACAACATCAAGATAGCACATGGAGTGATTCTACTAGCCAAGCATCAGATAATAAATATCAACCCCATTGACATGTATGGACTAGGTCCATTTTTTTATTTCTCGCTGAAGGGACACTAGGTCTGTATCGGTATAATATGTTTTTCATCATCCGCCCACTAGATAGAACCACTAGAGGAAGGGAAACAATAAGTCAAGAGAGGAGAAACAAGTGCCTTATGGATAGTCACATAGGAGGGTGCCCCCAAGTCACCAACCACAATGCTATGTTCATAAGACACAACACACAACAATGAAAGTAGAGGAGAAGCAATATAGAAGAATGATGATACAAATAGAAGAAGGGTCATAATAGAGGCAGTCTCCTGGTATCCTTGGCCTTTCAAGGGAATCAAGGGTCATCCTAGGAGACCTAAAAAACACATAACACATCATGGGGGAAGCACAACACGGAGACCTAAAGGGTTAGAAATACTTACCTGTAGGGAAAACCAAACTAAAGTTTGTCATTGAGAAAATCATCCTCCTCCCAATCTCAAATGGTAGAGGAAAGGGGTTTGTAAGGTAGCATAGCCCAACATTTGTTTGTGTCTTCAGGTTGTTCAGTTTTAAGTTCATCTAAGTTTGATTCAATGTTAGGTTGAATGTTTTCTTGTTGAGTTGCAATTCATTGGGCAAAAGCTTGTCTTCTCTTCCTCCTTTCTCTTGCTTGTCTATTCCTTCTTGTCTTACTACTTATTTTTTCAAAGGTATTTTCATGTTTTTACATACACATTAGAGGAGGAAGCACCATGTTCAAATCTCATTGGTCTCAGTGGAATGTTTTGTTGTCAATGAAAACCTCCCAATCCTTGTAAGGATGATAGGGGAGGGACCTCAACATAGATACCATCTCTCTGAGGATGAGGTGAGTTATGAAACTATTCCTTATCCACATCTATCACGCCAAATAGATCCTCGTAGTTATAGAAGTCTTATTTTGTTATCGTGTCATCCACTAATGCTTTAATGTGGCCAGGGAGAGCATTAGAATTACTAGAGCTATCCCTAGTCTTCTCATCTAAGGTTTTTGAACATTCAGTTATAGGATAAGTAGGATAACTTATGGAATCATCATCATCATCATCATCATTATCACCGTCAATGTCATCTCCATATGTTTTAGCTATTAATTCCAAACTAGTAAGAGGGTTCTCACACTTGTCATTATCAGTGTGTTTGATTAAATCCTCCACCATCCAAGGGTATGTATTGATGAGAGATATGAAGTTGTCCAAATCACCTACATAGTCAAGGATTTCAAATGAGGAGCACATAAATATATTTGTGTCATACATAGTTTGTATATAAGTAATGACATGAGGATTTGTATTAAGGAATTTGTAGAGATTTTCAAAGTTTGTGATATATTCATGTAAAGATTCCAATGAGAAATGGGATGAATATGCCATATTTATGTTTTCAAATGAATTCCCAATCATATTTCAAAATATTTTCAACTCTTATGCAAGAAACAAATGCAAAAGTATGTATGAATATGACCTAAAATGCTTGATTTTTCAAAAAATTTCAATGCAAATCACTAAGAGAAGAGATGTTGTGGAAAAATTTCAAGAGGGATAGAAAATAATATGCCTATTAATAGTCCAACAATTCAGCAATATCTTTCACAACACGCCTTTGATGCAAACCTAGAGTGATGACAAGTCAAAACCCAATGAAAATATAGCTAAAACATGTAATTTTTCACCAATTTTCAATGCAAAGGCCTAATAGAAAGGGTGTTGTAAGGAATTTTATGAGGAGAAGTAGATAATAACCCCAATGACAGCCAATTAATGAAGCAAAATCCTCACAACATGCTTGTGATGCAATTCTAGAGAGATGATAAGGCCAAATCTAGTGAAAATGCAAGGTTTTCAAACCCTAGACATGAAATTTTGCAAGAAAACCACTATGATGCAACACTACAATTATAAATTAGTCCTAATGAGTGTTTGAAAAGGGTAGTAAAATTTGAAACAAGATTTTGACTACAAACCCTAGCTAATGCAAGACTAGGTTTTTATGAAAAATGCATGATTTCAAGCAATTTTTGACAATTTAAGCATGAAAAAATGAAATGCAAATGAATACTAAATGATGAATTTCTGTAATTTAAATCATATATGATGAAAATAACAGAAATTCAATGAAATTAAATTCCAATTAATTCAAATTATGCTAAAATGCAAGCCTAAGATGCCAATTTTTTCAAATTTTTCAAAATTTCCAATTTTTTTGTAATTTTTTGAATGCAATAAGTGTATGATGGAAAATAAATTTCAGATTTAAGTAAAAAATCAGAAATTAGATAAAATGAAACTAAATTAATGTAAATTATGTGAAAATTCAAACCCTAGAATGCAAATTTTGAAAAAAATTTAATCTTTTTGTAGTTTTTCAAATGCAATGAAATAAATGAATGCAAATCTATCACACAACACTCAGCGAGGTGCCAAAAAGTCCAAAAACATAGGTTCACCAAAATGTTTAGGGTTAAAAATAAAGTGGGGAAATGTTTTGGTTTAATTTTAAAAGGTAAATCCTCCCTTCACAGCTAAACATTCAAGGCCATATCAACCAAGTTGAACCTCCAATTTGTGCAAGAGGATTCACCTATCAGGTTGGGCTACCACTTGGAAAGATGTAGAAGTTTAGGTGTATCAAACAATATCCCAATTCTATGCTCAATTACTCATAGAACCCTAAATATGCATAACAATAAATAAATTATCGAATTATGACAAATCCTTTCAAACCAAGGCAAAGGACACAGATATTTAACTCACTATTTTTTGAAGTTCAAAAAGAGGAACAGTCAGGGACACTAGACTAACACCCTAGTCCAAGGTATAGTTTTCATCATGAAATTTTAATCTTCTTTCGACACTGATCTGCACTATATCTTTTTTTTCTACCCTGGGAAAAGTGGAGGACACAGGGACTAGAGCCCTTGTCTTAGAATGTTCACCTTTGTCCCCTATTTGTCAAATCTCGAATCCTTGGTGTTTGCAACCTCCTTTCTGCAACTCCACTCCACAAAACTTGGTACCTATAACCTGCAAGCACAAAAGGAGTGTGGGAGGGGGTTTTGGTGTTTAGAGGCTTGCCTTGGTCAAGCCCCAGAGAAACATTCAAGTCTTCTAAACACCATTGTCAAATAACAGTGCATATCCTAACAAGATAGAGGCAAAAATTGAAATGATAAATGATTGAAAACACAATAGATATCACCTTGAAGTGTAGATATCATGGAAGGAAGATGCTCTTCATGCCATGAGGAGATGGAGTCAAATCTACAAATACAAACACAATAACAACAAAGTACCCCTCTGCAATACAATGAATGCCTTGAATCAAAATCACATGTTCACAATGCTCATCCAGTTTCCATCTCTAGTTTGCAAATGAAACCTAATCATGCTTATATATGTCATTATAAACATTCCCGCTAAGAATTTTGTAATTCAAACTTGAGATGTTGGTATAGGACCTAAATAACGATCATAAAAATGACATTTAAATTTAGGGTAGACCCAAAATAAAGTAGGACTAGGGTGCTAGAGCCCAAGTCAACCCCCTTATTCACCCTAGTCCAAGGTATAGTTTTCATCATGAAATTTTAATCTTCTTTCGACACTGATCTGCACTATATCTTTTTTTTCTACCCTGGGAAAAGTGGAGGACACAGGGACTAGAGCCCTTGTCTTAGAATGTTCACCTTTGTCCCCTATTTGTCAAATCTCGAATCCTTGGTGTTTGCAACCTCCTTTCTGCAACTCCACTCCACAAAACTTGGTACCTATAACCTGCAAGCACAAAAGGAGTGTGGGAGGGGGTTTTGGTGTTTAGAGGCTTGCCTTGGTCAAGCCCCAGAGAAACATTCAAGTCTTCTAAACACCATTGTCAAATAACAGTGCATATCCTAACAAGATAGAGGCAAAAATTGAAATGATAAATGATTGAAAACACAATAGATATCACCTTGAAGTGTAGATATCATGGAAGGAAGATGCTCTTCATGCCATGAGGAGATGGAGTCAAATCTACAAATACAAACACAATAACAACAAAGTACCCCTCTGCAATACAATGAATGCCTTGAATCAAAATCACATGTTCACAATGCTCATCCAGTTTCCATCTCTAGTTTGCAAATGAAACCTAATCATGCTTATATATGTAATTATAAACATTCCCGCTAAGAATTTTGTAATTCAAACTTGAGATGTTGGTATAGGACCTAAATAACGATCATAAAAATGACATTTAAATTTAGGGTAGACCCAAAATAAAGTAGGACTAGGGTGCTAGAGCCCAAGTCAACCCCCTTATTCCTATTTAGGGATCATCAAAATAGCACCCCCTAGGTCCTATTTTCCATAAGACTTTAGGGTTTTCTCGTCGGGAGTCAAAATTAACATGCAAGATGCTCTAAATGCATTCTAAAGACCCATCTCTACATGAAATGTCTAGCAACTTGGAAACAACTGATAGGAGGGAACACCCAATGCAACCTAATGTCTAAATGTAAATCTAAATGATGATGTGGAAATATCTCACAATAGGATGTGGTATATATATATATATCAAATGTACATGGTATACAAAAGTGTCCACTACATAAAAATGTGGCATATCATAACATCATAATACAATAATACAATTTCAACTCCCATCATGGGAGTTTAAACCCTATGTCCCTAGTGGCAGTCGTTGTATAGAAGGCTCCTAGTACAATGCTGCAAAGTATGAGTGACTATGGCTCTGTGACAACATGCCTCTCACCTAGCCTCTCAGAACTACTTCCTCTATCTTATCATCCATAACTAGTTTGTGTAGTTGACTAACCTTTAGCTCATAGCTAGCTTGTCTCATCCATCAGGCTTTGAACTCTAGAATGGGCCAAACATGTGGCTATTATGCTCTAAGTAGTGAGCTATGTCTCTAGAGAGTCCCAAGTAGTCTTCACACTCTGATCTCTCCTAACTACATGATCTCACTTGGACCTAGCCTAGTCTCACTCTACTATCATAGTAGTGACCTGAGCAACAACTAGAGATCTATCATCTTGTGCCTCCTCTAGAACTACTCTCAATTGTGCCACTAGCTCAAAGACCTCTATATGTCACCCCATAGTATATTGAGGCCTATGACTGACCCACACACCCTACTAGAGATAAATAGTGGGGACCATCTTAGCAAATATTGTACCATTGTAGTCGATCCACTCTCGTGTGTGCACTACAAAATCAAACAAGGTATGTGTTAGTTCTCATCATCATATAAAATCTAAAATCAATATATACATATAAATGTCTAGTATTCTATCAAAGTAAATAAAGAAAATAAAATCTCTCACCTAGGTCCTTGATATACCAATTGGGATCTAGGATCCCTATCGGTTTCGCTCTAGATTGAATGACAATCATCATACCTACCCCTCTTGCTGGTACTATACTGGACCTTGCAGAAGCTGCACTGCTCAACTCCCTTCGCACTATCTAGCTAGGTATAGGGTTAGTTAAAGGTGCATCTCATGTCACCTGAGATTGAGCTCTCAGCCTCTCCTCTACGATGACACTAGCCTCATCTCACTATTATCGAGTCCCTACCGCTAATGTAGGCTATTTTACCTCCTCCTCCTCCTCCTCACCCTCTCTCACTCTCTATCCTCTCAGCCATCTCATCCTTTGACCCCTGCTCCACTAGAGGATGTACATCATCGGTAGGTGCATCATTTGGAAAAATGAGTGCTAGTCTCGTGGTAGTCTACCATGTTGTGTACCATGCAGTCATCCCTACATTGTCTACATCTGTGATTGCATTGTGATCTATGTCCTCGGCCTCTAGATCATCGATCTCAACATCTCTAATCATGGAATGTGGCCAATCACCACATTAAGTGATACTCCAATGTGATTGGACGTATGTAGGGGGCATGCTTGAGATACAATGTATCTGCTCCAACTACCTGGTGATCCTATCATAATAGAATGTACAATAATATGATTGAGGTGACCTACTAGAAGTTGGTCCCTCTGCATTTGAGCCAACTACTATACCTACATTGCCCACTATGGCATCTGTCGATAAGGCTTCCATACTACATTTGTAGCTTATAATTTGTCAAATGTCTGCATCTAGTACAAATGCTTCCCAAACTACCATGGCCTCCTTAGACCATAGGTGCGATCTCGGGGCTACATCTAGAAAGTGGTGGTAGGTACCCCTACCAACCATGTACATGTGATATACTCAAAATCCAACACTTGTAGTAAGGTGTGGGTCATCAAGCTGACTCTCTCATAATGGACATAACATCCCAGATCATGGAATAAGTGTCCGAACATAGTACGGCCCCACACAAACACTATCCTCTATAACTCCATCTCCCTGATGGTATGAATGAGGCCCCCATGGAATTATTTTCCTCACCTATCAAATTCTACATGGATGGCCACAGTAGCTATCATAATTCGATGGACTAGTGGGATCATCTTGCCACCATGCACTAACCACCTCAGATTTATGTTCCCTGAAGGATCCCCAGGGATGGTTCGTCTAAGGGCATACATATGGCCCTATTGAAACCATATAGAATTTATCATTCTCTGATACTTTTGTTCCCAGTTTCATGTCACTTGGTTAAAGGATTTCTAGGTTTAGAGTTTTTTTCCAGAAAAAGTGCTCTGAATAAACAAAGTTTGTTAAAACCCTAAATCCCAATACTATGAAGTCATGTAATGGCCACATTCTGTATAATTCTTCAGTGACTATTTATCCCCTATCAACAATCTTCAAGTTTTTTCCTTATGTCCTACCAGAACAGTGTTTTACTAGTCCATTGCCAAATAGTTACCATCTATAACCCACACCTAGAAAAGCTTTATTCTAAGAAGGAATCAACCTGATTGGCTACCCTTTTCCTAGATGGAAAAAGATACTAATAAAATACATACGTCAAGGTCTAGTCCTACTAATCCTTTCTTGATAGGTGGCGATAGTGTATTCATTTATGCCATTCCGCTAGAAAAAAGATATTGATGAGGTTGGCTCTTGCAGAATTGTGGAAAAGGTAACAATTGGTCGAAGACCATCCAAGAAGGCAAGGAGGTGGGTCCTATACATTATAAAATGATTTCTTTATAATTCTGGCATTCCACCATCCTTTACCAAAGGGCCTTTCTAGGCGATCGCGGAATGATGGAATCTTGATACATGGTTTTCTGAGTGATGGGACTACTATATTAATGGCAAGGATCTGAAGTGTCATGAGTCATGGCCACTTCTCGAGAGTTGTTCATTCGAGTATAATGGATCTAACAGCCATCTGCCATTCTGCCAAGATCATATCTCTGGCCATATCCTTTGAGTGTGGAATTGCGAATGTTGTCTTAAGTACTGCACTGTAAAAGGGACACCTTCTCAGGATTACAGTTGGAAAAAGATATCTAGGTGGTAGGACATCATTGAAAGAAGTCAACAGTACCATCCTAATGGGAAAAAGACCAAATCGGCACTGTCGAGTCAAGATAGCTAAGATCATGATCAACGACCCAGATTTAAAACTATGATAGAGGGATTTGATGGTGCTAAACCTAACGAGGCTTCATTTCAAGCATTAACTACTTAGTCGTGTGCAGGGTCTCCATCACCGCCATTACTAAGGAATTTACTAATAGAAAGATTTGTCTTATGCAAGCTCGACCTTTGGAAATTTGTGCCTCTACCAAGATTGACATTTCATCTACTGTGTGATGAAATTTGATGTGATGACAATGCCTAATTGAGGAAACCAAGACACCTAACCTGGCAAAATTCAATGCAAGAAGTGATATTCTTAGTTATGAAGAATTATGAGATCCAATCCTTCTATTCACTTATGATAATCTTCAAAATATTTCCATTTATGGCAGGAATGCTTTAAAATGACTGAAATTTATTAGACCAAAGATGTGCGGATGTATGCTTGCATCCCGGAATTTTTATAAATAGGCAGTTGTTGATGTTACCCCTTATATTGTTTGAAACATTCTAATAGTATGGCTCTCCCCTATTCTTGTGTGTTCTATTTGCTCTCCTGTTCTATCTGATTTTCTTCCTTGTTCTCATGGCTATTAATTTGTCCTTATAAAATTAGAAAGACGTGGAATTATTTCCTTTGGAATAGGTGGTGCAGGGAAAATTAGGGGGCAATAGCAACATTGTACAAATTTCTACGACAATTTCTTCTTCCTATTTTTTCATCTAGATTGGGACCATCAGTTTTAATCTCCATACTCCAGCCATCCCTTATGACTATGGTTTGGCAAATTAGAATCAAGTGCAAAGGGAAATCATTTTTCTCTCTGCCTTCATCCCTCTTCTACTTTTCCTAACAACGCATCACCTCTAGTTGTAGGGATGCTTCCTCTCCAGATGTAGCATGGAATTATAGAGTGCTCCCATTTTGTCTTTGTTGTTGTTGCCCTCACCGGATGGATGGCATATCCATATCCGGTTTGATGTGATTTCCTCTAGTCTCTGTCTAGTTGAGTTGGTTGGTGACCACTCAATTATGAAAGAGGAATCATATCCTTGCAAATGACAACGGGCACAAAGTGAAGAACTCCAGTTAATGGGGTTTTCTTCTAATATTGTTGCTTGCAGTCATTCTCGGGTGGATAAGTTGGGTAGTGAATGCTCTTATAAAACAAATAGGTAGCATATGATGGTATGAGAGCTCTAACAACATAAAAAAAATGAACCCCCATCAACATCACTACCTATTTTCCCTACCTAAATTGAGAGGACACACAGTTGGAAAGCAGGTACTTCAGCATGTACCATGGAAACAGAGCATACAGTTGTGAAGTGGTTACACTGGCCTCCTCTCACAACTGCATCTTTTGGTTACGAAAATTTGTAACTTCTTTTGTCTTGAATGCTGAAGGTTGTTGCTCCCTTATATCTATAAAAGGGAATTCAGGGCTGATGCAAATTATTGGTTCGGGGTCATGTCTCCAAACTTAGTCTAAAATATGGATCAATCTAGTTAAAGAGGAGTTGTAAATAATTTTTTTTCTGCTAATAGAATTAGTTGTCTATTTTTCAGGTCTTCATTTTGAGTTTCTTTTAGATTTCTTGACAGAACTATTAAGGATATGCTATAAATTACTAAACAGTTTACTTTACAAATCTTGTTGAGTCTTGGAGTGTATTGTCTCCTACTTCATGTATACAGTTCCACATTTATGAATATATATTTGGTTATGGATCATCTTTATTCATCATCAGAGTCTTTCCTGTGCTGGCATATTTTTCTTGTGGCATTTACTCAAGTAGTAATATAAAATAGCTACTAGAGAATATTGAATGTAGTATTGGTTTACAGGGATAACTAAGCATGGTTAACTCTAAAACTAGTAAAAGTATCTTCAATGTAAGGCATTGTTATACCTTTACAATAAACTAAGGTTCATTACATCATAGTCCTTTTTAGTTTCTATCAGTTTCTTGACTCTATGGCCCATAGGATATGCACTGATTTGTTTCATGACTACTATACTAAGCTTACACCCCTTTGATTATCCTCATCATATTTTAAAATGAATCAAAACATTTTCCCTTCTAGAAATAGGTTTTTAGAAGTTAAGTTAAGTTCTACATGTTCCTCTGCAAAGAATAGGATTAAAGCTTAAGAATCTAGCCCATGTCTTTACTTTATTACACATTCTTCAAGCAATATACAAGGAACATATTTGTGACATAAACAATGTTGTCAAGCCAATATTTCAGGGAAAACCCATCCATTTGAGTAGAACATTGTTTCCCCCTAAAAATAAAATATCAGCTAAGAAGTAGAAAGTGGATAAAGGAACACCCTCATTGGTTTCATAGAGCCTAAAGTGCAAAGGAAAAATGGGGGGGGGGGGGATTAAGAGAATCCACCCCTAAAACATTTTCCTATTCATTGGCTAATCCTTTGAGGTAGGTCAATCATTAAGAAGTGGCTATTTTATAGATCTACTATGTTTTTCCCTCAAGATTGGGGACTTTACTAGCGACCCTTTTTTAAATAAAGGGAGTTATGTCTTATCCTTAAAGTATATATCCCCTTGTAAAAGTGCTAGTATTTTATAGCTAAGGATCAAAAAAGCTTTTGTCCATATGAGCCTTCCTCATATTTGTGACTCTATAGAACTGTGTTTTATTCTGAAGGTCTTAGCTAGATTTAGCCCTTTGTGTGTTGAAGAGCCAGAAGACAAATTGATTATGTTCCTTACAAGAGAAGGATGGTGACTCTACTATGTTTTTTCCACTTATTATTGAAGATAGATGTAGGTCTATTACATTAAGTTTTATGTATCAGAGTGTTCTATATAACCCTACTGTGAGATGATTCAAAAGTTGATTCTAAAAGGGAAGCAATATGCTTACAAACTTTATTCCTCTATGAAGTAGAGGTGGTGACTCTATGAGAGAAAGGATCTGGTGATGTAGTCTTGTGTTATTGATTTTGCTTGAAAATCAAAACAAGGTTTATACCAGTAGTAAAAAATTATTTTCAGGTATTTTATGAAACTTCAAGAAACTTTTCTAGAAGTTTAAAGATGTATAATCAACAATCACACTTATTTTATCAAGGTGGATTTGTCATGGAAAGATATAAGGCTATTAACTTCAGTAATATTTGTGGGTTTCCAAACCATGTACCTAATGAAGTTAGGGGTCTGATAACAAAGTTCAATAATGATAAATCCAAAATAGCTAGTAGCCATTTACAAGAATTTTGTGACTTAATGGGAGATTATGAAATAGATCATGAGGTTGTAGCCATAAAGTTGTTTGTTCAAACTTTTAAAGGAGAAGTTAGGGATTGGTTTGCATGTTTACCCAATCAATTTATCTTTTCTTGGCAAGATCTAAGGTTTGCTTTCATGGAATAGTTTGGGGAAAGAGTAGATGTTGGTATATTGATTAAAGAACTCATGCAGATTGAAAAGGAAGACAAGGAATCAATCCCAGCTTTCAATTTAAGATTTTCTAGAACAGTGAGAGAAATTCTTGAAAATATTAGACCCAATGAGGCTATGTGTTTAATCATATATCTAGGTAGATTCAATGAAAAGGACAGTTATCGACTAAGATATAGGAACCCTACTACTATGATGTAAACATATTCCTTAGCCATGAATATAGAAAATAATTTGAAACATACAAAGATAAAAGGTTATGAGTTTATGGAAAGTAGGTGTAAAAGGAAGAATGGATCCATTTGTCCCCCCATTTACCAAAGGAGCAATAAAATGGGCAATTCAGATAAACCTATGTCAAATCAGTCAATACATAAAACTCAGTGTACTGAAGGGGATAGGGATTATGATCAAAACAGACGAGTTCAAAGTCTATGCACTCAATTTTCTCATTCCTCCCCTTACTATCAAAATAAAAGGAAATCCCTATAACCTTACAAAGTAGCTTATGAGATAATTGATATCCTAGTACATAAAGATACATCAATTAAGGAAGTTCCTTAGACTTATAAACATATGACAAGTTGTAAAGATATTTCCCCTGTTTGTGAAGAGATATATCTTATATCAAATAACCAGATTTCATTTCCTAGGGAAATAACTTGTCTTGAGTCTCAATATCAGGAGGGATTGATCCTTACTAATCATACAGAGAATAGTGAGTAGTTATCAGAATGCTCACACCAAAATGGTGGGAGATCTAAGTCAGATAATGATGCAGGCTATCAGGGAAATAATATTGAAGAATGTGCAAATAAGATGCATATTAGAGATAAACCACTACATGATGAGTCTGTGAACTTATCAATAAGAGAAGGCATGGAGCCTTGTGAATACATAAATAATCCACTCTTTGAAGAAAATCCCAAGGAAGCTAATGAACTAATATTAGTTCAACATGTAGAAGTATTTGGGGGAACAAATACTGTATTAATAGATCAGGACCTGAATTTCCATCCTGGTAATGTTTCTCAATCCTATATTCACCATCAGGATGAGGGCCCAGTTCAAAAAATAGAAAATAAGAACAAAGTATCAGATTTCAAGATAGAAGCTGAGTATGATTGTTTCATATTTGACTTTGACTCATTAGGATTTGAAAGCTCCCTCACTACCAAGTTTGAAGTAGATTATGATTATTTTCTAGATATATGAAAGAAGCAAAAATTAGAAGATAGTAATCTTGTCACATGGTTAGAAATAATTGAACTAGGTGCTAACTCTCTTTATAATTGTAGTATGTTTCAAATATCCATGGCTTAGAATAGTGGGGGAAACTCTAAAGAAAATGAAGGTAATTGTCTAACAAGCCATCCAAATATCCATGCCATGAACAGGTTGGATTTCAATGAAGTTTTTAAAAGCAATCTAACAGAGTCATTAGAGAACAAAATGTTTGATAGAGGCAGTCCAGGTTTTTTCTCTACATAATGGCCTAGGGCCATTATGTGTTTGGTCTACTCCTCCAGAGTTCTTCTCTGATCTCGCTTTGTTCAAAGTTGACCAGGTATCCCCAACTAGAGCCACTATTGGAACCATATAGAATTTATCATATCTCTGATACATTTGTCCCCAGTTTTATGTCACTTGGTTAAAGGATTTCTAGGTTTAGGGTTTTTTTTGTAGAAGAAGTGCTCTAAATAAACAAAGTTTGTTAAAACCCTAAATCCCAATACTATCAAGTCATGTAACAACCACATTTGATATAATTCTTCAGTGACTGTTTATCCCATGTCACCAATCTCCAATTTGTTTCCTTATGTCCTACCGGAACGTTGTTTTACCAGCCCCTCGCCAAATAGTTACCGTCTATAACCCGCACCTAGAAAATCTCTATTCTAAGAAGGAATCGACTCGATTGGCTACCCTTTTCCTAGATGGCAAAATATACTAATAAAATACATACGTCAAGGTCTAGTTCTACTAATCCTTTCTTGACAGGTGGGGATAGTGGATTCGTTTCCACCATTTCGCTAGCAAAAAGATATTGATGAGGTTAACTTGTACAGAATTGTGAAAAAGGTAACAACTAGTCGAAGACTATCCAAGAAGGCAAGGAGGTGGGTCCCGTGCATTATGAAATGATTTCTTTATAATTCTGATATTCCTCCATGCTTCACCAAAGGGCCTTTCTGGGCGATCACGGAATGACAGAATCTTGACACGTGGCTTTCTGAGTGATGTGACTACTATATTAATGGCATGGATCTAACATGTCATGAGTCGTGGTTGCTTCTCGAGAGTTGTTATGTTTGTGTACAGTGGATCTAACGACCATCTACCATTCTGCCAAGATCATATCTTTGGCCATATCCTTTGAGTGTGGAATTGCGAATGTTGTCTTAACTTCACTGCAAAAGGGACATCTTCTTGGGATTATAGTTGGAAAAAGATATCCAGGTGGTAGGACATAATTGAAAGAAGCGAGTAGTACCATCCTAATGGGAAAAAGACCAAATCAGCACTGCTGAGTCAAGCCAGCTAAGATCATGATCAACAGCCCAGATTTAAAACTATGATAGAGGGATTTGATGGTGCTAAAATTGACGAGGCTTCATTTCAAGCATTAACTTCTCAGGCGTGTGTAGGGTCTCCATTGCCGCCGCTACTAAGGAATTTACTAACGAAAAGATTTGGCTTATGCAAGCTTGACCTTTAGAAATTTGTGCCTCTACCAAGATTGACATTTCATTTGCTGTGTGATGAAATTTGATGTGATGACAGTGCCTAATTGAGGAAACCAAGACACATGACCTGGCAAAATTCAATGCAAGAAGTGATATTCTTAGTTATGCGGAATTATGAGATCCAATCCTTCTATTCACTTATGGTAATCTTTAAAAGATTTCCATTTATGGTAGGAATACTTTGAAATGACTAGAATTTATTAGACCAAAGATGTGCAGATGTATGCTTATATCCAAGAATTTCTATAAATAGGTAGTTGTTGAAGTTACCCCTTATACTATTTGAAACATTCTAACAATATGGCTCTCCCCTGTTCTTGTGTGTTCTGTTTGCTCTCCTGTTCTATCAAATTTTCTTCCTTGTTCTCATGGCTATTAATTTGTCCTTATAAAATTAGAAAGACATGGAATTACTTCCTTTGGAATAGGTGGTGTAGGGAAAATTAGGGGGCAATAGCAACATTGTGCAAATTTCTACGAGCATTTCTTCTTCCTATTTTTTCATTCAGATTGGGACCATGGGTTTTAATCTCCATACCCTAGCCATCCCTTATGACTGTGATTTGGTAGATTAGAATCAAGTGTAGAGGGAAATCATTTTTCTCTCTACCTTCATCTCTCTTCTACTTTTCCTGACAAAGCATCATCTCTAGTTGTAGGGAGGATTCCTCTCTAGATGTAGCATGGAATTGCAGAGTGCTCCCATTTTGTCATTACTATTGCTGCCCTCACCGAATGGATGGCATACCCATATCCGGTCTGATGTTATTTCGTCTAGTCTCTATCTGGTCGATCTAGTTGGTGACCACTCAATTATGAAAGAGAAATCACATCCTTGCAAATGACAATGGGCACAAATTGAAGAACTCTAGTTAATGGGGTTTTCTTCTGATATTGTTGCTTGCAGTCATTCTCAATTAAGGTGGATAAGCTGGGCAGTGAATGCTCTTATAGAACAAATAGGTAGCATATGATGGGTATGAGAGTTCTAACAACATCAAACAAATGAACCCCCATCAACAACACTGCCTATTTTCCCCACCTAAATTAATAGGGCACACAGTTGGAAAGTAGGTACTTCAACATGTACCATGGAAGCAGAGCATACAGTTGTGAAGTGGTTACACCAGCCTCCTCTCACAGCTACATCTTTTTGTTACAAAAATTTGTAACTTCTTTTATCTTGAATCCTGAAGCTTGTTTCTCCCTTATCTCTATAAAAGGGAATTTAGGGTTGATGCAAATTATTGGTTCAAGGTCATGTCTCCAGACCTAGTCTGAAATATGGATCAATTGGGTTAAAGAGGAGTTGTAAATAGTTTGTTTTCTACTAATAGAATTAGTTGTCTATTTTTAGGTATTCATTTTGAGTTTCTTTTGGATTTCTTGACAGAACTATTAAGGTTATGCTGTAAATTACTAAACAGTTTACTTTACAAATCTTGCTGAGTTTTAGAGTGTATTATCTCCTACTTCATGTATACAGTTCCACATTTATGAATATATATTTGGTTAAGGATCATCTTTATTCATCGTCATAGTCTTTCCTGTGCTAGCATATTTTTCTTGTGGGATTTACTCAAGTAGTAATATAAAACAGCTACTAGAGAATATGAAATGTAGTATTGGTTTACAGGAATAACTAAGCATGGTAACTCTAAAACTAGTAAAGTATCTTCAATGTAAGGCATTGTTATACCTTTATAGTAAACTAAGGTTCGTTACATCACAGTCCTTTTTAGTTTGTATTAGTTTTTTGACTCTATGGCCCTTAGGATAGGTACTAATCTATTTCATGAATACTATACTAAGCTTACACCCCTTTGATCATCCTCATCATATTTTAAAATGAATCAAAACATTTTCCCTTTGAACAATAGGTTTTTATAAGTTAAGTTAAGTTCTACATGTTCCTCTACAAAGAATAGGATTAAAGCTTAAGAATCTAGCCCATCTCTTTACTTTATCAAACATTCTTCAAGCAATATACAAGGAACATATCTGTGACAGGAACAATGTTGTCAAGCCAATATTTTAGGGAAAACCCATCCATTTGAGTAGAACATTGTGTCCCCCCAAAAAGAAAATATCAGCTAAGAAGTAGAAAGCAGACAAAGGAACACCCTCCTTGGTTTCACAGAGCCTAAAGTGTAAAGGAAAAAGGGGGGAATTAAGAGAACCCACCCCTAAAAACAAATTCATGTTCGTTGGCCAATCCCTTGAGGTAGATCAATCATTAAGAGGTGGCTATTTTATAGATTTGTTGTGTTTTTTCCCTCGAGATCAGGTTGGGAATTTAAAATAGCCAATAGGCCCTATGTAACATAGCTAGCTGATCTCTTTGTAATGATAGAAATAGCTCATCCTCAGGCTAGCAATCGTAGAATTTGGTACAGAACCTTGAGTGTGACTATCATCTCTCCTATTGGAACATGGAAGTGTTTCATATGAAAAGGGGAATGATGGGGTTGATGTTTTAGTTTGAATCCTCCTTTCCAGAAAACATTCCAAGGGCTTTTCAACTGAGTGCTTCTCCTATCAAGAGGAGAGTCAACTATTAGATTGGGTTGCCACTTGGTTTTCTGTTGGGAAATTTAGAAGTGATCACACAATATTGCTAATTAATGCTTTTATGTTCTTGAAACCCTAATTTAAGCAAAACAGTAATCAAATCTATGAATTTCACAAAATGCTACAAGAATTAGACAAAGGGCAGAGAATGTTAACTCACCATTTTTCACAATCTAGAAAATGGAAATGTCAAGGACAATGGTGATGGTGCCCTAGTCCATGGTACAAGTTTTTCTATGGATTCCTTATCTCTTTCTAGCACTGATCTTTGTTGAGTCTTTAGTTTTATATGATCTGACAATGGAGGACAATGTTGAGAGTGCCCTAGTTCATTGAGGAATTTTATTCTAGATGTTAGAAGCTTTGCAAACCCTGATGCTCACTATCCAGTCTATTTCTAAGTCTATAGATGTGGAGGACAATGGTGATGACGCCCTTGTCCCAAAATGTCACACAATGTTCGCTTATTTTTAGATCCTAAATCTTCAATGTCTGCCTTTCTTCCCTACAACTCTACTTTCTCTGGATCTGATACCTCTGACCTACAATCACAAGGAGTGTGGGAAGGGGTTGTGGTGTTTAGAGGCTTTCCTCAGTCAAGCCTTGGAGAGACATTGAAGTCTTTTGAACATCATTGTTAGAGAGAGAGTGCGTATCCTTGTGGGATAGAGGCAAAAATCTAAATGATAATGATGATAAAGAACAATAAATGTCACCTTGATGATGAAGCTCTCATGGAAGGAAGAAGCTCTTCAATGCCATGAGGAGAAGATGTAACCAACTTGCAAAAACAAACACAATAACAATGCAATGCTTTGCAACACAATGAAGATCACAAGTATCACTTTCACATAAGCTCATGAATCACAATTGTCATCTAATGATCATCTAGTTTGTAAATGATAACTTAAACATGCTTATATATGAAACTACTAATATTCTCACCAAGAATTTTGTATTTGAAACTTATGATGTCGGCCTAGAAAACAAATAATGGTCACAAACCTAAAATTTAAATTTAGGGTAGAGCCAAAATAGGGTTGGACTAGGGTGCTAGCATCCAAGTCCACCACCTTGTCTTTTCTCAAGGATCATCAAATTAGCACCCCCTAGGTCCTATTTGTCACAAGACCCAAGGGTTTTATAATCGGGAGTCTAAATTATCATGTAAGATGCTCTAAATGCAATCTAAAGACTAGGAGCTAAACCTTAATAGGAAAAAACCCCCAAGGGTGCATTTTTTTGACATAATAGGAAGATAGAGGTTTCTACATCCTATCTCTCCATCAATTCCATGAGCATGCAGTCATGGAACCGCATCCCTGGCATATTGTATATGTACCACATATTGATGGCCTATAGTAGCACCACCTCCTCTAGTGATAAGGCAGTCTATTGATTGCGTAAAAGGGCATAGTATGAACCTCTAGTATGCTCTCACATTACCAGAGGATGTTGTTTTTATCAAGCATATAATCTTATCAATCTACTACAAAGCTTTATAAAATTTTCAAAAAAAGTTCAAAATTTCAAAAATTTCTCTAACCTCCTAGATGCTGGTGCCTTTTTGAGATGCCTACACATCCAAAGGACACCTATGCACCTGATGGATGCAAGCACCCTAGTTGAATGCTAGTGCCCAAAAAGGATGCTAGCGCTCCATGAATCTTCCCCTTTTTGGCATGAAAAATAATGCAAAATTTGACAAAAGTAGAAATTTTTTGTACCTCATGCATCCTGATGCCCTGCTCCACGCACTCCCTCAATGCATCTAGTCATGGTGCTTGGTATGCTTGTTTGTGAGGCATTTTATCTCTATAATTCACTCAAATTACAATAATTGTCACTTTCAAATGAATAGTAAAAAGTAAAATTCTTTTATTATTTATATAAAAAAATTTATTTTTTTTGAAACACTCCTCATTCAAATGATCATATCTTGGGCCTATTAAGTTATATTTTTGCATTGTTTGTTGAGTTGGAATCATAAATCCACCTACATTCTTGTTACCTATATTTCACTTCAGTTTTATTTTACTAAATAATCCTGTGAAGCACGTTTTTCAACATTTATGAAAATTTTTTACGTGACAGACTTTCTTACCCCTATTTTTACCTTATTTTAGTAAGTCAGCATAAACACGAGGGGACATCTATCCACCACCATTTTTGTCTTTTAATATTTTTGGACTGATACATTTTTGGAGCTTGTAGGACTTTTAATTTTGCCTAACGAGGTGAACTTGAAGGTTTGTGATTCCTAACACTATGGTGTTGCAAATTCTCAGTCTGAGGGCATCATTCTTCCACTCAGAGAATTTTTTTGTCCTCTACAATATCCTTTTGGGTATCCTTTACATGCTTATTTTCTTTCATCATTTTATTTATGTACCTTAGCATAGGTTATCACTTAGTGTCATCATCCCATTAAAGTGGAGGCAAAATGTAATGCAAAAGATTGTGTACCCTCACTATTTTACAATACGTTTCACTAACCTTATTATCCACACCCATAGCATGTTTCTAGGGTCACCAAACCTAATCTTTTGGCCTATTTTTCCCTCATCACTAGCTATTTGCCAAAAATGTACATCAAACATTTACTTGTTATATTTTTCTTAGAACATGTGCAAAGTTTGAAGTAATATTCCTAAGACACAAACATCGTGTGTGGATGTCCCCATGCCACACATGGACATCCTGAATATCCCAAACTTTGAAATAAATATTCTCCCACCCATTTCTACACTCTTGAGGGAAGGTAATGCTCATGCGACCTCAGAAGGTCCCTATAGCATGCCTGACCTAGAAGATTCCCCTCTTACATGCAAAAGATGAAGATTGACAAAAGGGAGACCCTAGAACATTTTTGGATCTCTAGATGATCAATTTTTCCTTTTGGTTCTTGGAAAAGAACACTGAAAATCTTCCCTCAAGCACTGTTGAAGAATTGAAAACACTCACAAATATACTCTGTAGATTCAGATGCTCATCGTACTTGGGCACCTCTCATTGTCAATTTTGTGAGTTATTGATTGGATTTGGATTTGGGAAGAGGCTCTTTCATTCATGGGTTTGTATTGTTCAACAACAAATTGCACCCTCAAGGAACTTGTAGCCACCTCTACAACACCAATATCAGGTAACATTGTTCTATTGTTGTAGAATAGTGTGATTATTTTATTTTCATTATTTTTTATATAGAATTATTTTGGAAATGCTTGTGGCATAGACCACCACCCATTTTACCATATGCACACTAGGGTATTTTCCTCGTAGACTAATGATAAATACTTATAGAATGGTATTTTGTTATTTCTCTTAGTTCTTAAATGTACTTAGAGTTAGAGTAAGAGATTGCACACACTAGTGTTTTTATTTCTCTTGTGTCATTGGTTGTACCACGGAGGTTGGAAAATTAAAATGGGGGCTTGACTGAGGCAAGCCCCTAAATAGCCCCCAAAATTTTTCCTTTATCTTTTTATTGTGTATATTGTTGAAGAAGATCGAATGCATGAGAGTTGTTCTTCTTGTTTCTCATTTATCTCCTTTATTGCTTAATGTTTATTTCCTTTCAGGTTGATCGACGCCGCTACTATTTTCTAGAGAGTGATGGATCTTGCCTTTCATGATGAGATGGGTAAATTCATTGTTGTTTATCTTGATGACATCTTTCTAGAACTTGTCGTAGATGATAAGCATGATCTTGAGATTTTTGGAATAAATGGTTATGGAGACATCAAGAAAGCCATTGCTCATGCTCCAATTTTGGTTTGTTCAGACTACACAAATGATTTCATCATTTATAGTTATGCTTTTGAGCATACACTGTTGGCCATCCTAGTACAAGAGAACAAGGAAGGCATTGAGTCTCCAACTGTATTTATGAGTTGTCCTTTGAAAATAGATGAAATCAAGTATTCTGCCATGGATAAACATGCCTATGCTATCATCAAGGTAGTTAAGCATTTTAGGTACTACATCTTGAATTCCCACACTACCACCTTAGTACCAGATTCAGTAATTAAGTCCATCTTAACTCAACAAGAGTTTGGGAGTAAGAGGGGGAATTGGATTGCAAAAATCTAGGAATATGATCTAGATATCAAACCCACTAATTTGGTACATGGGAAAGGTTTGTGTCAACTCATCGCTGATAACATGCCAAAAGAAATAGGTGATGAAGAAGCAGAGAATGAGGTAATTCCTACTATTATGTTTGTTAGCACAACTGATGAATGGTACACTAACATTGCACACTTCCTCATTTATGGTGAATGTCTTGAGTACCTGTCTCATAAAGAGAAAAGGATGATCAAGCTAAAGGCTACAAATTTTGTTCTTTGGGACAATATCTTGTATAAGACAAGTCTTGATGGAATTTTTCTACGTTGTGTTGATAAGGCACACCAAGGTAAAATTTTGGAGTCATTTCATAGTTGGCATGTCGTGGACATTTCTAAGCACCGGTGACTGCTCACTAGATTTTACGAGCTAGATATTATTGGCCTACACTTTTCCAAGATGCATACAACTGGGTGTGTAAGTGTGAATTATGTCAAGAGTTTGTGGGGAAACCCAAGTTGGCGGCTTTACCCATCAAACCAATAATAATTGAGGAACCTTTCTAGTAATGGGGCATTGACTTCATTGGTGTAGTAAATCCACAATTAAGTGCAGGGCACAACTATGTTCTCACAGCAACTGACTACTTCACTAAGTGGGTGGAGGCTATTCCAGTGAAGCATGCTACTTCTAAAGTAGTTTGCAAGTTACTCAAAGAAAATATAATATCAAGTTTTGGTGTGCCAGACAAGATAGTGGTAGATAGTGCTACTTGTTTTTCTTCCCAAGAAATAACTGGTTTCTATTTTGATTACGGGATCATTCTTGCTCACTCGTCTGATTATTACCCTCAAGGAAATGGTTAAGCTGAGTCTAGCAATAAGAACATGGTTACTATCATCAGGAAGCTAGTTGATGAGAATTAGAGGACCTAGCACAAAGCATTATTTGATGCATTATGGGCAAATCGTATTACCCCCCAAAAAGCAATCAACATATCTCCATTTCAGGTTTTGTACAGATTAAATGTCGAGATACCAATCACACTAGAGTTACCAGCTTTAAAATTGACTAAGGCCATTGAGGATGGAATTTTTTGTAGCTCCATTAAAAAATGTGTGATGTTCCTTTCTATTGGGATAAGGTGCCATTAACCTTGTAAATCCCATTATTCTATTATTTCATTTATTTTTTGTAATTACCCATAAGTGATGTACAAGTTTCACCCACATAAGTAAAAATTATTTACTATCCATGATAATTACGGAGTTACTGCACGGAAAGTCCCAAAGTTACCAGTGGTAGTTACGGGATGTCATTTACTATGGTAAATGGTAATTGGTCCAAGTAGGGTGCACATGTGGAGGAATAATCTATTTTTAGTGTTATGACGCACGTCATAGATGTTGTAAGAAGGTGTAAGAGAATCTATGACAACTATAACTTGTCATAAGAATCTATGACACTTATAATAGCATATGACACATCATAAGATGATGTAAGTGGCTATTTTTTGCCCCAAGGCATTCAAGCTTGCATGGGTACATTTTTCCAAGTGTAGGATGTATGTATGACAACATTTATGACCCCGTAAGAGCCTATTCTTGGTCATGGACGCCCAGGGTTGTATTGTTGACTCTTGACAAGTGTTATGGGCTTGTAAGAAGTCATTTACTATAAATTCTATATAAACCATAGCATAGCAGATGAGATATATAACAATTTACAGGTACCCAAGTTCTGCCAGAGTGAAGGTTGAAGGACAGAGGAAGTGAATGTATTTGTAATCTCCTTTTGTGAAGATAATACAACTTGACCTCTTTTCTTGGTGGAGTTTTTTACTCGCAAGGGGTTTCTCCATGTTAAACACTTGTGTTGTGTGCTTCATTCTATTTTTTATATATTTTTGTATTGTGGGTTTATGTTTTGTTAGAATCTCCATTGTTAATAGCACATAGTTAAAGATTGCTCAAATTATCTCGAATCAGATTTCCATTGCAGTAGTGTTTCTTTCATTTCTAACATTTGGTATTAGAGCCTGGCCAGCTTTGACTCTTGGATGGTAGTGTGGAAGCTGTAGCTATAGTGAGAGATTTGGTTGTGTTTGTTTTGCATATCTTGTGTTGTACTTATGGCTGCATCCATCATTACATTAACCTCTCAAATGGACATTGAGAAGTTCAACGGAATGGAGTATCAGTTGTGGAAGCTGAAAATGGAAGATTTGTTGGAAGAAAGAAACTAGTGGTTGGCTGTCCAAAAAGAGAAGAAACTTGATGATGTCTCTCAAGATGAGTGGGATAGACTAGGTAAGAAAGCACAAGGAACCATCCGTTTGTGTCTTTTAGATTCTGTGCTGCTGAATGTCATAAAGGAAGAGACCACATATAAATTGTGGAATTGGTTGGGTGAGATCTACCAAGCCAAGAGTATGGTAAATAAACTTTATTTAAAAAGGAAGTTGTTTTCTTTGAAAATGAAAGAGGGTGAGTCGTTTGCAGAGCATTTAAATTCTTTTAACTTATTGCTGAATCATCTTGATTTAGTAGATGTTGAGGTTAGTGAGGAAGATAAATGTATCTTACTTCTATGTTCTTTACCTGAGTCTTGGGAGAATGTTATCCTTGTTATCACTGCTAACCTTATAGATCTGAAGTTGGATGCTCTTGTTTTAGTGCTATTGTCATAGGAATTAAGGAAGAAGAGTTTGGATAGTTCAGGGGATGCTCTCAGTGTCAGGGGAAGGTCTAAGGAAAAGAGACCTAAAGGAGATTAGAAAGGGGCTAAGGACAAGTCCAAGGGCCAGTCTAAGACTCATGGTAAAAAGAATAGAGTTAAGTGTTGGAACTGCGGTAAAAGGGGACATGTGAAGAAGGAGTGTAGAAACCCCAAGAAATAGTGGGAGAGTGCTTTAGATAAGTCCTTGAATGTAGGTGAAGAAGTTTTACTTTCTACATGTAATCCTATTTCTAATGATCACTGGTTGGTTGAATTGGGATGCTCATTTCATATGACCCAGTATACGGAATGGTTCTCCACATATGAAGAATATGATGGAGGTAATATCTACCTTGGTGACAACTCTACATATCTGATTATCAGGAAAGGAAAGGTATTGTTGTGTTTCAGTGATGGGAGGATTAAAACCCTCCCTGGTGTTTTGCATGTTCCTGGATTAGCTAGAAATCTAATTTCAGTTTTGAAGTTAAATGATTTGGGAATGCATGTGACATTTGACAAGCATGGTTGCAGATTGGTGAGAGGGAACTTGGTGGTAGCAAAAGGGAAGAGATTTGGAAATTTGTTTAATCTTCAAACGACTACAGTGTGTAATGCCTCCTATGTACCAGAGGCCACTACTGAAAATGCATGTATGTTGTGGCATCGTAGATTGGGCCACACAAGTAATAATGTATTAAAAACTATTAAGAATAAAAATTTGTTGGATGGTTTCTCCTATTCTGATGAGCACTTTGATTTCTATGAGCATTGTGTGTTTGGTAAACAAAATAGAAAACCATTTCCTTCAGGAAGTAATAGAGCAAAAGAGAAGTTAGAAATTATTCATACGGATGTGTTTGGACCTATGGATAATGAATCTATCAGAAAATCTTGTTATTTTGTAACCTTCATTAATGATGTATCCAGATTTACATGGATTTATTTTATGAAGCATAAATCTAAATTTTTCACTAAGTTTAAGGAATACAAAGTCTTAGTAGAGAACCAATCAAGTTTAAAGATTAAAATATTAAGATCTAACAATGGAGGGGAATATTGCTCTAAGGAATTTGATGAGTTTTGCAAGCATGTAGGTATAATCAGACAAAAAACAACTATGTATAAACCATAGCAGAATGGTGTTGTAGAAAGGATGAACCGAACAATTATGGAAAGGGCCAAAAGTATGCTTAGTGATGCACAGTTAGATAAATGCTTTTGGGAAGAGGCTGAGTGTACTACTTGCTACTTGATAAATAGATCTCCTTGTAAGGCTCTTGATTCGACACCTTATGAAGTGTGGATAGGTAAGAAACCTTCTATTTCACATTTAATGGTTTTTGGTTGTGAGGATTTTATTCATGTGCCTAAGGAAAAGCGATCTAAGTTGGATCCAAAGGCTAAAAAGTGTACATTCATTGGATATGGTGATAATGTTAAAGGTTATAAGCTTTGGAATCCGCTAACCCATAAGATTATCTTTTCCAGAGATGTTATTTTTAGGGAACTTAGAGCTATGTATGAACCTGAGTAGCCAAAAGAAATAGAAGAAAAGGTAAAGAAGGCGCACTTTGACTCAGAGCAGTAAGATGCACCTTAGGAAGAACAGAATCATGGATTAGGGGGTGAAGAAGAAGAAAAAGATTTGAGTAGTTCTAATGAAGATGAATCTATTGTGATAGAAGAAGTTGGCACAAATGATCATGTAGAAGAACGAGTAGAGTCTCTTACTCCACCCTTGAGGAGATCCACAAGACAATGGAATCCAATTGACATGTATAGCCCACCATATTTTCGTTGTGTGCATGCTTTATTGAGTACTAATGATGAACCTAGATCCTACAGGGAACCTATTTCTGCAGATGATAGTGAGTCTTGGTAGTTAGCTATGTAGGAGGAGATGATGGCTTTAGACTCTTGTAACTGTTGGCAAGAGACACTATATGGATTCATGGTTGTTGTCATTGATGGCAACAAAGGTCATCCCACATATCCGCAAGTCATGATGTGTCTCTACCGGAAGTCAGAATAAAGAATGTTGTGGTCCGGTGAAGAAGAACAAAGCATGTGGCAAGGTCCGACAGATTGGTCCGGACCTCTCAGTGGAAGTGTCTTGGTGCAGTGCGGATTTGGGGAAGTCAAGAGGACTACCTTGAGTGGTATATTCCAAGGATTTAGCCTCCGGTGATGGACAAGGAAAAAGATATGAATGGTTGAGTACCGGATTCCTGAGAGACAGTGAAAACAGAGGAAGAACTGACTGGCAGAGTATCAGACTGCTTTCCGGATGGGTTACTGTTGATGATAGAGGTTGTGAAGGCATGAATCATGTTTGGCCGACATGATTAATGATATCTACAAGTATATGCTTGATCCGCATTGCTTGGTGAGGAAGGATTCAGCCGACAGAATGAAAGTTTATAAGAAACTAGACTGTTCCGGATGCCGACTAGAAAGGTGATGAAATTACTTGTGCGGATATATATAGAGGATGGATTTAGTTGTGAAGTGTGAAGTGTGTGTAGAGAGATATGCGAATAAGTCCAGAGAAAGAGCAGAGGTAGCAAAAAGGATCCGGTATGTGAAAGATAGCAGAATAAAGAACAGAGGAAAGATGAAGTGCAGCAGATCAGTGTACTGAGCCTAACCGGAACTGAACTCCAGCATATGCAGATGCTTCCAATCAGTTCAAGACTGTGATTCTCATCACTTTGTAGACAGTGTGTCTTTTTGTAGGCAGTGGGCCTCTTGTGAGCAGTGTGCTCGGGCAGTGAGCCCTAATTGGCAAGTGCCATTTTTGTAATTTCCTATTCTTCTAACAGAGAATAATTCTTGGGTTAATCACCCCGTGGTTTTCTCCCTTAACAGGGTTTCCACGTCAAAAATATTGTGTCATGTGTTTCTTATTTCATGGTTAATGTTTTGTGTTTGATTTTATGCTGCTTCAATTAAAAGGAAAGTTCAATAAGGGAAATAATTAGGATAACTGATTCACCCCCCCCCCCTCTCAGTTATCAACAATTGGTATCAGAGCTAAGTTCCTCTTAATAGAGCCTAACAGCTTGAGGAAGATCTGGGATTTCAAATGGATGCATATGGTTTAAGGGAGCAACTCAAGACTGCCCTTGAGGATCTTGAACAGTCAAATTCTGAAGTTAGTGAATTAAAGGAAAGACTCAAACAGGCTGATGAATTCATGAGAGAATTAAAAGACAAATTAAGTCTCTCTATGAAAAAGAGAAAGGAGCTGCTTCAACAGTTGGCAAGACAAAGTGAAGAAAGCAATACAAATGAAGAATTGACTGAGCAAACCAAGTTATGTGAAAAGTTATCAAAAGAAGTCATTATGTTAAGACATGAAATGGAATCAGGAACTATAAAGTTTACTCAAGAGATTGAAGAAAAAAGAAAGGCTGAAGACAATCTAAGACAATCTCTTAAAGAAAAATCAGAAGAATGCCACCAGATGGACAGGATTATCAGACACCTTGAATCTGATCTTGAAGATGCCAAAGATAATGAAGGAAAACTTGAGGATCAAATTGCCTCTCTCAAAAGAGACCTTCAAACAGCAAATGAATATAAAGAGAAATTCAAGATAAGTTCTGCTCAACTTGAAGTTCTTCTTGGAAGTCAAAAGAGGACAGATGACAAGTATGGCTTGGGATATGAGAAAGGAGAAAGCTCCGGATCCGGTCAGAAGAATCTTGGATCAGAAAATCCAAGGAGCAGGCCTAGAAGACCTCCGGTAAGACAGCCAAATGCTCAAAGATATCCATCCTTCAATGGATACTGCCACAACTGCAACCACTTTGGTCACAAAGCTAATCAGTGCAGAATGAGAATGAATCAGAATAATTCATCCTTCTCCGGACAGTGCTTCAACTGCAAAAGGTATGGACACAAATCCCATGAATGCAGAATTATGCAAGTAAACAAATCATTCAAAGGTAGATGCTTCACATGCAATAGAATAGGTCATATGGTAAATCAATGCAGATCAAGAGGATATCAGTCAAATATGCAAAGAAATGTTATTTGCCAAATCTGCAAAGGTCCGGTCATAATGCTAAAGTCTGCAGAAACAAGAATCAGGACAAAAGAGGTCTGGTGTATAATCAGAATCAAGACAAGGGTAAACAAAAGATGAATGCGGATGAGGTTAGGAATCAGATGAGCAAGATTTGGGTGAAGAAAAGTTCAGAGAATGTAGAGGTTGGATCCGCACCAGACTCTGGTGCTGATATTTCTTCCGGAAATTAAAAGTGAGCTCAGGCTCAGGGGGAGACTCAAAGAAAATCTTGTTCCCCCAGCCAAACAAGTGGTGCCGGATGTGGCACAAGATGCGGATCAAAGGGTTTGTAGATATGAATCTTGAGATACTTCAGTCAAGTTTTCAGAGGTCCGCATGAAGTTATGAAGAAGCTGTGATCGATCAAATAAGACCTGTTCAGGGAGATGCTCCGGTATGATAAAGGATTACAAAAAGGTCCGGAAAGATCCAGAAATGCACCATCTTGTTCTGCGGATTGAACAGAGTGTTTGAGATGATCTTGTAATATGCTACCTCGATTTATTCATGATTGAAAGATCCGGATGATATCCACAGATCAGGACTAATCCGGGATACTCCAAGCTATCCAGACAAGGCAAACCGGAATGATGTAGGTGAAGCATTTATTGCAGACAGGTATTAGGGTTCGCGGAGCAATTTAAGGGATTTCTCAAAGGTCATTTGCTCATTCTACACTCGAGAAGAAGCGAAAAGTGGAGCTCTGCAACAAGGTTCTTCAAGCACACCAAGGATCTCCTGCCGAAGCTATTGGATAAAGAAATCAATCCAACCACTCCGTGCAAACCGAAGGCGCATAAGGTATTCTCCATTTTTCATTACCTCACTGCAAATCTTTGAAGAATGGCTACTCCAAACATAGTTAAGATCTCCGATAGACCTCGCCCCTCATTCAAGAAACATCCCTACAAATCATTGGAGGTAGACCCACTAGGAGCCTTCTCTAGTGTTCCTCACGGAGTTTTACACACCGAAGACATTAGGGTTTACATACATGCAAACATTGAGGAATTTGGGGAATTCAAATTAAGAGACCTCTATCACAAGCAGCTGATTGACAATGCTTTTGAGCTTAAACCAGAGTATAAGGATATTCAGAAGAAACAATTTGAGCAATTTATTCATTTCCCCTGCTTTGAAGAAGATGAATGGGTCCGGTATGTACTGAGCAGGATGCATGACAACTTTCTATGGCTAGATAGACCCTGTAAGATCACAAAAGAGGCAATTAGAGCAGTAACTGGCCTATACTCTTCCGGAGGGGTACCTATCCTCAAATCTGTCAAGAACAACATTGTAACAGAGGCCACCGGATCAAAATTTGACAAGAGGGCAATGACCATTGAAGATATTTCGGATCCGGATATCAAATATGCATCAATGATAATAGGATACAAGATCTATCACTCCAGCAGGGAGAATTCTGTATCCGGAACTGCAATATACACTGCTTATGAAATGTTAAGAAAGAATGCAGAATATGATCTCTGCGAACTACTACTAAGCCAATTAATGGAAAACATACAGAAAATCAAGAAGGATAAGAAGAATTCCTTTAAGTATGGTACTCTTATTGTATGTCTATTCTTCTATTTCATGAATGAGCTACCCGGAACAAGTGGATGGGTATGGCAGAATGACAAACCTGTTGCAGTCCAGATAAGAGACTACTTGCATGGACTTGGGGATGCAAAAGCGAGAAATTCAGCTCTATGGGGATACTTCAAAAACTTTCAGAGCATGATGCAAGCAAGAGAGAGAATTCCTCAGTCTCTCATTGAGAAATACAAGGACTCAGTGTGCTTTATGGTTGACACTGATCAGTGCCTAATGGAGGCAGTGGAGCCAAGGACTGTCTGGATCATGCCCATGGGGTATGAAGTTGATGAACAGATAGTGGAGCTGCATGTTCAACACATGCTAAGTCAGCCCAAAGATCCTAAGGCAGAAAGGTTTGGAACCTTTGAGGAGCTGAGTGTAAAAATACATGTAGAACTCAGGGAACCTGAGATTAAAAGAAAGGTAAGAAAAGAAGTAGAGCACATTGCTCAAGGCCTAGGTATCTCAAAGGAGGCACTTGATGCCAGCCGGGAAAAGAGGAGGAAGGCCGAGGAAGAAGAGAAAAGCAAAGAAAGTGCTCCGGTTGGAGCTCCCACCTGGACCAGATCAACAAAGAGATCTGCACCTCCCTCAACCAAAAGTTCAAAACCGGAAGTCCAGGCATCCGGTAAGAGATCCAAGACAAAAGCCACAAGGGCTTATGGAAGCCAAAAGGATGAAGAGGAAACAGAATCAGATGAGGGAGTAAGAGAAGTAAAGAAACAGAAGAAGAAGGGATCCGGTAAGCTCTCCACAGGCCAAGACAAGGATGAAATGGCAGAGGTAACTGTTGAAAAGCCCACTCTGTCACTAGAGAGCATAATCAAGTCGGTCACGGTGGATGGAAACCTTCAACCAATGACTGAATCCTATGATGACTTCAGTGAGGCAGACCAAAAGACTCTGCAAGAAGCCACAGTTAAATATCTGAACATATACAATAAGGCTTTCATTGAGATCATATCTCTCATTCCTAAAAGCCTAGAGAAAGAAATGGAAGTAAGAAAGAATAATGCTCATGCCAAAGATCTTGAGATCCAGGAGCAGATAGCTATTCAGCTATATCCTCAAATTGATCCCAAGACAATGAACATTATCTTCAAGGACTGCAAAGATGAGTTCAGAAGCAAAGCCAGGATGAATCAACTCATGCTTGGTGAGACTGACAAAGTGGCCCAAGAAACAGAAGAGATCCTCCGGAAGGCCTTCAAAAGGTTCAACCTTCCTGTTGTAGAGGACTTAGGTGCAGAAACAGCTGCTGATTTGGAATCTTCTGTTCCGGAAGAAGTGAGCCCTGAACAGACAAGTGAGGACTTGGGACCCTCTGCTCCAGAAGAAGTGGCACATGAACAAGTTAGCATCTCTCCTCCGGTTTCCCCTACAGTCTCCGGATCCAAAGAAGAAGAGCAATTACAGGAGAAGGAAGCAGTGGTGAAAGACAAAGAGGTTGACAGTTCTAAGACTGCAGAAGAGAAGAAACCTCTGTCTCCGGCAAGAGACACTGCACAAACTGTTCAACAATTTTTGAGCAAAGAAACTCTAGAGATTGATGAACCGGAGCTTCTAAAAGGCCCATTTGATTTTGACTCTCTCTCTCCGGTACAAACAATGAAGATAGCTTCATTTGCAAATGCCAAGGCAAATGAAAAGCTCCTGAAGTCTCATATGGAAGACTGTGAGTTGATAGAGGCTGCTTCCGGAGTACTTGTGAAGATCATGCCATCAATCCAGATAGATCCGACAGCCTCCTCTTCCGGTAATCTAAAAACCTTAGTCAGCAGTGTTGATACACATTTTGATTCTCTAGAAAAATCAGCTGAAGAAAAGGTCCGGAAGGAATTTTTGGATAAGAGATTTTCAGAGATATTAGAATTAATTTCTAAAGATAGGAAGATTGTAAGCATTGGAATAAAGAGCTTAGAAAATGCTCTTAAGGATGGCGGTGATATCTATAAATTTTGTATATCCTGGTCAAAGGCAACAGCGGCATTTGACAAGAAAATAAAAGAGGAACAGGATAAGCTACAAAGCTTATCTCAAAGTTTTGATCCTCTCTCTTCCTCTATAATAAATCAAGAATGTCAGACTATTGCAGTCTTGAACGAAATAAAGAATCTTGAGAAGGAAAGGAAGAACATCACCAACCGGATGGGAGAACTTAGAAGGATTATAATCCCTAAGTTGGAAACCATGCATGAGGCCATCAGTGATGCTAGGACCACCGCCCAAACAAAAGATCCGACAGATCTCAAGCGGGCAGAAGCGTTTGCATTTTTGTTAAGTGGTCACATTTCAATTTTGGACAGAATGAAGCAAAGTTGGGCTACCGAAATGATTCAATTACAGACATCCTTTGCAGACATTCTTCAATATATGTGAGTATGTAAATATGCGGCTAAGTATAAGAAATTTTTGAAAATTTTGATATGCGGACCCTACCCTTTGCCATTGATGTCAAAGGGGGAGTGAGGAGCAGTGAAAAATGAGGGATCCAACTAAGGGGGAGTTCCGAAAATTGTATATAAAGACAGAGCATCAGCAAAGGGGGAGCATAGTGAAAACACTTAGTCATTTTTCACTAAGTGTTGCCATCAATGCCAAAGGGGGAGATTGTTGGCAAGAGACACTATATGGATTCATGGTTGTTGTCATTGATGGCAACAAAGGTCATCCCACATATCCGCAAGTCATGATGTGTCTCTACCGGAAGTCAGAATAAAGAATGTTGTGGTCCGGTGAAGAAGAATAGAGCATGTGGCAAGGTCCGACAGATTGGTCCAGACCTCTCAGTGGAAGTGTCTTGGTGCAGTGCGGATTTGGGGAGGTCAAGAGGACTACCTTGAGTGGTATATTCCAAGGATTTAGCCTCCGGTGATGGACAAGGAAAAAGATATGAATGGTTGAGTACCGGATTCCTGAGAGACAGTGAAAACAGAGGAAGAACTGACTGGCAGAGTATCAGACTGCTTTCCGGATGGGTTACTGTTGATGACAGAGGTTGTGAAGGCATGAATCATGTTTGGCCGACATGATTAATGATATCTACAAGTATATGCTTGATCCGCATTGCTTGGTGAGGAAGGATTCAGCCGACAGAATGAAAGTTTATAAGAAACTAGACTGTTCCGGATGCCGACTAGAAAGGTGATGAAATTACTTGTGCGGATATATATAGAGGATGGATTTAGTTGTGAAGTGTGAAGTGTGTGTAGAGAGATATGCGAATAAGTCCAGAGAAAGAGCAGAGGTAGCAAAAAGGATCCGGTATGTGAAAGATAGCAGAATAAAGAACAGAGGAAAGATGAAGTGCTGCAGATCAGTGTACTGAGCCTAACCAGAACTGAACTCCAGCATATGCAGATGCTTCCAATCAGTTCAAGACTGTGATTCTCATCACTTTGTAGACAGTGTGTCTTTTTGTAGGCAGTGGGCCTCTTGTGAGCAGTGTGCTCGGGCAGTGAGCCCTAATTGGCAAGTGCCATTTTTGTAATTTCCTATTCTTCTAACAGAGAATAATTCTTGGGTTAATCACCCCGTGGTTTTCTCCCTTAACAGGGTTTCCACGTCAAAAATACTGTGTCATGTGTTTCTTATTTCATGGTTAATGTTTTGTGTTTGATTTTATGCTGCTTCAATTAAAAGGAAAGTTCAATAAGGGAAATAATTAGGATAACTGATTCACCCCCCCCCCTCTCAGTTATCAACAGTAACACCTAGGATCTTGTTTGTTTGCCTAAAGGAAGAAATGCCATAGGTTATAAGTGGGTCTTTAAGAAGAAGTTTGGAGCAAATGGGTCATTGGAGAAGTACAAGGCTAGACTGGTAGCCAAGGGCTACTCCCAGAGAGAGGGAGTTGATTTTGGTGAGATATTCTCTCCTATTGCTAAATTGACTTCTATTAGATTTCTCTTATCCATTGCTACAACTATGATTGGGAGATTGAGAAAATGGATGTTAAGACTGCGTTCTTGCATGGAGATCTTGAAGAAGAAATTTATATGCAACAACCTACAAGTTTTGAGGTAAAAGGAAAAGAACATTGGGTTTGCATATTAAAGAGGTCTCTTTAAGGTCTTAAACTATCTCCAGAATGTGGTATCAAAAGTTTGATTCATTTGTTTTGAAATTGGGTTTTGTTAGAAGTGAGGAGGATCACTATGTTTACATTTATTGTATTGGTGATTCTATACTGGTTATTGCTTTGTATGTTGATGACATGTTATTTTTTAGCAATACTAAGGGTATGATCAGTGAGCTTAAAGCCCAACTTTTAGGTGCATTTGAGATGAAGGATCTTGGTGCTGCAAGGTATATTTTGGGAACGAAGATCAAGAGGGACAGAGTTAACAGAAAGATTTGGTTGTTACAAAGTAAGTATGTGAATACTATTTTGTAGAGGTTTAGTTTGCAGGATTATAACATAGTTAGAGTTCCTTTACCCATTGGTACTAAGCTTTCATTAGATATGTGTCCAAAGACTAAGGATGATCTTGAGGATATGTCTAATGTGCCATATGCTAGTGTTGTAGGGAGTTTGATGTATGCAATGGTTTGCACTAGACCAGATATTGCCCAAGCAGTGGGAGTTTTGAGAAGATTTATGTCTAACTCTGGTAGACAACATTGGAAGTATGCGAAAAGGTTTGTTTAAATATCTTGCAGGTACTCCTAATCATTGTTTGGTTTATTCTAGTACTGATAGTGCTAATAAATCTTTGCACATACAGGGTTTTGTTGATGTAGATTGGACAAGTGACTTGGATAGTCGAAGGTCCACTAGTGGCTATGTGTTTACTCTATTTGGAGGTGCAGTGAGTTGGATGAGTAAGAGATAGCCCACAGTTTCTTTGTCCACCATAGAAGTAGAGTATATGGCTGCAACTCATGTCTCTAAGGAGGCAGTTTGGTTGAGGAGACTGTGTACAGGTATTGGTTTTGATTGCAGGAACATTTAGATTGGTTGTGATAGCCAGAGTGCTATCTATTTGGTAGGAACTAAGCATGTTGATGTTCAATATCACTTTGTTTGAGAGTTGATTGGAAATGGAGAGATTGAGTTGAAGAAGATAAACACTTAGGAGAATGTTGTAGATTCATTGACCAAGCCTGTGAGCATAGAGAAGTTCATATGGTGCAGAGAGGCCATGGGCCTTATTTCTAGTTCCTGATTATTTTCATTTGATTTCCTATGGGTTGATTTAGAATGTATAACGTCAAGTACCTTGTAAATCCCATTATTGTATTATTCCATTTATTATTTGTAATTATCCATAAAGGATGTACAAGTTTCATTGGCAGAAGTAAAAATTATTTACTATCCATGGTAATTATGAAGTTATTACATGGTAAGTCCCAAAGTTACTAGCAGTAGTTACGGGATGTCATTTACTATGGTAAATGGTAATTGGTCAAAGTGGGGTGCACATGTGGAGGAATAATCTATTTTTAGTGTTATGACGCATGTCATAGATGATGTAAGAAGGTGTAAGAGATTCTATGACAACTGTAAGTTGTCATAAGAATCTATAACACTTATAATAGCATATGACACATCATAAGATGCTATAAGTGGCTATTTTTGGCCCCAAGGCATTCAAGCTTGGATGGGCACATTTTTCCAAGTGTAGGATGTATGTATGACAACATTTATGACCCCGTAAGAGCCTATTCTTGGATATGGATGCCCAAGGTTGTATTGTTGACTCTTGACAAGTGTTATGGGCTTGTAAGAATTCATTTAATGTAAATTCTATATAAACCATAGCATAGTAGATGAGATATATAACAATTTACAAGTACCCAGGTTCTATCGGAGTCAAGGTTGAAGGACAGAGGAAGTGAATGTATTTGTAATCTCCTTTTGTGAAGATAATACAACTTGGCCTCTTTTCTTGGTGGAGTTTTTTACCCGCAAAGGTTTTCTCCACATTAAACACTTGTGTTATGTGCTCCATTCTACTTTTGGTATATTTCTATATTTTGGGTTTATGTTTTGTTACAATCTCCATTGTTAATAGCACATGGTTAAAGATTGCTGAAATTTATCTCGAATCAGATTTCCATTGAAGTAGTGTCGCTTTCATTTCTAACACTTTTTGAACTTGAAGAACAATGTGTTAAAGTGGTGGAATGTATTACGGAACACTAGAGTCAAGTGAAGAAGTTATTTGACAAAAAGGCAAAATCTCAAAATTTCTGGGTTGGTGATTAGGTCTTGTTGTGGGACAAAAGAAGAGAGCCTAAAGGAATGCACATGAAATTTGATTCCCGTTGGAGAGGTCCCTTTGTCATTCACTAGCTCTATGGTGAAAATAGTTTTTTGCTAGAGTATCAAGATGCAACACCTTTCTTGCTGCCACATAGTGGAAAACATTTGAAGTTTTTCTCACAATGAAGCAACAGATAAGTTTGTAAATATTTGTATAGTTTTGAGTCTTTTTATTTTGAGTCATTTTGTGCCTTTTTGTTGCATTTATTAACTCTATAGCCCAATGAATGGATGAAGGCACTTAGAGACTAAAGTTATTCTCCCTTTGATTATTTCAACGGATGATCAAAGGAAGCTCTCCAGTTAGAGCTAGTTGTTATCCTCAAATTCAGCTACGTTCAATTTGTGGGATGACCCTTACAAAACTTGTCCATTTTGTATCCCACAACTCTAAATTCATTAAATAAGGCAATCAAAATTGACTTTGTGTACATTCCCCTAGGCTTAGTGAGTCCACCTGAGTGATGTCTTGTGTCAGTTTCTTGAAATTTGCCAAATAGTTCAAGTTGCAATTTTGAGATTTTCAAGTGTTAGAACATTTTTGTTAAAACATGTAGGGGTGGTAAATTTTGTCACCAATGCATGTTAGTTTCCTTGTCTCATGCAAGGGCAGAAAAATTTGCCACCCCTACATGTTATCCCCACAAATGAATGCGTGGGCGGTGAATTTCACCACCCGAGCAACATTCACTTCACTTCAAGTGTAATTAATGCACACTAAGTTGGGGAATTCAAATGTTTTATTTTTATTATTTCTTTTGTTTTCTCTTTTTGTGAATGTTCTGTGTCTAAAGTAAAGCTTTGAGCTTTCTACACGTGTAAAACTAAGTGGATTCATTTGGGGTTCTTGACCTTGGTCTTCATGGTTTTTCCATTTTATTTACCAAGGGTTTCTTTGTTTCCTGGTTCGTCTTTGTCTTTTTCATTTTTCATGTGTTTGTTTTTTGCATTAGGATTTCATTGTGTTGATTGTATGTTGCTATATGTTCGTACTTTCATTACCCTAGTTTTTGTTTTTCTCTGTTAAGATTTTCTTATCTTTTTTGTTGAGAATTTACCATCAGTTTTTCATTGTTTCATTGTCATTGAAATCCTTTTTGAATGACATTTTTTGCTATGTTGTTTTCCTTGATATAGTAGCAGAATTTGCCACTATTTTCATTCATACCATACTAGTGTTAAACGTTGATGTTTTTCCTTTGGATGGTTGGAAATTTTCACTGATGATTCTTTTTCCTTCGAAGTTTATCCTTGATGCAATGGTAGTGAAAAACATTGACCTTACACCAAAGATAAAGTGTGCCTAGATACATGGGCGGAGAAAAATGTCGGCCCTGTAGAACTTGAACCTACTTGTCTCATGCATGAGTGGCAAATTTCATCGTTGATGCATGACTTAGAATTTTTACCCAATATGCATGAGCGGTGAAATTTATCACCCATACAAAAGACTTTCCTATTGTTGATATGTAAGGGTGATAAACTTCACCGTCCATACATATTGATCTCATGCTGACCCTTTTTGTTGATATTTAGTGGCAAAATTTCCACTGCCCATACATAGGGTTTTATACTTCCACAAATATCACATGCAGAGGTGTCATAATTCACCACTTGATCACTTGCCAAGTTCTACCTCATATGTAAGGGAAGTAAATTTTGCCGCCCTTGCACAAAAGCAATATAAACCTACATGCAAGAGCACTGATTTTTGCCTCCCTTTCATATCTCACCCAAATTTCTCTAACTCTAGGAAATTTTTCCTTTTTTTAACCATTACCTGCTTTCTCTCTATTTCTTGCCTTTATCTCACTCTAGCCCTGCAAAGCTTATGTTATTGCCCTGAATTTTCTTGTCATTGCATATTCCAATTGCCATATTTTCCTAACATTGCAAAAGCATGAATCTTGTGTTGCAATTTCTTCTACATGCTTCTCAAGATCCTTTTTCTCAACAGAGATTGTTGAGCTTCAGATGACTGATCCATCCCCAAAAAAGTCTAAAGCCAAGAAGTATAAATACCAGGGAGTTTTTATGGTAACATCTGTGACATCCAATGTGGATGAGATATAGGACACTGAAATTGGTCATGCGGACATGGTCAAGTTTGTAGAAAGAACACAGAAGCAACTTCTCAGTCATGCTATGATACGTATTGTAGAAATTAATATTGACTTAGTGGCTACCTTCCTTGTTGCAACACATAATCTCGAGTTTGTTCTTCAAGTGGCGACACATTACAATAAGGATAATAGGAGTGTTAGTGATGCCAATGGAAATGTGATCATAAGACTGGACCGAGAATTCTTAAACAAAGCCTTCATATGTCCTAGCATTGATTCATGTGTAAAGATTGACTTTGATATTTCACAGAAGGAATATGATAAGGATCCTAAGGCTGTAAAGAAGGTAATCAATACCAAATGGTTGAGTTGTATGAGGCCAATTCTCTCAAGATGGCCTAGAAGCTTTCCACAAAGTGATTTTATCGAAGAGGTCAGTGACTTGATTACTCTTCTGAACAGAGTAAGAGGACTCCCTACATCTTCCACCTTTCATGAATGGATGTACTTGTACATCAGGGTCATAATGAAAGGAAGGCAACAAATATTCTAGGGAGAGAAAATCAACAATACTATTCACAAACAACTCACAAAGTTATCAATTTCATCTAAGTTCTACATGACCTCATATCTTGTTTAGGATGCTACCTCGATGAGGAGTTTTCTAGGTTTAACATCAGAGGGAGATTAGAGGTTGGTACTGATTTGTCACCTAACTCTATATTCTCTCATGCAGGAAGTGACAAGTGTATCAACAATTGAACCAATTACAATGATATTTATAATCGATTCTCTACTTATTTTACAATGCACAACTACCTTCGAATAACATACAATGAATTTAAATTTATGTTTCTTTTAACCAAAAAGCAAGAAAAGATGATGCTTTTGACCATAAAGCTTAAAAAGGTAATTATATACTTCTACAATAAATAAATTTTATGAGAAGTTCAAAGACTTCAAATAACACTTCAATGAAACAGTAAAGAATTTCTTAGGTATAATATAACCACCACCACAAAACATTCACTAAAAGATAATAGAATAACCACTATCAATATATTCAACATAAGAAGAATAACACCCAAACATTCATAATTCAAAGTTTATTTCTGCCTGAACTTCACCACATGTATCTTCTATATTAAAGTAATTGAACAGAAAAGAGCACAACAAAGCTTTTTGTCTTAATTGGGAATCAAAGTTGGCCAAAAAGATCCCTACTTCGTGCTTGAGCACACACACATATATAGTTTTCATATAATAATTGTCTTTCAAGAGAATGGTTTCTTGGAGACAACCACTTTTAAAATTATATAATAATAAGTCTTGAAAATAAGTTCCCATAACCAAATATAAAGAAAGAACATAAAACAAAGAAAGTGATCATGCCACCGCACTTTCTCCATACTTGGGGTCTTCAACGCTTCCGCCATCTTGTTCTCTTATGTCATTAAGCTTTCCTATGCCTTTATCCTTGCCTTGTATTCTTGGTACTTGGTGATAATGGAAGTGATATTCTTACTACCAGGTGTAGTGGTGATCTGCATTCTGGTTCTCCATCTAGCTAGCATTTTCTCTACATCAACCATCTCTTGGTAATCATCATCACTCTCAGTTTTAAATGAATTGAGGTAGACTTGCATATGACCTAGCTTTCTCAAAGACTCCCCATTGACAATTTTAGGATTAGCTATCTCCTCATTGAATACTTCTTTGAACTTCAAAGTTTAATCCTTAATATCTAATAGATTTTCCCCAAACTCATCTGTAAGATCTACCTTCAAGAGATCACAATTCTTTTTAATTTTGATTAAGATCTCAAGATGTTGATTCACTACCTTATTGATCTCTTCAATAAATCCATCATATATTGATAATTTCCATTCTAGCGTGTCGGTCCAAGATGGATCTATATCCTTTGGACCATTGATTACCCTTTCATTAATTAGAAATAGAGAATCCATGGCTACCAATTCTGAGACTTCCTTCGAAAGCACATACATGTTGCCTTGTTCTTTCCTTACCTAGTGAAGCTCACTAACTAACGCTTTCCTCTTCTTAGATACTTGAGCAAAGAACTGTACAAAATTTCCAAGGTAAAATAGAGCTTCACAGGAAAGTTTCTCCATTGATTCATTGATAGCCTTAGCAAAATTTAAATTCCTCCTTATTTGTTACATTGTACTAGAATCAACTCCTTTGACATTAGAACTGGAGGCTTCATGAGAGGTAGGGGTCATAATGGATGTATAAAGTTACTCAAAGAGAGAACTTGAGACTGCAATTTCAAATTTTCTTTTTTTTCTTCTTTCACTCTCTCAATCAAAGCACTGACAAAATAATTTGCATGATACACATCTCCTTCGAGAGTAGAGGGACCCATGTCTATATGACTTATCTTATAATCAACCTCAATTATTTCATTTTCATTCAAATCCTTAACCAGTTCTGCAATCTCCAACATTTGATGACCAGAAATAGTGTCAGTCACCATTATTAACATTCTCTTAGCCTTTTTGGGCTTCGAGGTACTCTACATTAGCTTGGCTTCTGTGTCAACTTCCACTATCATTGTTGGAACATTCTTTCTTTTCTTTTCAACTACCTTTTTTAACCATCTAGGAGAGGATGTCACCATACTAGTATCTTTATTGCTCAGAACTGTTTTATCTTGGTTAACTAAAGGAACAAAAATAGACACATCTTCATCCATGGGAGAAGAAGACACTTCAAACAACAGAGGACAAGAACCATCATCTAAAATTTGTTGAAAGATATAATTTGAATCTGCCAACATTGGTTTTGCTTGATCAAATTTTCTTTTTGGGGTAGATAGAGGCAAATTGTCTTGTTCACAAGTTGATTTCAACTTTGCAACTTCATCTGGTCTTTCACCATCTCCTCCAAACTGTGAATTAGTTTTAGACTATGTTGCTTCATGAATCCTAGGAGTAGCATGAACACCAGAACTTTGTGTAGACCCCTGTGCTTTACTTCTAGATCCTCTTTTCTCATAAGGAGAGCCTGCATGTCTATGCCATTTACCTAGTAGCCAATTCTCTATCCTTTTCTATACCATGTGATGCAGGAGCATCCAAGGTGCAAGAGCAATCTTGCATCAACCAAAAAAAAATGTTGTTTCTTTTCAATAAGGGATAAATTTGGTAGGGTTACTATTTTTAGTAAGTTTGTATTTGTGCACGGTTGGATATAAAATCTTACACGGACCTCTAAAATGGTGAATTGAAGCTAATGATGAAGAAATCACTTCAATATCATTTGTCATTTGTGAGATATTAAAATTTAAAATTCCAAAAATCCTATTGAAATATTTAAAGTCAAATTTGAGGCACTTAGAGGCTTCAGATGGCCCTGAAATTTGGTGGGAAACCTAAGCAGTCTACCTTTAGGTATTGCTTGTGCACAGCCATCTTTTTGAGAGCTTTCCAAAAAGGTATTATAATTGAAAATCCAATTGTCGAATCGAAGGTTATGGCCCCATGAAGTTGACCTATTTTTGGAGAGAGATGCAAATTTTGAAATTAAGCTGGTGGCTACCAAAAGGGCTATATATGACCATTTTTGGGAACCCTTGGGGTAGTAGAGTTAAGGGGGAAGGTGTAGAGTCAAGAAAAGGTGGGAAAATAGAAACCCTACTTGATTTGGGGTTACAGAAGGCTGAAGATTCCAAAGTCTTGAGAGAAGGAGCTTTAATGTGTTGTAGCCTGTAGGGGATTCATCCTCTGATTGTATTTGAGCTTCTATAATGTAATGTTTTTCCCATATTAATAAAATATCATTCTATTTTTTGTGTACAATTTCTGTTATTGTGTGTTTTATGATTTACCCCCTTCATCACCATGGTAGAATGCAATTTCAAATCCACAACCTCCTTCTCTAACCAATTTATTCTAGGAAGGGGTTTTGAAACCAATATTTGATATTCAACATCAATGATTTCTGAATTATCTTAACACCATCTATGATTTGGATTGGAAGACTAAAGTCCTGAATATGACTCAATGAGTCAATGTGTGTCTCATGCAATCTTATCTCTGAACCTCTTTGTCATTAGCACAATCTTCTTAGAAATCTTCCAAATGAGAAAGATGCTCATAAGAACCAGACCCATGAAAATTATGTTGCACATAATTCTTACTATCAAAATGTGTTCTCAAAGATAAGGAATGAAAATTAAATTCACTCAAAGCATGCTCTGCCCCTTTAGCAACATCATTAGTTTTCCAAGTGTAAGAGGATAGCGTTAATGGGAAAGCATATCCTTTCTTCCTCATGCTTTGGTATTTAACATTAACAACAAACATTTGTCTACAAATTTCTATAAAAACAAGATAATCACTTGCATAATGAGGCAATTTTGTCAAGGCCTTTTCATAACCCCATATATGCAGATAGGTGAATCTATAAAATTGTATGTAAAAACTTCCAAACTCCATAATCAAGGCAGTAGCCTCAGGAGAAATTTTGAGTTTTGGGTTTCGTTCTAACTTCCTCACAATAAACATTAGAAAAGCATCATTTATATGGTAGAAATCTTTCATACCCACTTCTCTAGTAAGATGAGGGAAATAGTTGTACATAGGTGTGTCTAGTGTTAATGACCCTTGAGGCCTCAACCCTGCCCAAACAACCTCTTGACTGGCTAGAATGTACACCAAGTATGAACACATATGAAAGGAGGTAGTTTGCTAAAATTTAGCCAATTGTTTATTCAGATGAAAACTAATAATCTCAGACCAGTTAATGAATTGGTTCTCACTACATATCAATAGGATAAACTGACACATCCAGTATTCGAAAGAGTCTATAGTTGCATTCCCAACCATGCAATGCAATAAAGTAATAATGTCATAAATTTCATCTTTAAAATGAGACCTTTTCAATTTAGGAGGCAATTGGGACTTACCTCTCTTTTTAGACTTCAACCAACTCCTCCCAATTGAATTCATGCTCCAATCCTTGTTTGCTTTGAAGAACCTTAATCCCTCTTCAATAGACATTTCCTCAAAGTTCTCTTTTCTAGGAATCCTCAATGCATGAGAGATAACTGCGGAATTAACCTTCACTATTACTAAACCATCCTTGGCCTTAATTTCTTGAGTCTCTAGGATATACCTTTGTGTGCATGCAATCACCAAATCAGTACTTTGTACGGAAATCAGGAAAACTCCAGTATGTGCCAAACTGCTCAACAAAAGCTTCTTTACGAAAGGTGATTTATCAGCTTGTTGCAAATGGGTCTAGAAATCTGCTAAGTTGATATGCCTGAGCTTGGTGTCCTTCAAACTAGCCTAGCTATTCTCAATGCTTGAAGAATGAGGGGCTCCATGGTATTTGTATTTCATCCCCAACCATAAGAGCATAAACACAAGGAAGAATTCAATATGCTTTCAATGAATTAGGGCAAGGAGTAGAAGATAGTGCAGCAAAATGACTCAGAGAAAATATCACCATCCTAAACAAATATACTAATGCCATTATTCAAACATGATGTGCTTTGATGTTCAATAAATATGGCATTAAACTCCTGACTCAAGAGAATGACACCGTGACTGCACGCCCTTCAAAAGTTTCAAAAACACATCTACCTGATGTGTTGTGCAATGCATTAAATGAGAAGAGAACACCTTGAAAAGTGGAAAAAGATTCAATGTCATGGAGTCGCTGAAAACCCAAACCTTAGAGCCACAAGTTGGAGGTTATGAAGTTTTGAGAACCCCTGACTGACCAACAACATAGAGACTACAAAGTCAGTGGGGCAACTTTAACAAAAGGAAGACTAAGTCAGGAGGTTAGGAGGTTAAGGAACTTTAGAACTTTGTGACTTTGGGTATGAAAACTAATAAACCTACGACTTAGTTACAAAGACTTATAAAATTGCGACTTGACAAGGATAAACAATGGAGGAAAAGAACCATCATCTGTAATTTGTTGAAAGATAGAATCTGAATATGCCAACATTGGTTTTGTCTGATCAGATTTCCTTTTTGGGGTAGATAGAGGTAAATTGTCTTGTTCACAAGTCGATTTCAACTTTGCAACTTCATCTAGTCTTTCACCATCTCCTCCAGACTATGAATTAGTTTTAGACTATATTGCTTTATGACTCCCAGGAGTAGCACAAACACTAGAACATTGTGAAGACCTTGGTTCTTTACTTCTAGATCATCTTTGCTCATAAGAAGAGCTTGCATGTCTGTACCATTTCCCTAGTAGCCAATTCTATGTCCTTTTCAACACCATGGCAAAATGCAATTTCAAATCCACAACCTCCTTCTCTGACCAATTTATTCTAGGAAGGGGTTTTGAAACCAATATTTGATATTCAACATCAATAATTTCTGAATTATCTTCAACACCATCCAAGATTTGGAATAGAAGACTAAAGGCCTGAATTTGACTCAATGTGAGTCTCATACAATCTCTTCTCTGAACCTCTCTATCACCAGCACAATCCTCCTAGAAATCTTCCAAATGAGAGCTATGCTCATAAGAACCAAACCCATGGAAATTTTGTTGCACATAATTCTTACTATCAAAATGTGTTCTCAAAGATAAGGAATGAAAATTAAATTCACTTAGAGCATGCTCCACCCCTTTAGCAACATCATTTTTTTTTCAAGTGTAAGAGGATAGCATTAATGGGAAAGCATATCCTTTATTTCTCATGCTTTGGTATTTAACATTAAGAAGAGACATTTGTCTACAAATTTCTAGAAAAATAAGATAATCAATTGCATAATGAGGAAATTATGTCAGGGCCTTTTCATAACCACTTATTTGTAGATAGGTGAATCTGTCAAATTGTATGTAAAAATTCCAAACTCCATAATCAAGGCGGTAGCCTCAAGAGAAATCCTGAGTTCTAGGTTTCTTTCTAACCTCCTCACAATAAACAATAGAAAAACATCATTTATACAAAGGAAATATTTCATACCCACTTCTCTAGTAAGTTGAGGGAAATAGTTGTACACATGTGTGTCTAGTTATAATGACCCTTGAATCCTCAACCCTACCCAAACAACCTCTTGATTGGCTAGAATGTAAACTAAGTATGAACACATATGAAAGGAGGTAGTTTGCTAAAATTTAGTCAATTGTTTATTCAGATGAAAACTAATAATCTCAACCTAGTTAATGAATTGGTTCTCACTACATATCAATAATATAAACTAACACATCCAATATTCAAAAGAGTCTATAGTTGTATTCCCAACCACGGGATGCAGTAAAGTAAACTTCAACTTACCTCTTCAATTTAGGAGGCAATTGGGACTTACCTCTCTTTTTAGACTTCAACTAGTTCCTCACAATTGAATTCATGTACCAGTCCTTGTTTTCTTTGAAGAACCTTAATCCCTCTACAATAGAAATTTCCTCAAAGTTCTCTTTTCCAAGAATCCTCAATGTACGAGAGATAACTGCGGAATTAACCTTCACTATTACTAAACCATCCTTGGCCTTAATTCCTTGAGTCTCTGGGATGTACCTTTGCACGCATGTAATCACCAAATCAGCACTTTGCATGGAAGTCAAGAAACCTCTAGCGTGTGCCAAACCACTCAACAAAATCTTCTCTATAAAAGGTGATTTATCAGCTTGTGGCAGACGGGTCCAAAAATCTATTAAGTTGATATGCCTGAGCTCATTATCCTTCAAACTACCCCAACTTCTCTCAATGTCTGAAGAATGAGGGGCTCTCTGGTATTTGTATTTTATCCCCAACCATAGGAATATAAACACATGGAAGAATTCAACATGCTTTCGATGAATTATGGCAGGGAGTAGAAGATAGTGCAACAAAATGACTTAGATAAAATATCATCATCTCGAACAAATATACCAATGTCATTATTCAGACATGACATGCCTTGATGTTCAATAAATATGGAGTTAAATTCCTGCCTTGAGAGAATGACACCATGACTTCACACTCCATTCAAAATTTCTAAAAAGACATCTACCTGATGTGTCGTGCAACGCATTAAATGAGAAGAGAATGCCTTAAAAATTTGAAAAACCTTCAATGTCACAAAGTTGTTGAAAACCCAAATTTTAGAACCACAAGTCAAAGGTTATGAATTTTTGAGAACCCTCGACTAACTGACAACATAGAGACTACAAAGCGAGCAGGATGACTTTAAGAAAAGGAAGACTAAGTCAAGAGGTCGGGAGGTCAGGAGGTTGAGGAACTTTAGAACACCGTGACTTCGGTTATGAAAACTAAGAAACCTGCGACTTAGTTACAAAGACTTAGAAACCCATGACTTGACAAGGATAACCCAAAGACAACTAAGGAAATTTAAATTTTAATGGGTAAACCAAGAACTTAAGACTTGAAAGAATGTTAAAATTTGACATGACACTAAATTTGAATTTAGGGTAACACCTGTATACCAGTATTGTCCTCAGTTAACCCTTGATGGATAAATTCATCACTTTAGGAGGGTGAATGATGCATTCTTTGCTATTTTCTTGTGTCTATTTGATCTTCAATTAGAACAAAAGAGAGTTTCTGATGAGGCTTGCTCATTGGTTAATAGATATGGTTTTATGTACTTACAATTTCCCATTGTCACTTATCTGAGGGTTAGCTATTTTCTTCGGTATCCTTACATGCTGCCAAGGTATCCAAGCGACAAAATTATACTCATGGAACTATGTAGGAAAATCATAGTTATGCATAGTAAGAAAACAGAGTTGAAGAAACCTAGTTTCAGATCCCAATTGAGATTAAGGCTAAAGCCATTGAGTCTGAGATACAGTTGGTTACCATGAAAGTCTAAAAGAAGAGAGTTCATTTTGATTTCAGAGGAGTAAAAGATAATATCAGAAAGAAATCTTTGACTCATGTGCCTATGGTAGAAGATATTTGGGCTAACCTCTAAATGGTGGAGGAAATCAGAAAAATGAATTATTGTCACTTGAATCTGAGTCAATTTGAGGAACTAGAGCTGGCTGATATTCTTGATGGTATGATAGATGATGGCAACATCTTATGTCGGTGAGAATATTGAGGGTTCTTCATTGCTGACAATTAAATAGTCGAAGAAAGAAGTTACTTCAATTCAACAAAGATTCCAACCAATATTAGCAAACACAAATGTATGGTTGGGATGTAAAGGAATTATTTTGAAAGACTTTAGAACTGGTCTAAAGAGGAAACCCAAGAACAAACACGTAAGAAGGCCAAGCTGAGGATGAAAAATAAAAGTGATGTGCCTAGCCCAAGTACTTGACTACAAAGCCCAAGATCAAATTTTCTTCAAAGGATGGAAAGGAAAAAGTAGTTGAGGAAGGGCCATCTACTGAACAGATAGTTGTTGAAGAACTAACTATTGAGGAGCTAGCTACTGAAGAAATATCTTTAGAGGAAAGAGAAGAGATTGAACAAGAAGCAGAACAAGAAGAAGAATAGGAACAACATGGAGAACCCACAGTGTTGAGCCTTAGAAAGAAATTTCACAAGAGCCACATGTTTCTTCTCCTTTGAACACTTTTTTAGTTTCTCCTTCTATGCCTAATGTTTTAGTTACCCCAATTATTCTAATTGTTATTCAGTCTTCTGGGTCTCTTTTGTTCTTGCATTCATCTCCATCCAAGGCCACTGTTGATAGTCTCAAGTAGAATTTGGAAACTCTTTTTGGTTCTTCTTCCTCTTTTCCTAGTCTATCCTCACCTTCATTTGATATAGATACTCAAACCAATTTTGAATAGCTTATGACTAGTTCTGAGAAAAATCCAAGATTTAATGTTCCTGGTGCCATTTTTACAAACACTAGGACACAATTGTAACTTCAACTTTCATGGGTGCAGCTCCTTCCACACCATCTATGGATTCTAATCTAGATGCAAATTTGTTAGCACTTCCTCCCTATCTCCCATCACATACTCTGAAGAGAAAGAAATGAGCTATCTCTCCATACGACTTTGACTTTGAGAAATTGACACCTATAAAGGCCAAGACCAAGAAAAAGCTAAGGACTATTTTGAGGATACTTGAAGACAAGGTTCATAAATATGAAGAGATAGCTCAGCCTCTGTCTGATGTAACTATTGAGGAGTTTAATATGAATGATTATTCAATTTCAAGAATAGAGCTAGGAAAGTTCACTCATGAGAGTGCTAAAGCTAATGTTCAATCAACTTTGAATTCTCTAATTGTAGAGTTTGATCATGAGAAGAAGATGAAGGATCAGTACAAGGCAAGAGTAGAATAGTTAACTATAGTGCTATAGAAAATAACCTTCTCCTCTAAATTAGTGGAACCTATGGCTATCACTATTAAAGATCATATAATTCAGAAAGTTAAAAAGATACATACAAGAGTTAGAGTGGTTGGGAAATTTCTAGATAGGATGTTGGCACAAGGGTCACTTCTTTTGACAACTTTTATGGAAAGAAGAGATAAAATGGGAAATATAATGGTAGATTTAGATGAAGTAGTTGATACTTTATTTCAATAACACTAGGAATTGGAAGAAAGATTAGAAGATTGGATGAAAATGAAGAAGCTGAAGTTGAAAACTTGGTAGAAATTGGGATTGTTCCCAATTGGGAAGCATATGTAGAAACCAAAGAGGTTTTGATTCACCGGATCAATGTTCTAAAATAATTAATCAAGGACTTGTAGAGTGCATGGGAAGGTGGTGAAGATAATGATGTTAATCTTCTCAACAAGTTTGAAGAGTTTCCATGCAAGCTACTAGATGATAAACATAAGTGTCTTTCTATAGAGCAGTGGTGCAAGAATTCGATAGCATGATTCAAAAAGAATTTGAGGAACAAAATTTTTTAGTGTCTTCAATGGATAAGCTATTGGAATATCAGTTGACTTTGGATAATCTTAAAGAAAACTTGGGGAGGCACGAGAAGGAAGCTACCACCATGAGAGATTCAATAACTAGAGCTCTTGCTATTTCAAAACATTCTTCTGGGCCAAAACTCATTGAAATACAAGAAGCAATGAAGATGTATGAAGAGTTCATGAAGGATGGTAGAGATGATTGATCGTGCCCTAGTATATTTTTCAAGTAGTTTTCATGCTTTATGTTTTTAGTTTTGGATATATTACATGTACTTTTTCAATGTGTAATTACATGTAAAAGCAGAGAAAGTCCTAAATTAATTTGGACTTCTATGTTGAATAAGTCAAAGTAGTTATAGTTTTCCTATTTTTTCTCTAAGCCTCTCACTATAAATAAAGAAGGTATCTTTTGTAATAGATACCCTTTTAATCTTTGAAGAGAAGCTCTGCCAATTTGGTGAAGCATATTTGAAACTTTGTGTTGAAAGTGCAAATCAAGAACTTATCAATAAAAGAAGTGAATTTGTCCCCAACTTTTGTTTTGGGAATACATTTGTTCTATGAAAGAGTGTTCTTATGTCTCTCTATTCATATTATCTTGAAGTTGATTTGTGGGTTAAGAGTAAATAAAATTTAATATTGGTAAACTTTGTGTTATCGTTTTATCCTTGGAGATATAGGTTTTTTATATGAGTGTGGTTGAGAGATTACAGACTTTGTGCCACAAGTATCATCTATATTCTTGTAAGTTTGTGGTGTTCCAAGTTAATAGTCTTTGAGCTATAATTTGTTACAAGGATTATTTAAGTGAAATCATTGTAGAAAGTGGCAGAAGACTTTGTGCTTCTGCAGATTTTCTAGTTACTTTTATGTGCTAGTATATTTCCTATTATTCTTTCATCTAACGAAATTGTATATTGGTTATTATTGCTACAATTAGTATTATTTAGTTCCTTACTCACTGTAATCATGAAAAGTCTCTATTGTAAGTTGTTTCTCTTATTCTAAAAAAAGAGAATATGTTAATGGAAACACCCACCTAGATAATCATAGTGTAAATAAGCATAGTTTAATCATTAGTTGATTCAGACAACAATAAGAAGGGAGCCTCCCCTTTCTGAGAGGAGAGATTTAATCATATCATACTTGGTTGATATAACCATTTTGTCCTCATTTTGTTGAGAACAAAATATTCACCTGACAGTTTTTGGCGACTCTACTGAGGAATGAACACGTAACCAAGAGCCTCACACTTTTGGTTGAAGTATACCAGCCCCATTGCTTGTAATAGGTTTTTGTATTGTTTATCTTTTGTATTTTGAATTGCATTCTGGCAAAACTGAGGTATACATGAAGCAGAAGAGCACAAGGATTCATAGATCCTATTTTTGAGTTGATGCAACAACGTAATTTCAATCTTCTACCTACGAGATCTCTTCTTTAGCATACATGGAGTTTTTTGCCTGCTAATGTGAGATCTCCTATACCAAGTGAAGCTTCAAGTGCTCATAGAACTCCACCTATTGTAAAACTTCAAAGGTTTGTGATTCCTCCATTTGACTAGAACACAATGGCTCTTCCCCCTCCTCCAGGTCCATGGGGTAATGCCTTCAGGCCACTGAATTTGGCTCAACCATTACATGACTTACCTTGGATTTCAAGGAAAAATTTCCCTAAGTTCCATGGTGATGGAAAAGTTCACCCTAATGATCACATTGCTGCTTTTTATATTTCTTGTGTTGTTTTGGGAGTTGAACATGAAGATGTGTCTATAATATTGTTTGTTGAAATACTTCAGGGTGTAGCTATAGATTGGTTTTATCACCTTCCATCACAAGTCATCACTGGATGGAATATTCTCTGCACCAAGTTTGAGGCTAGGTTCAAGCCTGTGGAGGATGCACATGCACTATTATCTTAGCTTACACAAATGAAGAAAGAGTCGTAAGAACCCATGTTTGAGTTCATTGCAAAATTCAATAAGTTGATAAATAGGATTTCAGCCAGTGCTCAGTTGACAAAAGAAAATCAAAAGTGTTTCTTCATAAACACACTATTGCTGGAGGTAAGTTTTCTTTTACGAAGGGCTGGTCCAACTAACTTGGTAGTTGCCCAAAGTCTAGTAATAGAGATTGAGGATGATCTAATCCTTGTTGGAAAGATAAGGAAAGACATAAACAGAGTTAGAGGATATGTTAAGAACCCGTGTTTAACCCTTCTCTTTACTTTGTTAGTATATTACATTTGGATGCATATGCTTTGTAAGTCATCCCATGAGCATATTGTATTATCCCACATTCATGGGAAGTAATAGTTTTTTAGATTAGACTTAGTATATAAGTACGTGTTGAGGCCAATGAAGGCACCCATGAATTTATTGTATGAGCTTGCTCAAAGGAGGTTGCCCCCTTGAAGTGGCCTATGATCAATAAATTCCTTCTGTGCTTCTGCTATTCATATCTATTTCTATTATTTCATACATTTTTCATTATATTGTTGCAGGAGGTTCCTCTCATCTGGTATCAGAGCACTTTCTTGGGCTCGCTGGGTGGAATTTCTTTCAAATTTTTTTTGCAGTGGCCTTCAAGTGCTGTGATTATTGTAGTATTTCTTTTTTTACATATGTATTGTTCATTTCAATTGTAGGTTCGGATTAGGGAATAATTCCTATCCGCTTAACTATGGGAAGTGCTTGGGCATAGCCCTAAAACTCATTGTGAGGAGTACCATAGGAACCCTGAACTAGCTGGCCCATTAAGAGGACCTACCAGTGAAAAGGGCAACAGACCCTACCTGATTGACTAGTTCCCATCCATGAGGTAAACCAAGAGCTATCATTTGTGGCAAAGGAGTTGTCAATTTTACTTGAGTTGTGGAGTGAGGGGTACTGCTCCAATACGCAAGCCGTTAGACAACATTGGTAGCTGAGTGAATCCCTTGAACCTTTAGGAAGTTGAACATACCTGGGGCCCATATCTATTGATAGTTGGTAAATCACAGATTGAATCTGCCCACAATAGTTGTTAGATAGTCTACAGAAAAAAAATCTATTTTTTTGCCATATCTTCCTTTCTTTAGCTCCGTTTCCTCTCAAACTCTGCTGGAACCCCTAAAATTCCATTCTGCATATTTCCTTCTTTGAGGACCCTATCCCAAATTCCACTTATCAAAGCTAGAAATACCATATTTGTCTATTTTTAGGGTTTGCCATAACTTCTTCGATTCTCACCCATTAGCCTTCAAATCTTGCCATAGTGTTCATTTCATATTTCTGGTCCTTTGTCCCTCTTGGAAAAATTTTCCCATTCATTCACCTTGCTTCTAAAATCCTCATTTTCTTCTCCCTTTTCCCTCAAAAAGTGTCCAAAACCTAGTCAAACCCCAATTACCCATCAGAGTTTTTCCCAATTCCAAATTTTCCTTTACTGAAAAAGTTTCTATTTTTGTTTTTCTACCCATTCCAAAAAAAAAATCTGAGTTATAGTTGTCACCTACGTAGGAGCTAAAAACATGGAGGATGAACTTGCATCTCTCAAGACTAAACTTGAAGATCTAGATGAAAAAATCCTCGACCTCAATCTTTAGCATTCAGCCATGAACAATAGGCAGCAACCAGACTCTTCTGCAAACACTGGGTTCTCTTCTTCTAGTAATTTTCATGGGCCGAAACTTGATTTTCCTCACTTTAATGGCGATGATCTGACTGGATGGATATACCGGGCAGAACAATATTTCAGTCTGCATAATACTTTTGATGTCAACAAAGTCCCCCTTGCATCCTTTCATTTGGAACATGAAGCCCTTCAACGGTTTTTTTGGTACATCAAGGCTCATGACAAGCCAAAATGGATAGATTTTTGTAAACTCATTTTGCAATGATTTGGCCCTAGTGCTTTTGATGACTTCACAGGAGCACTCACTAAATTGTGCCAAACAAGCAGTGTGAGAGAATATCAGACAGAATTTGAAAAACTAGCCAATCACACAAAGGGATTGTCTGATGAATTTTTTAGGAGTTGTTTTGTCAGTGGTTTGAAGGATGCAATTTGCTCTGAGGTTAAAATGTTCAGTCCAAGCACAATGATGGAAGCCTTAGGGTTGGCTAAGTTGGTGGAGGACAGGATCACAACTCAATAGCGCTCCAAGTCCAATTTTATTCCATTAAAAAATGTAGCTTCCCAATGACCTCAAATAACACCAGCTCCTAGAACTACTCCTATCAAGAATTTGATTGAAGCTGAGATGAGGGCACATAGAGAAAAAGGGCTTTGTTATAATTGTGATGAGAAATTCACTTGGGGACATAGATGTGTTGAACAAAAGCTCTATCTCTTGGATGTGGATTCTCCGCCTAAAATTGAAGTTTATGCAAATGTTCAAGATACAGTGGATGACCAGGTCGACACTCAGCAGTCGCTTGTTGACCCTACTTCTCAGGAAGACCACCCAGAGATCTCTCCATGCTTTAGCAGGAGTCACCACCCCACAAACCATGCATGTCAAGGCTTTTTTAAATAAGCTCCCTCTTACAATACTCATTGATTCGAGTAGCACTCATAACTTCACTGACCCTTAGATCACCAAACAGGCAGATTGTTTTGTCCATCCTTGCTCCATCTTTGAAGTCATGATTACCAATGAGGGCACATTAGCTTGCAAAGGGAAGTGTCACAATGTGCATATCTCTATGGGAGATTATAACCTGCGCTCTAACATGTTTGCCTTGCCCTTAGGCGGATGTGATGTGGTTTTGGGCACCCAATGGTTACGCACACTTGGATCCCTCTTATGGGATTTTGCTGAACTTTGGATAGTTTTCAGACAATGGACAAAAACACACATTGAAGGGCTTACAACTAGGGTCTCTTAGCATCATAAGTTCATATCGCATGGAAAAGCTTCTTAAGAACAATTCACATGGTGTCATCACTCAGTTCCATTCCATTCAGATGCATCCATCAGTGGTCTCCACTAATCCTTTAGATCTACAATGAATTTTCGATAGGTATGCATGTGTCTCTCCTGAACTAGTGGGATTTCCACCTTCATGACCAGAGGACCACCATATTCAGCTCCTTCCTAGTAGCGTTCCTCCCAACATCAGGCCCTACTGCTACCCATTTCACCAAAAGATAGAGATTGAGATCCTCATTCGAGACTTACTGAAGCAAGGTATTATTCACCCTAGTACCAGTTCCTTTTCTTCACCAATTCTTCTTGTCTGAAAAAAAGATGGGTCATGGTGCCTTTGCATTGACTTCTGAGCACTTAATCACATCACAATCAAGGATAAGTTTTCGATTCATGTTTTTGATGAGCTTCATGGTGCTTATTTTTTCTCCAAGTTGGATCTTCATTATGGGTATCACCAAATTCGGGTTCATGAGGATAATATCCCTAAAACAGCTTTCCACATGCATGATGGCCACTATGAGTTTTTGGTCATGCCCTTTGGCCTCACTAATGCTCCTTCAACATTCCAGGCATTGATGAATAAAATATTTTGGCCCTGTTGCAAGTATGGGTCTAACCGGTGTTGTCATTGATGTCAACATACTCCTATTGCATTAATGATAAGGATTGGATGAGCTATGTGCTGAGGATATTGAGAAAATTAGTCATATCAGGAATAGAGAAGAATAGTGAAGACAGTAAGGTAAAGATCCAAGATAAGATAACTATCAGAGGATGCGGTTCAAAGGGTTGGTAGATATGATTCTTAAGATGATCCAGTAAAGATTTCAAAGGTCCGTATGAAGATCTAAAGAAGTTATGGCCGCTCAAGTAAAACCAATTCTAGTAAGTGTTCAAAGGTGACAGAGTAACATAGATAGGTCTGGTGGGATCCAGAAATGCAATAGCCTATTCCGCGGATTTGATGGAGTGTTTAGGAAGTCCACGTGAAGTGATAACTCAATTGGTTAGTTGTCTGGAGGTCCACAAGCATCTATTCCATTGTGACAGTGATGACAGATTATGTTCTTAAGGTTTTGAATGAAGGAGATAAGGATTTCAGTAAGTAGATGAAGTGTGGATGTTCTTGGCGATTCAAGAAAGCTTGTGGTGGTCTGCATTAGAGTTTGAGCTCACTATTGAAGAATAGCTTCTAGATGATGGTGTTTTTCCTAAGTTTGGTCGACCGGATGAATTACACATCTTGCGGATGTTCTTGTAGATGTTTGCCGACTTAGATGATTATTCCTAAGTCGATGTCTTGTATAAATAAGGAGTTGTAAAGTTATTTCAAAGTGTGTCATGTGGAGATGAGAATGTACTAGCAAGGAAGAGAGTGAAAGGTAGAGCAAAAGTTTTTGGGCTTAAATGGAACTGATTCAAGCATGGTGAAGATGCTATTCTCCAGTTCAAGTATGTGATACTTATTGTTTTGAAGACAGTGTGTCTCTTGTAGGCAATGGGCCTCTTGTGAACAGTGTACTCGGGCAGTGAGCCTTAATTGGCATGTGCCATTTTGTTCTTTCTATTCTTCTAACAGAGAATACAATCTTGGGTTAATCACCCCATGGTTTTTCCCTTAACTAGGTTTTCCACATCAAAATCTTGGTGTCTTATGTGTTGATGTGTTTCTGCTCTTGATTTAATGCATTATGTTTCCATGGTTGATTTATTAATATGCTGGTAAATCATAAAGTGGATTTAAGTGTTTAATTGGAAGAAAGTTTTTGACAACTGATTCACCACCCCCTCTCAGTTGTCTATCCTGAATCTAATAGGCCCTACCTACGGAAATTCATTTTGGTCTTCTTTGGTGATATCCTCATCTATAGTAAAACATGGGCTGAGCATCTCCAACATCTAGATCTCATACTACAACTTCTCTCTAATAATCATCTCTCTGCAAAGTAGTGTAAATTTGTTTTTGGCTAGGAGGAAGTGGAGTATCTCAGGCATATTGTTTCAGCCCAAGGGGTTCGTGTGGATCCTGCAAAAATAGATGCCAAGAAAAAATGGCCTCATCCTCAAACACTCAAGAGCCTCCATGGTTTTTTGGGGCTGACTGGCTACTATCACAAGTTTGTCAAGGATTATGAGAAGATTGTGGCTCCATTAACAACTACGTTAAAACAAGGATGCTTTTATCTGGACACAATCTGCTGAATGTGCATTTGAAAAATTGAAACAAGCTATGTGTACTACACCTATTCTAGCTATGCCAGATTTTTCCAAGACCTTCACTATTGAGACTGATGCTTGTGGCAATGGACTTGGTGTTGTTCTCCTTCAAGAAGAACATCCCATTGTATTCACTAGCAAAGCCCTTTCTGGAAATAATTTAGTACTCTCTACATATGAGAAGGAAATGATGGCTATTTTGCATGCAGTATAGAAGTGGAGGCCATACCTACTAGGGAATCATTTTTGCATCAAGACTGATCACTAGAATCTGAAATATTTCCTGGAACAACAGGTCTTGTCCCCAGCACAACAGAAATGGGTCAGAAAACTCATGGGTTATGACTATGAGATCACTTATAAGAAGGGTAAGGACAATATTGTGTTGGATGCTCTTTCTCGCACATTTGATGACCAAGCTTCCCTTTCAGGTATTTCTATGCCTGTTCCAAATTGGTTGGAATTTATCCAGCAGGGCTATGTCAATGACTCATCATTATCTCAAATCATTCAACAGTTGGTCACTAACCCTTCTATTGTACCGCATTACTCTTGGGATGGTGCTTCTCTGTGATATAAGGGTCATCTGGTGCTTCCCCAAAGCATAGATGTTTAGCAGGTCGTCTTCTATGAACTCCATGCTTCTCCATCGGCAAGGCACTCTGGGTTCCTCAAAACTTATGAGCGAGCACAGCGTAACTTCTTTTGGAAGGGAATGAAAATGGAAATTCATCAGATGGTGACTGAATGTGATACTTGCCAATGCAACAAGGGTGAAACAACACTCCTTCCTAGATTGCTTGAACCTTTGCCCATCCCTACATGGATTTGCACATATATTTCTATGGATTTCATTGAGGGGCTCCCTAAATCTGGAGGCAAGATAGTGATTTGGGTTGTGGTTGATTGCCTCTCCAAATATAGTTATTTTTGTGCCCTTAGCCATCCCTATACAACCTCCTCAATTGCACAAATTTTCATGGACTGGATCTTCCATCTTCATGGCATCCCTTCTTCCATTATCTTAGATCATGATGTAACCTTCACTAGTCATTTTTGGACAGAACTATTTCAACACACCGGCACCAAACTGAAGATGATTCTGAGTATCACCACAAACAGATGGTCAGACTGAAATTATCAACAAATGTTTGGAAACTTATCTTCATTACTTCACCTCAGAACAATAGAATCAATGGGCAAAGTGGCTCCCTCTCACTGAATGGTGGTACAATACCTCCTACCACACTGCATCTAAAATGATTCCATATGAAGCAGTTTATGCTTAGGCACTGCTAGTGCTCCTTCCATACATCCCCAGTAGTTCACTAGTTCAAGCAGTCGACACGGATTCTCTGAACTCAGGATCAGATTCTTCGCATCTTGTAGGAAAATCTTCATATGGAAAGAAATTGCATGAAACAACAAGCTTATCAGCACCATTCTGAGTGCACTTTTCAAGGAGGTGATATGGTTTTTCTTCGTCTACAGCCATACAAGAAATCATCTCTAAAACTCAAAGGGCATCATAAGTTGGCTCCAAAGTTCTATGGGCCATATAAGGTTCGTCAAAAGATTGGGTCGGTTGCTTATAAATTGGAGCTTCCTCATTCCCACATTCATCCAGTATTTCATGTCTCTTGTCTAAAAAAAGTTCTTGGCACCAATGTCAGAGCACAAACTATTTTACCAGAACTGGATAATGAAGGATCCATGATTTTGGAGCCAGAGGCAATCCTTAATAGATGCACTCATCAGCTTCGCTCTAGATCAATCACAAAGGTCTTAATTCAGTGGCACGGAATGCAACCAGAGGATGCTACATGGGAACCACTCCTTCAGATTCAACAGCAATTTCCACATCTTAAGCTTTGAGAACAAAGCTTTTCTAAGAGGGAGGGGATGTTAAGAACCCATTTTTAACCCTTCTCTTTACTTTGTTACTATATTACATTTGGACACATATGCTTTGTAAGTCGTCCCATGAGCATATTGTATTATGCCACATTCATGGGAAGTAATAGTTGTTTAGATTAGACTTAGTATATAAGTACGTGTTGAGGCCAATGAAGGCATCCATAAATTTATTGTATTGAGCTTGCTCAAAGGAGGTTGCCCCCTCGAAGTGGCCTACGATCAATAAATTCCTTCTGTGTTTCTTCTATTCATATCTATTTATGTTATTTCGTGCATTTTTCATTATATTGTTGCAGGTGGTTCCTCTTAGGATAGTCTTCTACAAATATGCCTTCTACTAGCACCATGGATCCTATGGTGCAGAAGTTGGCTAATGAGCCGTTAAATTTCAAAAAGAAAATGTCTCAAATATGTCCATTCCCTCCTACAAGGACATACCAAGGAGAACATTTCCCAACATTCCCAATTATCAAGGTAATGCTGCTAGAAATCAAGGTCAAAATAGGCTTTCTCCATCATAAGGAAGACTTTCTTTGGAAGCATCACTAGTAAATCTAGCAGGGGGTTGCTATGAGACAGAGAAAGATAATATTCCCCAATCAGAGTTTGATCAAGAAGACAGTACCAATCTCTTCGCAGATGATGAAGAAGAGTTGGCTAGCGACTCTAATATTGGTTTCTTGAATTTTGATGATGAGATGGAACAAGAAGAAGCTGCTTTTGGTGAATCTTATGTTGTTCTCACATGGTCATAGAATCAATCTAACCATCAACATGTGGCTAATAAAGGAAATTTAAGGGAAGATCATCGTCCTTTGGTTATCATCGCTAAGAGGGGCACTCCTTTACCTTTCCAATCAAGATGTGGCTGGTGACAAACAAGTAGGTACATCTGATTCTCCTACTTCATCTTCAGCACATAAGACTAGTACTCCTTATGTAAAACCTCAAAATGAGAATTTTTCATATTATAGATCATGCTAAAAAGACCAAGATTCAAATGTTTGAGGTAGAATACCTACAAGCTAATCCTAATCAATTTGAAGGATTGGCTAAATTTGTTAATTAAAAACAAAGCTGGTTTTGTTGGGCAAGATCCTTCCACAACTATTCCTGTCATCTCTAAAATGAGACCTACTCATAGAAATCTAGTTGCCTCTCCTTCTACCACCATAGGAAAAATTGAACCATTCTATATTTCCTTGCTATTAAATGGTTATAAGCTCATTAACAATGTTATAGATTCTAGAGCCTCTGATAATGTTATGATGCCTTAGGTTTAACTTTGACTAAGACTTTTGGTTGTTTTTTCTCTATGGAAACAAAGCAAGTTCCTCTCATAGGGCAGATCAAGGATGCATAGTTTGCATTCCCTGCTTTCGTAGAGAAGAGAATAAAGATGATAGTTCTGGTGGCTAATGTTCTAGCTTCATACAGAATATTACTGGGATGAAACCTCTACAAAGATGTTTGTGGAGAAATTAATATGGATTGGTTTGAGGAAAGGATACTTGTTAAAGGTGTCATGCAAAAGCTTCTTTCTGAAAGAGAAGCTACGTATACTATAACCAAGTCTAAAGATCCAAAGCAACAGATTCTTTTTGAATCTTTAGGTATGGGAAATTATTTTCTAACTAATGATGAGGTTTCTGAGACATCAGATGATGACTCAAATGAAATCCTAATGATAGAGGATTCTTCTTCTTGAAGTGAAGAGTCCCCTAATCTTGAGAATGTAAAATTGAAAAGTTCAAATGATGTTTGGACTTTGGATTTGGATGGTAGCTATTCTTCAATGGGATCTGGGGCTAGAATAGTACTCACATCTCTAGAAAGAGATATCTTTCCTTTTTCCTACAAACTATAGTTTGATAATACCAATAACACTACTGAGTATGAATCTATGTTGCTAGGAATGGAAGTTGCGCGCACAAAAGGAATTAAGAATCTCCATGCATAGGGTGATGCAGAACTAATCATTTGTCAGGTAAGAAATCTTTACCAAACTAAAAATGAAAGGTTAAGGCATTACCACAATCGTGTTTGGGATTGCATCAAGGATTTTGATGCATTTAGCATTTCTTCTATTCCAAGAGAATTCAATGATAGAGCAGTTTCATTGGCTGTATCAGCTACTCTTATGGTTTCTCACAAGGATTTTAAGGGTAATAAATGTAACATTGGGTTGGTCTTTAGACCAAGTGTTCCTAATAATTCAGACCATTGGCAAGTCTTTAATGGTGATGATCAAATCATTGCGTTCTTGGAGAAAGCAGAGAATTTCAATGAACTCTATTTTGAAGGAAGTGATTCTCCTCCCCAAGAATCTGTGTCTGATATTGATCAAGAAATAGGTAAGGAGATATTGCAATTGAAAGGAAATAAGATCCCCAAAGGTCTGGTTTCCCATGAGAAACTTTTGACAAGCACAACCATTACATCAAATAGAAGCAACAATCCAGAATAGGTTCATCTACTAAGTTTGAACAAGTGAATCTAGGCACGGAAAGTGATCCTAAAATGGTTAATATTGGGAAATGTTGTACAACAGATGACAAGTTCAAGTTTGTGATTCTTTTACATCATTACATTAATGTGCTAGCCTACTCCTATGATGACTTGAAGTCATTTCAGCTAGAGGAGGTTTAAAATGAGATTCCACTCAAGATGGGATCCTTGCCTCACAAATAGAAACAAAGGCAATACAATCCAAAAATCTTAGATACCAATCTAGCTGAGATTCAAAAGTTGCGTAATGCCTAAATAATCTTTCCTATTCACCATTCAATGTGGATAGCCAACACTATTCCGATGAGGAAAAAGAATGGAGAGATTCACATTTGTGTGGATTTCCACAATTTGAACCAATCATCATTGAAAGATAATTCCCCATTTCTAGTAATGGACCAAGTTTTACAAATGGTGATGGGTTTAGAGATGTTGTCCATGCTTGATGGTTTCTTAGGATATAATCAGGTGATCAACATAAAACTACTTTCACCACTCCCTGGGGCATGTTTGCATATCACGAGATGCCTTTCTAGTTGATCAACGTCAACACTACTTTCAAAAGAGAGATGGATCTTTCCTTTTGTGATGAGATGGGTAAGTTCATTGTTGTTTATCTTGATGAATTAACCATTTTTTCAAAAAAATGTCAAGAACATGCTTATCATCTAAGACAAGTTCTAGAAAGATGTCAACAACATGGTATTTCCTTGAATCCTAAAAAGTTTGTTTTTGGGGTGACCAAAGGTAAGCTTCTTGCGCATATTGTGTCCAAGGAAGGTACAAAATTTGACTCTGAATGACTCAAATCTATTCAAAATCTTACTTTGCCTTCAAGTAAGATGGTTGTACATTCCTCTAGGAAGGTTAATTTTCTATGGAGGTTTGTTCCTAAGTTTGTTAAAAAAACTCATCATATTGTGAATATGATGAAAGGAAAGTCCACATTTTGTTGGAGTATGGAAGGTAAAGAGGCTTTTGAGGACATCAAGAAAGCCATTTCTCATGCTCCATTTTTGGTTTGTCCAGACTATACAAAGGATTTCATCATGTATATTTATGCTTCTGAGCATACACTGTAGGCCATCCTAGTACAAGAGAATAAGGAAGACATCAAGTCTTTGATTGCGTTTATGAGTTGTCCTTTGAAAACTCATGAAATCAAGTATTCTGCCATGGAGAAACATGCCTATGCTATCATCAAGATAGTCAAGCATTTTAGGTACTACATCTTGAATTCCCACACTACTGCCTTAGTACCAGATTTAGCAGTTAAGTCCATGTTAACTCAACAAGAGTTTGGGAGTAAGAGGGGGAACTGGATTGCAAAAATCTAGGAATATGATCTAGATATCAAACCCACTAATTTGGTACGTGGGAAAGGTTTGTGTTAGCTCATCACTAATAATGTACTGAAATAAATAGGTGATGAAGAAGTAGAGAATGAGGTAATTCCTATTGTTCTATTTGTTAGCACAACTGACAAATGGTACACTAACTTTACACACTTCCTCACCTATGGTGAATGTCCTAAGCAACTGTCTTATAAAGAGAAAAGGTTGATCAAGTTGAAGGCTACAAATTTTGTTCTTTGGGACAATGGTTTGTATAAGAGAAGCCTTGATGGGATTTTTCTACATTGTGTTGATAAGGCACAACAAGCTAAACTATTGGAGTCATTTCATAGATTGGCATGTGGTGGACATTTATCAAAATTGGTGATGGCTCACAAGATTTTGTGAGATAGATATTATTGGCCCACACTTTTCCAAGATGCATACAACTGGACGTGTAAGTGTGAACTGTGTCAACAGTTTATGGGGAAACCCAAGTTGGTGGCTTTACCCCTCAAGCCAGTAATAATTAAGGAACCTTTCTAGAAATGGGGCATTGACTTCATTGGTGTAGTATTTAAATCCATAATCAAGTGTAGGGCATAGCTATGTTCTCACGACAACTAACTACTTCACCAAGTGGGTGGAGGCTATTCCAGTAAAGCATGCTACTTCTGAAGTAGTTTGCAAGTTCCTCAAAGAAAATATAATATCAAGGTTTGGTGTGCCAAACAAGATAGTAGTAGATAATGTTACCTATTTTTCTTCCCAAGAAATAATTGGTTTCTATTTTAATTACAAGATCATTCTTGCTCACTCGTCTGATTATTACCCTCAAGGAAATGGTCAAGCTGAGTATAGCACTAAGAACTTGGTTACTATCATTAGGAAGCTAGCTGATGAGAATCAAAGGACTTGGCACAAAGCATTGTTTGATGCTTTGTGGGTAGATCGCATTACCCCCAAAAGAGAAATCAACATGTCTCCATTTTAGATTTTGTATGGATTGAATGCCAAGATACCAATCACACTGGAGTTGCCAGCTTTAAAGTTGGCTAAGACCATTGAGGATGGAACTTTTGATAGCTCCATTGAAAAACATGTGATGTTCCTTTCCCAACTTGAGGAACAACGTGTTAAGGTGGTGGATCGCATTACAGAACACTAGAGTCAAGTAAAGAAATTATTTTACAAAAAGGGAAAATCTCAAAATTTCTAGGCTGGTGATTAGGTCCTGTTGTGGGACAAAAGAAGAAAGCCTAAAGGAATGCACAAGAAATTTGATTTCCTTTGGAGAGGTCCCTTTGGTATTCACCAGCTCTGTGGTGAAAATAGTTTCTTGTTGGAGTATTAAGATGGAACACCTTTCTTGCCGCCAGATAGTGGACAACATCTGAAGCTTTTCTTACAATGAAGCAATAGATAAGTTTGTAAATATTTGTATAGTTTTGAGTCTTTTTCTTTTTAGTCATTTTGTGTCTTTTTGTTGTGTCACCTAACTCTATAGCCTAATGGATGGATGAAGGAAGTTAGATACTAGAGTTCTTCTCCCTCTAATCATTTCAAAGGATGATCAAAGGAAGCTCCCGAGTTAGAGCTAGTTGTTATCCTCAAATTTAGTTGCATTCAATTTGCGAGATGACCCCTACAAACCTTGTCCATTTCATAGCCCACAACTCTAAGTTTGTGAAATGAAGAAATCACAAATGACTTTGTGTGTGTTCCCCTAGTCTCAGTGAGTCCACTCGAGCGATGTCTTGTGTCAGTTTCTTGAAATTTTCCAAATAGTTCAAGTTGCAATTTTGATATTTTCAAGTGTTAGAAAGTTTGTTTTAAAACATGTAGGGGTGGCAAATTTTTCTGCCAATGCATGTTAGTTTCCTTGTCTCATGCAAGTGTAGAAACATTTTTTGCCCTTGCAAGTTATCCCCACAAATGAATGTGTGAGCGGCAAATGTTGCCACCTAAGCAACATTCACTTCACTTCAAATGTAATTAATGCATGCTAGGTTGGGGGATTTAAATGTTTCTTTAAGTGTTTTATTTTTATTATTTCTTCTATTTTCTCTTTTTGTGAGTGCTTTGTGTATAAAGTAAAGATTTGAGCTTGCTACATGCATACAACTGACTAGATTTGTTCAGGATTCTCAACCTCATTCTTCGTGGTCTTTCCATCTTCTTTACTAGGTAAGGGTTTATTTGTTTCCTGGTTCATCTTCATCTTTTTCATTTTTCATGTGTTTTTTTTTGCATTAGGGTTTCATTGTATTGATTGTATGCTGTATATGTTTGTGCTTTCATTACCCTAGTTTTTGTTTTTCTCTGTTAAGAGTTTCTTGTCTTTTTTGTTGAGAATTTACCATCAGTTTTTCATTGTTTCGTTGTCTTTGAAATCCTTTTCGAACGACATTTTTTGTCTTGTTGTTTTCCTTGATATAGTAGCAGAATTTGCTGCTATTTTTGTTCATACTATACCAGTGTTAAACTTTGATATTTTTCCTTTGGATGGTCAGCAATTTTTGCCAATGATTATTTTTTCCTTCAAAGTCTATCCTTGATGTAATGGTGGCAAAAATTCCAACCTTACACCAAAGATAAAGTGTGCCTAGATGCAAGGGCGGTGAAAAATGCCAACCCTAGATAGAACTTGAACCTACTTGTCTTATGTATGGGTGGAAAATTTCACCACCAATCCATGACTTAGAATTGTTACCCAATATGCATGAGTGGTGAAATTTGCTTCCCATGCAAAATGCTTTCCTATTGTTGATATGTAAGGGCAGTAAAATTCATCATCCATACATATTGATCTCATGCTAACCCTTTTTGTTGATATGTAGTGACAAAATTTTCCACCACCCATACATAGGGTTTTATACTTCCACAAAAATCACATGTAGAGGTGTCAAAATTCACTGCTCGAGCACTTGCCAAGTTCTACCTCATATGTAAGGTAGGCAAATTTCACCACCCTTGCACACAAGCAATATAAACCTACATGCAAGAGCATTGATTTTCGCTGCCCTTTCATCACTCACCCAAATTTCTCTATCTCTAGGAAATTTTTCCTTTTTTCAATGATTACCCACTTTTGCTCTGTTTCTTTCCTTTATCATGCTCAATCTTGCAAATCTTATGTTATTGCCCTAAATTTACCTGTCATTGCATTTTCCAATTACCATATCTTCCTAACATTGCAAAACCATGAATCTTGTGTTGCAGTTTCTTTTGCATGCTTCTCAAGGTCCTTTTTCTCAATAGAGATTGTTGAGCTTCAGATGACTGATCCATCCTTGAAAAAGTCTAAATCCATGAAGTATAAATACCAGGGAGTTTTTTTTGGTAACATCTATGACATCCAATGTGGATGAGATAAAGGACACTGAAATTGGTCATGTGGACATGGTTGAATTTGTAGAAAGAACAAAGAAGCAACCTCTCAGTCATGGTATGAGGCATATTGTAGAAAGTAATATTCATTTGGTGGTTGCCTTCCCTTTTATCGTACATAATCTTGAGTTTGTTCTTCAACTGGTGGTACATTACAATAAGGATAACAGGAGTGTTAGTGATGCCAATAAAAATGTGATCATAAGACTGGACCCAAAATTCTTTGACAAAGCCTTCATATGTCCTAGCATTGACTCATGTGCAGAGATTGACTTTGATATTTCATAGAAGGAATATGATAAGGATCCTGAGGTTGCAAAGAAGGTGATCAATACCAAATGGTTGAAGTCTATGAGGCCAAGACTCTCAAGATGGCCTAAAAGATTTCCATGAAGTGATTTCATCGAAGAGGTCAGTGACTTGATTACTCTTTTGAGTAGAGTAAGAGGACTCAAACATCTTCCACCTTTCATGAGTGGATGTACTTGTATATCAAGGTCATAATGAAAGGAAAGAAACAAATATTCTAGGGAGAGCAAATCAACAATGCTATTCATTAACAACTCACAAAGTTGTCAATTTCATCTAAGTTCTATATGAGCTCGTGTCTTATTTGTGTTGTTGCCTTGATGAGGAGTTTTCTAGGTTTAACATCAAAGGGAGATCAGAGGGTGGTTCTGTTTAACACAAGGAATACTAAGAGGGGGGGTGAATTAGTGTTCTATAAAACCATTCCTTCACATATTCATTAATCCATTTACCAAATTCAATAATATGAAAGTAAAACAAACATAAGAAGAGCAGCCCCAAAGTCATAACACATAGACACTAGGATTTTTACTTGAAAAACCCAAAAGGGAAAAACCATGGTGAGTGTTAGCTCACAATATATTATGATATCAAAACTGGATTACAAAAGGCTCACTACCTGAGGGCTCACTGTCCAAAGAAATGCTCACTGCAAGAAGGCTTACTACTTGGAAAGAAAAGAAGAGAAGAGAGAAAGGGTCACTGCCAAGAATGAACTACTTTAGATGCATCTACAAAATTATGGAATATAGTTCCATTGACATCTCAGTATACAGATTCAAATGACTTCATAATATCTGCTTTGGTTTTCTATCATGTTCACATATGCTCTGTTCCTTAGTCCTTACTGTTCTTATTTATCACAAAATTTCCTTAGATCACATACACATCAAATTCACACCACATTTGCACAATGACATCACTCCAATACCTAAATCTATCAAGTATATATATCCACAACATGAGTTATCCAAAACTAGGTTGGCATGAGAAATATCAAACTTGTATACCAAATTTGTACCTTGTCGGCTTGATCCTTTGCACAAACTATGGTGCGAACCCATACAATCATTCGAGAATCTTCATATAGGTTTGGACCTATTATCAAACCACTTATAATAATGATCTAAACATTATCTTCTTACCACACATCGATCCAACTATGTGTCGGCCTTATCCCAGAGTACACACTTAAACCTTATTGTCTGTCATATCATAAATTCTAGTGCAGACCATATGAAACTTCAAAATTAACATCAAACATTCATTAGATATCACCAATCATACATTCATAACCACATGTCATAATATTCTTGTGTGGCAATATGTAGATCTTAGAACTGTTACCTCTATCTTTAACTAACACTATCAAACTGACTGCCAAAACTTGGAAGCTTATAGATGATCTTTTAGTGGACTTTAGATACTACAAATCAGGAATTAGATAGTTATCATATGTGTTTACAACACCTTCAAATCATACATCAATATCACCAACAGTGGAAGAATGGGGAGTGAATTACTCAAGTGTTCTACACTATTCCTCACTGCACTCTAATACCAGACTTAAGCAATTTCAAATATGACTTCCAAAGATTATCAAGACATGAAACTTAGGATACAACATTGTATAAAACCTAAGCAAAACATACCAGAACTACATAGCAAGATCTTCATCTATGGAGGAGTATCAGCGAATCACTATCACTATCTTGGTGGACTGCCAACACTTAGTCAATTTTGGCTAAGTTAGTCTTTCTAAAACACAAGGATACACACAACTTTGTTGGAGTCTAGGACAACACTGAGAGGGGGGGTGAATTAGTGTTGTGAAGAAACTAGACAATCTAAAACTTATTAAAATTGAGGAAGAATATGTTAACAATCAATTATCATATTTTGCATCAAGGAGATAAACATTGAATGTTCAGACTTGAAAGACAATCAACAACACACAATTTATGAAATAGGGACACAAAGAATTAGGAGTGGAAACCCTCTAGGGGTAGAAAAACCACTCATGAACTACCTCATTGGATTAACTTTGAAAAACTTCTTTACAAGGCCTCACTGGCTGATATATGTGTCCCACTGACAAATGAAAGGTCTCACTGACCTACAAGCCTCATTGGCTGATATGTGTGTCTCACTGACCAATGAAAGATCTCACTGACCTATAAGCCTCACTAGCATACAAAGCCTCACTGGAAAATTCAACCACCCTCAAAACATACTATAAGGTGTGCAAGAAATGATTGCCACTCAATTTGATTTGCACCATTACATAACTTGTCTTCTCTTTTGCATATCTCTGTTCAATTACAATCTGAATATCAATCTCATTACCAATATTGTCTTTGTAAATTTGTTACACAAGGAGGTCATCACTTCTGCATTTTGGTCCCCACACCAACTCTTTTATAATCAATGTACTTGAAACATAATTATATGCAAAATAAAAAAAAACTTTTCATATTCCTACAATTCCATCTTTTCACAAAACACCTGCAATAAAATTATAAATAGAAGAACTCTTGGAATTCCTCTCCTCTGCATATTCATCTTCTTCAATTCTCATCTTCTCTATATAGGACATTTCTTGTGTGAGAAAAATAAAATCTTTCTCATAATTTGATCTTCTTCAATTGACTTTTCATATTTCTTTTCTCTGCAAATAAAATCTATTCATTTCTTCAAGACCGGTCGACATTCTTCTTCATTGAATCTTGCATATAAAATCTTTTCTCTACTTTGATAATAACCAACTCTTTAATTTCTCTTAATCTACAAACAAAATATTTTGATCTTCTCTGTTTTGAATAATATCCAAAAAAAAAAAACTTCTACAACCTCTTCATGACTCTTCAAAAATTCTCAAACAAGAATGTTGGTAGTACCATGAATAAAATCCATAAAAACATTCTTTATTTTAATATCTGCACTCTCACATTCTTTACAAAGCTCTTCATATTCTTTCTTAAATAAAAACTACTCTTCCTTTTTAATCTCCAATTCTACTCCATCATATAAAACCCACAAAAATCTCTTTTAAAAATTTCAACCTATGTGAGAGGAGACCCACTTGAGAATTAAATATAGAAAAAAAATCTTCATAAAAAGCTTCTAAAAAGAATGCTTTTCAATCAGGCAAAACTTCCTTAAAAATCTCCTTTATAAAAAAAGACTAAAAATAGTCTTAAGAAAAATCTTTTAAGGCTTCCTAATAAATTCAAACCCCTCACACTAAATATAGTCTTTAATTACTTTTTGAAACTCATTTCATAAAAAAAAAGACCAATTAAAAAAAGGTGAAGGAAACAATTAGAACTGGTCAAACTTAAGTGGATGACCTATAACAAAAGGTCAAAATTTAATTAAAACAAATGTAACTTTGCAAGATGACGAGTAGGAAGAGGTAAGCATAATGTTTTGAAACATAGATAATATTCTAGGTTTGAGAGGCTTTTCTATAGTTTATTCAAGCTTAGGTCTTGAGGAATAAAACATAAGACTTAAACATGAAGATATACATGTTGATCTCTGCCATATTCATCTTGAAATATAGCATGCATTAAGTGCCACCCTAAGGAGAGCATGATAAATGAAGAGGAGAACATGAAACCATATAGGACTAAAAAAAATGATTATTAATATTTGGTAACATGAGGATAATCTGCATGAATATTTGAAGCACATCCAAACATCAACAACTTCAAGATGATTCAACAACTGAAAGCATCATCAATTTGCATTATCCTGAGTATAAAACATCAAACCTTTGCAACTCCTTTTAACAACTCCATCACCATATGAAAACAAGGCACATCATTATCACATCACTATCATTATCCTGCATACCATAATAGCCTTGATGTACCAAACTACTCATACCGACTATTAAATTAACTGTATGAGAGAGCATGAGAGCATGTCAACTATATAGTCAAGTACATATCAACATAGAGCATGTCACTATCTTAAACCACACAAAAAGCAATCATATGTTGAAGTCCTGATTCTAATGAACCATCACCAACATGAGGCCAACATCAAGTGAAGAAGCATGAAGATGTAGCAAAGCATCTATTTGGCATCTACTGCAACTTTGAAGCAACCTGTGCTTGAAACTGAAAGCATCCATTACATAGAATGATTTTGATGTCGAACACATGAACACATGAATCTCTTCCTTAACAACTTGAAACATCAAATGAGATAAACACTTCCTGCATTTCATAAATCATCTGTATCTCCACATTTGTAAATTAAACCTAAGAACACAACACCTTTTGGCATCAATGATAATCAATCTCCATCAAACTCCCCCTTTGTCACTGATGGCAAAACTACATGAAGCATTTTCTTTCTCCCCCTTTTTGACATCTAATGACAAAGACTATTGTCTCCCCCTGAGAAAAATAACTTATATAGATCATTAGTAAAAGACTAGAAAAGTATTCTGATATCAATCAACTACTGACTTATTTCTTGGATCACAAACACTATCACTGACCTTGTTATCTTTCTTATCAACCAAGAATTGAAATATCACTTACCCAAACCTTTGAAACCACTAGTCTCTAAAAAAATTAAGACACTAATCATTTTTGCAATTTAATGTCCAAAATTTATCCTGAGAAATCTGTCTATGTTCATCTGCACCAAAATTTATCCTAAGAGCTCTGTCCATGTTCATTTGCATATTGAACAACCTTTCAACTTGTAAGAAATAAGACACCATGAAGAATATGACCTGAAAGAAACATCATGTGAGGCGTACCAACCAAAGAATCAAACCATTGTTATAAACTACCCATTGACTGTACCATATTTTGCACAATAGCACTTCTTTTAACAACACCAATATGAAGATGAAGATGGAAACTAGCATATCTGATAACAAACTCCTTGACTCAAATGATACATTTCCAAGATCTCCAAAAGTATAAAGAAAGATGAATGATTATGAAGACATAAATTGACTCCTATGACATGACTCATATAAAATTGAACTCCATGCAAAGATATATCATAATCACTTCAACATCCATGATAATACAGGTTCAATAAGCAAAATTCTGATGATAACAACATGAAGACTACTTATCACAAAATTCATAATTCATGATAACATGATGACCACACTTGAGAAGACCTTGCCAAGACATCCATGATAATGAATACAAGATGAACAATCAATCTTCAACAATCTACAATCACTTTACTCTTGCACACACTCCTTGACATTATAAAGAATGAAGATCATCTTGTAAGACATGAAGATGAAGACTATCCTCCTATTCCTGCACATGACACCTTTTTGCAACACAATATCAAATCTGATATACACAAAACCATATCTGAAACATACTACAATAAACAAGAATTGATGACCCTTGATTTTATCATTCAAATCAGCCAATCAAATATGCACAATCTTCATAATCAAGTACTATGAATTGACTTCTTCCATTTTCAACCACCTTAGCCAACACATGCTAATATATGATAAGCGCTCTTTGAAACATTTTAAGCTCTTTGCCATGACAACTAATACTGCACAATCTCAAGATCACTTTGAACTACAGCACCATGACAACTCAATTTTTGTAAGTACCAACATGATATGAACATGATATAAAAAGATCATTTATAAACCAAGTCACTCAACATCATCAAACTCTCTGTGCATTGAATCCTTGAACATCTTATCAATCATGAACCACTGATCACCTATATCACTGTCACACACAAACATTATCAAAGATGAATCCAAAACCAACAAAATAAGATTGTCAAAATGATAAACATCAAATGATCTTCTTCCTGAAACTTTTTGGGGATACTTGATAGATCATGAACAACTCCCGCTTACTCCATGTTATCTGTTATGCAACTGAGGAAGTGACTTGTGCAATATGCACAAGTTTAGAATTTATCTTCTCTTGTTTTTGTTTTTGCCTCCAAACTTTCTCAGGTTCTCGCTTCTGTTCAGATTTATTTATCCAAACCTTTTCAACCTTGTTCTTTTTCCAATCTATCAAACCAAGTAAAGCTATTTTTCCAAACCTTCTACAACTGTATACTTTGTGACTAGGAGAATTACACTTGAAACAAACAATATTAGTATTTTTGATTGAAGCAAAATGATTTCTTCTGTAATTAACTGATTTGTGTCCAAATTGATTACAAGTATAACAATATCCATTAAATGAATAATTATACCTGTACATATATGCTTGTCTTGTAGGGGCATTTCTTCTGAATTTTCTCTTTGATTGTGCATTTTGTGTTCAGGGGCAGTAGTATGATAATTTAAATTAATCTTCCTTTTAGGAGTCTCTCTGACTTTTGAACATTCTCCCTTTTCATAACCAAGTCTAGCAATGTCTCTATGTTGTTTTTGTTTACTAAGAATCTCTTGTAACTTGCTTGTGCTCTCATTGAATTTGAGATTCTTTTCCAAGTGCTTTCTAACATCCTCAAGTTCTTTACTTAAAGAAATTATTTCTTCTTCTAGATTTTGACATTCAACCCTTTTAGCCTCCAACTCAGATTTTGTTTCATCAGCTATCTTCTTATCTTTCTCAACCTCTGTCTTCAAATTGACAATTAATTTGTCTAATTCACCTGCTTGATTCTTCAAGTCTACAATCAGGTTTCTAGCATCTTCAAGGTCTATAAGAGCTTTGTCTTTTAAGTCTCTTTCTTGTTGTAGCTACAATTCTAATTTCTGGTTCTCCTTTTTATATCTCTTGAGTTCACTCAGAGCATATATGAGCTCCCCTTCCATATCAATCTCACAATCTTTTTCATCATATTCCTGATCATCATCACTTATGATGTTAGCTTCTTCTAAATCTGATTGGATTTCAACTTATTCATGTGATTGTCTTATTTCATGGTCACTTTCATTAGACACCAAATTGTCCTCTTCTTTATCATTATCTTGATAAATTCTTATCAATTCTTTCCAGACATCCTGAGCTATTTCACAATGTATAACTTGACAAGAAACATCATTAGATAGAGCAAATAATATGGCCTTCTTTGCAATATGATTACATTAAATAGCTTCTTTGTTATTTGCAAATGAAATACCCATTCTCAAATAACATTAAAACATCATATCCTAAAGAGGATAAATACACTTGCATTCTAACATACAAAACTGAAAAATCTAAACCATCAAACTGAGGAACTCTTGAAACTTTTTCTTCTAATACAATATCATATTCAACTTGGGGAACATTTATATCAACCATTGAATTTGATAAAGATGAAGAGTTTTGACTAGTCTGAGACTTGACAATTTTCTTGCTCTTATTTCTTTTGCATTTACCCATGGTACTCCACACACAAGACCTACCCAAGCCGATTAAGCTTCAAAAGGGGACCTAGGCTTTGATACCACTTGTTGGAGTCTAGGACAACACTGAGAGGGGGGGCTGTGGGGGGTGAATTAGTGTTGTGTAAAAACTAGACAATCTAAAACTTATTAAAATTGAGGAAGAATATGTTAACAATCAATTATCATATTTTGCATCAAGGAGATAAACATTGAATGTTTAGACTTGAAAGACAATCAACAACACATAATTTATAAAATAGGGACACAAAGAATTAGGAGTGGAAAACCCTAAACCACTCATGAACTACCTCACTGGCTTAACTTTGAAAAACTTCTTTACAAGGCCTCACTAGCTAATATATGTTTCTCACTGACAAATGAAAGGTCTCACTAACCTACAAGCCTCACTGGCTGATATATGTTTCTCACTGACAAAAGAAAGGTCTCACTGACCTACAAGCCTCACTGGCTGATATATGTGTCTCGCCAACAAATGAAAGGTCTCACTGACCTACAAGCCTCACTCGCATACAAAGCCTCACTGGAAAATTCAACCACCATCAAAACATGCTGCAAGGTGTGCAAGAAATGATTGTCACTCAATCTGATTTACACCATTACATAACCTGTCTTCTCTTTTGCATATCTCTGTTCAATTACAATCTGACTATCAATCTCATTACCAATATTGTCTTCGTAAATTTGTTAAACAAGGAGGTCATCATTTCTACATTTTGGTCCTCACACCAACTCTTTTATAATCAATGTACTTGCAACATAATTATATGCAAAATTAAAAAAAAAAAACTTTTCATATTCCTACAATTCCATATTTTCACACAACACCTGCAATAAAATTATAAATAGAAGAACTCTTGGAATTCCTCTCCTCTGCATATTCATCTTCTTCAATTCTCATCTTCTCTATATAGGACATTTCTTGTGTGAGAAAAATAAATTTTTTCTCATAATTTGATCTTCTTCAATTGACTTTTCATATTTCTTTTCTCCGCAAATAAAATCTTTTCATTTCCTCAACCAACTCTTCAATTTCTCTTAATCTGCAAACAAAATATTTTGATATTCTCTATTTTGAATAATATCCAAAAAAAAAACTTCTACAACCTCTTCATAACTCTTAAAAAATTCTCAAACAAGAATGTTGGTATTACCATGAATAAAATCCATAAAAATATTCTTTCTTTTAATATCTGTACTCTCACATTGTTTAAAAATCTCTTCATATTATTTCTTAAATAAAAACTACTCTTCCTTTTTAATCTCCAATTCTACTCCATCATATAAAAGCCACAAAAATCTCTTTTAAAAATTTCAACCTATGTGAGAGGAGACCCACTTGAGAATTAAATATAGAAAAAAAATCTTCATAAAAAGCTTCTAAAAAGAATGCTTTTCAATCGGGTAAAACTTCCTTAAAAATCTCCTTTATAAAAAGGACTAAAATAGTCTTAAGAAAAATCTTTTAAGGCTTCCTAATAAATTCGAACCCCTCACACTAAACAGTCTTTAATAAATTTTTGAAGCTCATTTCATATTAAAAAAAGACCAATTAAAAAAAGGTGAAGGAAATGATTAGAACAGGTCAAACTTAAGTGGATGACCTATAACAACAGGTCAAAATTTAATTAAAACAAATGTAACTTTGCAAGATGACAGGTAGGAAGAGGTAAGCATAAGGTTTTGAAACATAGATAATATTCTAGGTTTGAGAGGCTTTTCTATAGTTTATTCAAGCTTAGGTCTTGAGGAATAAAACATAAGACTTAAACATGAAGATATACATGCTGATCTCTGCCATATTCATCTTGAAATATAGCATGTATTAAGTGCCACCCTAAGCAGAGCATGATAGATGAAGAGGAGAACATGAAACCATACAGGACTAAAAAAAATGAATATTGATATTGAGTGACATGAGGATAATTTGAATGAATATTTGAAGCACATCCAAACATCAACAACTTCAAGATGATTCAACAACTAAAGCATCATCAATTTGAATTATCCTAAGTATCAAACATCAAACCTTTGTAACTCCTTTTAACAACTCCATCACCATATGAAAACAAGGCACATCATTATCACATCACTATCATTATATTGCATACCATAAGAGCCTTGATGTACCAAACTGCTCATACCAACTGTTATACCAACTATATGAGAAAGCATGAGAGCATGTCAACTATATTCAAGTGCATATCAACATAGAGCATGTCACTGTCTTAAACCACACAAAAAACCAATCATATGTTGAAGTCCTGATTCCAATGAACCATCACCAACATGAGGTCAACATCAAGTGAAGAAGCATGAAGATGTAGAAAAGCATCTATCTGGCATCTACTGCAACTTTGAAGCAACCTGTGCTTAAAACTAAAAGCATCCATTACATAGAATGATTTTGATGTTGAACACATGAACACATGAACCTCTTCCTTAACAACTTGAAACATCAAATGAGATAAACACTTCCTGCATTTCATAAACCATCTACATCTCCACATTTGTAAATCAAACCTAAGAACACAACACCTTTTGGCATCAATGACAATCAATCTCCATCAAACTTTGTCTCAAGAACTATTACAAATCATGTCTAATTGTTGCCATCAATGACAACATCAAGTCTCCAACATAACAACAATGTCTCTTGACCATGTTGCCAACAATCTCCCCTTTTGCATTGATGGCAATACTTAGTGAAAAATGATTATGCTGCTCCCCCATACTATGTAAACTCTATTTTTCTTGTTCCCTTAAGATGTTTGGCCATTTTTAACTGGATCTTCTTCTCCCCCTTTGAAATCAATGGCAAAGGTGTATGTACAAGTAACAAAATTGTTTTGCAAAACTACTATACTTAGCTGCATATGTACAAGTGTAATCTAAAGCTTACTAACTAAAAAGTGGAGAGGATGTCTAAGTATATGACTTTCAATTGAGCTATCTCTTTACCCCACTTGGTCTTGGCACTGTTCAAAATTTGAATGTTTCCATTCACTTGAAACACCAACTCCTCTGCCTTTTCAATAATTGTAGGCACATCATTTATTGCCTTTATCCTTACTACCTCTGCTTGCAAACCAATCATAGAATCAAGCTTGGATTCTATTATTTCTCTTACTTTGCACATTTTTCTCTTGGTGGCCTTTTTCTTACATTACAGACTGTTTATTTGTGCATGAATGCCTTCTATTTCTAACCTTTTATTTGAGATGGAGTTAGTTGGTAGGTCAAAGGTTTTAGAGATATTTAACAGTTTAAGCTCCAATTCATATTTTTTCTCTTTCAACTCTTTTCTTGACTTAGGCCAAGATAGACAAAACTTGTATATATTACTAGCATCCTTAATGGCAGTCTCTATATTCTTGATGCTATTATCTAACAAAATTGCATCTTTAGCTAACTTATCCTTTAGCTCAACTAGCCTCTTATAACTAATTTCTGCTCTAACCTTAGTATCTGCCATTATTTCAAAGGATTCAAAATGAGTACTTACAGAATTTATGAGCCCTTTAATTTTCTTAGATGGTGCAAGTGTTGTATCTTTCTGCAGTCTAGGCATCAGTTTCTCCAATATGTCAGATGCCTTATCAATGAGCTCACTATCTTGGACATAGGATTTCAAAATTTATTCTTGAGCTTTGGCCTGTACAATTGATCCTAGCTTCAACTTCTACAAGGGAGACATTGAGTCCAAGTTGATTTGACCTTGTAGAAACTCAGGTGCATCCAAAACTTGTGTTCCTTATTACTTCTCCAAGAATTCCTTGATAGTATTTACTAGATCCTATGTGGCAGCAATGTCTCTTGCCATATCATCAGGCACTTCTTGATTCTACTCTGGTGGTTCTAGGTCCATAGCCTTTTGTTCTAGAGGAGGGCTCTTCTTAGCTTGTTCATCCTCTTGATCATCAGCTTCATTTTGCTCTGTGGGTGTTTCAACATTCTTAGGGTATCGATCCTTTTCTTACTCTTTCATCACTTCACCTTTTCCTGGGCTTACCAGAGGAGTCTTTGTTTGATTTAAACCTTGATAAGGATTAATTTCTAGTAAAGAACTATCATCACCAACATTTTGTTCTTGATGCAGGAGCATCTAGTGGTGTAAGGGCAATCTTGCATCACCCAAAAAAAGATGTGTTTCAAAATTGTTGATGTTCTTTCCATTTCTTTTCAAAATTTGTGGTTCTAGTTCCATAATTGCTTGAATAATGATGTAGAACTTTCAGTTTTTCCAAACTGCTAAAAATAGTAACCTGCTATTTTTAGAAAGTTTGCATTTGGCCATGGATTGAAGTGAAAATTTACAGGAAGTTACATAATAGAAATATAATACATTTGGCAAAGGAATCACACAAAGATTATTTGCGAGTTGAAAGATATTAAAGTTTTCATTTCCCAAAAAATGCCTAAAAATTATTCAAACTCAAGTTTGAGGCACCAAACAGCCTCATACGGGCCCAAAAATGGCTAGAACTAGCAAAGCAGGTTCTTAGCGCGTAGAGCACTCTGCGAGCTTTCTAACGCATAAAACGGTTCATTAATCGATCACCTGGATCAAACATTATGGCTCCCAGAAGTTGACCTATTTTTGGAGGGAGATGCAAATTTCAAAATTAGGTTGTTGGCTGCCAAAAAGGCTATTAATAACCATTTTTGGGAACCCTGGGCAGTAGTAGAGTTAAGGGGACAAGTGTGGTGTCAAGAATAGGTGGGAAAATAGAAAGCCTAGCTGATTTGGCGTTACAGAAGTCAAGTGATTCTAGAGTCTGGGAATAGGAAGCTGTAATGTGTTGCAGCCTGTGGAGGGTTGATTCCTCTAATTGTATTTAAGCTTCTGCAATGTAATAAGTTGTCCAAATCAATAAAGGAAGTTTTATTTTCTGTGTACAATTTCTATTGTTGTGTGTTTAATGATTTACCCCCTTCATGAAGTGGTATTAGAGCAAGGATTCCTGAGTGTGTAGACAGATCACCGACCGTGAGGCAGTTTGCACCAGGACTTGAGGTTGTGGGTTTGTTGTGGAGACCAAGATGTCTCCATGAAGAAATCGTGTTGGGAGGAATGCTTTGATGGAAGAGGGTTTTAGAGCCCTACAAAGACAAATTGATGCATTGCAAGAGCTACAAAGAGGGTTTGAGCCGAGGACAAGAGAAGAAAGTGAAGATGAAGCTGAAGAAGAGCTATCTGAGGAAGAACAAGAAGCTTCCAGAGATCCTGCAAAATTTAGGTTGTTGAGGGCCATTTCGAAGATCAGAAAGAGGCCTAAGATCAAAGTTTCTACATATTCTAGAGATTTGAATCCAGAACAGCTTATTGATTGGATCAATGATATGGAGGAGTATTTTGAGTATGAAGATGTGGAGGACCCAGATCGGGTTAAGTTTGCAAAAACAAAGTTGAAGGGCCACACTAATATTTGGTGGAAGGAGGTCCAATTAGAGAGGAATAGAAGAGGAAAAGGAAAGATCACCAAATGGGATCGGATGGTGGAGAAACTAAAGAAGTAGTTCATTCCTATGGACTATGAGATGGAGTTGCTAAAGAAGCTGCAAGGACTGAAGCAAGGTAACAAGTCTGTTAAGGAGTATACAGAAGAGTTTTATAAAATTACTATCAGGACAGGCCATGCAAAGCCCAACAAGGAGAAGGTAGCCCATTACATTAATGGTTCAAGGCTGAGTATTCAAGAGGAGTTGAGCCTGGTCAGAATGACCACCATAGAAGATGCATACCAGTTTTCCCTGAAGGTGGAAGAGAAGCTGAACAAAAGATTTGATAGCAAGCAAAGGGGAAGAGGTCAAGGTGGAAAGACAGGTGGAAGACTTTATGGAGGCCCTAATGAAGATCAAAAGAAAAGTGAAGAAGCAGTCATCAGTTGAAATCAAAGAGGGGATAATACCTACCGCCATTGTGACCAGAACAATGGTGAGCAAAGAGGAAGAGGAAGAGTCAGACCTAGGCAAGGATCTGGAAGAGGAGGGTTTAGAGGAACCTATTTCTAATGTTTAGAAGAAGGGCATCGAGCATATGAGTGTCCGTAAAATCAAGGAAGGACAAATAGAAGACCTGAAGGTAATGTATGAGTTGCACATGTAGATGAAGATGCACATTCTGAGCATTCTAAAGATGTTGAAAGGGGAGAAACCCTAGTTGTCAGAAGAACCTTGCTAAATGAGGACAAAGAACCCAATTAGAGGAAGAGTTTATTCCACACAAGGTGTAAATGTGAAGGTAAGTGTTTTGATATTATTATTGACAGTGGAAGCATTGATAATCTTGTTTCAGAGGAGATGGTTGACAAATTGAAGTTGACAAGAAGAAAGCATTTGCATCCATATCGGATTGCATGGTTATAGAAGGACCATAGAGCTTTGGTCAATGAGCAGTGTTTAGTGAAGTTCAAGATTGGTGACTACCATGATGAGGTGCTATGTGATATCATACCGATGGATGCATGTCATATGCTATTGGGGAGGTCGTGGTAGTATGATAGGAGCACTATCCATGATGGTCGTGCAAACACATATTCCCTAACAAAGGATGGAGTTCATCATAAGTTGAAGCCCTTGAAGGAGGTGGAAGAAAAGGTATGTAGTACTGTTAGAATTTTCCTAGTAGATGGTAGGAAAATTTTGGAAGGTATGAAGTATGAGCGTCATTGCTTTGCATTGATTCCTAAGATAAGTCAAGAGAAATGTGAAGATGTACCAGCAGAAGTTTCAGATATGTTGGAAGAATTTTAGGACATTATCTCTGATAATGTACCAGAAGGTTTACCACCAATAAGGAAGATAAGTCATCAAATGGATTTGATACTAGGAGCTAGCTTACCAAACAAGGCAGCCCATAGAATGACTCCAATAGAAAGTGAAGAGTTGAACAGACAAGTTCAGGAGTTGTTGAGGAAGGGATTGATAAGAGAAAGCCTAAGTCCATGTGCAATACCTGCAGTACTCGCACCAAAGAAAGATGGAGAGTGGAGAATGTGTATAGACTCTTGAGCCATCAATAAGATCATGATCAAGTACAGATTTCCATTGTCTAGAATGGATGACATAATGGACTATTTGAGTGGAGCTAAGTACTCACAAAGATTGACCTGAAGAGTGGGTATCACTAGATCCATATCAGAGAAAGAGACGAGTGGAAGACAACCTTCAAAACCAAAGAAGGTTTGTATGAGTGGTTAGTCATGCCATTTGGACTAACCAATGCATTGAGCACATTCATGTGGCTCATGAATGAGGTACTAAACAAATTTTTGGGAAGTTTTGTTATTATTTATTTGGATGATATTTTGATTTTTAGTAAGACTTGGGATGAGCATCTAATGCATATCAGAAGAGTTCTAGAGAAGCTGAGGGAGGATAAGTTGCTGATTAATCTAAAGAAATGTAGTTTTGTAAAGAAGGAGTTGGTATACCTGGGATTTGTTGTCTCAGAGGAAGTTCTTAAGATGGACCCAGAAAAAGTAAGGGCTATCATTGAATGGCCTACGCCAAGGAGTGCAATGGAGGTAAGATCTTTTCATGGTTTGGCAACTTTTTACAAAAAGTTTATTAGGAATTTTAGTAGCATTTGTGCACCCCTAATTGAGACAATGAGAGGGGATAGAAAAGAGTTTAGATGGACTAAAGGAGCAGACAAGAGCTTTGATACATTGAAGTAGAAAGTCATAGAGCAACCTCTTTTGGCACTTCTAGATTTCAATAAGGTATTTCAGGTAGATTGTGATGCTAGTGGTAGTGGTATAGGAGCTATTTTGAGCCAAGGAGGTAAGCCCATTACCTATTTTAGTGAGAAGCTTAATGATGCCAAGAAAAATAATTCTATTTATGATCAAGAATTTTATGCAATAGTTCAGGCTTTGAAGAAATGGAGACATTATTTGTTGCGAAAGGAGTTTGTTTTATATACTGATCATCAGGCTTTGTAGTATCTTAATAGTCAAGGAAAGTTGAACCAAAGGCACTTAAAATGGGTTGAGTTTTTGCAGAGCTATACTTTTGTTTTGAAGCACAGGAGTGGGAAGTCCAACAGAGTTGTAGATGCCTTGAGCAGAAGGCAAAATTTGTTGACAGAAATGAAGATAGAGGTTGTTGGGTTCGATGAGCTCCAAAGTTTGTACCATGAAGATCTAGATTTTGTAGAGGCCTGGAAAGCTTGTTTGGAACCTATTACTTTGGACAGAACAAAATGGTTGGATTTCATAATCTAAGATGGCATGTTGTTTAGGGAAAGCCAGTTGTGCATTCCAAGGAGTTCCATGAGAGAGAACCTAATTAAGGAGAAGCATAGTGGAGGATTGGCTGGACACTTTGGTCAAGATAAGACCATTGCTATTATTAGTGAAAATTATTATTGGCCATAGTTGTAGTAGGATGTGAGGAAATTTATACAGAGTTGTAGAGTGTATCAGATGGCAAAAGGAATGAGTTAGAATACAGGGATATATCAGCCATTACTTGTACCAGAGAAGCCATGGGATGATATCAATATGGATTTTGTTCTTGGTTTACCAAGGACACAGAGAGGATATGATTCCATTTTTGTGGTGGTGGACAGATTCTCGAAGATGGCACATTTCATTCCTTGCAAGAAGACTAATAATGTTGTTCATATTGTTGAATTATTTTTCACAGAGGTGGTGAGATTACATGGTCTACCAAAGAGCATAGTTTCAGATCGAGATACCAAGTTGGTTGGTTATTTTTGGAGGACATTGTGGAAGAAGTTGAAAACAAATTTGAAGTTCAATTCTGCACACCATCCATAGACTGATGGATAGATAGAAGTGGTGAATAGGAGTTTGGGTAACCTACTACGATGCTTAGTAAGAGATAAGCCCAAGCGATGGGATTTGATTTTACCACAGGCATAATTTGCTTACAACAATTCTATCAATAGGAGTACTGGTAAATCACCATTCTAGATTGTATATGGGATTAATCCAAGAAATGCTTTAGAGTTAAGGAAGCTAGACAAAGGAGAAAAGACATGTGTTGAAGCTGAAGACTTTGCAGAACATTTGAAGAATTTGCATGAAGAGGTGAGAAAGCAAATTAATAAGATGAATATTTAGTACAAGGCTAAGGCAGATTAGAAGAGGAGATATAAGGAGTTCTAGGTAGGGGATGAAGTCATGGTTCACTTGAGAAAAGAAAGGTTTCCAATTGGAACATACAATAAGTTGAAAATGAAGAAATTTGGACCATGCAGAATCCTAAAAAAGCATGATTCAGGAAATGCATATGAGGTAGAGATGCCAAGTGGAATTAATATTTCCCCTGTGTTCAACATTGCTGATTTAACAGAATATCATGAGGGTGGCACAGAGGATGGAACAATAGAAGAACAGTGGAGTATTCTAGCATCTACTTCAATGGAGGAGATAGAAGAGATCTTGGATAGCCGTGTGGGAAGAAGTACTTGGAATAGGCAATATGAAGAATATCTAGTGAAATGGAAAGGAAGACCTATTGAAGATTCTTCTTGGTTGTCTAAGGCAGAGGTTGACTGTTTGGATTTTCCTCACACAAACACTTGAGACGTGACAGGGTCACTTCCCAAATTACCCTGGGTGTCTGATGTAGGAGAATCCATTGGTGTAAGGGCAATCTTGCATCACCCAAAAAAAGATGTGTTTCAAAATTGTTGATGTTCTTTCCATTTCCTTTCAAAATTTGTGGTTCTGGTTCCATAATCGCTTGAATAATGATGTAGAACTTTCAGTTTTTCAAACTGCTAAAAATAGTAACCTGCTATTTTTAGAAAGTTTGCATTTGGGCACAGATTGAACTAAAAATTTACAGGAAGTTACATAACAGAAATATAAGACCTTTGGCGAAGGAATCACACAAAGATCATTTGCAAGCTGAAAGATATTAAAGTTTCTATTTTCTGAAAAATGCCTAAAAATTATTCAAACTCAGGTTTGAGGCACCAAATGGTCCCGTACAAACCCAAAAATGGATAGAACCAGTAGAGCGGGTTCTTAGCATGTAGAGCACTCTGCAAGCTTTCTGACGCATAAAACGATTCGTCAATCGGACACTTGGATCAAAAGTTATGGCTCCCGGAAGTTGACCTATTTTTGGAGGGAGATGTAAATTTTGAAATTAGGTTGTTGGATGCCAAAAAGGCTATTAATAACCATTTTTGAGAACCCTGGGAAGTAGTAGAGTTAAGGGGGCAAGTGTGGAGTCAAGAATAGGTGGGAAAACAAAAACCCTAGCTGATTTGGGGTTAAGAAGGCAGGTGATTCTAGAGTCTGGGAATAGGAAGTTGTAATGTGTTGCAGCGTGTGGAGGGTTGATTCCTCTAATTGTATTTAAGCTTCTATAATGTAATAAGTTGTCCAAATTAATAAAGGAAGTTCAATTTTCTATGTGCAATTTTTGTTGTTTTGTGTTTTATGATTTACCCCCTTCATCAGTTCTTCTTTGTCATAAACGTTTGGGATGTTAAGATCTCTTAGGATATCAAGTATTATTTGTTTTGTATCCTTCACAAATTTTTCTATATCCCTAGACATTAGAGTGTTGATCCTCTTCTTTATTTCAATTTTATCTCCAAGGATCTTAAAGACTTTGGATCTCTCCTCAGGAGTTACATCTGGACATAGTTTCAATAATGTATTTTCACTTTTCTTCAAGTCTTTTGCCATTGCTACTTCCTTTTTGGCAGACATTAGACTTGCAAGGCTGTCAAGGAGATCTATAATCACTTCAATAGGAGCTCTATTGTACATCTCCAAATATCTGATTACAGCAATCTCAATGATGTCTTTATCTGCATCATCATATTCATCATACAATTGTGCTATGGATTTTACATTTCCATATACTATTATAGACTTCAAGAAATCTTCTAAATTTATTGTTGCTTTTCCTTTCTTAGGCTCATCTTGCCTTGGCTTTTTCCTGATTATGTCCTTACTGGAGGGCTTCTCCATTTTGGTCCCAGAGGCTTTAGTAGCCTCAACTTTCATTTTCTTCACTTCTTCATCTATCTCAGTTTCCTCATCATCAACCCTTATACCCACATGCATCCATTTGGCTTTAGCCTTCATTCTTTTGTGCTTTTCATTAGTGGGTTTATTTGTAGGTGCTTCCACAAAGGGTGTGGGACGAAAGGATGCAGATGTAGTTTGTGAAGTTGAGGCTTTTGTTCTCTTTTCAGGTTATTTTGGAGCCTTGACTAGTACATCTTGTTGATTCTCTCTTGCTCCCCTCTCTACTTCAACCCTTGTCCTTGTTTTAGCAATCTGTTCTTTAGTAAATCCTATGCCCTAGGCATATTCCTTTACTATTTTCTTGACCTTTTTTTGAGATTTAGGCTTTCTCAATTCGACATGCACTTTCACAGATAACTCCTCATAGGTACCAAATCTTGCCACATTGGTGTCCTTGGGTTTGCTCAACATGAGCTCAGCATAACCATCCAGTATATTTTTAGCTATTTCATAACCCATTGGAAGGACCCAGACTGTCCTAGGCTCAACAGCCTCCATCATGCATTGATCTCTGTTGACAATGAAACATATATCATTTTTGTATTTTTCAACTATTGATTCTGATATCCTTTTCCTAGATTGCATGGCCTTTTGGAAGTTCTTTAAATAGCCCCATAGGGTCGCATTCTGTGCATCACAGATTCCTATGCTATTTAAATGATTTAAGATTTGTATGGCAATTGGTTGGCTACTAGACCAAATCAACATCATTCTTGGTAATTCTTGCATGAAATAGAAAAATAAGAAAATGATCAATGTATCAAACTTAAAGGGATATTTATGCTCTTTTGTCTTCTTCAAATTTTCCATTATTTGCTACTAGAGAAACTCACAGAGGTCATAATCTGCATTCTCCTTAACCATCTCATAGGCGGTGTATATGGCAGTACCGGAGACAAAGTTCTCCCAATTTGTGAAGTAGATCTTGTAATTGATCACAATGGATGCAAACCTAACTACATGGTCCTCAATGTTCTTAACTATCAATTCCCTTTTATCAAATTGAGCATGTATAGCTTCCGTCACGGTGGTGTTCTTCACAACCTTTAACACATGCACTATGTTAATAGAGTTCAACCCTGTAACATCCCTTATGACATCTTTTGTGATCATGAATGGTGTGTTAAGCCACATAAACTCATCGTGAATTTTTCTCAATACATACCAGACGCATAAGCCCTCTACAAATGATGGAAAATCTATGTATTGCATGAATTTCTTCTTCTCTAAGGCTTTGTATTCCTCCTTCAATTTGCATCCCTTGCCACACAGATGATTCATATACAATTCCCCAAGTTTTCTATTATTGTGTTCATCTAGGGCAACATGGATGTCAGACCTAACATCTTCCTCATGCATCACACCATAGGGTACTTCCAAAAATGCATCGTTAGGATTGACTTCCGTAGATATGTATGGATGTTTCTTAAATTTTAATCATGGTCTCTCAATGATATCAATAACTTGTGGTGTCGCCATTTCCCCAAGAATTCAAACAAGTTCACAGTAGGGTTTCAAATTGTAAATAACTCCTTTGCTGAATTAGGGTTTTCTTCACTTGAAATTGCTCTGAGTTACTTTGAATCATTGGAAATCATTGAAGTTGCTTACAATTCTACTTTAGTTCTCTTTGGACACTTGATATCTTGAATCCAAAGTGATTAGTCTTTCGAATGCAACCCCTTTTAAACCTTGTTATGCAAAAACCTAGTTGTTATAAATGTTGTTCTCAAAAAGCTATCAAACACTTCACTGTTAGGCCCAGTCACTTAAGATTACTTCATAATGTGCCACATTAGGTCTTTTTCTACTAGTTTCTTCTCCAAATGTTTCATCCAATACTACTTTAACACATACCTTAGTTTTGGATCTCAGCACCCACTATTTGGCCAAGGGATCAAAATATTCATTAAAACTTCCCCCTAAGCTAGAGCTCCCAATTTACTTCCCAGAGGAAGTATCTTCACCAAAGGCTAGTGCAGATTCATCCTTGACCTCTTTTACATCCTTCTTAATCAAGACATTACTCATTTCCTTCTTGATTTTTGTTGGATCAACCTTGATCTTTCCTTTGTCTTCCCTCTACTCTATTTTCTTCTTCTCTGCAAGATAGTTTCTTTTCTCATTCTTGCTTCTGCAGAATTTTGCAACATATCCAAGTTTATTGCAATTATAGTATACCACCTTCCTTTGTCCTTGATTCCTTCCATTTGTTTGATTTATTCTTGATCTACATTGGTTAGCCATATGTCCAAATCTATTGCATGCAAAATACTTTCCATTGAAAGATTGAGTATTCCTTACATTGTTGGGACCATTCCCTATCATACTTCTACATTCATTTGATCTATGACCAATTTTCTTGCAATTAAAACATTGACCTAAAAAAGATGAAACATTTTGATTCATTCTGCTCCTACACTAAGTAGCCTTATCACCATACTTATTGCATTTAAAACAATAGCCATTGAAAGATGCGTACCTTTGAGCATTTGGCTGCCTAACTGGAGATCTCCTAGGTCTAATTCTCTAATTCTAGAACTAGTTACCTTTGATTTTCTTCATCTCAGTGTTTACTTGTTCTGATTTAGAACTTTCTCCTATTTCAAATCCCAAACCTTTCTTTTCATCTGGATTTTTCTGACTTCTAAGCAACTCATCAAGATTTACAGAGCTTATTTTGAACTTTTCTTTGTAACTATTTGCTACCTCCAAATCAAACTTTAGAAGCACAACGTATTTTGCCAACTTTTCACATTCCTTAGACTTGTCTTTCAGAAATTGATTCAAATGCTCCTCAACCTTTGTTTTCTCTTCAACCAGTATTAATAAACTATTCAGAGTTTCATTTGCTACTTTCAACTGTTCACTTAGCTCTATGCTCCTATCCTTTGATCTCTTAACTTGCTCTCTTAGCTTCAAGATGCATTCATCAGCTTCCTTGACATTTTCCTTCAATCCTAGATATCTACTTCATACTTATCAAGATCTTCAAGAATAGTTTTCAGTTCTTGATTACTGACATATGTGCAATCATCAAATGTGACACTGCCTAGAGTAGGATACCTTTTGGCTTCCATTAGTACACTTTCCCAGATCTTCTTTAAGCTGTTAGGCTTCTTCCAATGAACCTTGCTCTGATACCAATTGTTGAACACAAGGAATACTAAGAGAGGGGTGAATCAGAATTCTATAAAACCATTCCTTTACATATTCATTAATCCATTTACCAAATTCAATAACATGAAAGAAAGACAAACATAAGAAGAGTGGCCACAAAGTCATAACACATAGACACCAGGATTTTTACATGGAAAACCCAAAAGGGAAAAAAACATAGTGAGTGTTAGCTCACAATATATTATGATATCCAAATTGGATTACAAAAAGCTCACTACCTGAGGGTTCACTACCCAAGGACTCACTGTCTAAAGAAATTCTCACTGCAAGAAGGATCACTACCTATAAACAAAAGAAGAGAAGAGAGAAAGGCTCACTTCCAAGAATGAACTGCTACAGATGCATCTACAGAATGCTAGAATACAGTTCCATTGATAGATCAGTCCTTACTAATCTTTTTTTATCACAAAATTGCCTCAGATCACATACACATCAAATTTGCACCACATTTGCACAATCTCATGACCCCAATACCGAAATCTATCAAGTATATATATCCATAACATGAATTATCCAAAACTAGGTCGGCATGCAAAATAAGAAACTTGTAGACCAAAGTTGTACCTTGTTGGCTAGATCCTTTGCACAAACAACAATGCGAACCCATACAATCATTCAGGAATCTTCATATAGGTTTGGACCTATTATCAAATCACTTAGAATAATGATCTAAATATTATCTTCTTACTACACATCGATCCAACTATGTGTCAGCCTTATCCCAGAGTACACACTTAAACCTTATTGTCTGTCATATCATAACTTCTAGTGCGGACCATATGAAACTTCAAAATTCACATCAGACATTCATTAGACATCATCAATAATACCTTCATAACTACAGGTCATAATATTCTTTTGTGGTGATATGTGGATCTCAGAACTGTTACCTCTGTTTTTAACTAACACTATCAAACTGACTGTCAAAACTTGAAAGCGTATAGATGATCTTTCAGTGGACTTTAGACAATACAGATCTGGAATTAGATAGTTATCATATGTGTTTACAACACCTTGAAATTGCATATCAAGATAACCAATAGTAGAGGAATGTGGAGTGAATTACTCAAGTGTTCTACATTATTCCTCACTGTACTCTATTTACCGAACCTAGGCAATTTACAATATGACTTTCGAAGATTATCAAGACATGAAACTTAGGATACAACATTGTATAACACCTAAGTATAACATACCAGAACCACATAGTAGGATTTTCATCTACAAAGGAGTACCAGTTGGATCACTATCACTATCTTGATAAACTGCCAACACGTAGTCACTTTTGGCTAAGTTAGTCTTTCTGGACCAAAAGGCTACACACAACTTTGTCTTAGGAACTATTACAAATAATGTCTGATTGTTTCCATCAATGACAACATCATGTCTCCAACATATCAATAGTCTCTTTTGACAATGTTGCCAATAATCTCCCCCTTTGGCATTGATGGCAACACTTAGTGAAAAATGATTATGTTGCCCCCCTTACTATGTACACTCTATTTTTGTTCTTCCCTTAATATGTTTGGCCATTTTTCACTGGATCTTCTTCTCCCCCTTTGACATCAATGGAAAAGATGTATGTATAAGTAATAAAATTGTATTAAAAAATTGTTATACTTAGCCACATATGTACAGATGTGATCAAAAGATTACTAACTAAAAAGTGGAGAGGATGTCTAAGTATATGAATTTTAATTGAGCTATCTCTCTACCCCACTTGGTCTTGGCACTGTTCAAAATTTGAATGTTTCCATTCACTTGAAACACTAACTCCTCTACCTTATCAATAGTTGTAGGCATATTAGTTATTGCCTTTATCCTTATTGCCTCTACTTATAGACCAATCATAGTATTAATCTTGGATTCTATTATTTCTCTTACTTGGCACATTATGCTCTTAGTGGCCTTTTTCTTACTCTACAAACTATTTATTTATGCATGAATGCCTACTATTTCTGACCTTTTGTTTGAGATGGAGTTAGTTGTTGGGTCAAAGGTTTCAGAGATATTTAATAGTTTAAGATCCAATTCATCTATTTTCTCCTTCAACCCTTTTGTTGAATTAGGCCAAGATAGACAAAACTTGTATATATCACTAGCATCCTTAATGGTAGTCTCTATATTCTTGATGCTATTATCTAACCAAATTGCATCTTTAGTTAAATTATCCTTTAGCTCAACTGGCCTCTTATAACTGATTTCTACTCTAACCTTAGTATCTATCACTATTTCAAAGGATTCAAAATGAGTGCTTACAAAATTTATGAGCCCTTTAATTTTCTCAGATGGTGCAACTATTGTATCGTTCTGCAGTCCAGGCATCAATTTCTCTAATACATCAGATGCCTTACCAATGAGCTCACTATCTTGGACATAGGATTTCAAAATTTCTTTTTGAGCTTTGGCCTATACAATTGATCCCAACTTCAACTTCTACAAGGGAGACATTGAGTCCAAGTTAACTGGACATTACAGAAACTCAGGTGCATCCAAAACTTGTGTTCATTGTTGCTTCTCCAAGAATTCCTTGATAGTATTTATCAGATCATATGTGGCGTCAATGTCTCTTGCCATCTCATTAGACACTTGATCTTGATTCTTCTCTGGTGTTTCTAGGTCCATAGACTTTTGTTCATCAACGTTTTGTTCCAAAGGAGGGCTCTTCTTAGCTTGTTCATCCTCTTGATCATCAGCTTCATTTTGCTCCATAGGTGTTTCAACATTCTCAGGGGATCTATCATATTCTTGCTCTTTCATCACTTCACCTTTTCATGGGCTTACTAGAGGAGTCTTTGTTTGATTTAAAACTTGATCAGGATTGACTTCTGATAAAGAATTGTCATCACCAACATTTTGTTCTTCTTTGTCATAAATGTTTGGGATGTTAAAATCTCTTAGGATATCAAGTATTATTTGTTTGGTATCCTTCACAAATTTTTCTGTACCCCAAGACATTAGAGTGTTGCGCCTCTTCTTTATTTCAATTTTATCTCCAAGGATCTTGAAGACTTTGGATCTCTCCTTAGGAGTTACATTTGGACATAGTTTCAAGAATGTATTTTCTCTTGTCTTCAAGTCTTTTGTCATTGTTGCTTCCTCTTTGGTAGATATTATACTTGCAAGTCTGTCAGGGAGATCTGTAATCACTTCAATAAGATCTCTATTGTACATCTCCAAATATCTTATTACAGTAGTCTCAATGATGTCTTTATATACATCATCATATTCATCATATAGTTGTGCTATGGGTTTTACATTTCCATCTACTATTACAACCTTCAAGATATCTTCCAAATTTATTGTTTCTTCTCCTTTCTTAGGCTCATCTTGCCTTGGCTTTTTCCTGATTCTATCCTTATGAGAGGGCTTCTCCTTTTTGTTTCTAGAGGCATTAGTAGACTTAGATTTCATTTTCTTCACTTCTTCATCTGTCTCAATTTCCTCATCATCAACCCTTATACTCACATCCATCCTTTTAGCTTTGGTCTTCATTCTTTTGCACTTTTCATTAGTGGGTTTCTTTGCAGGTGCTTCCATAGAGGGTGTGGGATCAGAGGATGCAAATGTAGTTTGTGAAGTTAAGGCTCTTGTTCTCTTCTTTGTTGCTACAGGCTCCTTTGTTCTCTTTTTAGGTTCTTCCAGAGCCTTGACTGGTACATCTTATGGATTCTCTCTTTCTGTCTCTCTACTTCAGCCCTTGTCCTTGTTTTAACAATCTATTCTTTAGTAAATCCTATGTTCTAGGCATATTCCTCCACCATTTTCTTGACCTTCTTTTAAGATTCAGGCTTTCTCAATTTGACATGTACTTTCATAGATAACTCCTCATATGTACCAAATCTTTCCTCATTGGTGTTCTTGGGTTTGTTCAACATGAGCTCAGCATAACCATCCAATATATTTTCAGCTACTTCATAACCCATTGGAAGGACCCAGACTGTCCTAGACTCAACAACCTCCATCATGCATTGATCTTTGTTGACAATAAAACATATATCATTTTTGTATTTTTCAACTATTGATTTTGGTATCCTTTTCCTAGATTGCATGGCCTTTTCAAAGTTCTTGAAATAGTCCCATAGGGATACATTCTCTACATCATGGCTTCCTATGCTATTTAAATGATTTTTGATTTGTATGGCAACTAGTTGACTACTGGACTAGATCAACTTCATTCTTGGTAATTCTTACATGAAATAGAAAAATAAGCAAATGATCAATGTACCAAACTTGAAGGGATATTTATGCTTTTTTTCTTCTTCAGATTTTCCATTAATTACTACTGGAGCAACTCACAAAGTTCATAATATGCATTCACCTTAACCATCTCATAGGTGGTGTATAAGGCAATCCCAGAGATAGAGTTCTCCTAGTTTGTGAATTAGATCTTGTAACCGATCACCATGGATGCAAACCTAACTGCATGGTCTTCAATGTCATTAACTGTCAATGCCCTTTTGTCAAATTAAACACTGATAGCTTCCATCATGGTGTTGTTCTTCACAGCCTTTAACACAGGCACTATACCAGTAGAGTTCAACCCTGTAATAGCCCTTATAGCATCTTTTGAGATCATGAATGGTGTGTTAAGTCACATAAACTCATCATGAATTCTTCTCAATACATACCAAACCCATGAGTCCTCTACAAATGATGGAAAATCTATGTATTGCATGAATTTATTCTTCTCTAAGGCTTTGTATTCCTCCTTCAATTTGTATCCCTTGCCACACAGATGATTCATATACAATTCCCCAAGTTTTCTATTATTGTGTTCATCTAGGGAAAGATGGATGTAAACCCTAATGTCTTCCTCATGCATCACACCATAGGGTACTTCCAAAAATGCACCGTCAAGATTGACTTCCATAGATTTGTGTGGAAGTTTCTTAAATTTCAGTCATGATCTCTTAGTGATATCTATAACATGTGGTGTCTCCATTTTTTCAAGAATTCAAACAAGTTCATGGTATGGTTTCAAACTATAAATACCTCTTTTGCCGAATTAGGCTTTTCTTCACTTGAAATCGTTTTGAGTTGCTTTGGATCACTAGAAATCATTGAAGTCACTTAGAATTCTACTTCAGTTCTCTTTAGACACTTGATATCTTGAATGCAAAGTGATTAGTCTTTCAAATGTGACCCTTTTTAACCCTTGTTATGGAAAAACCTAGTTGTCATAAATGTTGTTCTCAAAAAGCTATCAAACACTTCACTATTAGGCCCAGTTGGTTAAGATTGGTTCACAATGTGTCACATTAGGTCTTTTTCTGCTGGTTTCTTCTCCAAATGATTCATCCAATATTGCTTTAACTCATACCTTAGTGCTTGATTTTAGAGCACACTATTTGGCCAATGGATCAAAATATTCATTAAAAGCTCCCCCTGAGCTAGAGATCCCAATTTACTTCCTAGAGGAAGTATTTGCACTAGAGGATGGTGCAGATTCATCCTTTACCTCTTTTACATCCTTCTAAATCTAGACCTTGCTCATTTCCTTCTTGATTTCTATTAGATCAACCTTGATCTTTCCTTTGTCTTCCCTCTACTCTTTGTTCCTCTTCTCTACAAGATAGTTTCTTCTCTCATTCTTTCTTCTACAAAATTTTGCAACATGTCCAAGTCTATTGCAATTGTAGCATACCACCTTCCTCTCTCATTGATTCCTTCTATTTGTTTGATATATTCTTGATCTACATTGTTTAGCCATATGTCTAAATCTATTGCATGCAAAGCACTTTCCATTGAAAGATTGAGTTTTCCTTGCATTATTGGGACCATTCCTTATCATACTTCTACATTCATTTGATCTATGACCAATTTTCTTGCAATTGAAACATTGACCAGAAAAAGATGAAACATTTTGATTCATTCTACTCCTACACTAAGTAGCCTTATGACCATACTTATTGCATTTAAAACAATAGCCATTGAAAGATGGACACCTTTTAGCATTTGGCTATCTGACCAGAGGTCTTCTAGGTCTACTTCTCTGATTTTGGAACTAGCTGCATTTGTTTTTCTTCATCGCAGTGTTTACTTGTCTTGATTTAGAACTTTCTCCTCTTTTAAATCCAATTCTTGTCACCTAGATTTTTCTAACTGCCAAGCAACACATCAAGCTTTATAGAGCTTATTTTGGACTTTTCTTTGCAACTATTTCCTACCTCCAAATCAAACTTTAAAAGCACAACATATTTTGCCAAATTTTCACATTCCTTAGACTTGTCTTTAAGAAATTGATTCAAATAATCCTCAACCTTTGTTTTCTCTTCAACCAGTATTAATAAACTATTTAGAGTTTCATTTGCTACTTTCAACTATTCACTTAGCTCTCTACTCCTATCCTTTGATCTCTTAACTTGCTCTCTTAGCTTCAGGATGCATTCATCAACTTCCTTGACATTATCCTTCAAATCCTAGATATCTGCTTCATACTTATCAAGATCTTCATGAGCAATTTTCAATTCTTGATTACTGACATATGTCTAATCATCAATTGTGACACTGCCTGGAGCAAGATACCCTCTAGCTGCCATGAGTACACTTTCCCAGATCTTCCTCAAATTGTTAGGCTTCTTCCAAGGAACCTTGCTCTGATACCAATTGTTGAAGACAAGGAATACTTAGAGGGGCAGTGAATCAATATTCTATAAAACTATTCCTTCACATATTCATTAATCCATTTATCAAATTCAATAACATGAAAGAAAAACAAACATAAGAAGAGTAGCCACAAAGTCATAACACATAGAAACCAATATTTTTATGTGGAAAACCCAAAAGGGAAAAACCATAGTGAGTGTTAGCTCACAATATATTATGATATCAAAAATGGATTACAAAAGCCTCATTGCCCAAGGACTCACTATCTAAAGAAATGCTCACTGCAAGAAGGCTCACTACCTAGAAAGAAAAGAAGAGAAGAGAGAAAGGCCCACTTCCAAGAATGAACTGCTATAGATGCATCTAAAGAATGCTAGAATACAGTTCCATTGATAGCTCAGTATACAGATTCAAATGACTTCATAATGTTTGCTCTATTTTTCTATCCTATTCACATATGCCCTACTCCTCGGTCCTTACTATTCTTTTCTATTCACAAAATTGCCTAAGAACACATACACATTGAATTTGCACCACATTAGCACAATCTCATCACTCCAATACCAAAATCTATCAAGTATATATATATCCACAACATGAATTATCCAAAACTAGGTCAACATGCAAAATATGAAACTTGTAAACCAAAGTTGTACCTAGTCGGCTTGATCCTTTGCACAAAAAAAATATGAACCTATACAATCATTTATGAATCTTCATATAGGTCTAGAACTATTATTGAACCACGTAGAATAATGATCTAAACATTATCTTCTTACTGCACATCGATCCAACTATGTGTCAGCCTTATCCTAGAGTACACACTTAAACCTTATTGTCTGTCATATCATAAATTCTATTGATGACCATATGAAACTTCAAAATTCACATCAGACATTCCTTAGACATCACCAATCATACCTTCATAACTGCAGGTCATAATATTCTTATGTGGCGATATGCGGATCTCAGAATTCTTATCTCTATCTTTAACTAACACTGTCAAACTGACCGTCGAAACTTAGAAGCTTATAGGTGATCTTCTGGTGGTATTTAGATACTACAAACCTAGAATTAGATAGTTATCATATGTGTTTACAACACCTTCAAATCACACATCAAGATAACCAATAGTGGAGGAATGCGGAGTGAATTACTCAAGTGTTATGCACTGTTCCTCACTACACTTTGTTTACAGGACTTAGGCAATTTACAATATGACTTCTGAAGATTATCAACATGAAAATTAGGATACAACATTATATAACACCTAAGTATAACATACCAAAACCACATAGCAGGATCTTCATTTGTAGAGGAGTACCAACTGAATCACTATCACTGTCTTGGCAAACTTCCAACACTTAATCAATTTTGGCTACGTTAGTCTTTTTAGACTAAAAGGATACACACAACTTTATCTCAGGAACTATTACAAATCATGTATAATTGTTGCCATCAATGACAACATCAATTCTCTAGCATATCAACAGTGTCTCTTGACCATGTTGCCAACAGGTTTCTGTATACCAGTGTTATCATCAATTAACCCTTTGATCAAGCAATTCATCACTTTAGGAGGGTGAATGATGCATTCTTTGTTGTTTTCCTATGTCTATTTGATCTTCAATTAGAACAAAAGAGAGTTTATGATGAGACTTCATCAATGGTTAATAGATATGGCTGTATGTACTTACAATTTCCCACTTTTAGTTATCTGAAGGTTGGTTATTTTCTCAGGTATCATTGTATGCTACCAAGGTATCCAAGTGACAAGATTATACTCATGGAACTATGTAGGCAAATCATAGCTATGCATAGTAAGTAAATGGAGTTGAAGAAACCTGGTTTTAGATTCCCAATTGAGATTAATAGGTATTCAATTTTTACTTCTACTAAGGCTAAAACCATTGATTTTTAGATGTAGTTGGTTACCATGAAACTCTACAAGAAGAGAGTTCATTTTGATTTTAGAGTAGTAAAAGATAAGATTAGAAAGAAATCTTTGACTCATGTGCCTATGGCAGATGATATTTGGGCTCACCTTCAAACGGAGAAGGAAATTAGAAAAATGGATTACTGTCGCTTGAATCTTAGTCAAGTTGAGGAACTAGAGCTAGCTGATATTCCTGATGGTATGATAGATAATGGCAACATCTTAGACCCTACCTATGTCAGTGAGAATATTGAGGGTTGTTCATTGCTCACAATTCAATGGTTGAAGAAAGAAGTTACTTCAATTTGACAAAGATTCCAACCAATCTTAGCAAACACAAATATATGGTTGGGAGGTAAAGGAATTATTTTGAAAGACTTTACAATTGGGTTTGAAGAGGAAATCTAAGAACAAACAGGTGAGAAGGCCGAGCTAAGGATGAAAAATAAAAGTGATGTGCCTAGCCCAAGTAAGACTATAATGCCCAAGATGATTTTTTTTTCAAAGGGTGGAAAGGTAAAAGTAGTTGAGGAAGGGCCATCTACTGAAGAGATAGTTGTTGAAGAACCAACTGATAAGGAGCCAGCTACTAAAGAAATATCTTTAGAGGAAAGAGAAGAGATTGAACAAGAAGTAGAATAAGAAGAAGAATAGGAATAGCATGGAGGCCCTACAGTGTCCCCTCATAAAGACATTTCACAAGAGCCACATGTTTCTTCTCCTTTGAATATTTTTTTAGTTTCTCCTTCTATGCCCACTATTTCAATTACCCCAATTATTCTAATTGTTATTTAGTCTTCTGGGTCTCTTATGTCCTTGCATTCATCTCCATCCAAGGCCACTGTTGATAGTCTCAAGAAGAATTTGGAAATCATTTTTGGTTCTTCTTCCTCTTTGCCTAGTCTATCTTCACCTTCATTTGATATAGATACTCAAACTGATTTTGAATAGCTTATGACTGGTTCTGAGAAAAATCCAAGTGTAGATGTTCTTGGTGCCATTTTAACAAATACTTCCCCAATTGTAACTTCAACTTATATGGGTGCAACTCCTTCCACACTAGCTATGGATTATAATCTGGATTTAAATTTGTCAGCACTTCCTCCCTGGCTCTCATCGCATACTATGAAGAGAAAGAAACAAGTCATCTCTCCAGATGATTTTCACTTTGAGAAATTGACACTTGTAAAGGCCAAGGCCAAGAAGAAGTTGAAGACTCTTTCTAGGCTACTTGAAAAGAAGGGTCATAAATATGTATAGATATCTTAGCCTTTGCCTAATGTAACTATTGAGGAGTTTAATATGAATGATTATTCAATTTCAAGAATTGAGCTAGGAAAGATCACTCATGAGTGTGCTAAGCCTGATGTTCAATCAACTTTGAATTCTTTGATTGTAAAGTTCAATCATGAGAAGATGATGAAGAATCAGTATAAGGCCAGAGTAGAACAATTGACTACAGTGCTATGTAAAATCACTTTGTCCTCTAAATTAGTGGAACCTATGGTTATAACTATTGAAGATCCCATAATTTAGAAAGTTGAAAAGATACATACACAAGGTAGAGTGGTTAGGGAATTTCTAGATAGAATGCTAGCACAAGGGTGACTTCTTTTGACAATTTTTTGTGGGAAAAAGAGATAAAATTGGAAAGATAATGGCATATTTAGATGAAGTAGTTGATACTTTATTCAAGAACATAAGGACTTGGAAGAAAGATTAGAAGATTGGGTGAAAATGAAGAATCTGAAGTTGAAAACTTTGGTAGAAATTGGGATCGTTCCCAATCGAGAATCATATGTAGAAACCAAAGAGGTTTTGATTCACCAGATCGGTTTTCTAAAAGAATTAATCAAGGACTTGGAGAGTGCACAGGAAGTTGATGAAGGTAATGATGTTAATCTTCTCAACAAGTTTGAAGAGTTTCCATGCAAGCTACTGGATGATAAACATAAGTGTCTTTCTACAGAGGCAATGGTGTAAGAATTCAACATGATTCAAAAAGAATTTGAGGAACAAACTTTTTTAGTGTCTTTAATGGATAATTTGTTTGATTATCAGTTGAATTTGGATAATCTTAAAGAAAACTTGGAAAGGCACGAGAAGGAAGCTACCACCATGAGAGATTAAATAACTAGAGCTCTTGCTATTTCAAAACATTCCTTTAGGCCAGATCTCACTGAAATACAAGAAGCATTGAAGATGTATGAAAAGTTCATGAAGAAGGATGGTGGAGAGGATTGATCATGCCTTAGTATATTTTCAAGTTGTTTTCATGCTTTATGTTTTTAGTTCTAGATATATTTACATATACTTTTTCAATGTGTAATTACATGTAAAAATTGAGAAAGTCCTAAATCAATTTGGACTTCTATGTTGAATAAGTCAAAGTAGTTATACTTTTCCTTTTTTTTTCTCAGCCTCTCACTATAAATAAATAAGACCTCTTTTGTAATAGATACCCTTTTAATCTTTGAAGTGAAGCTCTACCAATTTTGTGAAGCATATTTGAAACTTTGTGTTGAAAGTGTAAATCAAGAACTTATCAATAAAAGAAGTGAATTTTTCCCCAACTTTTATTTTGAGAATTTATTTGTTGTATGAAAGAGTGTTCTTATGTCTCTCTATTCATATTATCTTGAAGTTGATTTGTCGGTAATCTAGTATTTCATTATTGAGAGGAAATCAGATTTAATAAGATCATAAACTTTGTGTTATCATATTATCTTTGGAGATATATGTTTTGTATATGTTTAAGGTAAAATTTGGATTTGTTTGGTTTAGTGTTTAAATCCTCCTTTCACCTATCACATTCAAGGACCCTCAGATCGAGAGAGCACTATCAGGTCCTTGGTCACTTACAAATGTAGAGAAACTTGGATTAGGGTGTTTGATTATCAATTTTCCTTCTCCTATGCTCAATTATCCATCAAAACCCTAATTATGCAAATACGGCAATAAATATATGAATAACAGAAAATGCTTCTGTAGAAGCTATAAAATTAAAAATGACTGTGCACCTATTTTTAGGGTTCTAAGGCAGAAAAGTCAAAGAGAAAAGACCGAGCGCCCAAGTCTAGTGCCCTGCTTTTTGTCAGGATTTGCGGACAAGATCTGCAACCTATTCCTACTGCACCAAAGGTTTTTTCATCACGAAACTTTGAGGACTAATGAGCAGGTACCCAAGTCCAAGGTGCTCTTTTCTTCTCTGATCTGTAATTTTGACACTCCAATATGCCCTCCTGCAACTTCACTTTATCTGTATCATCAACCTATGACCTGCAATCTTAAAACTTTGGGAGGGGGTTGTGGTGTTTAGGAGCTTGCCTCAATCAAGCCTTAGAAGGACACTTAAGTCTTCCAAACACCTTTGTCAGATAGAGAGTGCATGCCTAGGGAGGCAGAGGTAAAAACCAAATGAATAATGATCACAAACACAATAAATGTCACCTTGTAGTGAATATCTCATGGGAGGAAGATGCTCTTCATTCCATGAGGAAATGGATACTCAAATCTGCAAACAAAAACACATAGACCACACAAATCTACTCTTGCAACATAGTGAAAGCCTTGAATCACCTTGAGAACACAATATCTTGCTAGTAATCATCTAGTTGAAATCTAGTTTACAAATAAATGCCTAAACATGCTTTTATATGAAACTAAAAACACTCTCACCAAGATTTTCGTAATTCAAACTTATCGTGTCGGCATAGGACCCAAACAATGGTCACAAGCCGATACCCAAAAATTGGGACTGTCCCAAAATAGGGTAGGACTAGTGTGCAGGCACCCAAGTCCTCTCCCCCTATTTTTGGGTAGGGGTCATCTTAAGTAGTCCCCCTAGGTCCTATTTGTCAAGACACTTAGGGGTTTTCTCATCGAGATGTTGAAATATGATGCAAAATGTCCTAAATGCACACAAAAGACCTGGGAGCTAAACCTAAAGAGGGAAAAGCCCCCAAGGGGACATTTTTCCAATGTAACATTTAGCCCCCACTTTAATGTATGTATAAACGCAAGGCCAATACATGTATTAAAGTACTGTCACAAACACAACAAACATGCCAAGCATGGAGAATACATGCCAATCACATAGAAGACAGTAATAGGCACACAAAAAATGGAGAAGATAGTTACAGTCAAACAAAATATGGAGAAGACAACAAATGCATGGAAGATAGGCATGATTCTTTTCTTTTCTTTTTCTCATATATATGAGATGCAAATGCAAGTACTAGAAAGTAAACAAACCTCCCATAATGCAGGAAGCACTCATCACACTGGTCTTTAAACTGCATATGGGGCAACACACACGAAAGACATGTAAAACCTCCTAACATGCAGGAAGCACTCGTCATGCTAGTCTTTAGACTGCATATGGGCAACAAACATACAAAACAAAGCAAGTACACCAAACATACACACTTGAAGACATGGAGAAAACATGATAGACAAGTGATGGAGTGTTCCTATTTCTAGGTTTGACACCATCTCAGGAACATTACAAGGACACACCGACAATTGGGCTTCACCACAACAATCGTTAAAGACACGCTTAAGGGTTGAGTTAGTCACAGAACTGCTCCCTGCCTCCACAGAGGACTTTTGAAAATGACAGGATGATGCAATTACTCTGAGAAATACACCATCCCTGCCTCTATAGAGGGCTTAAGATAAAAGGGATATAATGATATCCTGCCTCCACAGATAGTTTACATGATTGATTGATTGATTGCAAACAAACTCAGGATGCAGGAAGCACTCATTGAGCTAGTCTTTAAACTGCATCTGAGGACACACACATAGCTAACATCTACAACAAACAGCTTACCTTATATATCCCCCCACCTTAAGGTGGTTGATATTAGGTATCAATATCAAGCACATTAAGGTAGGAAGAAAACACACAAGGGAACACAAGTTCTCGCAAAGCCAATGCCCCCTGGAGGTGACATGTACTTCACGATCAAAAAATGTTCCCATAAACACATCCCTACAAGAAACATGTTAGTGTCTACAAAATCATGATAAATAACAACATCAATGCATATGATTAACCACACATAGAGCCAAGGTTATACAATGAATTCGAAGTTCAAGGATAACCATGGGGCTATATCATGAAGCTCTCTAAATCGAGTACCACCAAGCCTAGATTCAAAGACAAACAAAGGTGCACAGAGTAGCAGTATTGTTAAGCTTTGTAAATGAGAGAAAAACATCATCATAATCACTACGTAGAAAGAATGAGTGCTTCCACTAGCCAAGCATCAGATAAAATATATAACCCCATCATCATATTAGGAACTAAGTCTATTTTTTTATTGTTCTCGAAAGGGACACTAGGTCCACATCAGTATAAATGTTTTTTGTCATCTGTCCGCTAGATAGAAACACTAGAGGAAAGGAAACAATAAATCAGAGAGGAGAAACAAGTGTCTAGGGATAGCCATGTAGGAGGGTTCCCCCAAGTCACCAACCACAATGCTATGTCCATAAGACACAACACACAACAATGAAATCAGAGAGAGTCAATATAGAAGAATGATGATACAAATAGAAGAAGGTCACAACAGAGGCAGTCTCCTGGTATCCCAGACCTTACAAGAGAATCAGGGGTCATCCCAGGAGGCCTAAACAACACATAACACATCACAGGGGAAGCACATAACAAGAGAGATAAAAGGGTTAGAAATACTTACCTGTAGGGCCCTGCCGGGCTAGCGGGTATCACGAATCTTGATCTTTATATTAATGGTTAAGGTGTTATCACTTCTTCTCTCTTCCATATGTTCATGAGTTTTCAAGGGTAACCATGTATGAAAGGTTTCTCTTAATGATGGTTATGAAGGGATGTTGCCATTGTTTGTGTCAGCTATAAGAGCATTTGAAATGCCATTTAAATGAGCTTGTTGAGGCATCCGAAAGATACCGATTTCAATCCCTATATAGAGTGTTGGAATGGCTTGAGTTAGAGGGATAGCTTGTTCTTCCATAGCATGTAGTATTTCATTTCTTTCCAAAGTATGTGACGGTTCATGACATGTTTTCTTGTTTAGACTGTAATTGAGAAGTTCTTGAACATCAGGTGGCAAATTATCATTAGATTTAAGCAAATGGTCACAAAGAGAATCTGCATCATACAAAGCTTCATACTAATTAGGGAGAGAGGGAAGGGATGGCACAGTAGTGTGGAGAAATGTATTAATGATATATTTTTCTTGTGCCAATATATCCTCACCAAGTGGGGTTATGTTGGGACAAGTCTCTTTGTTTGATTGATCACCCATTGCTATTGCATTCTCATAGGTCTTGAAAAGTATTTGCATTATATCATCATGAAACAAAGGGAGAGAAGGGGTAAATTTGTCACCACTACTTTCCCCATGATTTTTTTTCAGCTATAAAACTTTTGAGATTCTCCATGATTGAAGGAAAAACATCCACAGTCTCAAGAAAGTTATCGAAATAGGCTATCGATCGAAGAATATCACATATAGTACTATTGGTCATGTCAACGCTATAGATGTATGTGATTTGATGAAAGACTTGAGGATATTTATCATTGAATTTGCAAAAATTATCATAGTTCACAATGTACTCATATAAGTCTTCTAAAGATGTACCCTTAGGAGAATCCATGAATGCAAAATATATGCAAAAATGCTTGATTTTTTGATACTTTCTTAATGTAAATGAATGAAACAAAGGGTTTTGTAAGGATTTTGATCAAGGGAAGAAAATTATGTGTCCAATATTAGTCCAAAACAACAATAAGATCCTTCACAACACACTCTTGATGCAAATCTAAGATGACGATAAGTCAAAATATAGTGAAAATATGTCAAAATATGCAATTTTTTCACCAAATCTTGATGCAAAAGAGCATGACAAAGGGTGTTGTGAGGAAAATGTTGATGGAAAGAAAAATATATCAGTGATAACATCCACTTAATGTCAAAATATCTGTCACAAGATGCTTTTAGTGCCACTTAAGGTCAAACCCTAGTGAAAATATAGCAAAAATAGGCTATTTTTCATGATTTTTCAACTCCAAGACCTAGCAAAAGGGGTATTGTAATGAATTTTTGGAGGTGAAGAAAATAAACACAATGATATCAGTCTCCTCAATCCATAAAATTTGTCACCACACTTGGAGTGCAAACTAGGACAAACCCTAGGGCAAAAATGTGTAGTTGTTAACCAAATTTTCAATACAGGAGCCCGATAAAAGGGTGTTGTGAAGATTTTTAGGAGGGGAAGAAAATATTTAACTTGATAACATAAAATTAGTGCAAAAATACTCTTCACAACATGCCTATGGTGAAAATTTAGAGAGTCGATAAGGCCAAATCTAGTAAAAATTGATGTTTTCAAGCCCTAGGATTGAGATCTTGACACAAAATGCTATACGAGTGCTTTTAAGTCTGATTTATGATGAAAATTAAGTGTACTCAGATCTGAAAATGATTTCCAATCTCTAAAATGCAAGTGCAAATTTAATGAAAATGCATGAAAATTGCTAGTTTTTTGTTAAAATTTTCTATGCAAAAATGCAAATATTTGAAATCTAAATGCAATTTTAAACTAAAATGCAAGTTTGAATGAGTCTCTAAAATCAGTAGAAAAATTTAAAAGAAGATTTTTCCTTGTAACCCTAGATTTTGGAATTACTAGATTATATGAAAATTGTCAAAATTTCTACAAAACCCTAGCAATTATATGATGAAAATGCAATGTAAATTATTGAATTTTTGTAATTTTCTGTATTTTATATCAGATCTGATGCAAAAATCATAAATTAGAAAAAAATAGAGTGAATTGATGCAAATTAGAAACCTATATGAAAATGCAAGTTAGGGTTTCTAAAATTTTCCAAATTTTTCAAAATTTTCAATTTTTTTGTAATTTTCTCAATGCAATAAGATGAATGACTATATGAATGAATGAAATCAACCAAAATCTAAAGACAAACACTTCAAAAGTTGTAATTAAGTTCAAAAACATGGGTTCACCAAAATGTTTAAGGTAAAATTTTGATTTGTTTAGTTTAGTGTTTAAATCCTCCTTTCACCTATCACATTCAAGGACCCTCGGATCGAGTGGTAGAGCACTATCAGGTCCTTGGTCACTTACAAATGTAGGGAAACTTGGATTAGGGTGTTTGATTATCAATTTTCCTTCTCATATGCTCAATTATCCATCAAAACCCTAATTATACAAATATGACAATAAATAAATGAATAACGGAAAAAGCTTCTGCAGAAAGCTGTAAAATTACAAATGACTATGAACCTATTTTCAGGGTTCCGAGGTGGAAAAGTCAGAGAAAAAAGAGTGGGCACCCAAGTCCAATGCCTTGCTTTTGGTTGGGATCTATGGATAAGATCTACAACCTATTCCTGTTGCACCAAAGGTTTTTTCGTCATGAAACTTCAAGGACTAATGAGCGGGTGCCCAAGTCCAAGGTGCTCTTTTCTTCTCTAATCTACAATTTTGACACTCCAATAGGCCCTCCTACAACTTCACTTTGTCTGCATCATCAACCTATGACCTACAATCATAAAATTTTGGGAGGGGGTTGTGGTGTTTAGGAGCTTGCCTCAGTCAACCTCTAGGACACTTAAGTCTTCCAAACACCTTTGTTAGATAGAGAGTACGTGCCTAGGGAGGCAGAGGCAAAAACCAAATGAATAATGATCAGAAACATAATAAATGTCACCTTGTCGTGAAGATCTCATGGGAGGAAGATGCTCTTCATTCCATGAGGAAATGAATGCTAAAATCTGCAAACACAAACACATAGACCACACAAATCTGCTCTTGCAACACAATGAAAGCCTTGAATCACCTTGAGAACACAATAGATTGCTAGTAATCATCTAGTTGAAATCTAGTTTACAAATGAATACCTAAACATGCTTTTATATGTAACTACAAACACTCTTGCCAAGATTTTTGTAATTCAAACTTACTGTGTTGGCATAGGACCGAGACAACGTTCACAAGCTGACACCCAAAAATTGGGACTACCCCAAAATAGGGCAGGACTACAGCATGGGCGCCCAAGTGCTCCCCCTATTTTAGGTAGAGGTCATCTTAAGTAGTCCACCTAGGTCCTATTTGTCAAGACACTTAGGGGTTTTCTCATCGGGATGTTAAATATGATGCAAAATGTCCTAAATGTACACAAAAGATCTAGGAGCTAAACCTAAAGAGGGAAAAGCCCCTAAGGGGACATTTTCTGACATTACAGTATATGAGTGTGGTTGAGAGATTGTAGACTTTGTGCCACAAGTATCATCTATATTCTTCTGAGTTTCTAGTGTTGCAAGTTAATAGTCTTTGAGCTATAATTTGTTGCACAGATTGTTTAAGTGAAATCATTGTAGAAAGTGGTAGAAGACTTTGTGCTCCTGCAGATTTTCTAGCTACTTTTATGTTTCGGTATATTTCCTATTATTCTTTCGTATAACGAAATTGTATATTAGTTATTATTGCTAGAATTGGTATTATTAAGTTCCTTAGTCACTATAATCATCAAAAGTCTCTATTGTAAGTTGTTTCTCTTATTCTAAAAAAATAGAATAGGTTAATGGAAACACCCACCTAGATAATCATACTGTGAATAAGCATAGTTTAATCATCAGTTGATTCAGATAGCAATTAGAAGGGAGCCTCCCCTTTCTAAGAGGAGAGATTTAATCACATCATACTGTGGTTGATATAACCATTTTTTCCTTAGTTTGTTGAGAATAAAATATTCACGCAACGATGTTTGGTGACTCTACAGGGGAACAAACATGCAACCAAGAGCCTCATGCTTTTGGTTGAAGTATACTAGCCCCATTGCTTGTAATAGATTTTTGTATTATTATCTTTTGTCTTTTTAATTGTATTCTAGCAGAACCGAGGTATACATGAAGCAGAAGAGCACAAGGATTCATAAAACCTATTTTTGAGTTGATGCAACAACATAATTTCAATATTCTAGCTACGAGATCTCTTCTTTAGCATACATGATGTTTTCCACCTACTAACGTGAGATCTCCCATACCAAGTGAAGCTTGAAGTGCTCATAGAACTTCACCTATTGTATAAGTTCAAAGGTTTGTGATTCCTCCATTTAACCAGTGCACAATGTCTCATCCCACTCCTTTAGGTCCATGGGGTAATGCCTTCAGGCCACTATATTTGGCTCAACCATTACATGAATTACCTTGGAGTTTAAGGAAAAATTTTCCTAAGTTCTATGGTGATTGAAAAGTTCACCCTAATGAACATATTGCTACTTTTTATATTGCTTGTGGTGTTTTGGGAGTTGAACATGAAGATGTGTCTGTAAGACTGTTTGTTGAAACACTTCAGGGTGTAGCTGTGTATTGGTTTTATCACCTTCTATAACAAGTCATCACTGGATGGAATATTCTCCACACCATGTTTGATGCTAGGTTCAAGCCTGCAGAGTATGCACATGCACTATTAGATTAGCTTACACAAATGAAGAAAGAGTTGCAAGAACTCATGTGTGAGTTCATTGCAAAATTAAACAAGTTGATAAATAGGATTCTAGCGATTGCTCAGATGACAATAGAAAATCATAAGTGTTTCTTCATAAACACACAGTTGCCGGAGATAAGTTTTCTTTTATAGAGGGTTGGTCTAGCTGAATTGGTAGTTGCCCAAAGTCTAGCAACAGAGATTGAGAATGATCTAATCCTTACCAAAAAGATAAGGAAAGCCACAAATAGAGTTAGAGGGTAGCCTTCCACAAATACGCCTTCTACTAGAACCACAGAGCCTATGGTGCAGAAGTTGGCTAATGAGTTGTTAGCTCTAAAAAAGAAAGTGTCTCAAAATATGTCCATTTCCTCCTACAAGGACATACCAAGGAGAACAATTCCCAATGTTCCCAATTATCACGGTAACGCTTCTAGAAATCAAGGTCAAAATAGGCTTCCTCCATCACAAGGAAGACTTGCTTTGGAAGCACCGGTAGTAAATGTAACATTGGGTTACTATGAGACAAAGCAAGATAATCTTCCCCAATCAGAGTTTAATCAGGAAGATAGTGGTAATCTCTTTGCGAAGGATGAAGAAGAGTTGGTTGGCGACTCTAATATTGGTTTCTTGAATTTCAAAGATGAGATGGAATAAGAAGACGTTGCTTTTGGTGAATCTTATGCTATTCTCACATGGTCACAAAATCAATCTAACCATCAACATGTGGCTAATAAAGGAAAGTCAATGGAAGATCCTTATCCTGTGGTTACCATTGCTAAGAGGAGCACTACTTTACCTTTCTAATCAAGAGATGTGGTTGGCAACAAACAAGTAGGTACATCTGGTTCTCCTGATGTAAAACCTTAAAATGAGAATTTTCTATCTTCTGTAGTTAGTCCATATCAACTTTTTGATATTAATGATCATGCTAGAAAGACCTAGATTCAAATGTCTGAGGTAGAATACCTACAAGCTAATCCTGACCAGTTTGAAAGATTAGCTAAGTTTTTTAAAAACAAACCTGCCTCTGTTTGGTAGGATCCTTCCAAAACTATTCTTGTCATCTCTAAAATGAGACCTGCTCAAAGCAATCTAGTTGCCTCTCTTTCTACTGCCATAGAAAAAGTTTAACCATTCTATATTTTCTTTTCTAGTAAATGGTTATAAGCTCAATAACTGTGTTATAGTTCTAGAGCCTTTGATAATGTTATGCCTGCCAAGGTGGCAAATGCTGTCACATCTCATTTTTATGGACTATATAATTAATCTGGAATAGTAAACATTTACTATGGTTGGTTTACTTTAAGTAAATTCTACATGTGTAAAGGTAATTATCATGAAGTTATATTTTTGCATATTGGAAAATTGATTTAATATTAAAATATTATTGATACGATTATAATGTTTTACTTTGGCTATGTTTTGAGACACTAACCTATTGATGTTGAGTTGAGTGCGAATAAATGCACAGGTACTCGTCAAAGATGAGAACATGGTTGAGGTAGAGATGTTCTAGCCATTTGGCAAGAATTGTTGGGATGGTTAACCCTGATGCACTCACACACTCACATAGTGTCATATTGCATTTTGAATGGCTTATTTTTATGCATCATTGTGTGCATAATAAATGTGATGGATGGTTAGATACTTAGAAAATATAGTGGTTTAGATTGTGATAGGAAGGTCTTTTTGAATGCTTAATTTAGTCATTAATATTAATGTCTTTTCAATTTATATTTTAAATGGAGTATTTATTTTAAATGGTGTATATATATATGGATGTATTTTATGTTATTTAATAAATAAATGTTTCCTATTTTTACTACTATAGATGTTTGGAAGATAATATTTAAAATTAGATTTAAAATAACTGTATTTAAAGTTGCAATAATTATACATATCTATTATTTAATATTATTTTGATTACTTCTTGTTTGATTTAAGTGATTATTGTATTTTCAAAAATAAATAAATTATATTAATAACATTATTATATTTAGAAATCTAATAAAAGCCGATGATGGCATGGTTCGGCGGTTAAGTCGCTCAGGATGTAGTGGCGGCCACCAGAGTTCAAACCCCGACTGGGCCAACGAGCTTGCAAGTCTTTACGCCTTCGCTGGGCCAATGAGCTCACGGGTTTGAAGTGTTCTTCCTGGGGGATGAGGTCCCCCAGTTGTGGCCTCACCGGTTCATTGCTCCGGGCAAAAGCATTTGCGTGGAGCCGGAGGGCGTGTCGCACCAGCATGGTCGGTCACGTTAAAAAGTTTACTAGGTGCATTATCTTTAAAAAAAAAAATCTAATAAAAAAATTTAAAGAATAATATTGGTCATGCAAACCAAAAGAATAATAACTTATTTTAATTATATTTTATTATGGATTTGGAGAAGCCAAATTTCATGCCAACTGAAACAATACTTCAGTTATTAATAAAAAAGAAATCAAACCTAATTTCAATGCCAATTTTATAGAGTTTTATTAATAAAATAGAGACAGTTGAAGGATGGATTATTCATTCTTTTTCTGAGCAACCAGAGGAGAAAAAACATCATGTTTTTGTAGTAGAAGATGTGATAGGTAAAAATTAGGTTAATAAGATCAAGCATAGCCATGAAAACCCAACCCTACCATCATCAAAGAATCTAATCTAAATGAAATCAAAAGCATGCAATTCAAGAGCATTATCACCTAGATTGTATGATTCCTTGTTTGTGATGTGGATTACTTCTCAACAATGAACAATTATGAAGATAAAAGCTACCATGATAAATGGAGGATAATGCTAATGTGCTAGATGGATACTAAAATGCTCAATGCACTCAAGATGATAATGTAGATGCTATATGAATGCTTGATGTCTGTAGTATGGAATGAGAGGGTGTTTATATAGAACTCAACCAAAATCAATCAATGGTGGAGATTTGGTGGCTATGTGAATGGCTAAGATTAAAGGATAGGCATAGGTTGATGTGAAGATGATAAGTGGAGGGAAGATAGGGCTTATATGTGACCGTGTACATAAAAAGTACTACATGTGAAAGATATTAAATAAAAGATGTAGTACCACTTATCTTTTTAAATGAAAGGGGCTTACATGTTGGCTATGTTAAATGATAAGAGAAATTAATTAAATAAAAGTATTTAATTAATTGGGAAGTGGGCTTTGCAAAAGGAATTTTAATTAAATAAATAAAACTTTTTTAATTAAAATTGATAGAAATAAGATAATTAAATAATTAAAGATTGTTTAATTATAGCTTAGAGGAAATAGCTAATGAATTAATTAAAAAAAATATAAATTTATTAATTAATAGAAGAAATAAGTGATAGAGAAATTGCTTAAATGTGTTAGACAAATGCAAATGGTGGATAATGCGATATTCTGAGGCTAATGATAATTAGGTCAAATTTGGGTGTCTACATTTTGCCCCTATTTGATACAATGTTCATTAGAATGTTGTGTCAAAGAAGATATGATAATTTGCTTGATAAACAAGGTTATGCCCTAGTGTAACTGGCAGGTGATGCCCCCTTGAGAGGTAAACCAGGTAGACTAGGAAGGGTTGGTTTAGCTTGCGATAAGATGAAAGGCTAGAAAACAAGGATGACATGAAGAAAAATAGGGGGTTGGGTGGGAAAAATGGATGGTATACAAGAATTAGGGTTTGGACAAGGGCTATAAATAGGTCCCTCAAGGGAAAATAGGCTCATTTGTGTTCATTTGTGTTTAGAAATCTAGAGAGATCCAGAGCTCCTTAGAGTTGTTGTACAATGAGAGTTGGAGAGCTATTAGGATGGTGATACCATGCAGAGATCATTGTTCCAAGTGGGTGAGGACACATGGGTGACCAACAGGAGCAGGCGTACTGGTATGTATCGAAACTTTTACTAAAACCGTGATTTTGATAGGCTAGAAGTGTCATAAATGCACACATGTCACTAGAAGTGACTAGGTTAAAGGTGAGACAGTTCAGGTTGCTTGTAGGGTAAAAGTGGTCACTTAAGGTAGTGTAGGTCACATATGGGCACGGCTTGGTTTTTTATAGAAAAAGTGAGTCGCTTATAGTCGGCTAAAGGAAATAGGTAGGCTGAATGCGCATATGGCTAGAATAGATCACTTATGGAGGAAAAGTAGATGCTTATATAGATATAGCTCGTTTATGAGGAACGGATGCTCGCATATGGAAAATAGGTCACTTATGGATAGACAACATATGCATGTAGTGGTTGAGGTCACTTGTAGTTAGTAGTCTCGTGCATAGGGTAAGTAGGTCACTTGTAAGCTAAAAATGTATGTATAGTGTAAAATGGTTCACTTGTGATAAAAACAAAGATAGTGCTTATAGAAAAATGGGTTGCTGATAGTAGAGGTAGTCAGGTATAGCATGCAAAAGTCAATTTTGATAGCACAAAGACTAATACAGTGAGAGGAATGATGCAAGATATACTACCACCGCTGTTATCATGAGAGCCACATCCTAGGGATTTGTGGTTGGTTAGATTAATGGATGCAGAGGAGCGACTAGTGCTAGAGATCCTCATATTGGTGCATGTGTCAAGGTTAGAGCTAGTGTAGGCACATCGAGGATTGATGATGTCGATGGTGGAGTGATGGAGGAGTGAGCATAGTGTCATGCCCACATTTTCCATGTGGTTACAACACATGTCACATGTGTCATAGCCACATCTGTCATGTGGTTATGACACGAACTATCAAAAAAATTTCTCACACAACCCTAGAAACCCCCTCGCATGCATAAGCATGCTCAGTGGTGAAACGCCCAAGACGAAAATACTACAGTTGTCGGCGGGGTACAAGTACAATTGCATGCAACCAGACGCAAGTAGTCCAACAAGGAGGTCTCCTTGATGCCGTTAGCGTTGCTACAAGATTTATATTTTCGAGGTCCCTAACCCTAATTCTCGGTAGATTTCGACAGCATAACGCCTTACGGCATAAGTGGGAATTACTCGACACTATACTACTTACGGAGTTCCCTGATAGGTTAACAACTTCCCACGACGCCTTGTTCCTACTAAACTGACTCGTGATCTCCCTATTGCATCATTTTTCAACAAAGCACGTATGTCTGTCTCCTCTCTTGTTTCCTGAAACATACTCCTTCGACTTAGCATTCTCAACAAGGCAATTCATTTGCCCTCTCTTCCGTTTCTCTAGATCTTAATTTTGATTGTATTTTTATCACGCTCACCTTAACTATTTCTCTGATGTTTTCGTTTGTTTATATTCCGGTCTCTCTCTTTTGGGTCTCTTCGTATTCTTTATGTTTATCCTGTCCTTTCTTCATATTCTACATCAATCAGAGTTATCACTGTATCTATTTTCTAACATCCAGATTTCCCAAATCCTACAGGCCGATTTACTACTTCGCTGGACTTGATTTCCTGATTTTCTCCGATCTAGGATTCACCGTGTATTAATTAAACCTGTTCCTAAGCAAATTAAGCGGAAGGATCCATCAACTTAGTTCTCTTATCCCATGTGGGAAATGCCACACATTTTCTCTTCTGTGTTTTCCAATGTTAGTTTTTCTTCTTCTTACTCTCTCGCAGGTTTTCTTCTCTAGACGTTTACTAACTACAGTTGAGATTAAAATGGCCTCACATGGAATGTCTGTGATGGCTTCTTAAGTTTATTTCCAGTGACCTTTTAAACAAGGGGACACATAATTTTTCCTCTTCATTTTCCTGGTTATCAAATCGCGTTGATAGTTAAACTTCCGAGAAACTCTTCCCGGAGTGTTATAATAATGTCTGTTATGCTTTCTCCTTAAATTATAATTTTATTTTCTCTTATTATTGGAAAGAGAAAACGGCCCCTCTGGTGAATTATATCACTTAATTAATTGATGTATGCACCTATATGCGTATATATACCGATTGTATATACACATATCTAAATAGATATATAAATATATATTATTATTAAATAATTACCATTATTTATTATTATTAATTACCGTTGTTAGATTATTTTATTCATTTATATAATGATTATTACTATTGTTATTATTACACTGTTATTCGTCTATCTCTTTTTATATAATATAGTAATATATATATATATATATATATATATATACTATTGTTATTGCTTGTAAGAGGCTCTCCTCTTTATAAAATAGAGGCCAAATTATGGAAATATTTCTTATGTTATTTGGTTAAATCATTTTCCAATAGCAAGCCCTAAAACCATTTTACCAAGGAATTGTGCCCTAACTTTTTTTTTTATTTGGTTTGGAGGTGCAGGGCGAAGAAGGGTGGCTCATATGGAAGAGCAACCCATGGTAGAGGTTGCTGGCAGCGAGGCCGCACCAAGGGAGGCGTCGAGGGGTATCCACTGGTGGAGGCCTGCACCAGGGGAGGCATCGAGGGGTATCCACTGGCGGAGGCCGCACGAAGGACGACGGCGGAGTGGAGTATGGGCGGCGCCGTGGCGGCCGCGATGAGGGGAGGCCGGGGCCGGGGTTTTGTTAGCCCGCGAGAGGCTTGCTTGGTGGCGGAGGAGTGACGTTGTGGGGAGTCCGCGGTCACTCGGCCGCGGGCTGTAGTTTATCTTACGGGGGGGTGTGTGGGGAGGGGCGGAGCCCCCACCCACATCCCACGTAGTGGGGTGTGGGTGGGGGCTCCGCCCCTCCCCACACCCAATGAATGCCGACGGGGGTGGTGGGAAGGTTCAAACCCTTCCCACCACCACACCACATTATTATTGTATGTGTTGTCTAATACACAGCGGCCAAACTGCGACCCATTGAAATTTTATTTCAATTTTCTCCTTCGAAATTTCCTCTATATTATTAACTCCTCAAAAAACACATTTTGATAAATTTATATATATCTATATATAAATATATATATATATATATTTATTTATTTATTTATTTAACCCACAACTTTCAGTCAATATATTATTTATTATTTTTTTTTACAAAGAAATTTAAAAGAAAAGAATCAGAGTTAATAAGTAAATCTATTAAATATTACTCTTTTGTTTTTATTATTTTTTTTATTTTTATTTTTATTTTTTTTTATTTTTTTTTTACAATCGTATTAATAATTTGCTTTCACAGGTAACTTTATAATAACAGAGAAATGAAGACAAATAAATCTAATTTATTTTACAATCTCATTTTCATATAATAATCAAACATCTCAATTGTAGAGACAAACAATAATCCTTTCAAATGCGATATACAATTACAGACCCTTTAATAATTGAAAATTTTAAATGCAAGATCGACTTAATTTTTTTTTATCTATCAAGTTCAATTTCAGTTCATTTAATATCAACTAATACTTAACATTGTAATTACAGGAACTTAAACATAAATTTCTTAAACAGCCATTTACACCCTACTTAAGAAATATATAAGAAATTACGGAAATTTGTCTTCATACGTTTATTGTTAAACGAGGAATCTACTAAAATCGATAATTTCTTATATATATCTTTTCTTTCCTTACTTCACATATTGCTGATTTCAATTTGGTACATAATAATTTCCAATAGAGAATGAAACAAATTCAATAAACTTGCATTGGTTCACAACTACTTACAACTACAATATCTAAATGTTAACAAAATTCTTCTTTCCTCCAAACACCTCCAAACAATATTCTAGTTAAACTTAACACTATTGTCAAGATCCACATACAAATTCACCTCTTAACAACTTCTGCTCCAATATACATAACTTGTCAAAACTCACAACTAATGAACAACACTGAAAGGAAGAATTTCTCTCCTTCCCAAAACAATAATTTATACAACTTCAGAGGAAGAGATTCCATAGGATGTAGCTCCATGAACCAAATACAGTGTTCCTCCACTTCCAACCACAAGCTTAAAAAGGAAACCTGCGTATCAAAGACAAACAAAGAAGAAGACAGCACTCATATAGCTCTCCTCCCTTCCGTAGACCCGCAAGAGGGTCACCCCCGAGCTAAGGAGACCATACTCACACCTAGGTAAACTCAAGCAATCCACTTCACAATAGGAGCAACAACAAACCCAAAGCACACAAACACCCATGGATAACTTACACATCACGAAAACTCAACAACAGTGAGCTTCAGAAGGGGCAGGAGAGTGGACACACTCGACTCTAGGGTGACACCCTTACAGACATTATAACCAATACAAATCTCTTGGCGTCAAACCAAGTTTGATCACAAAATTTCCAAAGAATCTGTATCTGACTCTCAAGTCAAAAATCGGTCTCAAATACAAGCCCTCAAGGCTTTCAACATCCCAAAAGAGAAAACAGGTATGCACCCGAGGAGGATCACTCCTCCCCTACCCCAAACTTGATGAGCATTTCTCCCAAGTGGGAGAAGCTCTGTCAACAACCCAACAACAGATCCCACAGAAACAAATCTAAAACACAACAAGTAAACATCTTTCACACAATTTTTCATACAACATTCAGATATACGAAAGAAAGGTAAAACCAAACCAACCTTACAAAGTCCTTCTGGAATGAAACTGTTGCAGAGTTCCACTGAGATCTCTCCCAACCTTAGCCACCAACTCCTTCTTCCTTTCCTCCTCTCAAGGTAACTTTCCTATTCTGGCAATGAAAATAAAACTCTCAAAAAAAAATCAACTAACTCCCTTCCCCTCCAAAAATAGAATTCAAATAACCCAAAACTCTCCAGTTTAGAGGAATGGGGAGGTGACACTTGTCACCTCCTCACCCTTCCCAAAACCACTATTATGTCCCAAGGGATGAGTGTTGGCTTATGTCGCTCACCCATCCCTAGAGTACTCCTTATCCCTCTCCTCATGCCATTTCTCTTACGCATGGGAGAAATAAAAGGAGTTAAAGGAGGAAAAGACAAGTGACCATGCCTCTTCTCTATTCCTCCAACATGGATGACCCCACAACACATGGGGAATCTCACTAATGGTGAGGGTGACTTCAAGTCAATCCCTCTATAATGGATGGGTTTGTAGTCATCTCATACCTTGGGAGTTGAAGAGGGATGGGTTGGGTGTTGGTACAACCCATCATGTCCCCCCCATACCTCCAATTTTCGCCACTTAACTTTAGGGGGTAGTTAAGATGACTTGATGGAGGTTACCCAAGGGTTACCCATGCCAAATGGGGTCCTAGACCCATGGGGTATGACCCAGGGTCAACTTTAACCCATTCTGGACAACCACGGTCAAGGTAAAGCACAAGAAAAGGCCTCCAAGATTTAAATAGAAGAAAATAAATTCAAATTCAAACTTTTTACAACACAAATTATAAGTCAGTGTTACAAGAGGGTAGACCAACCCATTCGACCTTATGAAAGACCACATTACGACACCATATCAAACACAGAGTGATCTTGGTTCCTTGGGGAACCAGATCGGCTTAACAGGGAATAACAATAACAAGGTGCGGAATGATCTCTAAAAGCTGTGGTTTGATTAGTAAATTCCTGCACACTAAATTGCAAGATCAGTTTCACATATAATCATCATAGCCGAAGCAACTTAAAAAAACATGCATTATCCTGTCATAGTTCTAAATAGCATAAATGAAATTATATTACAATTTTCCATCATCACCTAATTAACTTTTCTGAAATGTAAACTTATCCAAACATCACCCAATTAGTTTTTCCGTAAACAGAATAAAGTTTAATAGTTTGACAATTCTAGGAATTACTATCCCACACATATAGAAAGTATCAATAATAGTAATGTAAATAGTCACAAGAACAAAAGTAAAAAGGTGGTCCTCACATCCTCTCCCCCTAAGACTGTACTTCCTCCTGGAAGTCGTCGAAAAGGTGAGGATAAAGGGTCTTTAGTCTCTCTGCATCTTCCCATGTTGCTGTGACTTCGTCGTAAAGATCCCACTAGACCCTAACCTGGTCCAGCTCTCGACCTCGAAGGGCCAGTGTCCGACGAGCCAATATGCGAATTGGCTCCAGCGCCAGCTGTCCGTCTGCCTCTACCTGAAGAGCACTCCAATCCAACACGTGAGATAAGTCAGAAATATATTGACGTAAAACTGAAGCATGAAATACATCGTGGATACGTGACAGGCTAGGTGGCAAGGCTAAACGATAGGCTACGGGTCCTATCCTCTCCAAGATCTCAAAAGGTCCTACAAATCGAGGTGCGAGCTTAGAGCCCTTCCCGTAACGAATCGGACTCTTGTGCGGTCGCACTCTCAAAAATACTCTATCACCCACAGCGAAGCTTCAGGTCTGTCCTCTTAGCATCGGCATACTTCCTCTGCCTGTCCTGTGCTTCCTGAAGTCTCTGTCTAATCTGTTTGACCTGCTGTTCCATATTCTGAACTATCTCTGGACCAATGACCGTTCTGTCCTCTATCCGGTCCCAACTCAGAGGTGTTCTGCATGGTCTGCCGTATAACGCCTGGAAAGGAGGCATACCCAACGAGCTGTGATGCCCATTATTGTAGGCGAACTCAACTAGATATAGGTACTCCTCCCATCTAGACTGATGGTCCATAACATACATGTGAAGCATGTCTTCTAACACCTGGTTAACTCTCTCAGTTTGTCCGTCGGTTTTCGGATGATAAGCTGAACTGAAGTTGAGCTGTGTGCCCAACGCCTGATGTAAGGCTCTCCAGAACGATGAAGTAAATATGGAGTCTCTGTCAGATATAATACGGTGAGGTACCCCATGAAGTCTAACAATTTGATCAAGAAACACCTTTGCCACCGATGGTGCATTGTACATTGTGCAGATTGGTGAAAAATGCGCCACTTTGGTCAGCTTGTCAACTGTCACCATAATAGCATCATGGCGACGTGATGACATAGGTAGACCAATGATGAAATCCATAGAAATGGTGTCCCATTTCCATTCAGGTATTTCGTGAGGGTACAACAGTCCAGCTGGATGCTGATGTTCAGCCTTGACCCTCTGACATTCTAGGCAACGAGCAACGTATTCTGCAATGTCACGCCTCATTCCAGCCCAATGATAAAGTTGTCATAAATTAGCATGCATCTTCTTCACTCCTGGATGTGCTGCGTAGGGTGCTCTATGAGCCTCTGATAGGATTACTGTACGAAGATTACCCACATTCGGTACATAAATGCGTTGCTGATGTCTAAGCAAGCCATCAGACTCAAGGGTATATCCTGTGAATTTGCCCTCAAGGGCCTTCTGATTTAGTATTGCCTGCTGCACCTCAAGAAACCACTCGTCCTCCGGTAGATGCTGTAAGATGCGATCTCTCAAGTCCACCCTCAAGGTTAGAGTCAGGATCTCATGGCGCCTTTGACTCAAAGCATCAGCGACCACGTTCTCCTTCCCTTTGATGTAGTGGACATCAAAGTCGTATTCGCATAGGAATTCCATCCAACGTCGTTGGCGGGTGTTCAAGTTTGGCTGTGTAAAAATATATTGCAAACTATGATGATCTGAATGGAGTTCAAAGCGTCGACCTAAGAGAAAGTGTCTCCAGCGGACCAAAGCATGTACAATTGCTGCGAGCTCTAAGTCGTGGGTGGGGTAGTTTAACTCATGTGTCTTCAGTTTCCACGATTCGTATGCGATCGATCGACCACCCTGCATAAGCACGGCTCCCAAACCCTCTAATGATGCATCTATGCAAACAACAAACTCTTCTGTAGGATCTGGAACCGCTAAAATAGGAGCACTGGTAAGACGCTCCTTGAGGACTCCAAAGGCCTTTTCACACTATTCGGTCCATATGAAACCCTTCCCCTTTCGCTGAAGGGAAGTGATGGGATGTGCTATCTTGGAAAAGCCCTCGACAAACCGACGATAATACCCAGCTAACCCCATAAAGCTTTTGACCTCTGTCACATTGGTGGGTGCCGGCCACTCCTGAATAGCCCTGATTTTAGATGGATCTACAGAGATGCCATCGCCTGATAAAATGTGTCCCAAATACTGCACCTCTGTCCTGAAGAAAGCACACTTCACCAAGTTGCCATAAAGCTACTCCTCTCGTAAGCGCTGCAAAACTTGACGCAAGTGCTCCACATGCTCTTCCTCAGTCCGTGAATAGATCAAAATGTCATCCAAAAATATGATCACGAACCAGTCTAGGTAAGTACGGAACACCCCGTTCATGAGACTCATGAATACTGCAGGGGCGTTCGTTAACCCGAAGGGTACCACTGTGAATTCATAATGGCCATATCTGGTTCGAAAAGCAGTCTTATGAATATCTGCCTCTGTGATGTGCAATTGGTGATACCCAGATTTTAGATCGATTTTCGAGAACACTCTGGCTCCCTGCATTTGATCAAAAAGGTCGTCAATCCTAGGCAGAGGATAATGGTTCTTCACCGTCACCTTGTTCAACTACCTGTAGTCCATGCATAAACGAAGAGACCCATCCTTCTTCTTCACGAAGATAACCGGTGCGCCCCATGGTGAAACGCTAGGTCAGATGTGATCCTTCTCAAGTAATTCCTCTAACTGCAGCTTAAGTTCAGTGAGTTCATGTGTCGTCATCCTATAGGGTGCTCGGGATATCGGTTCTACACCCGGCACTAAGTCAATGTGGAAGTCCACTTCTCTGCGTGGTGGCATTCCTGGTAATTCCAGCGGAAATACATCAGCAAACTCTCTAAGGACAGGATGATCATCTAAGGTCACCTCAGTTTCATCCTCTGTTCTATCACTGACTGTAATTGCAAACAACTGACATCCTTTCCGCATGCAGCGCTTAAGTTGCTAAGTGGATATCATACGAATAGCCGTGGGCTTCTGAATGCCCACTATCTCAACCGGCGATCCATGATCGTCTAAACAACTAATCGTCCTCTGACGACAATCTAGCTTGGCTCTATGTGCCGCAAGCCAATCCATACCCAGTACTACACTGTAGGATCCTAAGGGCATAACCCTAAGGTCACATGATGTAGTGAAGGATCCTAATGTGATCTCGCAGTCTTTAACCAAGGTATCTACTGACATCCTGACCCCTGAGGCCAACTCAACTTCCCACCTAATGTCTTGCCTAGAAGCCACCAGCCTGCAACGCTCCACTAACGATGTAGATAGAAAGGAGTCAGTAGCTCCTGAGTCAAAAAGGATAGAGATGGGGAAGTCTCCAATCATACTTGCTGCCTCGATGACTGAGGCCTAGAAATCGGCCTGGAGGTTATCAACTGCTGCAAACATGTGGTGGGATCTGCCCACATCACCTACGGTCTGCTCAAATCCTCCTGATCGGGGTTGTCCCCCTGCTGTAAATCCCTGCGGGCACTCTCTAGCCAAATGCCCTGCCCCACCACACACATAAACGGTCCTCTAGCCTGTAACTACCCTGACTGTGTTCTGCCCGACTATTGTTGCTCTGTCCGTCCCGTGGACCCCTATGAGCCCTTGTAAGACTGCTGGGACCTCGCGGGTCCTGCCGATGAACCCTGCTGTCTCTGATCTCTGCATGAACCCTGTTGCTGCCAACCACGGTTCTGTCCTCCCTGACCCCTCGGTTGGAATTTAGACTTTTGTTGATGTTGCTGCTGCTGTGGAGGCCTAGGAGGTAAGGATGAAGAGTTATATCAGCCTCTCTGTGTTGTGTTTTGAGGCCTTCGAAAATTTTGCTGTTGTTGGGGATTATGATCCTGATACGGTGGGCGTGAATTCTACCCTCGTCCCTAAATTTCCTCTGATAGAAGGGCTTTTTCAATAGCCTCGCTCATGGTCTGGGGATTTGCCATACAAACTGGTCCTGCTATCCCGTGATTCAACCCTCGGATGAATTTGTGTATTAAGATTTTCTCGTCATGAAGGTATTCCGCGTAACGAGAAAGCTCAATGAATCGGCTCTCATACTAAGTAACAGTGAGTCCCCTTTGCTGTAAATCATGAAACTCGTCGATCCTACGCTGTCTGTAGTGTTCTGACAAATATTGCGCATTAAAGCACTCAATAAAGATATCCCAAGTGAGTGTCTCTACGGAAAGTCGGCGCTTGCACTCCTCTGTGCGCCACCAGGTAGCTGCGGCATCCCTCAGAAGGTGGACTGCCACTCGTGCTTTCATGTTGCTTCCATATGGTCGCAATGCGAAACACCTGTCTAAACTAATCAGCCAAGCCTCAGCCACAGCTCCCTCTGTAGCACCTACGAAAGTGGGTGGGTGGAGCCTAAGTAGGTCTCTGATGGGGTCCCCTCTGTCTCTAAGTCCCACAACTGGCTCTTCCACCCCATCCTCATACAATCCATGATGTACCTGCTCTGCCCTCTGGTTCTCATCTCGTCTCAAAGGTCTCGGAGGACTCCTGCTCTGTGCACGGGAGGCTGACCCTACCTCCTCTACTGTTGTGTCAGGGAGCTCAACGAAGGGCTCCGCACATGGCACCTCTAGTGGATCAATGCGGGGCTCCTTAAGTGGCTCAATACGTGACTCAGCACGTGGCTCCCTACATGGCTCCTCTCGCGGATCAACACGAGGCTCGACACATGGCTCAGGAATCACTGGCGGTAACCTCTCTAACATAGTCTGCAGTGCCTATAAGATCTGTGGTCCTATATCCAATACTGATGGTGCCTGTGGTACTAGTGGTGCTTGTGGTACAGGTTGTGCAGGTGGTGCTACCGTAACTACGGGTGTCAGTCCTTTAGCTGAGGAATCGCTGTGCACCTCGACAGACGCTGTGTGGCGTGATCGCTCTCGTCAAACACGTCGGGGAGGCATCCTACAAAACAAGGTAGAGACTAATTAATCAAAGTTGCGGAATACTCATTAGTCAAAGTTACGGAATAATAACGTGCCCAAATATGCCCAGTGTGTAAAACCTGGCTCTGATACCAAATGTCATGCCCACATTTTCCATGTGGTTACAACACATGTCACACGTGTCATAGCCACATATGTCATGTGGTTATGACACGAACTATCAAAAAAATTTCTCACACAACCCTAGAAACCCCCTCGCATGCATAAGCATGCTCGGTGGTGAAACGCCCAAGACGAAAATACTACAGTTGTCGGCGGGGTACAAGTACAATTGCGTGCAACCAGACGCAAGCAGTCCAACAAGGAGGTCTCCTTGACGCCGTTAGCGTCACTACAAGATTTATATTTTCGAGGTCCCTAACCCTAATTCTCGATAGATTTGGACAGCATAACGCCTTACGGCATAAGTGGGAATTACTCGACACTATACTACTTACGGAGTTCCCTGATAGGTTAACAACTTCCCACGACGCCTTGTTCCTACTAAACTGACTCGTGATCTCCCTATTGCATCATTTTTCAACAAAGCACGTATGTCTGTCTCCTCTCTTGTTTCCTGAAACATACTCCTTCGACTTAGCATTCTCAACAAGGCAGTTCATTTGCCCTCTCTTCCGTTTCTCTGGATCTTAATTTTGATTGTATTTTTATCACGCTCACCTTAACTATTTCTCTGATGTTTTCGTTTGTTTATATTCCGGTCTCTCTCTTTTGGGTCTCTTCGTATTCTTTATGTTTATCCTGTCCTTTCTTCATATTCTACATCAATCAGAGTTATCACTGTATCTATTTTCTAACATCCAGATTTCCCAAATCCTACAGGCCGATTTACTACTTCGTTGGACTCGGTTTCCTGATTTTCTCCAATCTAGGATTCACCGTGTATTAATTAAACCTGTTCCTAAGCAAATTAAGCGGAAGGATCCATCAACTTAGTTCTCTTATCCCATGTGGGAAATGCTGCGCATTTTCTCTTCTGTGTTTTCCAATGTTAGTTTTTCTTCTTCTTACTCTCTCGCAGGTTTTCTTCTCTGGACATTTACTAACTACAGTTGAGATTAAAATGGCCTCACATGGAATGTCTGTGATGGCTTCTTAAGTTTATTTCCAGTGACCTTTTAAACAAGGGGACACGTAATTTTTCCTCTTCATTTTCTTGGTTATCAAATCGCGTTGATAGTTAAACTTCCGAGAAACTCTTCCCGGAGTGTTATAATAATGTCCGTTATGCTTTCTCCTTAAATTATAATTTTATTTTCTCTTATTATTGGAAAGAGAAAACGGCCCCTCTGGTGAATTATATCACTTAATTAATTGATGTATGCACCTATATGCGTATATATACCGATTGTATATACACATATATAAATAGATATATAAATATATATTATTATTAAATAATTACCATTATTTATTATTATTAATTACCGTTGTTAGATTATTTTATTCATTTATATAACGATTATTACTATTGTTATTATTACACTGTTATTCGTCTATCTCTTTTTATATAATATAGTAATATATATATATATATATATACTATTGTTATTGCTTGTAAGAGGCTCTCCTCTTTATAAAATAGAGGCCAAATTATGGAAATATTTCTTATGTTATTTGGTTAAATCATTTTCCAATAGCAAGCCCTAAAACCATTTTACCAAGGAATTGTGCCCTAACTTTTTTTTTATTTGGTTTGGAGGTGCAGGGCGAAGAAGGGCAGCGCATATGGAAGAGCAACCCATGGCAGAGGTTGCTGGCGGCGAGGCCGCACCAGGGGAGGCGTCGAGGGGTATACACTGGCGGAGGCCCGCACCAAGGGAGGCGTCAAGGGGTATCCACTGGCGGAGGCCCGCACCAGGGGAGGCATCGAGGGGTATCCACTGGCGGAGGCCGCACGAAGGACGGCGGCGGAGTGGAGTATGGGCGGCGCCGTGGCGGCTGCGATGAGGGGAGGCCAGGGCCGGGGTTTTGTTAGCCCGCGAGAGGCTTGCTTGGTGGCGGAGGAGTGACGCTGTGGGGAGTCCGCGGTCACTTGGCCGCGGGCTGTAGTTTATCTTATGGGGGGGTGTGGGGAGGGGCGAAGCCCCCACCCACATCCCACGTAGTGGGGTGTGGGTGGGGGCTCTGCCCCTCCCCACACCCAATGAACGCCGACGGGGGTGGTAGGAGGGTTCAAACCCTTCCCACCACCACACCACATTATTATTGTATGTGCTGTGTAATACATAGCGGCCAAACTACGACCCATTGAAATTTTATTTCAATTTTCTCCTTCAAAATTTCCTCTATATTATTAACTCCTCAAAAAACACATTTGGATAAATTTATATATATCTATATATAAATATATATATATATATATATATATTTATTTATTTAATTAACCCACAACTTTCAGTCAATATATTATTTTATTTTTTTTTTTTACAGAGAAATTTAAAAGAAAAGAATCAAAGAGTTAATAAGTAAATCTATTAAATATTACTCTTTTATTTTTATTATTATTATTATTATTATTATTATTATTATTTTTTAATTTTATTTTTTACAATCGTATTAATAATTTGCTTTCACAGGTAACTTTATAATAACAGAGAAATGAAGACAAATAAATCTAATTTATCTTACAATCTCATTTTCATATAATAATCAAACATCTCAATTGTAGAGACAAACAATAATCCTTTCAAATGCGATATACAATTACAGACCCTTTAATAATTGAAAATTTTAAATGCAAGATCGACTTAATTTTTTTTTATCTATCAAGTTCAATTTCAGTTCATTTAATATCAACTAATACTTAACATTGTAATTACAGGAACTTAAACGTAAATTTCTTAAACAGCCATTTACACCCTACTTAAGAAATATATAAGAAATTACGGAAATTTGTCTTCATACGTTTATTGTTAAATGAGGAATCTACTAAAATCGATAATTTCTTATATATATCTTTTCTTTCCTTACTTCACATATTGCTGATTTCAATTTGGTACATAATAATTTCCAATAGAGAATGAAACAAATTCAATTCACTTGCATTGGCTCACAACTACTTACAACTACAATATCTAAATGTTAACAAAATTCTTCTTTCCTCCAAACACCTCCAAACAATATTCTAGTTAAACTTAACACTATTGTCAAGATCCACATACAAATTCACCTCTTAACAACTTCTGCTCCAATATACATAACTTGTCAAAACTCACAACTAGTGAACAACACTGAAAGGAAGAATTTCTCTCCTTCCCAAAACAATAATTTATACAACTTCAGAGGAAGAGATTCCACAGGATGTAGCTCCATGAACCAAATATAGTGTTCCTCCACTTCCAACAACAAGCTTAAAAAGGAAACCTGCGTATCAAAGACAAACAAAGAAGAAGACACCACTCATATAGCTCTCCTCCCTTCTGTAGACCCGCAAGAGGGTCACCCCCGAGCTAAGGAGACCATACTCACACCTAGGTAAACTCAAGCAATCCACTTCACAACAGGAGCAACAACAAACCCAAAGCACACAAACACCCATGGATAACTTACACATCACGAAAACTCAACAACAGTGAGCTTCAGAAGGGGCAGGAGAGTGGACACACTCGACTCTAGGGTGACACCCTTACAGACATTATAACCAATACAAATCTCTTGGCGTCAAACCAAGTTTGATCACAAAATTTCCAAAGAATCTGTATCTGACTCTCAAGTCAAAAACCGGTCTCAAATACAAGCCCTCAAGGCTTTCAACATCCCAAAAGAGAAAACAAGTATGCACCCGAGGAGGATCACTCCTCCCCTACCCCAAACTTGATGAGCATTTCTCCCAAGTGGGAGAAGCTCTGTCAACAACCCAACAAGAGATCCCACAGAAACAAATCTAAAACACAACAAGTAAACATCTTTCACACAATTTTTCATACAACATTCAGATATACGAAAGAAAGGTAAAACCAAACCAACCTTACAAAGTCCTTCTGGAATGAAACTGTTGCAGAGTTCCACTGAGATCTCTCCCAACCTTAGCCACCAACTCCTTCTTCCTTTCCTCCTCTCAAGGTAACTTTCCTATTCTGGCAATGAAAATAAAACTCTCCAAAAAAAATCAACTAACTCCCTTCCCCTCCAAAAATGGAATTCAAATAACCCAAAACTCTCTAGTTTAGAGGAATGGGGAGGTGACACTTGTCACCTCCTCACCCTTCCCAAAACCACTATTATGTCCCAAGGGATGAGTGTTGGCTTATGTCACTCACCCATCCCTAGAGTACTCCTTATCTCTCTCCTCATGTCATTTCTCTTACGCATGGGAGAAATAAAAGGAGTTAAAGGAGGAAAAGACAGGTCACCCATGCCTCTTCTCCGTTCCTCCAACATGGATGACCCCACAACACATGGGGAATCTCACTAATGGTGAGGGTGACTTCAAGTCAATCCCTCTATAATGGATGGGTTTGTAGTCATCTCATACCTTGGGAGTTGAAGAGGGATGGGTTGGGTGTTGGTACAACCCATCATGTCCCCCCCATACCTCCAATTTTCGCCACTTAACTTTAGGGGGTAGTTAAGATGACTTGATGGAGGTTACCCAAGGGTTACCCATGCCAAATGGGGCCCTGGACCCATGGGGTATGACCCAGGGTCAACTTTAACCCATTTTGGACAACCACGGTCAAGGTAAAGCACAAGAAAAGGCCTCCAAGATTTAAATAGAAGAAAATAAATTCAAATTCAAACTTTTTACAACACAAATTATAAGTCAGTGTTACAAGAGGGTAGACCAACCCATTCGACCTTATGAAAGACCACATTACGACACCATATCAAACACAGAGTGATCTTGGTTCCTTGGGGAACCAGATCGGCTTAACAGGGAATAACAATAACAAGGTGCGGAAGGATCTCTGAAATCTGTGGTTTGATTAGTAAATTCCTGCACACTAAATTGCAAGATCAGTTTCACATATAATCATCATAGCCGAAGCAACTTAAAAAAAACATGCATTATCCTGTCATAGTTCTAAATAGCATAAATGAAATCATATTACAATTTTCCATCATCACCTAATTAACTTTTCTGAAATGTAAACTTATCCAAACATCACCCAATTAGTTTTTCCGTAAACAGAATAAAGTTTAATAGTTTGACAATTCCAGGAATTACTATCCCACACATATAGAAAGTATCAATAACAGTTATGTAAATAGTCACAAGAATAGAAGTAAAAAGGTGGTCCTCACACATAGTTCGTTCTTGTTGTCGACGGGAGAGGTGACTATCACGTTGGAGGATGTGTTCCAAATTATGCATGTTACTATTGATGGGGACCGGGTAGATTATGATCCTAATATGGGTCTAGCTACATTTAGGTGGTTGTTCAGAACACCAGACATTAGAGCTAAGGGCTTAGAGATTCCCATGGCCAGGATGGAGGAGCTATGCAATAGACTATAGGATGTAGTAGTAGCTATTAACAGATGGCTGGTTGGAGATAGGTGAGCTAGAGGTTTTCCAGTGGGATGGGGGACAGTAATGGAGGGGATCTTCTCCTATGGGATGAGATATGCATGGGCTGAGTCTATACTAGGGAAGCTATATCACTATCTGCATGATTGCACCTACATGTTTCGAGCTAGTATGTCAGCTAGGGTTACAATTTTGCATGTATGGGCACATGAGTGTACCCCAGTGATGAGGCCAGATGGATGGGTGGTGAGGGCAGCAAGAGATCTATATGCTAGGATCTATAGAGGAGCTTTGACTTATCGGCACCAACGAGGAGTTCTATACTAGAGGCAAACACTAGATGAGGTAGATAGGTTTATATGGAGGCCATGGTTAGGATGTGAGATGGGATGAGGAGGATGCAAAGCTTGTCTATGCTAGGAAGGCAAGATACATTTTTGGACATGGCAGATATATTATAGAGTGACATTTGTTGGAGAGGGTATTGAGGTAGTTTGGCTTACCATAGAGAGCACCAGTAGGTGATGCTATTTTTGGGAGGACACGATAGGAGGTTTTTGATTGGGGGACAAAGATTTTGGTGGACATAGATTTGGTGGAGAGAGATGGGCTACAACTAATTATGTGGCCATGGAGATAGGGTCCTGCAGATCCTAGGACTTTGCCAGATTATGATGCATACTAGGTGACAGCTAGACCAACTCAGCTGATGAGAGTAGGGGAGATAGGATGGATAGAGATGGAGAGATCGATGAGGAGATGGTGACAAGCTCCACCAACATAGGTAATTGTCCTAGCAGCACCAGGGATATAGGTACAGGGACAGGGGCATGTGCAACCACAGGTATTAGTATAGCTAGCAGCAAAGATGATAGGAGATGATGATGTAGGGATACAATAGCTAAGGCAAAGAGTTAGGGAGGAGAGGAGATGGAGGTAGAGGGCTTAGATGAGGCTAAGGAGAGTGGAGATAGACTGCCATCAGGTGGTGATAGGCTTGCGGCATGCGAGAGCATAGGCTCATACATACCATGCACAACTATAGGCTAGAGGATAGGGAGGTGATGGGCAGGATGTGGTAGCCTTGCTAGGGTGACTGGAGAGAGGGAAACAGTTGTACAATAGGTGCAACTAGTTACTACTGAGAGATATGCAGCATTACAGTAGATACAGGCTATTAGGGTTGAGCAGGATGCAGAAGTATAGCAAGTGTAGCTAGTGAGGGTGGAGAGAGATATAGTTGTACAATAGTTATAGGTGATGACTATGGAGAGAGATAGAGAAGTTGCTGCTTTGGGGACAAATGGGGCCACGATGTACTTGGCTACACAGCTGACTCAGGATCAGGGTCAGCTGAGGATAGCATAGGGTGAGACAAAGTATTATAGGGGTTTGTACCATGGGGCAATGCCTGTAGAGTAGAAATAGTTGAGTTATAAGAGAAGGTCAGGGGCTTCAGCTTCTTAGAGGATAGGTGGATCATGATATGTGGTTTTAGTTATAGGACCTCCTGTTGATAACTGAGAGGGGAGTGAATCAATTTCTTTAATAATTTGTCTTTCTTTTCTTCTTTAACAATTAGAGCAACATCAAATTATGTCAGCATACATAACCATGGAAGTAGAAATAAACTCAATACACATGATACAATATTTTTGATGTGGAAAACCCTATTAAGCAAAAAAACCACGGGGTGAATAACCCAAGATTATATTCTTTGTTAAAAGAATAAGGTAGTACAAAATGGCACTTGCCAATTAGGCTCACTGCCCGAGCACACTGCTCACAAGAGGCTCATTGCCTACAAGAGATTCACTGTCTACAAGTTATAAAGATAGTAACCAGGTGTTTGAGCTAATGAAAAGCATCCACGTATACTGAGGGTCAGTTCCAGTTAGGCTCAATAAACTGATCTGCTGCACTTCATTCTTCCTCTGCTTTAAGCTACTATTCTGTCACATATCAGACCTGTATTTCAACTTCCACACTACTCTCTGCTTTTCTTCGCACTTCACAATACACCACACACAACTTCATACCAAAATCAATATGGTATATATATCTACATCAATGAATTCAATCATCTTTCTAGTCGGCATCTGAAAAACTCAAGATATTTCCAAACTCTGGTTTGTCAACTGAATCCATGCTTACTAAGTGATGCGTATCAAAAATATAGTTATATAAGTTATCAAACATGTCCGCCAATCATGAATGATACCTTAAGAACCTTGATCACCATCAATATCTCATCTAGATTAAGGTCTGATGCTCTGCTAGTCAGTTCTTCCTCTGTCTACTCTGCCAAACAGGAACCCAATACTTAGGTACTCATATCTCTCCACTCTTTCATCACCAGAGGCTCAATCTCTGGAATCTATCAATTAAGGTACTCCTCTTAACTTCCCCAAGTCCGCACTTTATAGAGATACTTCCTCTGAGAGATCCAGACCTGATTGTCAGACCTTGCTGCATGCTTTGTTCTTGGTCACCGGACCAAACTACTCTTGAATCTGACTTCCGTTAAAGACACACCATGTCCTGCCGATATGTGGGATGGTCTTTGTTGCCCTCAATGACAACACCCGTGAAGCCACACAGTGTTTCTTTCCAACAATCTCCTCCTTTGTCATTGATGACAACACTTAGTAAAAAATGACTGTCACACTACACTCCCTCTTGGTTGATGCTCTTTTCTAATGTACATTTTACCGGAGCTCCCCCTTAGCTAGATTCCACATTTTTCACTGCTACTCACTCCCCCTTTGACATCAATGGTAAAGGCTAGGATCTGTACATCAAAATTTCTCAAAAACAATCTATACATAGCCACATAAGTATATACAAACTATACTTAAATAAACTTAAGTATGTCTGCAAAAGTACTCTTCAACTGTACAACCTCTGTCGCCCAACTCTGCTTCATCCTGTCCAAAATTGAGATGTAACCACTCAACAGGAATGCAAAAGCTTCTACCCTCTTTAGATCTATTGGATCACTGATCCGGGTTGTGGTCTGAGTATTAGTTAGGGCCTCATGCATGGCCTCTAATTTAGGGATAATTATCCCTCTAAGTTCACTTAACCTGTTTATTCTATTTTTCTTTTCCTTCTCAAGCTTCTTTATTTCATTTATGATTGCAATAGTTAGACACTCTTGATTTATTAAGGAAGAGGTGAGAGGATCAAAACTTTGAGATAAACTTGATAGTTTGCTCTCTTGTTCTTCCACCTTCTTGGTGATGTCTACTGTTACAGTGGACCAAGATAGACAAAATTTGTATAGATCTCCTCCATCTTTAAGAGCATTCTCTAGGCTCTTTATTCCAATATCCAGATTTCTCTTATCATTTGTTATTAGTCCTTTAACTTCAGAGAATCTTTTATCCAAAAACTCCTTTCGGACCTTTGCTTCAGCTAACTTCTCTAAGGAATCAAAATGTGTATTAACAGAATTTACAAGAGATTTTAGATTACCGGATGAGAAGGCTGAGAGATCCTTCTCAAAGGATGGCATGCTCTTCTCCAATACACTAGATACAATTTCTATCAGCTCACAGTCTTCCATGTGAGACTTCAAAAGTTTTTCTTTTGCCTTTTCTTAAGCAAAGGATGCTATCTTCATGGTTTGAACTAGGGAGAGAGAATCAAAATTGAATGGTCCTTGAAGTACCTCGGGTTCATCAATCTTCATCATTTCTTTAGTCAGGAAATCTTTAATAGTTTCTACAGTGTCTGTTGCTGGAGACAGAGTCTTCTTTCCTTCTGCAGCCTCAGCATTGTCACTTGTGGTCTTCTCAGTTTGACCTTCTTCTCTTCCCTTCACTTCTTCTTCTTTAGATCCGGGGACTGCTAGGGAATCTAGATGAGAGATATTCACTTCTTCTTGGACTTCCTCTTCACCTATCTCCTTTGGTTCTTCTACAATCTTCTCTGTAGGATCTTCCTTTGATACACTTAGTCCTTCAACATCAGAAGGTTCATCACTTATGTCCTCTATGATAGGAATGTTGAATCTTTTGTATGCATTCCAGAGGATATCTTCAGTTTCTTTTGCCACTTTGTCAGTCTCTCCAAGCATAAGTTGATTCATTCTATCTTTGCTCTAAAACTCATCCTTGCAATCTTTGAAGATCATATTCATTTGCTTCAGAGTGATTGAAGGATAGAGTTGAATAGCTATTTGTTCCCAGATCTCAAGATCCTTTGCCTTAGCATTATTCTTCCTTATTTCTAGTTCCTTCTCTAGGCTTTTGGGAATGAGAGATATGATTTCAATAAATGCCTTATTATAGATATTTAGATACCTGACTGTGGCTTCTTGCAAGATCTTCTGGTCAGCTTCATTGTATTCATCATAGAATTTAGTCATTAGTTTCAAGTTCCCATCCACAGTGACTAATTTGATGATATCATCAATGCACAGAGTAGGCTTTTCAACAAATTCTTCTTCCTTCTCTTCCTTGCCTTGACTGGTAGAGGGTTCACCAAATTATTTCTTCTTCTTCTTCATTTTCTTGATCTCCTCATTAGATTTTGTCTCTTCTTCATCCTTCTGACTTGTATATAACCTTGTTGCCTTTTTCTTTGTTCTCTTTTCTCCTTTTCCAAATGTTTGGCCTTCCAGTTTTGATGCCTTTGAGCTCTTAGCAGTGGTAGGTGCAGAGCTCTTAGAGGATCTAGTCCAGGAGGGGGGGCTTCCACCGGAGCACTTGCTCTTTGTGCTTCTTCCTTTTCTTTCTCTACCCTTTCCATCTTCTCTCTGTTGGCATCAAATGCCTCATTTGATATTCCATGCCTCTTGGAAAATTCTTCTACTCCCCTTCTCACTTTTCTCTTGATTTTAGGCTATCTGAGTTTAACATGAATTTTTACACTCAGCTCTTGGTAGGTTCCAAACCTTTCTGCCTTAGGGTCTTTGGGCTGGCTCAGCAGATGTTGGATATGCAGTTCTAGGATTTTCTCATCAACCTCATACCCCATTGGCATGATCCATACTATTCTTGGTTCTACTACCTCCATTAGACATTGATCAGTGTCTACCATAAAGCACACTGTATCCTTGTATTTTTCAACTAAGGATTGGGGAATTCTCTCTCTAGCCTGCATCATGCTTTGGAAGTTTTTGAAGTAACCCTATAGTGCTGTGTTTTGTGCCTTGGCATCACCAAGCCCATGCAAGTAATCTCTTATTTGAATTGCAACTGGTCTATTATTTTGCCATACCCATCCATTGGATCTGGGTAGCTCATTCATGTAGTAAAAGAATAGGTAGAGTATCAAGCCACTGTATTTGAAAGAATTCTTCTTATCCTTCTTTATCTTCTGTAAATTCTCCAAAAGTTGGTTCAGAAGGAGCTCACAAAGATCATAATCTACATTCTCTCTTTACATCTGATAAGCAGTGTAAATTGTAGTTCTGGGTACTAAATTTTCCTTGCTGGAGTGATATATCTTGTAACCAATTATCATGGAGGCAAACTTGACATCTAGATCAGTGATGTCTTCTATTGTCATTGCTCTCTTGTCAAATTTTGATCCAGTAGCCTCACTCACAGTTTAGTTTTTGACTGATTTGAGAATAGGTAACCCTTTGGATGAGTGTAAACTGGTTACCTCCCTAATAGTATCTTTTGTGATCTTAAAAGGTCTATTCAACCATATGAAGTTATCATGCACTATGCTCAAAACATATCAGACCCACTCATCTTCTACAAAACAGGGGAAATGGATGCATTGACCTAAATCCTTGTCCTAGATAGCCTTGTACTGAGGTTTGAGTTCAAAAGAATTATCTATTAATTGTTTGTGATAGATATCCATTAGCTTGGATTCCCCAAATTCCTCAATGTTTGCATGAATATATGCCCTAACATCTTCTACATGTAAAACCCCATGCAGAATGCTTGAAAAGGCACCTAGGGGATCAACTTCTAGGGATTTGTAGGGATGTTTCTTGAATTTTGGACGCTGCCTATCAGTGATCTTCACAACATTCAGGGTAGCCATCTTTCAAAAGATTCAAAGAGAGGTTTTTAAGAGTAGAAAATACCTTTTATGCTTCTAGGGTTCACGATATGATCCGGATCAAATCGCTGGAAGAATCAATTTTTGTAGTTGATCTTTGATGAGCTTGAGACAACTTCGTTGCAGAGCTCCTTTTCTCTTTTTCTCGAATGCAAATGTACAAATGGTGAATAAAAGAACCCTTTTATTTCTGCACAAACCCTAATTCTACTTTGCAATAAATGCACAACTTAGGTTGTTCCGGTTGCCTTGTTTTCCTTGTTTCTGAGAGAGATCTTTCCAGATCACTGAGATACACTTAGAGTTATTTTTAGTGAATATTAGCAATCTATCTACCTTTCTCCAATCATTCCATTTATCCACAGATCAAGAAACCTCAATTTGAATCATACCGGATCTAACTATGAAAATCCCATTCTTACCAGATGACTGTTAAACCAGATCAATCTTAGTAGATTAACCTCTTCTAAATTTCTTGTGGATCTTCCATATCTTTACCAAGGCTTATTTAGATGTATCTCTGAGAACCCTTTAATTTGCAACTCTCCTTGTGCCAATTTCAGGCACCAATTAATTGGCTGGAGAAATTATATTTCCTTTGTGTCTCCCCCTGAGCCAAAGCTCACTATTTAGTTTCTAGAAGGAATATCAACACCAGATTTTGGTGCTGATCCATCCCCATTTTTAGTACTTCTCTTTACCCAAATCTTGTTCATCTCCCTTTGAACTTCATCCATATTCACTTTTCCTTTTCCTTTGTCTTGAGTTTGATTATGATGCACCGAACCCCTTTTATCCTGATTCTTGCTTCTACAAAATTTGGCAATATGACCAGATTTATTGCAATTGTGGCGAACAACATTTCTTTGCATTTTTTACTGATATCCTCTTGATCTGCATTGATTAGCCATATGTCCCATTCTATTGCATGCAAAGTATCTACCATTGAATGAATTGTTCATTTGCATATCTCTACATTCATGAGATTTGTGACCATACCTATTGCAGTTAAAACACTATCTAGAGAAGGATGAATTAGTTTGATTCATTCTCTTTCTGCACTGATTTGCTTTATGACTGAAGTTATTACAGTTGTGGTAGTATCCATTGAAGGATGGATATCTTTGAGCATTTGGTTGCCTTACCGGAGGTCTTCTATACTTGTTCCTTGGATTTCCTAATCCAAAGTTCTTCTGACCAGATCTGGAGCTTTCACCTTTCTCATATCCCAAGCCATGCTTGTCATCTACCCTCTTTTGACTTTCAAGAAGAACTTCAAGTTGAGTAGAGCTTATCTTGAATTTCTCTTTGTATTCATTTGCTATTTGAAGATCCTTTTTAAGAGTGTCTATCTGATTATCAAGGTGTTCTTAATTATCTCTAGCATCTTCAAGATCATATTCCAGATGCCTAATTATTCTATCCATTTTGTGGCAGTCTTCTGACTTCTCGTTGAGAGATTGATTTAGATTATCTTTAATTTTTCTTTTCTCTTCAATTTATTGGGTAAATTTCATAACCCCTGATTCCATTTCATGTCTCACCATAATGACTTCTTTTGATAGCTTCTCACATAACTTATTTTTCTCATTCAATTCTTCATTAGTGTCATTGGATTCACTTTGATTTGCTAATTGTTGAAGTAGTTCCTTTCTCTTTTTCATAGAGATACTCAATTTCTCTTTGAGTTCATTTATGAAATCATTAGCTTGTTTGATTCTTTCCTTTAGGACATTGACTTCAGAATGAGATTGCTCAAGATCATCTAGGGTAGACTGAAGTTGCTCCCTTATACCATACATATCCATTGATATTCCCAGATCTTCCTCAAGCTGTTAGGCTTTGTTTGGAGGAACTTGGATCTGATACCAATTGTTGATAACTGAGAGGGGGGTGAATCAGTTATCTTAATAATTTGTCTTTCTTTTCTTCTTTAACAATTAGAGCAACATCAAATTATATCAGCATACATAACCATGAAAGCAGAAATAAACTCAATACACATGACACAATATTTTTGACATGGAAAACCCTGTTAAGGGAAAAAACCACGAGGTGATTAACCCAAGATTGTATTCTTTGTTAAAAGAATAAGGTAGTACAAAATGGCACTTGCCAATTAGGGCTCACTGCCCGAGCACACTGCTCACAAGAGGCTCACTGCCTACAAGAGACTCATTGTCTACAAGTTATAAAGATAGTAACCAGGTGTTTGAATTGATGAAAAGCATCCACATATGCTAAGGGTTAGTTCTGGTTAGGCTCAATAAACTGATCTGCTACACTTCATTCTTCCTCTGCTTTAAACTATTGTTCTATCACATACCGGACCTATATTTCAACTTCCACACTGCTCTCTGCTTTTCTTCACACTTCAGAATACACCACACACACCTTCATACCGAAATCAATCTGGTATATATATCCACATCAATGAATTCAATCATCTTTCTAGTTGGCATCCGGAAAACTCAAGATATTTCCAAACTCTGGTCTGTCAGCTGAATCCATGCTTACTAAGTGATGCATATCAAAAAGATAGTTATATAAGTCATCAAACATGTCATCCAATCATGAATGATACCTTAAGAACCTTGATCACCATCAATATCTCATCCGGATTAAGGTCTGATGCTCTACCGGTCAATTCTTCCTCTGTCTACTCTGCCAAACAGGAACCCAATACTTAGGTGCTCATATCTCTCCACTCTTTCATCACCGGAGGCTCAATCTCTGGAATCTATCAATCAAGGTACTCCTCTTAACTTCCCCAAGTCCGTACTTTATAGAGATACTTCTCTGAGAGATCCAGACCTAATTGTCAGACCTTGCTGCATGCTCTGTTCTTGGTCACTGGACCAAAATACTCTTCAATCTGACTTCTGGTAAAGACACACCATGTCCTGCGGATGTGTGGGATGGTCTTTGTTGCCATCAATGACAACACCCATGAAGCCACACAGTGTCTCTTTCCAACACCTCCTAGAGATGATAGGATAGGTGCAGGACCCAGTGATGGATAGGGAGAGGGGGCTATGAGTAGTCACTAGGGCTACTGTGTTTTTGTTGTATATTATTGTATCATGATGAGGCCTATAGGCTGATTGTACATACATTCTTTGATGGCTCATGGATGGCCCATGTTGTATTTGTAGATACTTGTATATTGACTCATGTATACACATATGTGATGGCTTTGGGTATATGTGATGGTGTAATGGTTATGGATGCACTTATGGTATTATGTTATGCATTTTGATATTTTCATGAGCTATATGGATGTTAATGCAAATGATATGGATAGGCAAATGGTAATGATGGAAATGACTTGTGCTAATGATAATGCAAATATGTAAATGATAATGATATGGACTTATGCATATAGATAGATGGTAATGATATGTCTAACACACTTGTTTTGCAGGATAAAGAATGCAGACAAGAAAGGAGGAAAGATTGACCTTGGTTGAGGACCATATAGATGTATGCTGGAATGGATAGATGGTATGGCAGCTTTTGAAAGTAATTGCTCAAGAATGAAGAGAAATGCAATTCTTATGTTTGATATGACATATGGATGTTATGCACCAGGATATATAAGACCAAGGTGTCGAGATATCTAATGCAAAACCAACATACTACAATCTTGTCTAAATGTATGAGGTCAAGATGTTGAATCAACATACACAAGATATGAATAGCAGCTAGTGTTATGAGATGGACTTTGACGCTACAAGCAATGGTTTGAGCTTATCTCCACTACACATAGTGACATCTTGCTTGTTAAATGTATGGAGCTAGTCTTAACATAGAATAGTCTCGAGTGCATAAGAGACTATTTAGCTTCTCAGATGCTAGAGATATTGATATGTAAGATGCTAATCCCAACACGTACAAGATATAAATATGCATAGGAAGAGAATAAGATCATCTCACAAACACGGTATACAAAAGTAATATGATAGATCAAGGCAGCCTTGATTAGGCCTAGGAAAGGGACAAAAGATAAATCAAAAGATAAAATAGAAGATATTGTCATCATGTTCTCTTGCCAAATTAGGTGCTCTTGGATAGATTTAAACTGGCGCCTTGTTGAGAGGAAAGCTGCATCCTGTTGAAGGCTAAAGAAGTTGATAAAATGCTATAGCAAATGTTGGCTTAAGGCATGCAGACAAATAGCTTCTAGCTTATCACTAATTGGTTAAAGTGCTTGAGCTTTCTCTGATACACATAGTCTGCTTCCTGCTTGAACTAATCAAAGAGAAGAAGATGGAAAATGAAAGAAGATGAAGATGGTGTGTATCGTTAGTGCTTGCATACTAGATACTTCATATTCCAAACTACCTACACACCCTGTGTCCATGGGATCAAAGCACATTATGATGGTGATGAGACATGATGAATATGTAGTTCTGGGTTTATTGATGATGTAGATGATGAAAGATAGAAGAAAGGGAGATGAAAGATCAAAGGATGATGATTAGAAGAAAGATGAGAGATGGAAGATGAAGAGAGGGGGCTATCGTCTGTGCCTAAATCAGAGTGCTTCCTTCGCATCTCAGATTACCTACATACCCTATATCCATGGGATCAAGGCTTGAACAATAGAGCTGGTGATGTAGTTCTTGCTTATTGTGTTGAAGGTTGATGTCAAAGAATCAACTTTATTGCTTGGATTTTTTGCGATGTTTTTGATTTTTTTGTGTTTTTGGTGTTGTTTGACCTGGGATTGATTGTGAAGATGTTAGTCCTGGTTCCAAATGTTTTCCATGTTTGAAGCTGGATGTGTGTTGCGTTTTGAAGTTGAAGTTGAAAGTTTGTTGTGTTATGAGCTAGAGCTATAGGTATCCACTTCCAAATAAGGCTCAACAAGTGCCCCTAGTGTAGGATGAGGTTTTATTTGTGGAGAACCGGTGATGGATGAGTACGTGCGGACAAGATGCTAAGGTGCCGAATGATATAGTTACCCCAACAAAATCCAAACTATGAAGGATAGGATGGAAGAGGTGAGGATGGAAAGACTTTTATTATGGATAAGCAGACAATGATGTTTGTACAAGGCAAAATGTGGATTATGATATGGATTATGTAGGTAAGATGGTGAAATATGCTAGGAAAAACTGTGATCAAACAAACTAAGCAGATGATTGGAGCTGGTCACTACACATAACGTCTGTTTTCTAGGTTTTCACTATGGTACTTATCCAAGGCACCTGTTTACCAGGTTTTCACTAGAGGACAAATTATTTATCTTGTACGATTTATTTTTTTATTATCCAAAGCGCCACAAAGTGGTTTTCACTGTTGGATGAATTTTTTTCTTTTGGAATAGCTGAGATTTATGGATTGGACTTCTTGAGATGAATGTTGTTGACTGGTTTATCCAAGGGGATGCCTTCAAGTGTTGAGAGAGTGTATGCACCAGATCCATAGACTGCTGTGATGACAAAAGGACCAAGCCAATTTGGTTCAAACTTGTCTTGTTTCTCATGATGTTGTTGATTCCTTTGATTTTCTTTAAGGACAAGATCTCCAACTTGAAATTTGAATTCTCTTATTTTCTTGTTGTAGCTGTGACATAGACAGTTTTGATAGACTTGGAGATGGTTGAGTCTTGTAAGATGCCATTCATCTAGTAGCTCAAGATCATGGAGTCTGGATACTCAATATTCTTCATCTGAGATAGTGTGCTGTAGAGATACTCACAGTGAGGGGATCTCACCCTCAATAGGTAGGATAGCTTCAGTGTCATATACAAGAGCATAGGGCATAGCTCCAGTGGGAGTTTTGATACTTGTTCTATATGCCCACAATGCAAGATGAAGTTGGAAATGCCAATCATGACCAGCTTTATTGACTATCTTTTTGAGGATCTTGATAATTGTTTTGTTAGAAGCCTCAGCTTGGCCGTTACTTTGAGGGTAGTAAGGCGCAGAGAATCTATGTTGGATATGAAACTTGTTATAAAGATCTCTAACCTCTTGGTTCTTGAAAGGACGGCCATTATTAGTGGCAATAGCTTGAGGAACTCCATAATGGCAAATGATATAGTGTAGGATGAACTTGGATATTTGCTTGCCAGTAATATAAGTCATGGGTATTGCTTCCATCCACTTTGTGAAATACTCGGTGGCGGTTATGATAAATGTATGCCCATTTGATGAAGTAGGATGGATTTTACCTATGATATCAAGTCCCCACTGTGAGAAGGGCCATCGAGTAGTGATAGGCTGAAGTTCATGTGCTGGTGCATGTAGTAGATCCCCATGTTTCTGACATTGTAGACATCTCTTTGCAAATTGATGTGCATCTTTCTCCATAGTTGGCCAATAGTATCCAGCTCGTAGAAGTTTCTTAACAAGACCAGGGCTAGCAGAATGCGATCCATAGACACCTTCATGAACTTCACATAAGGCAACTTTTGCTTCCTCAGAATCAAGACATCTAAGAAGGATACCATCAAGACTTTGGCGATAAAGGGTGTCTCCTATGATAGTGTAATGAGAGGCTCGACGGATAAAGGTTTTTTGTTGGGTGTTAGATATTTGGGATGGAAAGGTTTGATCACAGAGATACTCATTTATGTCCTTGTACCACGGTGAATTGGGACTAACAATCTCACTATAAGCTCAGACTGCGGTACTTCAAATGCTGGAATCAAAAGTTGTTCAACCAGAAACTCACATTTTTGTGTATTGGATGACATGTCTAGAAGAGATCCAATCATAGCCATGGTATCTGTTTCTTTGTTTTGTAACCTTGGGATTTGTTCAAAGGTGATATTGTCAAAGTAATTTTTAAATTAATCAACCATTACCTTGTATGGAAGAATCTTCTCATCTTTTGTTTGATATTCATCTAAAACTTGTTTGATAACCAATTGAGAGTCACTAAAGACTTGTAGCTGTTTGATAGCCCATTGTACTGCCATGCGTAATCCTATGATTAAAGCTTCATATTCTGCTATGTTATTGGTACATGGAAATACAATTCTATATGATTTCGGGATGCAATCTCCTTGAGGGGTAACAAACAATATCTCTTCTCCTGATCCATGTTGTGTGTAAGATCCATCAATATCTGTGATGGGTGCTATAGCTAACTGATTGATGATAACTTGTCCTTTTATGACCTTTCGATCCACATATTGTATGTCAAATTCACTTAAGATCATAACCCATTTTGCTAATCTTCCCATAAGGATTGCTTTAAAGAGAAGATATTTGAGTGGATAAACATTAGATATGAGCTTTGTTGTTTGGTTCAACATATAATGTCGCAACTATTGGGAAGCAAACGCCAATGCTAAACATATTTTTTCCATAGATGACTAATTAAGTTCATATCCCACAAGAGTTCTGCTGATGTAGTAAATGGCTTGCTCTTTCCCTGAATCATCATGCTGAGCTAGAAGGGCACCCAATGTTGCTATTGTTGAAGAGATGTAAAGTAATAATGGGTGATCAAGTACAGGAGGTACTAACACAAGAGGTGTTGCTAGATATTCTTTTATTTTGTTGAAGGCCTATTGACACTTTTCATCCCACTTAAAAAGTTCACCCTTGCAAAGAAGATGTTGAAAAGGATGACATTTGTCTGCTAATTGTGAGCTAAATCTACGGATGGACTATAACCTTCCCTGTAGACTATGAAGCTACTTGAGATTTGCTAACAGAGACATTTCCATGATAGCTTTTACTTTGGCAGGGTCCACTTCTATCCCTCATCGAGACACAATGTATCCCAACAGTTTTCTAGATGTTACACCAAATACACATTTCTTTGGGTTCAGTCTGACTTGATATTTCTCTAGTTGATCAAAGATTTGTGCTAATACCTGTAGATGTCCTTCTCTTGTCTTGGATTTCCCTAGAATATCATCAACATAGTCTTCCATGATAGTGTGAAAAACGTCATGGAAGATAATTGTCATGGCTCATTGATACGTAGCTCCTGCATTCTTGAGACCAAAAGGCATTACAACCCAACAATATGTACCCCATGGACAAATGAATGATGTTTTGTCTTGATCTTCTTCTGCTATTTTGATTTGGTTATATCTTGAAAATTTGTCCATCAAAGATAGCATTTCATGTCCAACTGTGAGATCTACAATGTTGTCTATGCTTGGTAGTGGAAAGTTATCTTTAGGGCATGCTTTATTAAGATCTCTAAAATCTGTGCAACAACGAACTTGTCCATCAGGTTTTGCTACAGGTACCAAGTTTGAAACCCATTCTGAATAATCAATAGGCTTTATGAACTTTGCTTCTAAGAGCTTCCGAATCTTTTCCTTAACCAATAGAGCTATTTGTGGATGCATTTTGTGCAATTTTTGTTTGACAGGTTTTGCATTAGGAGAAACTGCTAAATGATGTACCACAAGTGATGGATCTAGACCTGGCAGGTCTGCATAAGTCCATGCAAAATTAATAGCTCTTTCTATGAAAAATGCTATGAAGTCTCTTCTTTCCTGCTCTGATAGTGATGCTGCCAAAAAAGTGATCTTTGAATTCTGCTCTGTGCCCAAGTTCATGTCTTGTGATTTTTCAACTAGCACTGTTGATTTCTCATGATAATCAATGGTGATAGGAAGATCAAATCCCTCATCCTTAGGCACCTCAAAGAGGTTTTCACCTTCGGATATGTCCTTTATTTTTACTTTTTCATGGTCAAGAGGTGCCTTTCAGTTTTCACCTACTGACCTATCTTTTTTTATTTTATTTATTTCACTTTTGCGATTGAAGGATTTGATACTTCCGCCAAAATATGCTAGTTTAGAGAGATCCATCATGAAGCCTTCTTTGTGATCACCCAATGGAATGCCTTGTCGTAATACCATGAATTTAGCAATAGCTTCATCATTTTCAAATGTATCCAATATCAGTGCCCCCTGTTGGTCCCAATCGACGAGGTCAAGATATACGAGTGAAAGGGTAATGGATGAATGGTTATGACTAGAGGAAGTTGTGGAAATCATGAAGATGGAGGTTTCTTGAAAATGGTTGGTAATATGAAGGGAGGAGTCATTGATGGTATCCAAATGAGAAGTCTCTCCTACCGAGGAAGGTCCAACTTCCATATCAAAAATACACTTAATGTCTTTGGAAGGTGGTACCTTCAGCTGATAGCCAAGGCCTTGCTTATTAAACTTCTTAGACACAACAATGGGTTCAATAGGTCCTTGTTCCTGTGATCCCAATCCACCATGTCTTGTGTAGCCCATGTTCTTAATGATGTGGAACCCATTGTGATATCTCTCCACTTCAAGTTGGACTTGGTCATTCTCATCAAAGAATATCCAAGAGTTGATTTCATCGATGTCTTCATCATCTAGGAATCCACCTTTAATGAATACTGTGGGTGGGGCTTTTATGACAGCTATGGATGAAGATGGCTTGGATGTAGAAGGTTTGCCATGAGATCTGGGAGACAAGGGAAGAGTTCCAACACAACAAGAGTCTTGCAATGTGTACTCACCTGGGCCATGTTCAGTGTACTTGATACAGAGATTGGAAGCAGCTTTGCTAGATGATGGCTTGAGTAGAGCGGATGGATCTACATATGATGAAGATGGACATGCTTCGGTGTTGATAGGAATTTGGTTAGGGCTTTGATACTTAGCTTGAAAAGCATGACATAATTCAAATGGATTGGGATCAGTAGGGATAGTAATATCAACACCATTATGTGGAAATTTAAGACATTGATGGTACGTAGAAGGAACTACTTTGAGGGCATGGATCCATGGATGGCCAAGGATGATGTTATAAGGAAGCTCAATATCAAGGACTTGACAATGAGTGTCAGTAGTGACCGGCCCAACTTGGATAGGCAAGTGAATAATCGCCTCAGTATCTCTCTTGGCATCATCATATGCTTTGATAGTAATGATCTTGGAAGTACCAACATCTTTCTCAGAATATCCCAATTATTTGATTAATTTTAAGGAACATATATTAAGACTAGCTCCATCATCGACTAAGATTCATTTTATATGGCATTGGTTGACAAACACTTATATGTGGAGAGCTTCATTATGTAATGGATTGATGGAAGGTTGAAGATCTTTGTCTAAAAAGGTTAGGTGACAAGGGGCTACAATGCTAGCGACCATAGATTGGAATTGTGTTGTATCGATATCGTTGGGCATTGAACATTCTTGTAAGGCTTTGTCAAGGATGGCTTTGTGGGTAGGGGATATGTGAAGAAACTCAAGGATGGAAATATGTGTAGGTGTTTTGCCAAGGTGATCAAGGATATTATAGCTAGAAGACGGTCGAGGAGGATGGACAGGTGCTCCTTGAATGGTAAAACAACTTCTTTGAGTAGTTACAATGCAGTCAGGTGCTTTGCCTTGGATAGTAATGGTAGAGATGTGAGTATGGTCAATGCGGACAATCATGGAAGGCTCAGTTATAGTGGATGGTATTCCCAACATGAGGGTTACTTGTTTTGTCATGAGATGGAAGTGGATTCTTAAAAGCATCTAGATCATAATTTGATGTTGATTGTTTAGCCAGTTGTGATGCTGGCAGTGTGATTTTAATTAGGCCTTGGTCACTGCAATCTTGAATAACATGTTTTAAGTACATGCAACCATTGGTTTTATGTCCTTTGACTCTGTGATATTCACAATATTCATTTTCTTTGTACCAAGGAGCTTTGAAGATTGGTTTGCCATTGGGTGGTGCTTTAGGCAATATGATATCTCTCACTTTAAGAAGTTTACGAAAGACAACTTCCATAGGTTCCCCTAAGGGAGTAAATGCTCATCAAGGATTTGAAGTTTGTCTTTGTCAAGTTCTTTGAAAAGGTTGATTTGATGTAGATGCAGATTGGATATTGATAGGAGCTTTCACAGTTTGGATGTTCTTTTCATCTACAACACCATCATTGACAACATTCTTGTTTTTGTTCAAAAAATGGGATCTATCATTTGATGATTGGGGAGTGTCTTTGTTGTCTCTAAAAATCTTGATAGTACCCTTAGCAATTAAAGTACATTCAATAGTGGCTCCTTTGGATATAAGCTCATCAAAGGTGCTGGCATTTTGTAATTGTAGTTGGAAGGACAGCTCGGGATGAATATTTTGAACAAATATATCAAGCTGTTGTTTCTCGGGTATTTGCCATTATAGTTTGCTAGCCATTTTATGCCATCATTGTGTAAATGAGGAAAATGCTTCACCATTGCATTGTTTGTTGTTGACAAGGTCATTCATGTTCACTTCATGTTTAATGTTAAAGGCAAAATGGAATCAAAATTGGTTTGCTAGTTCTGCAAAAGTCTTAATTCCCAGAGGTAAATGAGAGAACCACTCAAGAGCTTGTCCCACTAGGCTTTGGGGAAATAGTCTCAAGAGATATGTATCATCTTGAGAAACATCAAGGCATGCAACATAAAATGCTCTAAGATGGTCATCTGGATTTCCTTTCCCTTTGTATTTGTCAAATTGTTGAATTTTAAAGTGTGGTGGAAACGGTGTCATATGAAGTGACTTGTCAAACAGGTAAGCGCATATATCTCCCAAGGAAAAAGTCTTCTTGTTTTGTCCCACTGCTTCGTTAATCATTCATTCAACATCTGTTTGAGATAATGGTTGTTGTTGCACAAGGGGTTGATGGTTTGGGGGTGGAGTGTAATATTGCATATATTGTGGTTGTCGTTGTGGAATGTAGGTGGGTATAACTGTTTGTTGAGGTTGTGTGCTCACATTATATATCAAAGGGTTGGTATGTGACACATATATGTTTGAAGATTGCTATCCTTGAGACACAAGTGGTTGTTGGGTATAGTGTGATGGATTACCTCTAGAAGTTTGCATCACATGGGATGTAGCAGATGGATTGATGTTGGTCAATGGTTGGGGGTTCAGATTCAAATTATAGTATGTAATAGAAGGATTGGAAGAGTGATGGATAATTGGGTTTGTGTTATGGACAACATGAGGAATGGTAGATGAAAATGGATGAACATTTGGGTTTGTGTTTTGGACAATATGAGGATTGGTATGTGGCATGTGTTGAGTGACAATGGGTAATCCTTAGGTTACATAAGATAGATTAATGATTTGCGAAGGATTATACGGAGGTGGAGAAGGCGATGTAAGTTGATTAATATAGGAAACTACGGTGTTAGGATATGCTTGTGACATAGTAGTTGGTTCACTCATGTTAATGAGACTAACATTGGGATTATATGGTAGATGAGACAGAATCATGGAAATGGTGGTAGCCATGTTAGAGGTACCAGGGATATGAGTGTGGGATATGGTCTCCACATGTGATGCAAGGGGAGTAGAAATGTGCAATGGCTACGAGACTTGGGCTATGGAAATGGCTTGTGATCCTTGGGGTACTTGTGAAGTTGGTATGGCTTGTGAAACTTGTGGGATTGGCAATTGCAAAACATGGATAGCATAGGATACTTGAGGCATGAATACGGTCGTGGTAGATGTGGGAGTGTGTTGTGGAATATGGAAAGGTGGAAAGCTCAAAGTTTGTGATTGGAAAGGAAGCACATCGATTGGTGTTAGCAAAGGTTCAACAGTGTACTCCTTATGTGGTGGGCTTGATGGTGTAGCAATATGTAAGGAGGGAGATGGGTTGGAAGGTGGATGCGATTGGATGGACATGTCGTGAAATGGTGTGGCAATGGTTGATGGTCCCTGTGCAACAACACCAGGAATATTTGAATCTTGTTTACGGATGGAAGATAAGTCAAAATCGCTTGGTAACTTGGCTCCCATGTGGGCTAGTTGCAAGAAATGACGGTCTGGATGGGATAGGATGAGTTTCTCAGCATGATCCCATATGTGTATCTCTAAATCCAGATAAGTCCTCTTGGGATTGCTCTTCATAGGCCTCAAAAAATGTTGGAGGTTGCACTTGTTGTGAGGATGATGGTCCACTAGTGAATCCTTCAGGCACAAACATGTGAGAAGGCATACCGGTTGTAAATTGAGTCATGTCTTTAAGGGGCATTGATCGGGATTGTTGCATTTTGGCCTCTATCTCAGATCACAATTTTGCTTCCATTTCAGCTCTATATTGGCTCCTAGTTTGAGGCATGATGGTTGATGTTGAAAGTTGGACTTGGCTTGTTAAGGTTCAGACCTAAAAGGTGATGGTTGGTTGATTGTTTGGTTGCTTGGTTGCTGGTTAAACTTCCCTAGAGGATAGCTCACACACTCAAGGGAAAAGCTAGTTGATGTTGTTATTTTACTAATGTTGTTTAGGGCTAAGTAAAGCCAAAAGGTGATGTTTTGTTATTGTTGGATTGGTTGGTTTATGCTTGATTTTGCTGGTTTGGGTTCTCAAAAGGATGGAAAGTGCACAAAGTCCAATTATTTGGTATGCTCAAGGTAGGAGACAAAGTCTAGGTGTCTGCAAATGATCAGAGGCAAGTCTAAAAGTTGAGGCTGAAGCTAAGTAAACTGGAAATGTAGTTGATTTGGCTGAGTTGCTAAGATTTTCTATTGTTTAGCTAGAGGCAATGGGTAATAGCTCAAATGTGACTCCAAAAAAGTCAAAAGTGACTAATGATAGCTCAGAAGTGATCCAGTTACAGTTCAAGTAATAGAAGATAGTATTTACCAGAGGCGAGCCAATTTTGTAAAGGTGTGCAGTTTTGGATCAAAAGTAATTTTCTATTGGTCAAAGGTGATGCATTTCAGGTTGAAAGTGATCAACTGATGTTCAAAGGCGATCTGGTTTAGGCAAAAGGTGACTAATTGCTATTTAAAGGTGGTCTAAATGCCTGTAAGTGGGTAGTTAAGGCTCAAACGTGGTCTGTGTCTGTCAGAGGATATAGTTGGAATGATGGTTTTGACAAGAAAATAGTAATTTCAGTCACTCACACTCACAACAATCACAAACTTGTACAACCTAGGGTAGAAAGGACTGTATTTGTTGAGTCCCCTAGATGTGTCTATTCAAAGCAGATAGCTTCAGGATCTTGGTAGCACTAGCTCCTCTCCATGGCACACACTTCTCACGCATACCAAGATCTAGGTTTCCTAAGGCTCATCCCCCACTGAACCTTAGGATTGCCCCTGCTATCTCTACTAAGAACCATGTGAATCGGGGCAGCTTCAAAGGTCCCACCTTTTGTGTCAACAAATAGAAGGATTTTGGCTACTACACAAGGTTCCTAGTAAGGGCATCCATTCAGGTGGTTATATGTGTGGCAATGCTACTCTCCATTATGGAGTATCCCAGCCTCAAGGGTTACACCTTGGAGGGTTTTGGGGGAGGTTGGTTGTCGGTATAACACAACAACACCCATTGTTTGTGGCTTTCAACACAAACACTTTTCTTATATAGCAGTTCAGAAGGACTTGGCTTTAGCCCATTACTGCTTGGGTCATACCCCTTCTCACACCGGGAAGGTAGGCCCTCTAAAGATAATAACAAGTTCTCATGTACCCAAAATTCATTTGATAGGCAAGGGGAGATGACACTTTTGCTATTAAATTTGGGTTACAAACATGCACATTCAAGCAATCAAGAAAGATAAATCAAGCACGGAGCAAGCAATGATTCTTTTTAAGCACCAAGCCCAAATGTTCCTAAATTAGTGAAAAATCACAAGTTTTGGACTAATTAGAGCTGCAATAGATATGTTAGTAGTTTGATAACCTCCTTTTCTTGGACAATTGATAAGATGCTACACAAATACCCAATTAGTAGCTAAGAAAACCGAACTGCAAATGATAAAGACTGAAAGCAACACAGTTACCAGAGGCAATCAACTGTTGATCAGAAGTGATCAGTATTCTACTGCAAGCGAAAGATCACAAATTAGAAGTGATGCCAGTAAACCTAGATGCGAAATGATAAAGCTCAGAAGCAATGCAAAAAAGTAGTAGGCGACTGATTACAGGTCATAAGCGACTTAGATCTACTAAAGAACAAGATATAACAGAAAACCCTAGTTTTGCAGAAAGCGATCCAAATAGCTAAAAGCGATCACTATCAGATTAAAAGCAATGCAAATAAGAACATAAGTGACCACTATTAGCATATAAGTGATGCAAAAAAAGACAATAAGTGACCATTGTTCACTCAGAGGCAATCTCAAGAATGATAAACGTGGTAGGTTTCGGCTTAAAAGCGATGCATGTATTCAAGCAGCAACTGGTTTTCACTTAGAAGTGATTGGAACTTGCTGTAAGTGCTTAGAAAATATGATCTTCACAAAAACAACTTCAAATAACAAAGTTAATCAAGGACGTGGGTCCCACTGGGTGTGCCAAAAATGTGATAGGTAAAAATTAAGTTAATAAGATCAAGCATAGCCATGAAAACCTAACCCCACCATCATCAAAGAATCTAATCTAAATGAAATCAAAAGCATGCAATTCAAGAGCAATATCACCTAGATTGTATGATTCCTTATTTATGATGTGGATTGCTTCTCAACAATGAACAATTATGAAGATAAAAGCTGCCATGATGAATGGAGGATAATGCTAATGTGCTCAAGATGATAATGTAGATGCTATATGAATGCTTGATGTATGTAGTATGGAATGAGAGGGTGTTTATATAGAACTCAACCAAAATCAATCAACGGTGGAGATTTGGTGGCTATGTGAATGGCTAAGATTAAAGGATAGGCATAGGTTGATGTGAAGATGACAAGTGGAGGGAAGATAGGGCTTATGTGTGACCATGTACATAAAAAGTACTACATGTGAAAGATATTAAATAAAAGATGTAGTACCACTTATCTTTTTAAATGAAAGGGGCTTACATGTCGGCTATGTTAAATGATAAGAGAAATTAATTAAATAAAAATATTTAATTAATTGGGAAGTGGGATTTGTGAAAGGAATTTTAATTAAATAAATAAAATTTATTTAATTAAAATAGATATAAATAAGATAATTAAATAATTAAAGATTGTTTAATTATAGCTTAGAGGAAATATTTAATGAATTAATTAAATAAATATAAATTTATTTAATTAATAGAAGAAATAAGTGATAGAGAAATTGCTTAAATGTGTTAGACAAATGCAAATGGTGGATAATGTGATATTCTAAGGCTAATGATAATTAGGTCAATTTTGGGTGTCTACAGAAGAAACCAGTGACAAGAAGCAGAGAAAAAGGTAGTGACAGGAAGCAGCTCAAGCAGTGATAGGAAGATCAAAAATCAATCTTCTCTTCAACAAACAAACCAGGTATTTTTCTGATTTAGTTGCAAATAAACATATGATTGTTGACTATTAAAAGTAGCATTTTTAGTCTTGATCTAAAGGTGTCATCCAGCTCTTGAAATTTCTCCAATCGACCTGCATTCTTCTCTTTGTATTTTTATTTGGATTGACCCTCTTTTTCTATGTCATTGGCCTACTCTATTTAACCACGACCTATCAAATGTTGATGTACATGTAGAATGACCTACCTGTTTGTTCTCCTCTATTTCATGCCTGGAATTGACCCCTCTATTGTGACATCGACCTACCTTTGTTTTGTCCACGTTACCAGCACACATTCCTCTAATATTTTACTTTGTGTCGACCTATATCTTATCAAGCATATGTTGGAATGCACAAGACAACTAAGAGGGGGTGAATCAGTTGTCACAAAACTTAAACAATTTCTGCATCTTAAAACATCATCCACTTATGTATTTTTATTATGATTAAAACATGAAAACTTAGAATTAGGAATCCTACCACACTGCAAGCTCATACACAATAGACACCAGATTTTTACGTGGAAGACCCTGTAAAGGGAAAAACCACAGTGGGGGTTAATCCACAAGATTATCATGTAAAGCACAATACTTAAAATCATAGGCTCACTACCATTAGGGCTAACTTACCAGAACTCACTGCTCAAAGAGTCTCACTGCCAAGGAATTTGAATTGAGATAATAACATCTACTCCATGCTTGAATTCAGTTCCATTGAAGTGCAATACTCTTCCTCTACTCTGCTCTACTTTCTTCACTTAACTTTGCATCTTTCTCACAAGGACACTCTTTCACAACTCAATTACAAGTATATATAGAATTCATCAACCTTGGAATGTACATTAAGGTCTGCATTACATTCATCAACTATTGTAACAATCTCCAAGGTCGATATTACAAACATTTACAAAATAATTCTTCACCTAATACAAAAATATGCTAAGGAGATGTAGTAAAGATGTATGTGGATCATGCCATGCCTTAGCTAGGACTCACATGATCTTCCACACCACAACACGCTTCTGCAATCTTCAATAGATCTCCGCAATCACTGGAATTAACCAAGTCGGCTAAGACTGGTTACACACTATGTTATTTGGGGATAATCTTCAAACACGATCTCACTTCCTTAGCGCAGACCAATGTAAAGGTAGGAACATGATCAAGAGGTATCCACAAGCACATTCTAATCACTGAGAGAAACTACACAAACTCTGACAACTTTATCAATGAGATTCTTCACACCGGAGCACATGAACTTCATTGTCTTCAACTGTCATAAAAGAAAGATAGCTTGCAAACCACCAAATCATGAACCAGTGCAGTTGTAGGCACTTATCATCATCCTAGACTTCCCTCTAGAACCATAGAGAAAAGTACTTCAATGCAGAGGAATGTGGAGCAAAATACTTTCTCTTTGTCACCAGTGAGTAATCAGAAAAAGCAGGTTTTACTCTGGTGAATGAAACTCACTCAATTCTTCATACCGAAGGCCCAAACTTAGGATTTAGAATCTTCAGACATGCCTCTAAGTAACTTCCAATCTATAGAAAGATCTTCAATCTACAATAAATATGGAGCAATCTTCCAAACTGTTCTTCATTATGCAACTCACTATCTTCACTGTGATTCACTATTTCCTTTCTGATTCTTCTAGAGGGGCTAATTTTCTCAATATCCTCAACATATAAAGCTTCTAACCAAAAAACAAAATATGATACAATTGACACCAATGACAACAAAGATATTTTGACATTAATGACAACATCGATTAGGCACATACTTGCAACAGCATCAGCCTAAGTAATCTTGACCATGTTCTTTGTTTTTGTGGCCTGATTTCAATAGTCTGGCTATGGGAATAGCCTAATCTTGCTTATTTGTTGTTAAGGTTATCTTGTCACAATTTTTGGTTAACCTGTAGCTATTATCTTACCTTTGATCATTGTTATAAATTTTATTCAATCTCTGCTGTAGATTTCTATTATTCTACCATAACCAATTTATCCTCCTGATAGAGAGAATGGATCATTGATCTTGTAGCTGCCTTTATCTATTTATTTGTTGTTTTGACCTTTTTAGTGCCTGTCATAGTTTCTAAATTTCTATATTGGACTTATGTGAGTCACTATAGCTTCTTTTTATCACTATCACCCTATTCTAATTATTGTAGCAAACATATGCTTGTTATCTCTAGCTATTATAAGTTCCTATAGCTTGAATAATTTACTTATGTAGCCTATTTAAAATTCTTTTAAATAGTTAATATGTTGCAGAACAGGGAGAGATATATTTTCTAAATATTTCCTACACTTAGTTAATACTGAAAATAGTCTTAAGCTCCTATTTAAAAGCTTTATGAATTGTTTAAATCAGAAAATAGTATTAAATGAAAAGAGTTTAAACCCTTTTGATAACGACATATATTTGAAGATCAAAACCAGATTATAGACATTATAATTAAATTGTATAAATAAGTAATTGAATGAAGGATTAAATGATGTTATTCTCATTGCTTGTGGAAGGTGTGTTTTCATGATTGATGCTTGGGAAGGAAATTTGCATATGATTTATTGGTGAAATGGGTTGATATTTTTCTCTTGATTCTTTTATCCTTTTTATTATTTACTTGTTCTTGGGGAAAGAAGTAGATTTTATCTAGGAATGTGAATGGGTTACTTCTCAGGTAGGATGTCAAATGTGGATATTAGAGATGGCTTTTTCTCTTTTCAGAAATTGCCTGGTTACTATGTTTTAAAGGTTTAGATCTAAATGAGCTGTCATTGAAATAGATGATTATTTTGTCTAGAAAATCTTTATGGATATATATCTCTACCACATCTTGTTCTGAGACAATCTACATTTCATTATTTAGAATTACACATTTAGACATCAGGTTACATCGGGTGTTCCCACCTGCTAGTTGTTCTAGGTAGCTAGGCATTTCATGCAGGGCCAGGTTTCCTTCGTTTCATGAAGGGATCCAGGGAAGTGTAATTACTTCATGGTTGGGAGGTGTTGACTTTTTCCCAGACTGGATGCTTATTCCCAGATTTCCCTACAAGGTAGCCATCAGTGATCAACAGGATCTCTGGGCCAGGGGGTCAACAGTGTAGGAGATAGACTCTATATTTTATCTCCTCTTCTTCTTCAGGCTCTGCAAGACCTAGGGGGGTATTCCCTACTCAACATCCATGAGGATATGCATGCAAGGCTGGGATGTTGACAGAAAGCAGATAGTCCTCCTGTGAGTAGACCAAAACTGAAAGATAAGGGCAAAGGGGCTAGCTTTGGGCCTATTTGCAGTTGTAGACAGAGGACTGAGGTTCCTAAAACTAACTCTAATGTCCTAATGCTGGTTTTAGATTTTGCTTTGGAGTTTAAGTGTGGATGCAAAGCTGGATATGGTTATAACACAAAACAAAGCCTGATTGGTGCCTATCCAGGGCCTGGAGTCAATAGACATACACCTGTGAATGATCAGCATAAACAACTAAAACTAGATTTCAAGGGGATCTATGTGATACCTGCCTTACAGGCATCTCCCAATACAAAGTGTTAGGTTATCTCTACTTATGGTATCCCTACTGCAGTATACCCTTCCCAATGTTCAACCTGAAAACAGTTTAATCTACCCCTTGAGTAGAAGTTAAGAGATCAGACAGTCAACATAGGAATTCTATGCTCTAGAATCTAAACATTACCAAACATCCAGATTCAGAAGAAGAATACATGCAATACTGGAGACAGAATTAACACAACACATGCCAAACAGCATTTCTCATATAAGTTTAATCATGAAATCAGTGGGTTCATGCCAAAAAACAAACAACAGGAGATACATAAACTCACAGGTAAGCTGTACAGAGCAACCAGATCAGCTTGTCATGCATTACAGAGCCAAAATCATCAACTTTTCAACAACCACAAATGAACAACACAACCTCTTATAACAGCCAGGTAGGTGCTCAGCAATTAATTACATTGTTGACCAAAATTTCGCCAGATACACAGTATCATGAAAATGGCGCTCAAACACAACCAGATTCGCGCCCAAACTTGAATGCAGCAGGTAGGGGAGGAGACAGGAAGATTTCTCGAGCCCTGCGCCATCATCCGCTGATTGACACCTCCAGTCGGGTACAAGATCGACCCACGCCATCGCCCATACCTCTGCAACAATCGCCATTAATGGCGCACCAACCCGCGGCCTTGGGAAAATCATCAAACAGACCATCGCAAGCTTTTCCCGCCGAGACTCATCATCATGATATTTCGAATATGCAGGATCACATTATCCCACATGCACCCCGCAGCAACCTCCTTTGCACTTTATATACTAGGTCATGAGCATATATCATGTCGGTACTTTTGCTCCCGACGACACTAGTATAGACTTCATCATCATCATCCTCCAGCAGCATGATATCCTGTTGTTCGAAAAATCACCCTGACGTCATCATGATATTTGAAATATAACCTTCATGATAACCGGCACAACCTGATCCTTCGGAGGAACATCCTCCTGCTGAGCTTATAACAAAAGTCTGGCCGATGAACATCCTGATGACGTCATCATCATATCCTGCTGACGTCATCATCATATCCGCCTACTGCGCACCTCCTCACATCCGGATGACGTCATCATCATGTTTGCAAATATCAGGAGGTCTCTTCAAGATGATCAGTATTAGAAATATGACCCCCGCGGGACCTTGATGACGTCATCATCATATTAACATCATCATGATATTCGGAAGACAACCGGATATTCAGAAATATCCTCCTGATGTTCAAATATCAGGTTGCACTGTAGCTCCTCTGTAAGATCGGGGCGAAAATTGAATATGATGATGCTGCTTGAAAAGATCACCCTCAATAGATAACACGCGAAACCAGCAGGCGGATATCTCCTTGATATCAACATCATCATGATGTTCGAACAAACATATATCCGGGTGATTATGAAAATATCACCCCCTCCTTCGCGAATATCATGATGTAGATAGGCAGAAAGAAAAATATCACCCTGATATACGGATGACGTCAGCATCATCAGGATGAGAAACAAAGAACAAGAAGTGATACAACATCATCAGGATGATATTGACTAAGATCATCCTGACGTTCCAAAATATGATGACCCTAGTGAATATCGGGTCGCAATTACAACTCTTCAACAACATCATCAGGATGATGTTAACCAAGATCACCCGATGATAAAAATATCACCCCAGCGAAAAATCATGAAGGCAGAAAATATGATGACCTCCACAAGCAGCAGGGTAATAACTGGAAATATGATGATGATGAACACGACCCTTAGGAAAAAACAAGTTAGGTCGAGCAATTCAAAGAATAAGCAACATCATCATCATGCTCGCGCAAGGTGATAAATGGAAGATCACCGGAGACTTTGAAACATCACCCTCGCAAGCAGATCAGGGCGCACTGTAGCTCGGCAGCATCATCATGATAAAAACCAAACATCACCTGACAGTTGAAATATGATGATGACGTTGAAAAACAAGTCGACGAGGAACATGATGATGCAGATCATCATCGAAGACAAGATGATGATGATGACCTCCTTCTCAGGAAAACATGATGCTGCAGTTGAAAAATGCTGAGGAGGTCCAACACTTAGAAAAAATGGGCAAGAAGATAAAGGCTTCAAATGAAGAAACCTCCTGATCATGACAAATCAACCCCTGGTCAAAATGAGTGTCAACAGTGGCTCCGAATGGGGACGTGCAGGTGAAAACCTGCAGCGAGAACCAGATCTCCGGGCAGACCTGACCAAAAGCCAAAAAACGCGAGCTATACAAGGCATTTACACTACATACATATTTTACAAATGTGCACAGCAACCAGTCATTATGCAAAATAGAACTTAAGGAATTGGCCATGCACAGGCAATTCCAGAATTTCACCATCTAGGGCCTGGAGGAAATAAGAATCCTCCCCATGAGTATTGCAAACCTGATATGGGCCCATCCATAAGGGCTGAAATTTGCCATGTTTACCCTTTTCCTGATCTTTAGCATTCCAAATAAGCACCAGATCATTAACTTGAAACTTCCTTTTTGTAGTTCTCCTGTCAAACTGATATTTCACATCCTGTTGTCTTTTGAGATTGATCTGGTGGGCTCTCCTCCTGTCTTCATCCAATGCAACCAGCTGATTCACCCTTTCTGTCATGGGATCTTCAATGTCCTCATCATTTTCCTGAATGAACCTGTAAACTGGTAGGAGATTGTTTATGGGCAGTCTAGCTGATGCACCATATACTAGCTCAAAAGGTGACTTCCCAATAGCCCTTTTCACAGTCACTCTGTCAGCCCATACTGCTAAATTCAACTTTGAGTCCCAAGCTCTCTTGTTCTTGTCCAGTATCCTCTTAACAATTTTCATGATGCTCCTATTGCTTGATTCTGCTTGACCATTTCCTTGCGGGTGATATGGTGATGTATATGACAGGCTTATCCCATACCTGTTGCAAAAATCAACAAACTCACCTGATCTGAAGCACATAGCATTATCAGTGATTATTTTAGGTGGTACTCCAAACCTGATGATGATGTTCTCTAGTATGAAGTCTGTCACTACCTTACTTGTAGCTCTTTTAGTTGGAATGGCCTCAATCCATTTGGTAAAGTAGTCAGTTGCCACCAAAATCCAACTGTGTCCCCCACTTGATTTGTCTGCAATTTCCCCTATAAAATCAATTCCCCATTGCTGGAATGGAGCATCCACAGGTGCAGTTCTGAGGGGTAAAGCACCATGATATTTCAGCTTTCCTGAGAATCTCTGGCAAGGGTCACATTTTCTTACTAACCTCTGTGCATCTGAAAAGAGAGTGGGCCACCAATATCCTGCCCTGAGAATTTTATGAGCTGTTGTTTGGGCAGTATAATGGCCACCACACAATCCTTTATGCATGTCAATCAAAATATTGTTAGCCATATTCTTATCCACACATCTCAGCAGCACACCATCAGGATTCTTCCAGTACAACTCACCTTGAACAATGACATACCTGATTGCATGTAGCTTCAGAGTCCTCTTTTGATTGTTACTGAAATGGGAAGGACAATTCAGATTTTGCAAATAATAGACAATATCCTTGTACCATTCAGATCCTGATACACTTACATCCTCATCTTGGACTGCATTAACTTGGCATGCTTCCAAGTTTGACTGTGCCATCATCTTGGCTAATCCTTGTCCTCTTATCAACTTAGTAACCTGTATGTCTATGTTGAATTCCTGCAGTTTGTTTATCCATCTGCACCTTCTTCCAGTCACCTCCTGCTGAGTGAATATGTCTTTGACTGCAGCATGAGGCACATATGCAATTATATGTGACCCTACCAAGTATGGTCTGAAACTTTTAATGGCTCTAACAAGTGCATATGCCTGCTTCTCCATAATGTCATATTTCAACTCAGAGGCCTGCAGGGACATACTGAAGAAAGCAATGGGCTGTTCAAAACCATCTTCATTTTTCTGTAACAAACATGCAGCTACAGTATGAAAGGAAGCAAATGAGAACACCTGGAATGGCCTAGAAAAATCTGGAGATTTAAGAACAGGGGCCATCTTTATTGCCTCTTTGATATTCTGAAATGATTCTGTTGCTTCCCTTTCCCAGTTGACAGTTGCATCCTTCTTCATCATCTTGGATATGTTCCTTGTGATCTCTGCAAAGTTGGGAACAAATCTTCTGACAAAGTTTACCTGTCCAAAGAAGGACTGAACTCCTTTCACAGTTTTTGGCATTTGGATCCTGTCAATGGCTGCCACTCTGTCTGGATCTATCCTGACTCCATCCTTTGAAACAATATGCCCCAGAAGTTTTCCTTCAACTACTCCAAAGGCACACTTCTTTGGGTTTAGAGAAATACCATATTCTAGTGCTCTTATAAAAATTTGCTCCAGATGCATACAATGCTGCTCCTCTTTCTTTGAGTAGGCAGTCAGGTCATCCTGATATACTGCCAGGATTGAATCAATCAGCCCTGCAAAAGCAACATCCATTGCTCTTTGAAATGTAGCACCTGCATTTGTTAGTCCAAATGGCATTCTAACATACACATACGTTCCCCATGGAGTGGTAAAGGCAGTCTTATACTGTTCTGATTCTTTTACCTTTACCTGATTATATCCTGAAAATCCATCCATCATGGATAGGAGTTCACAACCAGTCACCTTCTGCAACATAGCTTCCATATTAGGCAATGGATAGTTATCCTTCAAAGAGGATACATTCAAGTTCCTGAAATCCACACAAAGCCTAATATCACCATTCTTTTTCCTGACTGGGACAAGGTTAGACACCCAAGTTGAATGTCTAATGGGCACAATTATTCCAGCATCCCTGAGCCTTTTGAGTTCTTCCTGCATCTTGGGAGCTAAGGTAGGATTTATAGGCCTTTGCCTCTGTCTAAATGGCTTAGCTTCAGGCTTCAGTGGGATCTCATGCTGGAATAAGTCTTCTCTATAAGCTTTTAGGTCCTCATATGACCAAGCAAAAACATGTTTATACCTTTTTAGCAATGCAATCAGCATACTTCTTATGTGTGGTTTGAGCTGTTTGCCAATATACACCTTCTGAGGGGCCTGAGATGTCCCCAAATTTATTTCTTCTAAATCCTCCTTATTTGTGGGGGATGTCTTTGTGACCATTTTGTCTCTACTGTCAAAGGCTCTTTCCAAAGCCACTAACCCTCTAGGGATCTTGTTAGTCTTCAACTGGATGATCTCTTTTCCCACAAGGGTCTCTTTTCCATTTACAGTCTCTACAAAAGCTTGGAAATCAATCTGTTGATTCTCATACTCATCTATGCAGTGCAAAAATTTCAGCAAATCCCTATCATCATTAAAAACTTGCCAACTGCATATGTTTTCTGGTATGGCAGGCCTAATTTTAACTTCTACATCTGTGACACCTGACAGAGTGATGTCATCTGGCCTTATTGCAACATTGGCTAAGAAATCAGCCATAACATTTTTTGACCTTTCTACCCAGCCAATTGAAAATGCATCAAATAACTCAATAGTATCCCAAACAGCATGCTTGTATTGTTTCAGTCTTTTATTCTTTGCAGCATACTTATTTCTGATTTGGGATACAATCAGCTCAGAGTCTCCAAATACTCTTAACATTTTAATTCCATGTTTGAGAGCAATATTCAGGCCTAAAAGTAAAGCCTCATATTCTGCAATATTGTTTGTGCAATCAAACCTCAGCAAGAAAGAGGACTTGAGGAGCTTACCAGTTGGAGACAGGAAAACAACTCCAGCTCCAGAGCCTTCTTTTGCACAAGCTCCATCAAAAAACATGGTCCATAACCCTTGCTGATCCAGCTCTTCAGTGCAGACATTTTTCTTTTCATCTTCTGCATCATCTGAGACAACCCTGAAGTTATCACAGTCAGTGTCCACAAAGCATACCTGTTCATTTGCTTCTTGGTCTTCCACTGTCTCTGATGATCTTTGCTCTTTAACTAACTTGACATCCCTGCCATTCATTGGAATCATGGCATATGACAGGTCCAGCTGCATACTTCCACCTATTAGTGATGCCCATCTTCTTGACAGCAGCATACCATACTGTGGCTTGATGTCAACCACTGTTATGTTCATCTTATATTTCTTTTCAGGAAATGCTGCCAGTTTGAAATCCACATCCTTCATGATTCCAATAACTGGTACCTCTCTGGCATCCATTGCATAGCATTTTCCACATGCCTTGTCAATCTTTAATCCAGTTTGTTGCATGATAGCCAAAGGCATGACATTTGTGGATGCTCCAGAGTCAAGCATACAATTTCTAATTATTTTACCATTTATAACCAGGGAAACATAAAATGGTTCAACCTGTGAAGGACACTTTGTCATGGTCATTCCTAAATAGACTTCAGGAGTCTCATCTTCTTCATTACACATGACCTGTTTCTCACCCTGGGTCTGGTCATTTTGCTTAGCTTGAAAAGGTACCCCTGAGATTAGGGATATTGTCCTATTCTTGATCTCTTCCACTTTCATGAGTTCCATAAGTGGAACAGAGACCTTTACCTGAGTGAGGATCTGGGCTATATCAAATGGAGCACAGTTTTGTACAGCAGTTGTAGCTTGCTCCACAATCCTGCTTTTATCCTGAGCTGACTTAGCTTTCATTCTCATAGTTCCCTGATCATCATTCCTGTCTTGGGAACCTCTACTTTGATCTTCAGCCTGAGGGGTTTTGTTTTCTGGTCCTTGGAAATCATGACCTGTTCTGTATCTAAAGTTCTGCTTGTTATTTACCCACTGCCTTTTTTGTGGTTCAGTTCCTTTATGACCATGCATCAGCTGACCTACAGAAATATCTTCTGGCTGATGTGGGCTGCCAACCTGATTTTTACCTCTGAGATTGTAGTTGCTCTTGACCTGAGCAACTGCTGCAGCTGTGAAGGCTCTGATTTCCTCATCAGAAGGTCGGTGTAAGCTACTCAGAAAATTGTGTGAGTTCTGAGCATACACATAATTATCCTCATGATCTTCATCATATGGGGACTGTTGGCAGGCCTGAACCTGATCATCTGTCTTCTCATCAGCATCATAAAGAGTATATCCATTACCTATGGACATCATGTTAACATCATCATCCTGCACATGATGTGGCTCATTGCACTCATTACATGATGTAGCATTATCATACAAAGATTGGGCGATCATGCACTGTGACTGTGAATGTGGCATCTGACAGATTATACACCACGGAGCATCATCAGCAATATTTATAGTTTTCTTTAGGGGATCAGGAGTTTCCTTGGCATGTTGAGCCCTCTGGCTTGTGTTGTTACGTGGATATACAGGCTTACCATCATGCCAATTGGTGTTATAAGGCATATCATGTAATGATGGCCTCTTTTCCTGTCTTTGATAGACTTGCCTATCAGGACCCATCCCTTTTTCACTTCTAGCTAATCTATAGCTCAGGTCCTTAACAACATTTGCTAGTTTGTCTATCTTATCTTCAGGAGCAGATGTACTACCCTGAGTGTTCTGAGGCTTATTTGGATTCTGCAGAATTTTTACATCATCCCTTCTATTTGTCTTGCCTGATGCTTTCCTATTGTTTTCAATATTTACTGCAATCCTGAAAGCATCCCTGAGAGTGGCAGGACCTTTATCTCTCAGTCCATATGCAGTCTTTGCATCAAAGGCATTGATGTACAAAATTATGCACATTGGTTCATTTGGCCTCATGTGATGTGGCAGTTTGTTCAACACTTTAGTAAATCTTGCATTAAAGTCTGCAACCTGTTCATTTGACCCTTTGGTGATGCTGGTGAACTCATTTACAAAGAAGCTAGGGTCAGTTTTATCACCATATTGCTCCTTGAACATCCTCTTAAAATCATCCCATGATGATATGCTCCGGTCAGGCAGATTCCTGTACCATTCTCTTGCCTCATCTATTAGGGATTGCATGAATGACTTCATGAAAACATCCTCATGCTCAACCTCAAAATTGTCCATGATATTTTGGAAGGCCTTTAGATGATCTTCTCCTGACACTGTATTGTTTCCTGAAAACTTAGGCACTTGCAGCCTCAGATGCTTATCAATGGGGTTAGGATACCCAGGAATACCATCAAACACCAGCTGCCTGAATCTATCTAGCTGCATAGGCTGTCTGTTTGGCTGATTAACATTAACATTTCTATTTGCATTTTGGTTTCCTGCATTGTTCAGTGGTATCCTAGCATCATTCACATATTGTCTATCATCATGATGCTGATGATGCACTTCATATCTTTGCTGATGTCTTTGCATATTTGCATTTTCTAAGGTAGGAACTGAATTATTTTGGGCAGTTCTCAAGGCTTGCACTTTCTGCTGTATATCATCTCTGATTTTCATGGCTTGTAGGTATTCTAGTTCTGCTCTTAGGCTTTTGATTTCTTCAGCTAGTTGTTCATCCTTAGGTCTGGAGGTAGATGGTCTCATACCATTTGGGTCATCATCTTCATCATCCCTTAGGGACTCTGCCTCTTCAAACCTCTCACTTGGGTCTAGAAAAGGGCGTTCTTGGAACACCTCTGACCTCATTCTCATACTACCACCCTGTTGCCTCTCATATGCACCTTGGATATCAGCTTCTGCACTTGAAAAATAAGGAGCATGCTGTCCTGATGGCCTAGGGTTATCTTGTACATCATCACTTTTTCTGGGGGAGCTCTCATGACTAGCTGAGACAGTTCCCTTTCTTCTATACATCGTTCTTTTTGTTAATGGTAACTCTTCAAATAGAGGATTTTGTTGGGATCTTCTCCCCTGCATATAAATTTACTTTGACCGGTTGGGAGATTACTTCGGAGTCGCCACCTATTTCTAGGAACTGTTTTCTTCTGAAAACCAGGGTTCTTCCACAAGACTCCCCAGCGGAGTTTTCTTCTGTTGCTGACTCAGATGGGTCACATATATATCACTGGAGATGAATAGATAGTCTTTTACTTCTCAATCCCCAGCAGAGTCGCCAATTTCTGTTGACTTTTTCCCAGACTGGATGCTTATTCCCAGATTTCCCTACAAGGTAGCCATCAGTGATCAATAGGATCTCTGGGCCAGGGGGTCAACAGTGTAGGAGATAGACTCTATATTTTATCTCCTCTTCTTCTTCAGGCTCTGCAAGACCTAGGGGGGTATTCCCTACTCAACATCCATGAGGATATGCATGCAAGGCTGGGATGTTGACAGAAAGCAGATAGTCCTCCTGTGAGTAGACCAAAACTGAAAGATAAGGGCAAAGGGGCTAGCTTTGGGCCTATTTGCAGTTGTAGACAGAGGACTGAGGTTCCTAAAACTAACTCTAATGTCCTAATGCTGGTTTTAGATTTTGCTTTGGAGTTTAAGTGTGGATGCAAAGCTGGATATGGTTATAACACAAAACAAAGCCTGATTGGTGCCTATCCAGGGCCTGGAGTCAATAGACATACACCTGTGAATGATCAGCATAAACAACTAAAACTAGATTTCAAGGGGATCTATGTGATACCTGCCTTACAGGCATCTCCCAATACAAAGTGTTAGGTTATCTCTACTTATGGTATCCCTACTGCAGTATACCCTTCCCAATGTTCAACCTGAAAATAGTTTAATCTACCCCTTGAGTAGAAGTTAAGAGATCAGACAGTCAACATAGGAATTCTATGCTCTAGAATCTAAACATTACCAAACATCCAGATTCAGAAGAAGAATACATGCAATACTGGAGACAGAATTAACACAACACATGCCAAACAGCATTTCTCATATAAGTTTAATCATGAAATCAGTGGGTTCATGCCAAAAAACAAACAACAGGAGATACATAAACTCACAGGTAAGCTGTACAGAGCAACCAGATCAGCTTGTCATGCATTACAGAGCCAAAATCATCAACTTTTCAACAACCACAAATGAACAACACAACCTCTTATAACAGCCAGGTAGGTGCTCAGCAATTAATTACATTGTTGACCAAAATTTTGCCAGATACACAGTATCATGAAAATGGCGCTCAAACACAACCAGATTCGCGCCCAAACTTGAATGCAGCAGGTAGGGGAGGAGACAGGAAGATTTCTCGAGCCCTGCGCCATCATCCGCTGATTGACACCTCCAGTCGGGTACAAGATCGACCCACGCCATCGCCCATACCTCTGCAACAATCGCCATTAATGGCGCACCAACCCGCGGCCTTGGGAAAATCATCAAACAGACCATCGCAAGCTTTTCCCGCCGAGACTCATCATCATGATATTTCGAATATGCAGGATCACATTATCCCACATGCACCCCGCAGCAACCTCCTTTGCACTTTATATACTAGGTCATGAGCATATATCATGTCGGTACTTTTGCTCCCGACGACACTAGTATAGACTTCATCATCATCATCCTCCAGCAGCATGATATCCTGTTGTTCGAAAAATCACCCTGACGTCATCATGATATTTGAAATATAACCTTCATGATAACCGGCACAACCTGATCCTTCGGAGGAACATCCTCCTGCTGAGCTTATAATAAAAGTTTGGCCGATGAACATCCTGATGACGTCATCATCATATCCTGCTGACGTCATCATCATATCCGCCTACTGCGCACCTCCTCACATCCGGATGACGTCATCATCATGTTTGCAAATATCAGGAGGTCTCTTCAAGATGATCAGTATTAGAAATATGACCCCCGCGGGACCTTGATGACATCATCATCATATTAACATCATCATGATATTCGGAAGACAACCGGATATTCAGAAATATCCTCCTGATGTTCAAATATCAGGTTGCACTGTAGCTCCTCTGTAAGATCGGGGCGAAAATTGAATATGATGATGCTGCTTGAAAAGATCACCCTCAATAGATAACACGCGAAACCAGCAGGCGGATATCTCCTTGATATCAACATCATCATGATGTTCGAACAAACATATATCCGGGTGATTATGAAAATATCACCCCCTCCTTCGCGAATATCATGATGCAGATAGGCAGAAAGAAAAATATCACCCTGATATACGGATGACGTCAGCATCATCAGGATGAGAAACAAAGAACAAGAAGTGATACAACATCATCAGGATGATATTGACTAAGATCATCCTGACGTTCCAAAATATGATGACCCTAGTGAATATCGGGTCGCAATTACAACTCTTCAACAACATCATCAGGATGATGTTAACCAAGATCACCCGATGATAAAAATATCACCCCAGCGAAAAATCATGAAGGCAGAAAATATGATGACCTCCACAAGCAGCAGGGTAATAACTGGAAATATGATGATGATGAACACGACCCTTAGGAAAAAACAAGTTAGGTCGAGCAATTCAAAGAATAAGCAACATCATCATCATGCTCGCGCAAGGTGATAAATGGAAGATCACCGGAGACTTTGAAACATCACCCTCGCAAGCAGATCAGGGCGCACTGTAGCTCGGCAGCATCATCATGATAAAAACCAAACATCACCCGACAGTTGAAATATGATGATGACGTTGAAAAACAAGTCGACGAGGAACATGATGATGCAGATCATCATCGAAGACAAGATGATGATGATGACCTCCTTCTCAGGAAAACATGATGCTGCAGTTGAAAAATGCTGAGGAGGTCCAACACTTAGAAAAAATGGGCAAGAAGATAAAGGCTTCAAATGAAGAAACCTCCTGATCATGACAAATCAACCCCTGGTCAAAATGAGTGTCAACAGGAGGAAAAGTGCCTAGGCCATGTTCCCATCTCTCAGCTCATAGGAGGACAACTTGGTTTGTGGTGACTGATGAGCATATTGATTTATTTATACATGATTCTACATGATTATTGTAAATTGAATTGGATATATTATGGCATGATTGCCAATGCACTTTGTATATGATTTTATAGTGCTTTTACCTAGATTCGGCATGTGATTTTTGTAAGATTTAATGACTTTTTGATTTATATTGATGAGATTATATTTTTACTTGAGATATTGTAATTAAGTGGATTAATTACATCTTTTACTTTTGTGAACTGTGATGTTGTATTTAAGTGGATTATTTACTTCATTTACTTTTGTTGGTTTTAAATTTTGGTTTGAGGACTTTACAAATGCCTTAGGTTTAACTTTGACTAAGACTTTTGGTCATTGTTTCTCCATGGAAACAAAGCAAGTTCCTCTCATAGGGCAGATCAAGGATGCACAGTTTGTATTTGTTGCTTTCCCAGAGAAGAGAATAAAGATGATAGTTCTAGTGGCTGATGTTCCAGCTTCATACGGAATAATACTGGGATGAAACTTTTGCAAAGATGTTGGTGGAGAAATTAACATGGATTGGTCTAAGGCAAGAATACCTGTTAAAGGTGACATGCAAAAGATTCTTCCTGAGAGAGAAGGTAAGTATACTATAACTAAGTCTGAAAATCTGAAGGTACAAATTCTTTTCGAATCTTCATGTATGGGAAATTATTTTTTGACTACTGATGAAGTTTTTGAGACATTAGATGATGACTCAAATGAAAGCCTAATGATAGAGGATTCTTCTTCTTCAAGTGAAGAGTCCCCTAATCTTGAGAATGTCAAATTGAAAAGTTTAGATGATGTTTGGACTTTGGAGTTTGATGGTAGTTATTCTTCAATGGGATCTAGGACTAGAATAGTACTCACATCTCTAGAAGGAGATATCTTTCCTTTCTCCTACAAACCACTATTTGATAATACCAATAACACTGCTGAGTATGAATCTTTGTTGTTGGGAATGGAAGTTTCTCACACAAAAGGAATTAAGAATCTCCATGAACAAGGTGATGTAGGACTAATCATTTGTTAGGTAACAAATCTTTACCAAACTAAAAATGAAAGGTTAAGGCATTACTGTAATCACATTTGGGATTGCATCAAGGATTTTTATGCATTTAACATTTCTGTCATTCCAATAGAATTCAATGATAGAGCAGATTCATTGGCCATATCGGCTACTCTTATGGTTCCTCACAAGGATTTTAAGGGTAAATTATATACCATTGAGTTGGTCTTTAGACCAAGTATTCTTGATAATTTCAACCATTGGCAAGTCTTCGATGGCGATGATCAAATCATTGTGTTCTTGGAGAAAATAGAGAATTTCAGTGAACTCTATTTTGATGGAAGTGACTCTCCTCCTTGAGAATCCATGTCTAATATTGATCAAGAAACAGGGGAGGAGATATTACAGTTGAAAGGAAACAAGATCCCCAAAGGTCCGGTTTCCCTTGAGAAACTTTTTGACAAGGACATCCATAACATCAAACAATAGTAACAATCTGAAACAGGTTCATCTACTGAGTTTGAACAAGTGAATCTAGGCATGGAAAGTGATCCTAAAATGGTTAACATTAGGAAATATTGTACGGTGCATGAGAAGTTCAAGTTTGTGATGCTTTTGCATCATTACATTGATGTACTGGCCTACTCCTATGATGACTTGAAGTCATTTCAGCCAAAGGAGATTGAATGTGAGATTCCACTCAAGATGGGATCTTTGCCTCACAAATAGAAACAAAGGAAATACAATCCAAAATTATTAGGTACCATTCTAGCCAAGATTCAAAAGATTCTTAATGTCTGAATAATCTTTCCTATTCACCATTAAACATGGATAGCCAACATTGTTCCATTGAGGAAAAAGAATGTAGAGATTCGTATTTGTGTAGACTTCTGTAATTTGAACCAATCATCATTGAAGGATAAGTACCCATTGCCAGTAATGGACCAATTTTTACAAATGGTGACAGGTTCAAAGATGTTGTCCATGCTTGATAGTTTCTCAAGATATAAATAGGTGGAGGTCAGTGAAGAAGATCAACATAAAACTGCTTTCACCACTCCATGGGGCACGTTTGCATATTGTAGGATGCCTTTTGGGTTGATCAACATTGGTGCTACTTTCCATAGAGTGATGGATCTTGCCTTTCATGATGAGATGGGTAAGTCCATTATTGTTTATCATGTTACTTAACCATTTTTTCCAAAAATGTCAAGATCATGCTTATTATCTAAGACAAGTTTTGGAAAGATGTTGGCAACATGACATTTCCTTGAATCCCAAAAAGTCTATTTTTGGGGTGGCCGAAGGTAAGCTTCTTGGGCATATTGTGTCCAAGGAAGGTATAAAAATTGACTCTGAATGAGTCAAATCTATCCAAAATCTTAGTTTTCCTTCAAGTAAGATGGTTGTACACTCCTTTGGGAAGGTTAATTTTCTGTGAAGCTTTGTTCTCGAGTTTGCAGAAAAGACTCATCATATTGTGAATATGATAAAAGGAAAGTCCACGTTTCGTTAGAGTGTAGAAGGTAAAGAGAATTTTGAGGACATCAAGAAAGCCATTGCTCATGCTCCAATTTTGGTTTGTCCAGACTACACAGAATTTCATCATGTATAGTTATGCTTCTGAGCATACACTGTCGGCCATCCTAGTACAAGAGAACAAGGAAGGCATCGAGTCTCTGATTGCATTTATGAATTATCCTTTGAAAAATCATGAAATCAAGTACTCTCCCATGGAGAAACATGCCTATGCTATCCTCAAGGTAGTCAAGCATTTCAGGTACTACATCTTGAATTACCACACTAGCAGTTAAGTCCATCTTAACTCAACAAGAGTTTGGGAGTAAGAGGGGGAACTGGATTGCAAAAATCCAGGAATATGATCTAGATATCAAACCCACTAATTTGGTGCATGGGAAAGGTTTGTGTCAGCTCATTGTTGATAACGTGCCAAAAGAAACATGTGATGAAGAAGCATAGAATGAGATAATTCCTACTATTATGTTTGTTAGCACAATTCACGAATGGTACACTAACATTGCACACTTCCTCACTTAGGGTGAATGTCCTAAGCAACTATCTTATAAAGAGAAAAGGATGATCAAGCTAAAGGCTGCAAATTTTGTTCTTTGGGACAATGGTTTGTATAAGAGAAATCTTGATGGAATTTTTCTACGTTATGTTGATAAGGCACAATAAGGTAAACTATTGGAGTTATTTCATAGTTTGGCATGTGGTGGACATTTCTTAGAAACAGTGATGGCTCACAAGATTTTTTGAGATAGATATTATTGGCCTACACTTTTCCAAGACGCATTCAACTTGGTGCATAAGTGTGAACTATTTCAACAGTTTGTGGGGAAACCCAAGTTGGCAGCTTTACCCCTCAAGGCAGTAATAATTGAGGAATCTTTCCAACAATGGGGCATTGACTTTATTAGCATAGTAAATCCACAATCAAGTGTAGGGCACAACTATGTTCTCACGGCAACTTACTACTTCACCAAGTGGGTGGAGGCTATTCTAGTGAAGCATGCTACTTCTGAAGTAGTTTGCAAATTCATCAAAGGTGTGCCAAACAAGATAGCAGCAGATAATGCTACCTACTTTTCTTCCCAAGAAATAATTGGTTTCTATTTTGATTACAGGATCATTCTTGCTCACTCGTCTAATTATTACCCTCAAGGAAATGGTCAAGTTGAGTCTAGCAATAAGAACTTGGTTACTATCATCAAAAAGCTAGTTGATGAGAGTTAGAGGACCTAGAACAAAGCATTGTTCGATGCATTGTGGGTAGAACACATTACCCCCAAAAGAACAATCGACATGTCTCCATTTCATCTTTTATATGGATTGAATGTCGAAATACCAATCACACTAGAGTCACTAGCTTTAAAGTTGGCTAAGGCCATTGAGGATGGAACCTTTGATAGCTCCATTGACAAATGTGTGATGTTCCTTTCTGAACTTGAGGAAAAACATGTTAAGGTGGTGGATAACATTGTGGAAGACCAAAGTCAAGTGAAGAAGCTATTTAAAAAAAAGGCAAAATCTTAGAATTTCTAGGTTGGTGATCTCGAAAAAAAGAAGAGAGCCTAAAGGAATGCATGATAATTTTGATTCCCATTGGAGAGGTCCCTTTGTCATTCACCAGCTCTATGGTGAAAATAGTTTCTTGTTGGAGTATCAAGATGGAACACCTTTCTTGCTACCACACAGTGGACAACATCTGAAGCTTTTCTCACAATGAAGCGATAGATAAGTTTGTAAATATTTGTATAGTTTTGAGTCTTTTTCTTTTGAGTCATTTTGTGTCCTTTTGTTGTATCACCTAACTCTATTGCCCAATGGATGGATGAAGGAACTTAGAGACTAGAGTTCTTCTCCCTTTGATCATTTCAAAGGATGATCAAAGGAAGCTCCCCAGTTAGACCTAGCTATTATCCTCAAATTTAGCTACATTCAATTTGTGGGATGACCCCTATGAAACTTGTCCATTTCGTAGCCCACAACTCTAAGTTCACAAAATGAGGCAATCACAATTGACTTTGTCCATGTTCCCCTAGCCTCGGTGAGTCCACCTGAGCGATGTCTTGTGTCAATTTCTTGAAATTTGGCAAATAGTTCAAGTTACAATTTTGAGATTTTCAAGTGTTAAAATGTTTTTGTTAAAACATGCAAGGGCAACAAATTTTGCCGCCGATGCATGTTAGTTTCCTTTTCTCATGCAAGGGTGGTGAAATTTGTCACCCCTGCATGTTATCCCCACAAATGAATCCATGGGCAACAAATTTTGCTGCCCGAGCAACATTCACTATTAATCACACTAAGTTGGGGGATTTAAATGTTTCTTTAGGTGTTTTATTTTTATTATTTCTTCTGTTTTCTCTTTTCATGAATGCTCTGCATCTAAAGTAAATCTTCTATCTTGTTACAGCTAAATGGATTCATTTGGGGTTCTCAACCTCAATGTTTGTGGTTTTTCCATCTTCTTTACTAGGTAAGGGTTTCTTTGTTTCTTGGTTCATCTTTGTCTTTTTAATTTTTCATGTGTTTGTTTTTTGCATTAGGGTTTCATTTTGTTGATTGTATGCTTCTATATGTTCATTCTTTCATTACCATTGTTTTTTTTTTCGTTGTTAAGAGTTTCTTGTCTTTTTCATTGAGAATTTACCATCAATTTTTCATTATTTCCTTGTCTTTGAAATCCTTTTTGAATGACATTTTTTTTCCATGTTGTTTTCCTTGATACAGTAGCAGAATTCACTATTGTTTTCATTCATACCATATCATTGTTAAACTTTAACGTTTTTCCTTTGGATGGTCAGTGATTTTTGCCGATGATTCATTTTCCTTTAGAGTTTATCCTTGATGTAATGGTGGTGAAAACACTAACCTTACACCAAAAATAAAGTGTGCCTAGATGTAGGGGCGACAAAAAATGTTGACCCCGTAGAACTTGAACCTACTTGTCTCATGCATGGGAGAAGAATTTCACCACCGATGTATGAATTAGAATTTTTACCCAATATACATGATTAGCAAAATTTGCCACCCATGCAAAAGACTTGCCTATTGTTTATACATAAGGGCTTTAAACTTCATCGTCCATACATATTGATCTCATGCTAACCCTTTTTGTTGATATGTAGTGGCAACAGTTTCCACCACCCATACATAGGGTTTTATACTTCCACAAATATCACATGTAGAGGTGTCAAAATTCACCGCTCAAGCACTTACCAAGTTCTACCTAATATGTGATAAATTTTTCCACCCTTGCACAAAAGAAATATAAACCTACATGCAGGAGCACTGATTTTCATCGCCCTTTCATCACTCACCCAAATTTCTCTAACTCTGGGAATTTTTTCCTTTTTCAACCATTACCCATTTTCACTCCGTTTCTCACCTTTATCACACTCTAGCCCCGCAAACCGTATGTTATTGCCCTAAATTTTCCTGTCATTGCATATTCCAATTGCCATATTTTTCTAACATTGGAAAACCATGAATCTTGTGTTATAGTTTCTTTTGCACACTTCTCCAGGTCCTTTTTCTGAACATAGATTGTTGAGCTTCAGATGCCTGATCCATCCCTAAAAAAGTTTAAAGCCATGAAGTATAAATACCAGGGAGTTTTTCTAGTAACATCTGTGACATCCAATGTGGATGAGATAAAGGACACTGAAATTGGTCATGTGGACATGTCCAAGGTTGTAGAAAGAACAAAGAAGCAACCTCTTAGTCATGCTATGAGGCGTATTGTAGAAAGTAATATTCACTTGGTGGCTACCTTCCCTGTTACCTCACATAATCTTGAGTTTGTTCTTCAAGTGGCGGCACATTACAACAAGGATAATAGGAGTGCTAGTGATGCCAACGGAAATGTGATCATAAGACTACACCCAAAATTCTTTGACAAAGCCTTCATATGTCCTAGCATTGACTCATGTGCAGAGATTGACTTTGATATTTCATAGAAGGAATATGATAAGGATCTCGAGGCTGCAAAGAAGGTAATCAATACCAAATGGTTGAAGTTTGTGAGGCCAAGACTTTCAAGATGGCCTAAAAGCTTTCCAAGAAGTGATTTCATCGAAGAGGTCAATGACTTAATTACTCTTCTGAGCATAGTAAGAGGACTCCTTACATCTTCCACCTTTCATGAGTGGATGTACTTGTACGTTAGGGTCATAATGAAAGGAAGGCAATAGATATTCTGGGGAGAGCAAATTAGAAATGCTATTCATGAACAACTCACAAAGTTGTCAATTTCATCTAAGTTCTACATGACCTCATATCTTGTCTATGTTGCTACCTCGATGAGGAGTTTTCTAGGTTTAACATCAAAGGGAGATCAGAGGGTGGTTCTTGTATACCAATATTATCCTCAGTTAACCCTTGATGGAGCAATTCATTGCTTCAAGAGGGTAAATGATGCATTCTTGTTGTTTTCTTTTGTCTATTTGATCTTCAAATAGAACAAAAGAGAGTTTCTGATGAGGCTTAGTTGGTGGTTAATAGATATGGTTGTATGTACTTACAATTTCCCACTTTCACTTATTTGAGGGTTGGTTGTTTTCTTAGGTATCCTTACATGTTGCTAAGGTATCCAAGTGACAAGATTATACTCATGGAACTATGTAGACAAATCATAGTCGTGCATAGTAAGCAAATGGAGTTGAAGAAACCTGATTTTAGATTCCCAATTGAGATTGGCAGGTATTCAATTTTTACTTCTACTATGGTTAAAGCCATTGAGTCTAAGATGTAGTTAGTTACCATGAAACTCTACAAGAAGAGAGTTTATTTTAATTTTAGACGAGTAAAATATAAGATTAGAAATAAATCTTTGACTCATGTGCCTATGGTAGAGGATATTTGGGCTGACCTCCAAATGGAGGAGGAAATCAGAAAAATTGATTACTGTCGCTTGACTCTGAGTCAAGTTGAGGAACTAGAGCTAACTGATATTCATGATGCTATGATATATGATGGCAACATCTTAGACCTTGCCTATGTCAATGATAATATTAAGGATTCTTCATTGCTGATAATTCAATGGTCAAAGAAAGAACTTACTTCAATTCAACAAAGATTCCAACCAATCTTAGCAAACACAAATGTATGGTTGGGAGGTAAAGGAATTGTTTTGAAAGACTTTACAACTAGGTTTGAAGAGGATGCCCAAGAATAAAGAGGTAAGAAGGCCGAGCTGAGGATGAAAAATAAAAGTGATGTGCCTGGCCCAAGTAAGACTGCAATGCCCAAGATTAAGTTTGTTCCAAAGAGTGGAAAGGAAAAGCAGTTGAGGATGGCCCATCTACTGAAGAGATAGTTGTTGAAGAACTGACTATTGAGGAGCTAGCTACTGAAGAGATATCTTTAGAGGAAAGAAAAGAGATTGAAGAAGAAGTAGAACAACAAGAAGAATAAGAACAACATGGAGGAACCACAATGTCTCCTTAGAAAGACATTTCACAAGAGCCACATGTTTCTTCTCCTTTGAACACTCTTTTAGTTTCTTCTTCTATACCCACTATTTCAGTTACCCCAATTATTCTAATTATTATTTAGTCTTCTAGGTCTCTTTTGTCCTTGCATTCATCCCCATCCAAGGACACTATTGATAGTCTTAAGCAGAATTTAGAAACCATTTTTGGTTCTGTTGGCAAGAGACATTGCTTCGCATAATAGGTGTTGTCATTGATGGCAACTAAGACCATTCCACTCATCCGTATAACACAATTTGTTCATACCAGAAGTCAGAATCTAAATTTATCTAAGTCCAGGTAGTCAGGAATAGAGCAGGCGACAGGGTCCGGTATCTTGGTCCAGATATCTTCAGTGGAAAGTCATAATTTGCTGCAGATCTGAGGTAGTCATAAGAATTGTCAAGACAATCTAAATATAGAGTTTTGGCCTTAGGTGATGAAGGATTCAATAGTTATTAGCATATTGTTAGGAAAGGTGTCTCAACCTTGCAACTTTGAAATCTTATTGTTCTTCCTAGTTTTGGTCTTTTTGGATACCCTTTATCTTGGATATTGGTCTAGAACTTTCAAAGTTTCCAAATGAGTTTAAAATAGCGAGACTTACTATTTTAGTAAGTTCTTCATATGAGCTTAGATTGACCTCAAATTTTTTCTAGAAGGTGTGGAACAACTAAGTAAACATCTTAGGTGAGTTTTGACTCAAGAGCATATCTGGATTGTGAGATATTAAAGTTTCTATTTTTTTGAAACTGCCAGAAAAGTTCTAAACTAAATTTTCAGGTATCAAACCTTATCTAAATGTCTTAAAATTTTTCATAATTGGCAAAGTAGGTTATAGAGTGATAGAGCACTTCATGAGCTTTTCGATGTATAAAATGGTTCGTCAATTAGACACTAGGATCAAAAGTTATGGCCTCCAGAAGTTGGACCTTCAGTTTTGGGAAATGTAAAAACATGTTGGACACATAAAAGAGATGTAAATGGGAGAGTTACACATGGTGGTGTGTGGTTTGGAACATCACGAGGCATCTTTGATTGAAATATAATTTGGGCACCACTTTTGGGTGGTTTCAACTCATGGTTTTGTAATTACTATTGGCGGTGTGTTGTATTGTATCTCCTATATATCAGGAACTTGAGATGGAGGTTGTATGTAGAATCTTTTAGATGTTGAATTACCTCCTGGATCTCTGGTTGGGTATACTCTTGAAAAAGCTTGCTCTGCAAGTATATTATAATCTTCATGATTTCTAAATAATATATTGGACGGCTTTGGAGTGTGGGGTTTTTTACCCATAAGGGTTTTCCCCACGTATATCTTGTGTTGTGAGTTTTGTGTTTGCATTTAGAAATTGTTATCATTTTCTGTTAATGTGCATCTTAATTTGTATCTGTGAAAGAAATTTGCATGAATTTGTCCTCATTAGATCAGTGTAGGAAGCATTTTCTGCATACCTTGCTTCCTTTCAATTGGTATCAGAGCCTGATCACCTTTGGTTCTAGTTGTTGGGTAGAGGGTTTTTTGAGATGATCTTCATTTGAGTGGGAGCTTGTGCAGAGGATTTTGAAATCTTTATTGTAGTTAAGAGATGGCAAGCACATCTAGGAGGTTTGAGATAGAGAATTTTAATGGTAGTAATTTCAAGTTGTGGAAACTCAAAATGGAGGACATGCTTGTAGATCAGGATTTATGGGAAGCCGTATCTGGTACAAAACCAGTAGCAATGTCTCAAGAAGATTGGGATCTCAAAGAATGAAAAACTAAGGGTTTAATAGGACTCTATTTGGCTAATTCAGTGCTCCTGAATATCCATGAAGAGAAGATTGCAAAGGATCTTTGGAAGAATCTTGGAGATGTTTATCAGGCTAAATCCCTAGTGAACAAGTTATTCCTGCAAAAGAAATTGTATTCTCTAAAGATGGAAGATGGAGGATTTGTCGCTGATCACCTAAAAACATTCAATATGCTTGTTGCCCAGTTGACTTCTGTTGGTGTGAAGATGGAGGAGGAGGATCGATGTATGACATTACTGTGTTCCTTACCAGATTCATGGGACCACCTTGTTATGGCCATTGGGAGTACCACTTCCACCTTCAAGATGGAAGATGTGGTTTCTTCGATGTTGCTTGAAGAGATGCGGAGAAAAACTTTCGAATCGGCTAAGGAGGCTCTTGCAGTTCATGGTAGATCTAAAGAGAAGGGAAAGAAAAAGGATAAGAAAAAGGAAGATCCAAATCCCGTGGGAGATCTAAATCTCTTGGAAAGTCCAAGGCCCTATGTTGGAACTGCACGAAGGAGAAAAATAAAAAGAAGAAGAATAATGATTCAGATTCTGACAAGTCCTCTCATGATGAAGAAGTGTTTGTCGTTGCCTTAGCAATGCATGCATCTGAGGATGTGTGGCTTATTGACTCTAGTGCATCTATTCACATGGCCTCCCATCAAGACTAGTTTTCGAAGTATGAAGAATACGATTGTGGAAAGGTGTACTTAGGTGTTGATTCTCACCTGGATATTGTTGGCCATGGAAGAGTCTTGATTTGATTCCCTGATGGATGAGTAAAGAGAATCAATGGTGTTCTGCATATCCCTGGTTTGACACGAAACCTTCTTTCTGTAAGTAAATTGAATGATGTGGGTGTGCAGGTTGTTTTCTCGAATGGAGGATGCAAGATGACTAGAGGATCTATGGTGTTGGCTAAGGGTGTTCAGATTGGCACTCTGTTTCATCTTGATGCATGCATAGTACAGTGCAATAGTGCATCTGTTTTGAAGAAGAGAGCTTCAGAGTCTTCATCCTCACCATTTGAACCAACAGTGAAGAAGACTATTGCATCAACTTCTGATGGTAGTGCTCATTCTATGGAGATGAAACTTCCAGCTAAGAAGACAATGTTATGGCACCAAAGGCTTGGTCACATTGGTGAAAAGGGTTTAAGGACCCTAACGAATACAAATCTTGTTGAGGGTATGAATGATTGTAACCTTGAGTTTGATTTTTGTGAACATTGCATTTATGGAAAACAAAACTGTGTTTAGTTTTATTCCAGTTCTCACAAATCTTCTAAGGTGTTGGACTTGATTCATTCTGATGTGTTTGGTCCTATTAATGTTCCTTCGATTTCAAAATCTATTTACTTTGTTTCATTTATTGATGATTATAGTAGAAGGACATGGGTGTATTTCCTTAGAAGTAAATCTGAAGTCTTTAATAGATTCAAAGAGTTCAAAGCTCTTGTAGAGAATTAGAAGGATAGAAAGATTAAGTGTTTAAGGACTGATAACGGTGGTGAGTATTGTTCAGCACATTTCGACAAGTTTTGTAAAGAACAGGGGATTAAGAAGCACAAGACAACTTGGTATACCTCTCAGCAGAATGGAGTTGCAGAAAGGACGAATAGAATGTTGATGGAGAGGGCAAGGATTATGCTAAGTGGAGCCGGTCTTGAACTAAAGTTCTAGGCTGAAGCTGTTGCTACTGCTTGTTACCTAGTTAACAGGTCTCCTACATCAGCGCTCATTGATAAGACACCTATGGAGGCATGGTCTGGTAAAAAGCCTTCATTAAGACACATTCAAGTATTTGGTTGTGAGGCATATGCACATGTGCCTAAGGAGAAGAGGTCTAAGTTGGAGAACAAGGCTATAAAATGTATCTTCATCGATTATGGCATCAATGTGAAAGGGTACAAGCTTTGGGATCCAGTAGTCAAGAGAGTTCTATATAGCAGAAGTGTGATCTTTAGAGAGCTCAATCCTTCTTCTGTTGTCTTGTAGCCAGAGAAAGAAGAGAAGAAAGATGATGTGGTTTAGCTTCCTTCCACCCCCGAGAAAGTTGAACCAAAAACATCTGTTGGACCTGATAATGAGGAGAGCTCTAGTAGCTCTGAAAGTTTAGGAGAAGATGAAGAACATCAACCTCAACCTTTTAGGAGGTCCACATGGATAAGGCAGCAACCTGATAGGTTTGGTTATTCATTACATGATTCTAGTTGTATTTTTGCTTTAATTTCTAACACTTATGGGCCTAGAACTATGAAAGAGGCTATGGGTATGAAAGATGCAAGTTCCTAGAAGGAGGGCATGGAAGAGGAGATGGCTTCTATGGAAAAGAATAATACTTGGGACTTGGTGCCTTTTCTTGAAGGATACAAATGGGTGTTCAAAAAGAAATTTGGTGTAGATGGCAGTGTTGAGAAATATAAGACTAGATTGGTTGCGAAGGGGTATTCTCAGGTGGAGGGAATTGACTATGGTGATATTTTCTCTCCCATTACAAAGTTGATATCTATTCAGTTCATGTTATCTCTTGCAATAGTGATGCAAGAGCATCTAGGGTGTAAGAGCAATCTTGCATCAACCAAAAAAAAAAATGTTGTTTCTTTTCAATAAGGGCTAAATTTGGCAGGGTTACTATTTTTAGTAAGTTTGCATTTGTGCACAGTTGGATACAAAATCTTACGCAGACCTCTAGAATGGTGAATTGAAGCTAATGGTGAAGAAATCACTTCAATATCATTTGTCATCTGTAAGATATTAAAATTTTAAATTCTAAAAATCCTATTAAAATATTCAAAGTCAAATTTGAGGCACTTAGAGGCTCCGGATGGGCCTGAAATTTGGTGGGAAACCCAAGTAGTTTACCTATCGGTACTACTTCATGCTCCATCATCTTTTCGAGAGCTTTCTGAAAAGGTATTATAATTGAAAATCCAACGGTCGAATCGAAAGTTATGGACCCACGAAGTTGACCTATTTTTGGAGGGAGATGCAAATTTCGAAATAAAGCTAGTGGTCGCCAAAAAGGGCTATATATAACCATTTTTGGGAACCCTTAGGGTAGTAGAGTTAAGGGGGGCCAGTGTAGAGTCAAGAATAGGAGGGAAAATAGAAACCCTAGCGGATTTGGGGTTACAGAAGGCTGAAGATTCTAGAGTCTTGTGGTTGGGAAAGCTGTAATGTGTTGCAGCTAGTAGAGGATTCATCCTCTAATTGTAATTGAGCTTCTGTAATGTAATGAGTTGCTCAGATCAATAAAAGAAAGTTCTATTTTCTGTGTTCAATTTCTGTTGTTGTGTGTTTTGTGATTTACCCCCTTCATCAAGTGGTATCAGAGCAAGGGTTCTTGAGTGTGTAGACAAATCACCGACTGTGAGGCAATTTGCACCAAAACCTGAGGTTGTGGGTTTGCTGCGGAGATCAAGATGCCTCCATGAAGAAATCATGTTGGGAGGAATGCTTTGACGGAAGAGGGTTTTAGAGCCCTACAAAGGCAAATCGACTCATTGCAAGAGGAGTTGCGAAGAGGGTTTGATCTGAGAACAAGAGAAGAAAGCAAAGATGAAGCTGAAGAGGAGCTATCTGAGGAAGAACAAGAAGCTGGAGGAAATCCTGCAGAAGTTAAGTTGTTGAGGGCCATTTCGAAGATCGGAAAAAGGCCCAGGATTGAAGTTTCTACATATTCTGGAGATTTGAATCCGGAACAACTTATTGATTGGATCAATGACATGGAGGAGTATTTCGAGTATGAAATGTGGAGGACCCAGATCGGGTTAAGTTTGCAAAAACAAAGTTGAAGGGTCACGCAAGTATTTGGTGGAAGGAGGTCCAATTAGAGAGGAATAGAAGAGGAAAAGGAAAGATCGCCAGATGGGATCGGATGGTGGAGAAACTGAAGAAGCAGTTCATTCCTGTGGACTATGAGATGGAGTTGTTGAAGAAGCTACAAGGACTAAAGCAAGGTAACAAGTCTATCAAGGAGTACACAGAAGAGTTTTATAAGATTACTATCAGGACAGGCCATGCAGAGCCCAACAAGGAGAAGGTAGCCCGTTACATTAATGGGTTGAGGCCAAGTATTCAAGAGGAGCTGAGCCTGGTCAGAATGACCACCATAGAAGATGCATACCATTTTTCCCTAAAGGTGGAAGACAAGCTGAATAAAAGATTCGACAGCAAGCAAAGGGGAAGAGGTCAAGGCGGAAGGACTGGTGGAAGACCCTATGGGGGCCAAAATGAAGATTCAAAGAAAAGTGAAGAAGTTGGCTCCAGTCGAAATCAAAGAGGAGATAATGCCTACCACCCTCATGACCAGAACAATGGTGAGCAAAGAGGAAGAGGAAGAGGTAGACCTGGGCAAGGACCTGGAAGAGGAGGTTTTAGAGGAACCTGTTTCCAATGTGGAGAAGAAGGGCATCGAGCATACGAGTGTTTGCAACATCAAGGAAGGATAAATAGAAGACCTGAAGGTAATGCACGAGTTGCACATGTGGATGAAGATGCACAGTCTGAGCACTCCGAAGATGCAAAAAGGGGAGAAACCCTAGTTGTCAGAAGAACTTTGTTGAATGAGGTGAAAGAACCCAATCAGAGGAAGAGTTTATTCCACACAAGGTGCAAATGTGAAGGTAAGTGTTGTGATATTATTATTGACAGTGGAAGCACTGATAATCTTGTTTCAGAGGAGATGGTTGACAAGTTGAAGTTGACAAGAAGAAAGCATCCACATCCATACCGGATTGCATGGTTGCAGAAGGACCATAGAGCTTTGGTCGATAAACAGTGTTTAGTGAAGTTCAAGATTGGTGACTACCATGATGAGGTGTTGTGCGACATCATACTGATGGATGCATGTCATATGTTATTGGGGAGGCCATGGCAGTATGATAGGAGCGCTGTCCATGATGGCCGCTCAAACACATACTCCCTAACAAAGGATGGAGTCTGTCATAAGTTGAAGCCCTTGAAAGAGGTGGAAGAAAAGGTATGTAGTACTGCTAGAATTTGCTTGGTAGATGGTAGAAAGTTTTTGGAGGGTATGAAGCATGAGCGTCATTGCTTTGCATTGATTCCTAAGATTAGTCAAGAGAAATGTGAAGATGTACCAGCGGAAGTCTCAGAAATGTTGGAAGAATTCCAAGATATTGTCTCTGATAATGTACCACAAGGTTTACCACCAGTGAGAAAGATAAGTCATCAAATGGATTTGATACCAGGAGCTAGTTTGCCAAATAAGGCAGCCCACAGAATGACTCTAGCAGAGAATGAAGAGTTGAACAGACAAGTTCATGAGCTGTTAAGGAAGGGACTGATAAGGGAGAGCCTAAGTCCATGTGCGGTACCTGCAGTACTAGCACCAAAGAAAGATGGAGAGTGGAGGATGTGTACAGATTCCTGAGCCATCAACAAGATCACAATCAAGTACAGATTTCCATTGCCGAGAATGGATGACATAATGGATTGTTTGAGTGGAGCCAAGTACTTCACGAAGATTGATCTGAAGAGTGGGTATCACCAAATTCGAATCAGAGAAGTAGATGAATGGAAGACAGCCTTCAAGACAAAGGAGGGTTTGTATGAGTGGTTAGTCATGTCATTTGGGCTAACCAATGCACTGAGCACATTCATGCAGCTCATGAACGAGTTACTGAAGGAATTTTTGGGAAGTTTTGTTATTGTTTATTTAGATGACATTTTAATTTTCAGTAAGACTTGGGATGAGCATTTGATGCATACCAGAAGAGTTTTAGAGAAGCTGAGGGAGGAGAAGTTGTTGATCAATCTGAAGAAATGTAGTTTTGCAAAGAAGGAGTTGGTATACCTGGGATTTGTTGTCTCAGAGGAAGGTCTTAAGATGGACCCAGAAAAAGTAAGGGCTATCATTGAATGGCCTACGCCAAGGAGTGCAATGGAGGTAAGATCTTTTCATGGTTTGGCAAGTTTTTACAGAAAGTTTATCAAGAATTTTAGTAGCATTTGCACACCCCTAACTGAGACAATGAGAGGGGATAGAAAAGAATTTAGATGGACTAAAGGAGTAGACAAGAGCTTTGATACATTGAAGCAGAAAGTCATAGAACAACCTGTGTTGGCACTTCCAGATTTCAATAAAGTATTCCAGGTAGATTGTGATGCTAGTGGTAGTGGTATAGGAGTTGTTCTAAGTTAAGAAGGTAAGCCCATTGTCTATTTTAGTGAGAAGCTTAATGATGCCAAAAAAAAGTATTCTGTTTATGATCAAGAGTTTTATGCAATAGTTTAGGCTTTGAAGAAATGGAGACATTATTTGCTGCCAAAGGAGTTTGTTTTATATACTGATCATCAGGCTTTGCAGTATCTTAATAGTCAAGGAAAGTTGAACCAAAGGCACTTAAAATGGGTTGAGTTTTTGCAGAGCTATACTTTTGTTTTGAAGCATAGGAGTGGGAAGTCCAACAGAGTTGCAGATGCCTTGAGCAGAAGGCAAAGTTTGTTGACAAAAATGAAGATAGAGGTTGTTGGGTTCGATGAGCTCAAAAGTTTGTATCCTGAAGATCCAAATTTTGCAGAGGCCTGGAAAGCTTGTTTGGAACCTATTACTTTGGACAAGACAAAATGGTTGGACTTCATAATCCAAGATGGCATGTTGTTTAGAGGAAGCTAGTTGTGCATTCTAAGGAGTTCCATGAGAGAGAACTTGATTAAGGAGAAACATAGTGGAGGATTGGCTGGACACTTTGGTCAAGATAAGACCATTGCTATTGTTGGTGAAAATTATTATTGGCCACAGTTGCAGCAGGATGTGAGGAAGTTTGTGCAGAGTTGCAGAGTATGTCAAATGGCAAAAGGAACAAGTCAAAACATAGGTCTATATCAGCCATTACCTGTACCAGAGAAGCCATGGGATGATATCAGTATAGATTTTGTTCTTGGTTTACCAAAGACACAAAGAGGACATGATTCCATTTTTGTGGTGGTGGACAAATTCTCAAAGATGGCACATTTTATTCCTTGCAAGAAGACTAATGATGCTGTTCATGTTGCTAAATTATTTTTCAGAGAGGTGGTGAGACTACATGGTCTACCAAAGAGCATAGTTTTAGATTGAGCTACCAAGTTTGTTGGTTATTTTTGGAGGACATTATGGAAGAAGTTGAAGACAGATTTGAAGTTCAGTTCTGCACATCATCCACAGACTAATGGACAGACTGAAATGGTGAATAGGAGTTTGGGTAACCTGCTACGGTGCTTAGTAGGAGATAAGCCCAAGGGATGGGATTTGATTTTACCACAGGCAAAATTTGCTTACAACAATTTTGTCAATAGGAGTACTGGTAAATCACCATTCCAAGTTGTATATGGCAACAACCCGAGAAATGCTTCTGAGTTAAGGAAGCTGGACAAAGGAGAAAAGACAAGTGCTGAAGCTGAAGACTTTGCAGAACATCTGAAGAATTTGCATGAAGAGGTGCGAGCGCACATTAATAAGATGAATATTCAATACAAAGCTAAGGTAGATCAGAAGAGGATGCATAAGGAGTTTCAGGAGGGTGATGAAGTCATGGTTCACTTGAAAAAAGAAAGATTTCCAGTTGGTACATATAATAAGCTGAAGATGAGGAAATTTGGACGATGTAGAATCCTGAAGAAGCACGATTTAGGAAATGCATTTTAGGTAGAGTTGCCTGATGAGATGAATATTTCACCAGTGTTCAACATTTCAGATCTGACAGAGTATCATGATGATGGACTTGATAAAGGAACATAGTGGGACATTCCATCATCTACTTCAGAGAAGGAGGAGATAGAGGGCATTCTGGATAGCCATGTGGGTAAGAGTACAAGAAACAGGTAGTATACAGAATACTTGGTGAAATGGAAAGGAAGGCCTGTTGAAGATTCATCATGGTTATCTGAGACTGCGGTTAATCGTTTTGGTTTCCCTCTAAAACATGAGAAGTGATAGGGTCACTTTTCAAATTACCCTGGGTGTCTGATGCAGGGGCATCTAGGGTGTAAGAGCAATCTTGCATCAACCAAAAAAAAAAGATATTGTTTCTTTTCAATAAGGGCTAAATTTGGCAGAGTTACTATTTTTAGTAAGTTTGCATTTGTGCACGGTTGGATACAAAATCTTACGCAGACCTCTAGAATGGTGAATTGAAGCTAATGGTGAAGAAATCACTTCAATATCATTTGTCATCTGTGAGATATTAAAATTTCAAATTCCAAAAATCTTATTAAAATATTCAAAGTCAAATTTGAGGCACTTAGAGGCTCCGGATGGGCCCGAAATTTGATGGAAAACCCAAGTAGTCTATCTATCAATACTATTTGGTGCTCCATCATCTTTTCAAGAACTTTCCAAAAAGGTATTATAACTGAAAATCCAACGGTCGGATCGAAAGTTATGGACCCGCGAAGTTGACCTATTTTTGGAGGGAGATGCAAATTTTGAAATAAAGCTGGTGGTCACCAAAAAGGGCTATATATAACCATTTTTGGGAACCCTTAGGGTAGTAGAGTTAAGGGGGGCCAGTGTAGAGTCAAGAATAGGAGGGAAAATAGAAACCCTAGCGGATTTGGGGTTACAGAAGGCTAAAGATTCTAGAGTCTTGTGGTTGGGAAAGCTGTAATGTGTTGCAGCCAGTAGAAGATTCATCCTCTGATTGTAATTGAGCTTCTGTAATGTAATGAGTTGCCCAGATCAATAAAAGAAAGTTCTATTTTCTGTGTTCAATTTCTATTGTTGTGTGTTTTGTGATTTACCCCCTTCATTAAATAGCGTATGACCTAGAAGTGGAATAGATGGATGTGAAAACAACATTCCTTCATGGTGATTTGGAGGAGGAAATCTATATGTCACAGCTAGAGCACTATGTGGTGAAAGGTAAAGAAAATCTGGTTTACAAGTTAAAAAAGTCTTTGTATGGTTTGAAACAGTCTCTTAGGATGTGGTACCAGAAGTTTGATGCCTTTGTGTTGAGTATTGGATTTCAAAGATCAAAATGAGATCATTGTGTTTACTACAAGGTTAACAATGATCGCATTCTCATTATTGCATTATATGTTGATGATATGTTACTCATTGGGAATTGTAAAAGTGTGATTTCTAATTTGAAGTCTCAGTTGTTAGCACAGTTTGAGATGAAAAATCTAGGGGTAGCTTGGTACATTCTGGGAATGGAAATCAAAAGAGATAGAGCAAATAGAAAACTTTGGTTAGGCCATAGTAAGTATACTAAGAATGTGTTGGAGAGATTCAACATGATGGAATGTAGACCTTTGACTATTCCTGTTACAATGGGGACAAAGTTATCTGTTGAAGATTGTCCAAAGTCTCCTTTTAAGATAGAGGATATGAGCAAAGTTCCTTATGCAAGTGTCATTGGCAGTTTAATGTATGCAATGGTCTGCACAAGACCAGACATTGCCCAAGTAGTGGGAGTCCTTAGTCGATTTATGGCTAATCCTGGATGGGTACATTGGGATGCAGTGAAGAGAGTGTTTAGATATTTGCAGGGTACTTCTGAATATTCCTTATGTTATCATGGTTATCCTATAGGACCTCAGCATTCACTTTGTATTCATGGATTTGTGGATTCAGATTGGACAAGTGACATTGACAGTAGGAGATCCACCAGTGCTTATGTATTCACTATGTTTGGTGGTCCTATTAGTTGGATGAGTAAGTGGCAACCTGTGGTCACTTTGTCCACTACTAAAGCTAAGTACATGGAAGCAACTCATGTTTGTAAAGAAGCCATTTGGCTTAAAAGACTATGTTCTGATGTTGGGTTTGATGCAAGGAAAATTACTATTTGTTGCGATAGTCAGAGTGCCATATGTTTGGCGAAGAACCCTACTTTCCACGCAAGGACTAAGCATATTGATGTCCAATATCATTTTGTTTGTGACATGGTGGAGGATGGGAAGGTAAACTTGGAAAAAGTTGAAACTTTGATGAATGTTGCAAATTCCTTGACAAAACTTGTGAGCATAGGAAAGTTCAGATGGTGTTCAGAGTCTATGGGCCTCACAGCCCCTAGCAATTAAATCATGGTGTTACTCCTTTTTCTCTTGCAAGGTGTTTGACAAGTGGGAGAATGTTAGGAAAGGTGTCTCAACCTTGCAACTTTGAAATCTTATTATTCTTCCTAGTTTTGGTCTTTTTAGATACCCTTTATCTTGGATATTGGTCTAGAACTTTCAAAGTTTCCAAACAAGCTTAAAATAGCGAGACTTACTATTTTTAGTAAGTTCTTCATTTGAGCTTGGATTGACATTGAATTTTTTCTAGAAGGTACAGAATAGCTAAATGAACATCTCAGGTGAGTTTCAACTCAAGATCATATCTAGATTGTGAGTTATTGAAGTTTCTACTTTTTTGAAACTGTCAGAAAAGTTCTGAACTCAATTTTTAGGTATCAAACCTTCTATAAAAGTCCAAAAAAATGTCATAATTGGAGAAGCAGGTTATAGGGTGACAGAGCACTTCATGATCTTTTAGACGCATAAAATGGTTTGTCAATCAGACACCCGGATCAAAAGTTATGGCCTCCGGAAGTTGGACCTTCAATTTTGGGAAATGTTAAAACGTGTTGGACACATAAAAGAGCTGTAAAGGGGAGAGTTACACATGGTGGTGTGTGGTTTGGCACATCACAAGGCATCTCTAATTGGGAGATAATTTGGGTGCCACTTTTGGGTGGTTTCAGCTCATGGTTTTGCAATTACTATTAGCCGTGTGTTGTATTGTATCTCCTATATATTAGGAACTTGAGATGGAGGTTGTATGTAGAATCTTTTAGATGTTGAATTACCTCCTGGATATCTACTTGGGTATACTCCTAAAAAAGATTTCTCTGCAAGTATATTGTAATCTTCATGATTTCTGAATAATATATTGGGTGGCTTTGGAGTGTGGGGTTTTTTACCCGTAAGGGTTTTCCCCACGTATATCTTGTGTTGTGAGTTTTGTGTTTGTATTTGGAAATTGTTATCATTTTATATTAATGTGCATCTTAATCTGTAACTGTGAAAGAAATTTGCATAAATCTCTCCTCATTAGATTAGTGTAGGAAGTATTTTCCGCATACCTTGCTTCCTTTCACATCTGAGTATCAGGTTAACAGTTTAACAAAACAGACAGAAGAAGAACAGGCTGACCTTGTAATTGATCTTGGTTTCAAATGTATGGGGGTTATTGGTTAGACAAGTTGTGTTGATCAATGATAGTAACCAACTTGATTGATGATTTTTCAGTGAAAGTTTTGGTCCGCGTCTCAAGTTATGCATGGATTTAGCTAATAGAGCAAAATTTTCAATAAAGTTCTAAGTGTTCTTGAAGCTGATTGAAAAGTGGTTGAAGATCTAGATGCGGATATATATAGCCAATGGATTTGAATGATTTAGGTGGTGGTGGTGATACGACTATGGAATAAGTATGAAAAGTGTAGAGATCTAAGGTTCAAATGTTAGCAGAACAGTAAACAGGGTAGAGTGAAGATGAAGTGTATCAAGTCAGTATTTTGTGCTTAACCGAAACTGAATCCTTGCATTGATAGATGCTAATTATTAGTTGAAATTCATTGTAATCTTCTTTCTGTAGGCAGTGAGCCTTCTTTTGAGGAATGAGCTTTGGGTAGTGAGCCCAAATGCATGTGCATTCCCCTTTGTAATACTTCTAACATAGTATAATCTTTGTGGGTTAACCCCCACCATGGTTTTTCCATTAACCGGGTTTCCATGTCAAAAATCTTGGTGTCAAGTGTGTTGTTTATGTTTCTGCTCATGTGTTATTGATTCATGCTTTGATGTTTTATCATTAATTTGATTAGAAGTTGTAAATGAAGATTAAAGGTAGAAAAGTTTAAATTATGTGACAACTAATTCGCCCCCCACTCTCAGTTGTCTGGACCAATTCCAATAGGTTCTTCTTCCTCTTTGCCTAGTCTATCCTCACCTTCATTTGATATAGATACTCAAACTAAGTTTGAATAGGTTATGACTAGTTTTGGGCAAAAACCAAGTGTTGATGTTCCTAGTGCCATTTTACAAATACTTCCCCAATTGTAACTTCAACTTGTATGGGTGTAGCTCCTTCCACATCGTCTATGGATTCTAATCTGGATGCAAATTTGTCAGCACTCCTTTCCTGGCTCTCATTGCATACTCTAAAGAAAAATAAACAAGTTGTTTGTCTAGATGACTTTGACTTCCATTAATTAACACCTGTAAAGGCCAAGACCAAGAAGAAGTCGAAGACTCTTTCCAGGCTACTTGAAGACAAGAGTCATAAATATGTAGAGATAGTTGAGCCTCTACCTGATGTAACTATTGAGGATTTTAATATGAATGATTATTCAATTTCAAGAATTGATCTAGGAAAGATCACTCATGAGAGTGCTAAAGCTAATGTTTAATCAACATTGAATTCTCTGATTGTAAAGTTTGATCATGAGAAGAAGATGAAGGATCAGTACAAGGCTAGAGAAGAATAGTTGACTATAGTGCTACAAAAAATAAATTTATCCTCTGAATTAGTAGAACCTATGGCTATCACTATTGAAGATTTTGTAATTCAAAAAGTTGAAAAGATACATACAAGAGGTATAGTGGTTGGGGAATTTTTGGATAGGATTATGACACAAGGGTCACTTCTTTTAACAACTTTTGTGGAAAGAAGAGATAAAATGGGAAAGATAATGGTAGATTTAGATGAATTAGTTGATACTTTATCTCAAGAACACTAGGACTTGGAAGAAAGATTAGAATATTGGATGAAAATTAAGAAGATGGATTTGAAAACTTTGGTAGAAATTGGGATCATTCCCAATCGAGAAGCATATGTAGAAACCAAAGAGGCTTTGATTCACTGGATCAGTGTTCTAAAAGAATTAATCAAGGACTTGGAGAGTGCACATGAAGATGGTGAAGATAATGATGTTAATCTTCTCAACAAGTTTGAAGAGTTTCCATGGAAGCTACTAGATGATAAACATAAGTGTCTTTCTACAGAGGCAATGGTGCAAGAATTCAACAACATGATTCAAAAAGAATTTGAGGAACAAAATTTTTTAGTGCCTTCAATGTATAAACTATTGGATTATCAGTTGACTTTGGATAATCTTAAAGAAAACTTGGGGAGGCACAAGAAGGCAACTACAACCGTGAGAGATTCAATAACTAGAGCTCTTGCTATTTCAAAACATTCTTCTGGGCCAGATCTCATTGAAAGACAAGAAGTAATGAAGGTTTATGAAGAGTTCATGAAGAAGGATGGTGGAGAGAATTTATCGTGCCTTAGTATATTTTTCAAGTAGTTTTTCATGCTTTGTGTTTTTACTTATGGACATATTTACATGTACTTTTTCAATGTGTAATTACATGTAAAAATAGAGAAACTCCTAAATCAATTTGGATTTCTATGTTGAATAAGTCAAAGTAGTTATAGTTGTCCTATTTTTTCTCTCAGCCTCTCACTATAAATAAAGAGGGCCTCTTTTGTAATAGATACCCTTTTAATCTTTGAAGCAAAGCTCTACCAATTTTGTGAACCATATTTGAAACAGTGTTGAAAGTGTAAATCAAGAACTTATCAATAAAAGAAATGAATTTGTCCCCAACCTTTGTTTTGGGAATACATTTGTTGTATGAAAGAGTTTTCTTACGTCTTTCTATTCATATTATCTTGAAGTTGATTTGTGGGTAATCTAGTATTTCATTCTTGAGAGGAAATCAGATTTAATACTAGTAAACTTTGCATTATTATATTATCTTTGGAGATATATGTTTTGTATATGAGTGTGGTTGAGAGATTACAAACTTTGTGCCCCAAGTATCATCTATATTCTTGTGAGTTTGTGGTGTTGCAAGTTAATAGCATTTGAGCTATAATTTGTTGCATGGATTATTTAAGTGAAATCATCACAGAAAGTGGTAGAAGACTTTGTGCTCCTATGAATTTTCTTGTTACTTTTATGTGTTGGTATATTTCCTATTATTCTTTTGTAAAAGGAAATTGTATATCAGTTATTATTGCTACTATTTAGTCCTTAGTCACTGTAATCATCAAAAGTCTCTATTGTAAGTTGTTTCTCTTATTCTAAAAAAATAGAATATGTTAATGGAAACACCCACCTAGATAATCATAGTACAAATAAGCATAGTTTAATCATCAATTGATTCAAATGGCAATAAGAAGGGAGCATCCCCTTTCTAAGAGGAGAGATTTAATCACATCATACTGTGGTTGATATAACCATTTTTTCCTCAGTTTGTTGAGAACAAAATATTCACCCAATAGTTTTTGGTGACTCTACTGGGGAACGAACATGCAACCAAGAGCCTTGTGCTTTTGGTTGATTTATACTGGCCCCATTGCTTGTAATAGATTTTTTTATTATTTATCTTTTGTCTTTTGAATTGTATTCTAGCAAAACTGAGGTATACACAAAGCAGAAGAGCACAAGGATTCATAGATCCTATTTTTGAGTTGATGTAACAACATAATTTCAATCTTCTACCTACGAGATCTCTTCTTCAGCATACATGAAGTTTTCCACCTACTAATGTGATATCTCTTATACCAAGTGAAGCTTGAAGTGCTCATAGAACTCCACCTATTGTACAAGTTCAAAGGTTTGTGATTCCTCCATTTAACCAGTGCACAATGGCTCTTCCCACTCCTCCAGGTCCATGGAGTAATGCCTTTGGGCAACTAAATTTGGCTTAACCATTACATGACTAACCTCAAAGTTTGAGAAAAAATTTTCCTAAGTTCTATGGTGATGGAAAAGTTCACCTTGATGAACACATTGCTACTTTTTATATTTATTGTGGTGTTCTGAGAGTTGAACATGAAGATGTGTCTATAAGACTATTTGTTGAAACACTTCAGGGTGTAGTCATGGATTGGTTCTATCACCTTCCGTCACAATTCATCATTGGATGGAATATTCTCCACACCAAGTTTGAGCTAGGTTGAAGCCTGCGGAGGATGCACATGCACCATTAGATGAGCTTACAGAAATGAAGAAAGAGCAGCAAGAACTCATGTGTGAATTCATTGCAAAATTCAACAAGTTGATCAATAGGATTTTGGTGACTGCTCAGATGACAGCAGAAAATCACAAGTGTTTCTTCATAAACACACAGTTGCCAGAGGTAAGTTTTCTTGTACAGAGGTTTGGTCTAGCTGAATTGGCAATTGCCCAAAGTCTAGTACCAAAGATTGAGGATGATCTAATCCTCACCAAAAAGATAAGGAAAGCCACAAATAGAGTTAGAGGGCAGCCTTCTACAAATACGCCTTCTACTAGAACCACAGATCCTATGGTGTAGAAGTTGGCTAATGAGCTATTAGCTCTAAAAAAGCAAATGTGTCAAAATATGTCCATTTCCTCCTACAAGGACATACCAAGGAGAACAATTCCCAACGTTCCCAATTATCAAGGTAACGCTTCTAGAAATCAAGGTCAAAATAGGCTTCCTCCATCACAAGAATGACTTTCTTTGGAAGCACCACCAGTAAATGTAACAGTGGGTTACTATGAGATAGAGCAAGATAATCTTTCCCAATCAAAGTTTAATCAGGAAGATAGTGCCAATCTCTTCACTGTCGGCCATCTTAGTACAAGAGAACAAGGAAGGCATCGAGTCTTCGATTGCATTTATGAGTTGTCCTTTGAAAACTCATGAACTCAAGTATTTTTCCATGGAGAAACATGCCTACATTGTTGTCAAGGTAGCCAAGCATGTTAGGTACTACATCTTGAATTCCCACACTACCGCCTTAGTACTAGATTTAGCAATTAAGTCCATCTTAATACAACAAGAGTTTGGGAGTAAGTGGGTGAACTGGATTGCAAAAATCTAGGAATATGATCTATATATCATACCCACTAATTTGGTATGTGGGAAATGTTGCAAGTATGTGCCTAATCGATGTTGTCATTTATGTCAACATATATTTGTTGTCATTGGTGTCAATTGTATCTTATTCTATCACATGTTAGGAAGCTCTGCATTTTGAGGATATTGAGAAAATTGGCCTCTTTGGAAGAAACAAGTAAGCTACAGTGAAGTGCAGAATAGACAATGTGTGGCATATTGAAGAACAACCTAGTAGACTACTTCGTATTTCCTTCTGAGTGAAGATCTTGTTGTGTGGTTTGGAAGTTATTCAAAGGGATGCCTGAAGTTGATGAATCCTGAGTTTGAGCCTCCGGTATGAAGAATTGAGAGAGTTGCATTCATTAGAGTTAAGTCTGCCTTTTCTAGAAGATCAGTTGGATAAGGAGAAAGTAATATGCTCTGCATTCCTTTGTAATAAAGTATTTTTCTCTATGGTTCTAGAAGGAAGTCTAGGATGATGATAGGTGCCTACAATTGTAGTGGTTTGTGATTTGGTAGTCTGTAGGCTATCTTTCTTTTATGACAGTTGAAGATAGAGAAGTTCATGTGTTCCGATGAGAAGATTCCTATGGATAAAGTGGCTAAGAGTTATGCAGTTTCTCTTGATGATTATAATGTGCCTGTGGATACCTCTTGATCATGTTGCCATCATTACATTGGTTTGTGTGGAAGAATTGTGAAGTTATTTGAAGATTACTTTCAGATAGTATGTTGTGTAGCTAGCTTGGCCGACCTGGTTGATTCTAGCAATTATAGAGATCATCTTGAAGATTGTGAAGGCATGTTAACGCATGGAAGATCATGTTTAACTCCTATCTAAGGCATGGCGTGATCTGCATGCATCTTTATTTTATCTCCCTCACATAATGTTGTAATAGGTCAAGACCTATCTTGTAAATGTTTGTAATGCCAACCTTTGAGATTGTTCCAATGGTTGATGATTGTAATTCCAACCTTGATGATCATTCCAAGGTTGATGTAGTGGATAAATACTTGTAGTTGAGTTGTAGAAAAGTTGTACTTGAGCTAAAATGAAAAGATCTTAAGAAAGGTCCAAAAGGCAAAGCAGAGAACAAGAAGAGTAGAAAAGAAGAAGAGAAGAGAAGAGTAGAGCAGAGTGGATAAACTATTGTACTTCCAGGTGAAAGAACAAAGATGAGTATACATTTCACAGAAGTCTCCCATGGATGAAAAATACTGATTGGAACGGGTACTCGTTTTCAAAAAGATAAAAAAAATAGCCATATGCATATAAAAAAAAAAAATTTGAAAACAGTTACCCGTTTTTAAAAAGTTTTTTTTTTAACATGCCTATTGCTAATTTTTTTATTTTTTAGAAACAGGTACCCGTTATTTTTAAAACAAGGACCTATTTGTAACAGGCATCCATTATGAATGGGCACCTGTTTATAATGGGTACCCATTTCTAAAATTTTGAAATTTCAAACCCGCCAATTTGCATTTGTTTTAAGCTTGGAAACCCAAGCCTTAGCTTTGGACCTGCAACTAGGAGACCATGAAAACAACAAGAGAAAAAACTAGTTTCACCACTATGGTTGACGACTTTTTTTTCAGAGTATTTTAACAAAATTAAAACCCATTATAGATCTCAAAGTCTAGTTTTCAAATATGTAATTTTTTTGCTATTGAACATAATTTTCTATTTATTAATTATTTTCCAAATAAACTAACTTATAAACTTGAAATAACACAGGTTACTATTTTTTTAATAACTTTACATTTTGAAAGTTTCTTGAAAAAAAAAATTATGTCTGACCAAACTAGACATCATTCTCTACATGATGAAAAAAAAAATTAGTAAATTGATTACTTTAGCTCAAATTATGTTGGCCATACACAAGGAATTTTAAAAAACACTAATTAGGGCCATTAAAAAATTAAGAAAAAAATATTTATCAAAAAATTACAAAAAAATATCCTAACCAAAATTCAACATCTTTAGAATCTTTCCACAAAAGGAATTAGAAAAATACATTAATTTAGGTCAAATTATGTTGGTCGGACACATGCATGCTTTTGTAAAAAAATAGGGGACTTTTAAAAAGTCATTTTTTGTACATCCAATAAAAAGCCAACTTGTATCATCTGGGTATTAAAAAAAATTACATATTTGAAAACTAGAAACAAAATCCTACATTTCTTATTTTTACATCATCTTAATATTTTATGTGCAGTGCTTCAAATTGTCACTCCAAGTACAACAAAATTTGAAAAATAGGAAAAACACTTCCACTTTTTGGCCAAAAAGTGAACTCATCTTCTTGCACTTACCCTTCAGTTACACTTTTGTAAAGGTGTTGATCATGGCAGTGAAGCATGGTAGTGAGCTGATAGTAGGGTTTAACAGCCCTCAGGGTTTAACAACCCTTATTGTAATCTTGCTAGGTTTAGGGTTGAGGCAGTGAACCTGCGAGACCTAGTTGTTCTTCATGACAATGAGTCAAAATGATTATGCCCGTGGAGTGACCAAGCCTAATCATCATTATTTCAATATTACAATATATATTAAGAGCTAATCCTCTCCATAGTTTTTCCCCACCTTGGGGTTTTCCACGTAAATCTGGTGTCTCTTGTGTTTGTTGCTGTACATGTGGTTAAAGTTTTAATTTTGTGGTTTCATGATTAAATCTTAATCATTGTGAATAAGTGTTTAATGTTTTAATGCAAGAGTATTTGAGTTTTCAAGACAACTGATTCACCCCCCCTCTCAGTTGTTCAGTACATATCAACAATTGGTATCAGAGCCAAGTTCCTTAGAAGAAAGTTTAACATCTTGAGGAAGATCCAAAATGTCTTTCAAGAAGGAAGCGCCGCATTTTGATGGAGTGAATTATGTTCTCTGGAAGGCTCAGATGAAAAGCCATCTTCTTAGTCTTGGTTATAAAGTATGGAAAGTTGTAGAAACAGAATACACCATACCTCAAAACGGTCTAACGATAAAAATGAAATCAAAGAATATGAAATAGATGTCAAGGCAAAAGATGCTCTACTAAGCTCTTTACCCGACTCAATATTGATGAATGTTGTGGATCTTGAAAATGCAAATAAGGTATGGGTAAAGTTGAAAAAATTGTATGAAGGAGATGATTCTGTGAAGGAAGCCAAGTTACAAAGTTTGAAAGTGAGATATGAAGGTTTAAAGATGAATGATGATGATAACATTTCATCCTTTATGCAAAAAGTTGATGAACTTGTTACAAGGATAAAAGCCATGGGCGGAACTCTTGATGAAAAGGAAGTTGTTATGAAAGTCCTCAGATCCCACCCAAGTCCTATTGTCACAAAGTAGCTGCAATTGAAGAATTCATGCAGGTTAAAAAGGTTGACAGGGATTAGCTTCTTGGTAAGATTACCACCTTTGAAATGAGAGAGTTTGGTGATGCTCTACCAAAAGTTGAGACAACCTTCAAAGCCAACACTCTGGGAAGTACTTCCAGATCAGAAAAATACAAGGTAGCATCCGATGATGAGTTTGATAAAGTTGAAGCCAACTTTGTGGACAGATTGCAAAGAGGATCCGGTAAGTATAAAGGCAAATTACCTATCAAATGTTTCTCATGTGGTAAAGTAGGTCATTTTGCTTCCAAATGTCTTGAAAGAATTGAAAGAAATAGAAAAAGACATGAGAACAGATCTAGGATCCAAAAGAAGTGTTATTATGTTGGAGACTTTGATGATGATGGAGTATCAGATAATGGAGAACCTAATAATGCTAGTAATTCATGAAATGAATGCTTGTTTATTGCTATTAAGGAAGATCATGTGTCTACTAATTCTACTAGCTGTGTAAAGGAAGAAAAACCAGTGGAAAGTGCTTTGGATGCTCAAGTTATTAAGGACAAAGATGAATGGGCTATTGATAGTGGATGCTTTCACCACATGACAGGGGGCAAAAGTAAGTTTGTAAGTTTGGAAAGATATGATGGTGGACTGGTTAGGTTTGGAGATGATACAGCTAGTAAGATTTGTGGAAAAGGATCTATTTCTTTTGATGGAAAGCATAATACTGAAGATGTCTTATATGTGAAAGGATTAAAGCACAATCTTTTGAGTGTGGGTCAGATGTGTGAAAAGGGCTATGATTTAAGCTTCAAGGACAATGGATGCAAGATCAAGGAAAGCTCCGGAACAGTCATTGCAACTAGTAAAAAGACCAAAGGTAATATCTATCACTTGAAAGGAACTAAAAACTATTGTCTATTGGCTCATACTGATGAAAGTTGGTTATGGCATAGAAGGTTGTGTCACATAAATTTTGATAACATTATAAAGATAAGTAACACACAAGCTGTTAGAGATCTACCTAGCTTGTGAAGCCTGCTAATCAAATTTGCAAAGAGTGTCAATTTGGGAAGAAAACAAGAACAAGTTTCAAAAGCAAGGACCAATTAGTTGAAGGACTACTTGAGCTAGTTCATACAGATATGTACGGACCTACAAGAGTAAGAAGTTTACAAGGAGACAAGTACTTCATGTTGCTTATTGTTGATTATCCTAGAATGACTTGGGTTACCTTTTTGAAAGAAAAAGCTGAAGCTCTAGATAAGTTCAAGGTTTTTAAGGTAATGGTTGAACATGAGATGGACTTGAAGATCAAATGCTTGAGGTCTAATAAAGGAGGAAAGTTTACATCAAATGAATTCAATTTCTTTTGTGAAGAATATGGAATAAAAAGACAGATATCTACACCTAGAACTCCACAATAAAATGGAGTTGTCAAAAGGAAAAACAAAATAGTTCAAGAAGCTGCTAGGACCATGATGAAGGAAGCTGATCTGTCGAAAGCATATTGGAGAGAGGCAATTCATACCGCTGTGTACATCCTAAACATAGTCCAAGTAAAAGGTAACAGCTCTAAAACTCTTAATGAATTGTGGCATGGCAAAGTTCCTACTATGAAATATTTCAAAGTTTTTGGTAGCAAGTGTTATATCAAAAGGGAAGAAGATCTTGGCAAGTTTGATGCTAGATGTGATGAAGGAATCTTTCTTGGTTACTCCACTAAGAGTAAAGCATACCGGTGCTATAATAAGAGGCTGAATAAGATCATTGAAAGTGCAAATGTCAAAGTTGATGAAAGCAAGGAAAGGCCATCAAAATCAAATGGATATGAAGCTGATGAACCAGATGTTTTAGAAGTGGTGCAACAAGAAGATAGCTTAGATGAAGAAGAACAAGCCCCAAAAAGTGTCACCAAAACTCCAAGGTATGTGAGACTCAATCATTTTAAAGATCAGATCATAGGAGATAAGAGCAAAGGGATCTTAACCAGAAGGAAAGTTGTAGAGGAACAAGTAATTTTTTGTCTGATCTCCAAGATTGAACCTAAAACTATCGATGAATCCTACAAAGATGAAAACTAGGTAAAGGCTATGGAAGAGGAATTGAGGAAGATAGAGAAGAATCAGACTTGGGATCTTGTTTCCAGACCAACAAATAAATATGTAATTGGCACAAAATGGGTTTTCAAAAATAAGTTGAATGAGAATGGTGAAGTGGCAAGAAATAAAGCAAGGTTGGTATGCAAAGGATACGCTCAAGTTGAAGGAATAGACTTTGAAGAAACTTTTGCTCCTTGTAGAAATGATTGAAGCAATAAGGATGTTTTTGGCTTTTGCTTCCTACAAAGATTTCAAGGTTTACGAAATGGATGTGAAGTCTACCTTCTTGAATGGAGACTTGGAAGAAGAGGTCTATATTAAACAACCAGAAGGATTCCAGCTATCAAATTAGGGTGACATGGTATGCAGATTGAAGAAGGCTTTGTATGGATTAAAACAAGCTCCTAGGGCATGGTATGCATAGTTGGACAAGTATCTGATACAAATAGGATTCAGTAAAGGTACTATAGACATCAATCTCTACTTCAAGATAAATGGTGAACAAATCCTAATTGTTGCAATATTTGTGGATGATATTATTTTTGGGAGAAATAAAGGTATGTGCTTAGTTTTTGTTGAAGAAATACAAAGTGAGTTTGAAATGTCTATGTTTGGAGAAATGAACTTCTTCTTAGGTTTGCAAATAAGCCAGTTAGATAAAGGTATCTTCATTTCTTAGTCTAAGTATGTGAAAGAACTGTTAAAGAAATTTGGGATGGAAGACTCTAAACCAGTTTGTGCACCTATGGTTACTGGTTGTAAGTTGAGTAAAGATGATAACTCACCCATGGCAAATCAGAAAAAGTACAGATCTATGATTGGAGGGTTACTTTATTTGACTCAAACTAGACCTGATATAATGCATATAGTATGTCTTGTAGCAAGGTTTCAAGCAAAACCCGAGGAATCTCATGTGATGGCAATCAAGAGAGTTCTGAGGTATTTAAAAGGTACAATGGATTATGGCTTGTGGTACCCTAAGGACAATGATTTTATTCTTAGAGCATACACTGATGCAGATTGGGCTAGAGATATGGATGATAGGAAAAGCAGAGATATGGATGATAGGAAAAGCACAAGTGGAGGTGCATTCTTCTTGGGAAAAAGGTTGGTATCTTGGTTGAGCAAGAAACATGATTCAATATCTCTGTCTACTATAGAAGCAGAATACATTGCAGCAACATGTAATTGCACTCAATTATTATGGATGAAGTAGACTTTGAAGGACATTAGAGTTATGTATGAAGATCCAATTACAATCTTTTGTGACAATACAAGTGCCATCAACATATCAAAGAATTCGGTAATGCACTTAAGGACAAAGCACATATCTATTATGTATCATTTTCTAAGAGAAAAGGTGACAGAAAATGAAGTCAAGTTGGAATATTTTTCTACCAAAGATGAGATTGCAGACATCTTTAACAAGCCTCTGCCCAAGGACACTTTTGAGTTTCTTAGAGAAAAATTAGGGGTTATCACCCCTCCTGCACTAAACTAAGATGCATAGTAGTGCATCAGTCTGGAGGTGTTTAGAGATCCAAATTGATGCCTTTTAGGGCTAATTCTAAGGGGGAGTAGTCAAAGAGTTTTGAAGAGAGATTGGATTAAAGAAAAAGAGTGCAAGTATGTGCCCTTTGCCATTGATGTCAAAGGGGGAGAGAAGTCATGTGAAAAACTTAGAGAGACAAGAGTGTAGATGTGTAAAGAGAAAGGGGGAGAATCATGTAGAAAGGAAGAGTGTAGGTGTGTAAAGAGAAAGGGGAAGAATCCGGTCTTGATGGATTTTGTAGTTTTTTCACATCATATGTTGCCATCAATGACAAAGGGGGAGATTGTTGCAAGTATGTGCCTAATTGATGTTGTCATTGATGTTAACATATCTTTATTTTCATTGGTGTCAACTATATCTTATTCTATCACATGTTAGGAAGCTCTGCATGTTGAGGATATTGAGAAAATTGACCTCTCTGGAAGAAACTAGTAAGCTACAGTGAAGTGCAGAATAGACAGTGTGTGGCATGTTGAAGAACAACCTAATAGACTGCTTTGTGTTTCCTTCTGGGTGAATATCTTGCTGTGCAGATTGGAAGTTATTCAAAGGGATGCCTAAAGTTGCTAAATCCTAAGTATGAGCCTCCGATATGAAGAATTGAGAGAGTTGCATTCACTAGAGTTAAGTTTTCTTTTTCTAGAATATTAGTTGGACTTTGAGAAAGTAATATGCTTTGCATTCCTCTGTAATAAAGTATTTTGATCTGTGGTTCTAGAAGGAACTTTAGGATGATGATAGGTAACTACAATTGTATTGTTTCATGATTTGGTGGTCCACAAGCTATCTTTCTTTTATGACAGTCGAAGACAGAGAAGTTCATGTGTTCCAGTGAGAAGATTCCTATGGATAAAGTGGCTAAGAGTTGTGTGGTTGCTCCTAATGATTATAACGTCCCTATGGATACCTCCTGATCATGTTCCCATCATTACATTGGTCTATGTGGAATAATTGTGAAGGTGTTTGAAGATTACTTCCGGATAGTATGTTGAGTAGCGAGCTTGGCCGACTTGGTTGATTCCAGCAATTGCAGAGATCATCTTGAAGATTGTGAAGGCATGTTGAAGCATGGAAGATTGTGTTTAAGTCCCAGCTAAGGCATGGTGTGATCCACATGCATTTTTATTTCATCTCCCTCACATAATCTTACCTTGGAGATTGTTCCAATGGTTGATGATTGTAATGCTGACCTTGATGAATATTCCAAGGTTGATGTAGTGTATAAATACTTGTAGTTGAGTTGTAGAAAGATTGTCCTTGAGTGAAAATGAAAAGATCTTAAGAAAGGTCCAAAAGGCAGAGCAGAGAATAGGAAGAGCAGAAAAGAGGAAGAGAAGAGAAGAGGCAGAGCAGAGAGGAGAAACTATTGTACTTTAGTTACATATTTGCAAAGGTGTTGATCATTGCAGTGAAGCATGGTAGTGAGTCACTAGTAGGGTTTAACAGCCCTCAAGGTTTAATATCCCTTATTGTAATCTTGCTAGGTTTAGGGTTGAGGCAGTGAGCCTACTAGACCTAGTTGTTCTTCATGACAGTGAGTCAGTATGATTAGGCCCGTGGAGTGACCAAGCTTGATCATCATTATTTCAAGATTACAATATATATTGAGAACTAATCCTCTCCATGGCTTTTCCCCACCTTGGGGTTTTCCACATAAATCTAGTGTCTCTTGTGTTTGTTGCTGCACATGTGGTTAAAGTTTTAATTTTGTGGTTTCATGATTAAATCTTAATCATTGTAACTAAGTGTTTAATGTTTTAAAGCTGAAGTATTTAAGTTTTCAAGACAACTAATTCACCCCCCTCTCAGTTTTTCGGTGCATATCAATAGGAAAGGTTTGTGTCAGCTCATCGTTGATAACATGCCAAAAGAAACATGTGATGAAGAAGCAGAGAATGAGGTAATTCCTACTATTCTATTTGTTAGAACAACTAACGAATGGTACACTAACATTGTACACTTCCTCACTTATGGGAAATGTCTTGAGCACCTATCTTATAAAGAGAAATTGGTGATCAAGCTAAAGGCTGCAAATTTTATTCTTTGCGACAATGGTTTGTATAAGAGAAATCTTGATGGAATTTTCTACATTATGTTGATAAGGCACAACAAGGTAAACTATTGGAGTCATTTCATAGTTAGGCATGTGGTGGACATTTCTCAGTACTAGTGATGGCTCACAAGACTTTACGAGCTAGATATTATTGGCCCACACTTTTACAAGACACATACAACTGGGTGCGTATGTGTGAACTGTGTCAATAGTTTGTGGGGAAACCCAAGTTGGCAGCTTTACCCCTCAAGCAAATAATATTTGAGGAACATTTCCAGCAATGTGGCATTGATTTCATTGGCACAGTAAATCCACAATCAAGTGCAGGGAACAACTATGTTCTCAAAACAACTGACTACTTCACCAAGTGGGTGGAGGTTATTCTAGTGAAGCATGCTACTTCGGAAGTAGTTTGCATGTTCCTCAAAGAAAATATAATATCAAGGTTTGGTGTGCCAAACAAGATAGTAGCAGATAATGCTACCTAATTTTCTTCCCAAGAAATAATTGGTTCCTATTTTGATTATGAGATCATTCTTGCTCACTCGTCTGATTATTATCCTCAAGGAAATGGTCAACCTGAGTCTAGCAATAAGAACTTGGTTACTATCATCAGGAAGCTAGTTGATGAGAATCAAAGGACCTGGCACAAATCATTGTTTGATGCATTTTGGGCAGATTGCATTACCCCAAAAAGAGCAATCGACATGTCTCTGTTTCAGCTTTTGTATGGATTGAATGCTGAGATACCAATCAAACTAGAGTTGCCAGCTTTAAAGTTGGCTAAGACCATTGAGAATGGAACTTTTGATATCTCCATTAACAAACATGTGATGTTCCTTTCTAAACTTGAGGAACAATGTGTTAAGGTGGTGGATTGCATTTCCAAACACTAGAGTCAAGTGAAGTAGTTATTTGACAAAAAGGCAAAATCTCAGAATTTCCAGGTTGGTGATCAGGTCCTGTTATGGGACAAAAGAAGAAAGCCTAAAGGAATGCATAGGAAATTTGATTCCCTTTGGAGAGGTCCCTTTTTCATTCACCAGCTCTGTGATGAAAATAGTTTCTTGCTCGAGTATCAAGATAGAACACCTTTCTTATTGCCACACAGTGGACAACATCTGAAGTTGTTCTCACAATGAAGCGATAGATAAGTTTGTAAATATTTGTACAGCTTTGAGTCTTTTTCTTTATGTCATTTTGTGTCTTTTTGTTGTATCACTTGACTCTATAGGCCAATGGATGGATGAAGGCACTTAGAGACTGGAGCTCTTCTCCCTTCAATCATTTCAAAGGATGATCAAAGCAAGCTCCCCAGTTAGAGCCAATTGTTATCCTCAAATTTAGGTATGTTCAATTTGTGGGATGACACCTACGAAACTTGTCTGTTTTGTAGCCCACAACTCTAAGTTCATAAATGAGGCTATCACAATTGACTTTGTGCACATTCCTCTAGCCTCGGTAAGTCCACCCGAGTGATGTCTTGTGTCAGTTTCTTGAAATTCACCAAATAGTTCAAGTTGCAATTTTGAGATTTTTAAGTGTTAGAAAGTTTTTGTTAAAACATGCAGGGGTGGTAAATTTTGCTACGATGCATGTTAGTTTCCTTGTCTCATGCAAGGGTAGCAAGATTTTCCACCTTTGCATGTTATCCCCACAAATGAATGCGTCGCCGACGAATTTCACCACCTGAGCAACATTCACTTCACTTCAAGTGTAATTAATACATGCTATGTTGGGGGATTTAAATGTTTCTTTAAGTGTATTATTTTTATTATTTCTTCTATTTTCTCTTTCTGTGAATGCTATGCATCTAAAGTAAATGTTCGAGCTTGCTATGTGCGTACAACTGAGTGGATTCATTTGGGGTTCTCAACCTCAGTCTTCATGGTTTTTCCATCTTCTTTACCAGATAAGGACTTCTTTGTTTCCTAGTTCATCTTCATCTTTTTAATTTTTCATGTGTTTATTTTTTGCATTAGGGTTTCGTTGTGTTGATTGTATGCTACTATATGTTCGTTCTTTCATTACCCTAGTTTTTTTTTTCTTTGTTAAGAGTTTCTTGTCTTTTTTGTTGAGAATTTACTATCAGTTTTTCATTGTTTCATTGTCTTTGAAATCCTTTTTGAACAACATTTTTTTCTGTGTTGTTTTCCTTGATATAGCAGCAGAATTCGCCACTATTTTCGATCATACCATACCAATGTTAAACTTTGATGTTTCTCCTTTTGATGGTCGGTGATTTTCTCCATTGATTCTTTTTCCTTGAAAGTTTATCCTTGATGTAATGGTGGTGAAAATACTGACCTTACACTAAAGATAAAGTCTGCCTAGATTCAAGGGTAGTGAAAAATGTCGACCCCGTAGAACCTGAACCTATTTGTCTCATGCATGGGAGGCAAATTTCACCACCGATGCATGATAGAGTTTTTACCCAATATACATGAGTGGTGAAATTTTCTGCCAATGCAAAAGACTTAACTATTGTTGATATGTAAGGGAGGTAAACTTCATTGTCCATACATATTGATCTCATGCTGACCCTTTTTGTTGATATGTAGTGGCAACATTTTCCACCACCCATACATATGGTTTTATACTTCCACAAATATCACATGTAGAGGTGTCAAAATTCACTGCTCGAGCACTTGCCAAGTTCTACCTCATATGTAAGGTCGACAAATTTCCCCACCCTTGCATAAAAGCAATATAAACCAACATGCAGGAGCGCTAATTTTTGCCACCCTTTCATCAATCACCCAAATTGTTGATAACTGAGAGGGGGGGTGAATCAATTATCCTTAATTCGCTTTCAGTTCAAACACTTAAATCCACTTTTGTTAATCAATAGCATAGCAATTAATCATTCATGAAAGAATAAGACATAAACACTAGAGCAGATACACATCAACACATGAAACACCAAGATTTTGATGTGGAAAACCCGGTTAAGGGAAAAACCACGGGGTGATTAACCCAAGGATTATTCTCTGTTAGAAGAATAAGAAAAATAGATGGCACATGCCAATTAGGGCTCACTGCCTAAGCACACTGCTCACAGAGGCACACTGCCTACAAGAGACACATTGTCCACAAGATAACAAGTATTACAAACTTGAACTGGAGATTGACATCTTTACCATGCCTGGATCAGTTCCATTTAAGCCCAAAAACTCCTGCTCTGCCTTTTGCACTTCTCTTCGCTATATCACGCTCATCACCATGACACACTTCAAAATGAATTCACAAACCCTTATTTATACAAGGCATCAACTTAGGAATAATCATCTAAGTTGGCAAACACCTACAAGGTCATTCGTAAGATGTGTAATACATCTGGTCAGCCTGTCTTAGGAAGAATACCAACAACCGGTGGTCTTTACATCAAATCCAAACTCTAACTTCAATGCGGACCACCAATAAGAATTGTACATGATCCAAGGATCACCTAAACCTTTCTTGAGTCATCAAGAACATCTGCACTTTATCAGCTTACTGGAATTCTTCTCTTCTTCATCTGGAACTTCAAGAACATAGTCTGTCGCCACTGTCATAATGCAAAAGGTTCTTCTAGACCTCCAAACAATGCACAAATCAAGTTATCACTTCACACTAACTTCTTCAACACTCCCTCCAATCTGCAGAATGAGAGAATGTAATTCTGAAACTCACCGGACTAATCTGTGACACTCTGTCACCACTAAACACCTGTGGGAACCGGTTCTACACAAATAGCCATAACTTCTTCAAATCTTTATGCGGACCTCTAAAATCTTAACTGGAACATCTCAAGACTCATATCTACAAACCCTTTAATCTGCATCCTCTGATCCTCAACCTATTGAGTACTTTTACCTTCTTCTCATCACTGTTCTTTATTGTTCCTGATGGAGACTAATTTTCTCAATATCCTCAGCGCACAGCTCATCCAATCCTTCTTATCAATGCAATATAAGTATGTTGACATCAATGACAACACTGGTTAACCTCATACTTGCAACAATCTCCCCCTTTGTCATTGATGGCAACATATGATGTGAAAAACTATCAAGACAAGAACTTCCCCTTTCTGTCACAGCTCCCCCTATCAGCAAGAACTCTTCACATGTCTTCTCTTCCTTTACTACTCCCCCTTTGATCATAAACCACTTGTTTTTCACATGTCTTCTCTCCCCCTTTGACATCAATGGCAAAGGGCTCATACTTGCAATTCTAACACATCGGAATCATACCAGTTGCTCCCCCTTAGTAGCAACTCCCCATCATCAATCTGGATCACAAGATATGACTGTGATATCCACTAGACTGATGCACATCAGTGCATCCTAGTTCATCACTAGAGGGGCCATGACCCCTAACTTCTCGCTGAGATACTCAAAAGAGTCCTTGGGAAGAGGTTTAGTAAAAATATATGCAAGCTAATCCTTGGAGGGCACATACTCCAATCTGACTTCACCCTTGTTCACTTGTTCTCTCAAAAAGTGAAATTTGATAGATATATGCTTGGTCTTAGAATGCAATACCAGATTCTTAGAAATATTTATTGCACTTGAATTATCACAGAAAATTGTGATAGGCTCCTGATATTCTACTTGAATATCTCTTAGCATTTGTTTCATCTACAAAAGTTGAGTGCAACTACCTGCTACTGCAATGTATTCTGCTTCTGTTGTAGACAAGGATATTGCTTCTTATTTCTTGCTTAGCCAAGAAACCAACCTTTTTCCCAAAAAGAATGCTTCTCCACTTGTACTCTTCCTATCATCCACATCTCCTGCCCAATCTGCATCTGTATATGCATGAAGAGAAAAGTCATGATCTCTGGGATGCCATAGGCCATACTCAACTGTTCCTTTCAAGTACCTAAAAATTCTTTGATTGCCATGACATGAGATTCTCTAGGATCAGCTTGGAATCTCGCCACAAGACCAACAACCTGCATTATATCTGGTCTAATCTGAGTGAGATACAGTAATCCACCAGTCATTGATCTGTACTTTGTCTGATCTATCTTAGGAGAGTCATCATCTTTGCTCAACTTACATCCAGTAGCCATGGGAGTGTTCATTGGCTTTGAATCTTCCATTCCAAATTTCTTCAATAGTTCTTTCACATATTTGGTCTGAGAGATAAAGATTCCTTTCTCTGTCTGAGTAATTTGCAGACCCAAGAAGAAATTCATTTCACCCAGCATTGACATTTCAAACTCACTTTTCATTTGGTTTGCAAAGGTTTTACACATATTGTCTCTTCCTCCAAAGATGATATCATCAACAAATACTTCAACAATCAAGATGTTTTCATGATCAATTTGGAAATATAGGTTACTATCAATAGTACCTTTGTTGAATTCAATCTTCAAAAGATGTTTGTCCAGCCTCTCATACCATGCTCTTGGGACTTGCTTTAGACCATACAATACTTTCTTTAATTTGCAGACCATATCACCATGCTCAGATAACTGAAATCCATCCAGTTGTTCAATGTACACCTCTTCTCCTAGGTCACCATTCAGGAAAGCAGATTTGACATCCATCTGATACACTTTGAAATCTTTGAAGGCAACAAATGCAAGAAATAGTCTGATTGCTTCAATTCTTGCCACCGGAGAAAAGGTTTCCGCAAAATCAATCCCTTCTATTTGAGAGTAGCCTTTGCAGACTAATCTGGCCTTATTTCTAATTACTTCACCAACTTCATTTAGTTTGTTCCGGAAGACCCATTTGGTTCCAATCACATTCTTGTTTCTAGGTCTAGAAACAAGATCCCAAGTGTGATTTTTCTAAATTTGTATTAATTCTTCATCCATTGCTTTGGTCCAATTTTCATCATTGCATGCTTCATTTATTGTCTTAGGTTCAATCTTTGAAATTAGACAACATTCATCTAAATTTTGAGCAACATTCCTTCTAGTTTGCACACCTTTGCTTTTGTCACCTATGATCAGATCTTCAAAGTGGTTCAGTCTTACATACCTTGGAACTTTGGGAGTTTCTTGCACTTCTACTTCTTGATCATGCTCATTCAGACCTGTCTCTTCTTCCTGATTTATCGGATTAGTCTGAATCTAACTTTTAGGAGAGGATGTAGCTTGTTGAACCAGAACATCATTCTAATCATCTTCATCATACTCATAAAATATTGAGGGCTTCTCAATACCTTCATCAACCTTCACATTTGTACTTTCTATCATCTTTCTCAGTCTCTTATTGTAGCACCGGTATGCTTTGCTTTGAGTGTAGTAACCCAAGAAGATTCCTTCATCACTTCTAGCATCAAACTTTCCTAGATCTTCATCTCTTTTAATGTAACACTTGCTACCAAATACTCTGAAATGTCTCATAGTAGGAGTGATGCCAAACCAAAGTTCATAGGGAGTCTTATCAGTATTGCTTCTAATTTGAACTCGATTGAGAGTGTAGACTGCAGTGCTGACAGCTTCTTTCCAAAACATCTGGGGAACATTTGCTTCCATCATCATTGTCCTGGATGCTTCTTGGATGGTCCAGTTCTTTCTCTCAACTACTCCATTCTACTGTGGAATCCTAGGAGCAGACAATTGTCTCTTTATACCATGCTTCTCACAAAGTCTATGAATTCACCAGATGTGAATTCACCACCTCTATCAGACCTTAGACATTTCAGTTTCAATTCAGTTTGATTCTCTACCATAACCTTGAAGATTTTGAACTTCTCAAAAGCTTCTGATTTCTCTTTCAGAAAGGTAACCCACATCATATGGGAATGGTCATCAATCAGTAACATGAAATATCTATCACCTTGCATACTCTTAATTCTTGTCGGACCACATAGATCAGTATGAACTAACTCTAATAATCTGGTAGAGGATTGATCCTTGCTTTTGAATGAAACTCTACTCTATTTACCTAGCTGACATTCTTTGCACATACTATTTGTAGGTTTTACCAACTTTGGAAGATCCCTTATAGCCTGAGTATTGCTTATCTTAATGATGTTATCAAAATTTACATGACACATTCTTCTATGCCATAACCAACTCTGATCAACTTGAACAAACAGACAACTTTTATTAGTATCAACTAGATGGAAGATACTACCTTTTGTTTGAGTACCGGATGCAATCTCAGTTCCAGAGCTTTCAAAGATCCTGCATCTTCCATTCTGGAACCAGAGATCATAGCCTTTGTCTACCATCTGACCAACACTGAGAAGATTGTGCTTCAATCCTTCAACATACAGTACATTACCGGTTTTGTTCTTCCCATCAAAAGAGATAGTTCCCCTACCTCTGATTCTACCAGCAGAATTGTCACCAAACTTTACCATTCCTCCTTCATACCTTTCCAAATCTAAGAACTTGTTCTTGTCACCTGTCATATGGTGAGAGCATCCACTGTCAATAACCCAATCAACCTTTTCTTCAACTTGGGCAGCCAAAGCTCTCTCTACAACCTTATGATTAGTAGATATTGGATCTTCTTCCTTGATGGCAATAAACACCCATTCATTTTCGGATTTGTCTCCTATCTCTGGTTCATCATCTGTTACTCCTTCATTATCAGCTTCTTCATGAACATAATAACAATTCTTTTGGAACCTTTGTCTATTAGAATTTGATCTTGTGGATCTTTCCAGACATCTTGAAGCAAAGTGACCAATCTTATTGCAATTGAAGCATTTAAAGGGTAATTTTCCTTCATACTTACTAGAACCCCTTGGCAGTCTTTTTGCAATGAGGGCTTCAAGTTGAGCTATTTCTGCTTCTTCCTCTTCCATGTCTTTTCTTGCTTGATCATACCATTACATCTTCCTTGAAGAGTTTTCTCTCAGAGCAAATCTTTGTTTGCCTTTCACATAGGCACTAGCTTTGAATGCAGATTCAGTCTTGGGGGGATCATCTCCAAACTCAGTCATTTCAAATGCAATCAGTTTGCCAGCCAATTAGTCTCTTGTGACAGTTGTATGGGCTTTGAACTCATTAATGGCAGCAACCTTGATTTTGTAGGAAGGGATCTGAGAATTTTGCAAACAATCTCATTTTCATCCAAAACTCCACCAGCATTCTTAATTCCACATACCAGCTCATTTACTCTTGGCATAAAGGTAGTGATATTTTCATCATCTCTCATCTTCAATCTTTCAAATTTCCCTTTAAGACTCTACAACCTTGCACTCTTAACAAACTCATCTCCTTCATGCAGAAGTTCCAGTTTAATCCAGATCTCATAGGCAGTTGGTAGGTCAATAACATTTGAGAGCTCTGAGTCAGTTAAAGCACTTAGAAGAGCCTCTTTTGTCTGTAGATTATTTTTAGCATCTATGATTTCATTTAGAGTTGTCAGACCACCCTGTGGAGGTGTATATGCTTTTGTGACCATGGACAAGTACACCTTTCCCATACACTCCAAGTGACATTTCATGCGGCCTTTCCAAAGAGTGAAGTTGGTTCCATCAAACTTCAAACTATCCTTCTTGTATGACGACATCCTAGATCTCCTCAAGTAGTTAAGCTCCTTTTAGAGGAACTTAGCTCTGATACCAATTGTTGATAACTGAGAGGGGGGGTGAATCAGTTATCCTTAATTCGCTTTTAGTTCAAACACTTAAATCCACTTTTGTTAATCAATAGCATATCAATTAATCATTCATGAAAGCATAAGACATAAACACCAGAGCAGATACACATCAACACATGAAACACCAAGATTTTGACATGGAAAACCCGATTAAGGGAAAAACCACGGGGTGATTAACCCAAGGATTATTCTCTATTAGAAGAATAAGAAAAATAGATGGCACATGCCAATTAGGGCTCACTACCTAAGCACACTGCTCACAGAGGCACACTGCCTACAAGAGACACACTGTCTACAAGATAACAAGTATTACAAACTTGAACTGGAGATTAACATCTTTATCATGCCTGGATCAGTTCCATTTAAGCCCAAAAACTCCTGCTCTACCTTTTGCACTTCTCTTCGCTATATCACACTCATCACCACGACACACTTCAAAATGAATTCACAAACCCTTATTTATACAAGGCATTGACTTAGGAATAATCATTTAAGTCAGCAAACACCTACAAGGTCATTTACAAGATGTGTAATACATCTGGTCGGCCTGTCTCAGGAAGAATACCAACAACCGGTGGTATTTACATCAAATCCAAACTCTAACTTCAATGCGGACTACCAATAAGAATTGTACATGATCCAAGGATCACCTAAACCTTTCCTGAGTCATCAAGAACATCCGCACTTTATCAACTTACTGGAATTCTTCTCTTCTTCATCCAAAACTTCAAGAACATAGTATGTCACTACAGTCATAATGCAAAAGGTTCTTTTGGACCTCCAAACAATGCACAAATCATGTTCTCACTTCACACTAACTTCTTCAACACTCCCTCCAATCTATAGAATGAGAGAATGTAATTCTGGAACTCACCGGACCAATCTGTGACACTCTGTCACCACTAAACACCTGCCAGAACCGGTTCTACACAAATAGTCATAACTTCTTCAGATCTTTATATGGACCTCTAAAATCTTAACTGGAACATCTCAAGACTCATATCTACAAACCCTTTAATCCGTATCCTCTGATCCTTAACCTATTGAGTACTTTTGCCTTCTTCTCATCACTATTCTTCACTGTTCCTGATGGAGACTAATTTTCTTAATATCCTTAGCACACAGCTCATCCAATCCTTCTTATCAATGCAATATGAGTATGTTGACATCAATGACAACATTGGTTAACCTCATACTTGCAACAATTTCTCTAACTCTGGGAAAATTTTCCTTTTTTCAACCATTGCCTACTTTCACTCCATTTCTTGCCTTTATCGCGCTCTAGCCCCGTCAAGCTTATGTTATTGCCCTAAATTTTCCTATAATTGTATATTCCAATTGCCATATTTTCCTAATGTTGCAAAACCATGAATCTTGTGTTGTAGTTTCTTCAACATGCTTCTCAATGTCCTTTTTCTCAACAGAGATTATTGAGCAGCAGATGATTGATCTATGATAAAAAAAAGTCTAAAGCCATGAAGTATAAATACTAGGGAGTTTTTCTAGTAACTTCCATTACATCCAATGTCGATGAGATAAAGGACACTAAAATTGGTTATGTGGTCATGGTCGAGTTTGTAGAAAGAACAAAGAAGAAACCTATTAGTCATGATATGAGGTATATTATAGAAAGTAATATTCACTTGGTGGTTGCCTTCCCTATTGTCGCACATAATCTTGAGTTTGTTCTTCAAGTGGTGGCACATTACAACAAGGATAACATGAGTGTCAATGATTCAAATGGAAATGTGATCATAAGACTAGAAGCATAATTCTTTGAAAAAGCCTTCATATGTCCTAGCATGACTCACGTGTAGAGATTGACTTTGATATTAAACAGAAGGAATATGATAAGGATCCGACAGCTTCAAAGAAGGTAATCAATAACAAATGGTTGAAGTTTGTGAGACCAAGACTCTCAAGATGGCCTAAAAGCTTTCCAAGAAGTGATTTCATCAAAGAGGTTAGTGACTTGATTACTCTTCTGAGTAAAGTAAGAGGGCTACCTATATCTTCCACCTTTCATGAGTGGATGTACTTGTACATTAGGGTCATACTGAAAGGAAGGCAATAGATATTCTAGGGATAGCAAATCATCAATGATATTCATGAAAAACTCACAAAGTTGTCAATTTCATCTAAGTTCTACATGACCTCATATCTTGTTTATGTTGCTGCCTCGATGAGGAGTTTTCTAGGTTTAACATCAAAGGGGGATTGGAGGGTGGTTCATGTAAACTAGCATTATCCTTAGTTAACCCTTGATGGAGCAATTGATCACTTTAGAAGGGTGAATGATACATTCTTAGCTATTTTCCTATGTCTATTTGATCTTCAATTAGAACAAAAGAGAGCTTCTAATAAGGCTTGGTTAGTGGTTAATAGATATGGTTGTATGTACTTACAATTTCCCACTTTCACTTATTTGGAGATGCTGCCATGGTATCCAAGTGACAAGATTATACTCATGGAACTATGTAGGAAAATCACAACCATGTATAGTAGGCAAATGGAGTTGAAGAAGCCTGGTTTCAAATTCCCAATTGAGATTAGCAAGTATTCAATTTTTACATCTACTAAGGCTAAAGCCATTGAGTCTGAGATGCAGTTGGTTACCATGAAACTCTAAAAGAAGGGAGTTCATTTTGATTTCAGAGGAGTAAAAGATAAGATCAAAAACAAATCTTTGACTCATGTACCTATGGTAGAGGATTTTTGAGCTGACCTCCGAAAGGAGGAGAAAATCAGAAAAATGGATTACTGCCGCTTGACTTTGAGTCAAGTTGAGGAACTAGAGCTTGCTGATATTCCTGATTGTATGATAGATGATGGCAACATCTTAGATCCTACATATGTCTGTGAGAATATTGAGGGTTCTTCATTGAGAGCAATTCAATGGTTGAAGAAAGAAGTTACTTCAATTCAACAAAGATTCCAACCAATCTTAGCAAACACAAATGTATGGTTGGGAGGTAGAGAAATTCTTTTGAAAGACTTTACAACCTAGTCTAAAGAGGAAACCCAAGAACAAAGAGGTAATAAGGCCAAGCTGAGGACAAAAAATAAAAGTGATGTGCCTGGCCCAAGTAAGATTGTAAATCCCAAGATCAAATTTGTTTCAAAGAGTGGAAAGGCAAAAGCAGTCGAGGAAGGGCCATCTCCTGAAGAAATAGTTGTTGACGGACAAGGTACTGAGGAGCTAGCTACTGAAGAAATATCTTCAAACAAAAGAGAAGAGATTGAACAAGAAGTTGAACAAGAAGAAGAACAGGAACAACATGGGGGACACACAGTGTCTCCTTAGGAAGACATTTCACAAGAGCCACATGTTTCTTCTCCTTTGAACATTTTTTCAATTTCTCCTTCTATGCCCACTAATTTAGTTACCCCAATTATTCCAACTATTATTCAGCCTTCTAGGTCTCTTATGTCCTTGTATTCATCTCCATCCAAGGCCATTATTGATAGTCTCAAGCAGAATTTGGAAACCATTTTTGGTTCTTCTTTCTTTGCCTAGTCTATCCTCACCTTCATTTGATATAGATACTCAAAGTGATTTTGAACATCTTATAACTAGTTTTGAACAAAATCTAAGTGTTGATGTTCTTGGTGCTATTTTTACAAATACTTCCCCAATTGTAACTTCAACTTGTATGGGTGCAGCTCCTTCCACACCAGCTATGGATTCTAATCTGGATGCAAATTTGTCAGCACTTCCTCCCAAGCTCTCATTGCATACTCTCAAGAGAAAGAAACAAGTTGTCTCTCTAGACGACCTTGACTTAGAGAAATTGACACCTCTAAAGGCTAAGACCAAGAAGAAGTTGAAGACTCTTTCCAGGATATTTGAAGACAAGAGTTATAAATATGTAGAGATAGCTCAGCCTTTGCCTGATGTAACTATTGAGGAGTTTAATATGAAAGATTATTCAATTTCAAGAATTGAGATAGGAAAGATCACTCGTGAGAGTGCTAAATCTTTTCAATCAACTTTGAATTCTCTTATTGTAAATCTTGATCATGAGAAGAAGATGAAGCATCAGTAAAAGGCCAAAGCAGAATAGTTGACTGCAATGCTACAGAAAATCACTTTTTCCTCTAAATCAGTGGAACCTATGGCTATCACTATTAAAGATCTTGTAATTCAGAAAGTTGAAAAGATACATACAAGAGGTAGAGTGGTTGGGGAATTTCTAGATAGGATTCTGGAACAAGGGTCACTTCTTTAGAAAACTTCTGTGGAAAGAAAATATAAAATGGGAAAGATAATGGTAGACTTAGATGAATTGAATTGATACTTTATCTCAAGAACACCAGGAGTTGGAAGAAAGATTAGAAGATTGGATGAAAATGAAGAAGCTGAAGTTGAAAAACGTTGGTAGAAATTGGGATAGTTCCCAATCGGGAAGCATATGTATAACCAAAGAGGTTTTGATTCACCGGATCGGTGTTCTTAAAGAATTAATCAAGGACTTGGAGAGTGCACAAGAAGTTGGTGAAGATAATGATGTTAATCTTCTCAACAAGTTTGAAGAGTTTCCATACAAGCTACTAGATGATAAACATAAGTGTCTTTCTACAGAGGCACAACATGATTCAAAAAGAATTTGAGGAATAAAATTTTCTAGTGTCTTCAATGGATAAGCTATTGGATTATCAGCTGACTTTGGATAATCTTAAAGAAAACTTGGGGAGGCATGAGAACGCATCTACCAACATGAGAGATTCAATAACTAGAGCTCTTACTATTTCAAAACATTCTTATGGGCTAGATCTCATAGAAATACAAGCAGCAATGAAGATGTATGTAGAGTTCATGAAGAAGGATGGTGGAGAGGATTGATCGTACCTTAGTATATTCTTCAAGTAGTTTTTATGCTTTATGTTTTTAGTTTTGGATATATTTACATGTACCTTTTCAATGTGTAATTACATGTAAAAACAAAGAAAGTCCTAAATCAATTTAGACTTATATGTTGAATAAGTCAAAGTAGTTATAATTTTCCTATTTTTTCTCTCAGCCTCTCACTATAAATAAAGAGGGCATCTTTTTTAATAGATACCCCTTTAATCTTTGAAGCAAAGTTCTGCCAATTTTGTGAAGCATATTTGAAACTTTGTGTTGAAAGTGCAAATCAAGAACTTATCAATAAAAAAAGCAAATTTGTCCCCAACCTTTATTTTGGGAATACATTTGTTTTATGAAAGAGTGTTCTTACTTCTCTCTATTCATATTATCTTGAAGTTGATTTGTGGGTAATCTAGTATTTCATTGTTGAGAGGAAATTAGATTTAATACTAGTAAACTTTGTGTTATCATGTAGTATCATTGGAGATATATGTTTTGTATATGAGTGTGGTTGAGAGATTGTAGACTTTGTGCCGCAAGTATCATCTATATTATTGTGAGTTTGTAGTGTTGTAAGTTAATAGTCTTTGAGCTATAATTTGTTGCACGTATTATTTAAATTAAATCATTACAGAAAGTGGTAGAAGACTTTGTGCTCCTGCAAATTTTCTAGTTACTTTTATGTGCTAGTATATTTCTTGTTATTCTTTCATCTAACGGAATTGTTTATCAGTTATTATTGCTACATTTGGTATTATTTAGTTCCTTAGTCACTGTAATCATCAAAAGTCTTTATTGTAAGTTGTTTATCTTATTCTGAAAAAAGAGAATATGTTAATGGAAACACCCACCTAGATAATCATAGTGTAAATAAGCATAGTTTAATCATCAGTTGATTTAGATAGCAATAAGAAGGGAGCCTCCCCATTCTAAGAGAAGAGATTTAATCACATCATACTATGGTCGATATAACCATTTTGTCCTTAGTTTATTGAGAACAAAATATTCACCCAACAATTTTTGGCGATTCTACTGGGGAACGAACATGCAACCAAGAGCCTCACGGTTTTGGTTGAAGTATACCGTCCCCATTGCTTGTAATAGGTTTTTGTATTTTTTATCTTTTATCTATTGAATTGCATTCAGAACAAAGGTATACACAAAGCAAAAGAGAACAAGGATTCATAGATCCTATTTTTGAGTTGATGCAACAACATAATTTCAATCTTCTGCCTATGATATCTCTGCTTCAGTGTACATGGAGTTTTCCACCTACTAACATGAGATCTCCTATACCAAGTGAAGCTTCAAGTGCTCTTAGAACTCCACCTATTGTACAAGTTCAAAGGTCTGTGATTCCTTCATTTAATCGATGCACAATGGCTATTTCCCCTCCTCCAAGTCCATGGGATTTAATGCCTTCAAGCCACTAAATTTGGCTCAACCATTGCATGACTTACCTCAAGTTCAAGGAAATTTTTTCCTAAATTCTATGGTGATGGAAAAGTTCACCCTGATGAACACATTGCTGCTTTTTATATTGCTTGTGGTGTTCTAGGAGTTGAACATGAAGATGTGTTTGTGAGACTGTTTGTTGAAACACTTCAAGATGTAGTTGCAGATTGATTTAATCACCTTCCATCACAAGTCATCACTGGATGGAATATTCTCTACACTAAGTTTGAGGCTAGGTTCAAGCGTATGAAGGATGCACATGCACTATTAGCTCAATTTACACAAATGAAGAAAGAGACACCAGAACCCATGCATTAGTTCATTAGAAAATTCAACAAGATGATAAATAGGATTCCTACCATTGCTTAGCTGACAATAGAAAATCATAAGTGTTTCTTCATAAACACATAGTTGCCGGAGGTAAGTTTTCTTTTATGGAGGGATGATCCAGCTGACTTGGCGGTTGCACAAAGTCTATTAACAGAGATTGAGGATGATCTAATCCTCACTGGAAGGATAAGGAAAGACACAAATAGAGTTAGATGGTAGCCTTCTACAAATACACCTACTAGCACCACGGTTCCTATGGTGTAGAAGTTGGCTAATGAGCTATTAGCTCTGATAAAGCAAATGTCTCAGAATATGTCCATTTCCTCCTACAAGGACATACCAAAGAGAACATTTCCCAATGTTCCCAATTATCAAGGTAACACTGCTAGAAATCAAGGTCAAAATAGGCTTCCTCCATCACAAGGAAGACTTGATTTGGAAGGAATGCCAGTAAATTTAGTAGTGGGTTACTATGAGATGGAGCAAGATAATTTCCCCAATCAGAGTTTGATCAAGAAGACAATGCCATTCTCTTCACAGAAGATGAAGAAGAGTTGGTTTGTGACTCTAATGTTGGTTTCTTGAATTTTGACGATGAGATGGAACAAGAAGAAGTTGCTTTTGGTGAATCTTATGTTGTTCTCACATGGTCATAGAATCAATCTAACCATCAACATGTGGCTGGTAAAGGAAATTCAAGGGAAGATCCTCATTCTATGGTTACCATCTCTAAGAGGGGAAGTCCTTTATCTTTCCAATCAAGAGATGTGGCTGGTGACAAACAAGTAGGTACATCTGATTCTCCTACTTCATCTTCATCACATAAGACCAGTACTCCTTATGTAAAACCTCAAAATGAGAATTTTCTATCTTCTATAGCTAGTCCATATCAACTTTTTGATATTATAGATCATGCTAAAAAGACCAAGATTCAAATGTTTGAGGTAGAATACCTACAATCTAATCTTGACTAGTTTGAAAGATTAGCTATGTTTGTTAGAAACAAAGCTGCCTCTGTTAGGCAAGATCCTTCCAAAACTATTCCTATCATCTCTAAAATTAGACCTACTCAGAGCAATCTAGTTGCCTCTCCTTCTACCGCTACAAAAAAAATTGAACCATTCTATATTTCCTTGCTAGTAAATGGTTAGAAGCTTAGTAAATGTGTTATAGATTCTAGAGCCTCTCATAATGTTATACCTGCCAAGGTAGCAAATGCCTTAGGTTTAACTTTGACTAAGACTTTTGGTCATTGTTTCTCCATGGAAACAAAGCAAGTTCCGCTCATAGGGTAGATCAAGGATGCACAGTTTGTATTCGCTGCTTTTCTAGAGAAGAGAATAAAGATGACAGTTCTGGTGGTCAATGTTCTAGCTTCATATGGAATATTATTGGGATGAAACTTCTGCAAAGATGTTGGTGGAGAAATTAACATGGATTTGTCTAAGGCAAGGATACTTGTTAAAGGTGTCATGCAAAAACTTCTTCCTAAAAGAGAAGCTAAGTATACTGTAACCAAGTCTGAAGATCCATAGGCATGGATTCTTTTTGAATCTTCAAGTATGGGAAATTATTTTCTAACTACTGATTAGGTTTCTAAGATATCATATGATGACTCAAACGAATGTCTAATGATAGAGGAGTCTTCTTCTTCAAGTGAAGAGTCCTCTAATCTTGAGAATGTCAAATTAAAAGGTTCAAATGATATTTGGACTTTGGAGTTTGATGGTAGCTTTTCTTCAATGGGATCTAGGGCTGGAATAGTACTCACATCTCTAGAAGGAGATATCTTTCCTTTCTCCTACAAACTACAGTTTGATAATACCAATAACACTGCCGAGTATGAATCTCTGTTGTTGGGATTGGAAGTTGCTCGTACAAAAGGAATTAAGAATCTCCATGCATAGGGTGCTGAGAAACTAATAATTAGTTAGGTAAGAAATCTTTACTAGACTAAAAATGAAAGGTTAAGACATCACTGCAATTGTGTTTGGGATTGCATCGAGGATTTTGATGTGTTTAACATTTCTGCTATTTTAAGAGAATTCAATGATAGAGCATATTCATTAGTCGTATCGACTACTCTTATGGTTCCTCACAATGATTTTAAGGGTAATAAATATACCATTGAGTTGGTCTTTAGACCAAGTGTTCCTGATAATTCTGACCATTGGAAAGTCTTCAATGGTGATGATCAAATCATTCCATTCTTGGAGAAAGCAGAGAATTTCAATGAACTCTATTTTGAAGGAAGTGATTCTCCTCCTCGAGAATCTGTGTCTGATATTGATCAAGAAACAAGTGAGGAGATATTATAGTTGAAAGGAAATGAGATCCCCAAAGGTCTGTTTTCCCTTGAGAAACTTTTTGACAAGCATGACCGTTACGTCAAACAACAGCAACAATCTGGGAGAGGTTCATTTATTGAGTTTGAACAATTGAATCTAGGCACGGAAAGTGATCCTAAAATGGTTAAAATTGGGAAATGCTATATGGTGGATGAGAAGTTCATGTTTGTGATGCTTTCTCATCATTACATTGATGTGATGGCCTACTCCTATGATGACTTGAAGTCATTTCATCTGAAGGAGGTTCAAAATCATATGCCACTCAAGATGGGATCTTTGCCTCACAAACAGAAATAAAGGCAATACAATCCAAAAATCTCAGGTACCATTCTAGCTGAGATTCAAAATATGCTTAATGCATGAATAATCATTCCTATTCACCATTCAATGTGGATAGCCAACATTTTTCTGGTGAGGAAAAAGAATGGAGAGATTCACATTCATGTAGATTTTCACAATTTGAACCAATCATCATTGAAGGATAATTACCCATTGCCGGTAATGGACCAAGTTTTACAAACAGTGACGGGTTCAGAGATGTTGTCCATGCTTGATGGTTTCTTAGGATATAATCAGGTGGAGGTCAGTGAAGAAGATCAACATAAAACTACTTTGACCACTCCCTAGGACACATTTGCATATCATAGGATGTCTTTTGGGTTGATCAACGCTGGTGCTACTTTCCAGAGAGCAATGGATCTTGCCTTTTGTGATGAGATGGGTAAGTTTGTTATTGTTTATCATGATGACTTAATAATTTTTTCCAAAAAATTTCAAGATCATGCTTATCATCTAAGTCAAGTTTTGGAAAGATGTCGGCAACATGGTATTTCCTTGAATCTGAAAAAGTCTATTTTTGGGGTGACCAAAGGTAAGCTTCTTGGGCATATTGTGTCCAAGGAAGGTACAAAAATTGACTCTGAATGAGTTAAATCTATTCAAAATATTACTTTTCCTTCAAGTAAGATAGTTGTACACTCCTTTGGGAAAGTTATTTTCTGTGGAGGTTTGTTCCCAAGTTTACAGAAAAGACTTGTCATATTATGTATATGATGATAAGAAAGTCCACATTCCATTGGAGTGCAGAAGGTAAAAAGGATTTTGAGGACATCAAGAAAGCCATTACTCATGCTCCAGTTTTGGTTTGTCGAAACTACACAAAGGATTTCGTCATGTATAGTTATGCTATTGAGCATACACTTTCGACCATCCTAGTACAAGAGAACAAGGAAGGCATCGAGTCTCCACTTGCATTTATGAGTTTTCCTTTGAAAACTCATGAACTCAAGTATTCTACCATGGAGAAACATGCTTATGCTATCATCAAGGCAGTCAAGCATTTCAGGTACTACATCTTGAATTCCCACACTACCACCTTAGTACTAGATTAAGCAGTTAAGTCCATCTTAACTGAATAAGAGTTTGGGAGTAAGAGGGGGAACTAGATTGTAAAAATCCAAGAATATGATCTAGATATCAAACTCACTAATTTGGTACGTGGTCACGGTTTGTGTCAGCTCATCGTTGATAATGTGCCAAAAGAAATAGGTGATGAAGAAGCAAAGAATGAGGTAATTTCTATTGTTATGTTTGTTAGCACAACTGATGAATGGTACACTAACATTGCACACTTCCTCACTTATGGTGAATTTCTTGAGCTTCTATCTTATAAAGAGAAAAGGATGATCAAAGGTAAAGGCTGCAAATTTTGTTCTTTGGGATAATGGTTTGTATAAGAGAAGTCTTGATGGAAATTTTCTATGTTGTGTTGATAAGGCACAATAAGGTAAACTATTGGAGTCAATTCATAGTTTGGCTTGTGGTGAGCATTTCTTAGCACCGGTGATGGCTCACAAGATTTTGCGAGCTAGATATTATTGGTCCACACTTTTCCAAGAGGCATATAACTGGGTGCATAAGTGTGAATGATGTCAACAGTTTGTGGGGAAATCCAAGTTGGTGGCTTTACCCCTCAAGCAAGTAATAATTGAGGAACCTTTCCAGCAAAGGGGCATTGGCTTCATTGGTGCAGTAAATCCATAATCAAGTGCAGGGCATAGCTATGTCCTCACGTCAACTGACTACTTCACCAAGTGGGTGGAGGCTATTCTAGTGAAGCATGCTACTTCTGAAGTAGTTTGCAAGCTCCTCAAAGAAAATATAATATCAAGGTTTGGTGTGCCAAACAAGATAGTAGCAAATAATGCTACCTATTTTTCTTCCCAAGAATAACTAGTTTTTGTTTTGATTACGAGATTACTCTTGCTCACTCGTCTTATTATTATCCTTAAGGAAATGGTCAAGTTGAATCTAGCAATACGAACTTGGTTACTATCATCAGGAAGCTAGTTGATGAGAATCAGAGGACCTGGCACAAAACATTGTTTGATACATTGTGGGCAGATCCCATTACCTCGAAAAGAGCAATCGGCATGTCTCCATTTCAGCTTTTGTATGGATTGAATGCCAAGATACCAATCACACTGGAGTTGCTAGATTTAAAGTTGGCTAAGGCCATTGAGGATGGAACTTTTGATAGCTCCATTGACAAATGAGTGATGTTCCTTTCTAAACTTGAGGAACAACACGTTAAGGTGGTGGATCACATTGTGGAACACTAGATTCAAGTGAAGAAGCTATTTTAAAAAAAGGTAAAATCTCATAATTTTTAGGTTGGTGATCAGGTCCTGTTGTGCGACAAAAGAAGAGAGCCTAAAGGAATGCATGGGAAATTTGATTCCCTTTGGAGAGTTCCCTTTGTCATTCACTAGCTCTGTGGTGAAAATAGTTTCTTGCTAGAGTATCAAGATGAAACACCTTTCTTGCTACCACACAGTGGACAACATCTAAAGCTTTTCTCACAATAAAATGATAGATAAGTTTGTAAATATTTGTATAGTTTTGAGTCTTTTTCTTTCGATTCATTTTGTGTCTTTTTGTTGCATCGCCTGACTCTATAGTCCAATGGATGGATGAAGGCACTTAGAGACTGGAGTTGTTCTCCCTTCAATCATTTCAAAGGATGATCAAAGGAAGTTCCCCAGTTAGAGCTAGATGTTATCATCAAATTTAGTTGTGTTCAATTTGTGGGATGACCCCTATGAAACTTGTTCACTTCATAGCCCACAACTCTAAGTTCATGAAATCAGGCAATCACAATTAACTTTATGCGCATTCCCCTAGCCTCAGTGAGTCCACTTGAGCAATGTCTTGTGTTGGTTTCTTGAAATTTACCAAATAGTGCAAGTTGCAATTTTGAGATTTTCAAGTGTTAGATTTGTTAAAACATGTAGGGGCAAAAAATTTTGCCACTGATGCATGTTAGTTTCATTGTCTCATGGAAAGGCAACAAAATTTTCTACCCCTGCATGTTATCCCCACAAATGAATGTCTGGCCAATGAATTTCACCACCAAAGAAACATTCATTTCACTTCAAGTGTAATTAATGCACGCTATGTTGGGGAATTTAAATGTTTCTTTAAATATATATTTTTTATTCCTTTTGTTTTCTCTTTATGTGAATGCTTTGCATCTAAAGTAAAGCTTCAAGCTTTCTACACGCATACAACTGAGTGGATCTGTTTGTGGTTCTTATCCTTAGTCTTTGTGGTTTTTCCATCTTCTTTACCAGGCAAGGGTTTCTTTGTTTCCTAGTTCATCTTTGTCTTTTTCATTTTTCATGTGTTTGTTTTTTCCATTAGGGTTTCATTGTGTTGATTGTATGTTGCCAGATTCTCTGTTAAGAGTTTCTTGTCTTTTTTATTGAGAATTTACCATCATTTTTTCATTATTTTATTGTCTTTGAAATCCTTTTTCAATGACATTTTTTGCCATGTTTTCCTTGATATAGCAGCATAATTTGACATTATTTTCGTTCATACCATACTAGTGTTAAACTTTGATGTTTTTCCTTTGGATGGTCAGTGATTTTCACCAATGATTCTTTTTCCTTCTGATGCAGAGCAGGGATGGTTTCTCATTGACATGCAAACTAATTCTTAAGACTCACTAAGTTGACTGTCCCAACTTGAAAAGTTTCCTCTTCACCTAGCATGTACAAATGAAGGTTAAATGGGTAAACCTACTTGCTGCACTCCTAAATCACCCTGCCCTACTCTATTTTGGTAGACTAAAACCATTAAAGGTCACCAAAACTCATAACACCATGTTCTTCTAATTTCTCCCTTGTAATAGGCTCAAATTGCTTGTAGCCCTAAAAATGGGGGTTTTCACGCATAACTAGTGGAATACTGGTAAAACCCATGAACAAACTAACTATTTAGATACCCATTAATCTCCTTCATGACATATATTGAAATGGGCTTAGTTGTTTTGGAGCAACTAGGTCAAATAATGACTGTCCCACCTGGATAATAGGCCTAATTAGGCTTCTAGATTGCTTCAGCTTGGTTCGTATACCTCCAAAACACCAAATGAGATTGGGATCTTACAAAAATAACTTGAAGACTCTTAATATACTCTAACTAATGAGGTTTTAAAGTTTCTTTTCAATGATTTAATGTGGAAGTGTTATAACTAGGACTGTACCACCCTAAATCAGCCCTGACAACTCTGTCATGACAGGATAGTCAAGAAAAAGGCATGTAAATTCTTATGAAGGTTCTTGCTCTAACTTTGTATGCCATCCTTGGACTCTTTGGCATCATATTCACCTACTCCAAAACATGCAAGATTAAAAACCATACCCCAAATGCCCAACTTCCTCTTCAAATTTGTTGTCATAGTCTGATACATGAGGATATCATACCTTCAACCATTCCTCACATGTGCCAAAATTCTTCCCTACACTTGCAAACATTAGAAAGGAAAAAGATATGCTAATACTTTCCATTCCATGCATTTTGGGGATCCAACACAGATGGAATGGGTCAAAAACCCATTGGTTCTCTTAAAACCCTCAAATATAGGGTTTAAGACCTACTTCCAGAAAAATAGTGATAAAATGCTTCTAGATTGATGAAAAACTGTCCAACTTGATTGAAATGAAATTTAATGCCATCCCTCACATTATTTTAGGTATTTTGGCTCTTGAAAGTATAGTACGGCTCTATTCAAGATGCTTGAAACAACAAAACACAGAAATTTCAAAAAAATAGGGCAAAAAATTGTATTTTCTTCAATCCAAATCACATTCTCTACCTTCCTCGAGGAATGAGAGGCAAAATATAAATGTTTACAATAGAATCCATGTTCACCATCCCTTCCACCATCGTGGAAATGCCAAAAATATGGCAAAAAGACTGACTATTATAAAAGCAACTCAAAAGGAAAGTTCTAATTTTAGGAAAAATATTAAAGGTTCTATTCCTTCATAACCTCTACTAGATCAAGATGCCTCTAGTGGGATTTATTACAACATTTAATAAGAAACCACTACCTAAGTTCTTTATTAAACCCAAAAATTCAAAAATGAGCCTTGAAGTCTAGGTGCCCTTGCACCATACACCCAAGGAGAAAGGATCTCAGTCTCCACCTAAGATCAATTCATGGACTGTAGTGCCATGTTTGGCAATGTCTTCAGCTATCATCCAAGTTGCATCTTCATGGGGTAGCCATTGCCATTTCACTAGATACTCATTACAGACCTTATGCCTTATCCTCTTGACTTCTTTGGTTTCTAGAATGGCTTCAAGTTTCACTGGAGCAGCAGGAGGAAGATCTCTTATCCAATCATCATCAACAATACCTTCATCAATAGCAGTACCTGCATCCAAAGATTCCTTGAAAGGATATAAGTCAGCAATGTTAAAGATTGGTGAGATAGTAACTCTAGGAGGGAGTTCTATCTCATATGCATTTTCACCAAATTTGTGGACCACATTGCATCGACCAATCTTCTTCATCAGCAACTTACTGTATTTTCCCTTAGGTAACCTCTCTTTTCTGAGATGTGCAAGTACTAGATCTCCAACTTTGAACTGAACATTCCTCCTTTTCAAATCTGCATGCTTCTTGTAAGTGTCCACACTCTTCTTGAGTTGTTCTCTAACTTGATCATGGATATCTTTCATGGTCATTGCAAACTCCTCTTCTTTAGCACTTCTCTTCTCTAACCCTCTCAAATCTCTTAGTTCAAATATACCTCTTGGGCTCAATCCATACACTACTTCAAAAGGACTCTTCCCTATGCTCCTGTTAATGGAATCATTATAAGCATACTCTACCTGTGGGATAACAAGATCGCATTGTTGTCCATGTTCTTTTGTAAGACATCTAAGTAGATTCCCCAATGATATATTAACTACTTCAGTCTGCCCATCTATTTGTGGGTGACAGGCAGAGCTAAAAGTCAAATTGGTTCCTAGTTTCTTCCATAATGTCCTCCAAAAGTGGCCTATAAACTTAGAGTCTCTGTCTGATACAATAGTGAGGGGTAGTCCATGGATTCTAACTATCTCCTTAAAGAATAAATGAGCAATGTTTGATGCATCACTTATACATTTGCAAGGAACAAAATGTGCCATCTTACTAAATCTGTCCACAATTACAAAAACACTATCTACTCCCCTCTGAGTTTTGGGTAGGCCTAACACAAAATCCATAGTGAGATGTTCCCAAGGTCTACTAGGGATTGCAAGAGGCTGATATATTCTTGCATTTGAACTAGAGCCCTTGGCTCTTTGACAAACTCCACAGGATTCAACAAATTTTCTGATATCAGTCTACATCTTAGGCCAAAAATAAAATCTTCTTACCTGATCTAGTGTCTTGTCTATGCCAAAGTGTCCTCCAAGACTCCCACAATGTTTCTCCCTTATTAAATTGGCCCTCATAGAGCACTTAAGTACACACAACTGAGTACCCCTAAACAATAACCCATCTTGTAACATAAAATCAGAGAACTCACTATGGAAAGTATTTTGAAGTTGACTGCAAACAACATATTGTTCCTTAAAATCATCATCATTTTCATACATACCTTTGAGTACTTCTATCCCCATACTCTGAAGTTGAATTTCTTGGACCATAATAGACCTCCAGCTCAAAGCATCAGCGACTTTATTTGACTATCTTTTCTTATGTTTGATTCTGAAGGTATAGGCTTGCAAGTATTCTACCCACTTCATGTGCCTATGATTCAACTTGTCTTGATTGTTCAAGAAAATCAAGGCATGATTATTTGTGAAGACTACAAATTCTTTGGGTAAGAGGTAATGTCTCCACTTCCTTGGGGACTGCACTAATGCATAAAGTTCTAAATCATATGAAGAGTATTTTCTCTTGGCTTCATTGAGCTTTTCACTAAAGAAAGCTACTGGCCTGCCTTCTTGGCTTAAGACTACACCTACTGCAGTTCCACTAGCATCACATTCCACTATAAAAACTTTGTCAAAGTTAGGTAAAGCAAGGATGGGTTGTTGTGCCACTCTCCTTTTCAGGTATTCAAAACTTTTTGCTACCTCCTTAGTCCACTAAAACTTCCTTTTCTTATCTCCTTTAATGGTGTCAAGGATAGGAGAACAAATATGACTGAAATTTTTAATAAATTTCCTATAAAATATAGCCAACCCATGAAAACTTCTTACCTTTGCTACTGATTTTGGAGTTGGCCAACTAAGAATGGCTTCAACCTTGGAACGATCCATCTTCAATGTGCCTTTGGAGATCACAAAACCAAGATATACTAGCTCTTCTTTCATGAACTTACATTTTTTGAGCTTTATCATCAGCTTCTCCTCGTGCAATCTTTACAAAACCATGTCAAGATGTTGCAAGCACTCCTCCTTTGTCTTACTAAATACAAGAATGTCATCTAAGTAAACAACAACAAACTTGCCAATAAAAGGCTTTAAGACTTCATTCATTAACCTCATAAATGTGCTAGGAGCATTAGACAACCATTACCATCCATTCATACAGTAGGATTCATTGGTTTTAAAGGTCATTTTCCATTAATCTCCTTCCCTTATTCTGATTTGGTGATATCCACTCTTGAGATCAATCTTTGAGAAGTAACATGCACCTTCCAAACAGTCCATTAGGTCCTCCATCCTAGGTATTGGAAACCTATATCTGATTGTGATCTTGTTTATTGCCCTTGAATCAGTACACATTCTCCACTCTCCACCTTTCTTGGGTGCTAAAATAGTAGGGACAACACATGGACTTAAGCTTTCTCTGATGAGACCCTTGTCTAACAATTCTTGGACTTATGCCCTGATTTCTTCATTCTACTATGGGGTCAGCTTGTATGCAGCCTTGTTAGGTAGACTGGCACCAGGTATTAGGTCTATGTGATGGATGATGTCTCTCATAGGAGGTAAGGAACTTGGCAAATCATCTACCACAATGTCCTCGTACTTGTTCAATAAGGGCTAAACTTCACTAGGTATGTCTTCCACCTTATTTACTGCTGCATCAGACTTGGTCTTAGGTCTGATCACTACTGCAAATCCCTATCCTTCATCCTTCACTGTTTGTAAAAACTCCTTCTCTCCTACCACCATGATGCTAGATCTAATTTTCTTATCAGATTCTTCCTCTTGAAGGGGTGTCAATGAGTATGAGACTCCATCCTTCTCTATCACATAAATGTTCTTCCGTCCATCATGCTTACTTTTTTTGTCATGTTGCCAGGGTCTTCCTAGTAGCAGTTGACAAACATCCATAGGGATGATGTCACAAAGGATATTATCCTTATAACCCCCAATGTTAAACTCTACCCATGATTGCTCATTCACCAAGACTTGTTGACCTTTGTTTAACCATGGCACTTTGTAAGGTGTGGGGTGAGGAATCCTCTTCAGGTTCAACTTCTCTACCATTTCTAAAGAAACCAAATTGTTAGTGGAACTAGAGTCAACAACTACTTTGCATACCTTTCCATGTGACTTGCAAGTTGTTCTAAACAATGATTTCCTCTGTGAAGGCTCTTTGGTTGTTGGTACCTTGAGGAGTGTCCCCCTTATCATCAATGTATCACCTACCTCAAGAGCAACATGCTGAAGTGGTGAATTGATACTTTCACTGTCCTCTTCATGCACTATTTAGGTTCTTCGTTCACCTCCTTGAGAACTTGATGCTTGCTTATCTAGGTACTTGAATGCAGGATGTCCAAACTGATGACAGTTGTAACATTTTCCTGAGAAAGTGTTTGATCCTCTACCTTGGCCACCAAACCTTCATCTACTATTGGATCTTCTTCCTCTCAAGTTACCTCTACCACTTGACTCACTACCTTTGTTCCTGATATCCACTTGACTCTCCTTGTGGTTTTTGTGGCTGTCCTCTTGCACCAAAGTTACCTCTACCTATGGGATTCCTTCCTCTACCTCTTCCATGCTGCTCTTGCCTCCTCTTTATGCTTTCTTATGCCTTAGCAGCCAATTGGAAACACTCTTCCACTGTCCTTGGTGTAGATAGGCTAATCTTATCTTGAGTATTTTACCTCAGGCCATTCAGGTATCTTGCCACCTTTTCTCTTTCATCTTCAACATGTCCTGTCCTAATGCTTAGTTTGTGAAACTCCTCAGTATAGGCCATAACATCCATCTCCTTTTGCTTGAGGCTTTGCAACTTCCTGAAGGTCTAGATTTCATAGTCTGCAGGTAAGAATTATGCCTTTATCTTTTCTGTTGCAAGTATGAGGTGAACCAGTGTTGTCATTGATGTCAACATACTCATATTACATTGACAAGAAGGATTGGATGAGCTGTGTGTTGAGGATATTGAGAAAATTAGCCTCAGTCAGGAACAGTGAAGAACAGTGATGAGAAGAAGGCAAATATATTGGATAGGTTGAGAACCGGAGGATGCGGATTAAAGGGTTTGCAGATATGAGTCTTGAGATGCTTTAGTCAAGTTTCCAGAGGTCCGCATGAAGACCTGAAGAAGTTATGGCTGTCTGTGTGGAACCGGTTCCGGCAAGTGCTTAGAAGTGACAGAGGATCACAGAAAGGTCCGGTGAGGTCTGGAATTGTACAATCCTAATCTACGGATTGGAAACAGTGTTTGGGATGTCCTTGTGATGTGCCATCTTGAGTTGTATATGATTTGGAGGTCCGGAAGTACCTCTTGCATTATGACAGTGGCGACAGACTGTGTTCTTGAAGTTCCGGATAAGGAGGATAAGAGATTTCAGTAAGCAAAGGAAATGCGGACGTACCTGGTCATTCAGGCAGGCTTGTGAAGGTTCTTGGATCATGTTGAGGTTGTGTTGTTGGTCCGCATTGATAATGTATGATTTGAAGGTCCGAAAGTACCTTCTACAGTGGCGACAGACTGTGTTCTTGAAGTTCCGGATGAGGAAGACAAGAGATTCCAGCAAGTAAAGGAAGTGCAGATGTATCCGGTCATTCAGGCAGGCTTGTGAAGTTTTCTGGATTGTGTTGAGGTTGTGTTGTTGATCCGCATTGATAATAGAGCCCGGAATTGAAGTTATTCTTCCGGATGAAGTTCTTGCTCTGTTTAGCCGACCGGATGAGTTGTTCATCCTGCGAATGTTCTTGTGGTGGCCGACCGGATGTGTTATTCATCTTGTGGATACTCTTATGATTGTTTGCCGACTTAGATGTTTGTTCCTAAGTCGATGTCTTGTATAAATAACGGTCTGTGAGTTCATTTCGAGGTGTGGTGTGTGTGGATAAGTGTGGCATAGGGAAGAGAAGTGCGAAAAGCAGAGCAGAGGTTTTTGGGCTTAAATGGAACTGATCCGGACATGGTAGAGATGTCATTCTCTAGTTCAAGACTGTGATTTTTATCACTTTGTAGACAGTGTGTCTCCTTGTAGGCAGTGGGCCTCTTTGTGAGCAGTGTGCTCGGGCAGTGAGCCCTAATTGGCATGTGCCATTCATTCTTCTTTATTCTTCTAATAGAGAATAATTCTTGGGTTAATCACCCCGTGGTTTTTCCCTTAACCGGGTTTTCCACGTCAAAATCTTGGTGTTCAATGTGTTGATGTTTATCTGCTCTTGTGTTTATGTATTATGCTTTCATGAATGATTAATTGATATGCTGCTAACTAACAACGAAGAATCAAGTGTTTGAAAAAGAAGAAGTTTTATACAACTGATTCACCCCCCCCTCTCAGTTGTATGCCCTAGATCCAACAATTGGTATCAGAGCTAAGTTCCTCTGATAGGAGCTTAACCGCTTGAGGAGATCCAGGATGTCGTCATACAAGAAGGATAGTCCGAAGTTCGATGGAACCAACTTCACTCTCTGGAAAGGTCGCATGAAGTGTCACTTGGAATGTATGGGAAAAGCATACTTGGCTATGGTCTCAAAACCATATGTACCTCCACAAGGTGGCCCGACAACTCTGAATGAAATCACAGAAGCAGAAAACAATCTGCGGACCAAGGAAGCTCTTCTAAGCGCATTGAATGACTCAGATCTCTCAAATGTTATTGACCTACCAACTGCATATGAGATCCTGACTAAACTGGAACTTCTGTATGAAGGAGATGAGTTTGTCAAAAGTGCAAGGTTGCAAAGTCTGAAAGGGAAATTTGAAAGATTGAAGATGAGAGATGATGAAAACATCACTACCTTTATGCCAAGAGTGAATGAGCTGGTATGTGGAATCAGAAATGCTGGTGGAACTCTAGATGAAAATGAGATTGTCTGCAAAATCCTAAGATCCCTTCCTGCTGCCTACAAAATCAAGGTTGCTGCCATTGATGAATTCAGAGCCCACACAACTGTCACAAGAGAACAACTAGCTGGCAAACTAGCTGCATTTGAAATGACCGAGTTTGGAGATGATCCTCCCAAGACTGAATCTGCTTTCAAATCCAGTGCCTATGTGAAAGGCAAACAGAGATTTGATCCGGGAGAAAACTCATCAAGGAAAATGTCATGGTATGATCAAGCAAGAAGAGACATGGAAGAAGAAGAAGCAGAAACAGCTCAACTTGAAGCCCTCATTGCAAAGAGACTGCCAAGAGGATCCGGTAAGTATGAAGGAAAACTACCCTTTAAGTGTTTCAACTGCAATAAGATTGGTCATTTTGCTTCAAGATGTCCGGAAAGATCTGCAAGGTCTAATACTAACAGACAAAGGTTTCAAAAGAATTGCTATTATGTTCATGAAGAAGATGACAATGAAGGAGTAACAGATGATGAATCAGAACTAGGAAGCAAATCCAGAAATGAGTGGGTGTTTATTGCCATCAAGGAAGAAGATTCAATACTCTCTGAATCTGTCAATCACAAAGTTGTTGAAAAAGCTTTAGCTGCTCAAGTGGAAGAAAAGGATGATTGGGTTATTGACAGTGGATGTTCTCACCATATGACTGGTGACAAGAATAAGTTCTTGAATTTGGAAAGGTATGAAGGAGGAATGGTAAAGTTTGGTGACAATTCTGCTGGCAGAATCAGAGGCAGGGGAACTATTTCCTTTGATGGAAAGAGCAAAACAGGTAACGTACTATATGTTGAAGGATTGAAGCACAATCTTCTCAGTGTTGGTCAGTTAGTGGACAAAGGCTATGATCTCCGGTTCAAGAATGAAAAATGCAGAATCTTTACAAGCTCCGGAACTGAAATTGCATCTGGTACTCAGACAAAAGGTAATATCTTTCATCTGGTTGGTTCAAATAAAAGTTGTTTGTTTTCTCAAATTGATCAGAGTTGGTTATGGCATAGAAGAATGTGTCATGTAAATTTTGATAACATCATCAAGATAAGCAATACTCAGGCCGTAAGAGATCTTCCAAAATTGATGAAACCTACAAATAGTTTGTGCAAAGAATGTCAGCTAGGTAAACAAAGCAGAGTCTCTTTCAAAAGCAAAGATCAGTCTTCTACCGGATTGTTGGAATTAGTACATACTGATCTCTGTGGTCCGACAAGAATCAAGAGTCTGCAAGGTGATAGATATTTCATGTTGTTAATTGATGATCATTCCCAGATGATGTGGGTTACCTTTCTAAAAGAAAAATCAGAAGCATTTGAGAAGTTCAAGATCTTCAAAGCTATGGTAGAGAATCAAACCGGATTGAAACTAAAGTGTCTAAGGTCTGATAGAGGTGGTGAATTTACATCTGGTGAGTTCACTGACTTTTGTGAGAAGGAGGGTATAAGGAGACAGTTGTCTGCTCCTAGGACTCCACAGCAGAATGGAGTAGTTGAGAGAAAGAACCGGACCATCCAGGAAGCTGCCAGGACAATGATGTTGGAAGCAAATGTTCCTCAAATGTTTTGGAAGGAAGCTATCAGCACTGCAGTCTACACTCTCAATCGAGTTCAAATCAGAAACAACACCGGTAAGACCCCCTATGAACTCTGGTTTGGCATCACTCCTACTGTGAAATATTTCAGAGTATTTGGTAGCAAGTGTTATATTAAAAGAGATGAAGATCTAGGAAAGTTTGATGCTAGAAGTGATGAAGGAATTTTCTTGGGTTACTCCACTCAAAGCAAAGCATACCGGTGTTACAATAAGAGATTGAGGAAGATGATAGAAAGCACCAATGTGAAAGTTGATGAAGGAATTGAGAAGCCTTCAAGATTTTATAAGTTTGATGAAGATGACCAAGACAGTGTTCAAGGACCTCAATCCTCTCCGGTGAGACAGAGTCAGCCTGATCCGGTAAATCAGGAAGAAGAGATAGGTTTGAATGAGCCTGATCAAGAAGCAGCAGTGCAGGATACTCCCAAAATTCCAAGGTATGTAAGACTGAACCACTCTGAAGATCAGATCATAGGTGACAAAAGCAAAGGTGTACAAACTAGAAGGAATGTTGCTCAAAATCAGGATGAATGTTGTCTGATTTCAAAGATTGAACCTAAAACAATAAATGAAGCCTGCAATGATGAAAACTGGACCAAAGCAATGGAAGATGAATTGATGCAAATTGAGAAAAATCATACTTGGGATCTTGTTCCCAGACTGAGAGACAGGAATGTAATTGGAACCAAGTGGGTCTTCCGGAACAAACTAAATGAAGCTGGTGAAGTAATCAGAAACAAAGCTAGATTGGTCTGCAAAGGCTACTCTCAAATAGAAGGAATTGACTTTGAAGAGACTTTTGCTCTAGTGGCAAGAATTGAAGCAGTCAGATTACTTCTTGCATTTGCTGCCTTCAAAGACTTCAAGGTATATCAGATGGATGTCAAGTCTGCCTTCCTAAATGGTGATCTGGAAGAAGAAGTCTACATTGAACAACCGGATGGATTTCAATTGTCTGATAATGATGATATGGTCTGCAAGTTGAAGAAATCTTTGTATGGATTGAAGCAAGCCCCAAGAGCTTGGTATGAAAGGTTGGATAAGCATCTTGTGCAGATTGGATTCAACAAAGGTACTGCTGACAGTAACTTATATTTCAAAATTGATCATGAAAATATTTTGATTGTTGAAGTGTTTGTGGATGATATCATTTTTGGAGGAAGAGATAGTATGTGCAAAACTTTTGCAAATTAGATGAAAAGTGAGTTTGAAATGTCTATGCTTGGTGAAATGAATTTCTTCTTGGGTCTGCAAATTACTCAAACAAAAGAAGGGATCTTCATTTCTCAGACCAAATATGTGAAAGAATTGTTAAGGAAATTTGGTATGGAAGACTCAAAGCCTATGAACACTCCTATGGCAACCGGATGTAAGTTAAGCAAAGATGATGATTCTCCAAAGGCAGATCAGACAAAGTATAGATCAATGATTGGTGGATTGTTGTATCTCACTCAAACTAGACCAGATATAATGCAGGCTGTTGGTCTTGTGGCAAGATTCCAGGCTGATCCTAGAGAATCTCATGTTATGGCAATCAAAAGAATTTTTAGGTACTTGAAAGGAACAGTTGAGTATGGTCTATGGTACCCTAGAGATCCGGATTTCTCTCTTCATGCTTACACAGATGCAGATTGGGCAGGAGATGTGGATGACCGGAAGAGCACTAGTGGTGGAGCATTCTTTTTGGGGAAGAGATTGGTTTCTTGGTTAAGCAAGAAACAAGATGCAATATCTCTGTCTACAACTGAAGCAGAATACATTGCAGCAGCAGGTAGTTGCACTCAAATTTTATGGATGAAGCAGATGCTAAGAGACATTAAAGTTGAATATGAGGAGCCTATCACAATTTTCTGTGATAATTCAAGTGCAATTAATATTTCTAAGAATCTGGTATTGCATTCTAAGACTAAGTACATATCTATCAAGTTTCACTTTTTGAGAGAACAAGTAAACAAGGAAGAAGTCAGATTGGAGTATGTTCCCTCCAAGGATCAGATTGCAGATATCTTTACAAAACCTCTTCCCAAGGACTCTTTTGAATATCTCTGGGAGAAGTTAGGGGTCATGGCCCCTCCGGTGATGAACTAGGATGCACTGATGTGCATCAGTCCGGTGGATATCACAGTCATATCTTGTGATCCGGATTGATGATGGGGAGCTGCTACTAAGGGGGAGCAGTTGGTATGATTCTGATGTATTAGAATTGCAAGTATGAGCCCTTTGCCATTGATGTCAAAGGGGGAGAGAAGACATGTGAAAAACAAGTGGTTAATGATCAAAGGGGGAGCAGTAAAGGGAGAGAAGACATGTGAAAAGTTGTTGTTGATAGGGGGAGCTGTGACAGAAAGGAGAAGTTCTTGTCTTGATGGTTTTTCACATCATATGTTGCCATCAATGACAAAGAGGGAGATTGTTGCAAGTATGAGGTGAACCAGTGTTGTCATTGATGTCAACATACTCATATTACATTGACAAGAAGGATTGGATGAGCTGTGTGTTGAGGATATTGAGAAAATTAGCCTCAGTTAGGAACAGTGAAGAACAGTGATGAGAAGAAGGCAAATATATTGGATAGGTTGAGAACCGGAGGATGCGGATTAAAGGGTTTGCAGATATGAGTCTTGATATGCTTCAGTCAAGTTTTCAGAGGTCCGCATGAAGACCTGAAGAAGTTATGGCTGTCTGTGTGGAACCGGTTCCGGCAAGTGCTTAGAAGTGACAGAGGATCACAGAAAGGTCCGGTGAGGTCTGGAATTGTACAATCCTAATCTGCGGATTGGAAACAGTGTTTGGGATGTCCTTGTGATGTGCCATCTTGAGTTGTATATGATTTGGAGGTCCGGAAGTACCTCTTGCATTATGACAGTGGCGACAGACTGTGTTCTTGAAGTTCCGGATAAGGAGGATAAGAGATTTCAGTAAGCAAAGGAAATGCGGACGTACTTGGTCATTTAGGCAGGCTTGTGAAGGTTCTTGGATCATGTTGAGGTTGTGTTGTTGGTCCGCATTGATAATGTATGATTTGAAGGTCCGGAAGTACCTTCTACAGTGGCGACAGACTGTGTTCTTGAAGTTCCGGATGAGGAAGACAAGAGATTCCAGCAAGTAAAGGAAGTGCGGATGTATCCGGTCATTCAGGCAGGCTTGTGAAGTTTTCTGGATCGTGTTGAGGTTGTGTTGTTGATCCGCATTGATAATAGAGCCCAGAATTGAAGTTATTCTTCCGGATGAAGTTCTTGCTCTGTTTAGCCGACCGGATGAGTTGTTCATCCTGCGAATGTTCTTGTGGTGGCCAACCGGATGTGTTATTCATCTTGCGGATACTCTTATGATTGTTTGCCGACTTAGATGTTTGTTCCTAAGTCGATGTCTTGTATAAATAACGGTCTGTGAGTTCATTTCGAGGTGTGGTGTGTGTGGATAAGTGTGGCATAGGGAAGAGAAGTGCGAAAAGCAGAGCAGAGGTTTTTGGGCTTAAATGGAACTGATCCGAACATGGTAGAGATGTCATTCTCTAGTTCAAGACTGTGATTTTTATCACTTTGTAGACAGTGTGTCTCCTTGTAGGCAGTGGGCCTCTTTGTGAGTAGTGTGCTCGGGCAGTGAGCCCTAATTGGCATGTGCCATTCATTCTTCTTTATTCTTCTAACAGAGAATAATTCTTGGGTTAATCACCCCGTGGTTTTTCCCTTAACCAGGTTTTCCACGTCAAAATCTTGGTGTTCAATGTGTTGATGTTTATCTGCTCTTGTGTTTATGTATTATGCTTTCATGAATGATTAATTGATATGCTGCTAACTAACAACGAAGAATCAAGTGTTTGAAAAAGAAGTTTTATACAACTGATTCACCCCCCCCCTCTCAGTTGTATGCCCTAGATCCAACATTTTCTACCATTCTATCCCATGAATGGATCTTTGCCTTGCCTTTCTTTACTCTTTCTTCTTGAACATAGTTCCACCATGTTAGGGCAGTCTTTGCATACTTCACCTTCTTGTGGTTTTCTACCTCCTCAAACTCAAACAAGTTATCAAGAGCATCTATCCAGCCCAATATTTCTTCACTGTCCATCTTCCCACCATACATGGGTACTTCTACCTTCAATTTGGAGTCTTTTCCCCCTTGACTGCCTTTAGCATCTTCAACATCCTCTCTTCACCTGAGTCCATTTCTTCTTCTTCTTGAACTCCTAATTGAGGGTCTATGTTCTCAACCTCTTCCTCTGGATCACTCTGATCCCCTATATCCATACCTCTCCTAAGGTTGGATTCCAATGCTGATATTCTAGCTAGGGTAGCTTCATGAGACTCCTTCACTTGTCTCAGCTCCTTTGTATGTTGTTCCTTCAACTCTCTAACTTCCTTAGCAACTGGATTGCTCTTTGGAGGCATCTTGCAAACTCAACTTTTTCACACTTCAACTTTCTCTATCTTCCCAATTAGAACCTAAACCTAGCTCTGATACCACTTGATGTAGAGTAGGGATGGTTTCTCATTGACATGCAAACTGATTCTTAAGACTCACTAAGTTGACAAGTTTCCTCTTCACCTAGCATGTATGCCATAGGATGAAGCATGTACAAATGAAGGTTAAATGGGTAAACCTACTTGCTGTACTCCTAACTCACCTTGACCTACTCTATTTTGGCAAACTAAAACCATTAAAGGTCACCAAAACTCATAACACCATGTTCTTCTAATTGCTCCCTTGTAATAGGCTCAAATTGCTTGTAGCCCTAAAAATGGGGTTTTTCGTGCATAACTGGTGGAATACTGGGAAAACCCATGAACAAACTAACTTTTTAGATACCCATTAATCTTCTTCATGACATATCTTGAAATGGGCTTGGGTTGTTTTGGAGCAGCTAGGTCAAATAATGACTGTCCCATCTAGATAATATGCCTAATTAGGCTTCTAGACTACTTTAGCTTGGTTCCTATACCTCCAAAACACCAAATGAGATTGGGATCTTGCAAAACTAAATTAAAGACTCTTAATATACTCTAACTAATGAGGTTTGAAAATTTCTTTGCAATGATTTAATGTGGAAGTGTTACAACTAGGACTGCACCACCCTAAATCAGCCTTAACAACTCTATCATGACAAGATAGTCAAGAAAAAGGCATGTAAATTCTCATGAAGGTTCTTGCTCTAACTTTGTATTCCATCCTTGGACTCTTTAGCATCATATTCATCTAATCAAAAACATGCAAGATCAACAACCATACCCCAAATGCCCAAATTCCTCTTCAAATTTGCTGTCACAGTCTGATACATGAGGATATCAGACCTTCAACCATTCCTCACACGTGCCAAACTTCTTCCCTACACCTGCAAACATTAGAAAGGCAAAAACTATGCTAATACTTGTCATTCCATCCATTTTGGGGATCCAACATAGATAGAATGGGTCAAAAACCCATTGGTTCTCTTAAAACCCTCAAATCTAGGGTTTAAGACCTTCCAAAAAAACACTGATAAAATGCTTCTAGATTGATGAAAAAACATCCAACTTGATTCAAATGAAAGTTAATACCATCCCTCACATGATTTCAGGCATTTTGGCTCTTGACAGTACAGTATAGCTTTGCTCAGGATGCTTGAAACAACAAAAGACAGAAATTTCAGAAAAATAGGGCAAAAACTTGTATTTTCTTCAATCCAAATCACATTCTTTGCCTTCCTCGAGGAATGAGAGGAAAAATATAAATTTTACCAATAGAATCCATGTTCACCATCCCTTCCACCATCGTGGAAAAGCCAAAAATAAGGCAAAAAGACTGACTGTTATAAAAGCAACTCAAAAGGAAAGTTCTAATTTTAGACAAAATATTAAAGGTTCTATTCCTACATAATCTCCACTATATCAAGATGCCTCTAGTGGGATTTATTACAACATTTAATAAGAAACCACCATCTAAGTTCTTTATTAAACCCAAAAATTCAAAGATTAGCCTTGAAGTCTAGGTGCCCTTGCACCACCTTCAAAGTTTATCCTTGATGTAATGGCAGTGAAAAACACTGACCTTACACCAAAGATAAAGTGTCCCTAGATGCAGGGGCGGTGAAAAATGCCGACCCCATAGAACTTGAACCTACTTGTCTCATGCATGGGCAGCAAATTTCACTACTGATGCATGACTTAGAATTTTTACCAATATGCATGAGCAGCAAAATTTGCCACCCATGCAAAAGACTTGCCTATTGTTGATATGTAAGGGCGGTAAACTTTGTCATCCATACATATTGATCTCATGCTGACCCTTTTCGTTGATATGTAGTGGCAGGATTTTCCACTGCCCATACATATAGGGTATTATACTTCCACAAATATCACATGTAGTGGTGTCAAAATTCACTGCTCAAGCACTTGCCAAGTTCTACCTCATATGTTTAAGGGAGGCAAATTTTGTCGCCCTTGCACAAAAGTAATATAAATCTATATGCAAGAGCACTAATTTTTTCCACCCTTTCATCACTCACCCAAATTTCTCTAACTTTGGGAAATTTTTCCTTTTTTCAACCTTTGACCACTTTCGCTCCGTTTCTCAGCTTTATCGTGCTCTAGCCTCGCAAAGCTTATGTTATTGCCCTGAATTTTCCTGTCGTTGCATATTCCAATTGCCATATTTTCCTAACATTGCAAAACCATGAATCTTGTGTTGCAGTTTCATCTGCACACTTCTCAAAGTCCTTTTTCTCTACAAAGATTGTTGAGCTTCCGATGACTGATCCATCCTCAAAAAATTCTAAAGCCATGAAGTATAAATACCAAGGAGTTTTTCCAGTAACATCTATGACATCCAATGTAGATAAGATAAAGGGCACTGAAATTGGTCATGTGGACATGGCTAAGTTTGTAGAAAGAACAAAGAAGCAACCTCTTAGTCATGCTATGAGGTGTATTGTAGAAAGTAATATTCACTTGGTGGCTGCCTTCCCTATTGCCACACATAATCCTAAGTTTGTTCTTCAAGTGGCAGTACATTACAACAAGGATTTAATAGAAGTGTCAATGATGCCAATGGAAATGTGATCATAAGACTAGACCCATAATTATTTGACAAAGCCTTCATATGTCCTAGCATTGACTTGTGTAGTGATTGACTTTGATATTTCACAGGAGGGAATATGATAACTCGGATCTTGAGGCTGCAAAGAAGGTACTCAATACCAAATGGTTGAAGTCTATGAGACCATGTAGCTCAAGATGGCCTAAAATATTTCCATGAAGTGATTTCATCAAAGAGGTCAGTGACTTGATTACTCTTCTAGGAAGAATAAGAGGACTCCCTACATTTTCCACCTTTCATCAGTGGATCTACTTGTACATCAGGGTCATAATGAAAGGAAGGCAACATATATTATGGGGAGAGTGAATTAGCAATGTTATTCATGAACAACTCACAAAGTTGGCAATTTCATCTAAGTTCTACGTGACCTCATATCTTGTTCATGTTGTTGCCTTGATGAGGAGTTTTCTAGGTTTAACATCAGAGGGAGATCGGAGGGTGGTTCCTGTATACCAGTATTATCCTGATTTAATCCTTGAAGGAGCAATTCATTACTTCAAGAGAGTGAATGATGCATTCTTTGCTATTTTCTTGTGTCTATTTGATCTTCAATTAGAACAAAAGAGAGTTTCTAATGAGGCTTGGTCGGTGGTTAATAGATATGGCTGTATGTACTTACAGTTTCCCAGTTTCAGTTATCTAAGGATTGGTTCTTTTCTTGGGTATGATTACATGCTGCCAAGGTATCCAAGTGACAAGATTATACTCATGGAACTATGTAGACAAATCATAGTCATGAATAGTAAGAAAATGGAGTTGAAGAGACCTAGTTTTAGATTCCCAATTGAGGTTGGTAGGTATTCAATTTTTACTTCTACTAAGGCTAAAGCCATTGAGTCTAAGATGTAATTGGTTACCATAAAATTCTATAAGAAGAGAGTTCATTTTGATTTTAGATGAGTAAAAGATAAGATCAAAAATAAATCTTTGGCTCATGTGCCCATGGTAGAGGATATTTGGGTTGACCTCCGAACAGAGGAGGAAATCAGAAAAATGGATTACTGCTGCTTGACTCTGAGTCAAGTTAAGGAACTAGAGTTGGCTAATATTCCTGATGGTATGATAGATGATGGCAACATCTTAGACCTTACATATGTCAATGAGAATATTGAGGGTTCTTCGTTGATGACAATTCAATGGTCGAAGAAAGAAGTTACCTCAATTCGACAAAGATTCCAACCAATCTTAGCAAACACAAATGTACGGTTGGGAGGTAAAGGAATTCTTTTGAAAGACTTTACAACCTAGTCTGAAGAGGAAACCCAAGAACAAATAGGTGATAAGGTTGAGCTGAGGACTAAAAGTAAAAGTGATGTGCCTGACCCAAGTAAGACTACAAAGCCCAAGATCAAATTTGTTTCAAAGGGTGGAAAGGCAAAAGCACTTGAGGAAGGGCCATCTACTGAAGAGATAGTTGTTGAAGAACCGACTACTGAGGAGCCAACTACTAAAGAAATATCTTCATATGAAAGAGAAGATATTGAACAAGAAGCATAACAAGAAGAACAGGAACAACATGGAGGACCCATAGTTTCTCTTCAAAAGGCATTTTACAAGAGCCACATGTTTCTTTTTTCCTTGAACACTTTTTTAGTTTCTCCTTCTATGCCTATTTTTCAATTACCCCAATTATTCCAATTGTTATTCAGTATTTCGGGTCTCTTCTATCCTTGCATTCATCAACATCCAAGGCCACTGTTGATAGTCTCAAGTAGAATTTGGAAACAGTTTTTGGTTCTTCTTCCTCTTGGCCTAGTCTATCCTCACCTTCATTTGATATAGATACTCAAAATAATTTTGAACAACTTATGACTGGTTCTGAGCAAAATCCAAGTGTTGATGTTCCTGGTGCCATTTTTACAAATACTTCCCCAATTGTAACTTCAACTTGTATGGGTGCAACTCCTTCCACATTGGCTATGGATTCTAATCTAGATGCAAATTTGTCAGCACTTCCTCCCTGGCTCTCATTGCATACTCCAAAGAGAAAGAAACAAACTTTCTCTCTAGACGACTTTGACTTCAAGATATTGACACCTGTAAATGCCAAGACCAAAAAGAAGCCAAAGACTCTTTCCAGGCTACTTGAAGACAAGGGTCATAAATATGTAGAGATAGCTCAGCCTCTACCTGATGTAACTATTGAGGAGTTTAATATGAATGATTATTCAATTTCAAGAATTGAGCTAGGAAAGATCACTCATGAGAGTACTATAGTTGATGTTCAATCAACTTTAAATTCTCTGATTGTAAAGTTCAATCATGAGAAGAAGATGAAGGATCAGTACAAAGCCAAAGCATAATAGTTGACTGCGGTGCTATAAAAAAACACTTTGTCCTCTAAATCAATGGAACCTATGGCTATCACTGTTGAAGATCCTATAATTCAAAAAGTTGAAAAGATACATATAAGAGGTAGAGTGGTTGGGGAATTTTTGGATAGGATGCTATCATAAGGGTCAGTTCTTTTGACAATTTCTATGGAAATAAGAGATAAAATGGGAAAGATAATTGCAGATTTAGATGAAGTGGTTGATACTTTATCTCAAGAACACTAGGACTTGGAAGAAAGATTAGAATCTTGGATGAAAATGAAGAAGCTAAAGTTGAAAATTTTTGTAGAAATTGGGATCGTTCCCAATCGGGAAGCATATGTAGAAACCAAAGAGGTTTCGATTCACCAGATCAGTGTTCTAAAAGAATTAATCAAGGACTTGGAGATTGCACGAGAAGTTGGTGAAGATAATGATGTTAATCTTCTCAACAAGTTTGAAGAGTTTCCATCCAAGCTACTGGATGATAAACATAAGTGTCTTTCTGCAAAGGCAATGGTGCAAGAATTTAGTAGGATGATTCAAAAAGAATTTGAGGACCAAATTTTTTTAGTGTCTTGAATGGATAAGTTGTTGGATTATCAGTTGACTTTGGATAATCTTTAAGAAAACTTGGGGAGGCACAAGAAGGCAGATACCACCGTGAGAGATTCAATAACTAGAGCTCTTGCTATTTTAAAACATTCTTCTAGGTCAGATCTCATTTACAAGCAGCAATGAAGATGTATGAAGAGTTCATGAAGAAGGATGGTGGAGAGGATTGATCGTGCCTTAGTATATTTTTCAAGTAGTTTTCATGCTTTATGTTTTTAGTTCTAGACATATTTACATGTACTTTTTCAATGTATAATTACATGTAAAAATAGAGAAAGTCCTAAATCAATTTGGACTTCTATGTTGAATAAGTCAAAGTAGTTATAGTTTTCCTATTTTTGCTCTCAACCTCTCACTATAAATAAAGAGGGCCTCTTTTGTAATAGATATTGTTTTAATCTTTGAAGCAAAACTCTGCCAATTTTGTGAAGCATATTTGAAACTTTGTGTTGAAAGTGCAAATCAAGAACTTATCAATAAAAGAAGGAAATTTATCCCCAACCTTTATTTTGGGAATACATTTGTTGTATGAAAGAGTGATCTTATGTCTCTCTATTCATATTATCTTGAAGTTGATTTGTGGGTAATCTAGTATTTCATTGTTGAGAGGAAATCATATTTAATACTAGTAAACTTTGTTTTATCATATAATCTTTGGAGATATATGTATTGTATATGAGTGTGGCTGAGAGATTGCAAACTTTGTGCCACAAGTATCATCTATATTCTTGTGAGTTTGTGGTGTTGCAAGTTAATAGTCTTTGAGCTATAATTTGTTGCACGGATTATTTAAGTGAAGTCATCGCAAAAAATGGCAGAAGACTTTGTGCTCCTATGGATTTTCTAGTTACTTTTATGTACTAGTATATTTCCTGTTAGTCTTTCATCTAACGGAATTGTATATCGGTTATTATTGCTACAATTGGTATTATTTAGTTCCTTAGTCACTATAATCATCAAAAGTCTCTCTTGTAAGTTGTTTCTCTTATTCTGAAAAAAGAGAATATGTTAATGGAAACACCCACCTGGATAATCATAGTGTAAATAAGCATAGTTTAATCATCAGTTGATTTAGATAACAATAAGAAGGGAGCCTCCCCTTTCTGAGAGGAGAGATTTAATCTCATCATACTGTGGTTGATATAACTATTTCATCCTTAGTTTGTTGAGAACAAAATATTCACCCAACAAATAAAAAGAGTGAACAATGCAAAATAGGAAACCCTAATCCTAATGTTGCAATTAAACTCTTTATATAGAGAGTTCACTTCATTATGTAATCAACAAACTTATCAATACAATTTATCTTTGTTGAACAACTTGTTTGCAAACTTTATCTTAGACAAAAACCCAATTTGATGAAAGTTGTTGGGGACAAAAACCTCCATCTTTTGGAATCCAATATGAGGACGAAAACCCTCATGATTGTTGTGGATTTGGGACAAAACCCTCATTTCCAAATCTGAGGTGTTCTCACACAGAGATCACATTTGTGCTTCATTTGAGTTTCCTAGAAAATCTAAAATTTGCAAAAATCAGTTCAAAAGAAACATTACAAAAAACCATCAAATAAGATGTTAGGCGAATTTAACGATCCTTTATAGGCCACCTTTCACTGGTGATAAATTTAATAAACCACCCATAAAAAAATATAAAATCCTCATGAATCTTTCATTTTTTGGAAAAAAAAAATTAGTTTCTATTGGCGAATCTTTCCTTTTTTTTGAAAAAAAATTAATTTTATTGGTGATTTTTTTTAAATCGCTAGAAATTTGTAGAAAATCTTGGTGAATTTAAAAAAAATATATATGAAAATGCATTAATTACCATGGTGAATCCTTCCTTTTAAAAAAAAAAAAAAAATCTTATGGAAAAGTAAGGACCTAATGGAAAAGTAAGGACCTAAGGGTGGCAATGATTGACTAGTTTATGATGTAGTGCTCATGTCTATAATTTCTTAATTCCTTAATATTTTAAATCAAACATTAAATATTTTAAATTGGTCGTAAATTTTTTTTCACCACCATTGATTTTATTTATAATCTAATGGTTTGGGTTCTATTATGCGGACCAAAATGTACCTGCGGAGCTCCAATGCACATGGGGTTGGAAATTGCATTTGGGATGTTGATCTCCATTGAGATCAATGACGCAAATGGAATTTCGCACCCCATGGGAATCGGAGCTATGTGGGTACATTTTGGCCGGCAAAATTTAACCTTAGGCCTTAGATTATAAATTGAGATCAATAGCCCAAATACAATTTCGGGCTCGATGGGCATTGGAGCTCCATGGGTACATTTTAACCCATGGAATAAACTACAACAGTTAGATTATAAATAAAATCAACAATGGTGATTAAAAATTGGTGATATAGCCCTAAAGTAAGCAATAATTATATCATATTTTTTCCCAAATAATTTCATTTTCTACTATAAATTATAGGAATTAGACAATATGATCTAATTAGGTATTGAATATTGCGACCGGTCTTTGTAAAAATGTGGTGATTAGATTAACTTCAACTATTAACTAATTAACAAATATTTGCCACCAAAAAAATCACTATGTTTCACATACTGTCCCGCCACTTCCAATTCTGAGCCACTCTATCTTCTGGCGGAACTTCTATAGGTAACTTGCATGACAAGTTTGTTCTACGAACGGATTTTCAAATGCACGTTGAGAGGTGGGGACAGCTTACCTATTCTCACGACTTTGAATTGGGCGGCATCTATACGTAACTGAATAATAAAAGCAGCTTGGGTGTGGAAAGAAAGTTTGAATTGGCTGATCGGTGAATGGTATGCACTTTACCAAGTAGTGGTGGACAGCCGAGAAGGCCCCGGCGTACTTGACTAGTGCACTGCTTTTTATCATTAATATTCTTCTGTCGGTTCACGCATAACAAGGACACAGGTTTTCATTTCAATTTTTTAATTTATGTCCCGCTCAGCCAGCGGAGATATCTTACTTTATTCCTATGGTGGAGGGACACCCAAATATCCAAAAGCATTCTTATTATCCCTATAGAATAGTCTAGTTTTTATTTGTAATTGTCTTCTTGCCATTCACTCGTGTCGATGCACCCATTTTCTTACAGAATAGTTTTTTCTTGTTCTTAAAAAAATTTCTCCTTTCATATGATACAGTCTTTTCAAAATTTCAATTGTATTTTACTGCTAAAATGCCTAAATACAGCTATACAACTGTCAAATTTAAGCCCTCGGCGGCATCTATACGTAACTGAATAATAAAAACAGCTTGGGTGGGGAAAGAAAGTTTGAATTGGCTGATCGGTGAATGGTATGCACTTTACCAAGTAGTGGTGGACAGCCGAGAAGGCCCCGGCGTACTTGACTAGTGCACTGCTTTTTATCATTAATATTCTTCTGTGGGTTCACGCATATCAAGGACACAGGTTTTCATTTCAATTTTTTAATTTATGTCCCTCTCAGCCAGCGGAGATATCTTACTTTATTCCTATGGTGGAGGGACACCCAAATATCCAAAAGCATTCTTATTATCCCTATAGAATAGTCTAGTTTTTATTTGTAATTGTCTTCTTGCCATTCACTCGTGTCGATGCACCCATTTTCTTACAGAATAGTTTTTTCTTGTTCTTAAAAAAATTTCTCCTTTCATATGATACAGTCTTTTCAAAATTTCAATTGTATTTTACTGCTAAAATGCCTAAATACAGCTATACAACTGTCAAATTTAAGCCCTCGGCGGCATCTATACGTAACTGAATAATAAAAACAGCTTGGGTGGGGAAAGAAAGTTTGAATTGGCTGATCGGTGAATGGTATGCACTTTACCAAGTAGTGGTGGACAGCCGAGAAGGCCCCGGCGTACTTGACTAGTGCACTGCTTTTTATCATTAATATTCTTCTGTGGGTTCACGCATATCAAGGACACAGGTTTTCATTTCAATTTTTTAATTTATGTCCCTCTCAGCCAGCGGAGATATCTTACTTTATTCCTATGGTGGAGGGACACCCAAATATCCAAAAGCATTCTTATTATCCCTATAGAATAGTCTAGTTTTTATTTGTAATTGTCTTGCCATTCACTCGTGTCGATGCACCCATTTTCTTACAGAATAGTTTTTTCTTGTTCTTAAAAAAATTTCTCCTTTCATATGATACAGTCTTTTCAAAATTTCAATTGTATTTTACAGCTAAAATGCCTAAATACAGCTATACAACTGTCAAATTTAAGCCCACGGTGGCATCTATACGTAACTGAATAATAAAAGCAGCTTGGGTGCGGAAAGAAAGTTTGAATTGGCTGATCGGTGAATGATATGCACTTTACCAAGTACTGGTGCACAGCCGAGAAGGCCCCGGAGTGCACTGCTTTTTATCATTAATATTCTTCCGTCGGTTCACGCATCAGCCCATCCACTAAGCATCTCAATCGAAAATTTCTAGACTTGCCATGGATGCTTGTATTGCTTGTATTAATGCTTGTATTACTTATTGTTGTTGCTGCTGCGACTGTCCTGAAACGGCACAAGCAGATCGTCCTGTACCACAAGTTATAGATCCATCAACACCGTCAAGAGATTCTCCTAATCATAATCAGCTAGTAGGTTCTCTCCCACCGCCTTCAACAGAATCTCGTAATCAGCCTCGCGATGAGATCTGCCTCCCAGCGCCAGCAGCTTGCCCACCACGCACTCCCAAAAAGCCAACACCCACGTTGCAAGATGTTACCGACAGCTTCAAAAGCATCAACATTACAATCCAGGCAGATGTTTTGATCACAGCCATTAAAGAGATCTTGGATGCAAATACCATTCAAAATGTTGGTATAAACTCGGTCTCTTTTCAATTCAAAGGGTAAAATAACGATGAGTGGTCTTTAATGGTGTTCATTTCTTGTTATTGTTTTGCAGCATACACAAGATAATCCTACCACAAGTTCTTCTCATCCTTCAATGTTGAATTCCCTTATCCAAAGCGGAGGCAAATTTTTAAAATTCGTTAACGATCAGATAGAGAAAATGAAAACTGACCCTCAGGTTAGTTACTTGAACGGTGCATTTAATAATATATGTTGATCTGGATAACTTATTTTTCCTATTTTTTAGTCGTACTTCTCTTTAATTTGCTACTGAATTACATGATAACCATTTTCAGTTGGAAGAAGCAACAAAAATGGTAGGAGATACACTTAAGGCTATTGGTGATGTGCATTGGACAGTTGCATATCTTTCCATCATAGGGTATCTGGTCTCAAAACGTGTAAAAATGACCCAGAACAGCACTGAATGTCTAGAAATCTTGCGAGAAATGCTTAGGCTTGTATCTCATTTTAAAGACTTCAACATTCTAATAAAAGAAGAAGAGGAGAATTTTGATAATGCTTTTCGAGACATTATTGAAGGATCAATATGTTGTGCTTCCCAACTAAAATCCGGAAATTTTTTCAGGTTAGTGGGTACATCATTTCCGGCTTTTGATAACATGTTATGATCTATTTAGTTAATTTTATTTCCTTACTCTTATGTTTCTCCTTTTACCATATTCTTTACCATTAACTTTGTATGTTGCAGGTTCTGCAAATCATCTCTAAACGCTGAGAAATTGACCGCTATTCGCTCCCAAATAAAACGCCATTATAGAGATCTTAATACGGCGGCTCACAAAAAAATGTTAAGGGAGAAGACGATTACGAAAGAAATATTACCACAAGACTATCCGAGCGACGCAGGTAATTAGAAACAATTAATTCTTTTTGTAGAACATACAAAATTTTGATAGTTATTTAGTTTTTACCCTGCCCTCTTTATTAATGTGATCGCAGTGTGAAACTTGTTGAAATTTTTCAACGAAGCGTGATTGAGGGGTTAAGAGAAACCTTGACAAACGCACCCAAACATCTTTAGTACCGACGAGAAGAAAATAAATCTTATACAACTATCAATGTCAATTTATCTAATAAAACAATTACATAGAGTTGAGTTATAAATAATTACTGAAATAAATGTTAAAATTGATAGAGAGGAATAGAGGTGCTCAAATAACTGATGTTTTCTTGTAGTGTATGCATAGTGAACTAAATTAAAATTCTTCTACCAAACATGTGATTGTGTGGTTTCAATAGACTGGAAAATGACGTGTTGTTTTGGTTTAATCTTGCACCCAAAACTTTGATATGGAAATTTGAAACCTTGAACCTTCTGCATAATTTTAAAATATATACTCTTGGTTTGTAGATTTTTGTTCGCCTTTGTGTATTTGATAATGGTGATGTTTAAAATCGTCCTTGGATCTTGTTATGCTAGGGAAAAAAAGATGACTAGCTTCCCACTTTGAACTTTAGTAAGGCCCCTTGATCAATTCAATAGTTTTGATAAGTTCAAAGACATTGCAAGAAGAATGTAAATGCCTATGTCTATCCTTATGACTATAGATGTTGATGCAATGATCATTGTAAATGCCCTATTGATCGAATGATGTATCAATGAGTGATTATCTCAAATGAGCCGGTGCTTTGTCCTTTTATAAAACACCATAACATTCAAATTTAATTTTTTTTTTCTTGAGCTAGTGGATAATGACTAGTTTGGATTTAGTCATCTTTGGCCCATGATTGCTATTGATTCTTGAAAAAGGGGTTCAAGGATGCACTTTTTGATCTACAAAATGTTGGATATACTCTCATAAGAATTACCAGTTACAAATAACTACTTGTCAACTACACACAACACCTTCAAAAAATTGAAATACTAGCATAAAACTTATGTAACTAGTCTTAGCACACTCAACATCGCAATAACATAAGGAAAGAAAGAAAAAAAACAACCATCTAGTGCAAGACAAACCACAAAACAACTAAAACACATAAGTACACCTAGAGAAACCCTTGAAAGGGAAGACAAATTTAGAAGAGTTAACCAATGCTCTTCATGTCACTATCTTCTAGTTAATTACAAGTGGCTACAATGTCACTAGCATGACAAAGAATTTTGCTACAAGTTCAACAAGCTCTAAACACTTGTAAATGTTCTTTGCACCATCTAAACATTGTTTGTCCTCTTACAATAGTAAAAGAATGAACAACATGAAGGTAAAATTGAGAATAAACCTTTTGTACATTGAGTTTGAAGTGATCTAATTCGTGTCTGACATCCATCCTTAGTGTCAAAAGGAAGATATAATGTTCAGGAATATGAATTAAAAGGTTAAAACCCTTCATATTCATAGTTCTGAACCCAAGTTGTAACAAGATTGTGATTGATCCTAATTATCATATTTAACCCATTAGGGAGGTTGCAAGAGTGTCACTAGTTTAGAGTTACACTCCAAAAACCTTCAAGGTAGTTGTCAAACTGTCGATAAAATTGGTGGTTTTGACACCATATATTTTTCTCTTCAAATGTTCTATATCTAATCATCCACATTAGGATTTATTTAAGATGATCTAAATCACTTGAAGGATGATTTTACCTTAAGTCCAAACAACATGTCTTCAAAACACATAAACTGGTGGAGACATATGTAACCATAGTCATTAGACTATTAGTGTAGTTTATTTTCATTTTAGTTACTTTACTATATTTTCCTCCACCTATTTTTATCTTTCTTAGATAAGTCAAAGGATGATCCTTGTGGTGTAAGATATCACACTCTTCCACATATGTTACTTTTTATTTTCTTCAAGATTTGAGAGTTACAATTCTTATTGGATGAGGTGTCCACCTCTTGCCTTGCATTTCCTATAAATGTATTCATCCTCTTTGTATTTTACAACTCTTATAAGTAGAATAATAGTATTCTACATATTTTACTTTTGGAGTCTTGGTATCATAATATTGTTGTGATTAATTTCTAGGCATTATATGTTCAAAAGTTTTCCTTTTTGTCACAAAATCTAACATGGCATCAGATCTGTAGTGTCCGAAGATTAGTCTATCTAATACATTTTGGTTGCACTAGGATTAGGAGTTTTTGGTAGAAAAAAAGTTGATTCACTTAGGTTTTGTGTGTATTCCTAGTGATCTTTATTTGTAGACAATGCTTTTCAATGTATTTTGGAAAAATTCTAACCCTACCATTGTGTTTAGAAAGGACCAGAACCTAGGAATGATTGTTCATTAGCTCAAATTTGAACATTTTACCTAGAGCCTTGATCTTTTCTATTACAATAAATTGTAGGTAGATCTTTATATAATTGTGCATAGTTTGAAGTCATATGAGAAACACAATTTTACAATTTTAAGGTTTTGTAATGGTTGATGTATGAAGTATAGAGTTTTAAAGGGTTATTGGGTGATACAAATCTATGGTACCCTTGATGTACCAATACTTGATGTACTCTTTGTTGGAACAAATTTACCAACATATATTATGTTGGCACTTCATTTTGAGCCTCATATCCCAAGCACTTGACCTTTAATTTGGTGTAGATTTCTTATTTTGACTCTAGAATGGCAGACTGGCCACAAACTTGGTGTATTAAAATATGAAATTATGAAGTTAGTATTTAAATTTTGGCATTTCAAAAAGTTTTAATAATTCAAAATGAGTCTCCACCTTTGATTTGAAGTTAATCAAGCAAGATTTGAGCCTAGAATTGGCATTCCAGTAGTTGATAGCACATTCAAATAATATGGGTGAAAGGAAAATTTTCTCAATTTTGGTGATTGGAAGGGTTTAGATAATTCATGAGGAGCTCCCATTTTCATCTTTAGATCTATTAGGTGAGATTCGAGGTCATGGTAGAAATTCTATTAATTGTCTAAAAATTAGTCATGTTTACAAAGTAACCCTTAGTAAATGATCAATGCTTCAAATTTTAGAAAACAAATAATGATCAGTGACAATTATAATAACTCCTTGAAAAATTTAATGTCTCCTTGATGTGATTTGAGCTTGTGGAGACAATACTATCATTTTTTATAATTAATATTTTAATTTCCATCATTGAAATTTTGAATGGAAAAATTAAAACAATTATTATAATTGTTTTAATTTAATGTAGGGGTCTAAATTACAAATACGTTAAAGAGACTCATTATCAAAATCCTTTTAGAAAAATAAAACCTAGTGTTTACTCAATACTCCCATGCAACCACACACCAAATGAAAGCAGTCATTAGTGCTTTTACAAGTGTGGAGTTGTTTGCATGTGCAAAGGGTTTGCGAAGTAAAAAGAAGCTTAACATTTCCATGCTCATCGCACAACAATGAGGATCCATACATTATTTCTTGTTGCACAATAGAAGGAGTCTTGTGTGGTCTAAAGTATCACATATTATTAATGTCTTAAAACATAGAGGGGTGCAGATATTTTTTTTCCCACACCAACAAAGAAGGGAAGTGCCATGTTGGAGGTTTGTATTTGTCGTAAATATAGAAAGGAAGAAAAAGTAACAAAAAGGAGGACTTCGAGCGAGAAAATTTCAAACTAGACGTAGGGTGGGAGTGGGGTTGGAGTAGACAAAGGAGATGATGAAGATGCGGATGAGATAGATGTGAACAAGTGTGATGTTCCTTACAAAGATGAGGAAGATGAAACTCTCATGGCAATCTAGTTGGAGGTGTAGAGGTCTATGTAGTAGGTGTGGTTATCTTCCAAGTTGTTTGTTTCATCTATGGTAGGTGGTCTTGGGAGTACATTCTCTCAAAAGGTTTTTTGTTGTCCTCTCCCAAATTGTTGGGGTAGGCATGCAATGTGATAAAGAGGATCATTACCCCTTTTCTCTGGTGGCTAGGGCATTCAAGGACATAGATGGTCTGAGTGAAAAGAGGATTGTCACTCCTCTTCTCTAATAGCTAGGGTGTCAAATGATGTGGATGGTTAGCATTTTCAATACACTTATGCATGTGATGTAGATTCTGAGAATACTGGTGATGGCAAACATCCTAAGATTTCCCCTCTTGTAGCTATGTATGGGCTTGTTGCTTAGTAAGTAATAAAGGACCCTCACTCTTAATCTTTGAAGGAGGAGTTACTTGGGTTTTATGATGTTGCTTCTCATTCCCAAGGGGATTCTAATGTAGTTGTTTTTTGTGGAGGATGAAGTGGTGATGCATATTGCTATCACTGACTCTCTCCTTGTTCAAATGACTACTTGGCTTGGAAACTCACTTGTTGGCAGATTTTGCAGTAATCATCACATCATTGATGTTGTCCAAAGATGGGTATGTCAGAAATGGAAACTAATTGGTCAGGTTGAGGTGATTTCTATGCTCAATAATGTTTAAATCTTATTTTCATTTTCTAATGTATATGATTGCTCAAGGATTCTTCTAGAAGATCCTTGGCATCTAGGATAGAATGGCCTCTGTTTAAAAAATTGGTCTCCTAGTTTTAACCTAATGAATGATAGAATCATCAAGTTTCCAATTTGGGTTAGATTGTCTAGGTTGCCTTTGGATTATTGGAATGAAATAATTTTATGGGTATTGCCAATGCTTTGGGGCTAGTACATTGCTATATATGTGGTCACAAAATTGAAAAGTGTTTGTTGTTTGCTATATTTTGTGTTCTTGTGGAGGAAAATAAGAGGTTAAACCTTCTTGGATCACCTTATCTTCCAAATTTGCCGATTGGGTATAGTGGATTGAATTCAAAGAATCTTCAGTTATTTGTCATTATTGCTCCAAAGTGGGCCATGCTACTATTGGTTGCATGAGAAACAAGAAGTACCATTCCATTTGGATGAAAAAGGAACAAGATCTAGTTGTTGATGAGGATTGCAATGTCATCATTGAGGATGAGAGAAAGGAAGGAAATAGGGGGAAATCTCCTTTAGATTATTCTCTGATGGATACCCCTTTGGATTTAGGGTTGGATTATGGGTTTGTACTTGTGGATTTGTGAACTTTTATTGTTCCAAAAAAAAAAGTTTGGTGCTAAAGGAGTTTTACATTATGAAGTAAAAATCAATGGAACAATTTGGATTTAAACTACTGTGAGGGTTGGTGGTCTGTTTGGCTTTGTAGTGTCTTATTTTTTGTTGTTTTGTTGTTATTTCTCTTGGTTGTCCTTTGATGTTTTGTTGGACTTTAATACTTTATCTCTCTTTCTATACAAGGGTCTGGGCCCTTTCAAAATCCCTACTCACCTTAATTGAAAACAAAGAGGATGCATAGGAATGAGTTATTATATGTTTCTTCACCTCAACAAAGGGGAGACACATAACTTTGTGTCTACATTCCTCTAAAACCTATAGAATCATCAACAAGTGTGGCACCATTCTTCATTTTGTTTCCTTTTTAATATCTACTATAGGTTATTGAAGTGAGACGACGTGCCTTACTAGAGTTTCTAGTCTACTAAAATTTTCAAAAGTATCCACAAAAGGGATGCCATTTCTATCATTTTTTAACACTTTTTATCACAAAAATGGGTGAAGGAGGTGCCACATATGAGGGTTTTAGTGTTTTAATAGTTTTAGATTATTGAAATCAAGAAGGCACCACATTGGGTGATATTGTTTCAATTTATAAACACTATTGTGTATGGTGTGGGGTTTTAGAGAGGTCTGTAATAGAAGTTGAAATGCAAAGAGGCAAATATCAACAAGAGGAGTAAGGCATGGGATGCAAGGATGAAGAGCATAAATAGGTGAAATTATATCAATTGTAATGTATTCATCAATAAACTTAGAAAGATGAAATCCAATGCCATTTATAAGTAGAAAGAACAATGCACATGAACTATTTGATGAAATGCCCCTTTGTGATGCATTGCCCATAGAGTGAGATCTAATAGATCTTTGAAGCAAAGATATTCTTATTAATGATTTAAATGTGTCAAAGGCCTAGGTGGCTACAAAGAAGGGCTTGCAACCTCTGGAATATGTATATTTGTAAAAAATAAATTTAGTAGAGGTAGAGTGAGTGTGTATGCAAGCAAAATCTGAATGCAAAACAATGCATAAGAACTATTTGATGTAATATATAAATAGAGTGTAGGGTGATTTTGAGCTAATGATGGTAGCACAAAGCCTCTTGTAAGGTTAGAATGGTAAAGATTATTTACAAAAAAATTACTTTTTCTTAGATAAGTGCCAGGGCTTTTTTTTTTCACCTTTGAGGTGAAACCTAAGTTAGAAAAGTTATTTTACCATAATGGTAAATATTTGCACATGTATGCTTCCAATCATGTGGGCAAATGACTTTTCAATTGACAAATGTAGATAAAGAGGAGATGTTTAAGGATACTGATGTCATTTTTCTTTGTACCCATGTGTAGTTGCAAATCAAAGGCTCAACTTGTGCCATGTGTCTCTTTTGAGTCCAATTTGATTCTTTCTTCTTCTCTTTATATTGTCTTTCTGGGTTTTTCTAAGGTTGTTCTAAGTGTGTTATAGGCTTTTTCTAGAGCTTCTAGGGTAATTTTGGGTCTATGTTTGTAATTAGTCTAGGATTTATACTGTACAAATCCATGTAAAACTTTGTATACTATGAGCATTGCCTAATTTTTAGTATGATTCTCTATAGTGGGCATTGTAATTCATTTTAGCAAATAAATATAAGACATATTCATACTTTTTATGATACACTTTTGTCTCCAATTTCTATTTAATGCTTCAAATAATTTAACCAATTCCTAGGTACATATTTGTTGCACTTGTATTAGAGATTAGCTAGTTTACATTCAAGGGATGTAACTTTAAATTTTTCATTATTCAAATTAATTTTGATATAAAGCCTTTCTAACATGATATGTGCAGTGTTCAAACTAAAAAATAATAACTAAGAATGGGTTGTATTGTTGAGCGTGGGAAGGAATTTGAGGGTCTAAGCTCTGCAAGATGGATCCAAGTATATTAGGCTATTCTAAATTGTGAATTACTTTGTCATTGTGGCTTTTGGTTTTGGTATAACTCCATTCCTATCACTGGTCCCCAATGATTGTGCATTTAATCCAAGACCTCAAATTTACAAATGAAAAATATCTATAGAATATATAAGTTATCAAATTCTGATTGTCTTCATGGAGCTTAAGGATGCAAAGGAAAATCTTGAATTCTTATAAATTTATCATCCCTTTTCCTATTTTTAAGGAAGATAGGTCAATTGTCATAAGTTATTTGTTCACAGTTCTTGTAAATGTACAAAGGATCGTGCTTACACATGTTGAATATTAAAAATCATTTGCTTATACATCTATCAATGTGTCAATTATCTACATGTCTAGGGTTTGCAACTGCAAATTTGTAGCACAATATGAGTTAGTGATAGTAAACTAGTCTTGTATATTGTGCCATTTAGGCCTAGTTTTGTGTTTGTAGCAGTCTCCCTCAAAGGTCTTTTCTATTCTTTAAGGCCCTTATTAGAATCACCTTCCTAAGAGCAAAAGAGCTTAAACTATATAAGCTAAGGTCCAATCTTGTCCTTGACCTTGATTCAATCATAAGGTTGTCATCTTACCTAGATCAACTTGATCCATGAGTCTAGGTATTGTGTCATCCCTTAGTTTTAAGAGTAGTAAGAAAATCCCCAATAGATGGGCATCATTGTCAAGGATCTAATTTAAGGTTTTAATCAAACCTTCAAATCTTGGTGTTTCCTATGTTATGCATTGATAGATTTCATAGAGGTATTTGTTTAAAAATGTCTCAAAGTGTTTGAAGACTAATTTGTAATTGCACTGGTGCATCTAGTGTGCTTGTGACTTGTTGACATTTCTTCTGAATCAGCATTAGGGTTTGCCACTTCTAATGCACAGGCAGATTCAGGCCAACTGAATACAGGAGGTTGCGTGAGCTCCTCCCCTTCACTTCTGGTTCTGCCGCACCAAGGGGGGTATCCCTATAACTTAAGATGTAACCTTGACTGGCTCAAAGATAGAAAGATCTGACTTGACAACAGCAGGCAGAATGCTCTCATGTATGGACCAAGATCTGTATGATAGATCACAAGGCTGGCAACATTCTTGGACATGATGTCTGGTTGGGTATGAGAGCATGCAGGGGGTTCCTAATCCTACTCCTACAACTAACAGGTGGAAGTATGAAGTGTTTTAGTTTGAATTTGGATGCAAAGCTGGACATGGTGTATAACACAAGAACACAGCATGACTGGTGCCTATCCAGGGCTTGGAGTCAGTAGACATACACCTGTGAATGATCAGCATAAATAGCTAAAACTGGATTTCAGGGGGATACACATGATATCTGCCTTACAGATATCTCCCAATATAGAGTGTTGAGCTATCTCTACTTATGGCATCCCTACTGCAGTATACCCTTCCCAATGTTCAACCTGAAAACAGTTTAATCTGCCCCTTGAGCAGAGGTTAAAAGATCAGACATTCAACATAGGAATTCTATGCTCTAGAATCTAAACATAAGCAAACATCCAGATCCAGAAGAAGGATACATGCAATACTGGAGACAGAATTAACACAACACATGCTAAGGTAGCATTACTCATATAAGATCAACCATGAAACCAGTGGATTCATGCCAAGTCCTACAACAGGAGATACATAAACTCACAAGAAAAACTGTACAGAGCAACCAGATCAGCTGGTTTTGGATTACAGAGCCAAAAATCTACAACTTTCAACAACCTTGAATGATCAACACCATCTGCATTATATAGCAGGAGGGTGTCTTCAGCATTAACTACCAGGTTGACCAAAATTCCTGCCAGATATACAGTACCATAGAAATGGCGCTCAAACTTGAATGCAGCAGGTAGGGGAGGAGACAGGAAGATTTTTCGAGCCTTGCGCCGCCGCCTAGGGATTCAGATCTTCAATCAGGTACAACATTCGTCCACGCCATCGCCCATACCTCTGCAACAATCGCCATTGATGGCGCACCAACCCGCGGCCTCGGGAAGAACATCAAACAGACAGTCGCAACCGCTTCCCACCGAGATTCATCATCATGATATTTCGAATATGCAGGATAACATTATCCCACATGCACCCCGCAGCAACCTCCTTTGCACTTTATATACTAGGTCATGAGCATATATCATGTCGGCGCTTTTGCTCCTGACGACACTAGTATAGACTTCATCATCATCATCCTCCAGCAGCATGATATCCTGTTGTTCAAAATATCACCCTGACGTCATCATGATATTTGAAATGTAACCTTCATGATAATCGGCACAACCTGATCCTTCGGAGGAACATCCTCCTGCTGAGCTTATAACAAAAGTCTGGCCGATGAACATCCTGATGACGTCATCATCATATCCTGCTGACGTCATCATCATATCTGCCTACTGCACACCTCCTCATATCCGGATGACGTCATCATCATGTTTGCAAATATCAGGAGGTCTCTTCAAGATGATCAGTGTTAGAAATATGACCCCCGCGGGACCTTGATGACGACATCATCATATTAACATCATCATGATATTCGGAAGACAACCGGATATTTGGAAATATCCTCCTGATGTTCAAATATCAGGTTGCACTGTAGCTCCTCTATAAGATCGGGGCGATAACTGAATATGATGATGCTGCTTGAAAAGATCACCCCCCGGAGATAATGCGCGAAGCCAACAGGCGGATATCTCCTTGATATTAGCATCATCATGATGCTCGAACAAACAAACTTATATCCGGGTGATATGAAAATATCACCCCTTCCTTCGGAATATCATGATGCAGTTAGGCAGAAAGAAAAATATCACCCTGATATACGGATGACGTCAGCATCATCAGGATGAGAAACAAAGAACAAGAAGTGATACAACATCATCAGGATGATATTGACTAAGATCATCCTGACGTTCGAAATATGATGACCCTAGTGAATATCGGGTCGTACTTGAAACTCTTCAACATCATCATCAGGATGATCATAACCAAGATCACCCGATGATAGAAATATCACCCCGGCGAAATATCATGAAGGCAGAAAATATGATGACCTCCACAAGCAGCAGGATGACAACTGAAAAAATGATGATGATGACGACCCTTAGGATAAAACAAGTTAGGTCGAGCAACTCAAAGAATAAGCAACATCATCATCATGCTCGCGCAAGGTGATAAATGGAAGATCACCGGAGACTTTGAAACATCACCCTCGCAAGCAGATAAGGGCGCACTGTAGCTCGTCAGCATCATCAGGATAAAACCCGAACATCACCCGACAGCGAAATATGATGATGACGATGAGAAACCGGTCGACGAAGAACATGATGATGCTGACCCTCATGGAAACAAACATGATGATGATGACCTCCTCCTCAAGAAAATATGATGATGCAGCTGAAAAATACTGAGGAGGTCCGTTACTTAGAGCATTTTTTGGATACTTAGGGAGAGTGCCTGAATGAAAATTGCTCAGAAAACCACCAGTCAATTCAGGCGTCAACATGACTAATAAACGTTCATGCCATAGATTGGCACCATTGTTGGGGAAGTTTGAATCTTAAAATATCATGAAAGAATTTTGTATTTCAGTTAAATGAGTTTGTAGCTATATTAAATTGCTTGGATTATCAATTTGTGCCAAGAGAATACTATTATCAAATTGGTATGCGAAGATTATGCTAGAGATTTAAACATAGAAGGATATTAGAACATTGAAGAATAATGATCTATCCAAAATTTAGTCCTCTTTGAGAGGTTGTGACTCTATTTTTGAATGGTTAAAGAATTGATTTTTATTGTGCAAATTTCTTGCACAGATTTGCAAAGGGGTTAGTCAAAGGGAGAATGTGTATGAAGTATATAATATTTTCCAAGTATTATATTTTCCATCACATTCTATCTCTAATGGATGAAATCATTATGGTATAAGGTTCATTGGTGAAGTAATTTTGAGAATAAATTGTATTTCCTTGTTATGTGTGGACCCATATTGAAAAAATGGGATTAAGAGTAAGCGTTGTGCACTTGTGTGTTTTAGTAGTATGGTCATGATGTGTATGCTGGTATATTATGCATGGTAAATGAAAAGAAATAGGTTTATTCATGCCTATACATGCATATTTTATGAGGGAACATAACATTTTCATACACACATAAGCCTAGTATATCCAACAAAACATGTGAATGCCTCATGTGTTGAAATTCAATAGTAAAGAAAGCTATAGAAACAGTGGGGATAAGGGGTTGTCTTGTGTTTATTAATCTTCAAAATCTCATTAAGAGGAAAAGGTTATGAAAAATGGTAATAAGGGGAGTAGGTTTTCATTGGAAATAGATATGAAAATAAAGTGATACCATGGCCCTTCTCCCTAGACATATAGGTGTTTCTATGCATGGTATGTAACAACATAGGCAATGTCCTAGAAGAATAACTTTCTCTACTAGAAGGTACATACCACTTGATTTTGTTGGTATACCAAATTATCCACATCCCATCCCTAATGAAGTTAGATACCATTTACCCAAATTTAGTGGAAATAGGTCTAAAGCAACGAACAAACATCTTGAGGCATTCAGTGACTTAATGGAGGATTATGAAATTGTTATGAGAAAGTCGTAATGAAACTCTTTGTTTAGTCTTTAAAAGAAGATGTAAGGGATTGATTCTCTAATTTGCCAATGCTTTCTATTTCTTCATGGAAAGATTTTAAATCAATGTTTATTGATTAGTTTGGTGAAAGAGTTGATAAATCAATGTTTATTGATTAGTTTGGTGAAAGAGTTGATGTAAATTTGTTGATCAATGAACTCACCCGTATTCAGAAAGGTGAAGAAGAATTGGTCTATGTTTTCAATATGATATTTCTAAAGACTATGAGGGACATTCTAAAAAGTGTAAAGTAGTATGATTTGATGTCCTTGGTTTTATATTTAGGTGCATTTGGTTAGGAAACATGTTTCTTATTAAGAGAATAAATCTTGCAACACTTCAATTGGCATACATTATAGCAATAGGTATTGAGGATAACCTAAAATTTTCAATGATGAAAGGTGTTACATCTATAGGTGTTGACATCCTTGAAACATCTCCTTTGACTAAATATTCTATAAAAGGGAAGGAAGATGATCACCATGATAGAAACACATATGTAGTTACAATCTTGTTAAAATGGAAGTATTTGAGTAGTAAAAGACTTTAAGGAGAATATTACGAGGGGGTCTTAATTGAAGATGATGAATATGATGTACAATCATAGGTTGAAGATAGAGCATCTAAAAGTGAAACCAATGCAAAATTCAACTACAATATGGTTAAATGTGGGTCAAGTTATGAGAATAAGGTGGAAGAGGAAGGTTATAAAGAGTTTCTTATTTTAAGTGTGCCTATACACCTAAATATTATGACATTGATGCTTTGTTGCCCGAATCACAACTTGCAGCCTCTATGACTCATGAGTACAACCCTTCAAATATTCCTCTCAATGATACACATAAGCAATTAGACTTGTCTTCAGTGACCCATGATTTCAGTTTTATGATAGAGAAAATCTATAATTATATGCCTTTGTTTCATCCACATGTTTTTGATTAAAGGGGTAAAACAAGTTTTGAAGGGTGCCTTGGTTTCATCCACATGTTGGTTCACATGGAGATGTTCACTTTCAAGTATTTTCATAAATTGTCTGGAAAGCTTCCATGAACCTTATTTTTCTACTTGAAAAGTTTTTGTCGCATCCTTTAACAAACAATACACATATAGTGTTGATAATACATCTCTTATACAAGCATTATCTAGTATCAAAAAGCATGAAGGAGAATCAACATCTAATTTTTGTGCAAGGTTTATGGCCACTCTATTTGAATATGCATATATTTATTTTGTGAATCTTATGGGTTGGGTTTGAGTATGTAATACCAAAAGAATTGAAGCCTACTTGGCTTGATCATGTGTGTGACTAGGTTATGTTTCTCAAGGAAATATGGCAAGAGTATTCAATATCCATTATACCCTCAAAAGGCAATGATAGTTGAGATGGTTTGGGTGTCATAAATGAGTACAAGAAAGACACAACATGTCATGGTGAAATTAGTAAGGTAGAAGATGAAGGTGAAATCTATGGTGAAGGAAATAGAGTAGGTAATCAATTTGTGGATAGAATATGTGTTGATAGATATTATAAAGAAGAAAATCCAAATAGAAGTCATGGTGAGGAAGTTGAAATATGTGTGGTTACACCTTAGGGTAAATTTTATCAATCAGGGAGTAGATATATGCTCAAAAGTTTATTATAATGAAATAGCTCAAATGGTTAATGACAAAAAATTAATGGATGCAAATGTATAGTCAAAAGAACAAGAACTTGAATACTTACTTATTGTACTGCTAGTCTTTGATTCTTTTAAAAATTATGTTGGCACTAATCATCTTATTGTTGGAATTTGCATACATAGGATGAAATGAATAGTTGTATACTTGAAAGTGATTATGCTTGATAACAACAATGTTGTGAATATTAATTTGTAGCTTGATAATGATGCTATTGGAGATAGACGTGTAGGCATTAACATTAAGAAATGTGAACATACTTGTATGTATGATGTGATTCCTTGCTTTGTTGAATATGATGACAATGATTCTAATGGACTCTCGACTATATATGATTGCTCTCATAAATATGAGGTGGAAATTTCTGCTTCATATGAAGAGTGTATTGACATTAATGTTAATGAGGACACATGCTTTCCTGTGACTGAACAAATTTTCTTCCTTGGTAACTTTTAAAAGGATGACTTAGAGATGATAATTGTAGATGATTACAATGATGTTGAGAAATTATTTTTAAACTCATTAACTAAATATACTATTTCTAAACATGTTGATTCTGAGAAGGATTTAGATTTTTGTGTTGAGGAAGAAGAAGGAAAATTCATTCATGAATTTCTTTGCAACAATACTTATGTTACAATATATTGTTGTGAAGAACTTGAAACCAAGAGACAATCCAAAGAGTGTAGTCCTTCTCATGAAGTGTCCCACATTGAAGTATTGATTGATGGTTTGACTGATTGTTTGAATTATGCCTTTGAGTCAAAATGGAAAGATATATAAACCTATGTAGCAATGATACATGTTGGTAGCTCTATGTTCAATAACTTGATGAGTATACAAATGATAATGGAGCTATCCATCCTTTTGAAAACTATGACTTAGTTATTGATAAGGATCATGTTGTATCTAGAGCCAAGTTTTCTTTCCAAGACATTGGAACATATAATGATATGAATTAGCTACAATATTTAAATGAAATTGAATACAAATGTGATGCAATTCATATTGAAGAAGTGCTTGAGCATGAATCTTTTTAGTTTACTGTGCATGGTGATTTCCTTCTATGTGCAAAGTATAATATAGATTATGTGTATCTAGTTATGCCTCATGAATATGAAACACTTTTTAGTAACTCCTATTGCTAATTTAAAAATGAATAGTGAGCTACCCTATTATCATGATCAAGACAATTCAACTTTCAAATCCCATGTCCTTGATATATTTTAACATTATTCCTCAACCTAGAGCCAAATTATGACTTTAAGAAGCTGGACAAAGTGCATAAAAAGGGATACACATGCTTTCATTTTCCAATTTAGCTTGATTTAAACCTATGGAAATATAGAACTCTAAATATTTTGATGAAAGATATTGCAATGTAAATGGACATGATATACATGACAAATATAGTTTGGGCATGCTACATTGTGAGATGTTTCATTTGGTATTGGGTTCCAAAGTCTAGATAGGCTTGGTAATTTCTAATAGTGGTAGAGTGAGGAATATAGTGAAGTGCATCAACATAGTAGTAATTGCATAGTTACGTTATAGTAGTGTTTTTAGATCAACTATTTGGAATTCATTAGAGAATATGGTCCTTGATGAGGGGTAAATGTTGGTCATACATTTTTTTAATTAATTAGGGCCACTAAGGAATGATTGGAAAATGAAAGATTCAAAGTTTTATAGGTTGAGTAGTTTGAAAGCATTAATGCTAGCAAATTGGTCTACACTCCGAAGAATACTTTGGGGATATTTTTGTGTCTACAAGGGGCATATATCTCCAAACATGAGCCAATTTAGGCACTTGATTATGTGCCTTATATCCCAAGCATTTGACCTTTAGTTTGGTGTAGAGGTCCTTTTTTTTAACTCCAAAAGTTAGTTGCAAACTTGGTGCATTGAAATCTCTAAATTTGAAGTTGGTATCTAAGTTTTATAATTGTCTAAAGTTTTGATAATTCAAAAAGAGTCTCTAGTTTTGATTTCAATTGGAAAGCAATATTTGATCCAAAAATTGACATTCTAGTAGTTGGGAGCTCATTCCAACAATGTGGAAAAGGAAAATTTTTTTCAAATTTTACAAATGGATGGGTTTAGATAATTTATGGGGAGCTCCTAGTTTCAATGTCAAGTCCATCAGGAGAGATTTGAGGTCATGGAAGAAATTCTATTAATCATCCAAAAAAATTCCATGTTTACAAATCAATCCTTATTAAATAATCAATTATTCTAATTTTGACAAACATATAGTGATTATTGGAAATTATTAATAACTTGCAAAATTTAATGTCCCCTAGATGGAATTTGAGCATGTGGTGAGAAAATTGTCATTTTTTACATTTAATATTTTAATTACCATCATTTTAATTTTGAATGGAAAAATTAATACAATTGTTTTAATTGTTTTATTTTAATGTGGGGGCCTAAATTATTGATTGTGAGCAATATTTTAAGTACAAATTACTCAAATACATGAAAGAGCCTCATTATCAAATTTCTTTTTAAAAATAAAAATAAAACCAAGTGAAAGCTCAATACTCCTATGCAACCACACACCAAACAAAGCATTCAATAGACCTTTGAATAGTGCAAAGTTATTTGTGTGCATAGGGGGTTTGTGAAGTAAAAGGAAGCTTAACATTACCATGCTCGCCACATAGCAATGAGAAGCCCATACATTGTTGCTTGTTGTGCAATAGAAGAAGGCTTGCATAGTCTAAAGTATCGCATATATTAATGTTTTAAGACTTAGAGGGGGCGCAACAATATGTCTTTATCTTTTTCCATGCCAAAAAAGAAGGTAAGTGCTAGGTTGGAGGTTTCTCTTTCGCTTAAAAATAGCAAGGAAGCAAAAGTAATGAAGAGGAGTAGGAATGAGTTCTTGTATGTTTCTTCACCTCAACAACGGGGATGTGCATAGTTTTGTGTCTTCAATCCATTAAAACCTATAAAATCATCAACAAGTGGGGTACCATTCTCCATTTTGTTTATTTTTCAACATATGCAATAGGTTATTGAAGTGAGAGGAGGTGCCTCACTAGAATTTCTAATCCACTAAAAGTTGTAGAAGTATCCCCAAAATGGGCTTCTATTTCCATCTCTCTTCTTTTCACACTTGCTACAACAAACAAGGGTGAAGGAAGCACAACATATGAGAGTTTTAGTGTTATAAGAGTTGTAGGTTATTGAAATTAGGAAGATACCACATTGGATGATATTGTTTCAATTTAAAAACATTTCTATGTATGGCATGGAGTTTTAGAGAGGTCTATAATAGAATTTTAAATGTAAAGTGGGAAATATCAACAAGAGAAGGTATGGGATGCAAGAATGAAGAGAATAAATAACTAAAATTATATCAACTATAATGTATAAAACAATAAAACTAGAAAGATTAAATCCAACATCATCTAGAAGAAGAAAGAACAATGGACACGAACTATTTGACAAAATGTCCCTTTATAAAGCATTGCATGTAGAGTGAGATTTAAAAGAGATTTGGAGTAGAGATGTTCTTATCAATGATTAATATGTATGTGGAAGGCCTAGGTGTCTATACAGAAGGGCTTGCAACCTCTATAATATGTATATTTGTAAAAACATTTGCAGTAGAGGTAGAGCAAGTGTGTGTGCAAGTAAAATGTGAAGGTAGAACAATTCATAAGAACTATTTGATGAAATGTCTAAATAGAGTGCAAAGTGAATTTAAGAAAATGGTTTGGCATATATGGAAGGAAAGAAACTTCTAGATTTTCATACACTCCCCATCACCAGTGGACAAGGTCATTGAAAATATTGACAAAGCCATACTAGAGGTGGTAAATTCAAAGGTGAAAACCAATATCTCAACTAACACAAAATTCATAGACTAGGATAATTAGGTTTTAAAGAGATGAAAACATATACATCTTCCTACCAATCAAGGAAAGGTCTAATCCAATTCAATGAAGATTGATAGGTACCCAATCAAATGGTCTCCTCCATCTCCTCCTTTCCTTAAACTAAAATTTGATGGAGCATGTAGAGGCAACCTCAGTTTATCGAGGATAGGTTGCATCATCATAGACTACAAGAGGAATCTTTTGTGGTAGAGATGATAAAAATTATAGAGGGGACAAACAATCATGTTGAGGTATTCACCATTCTTCACACCCTCCAAATGACAATAAATAATAAAATAAGAAACTTGTCGATTGAAGAGGACTCTCTCATCATCATTAACACAATAAATAATAGACACACTCTCAGTTTAAAAATCAACTATCTCATCAAGCAGGTTACATATTTGCTAATGAAGCTTGGTTCCTTTCAAATCTCCCATTGTTAGTGGGAATCTTGTTAGAAATAAAGCATCTTAAAAATAGAAAAAACAAAAAGATAAAACAAAGAAAAAAAAAAAAAGTGTCTCAACCTTGCATGGAAATAAAAAATAAAGCAAGCCAAGAATAGAAGATTTTATGATAGGTGAAAAGTGGCTATTTTGAGAAGTATCTTTATATGGAGATAGAGATAAGTTTTTTATGAGATTTTATTAGATATTTCTAAAAAGAAATGCTTTATCTCTAGAATGCAATGTAATATATATATATATATATATATATATATATATATATATTGGTACTTTGAGATAGTCATTTTGAGAGAGGTGAGAGTTAGTTTGAAAGTTTGTATGCTGCTGAAATTCCTCTAGATTGAGTTGAGGTGAAGACTCCTATAAGAACTTGCATTGCAAGTGTGTTGTAATCTGGTTCAAGATTTTATATACATTGTGCAAGTTTTGGAGTGTGGGGTTTTTCTCCCAAAAGGGCTTTCCCCACATATATCAATGTGTTATGGTTTTATTATTATTTTGTTTATACTATTTCATGTGTTTCTTGATATCTCTGTAATATTTTATTTGAAATTTGCATAACCCTCCTCTCAAGGTTAGCGTAGGAAGCATTTCCACACACCTTTGCTTCCTTACAAGTGGTATCAGAGCCTGGCCAGTTTTGGTTCTATTTGTTGGGTACAGGGTTTTTTGAGCTAATCAAGTTTGAGTGGGAGCTTGTGTAGAGTATTTCATATTCTATATTGTAGATAGGGAACACATTTGGAAGAGTTGAGATAGAGAAGTTTTTTGGCACGAATTTTGAAAAGTGGAAGATGAAGATGGAAGATCTGTTGATTGATCAGGATCTATGGGATGTAGTGGATGAAAATGTCCAAAGGCCTATGGATCCAGCTTTGGCTGCAAAATATGATGTAATGTATAGAAAAGCTAAAAGTCTCATAAGACTATGCCTTGCAGACTCAATTCTAATAAATGTTCATGAGGAATCCACTTCAAAGAAGTTATGGAAGAAGCTGGGTGAAATATATCAAGCCAAATCTCTAGTAAATAAGATTTTCTTGAGGAAGAAGTTGTATTCCTTGAGAATGGAAGAAAGTGGACATATTTATGAGCATCTGGAAACTTTTAATATGTTGGTGACTCAGTTGACCTTAGTTGGGCTTAAGATGGATGAAGAAGAAAGGTGCCAAACTTTGTTGTGTTCGCTGCCAGACTCATGGGACAACCTAGTCATGGCCATTGGAAGCACTTCAATCACTTTGAAGATGGAGGATGCTATTGGTTCTCTACTCTCTAAAGAGATGAGAAGGAAGGCCTATTTGAGTGCCAAAGAGGCTTTGAGTGTTCAAGGAAGACCAAAAGAATGAGGTAAAGATGAAAAGTTGTGTGGCCATTCCAAGTCCATGAATAAGGGGAGATCAAAATCTCCTGGTAAGTCCAAGGCAATATGCTGGAACTGTGGCAAATCTAGACACTTCCAAAATGAATGTAAAGAAGAGAAGAAAAAGAAGCAAGATTCTAATTCTGAAGCTGAAAAGGAAGATGGAGATGCCTTTATTGCAACCTTGGCCACTCGTGCAGGTGATAATGCATGTTTGATAGACTTAGGTGCATCTTTCCACATGACTCCTAACAAAAACTAGTTTAGTAAGTATGAAAACTATGATGGTGGTAAGGTGTATTTGGGTGATAATTCTTTCCTTGACATTGTTGGACGTGGTAGTATTCATGTGAAATTTTTTGATGGTAAAGTTAAATGATTTGATGGTGTCTTGCATATCCTAGGACTAGCAAGAAATTTATTATCTGTTAGCAAGCTAATAGATGCAGGTGTGCATGTACAATTTTCTAAAGCAAGTGTGAAAATGGTGAGAGGTGCTATGGTGATAGCAAGAGGAAGTAGATTGGGTACATTGTACCAACTTGATGCATGCATGGTTGAGTGCAATAAAACTTCTGATAAAATTTAGCCAGTAACTACTTCACTAAAAAAAGAGATGGTTTCTTCTTCTGTGGATGGTCATGGCTTTTGGGTACCCAAGGGTGCTCTGTCTACTGAATCAAAGTTGCTTGCAGAGAAGACCATGTTATGGCACCAAAGGCTTGGCCACATTGGAGAGAAGGGTTTGAAAGCCCTGAAAAATAAGAACCATATTGAGGGGTTAAATGATTGCAATCTAGAATTTAATTTCTGTGAACATTATATCTATGGTAAACAAAACCACGCTCAATTTTACTTGTCTTCTCATAAGTCTTCATATATCTTAGATCTAATTCATTTGGATGTATTTGGTCTTGTTGATGTTGCTTCTATTGGTAAATTAGTTTATTATGTTACTTTGATTGATGATTTCAGTAAGAGAACATGTGTATATTTTTTAAAGAGTAAATATGAAGTTTTTAGTCATTTTAAGGAGTTCAAGGCTTTGGTAGAAACTCAGACCGGAAAGAAAATTAAATGTTTGAGGATTGACAAAGGTAGTGAGTACTGTTCTATAGATTTTGACAGATTCTATACAGATTGTAGGATTAAAAGACAAAAGACAACTTTGTATTCTCCGTAGTAGAATGGAGTTGCAGAAAAAATGAACAGAACATTGATGGAGAAGGCTAGGAGCATGTTGAGTGGAGTTGGTCTAGAACAAAAGTTTTGGGTTGAAGCTATTGCCACTGCTTGTTATTCGATCAATAGATCTCCTACATTAGCACTTGTTGATAAAATGTCAATGGAGGCATGGTCGGGGAAAAAGCCTTCACTTAGACATCTGAGAGTTTTTGGTTGTGAGGCATATGCACATGTGCCTAAGGAGAAAAGAACAAAGTTTGATTCTAAGGCTGTCAAATGTATCTTCATTGGTTACAGTTATGGTGTGAAAGGATACAAGCTTTGGGACCCTGTTGCACAGAAGGTAATTTATTCCAGAAGTGTTATTTTTAGAGAGACTAAATCTTCTCTTGTTACTTTTCAGCCAAAATAGCATAAAGAAATTAAACAGGAAAAGGATGTGATTCAACTTTCTTCTACCCCTGAGAAAGCTGAATCAATGCCCCAAGATAGACAAGAAGTTGAGGAGAGCTCATCAAGCTCTAAATCTTCAGAAGAGGAAGAAGAGGAGGCAGTGGAAGAACCTCCACCTCAACTTGTTCAAAGGTCTACAAGGCATAAGCAACCACCTGAAAGGTATGGGTATTCACCTGATGATTGGAAGTGCATATTTGCTTTGAGTACTAACATTGATGAACCGAGATCTATGCAAGAGGCTTTGGGTATGAATGATGCAGAGTCCTATAAAATAGCCATAGATGAAGAGATGGCAGCCCTTCAAAGAAATGATACATGGGACTTAGTACCATTGCCTAAAGGACAAAAACTTGTTGGATGTAAATGGGTGTTTAAGAAAAAGATTGGTTCAGATGGAAATGTTGAAAAGTATAAGGCACGGTTGGTTGTGAAGGGATACTCTCAGGTTGAGGGTATTGATTACAGTGAGATCTTTTCTCCAGATGCTAGAATGACATCCATTCGGTTTTCATTATCTATTGCAGTAGCTTATGACCTAGAGGTCGAACAAATGGATGTGGAAACTACTTTCCTTCATGGTGATTTGGAGGAAGAAACCTATATGACACAGTCAGAGCACTACGTGGTGAAAGGTAAAAGTAAGTTGGTTTGTAAGTTAAAGAAATATTTGTATGGCCTTAAACAAAGTCCTAGGATGTGGTACCAGAAGTTTGATACATATGTGTTGAGTTTTGGATTTGTGCGGTCTAAACCTGATCACTGTGTATATTTTAAATCTGATGGCGATCATTTCTTGGTAATTGCTTTATATGTTGATGACATGTTGTTTATTGGGAAAGGCAAAAGTTTGATTGTAGAATTAAAATCTCATCTCTATGCGAAATTTGAAATGAAAGATCTTGGTGCAACAAAACACATACTTGGGATGGAGATCCGAAGAGATCGTGAGAATAGAAAGCTATGGCTTGGCCAGAGTAAGTATGTTTGTTCAGTTTTGCAAAGGTTTAACATGCAGGATTGTAAACCACTTTGTGTTCTTGTTACATTGGGAACAAAGCTCTCTATTTCACAATGTCCTACATCCCTATCAGAGATGGAAGACATGAGCAGAGTGCCTTACTAGAGTGCAATTGGAAGAATAATATATGCTATGGTCTGTACAAGGCTAGACATTGCCCACGTAGTGGGAGTTCTTTCTCATTTTATGTCTAATCCTGGAAGAGTGAATTGGGATGCAGTTAAGAGGGTATTTAGATATATGCGGGGTACAATAGAGTAGTCTATATGTTTTCATGGTACAAAAAATCAACATTCCTTGAGTATTCGTGGTTTTGTGGATTCAAACTGGGCTAGTGATGTTGATAGCAAAAGGTCTACCAGTGCATATGTATTTATTCTTAATAGTGGTGCAATCAGTTGGATGAGAAAGCGACAGGTTGTGGTCACTTTGTCCACTACATAGGCAGAGTATATGGCAGCTACTCATGCATGTAAAGAAGCCATTTGGTTGAAGCATTTGTGTTCAGATATTGGGTTGAAACATAGTGCAATTATAGTTTATTGTGATAGTTAGAGTGCAATCTACCTTGTGAAGAACTTGACTTTTCATGCCAAGACCAAACACATTGATGTTTAGTATCACTTTGTGAGAGATATGGTCGAGGATGGCAGAGTGAAGTTAGAAAAGGTAGAGACTATGGCGAATATTGTAGATGCATTAACAAAGCCCGTGAGCACAGTGAAGTTCAAATGGTGTTTCGAATTAATGGGCCTTTTGGCCCCCAACAATTAACTACCTATTTTCTATTGGCTTATGTGAGGTGTTCGACAAGTGGGAGAATGTTAGAAATAAACCATTTTAAAAATATAAAAAATAAAAAGATAAAACAAAGAAAAAAGAAAGAAAGTGTCTCAACCTTGCATGGAAATAAAAAATAAAGAAAGCCAAGAATAGAAGATTTTATGATAAGTGAAAAGTGGCTATTTTGAGAAGTATATTTATATGGAGATAGAGATAAGTATTTTATAAGATTTTATTAGATATTTCTAAAAAGAAATGCTTTATCTCTAGAAGGTTCTCATATGCAATGTAATATATATATATTGGTACTTTGAGATAGTCATTTTGAGAGAGCTGAGAGTTAGTTTGCAAGTCTATATGCTGCCGAAATGCTTCCGAAATTCCTCTGGATTGAGTTGAGGTGAAGATTCCTGTAAGAACTTGCATTGCAAGTGTGTTGTAATCTGGTTTAAAATTTGATAATACATTGTGCAGGTTTTGGAGTATGGGGTTTTTCTCCTGAAAGGGTTTTCCCCACATATATCACTGTGTTATGGTTTTATTGTTATTCTATTTATGCTATTTCATAGGTTTCTTGATATCTCTGTAATATTTTATTTGAAATTTGCATAACCCTCCTCTCAAGGTTAGTGTAGGAATGTTTCCGCACACCTTTACTTCCTTACAAAGCCAACCAGGTAGCCGATTGTCTTGCTAACATGGCAATTGACCAGACTATTTCTAATGAAGTGTATTATCCATGTCACTGAAGTCTCCTTGCCCAATCAATTAACTTAAGTGAGTCAGATAAACTGTATTGCAGTCAGTAGTCACCTCAAGAGTGCACATGATGGAAAACATTTAATACATCCTATCCTTGATCTTCTCGGCGTTTTAAAAATGGATTTCCTTGTTCTTTCAGGTGATCCATTGCTTGGATTTGGAAAAATACATATTTGTTTCCTGGTCTGTTGAGGATTTAATAACTCTTAACATGGCTGGAAAGGACAACGAACTCATGCCTTTTACTCTTCCTTGACACTTCATTTAGTTTTAGTGACCGATGTGTGAAATTCTTTTCAAATGGTAACCAATTGAAGTTCTCCCAACGGCCCTTTTATCTACCACCATTTCGTAGATGCTTCTGTGCTTCACAATTCTAGACGGAGGATGTCGTACTGAAGTAAACAAAGAATACATTGATTTCCTTTTGCTCATATTAATGGGGATAGATTGTTATGTTTAGATCGATGGATTGTTTGTCCTAACATCGCGTCAACTAACTTACACCGATGCCATCTCCCCTTCCACTCCAAGGAGTACTAATATAAGTGATTATTTGTTTATATGATGACCTTTCATTTGTAATTGACCATCCTTCTGTCTTTCTTTGCTTCATCTCTGCAAATTCTAACGGCCGCTTGGATCAGGAATGATAGGATTTTCCTCCCTCCCTTGATCGGGGAACCAATTTATCACGGGGTTTGAACACTGTCAATATCAGGGATATATCTTGGATATGGGTTGTGACAATGTGGAGTTTGCCGCTCAGTGCATCCTTGGTTAATATCTCTTTCAACCTGCAAAAAGACAAGTAAAGGGGTCATAAATAGCTACTACGTTGATCTCAAACATAATGGATATCATCCAAGACCATGAGTATGTGCAGTCCACTGGGTTTGGTTTGGTGCATACTTCCTTCTCCAACATTGACAGATGGAGGGCATCCCTTGGTGGATATGATATCCAATCTAGTGAGGCCCTAGTGGGAGGTATTTTTCAGTTGGGACCTTCTATGATCTTCCCACCATGCCGCCTGCATATACAATGTCATGCAACATGGTCTCCAGGGTGACTGTATTAACCTCCTCAATCGATCTATCAATGCCCACAGGTTCCAATTGTCAGCTAGTATCACTGACAGGGCCAATGAGGTCTTTAATGTTGTTCATTTCCTCTGCCACCATGCTCCTGATCTAGCTTTGGGCACACTAGCCTTTTCCCTCCCCTTTGCCCTTGCTCCACCTAAAGACAATCACGACTCTAACTTGGATTAGTCCACCTACCTACTTGTTGCTGTCCTCAGCTTGATCGATCTGGTCCATTTTTTGATAGTTTTCTTTTTGGTCCCCTTTCGTATCTGGTCCTCAATCCAGATTTTGATTGTATTTACTTGTTGGGGCCTTTGTGCCTAGTGATAGGCCAACGGCTTTGTATTTTTTTGTTATTATTAATATATTATAGGTGCTTCGTCATCTTTCTTCAAAAAATATATCCTAGCTTATTATTATCTTATAATGATGTACCTACAAATAATCACACATATTAGGATTAACACAAGCAAAAAAAATCTTATTGCATAGTGAACAATTGAGTTCATATGGCTATTGATTACTATTGTTTGTTAGTTTTTTTTTTTTTTCTAAAAGTGTTTTCCAAGGAAGATAATTGTATTGTATTGTATTGTGAGTGTGTTATTATTTTCTTTCCATTACATAAGTTTATTGGTACTATTTCTCTTTAGTGTCACCATATTTTGATGACTTGATTTCGTAGTTTCTATTTTCGATTACATTCTTTCTTACAACACTCTACTCTCATTAAATATTAGATCTCTTAATATAAATAATCTTCCCAATCTTGGAATCCAAAAATTGTATAATTTACTCTTTCTAGAGTAACCAACAAAATGAATTCTTTAATTTTTGCATCAATCTTCTATTAAAAATATATTAATATATATACATACCAATCAACCAAAAATAGTGAAATGTCCTACTTTGTGTATTTTACTGAAGTATACTTCTTTTAATCTATAATTTTTCATTGCTACTATAGTGTTGTGATTAAGAATATAGACAACTATGTATCTATTTCTTCTTCCTTAAACTTGTTGAACCCATATAGTTTCGTCATAACATGGACCTTTATATTTATATAAGTGTTATTATTTTTCCTAAGCAATTTGTTATTTCATATAGTATGTATGTTGTGGTAAGTTGTATTTTGATTGCACTATCAAGAAAATATAAATTTTTATTTTTTAAGTAAACTCATCTTTATGACCACTACTTAATATTTTAATAAATGACTACTTTCCTTTTCAATCAAATGCTTCACTTTTATTTTTTAAGAAATAGAACAAGCCATTCAAGAATATTCACATATAAATGTTAATAAATAAAAATATTTACAAATATTTGGTATTTGCATGAGACCAAAATATCTAAATGAGTTGACTATAGTTGTTGTGAAATTTGCCATGACTTACCTATAAGAAATAGAAATAGAAATAGAAATATATATATATATATATATATATATATATATATATATATATATATATATATATATATATATATATATATATATATATAATCAAAGACATTTGCATCCTTTTCTTCAATATTAGGACATGCTTAAACCATTGAATTCTAGTGTAAAAAAATTATTCTATTGAAATTTAAATGAGCATTGCACCTCGACCACACTGAATCATTATCTCTAACAATTTTTTAGAATCAAGTAAAATTTGTTGGATATATTTATATTGGAGACATTGTATTTATTATCATAGGAACATTTTCCAATAACTTTCAAACTTTTTTTAAATTAGAAAGTTGAAAATCTTCATTACCAAACAATATGTACTATATATTTTTTCTCAATGAGTTGACCTACACTCAAAAGATGGTTCTTAAGAATAGATACCAACAAAGTGTATTCAATATTTTTTACCTTCCTTACTAAATGTGTAAATATAATATACGTTTTCCAAGAACATATATTATTTTATCATTACCAAATATCTACTAGTATATTTATATTTAAAAAAATATATCTATAGTACGCCGAGAGATATCTTCCAATTTGTTGGCATTTATAAATTACTTGCAGTTAGAATATTTGATATGCTCACATGAGTTAATTTAAAGAGACTATGCTATAAGAATTTTCATATTCTTCAAACATAATAAAGATTTCATTCCATAACTACCCAAGTTTTTCTATTTTTCTATCCATTTGGCTTCCACAAATTTATTTATCTTTTGTTTAACGTGATAAAGATTTCATTCCATAACTACCCAAGTTTTTCTATTTTTCTATCCATTTGGTTTCCACAAATTTATTTATTTACACATTTTATGAATTTTGTTTACATGGAATTTGAATCTTAATTGTTTAAGGGAATCTGAATCTTTCAGCCCTTGCTGTGAGTGTAGAATGCCTCTCGGCATAATTATATTATACTATATCAGCAATTTTCACAAATAAATTCTTGTTCTCTTAATATCATTGGAGAAGCTAGAATCAAAGAGCAAGACACCATCCTTGAAATTATTCTCCATATAAAAAGAAGTATTATATTCAGTATTCTCTCCTTCACTAGGGGTAAGATTTCCCATTTTGTTTTCCTTGTGTTTATGCTCGATCCTACAACCCCTCTTAAAATTACCATATAATTATAATAATGACATTGATTATCATTTTTTGTTTACATTGCCATGTCTATCCTCTTCCTCTTTGTCTTTCTCTTGAATAAGTTGATGACTCCTACTTTTCTTATGGGCATTTTTAATGATTTTTTTTCCTTCCCCAACTGCAGTCTTTGTTCCAAAGATTGTTCTAATTTTTTTTTATAGTTTTAGTCAATCTACTTCATGGGATAATAATGATCCTTTGAGATAATATAAGTTTAGGTTTTTAGACCCTTGATTTCCTTTATTATAGTACTAAGTTCCATTTCAATGGTAAAGATCTATATATTTTTTCCACAAGTTACTTGATCAACAATGGTTTCTCCATGGTTAAACAACCCTATTAGCAATGTCTTGCATTAATATATAAAAATCAATTATATTTTCATTTTTTTTCACTTGATTCTTATTTTTTTCAAAATTTTTATGAATGAATCACTTTAACATTATATGTGTCTTGATAAGTAGACTAGAATGTGTCTTGTTGGTCCATTGCCTCAATTTGCATTTGTAATACAATCAATGTTGTACTACTTCCATGTTTGCCCCATTATGAATAATAAATCTAAGATTTATTTTAATAGTACCCATTTAAATGTGGTGCTTTGTGTTGTGTATCATGTTCAAGGTTGCTATTTGCATTGTGGCATGAAGTTCCATTTTTGTAGTTCAAGGCCTTGTTTGCATGTCTTAAGTCTATGTTATAATGGGGTAAAGTTGTAGGTTTAATTTTTATTTTATAATTTACATGTTAGAAACAATAGTGTATGCTCCACACCCCACATCTTACCAATGCTTTGGTCAATAAACTCATTTCTCAAGCTTGTGATTTAGTAACTTACCTCTCTCCCTCATCAATAACAAAATTCCTATTATGTGTAGGTCACAAAGTGAATTTTCTCTTTACAGTTTGCATATTCCAAACTACAAGTTATACTTCACACCCACACCCCACTGTGCTACACCCTTAATATTGGTGTACAAAGGGTTATGAATAGTCAGCTTGTGGCTATCTTAACTCTTAATCAAGTTATGTTATCATTATTATATTATTATTTAGTTAGATAGGTCAGATTAGGTGTTATATAGGGGTGTGTCTATCCATCCTAAGAATAATTAGGTATATATAGGAGGATGTGAGTCTTATTTCATCATCATATTGTGAAGTGTGTTCTCATTGGAGATATTTGGAGGTTGTTCCATTCTTATTTATTATCAAGTATTTTTAGAATATTTCATATCATCTTCTTGTTGGAAACAATGCAGGTAACTGAGAGGGGGGGTGAATTAGTTACCTTAAATATCTTAACTTTCTTTTCTTCTTTAACAATAGTGCAGCATCAAAACATACAAGCATACATAATCATGAGAGAAGAAATAAAATCAACACATAACACAAGGATTTTTATGTGGAAAACCCTATTAAGGGAAAAACCACAGGGTGACTAACCCAAGATTGTATTCTCTGTTAAAAGAATAAGAAGTACAAAATGGCACTTGCCAATTAGAGCTCACTGCCTGAGCACACTACTCACAAAAGGCACACTGCCTACAAGAGACTCACTATCTACAAATTTTATAGAAGGTAACCAGATGTTTGAACTGAAGAGAGGCATCCACATATGCTGAGGTTTAGTTTTGGTTGGGCTCAATATACTGATCTAATGCACTTCATTCTTTCTCTGCTTTAGTGCTTCTATTCTGTCACATACCGGACTTGTATTGCTACTTCCACACTTCTTTCTGCCTTTTCTCAGACACTATGTCATCACACACACCTTGATACCAAAATCTATCTAGTATATATATCCGCATCAAGGATTTCAACATCTTTCTAGTCAGCAACCGGAATACTGAAGATATTTACAAAACACTGATCTGTCAGCTGAATCCATGCTTAATATGTGATGCATATCAAAGACATAGACATAGAAGTCATCAATCATGTCAGCCAACCATGCATGATCCCTCAAATAGCTTGATCACCATCAATTTCTCATCTGGATTAAAATCTGATGCTCTGCTGGTCAGTTCTTCCTCAGTCTACTCTGCCTATCAGAAACCCAACACTTAGATGTTCATATTTTTTCAATCATTCATCACCGGAGGCTCAATCTCTGGAATGTAGTAATCATGATACTCTTCTTGAATTTTCCAAGTCTACAACTTGTTGAGTTACATCATCTAAGAGATCTGGATCTGATTGTCAAACCTTGCTGCATGCTTTGTTCTTGCTCACCAGACTAAAACACTCTTCAATATGACTTCCAGTATAGACATACTATGTGCTACAGATGTGTGGGATAGACTTTTTTTCCATAAATGACAACACTCATGAAGCCACATGGTGTCTCTTGCCAACAATCTCTGATGTATCACACAGCATACACTCAATAGAATTGTGCCCTTAAACATATGAGAGCCAAAGATTTGGAAGCGGGAACATAAAAAAACTTCTATTCATCAACTCTGCTGCTACAATGAGAGAAAACTCTCTTATATCCAAGAAAACAAAAAAAATAGAAAATTACATTTTTTGGTAGATTTTGACAATTGTCAAATTTTGTCATTTTAGGTAATTTTACAATCATATCTTGAGAATCCTATTTTTTTCCAAAAGCTTCCTAAAACTAAGGTAGGATGAAAGGACAAATAATATTCCAAATTCAAAACATGAGTTTTGAGTTATTACAAAAGCAACTTTTTTAAAAATCTAGAAAAAAACACTAAATTGCCATTTTGAGGGCCAAGATGAAAGTTTCAAGCCCCGAAAAAGTGCCAAGATAGGGTCCAACTTGCTAGGGCAGGTTGGGAAACCATTGGCCACCTCATAACGCATCCACTTGTAAAATTTTGTAGAAAACCCACATCCGAGTCAAAAGTTATGACCTTCGAAAGTCCCTGCATCATTCTCCTCTGGTTGAAAAGAACACAGCTCCTGCAAGTGAGTGTCTTCGAACTGCTGCCACTTGACTGGATCCAACCGTTGCACTTCCCACTCTGTAATCCACGTGCTATCTGTTGTTGGCAATCCTTCCCATTGTACTAAATACTTGTTGTACTGCCCTTGCCAAGTGTAGATAGTTTTCTTATCAAGAACCTGTGCAATCTTTTCCTTCTTCTTATGGGGAATGTGGTGGTGCCATGCCACTTCTAGTTGACTATCTTTAGTATAATCCTCACCATGGAATGCATATAAATCAAAAACATTAAACACATGAGAAATATTGAGATCATCTGGTAAACTGACCTCATATGCATTATCATTGATCTTTGTAATTTTGCAAGGACCAATTTTCCTATACTTCAACTTGTGGTATGTTCCAGTAGGAAACCACTCTTTTCTCAAATATACCATCACTAAGTCACCTTCATTGAATGTCTGATGTCACCTACTAGCATCCATTGTATTCTTGTACCTCTCATTACTATCTTGTAACTTCTGTCTCACTTTGTTTTGCAACTGTTGAAGGTGTTCTGCAAATGCTTCCTCATCATCACTGATCCTATCTTTCATTGGTATCTGTACCAAATCTAAAACACCCTGAGGATTCCTGCCATACACAATCTGGAAAGGGGACTTTCATGTTGATCTGTTAACATAACTATTATAGGCAAATTTGGCCTGGGGTAATGCCAAATCCAATTGTTTTGGCTTTTCTCCAATAATACACCTCAGCAAATTTCCCAGACTCCGATTGACCACCTCTATTTGCCCATCCATTTTGAGGATGATAGGCACTACTAAACTGTAACTTGGTCCCCATCTTCTTCCATAAAGTCCTCCAGAAATGACTAAGGAATTTGATATCCCTATCAGAGGTAATAGTCTTTGGAACACCATGCAGTCGAACAACTTCTAAAAAAAATAACTCTGCTACCCTCGTTGCATCATTAGTTTTCTTATAGGCAATAAAATGAACCATCTTGGAGAACCTATCAACAACTACAAAAATGGAGTCATTACCTCATGAGTATGTAGAAGTCCCAACACAAAGTCCATGCTCAAATTTGTCCATGGTGCAGCTAGTACTGGTAATGGCATATACAACCCTATATTCTTTGAATGTCCCTTAGCCACTTGGCAGATTCTACACCTTGTTACATACTTAGTTATATCCCTTTTCATCTCTGGCCATTAATATTTATCTTCTATCAAGGCTATTGTCTTATCCTTGCCAAAATGTATAGCCAACCCACTACTATGAAATTCTCTAATAATGTTTTCCCTCATAGAGCCAGCTGGTATGCATAGTTGTTTTCCTTTAAATAGATACCCATCTTGCATAAAATATTCATCCCTAAAGTGATCCAAGTTACTAGATGTTGGTGCCATCAATTGTTCCACAATCTCCCAAAAATCATCATCAGACTCATACAAATTTTTGATGGCATCAAAACCAATCACCTTAGTTTCCATTGTGGTCAAAAGTACAACACACCTACTTAACACATCTGCAACCTGATTTTGTTTTCCAGACTTATGCTTCAACACAAAATTGTAACCCTACAAGAAAGAGACCCACTTAGCATGCCTACTATTCAACTTTTTCTGTGTGTTCAAGTATCTCAGTGCAATATGATCTATAAACAATACAAACTCCTGGGGAACTAGATAATGTCTCCAATGCCTCAATGCTTGAACAATTGCATAAAATTCTAAATCATAAGTAGAATAATTCTTTCTCACTTCATTTAGCTTTTCACTAAAGAAAGCTATAGGTTTTCTAGCTTGGCTAAGCACAACACCTATTCCCACATGGAAGGCATCACATTCTACTTCAAATACCTTATCAAAATTTGGCAATGCAAGTATAGGTGCTTCTGTTACCTTTTTCTTCAAGTACTTAAAGCTCTCTTCAACATCCTTGGTCCATACAAACTCCCTTCCTTTGGTGCAATCTGTTATAGGAGCTACAATACTACTAAAATTTTGAATAAACTTTTGATAGAAAGTGGCCAAGCCATGAAAACTTTTTACCTCTATGGTGCTACTTGGACTAGGCTATTCTAGAATTGCCCTGACCTTTTCTGGATCCATTCTGACACCATCTTTAGAAATGACAAAGCCTAAAAAAACCAAACTGTCCTGCATGAACCTACACTTCTTCAAATTGGCATAGAGCTTCTCCTTCCTTAACACACAAAAGATGATCCTCAAGTGTTGTAGGTGCTCTTCTTTGCTATTACTAAATACCAAAATATCATCAAAATAAACTACCACAAACTTACCAATGTAAGGGTGTAGTATAGTGTTCATCAATCTCATAAATGTGCTAGGTGCATTTGATAACCTGAATGGCATAACCATCCACTCATATAATCCGTCTCCAGTCTTAAAGGTTGTCTTCCACTCATCCCCTTCTTGAATACAGATTTGGTGGTAGCCACTTCGTAGGTCAATCTTGCTAAAATATTTGGCCCCTACAAGGACATCCATCATGTCCTCCATACGAGGTATAGGAAACTGATACTTGATGGTAATCTTATTAATTGCTCTACTATCAGTGCACATCCTCCATGTTCCATCTTTTTTTTGGTGTCAACAATGCAGATACAGCACATGGGCTCATGCTCTCTCTACCACACCTTTACTTATGAGTTCTGTTACTTGCTTATTCATCTCTACATGTTGTGTTGGATTCATCCTATAAGCTACTTGGTTGGGTAGAGTTGCTCCTAGAATCAAATCAATAAGATGCTGAATATCTCTCTTTGGCGGTAGACCATCAAGCAATTCATTAGGCAAAACATCAACAAATTCTTTCAATAGCTCTGCTACTTCTGGGGGAACTAAAATGTCTTCCTCTTCACCTTTTTTCACTACTAATGCATAGCAACACCCTACCACCTTCATTTCTTTAACAAGATCTCTTTCAGACAACATGATCTCACCTTTTCCTTTATCCTTGAGAGGCAATAAAATCACCTTAGAGCCATCTTTCCAAAAGGTGTATGTGCTCTTCTCTCCATCATGCATAACTTTTCTATCATACTACCATGGCCTTCCCAATAACACATGACAAGCATCCATTGGGACAACATCACACCATATCTCATCTTGATAGATCTTCCCTATGCTAAACTTAATTAGGCATCTTTTCTTGACAGTGACTTCATTTCCCTTTTTAAACCATGCAATGTAGTACGGATGAGGATGTTTTTCACAGTGTAAATTCAATTTTTCTACCATTTTTTTAGAAACCATATTTTTGCAACTACCTCCATCAACAATAACTTGACATACCTTGCCCCACTTGAAGTGCATCTAGTTCTGAAGATATTGGTTTGAAGCCATGAACCATCAGAGCTTTTGGCATGTGTTTTCTCCTTCTCTAGAATCACCATTGCTCTTCTCATCATGAGACTTTCTCCCACATCTGGTGGAACCTCTAGTTCCATCCCTTCCACTTCATGTTGCGTTTGAATCAGGTTCACCCTAGGTTGTCCTCTTTGATTTCTTTCTTGCATGTTATAATTTGAGCATTCAAATGCCCTATGACCTTCTTCTCCACATCTGAAACAAGTGAAAGGCCTTCTTTGGTTTTCCCATCCTCTACCGCTACCATAACCTCTACCTCTTTGAAATCCCCTTCCTCGTTCTTGATTTGGAGGATCTTGTCGAGTGTCTACTTGTTTTTCCAATCCATAGGATGACTCTCTCCTACCATAATATGAACCTCCTTGAAATGGGGTTGATGTACCCCTTCTTCCTCCTCTATTCCTCTGATGGTACTGTCTATTTTATTTTTCTTCAACCTTTAGAGCCAATTGGTAAGCCTCTTCCATACTATTGAGTCGATGCATGCTCAATTCATCTTGAATAGAAATTTTTAGGTCATTCACATATCTAGCAGCCATATGTTCATCAGTTTATTGATGCTCTATACATATAGATAGCGTATAAAACTCATTTGTATAATCTTGTACAGAAGAGAGGTTTTGCTTTAAATTTTGAAACCTATGAAAAAGGGTTTGCGCATAATCTATGGGCAAAATTTTTTCTCTCAACTTTTTCTCCATTTTATTCCATGTCCTGATCTTATCCTTGCCTTTCCTTGTTCATTCCTTTTGAAGATGATCCCACCAAATCATTGCATGACCCTTTAATTTGGTGCATGTGAATTTTACCTTCTTCTCCTCTATCATGGATTTCCATTCAAAAAAATTTCTCATGTCATTCAACCATTCTATCAACTCCTCTAGTTTAAGACTACCTATATAATCTGAAACATCTACCTTGATCCCTTGATTTTTCCCTTCTAAGGCCCTGAGCATCATCTCTTCAAAACTCATGCCTTCTAATTCTTGTTCTTCATGTTCTATATCTTGATTTGCACCTCCTCGACCTATCTCTTCATCAGATTCATCTCCTCCTCTACCCAGTCTTTGGTTTTCCATCCGTGTTGTAAGTTCTACTATTTACCTTTGTAGATTTTGCATTTCTCTATGCATTTGTGCAAGACCAACTCTTCATCTTCCTCTCCCAACCATCTTCCTGCTCTGATACTAGATGATGTAGCACACAACATACACTCAATAGAATTGTGCCATTAAACATATGAGAGCCAAAGATTTGGAAGATGGAACATAAAAAAACTTCTATTCATCAACTCTACTGCTACAATGAGAGAAAACTCTCTTATATCCAAGAAAACAAAAAAATAGAAAATTACTTTTTTTGGCAGATTTCGACAATTGTCAGAGTTTGCTATTTTAGGTAATTTTACAATCATATCTTGAGAATCCTATATTTTCCTAAAAGCTTCCTAAAACTAAGGTAGGATGAAAGGACAACTAATATTCTAAATTCGAAACATGAGTTTTGAGTTATTCCAAAAGCAACTTTTTAAAAATCTAGAAAAAAATACTAAATTGCCATTTTGAGGGCCAAGATGAAAGTTTCAAGCCCCGAAAAAGTGCCAAGACGGAGTCCAACCCACTAGGGCGGTTGGGAAACCACTGGCCACCTCATAACGCATCGACTTGTAAAATTTCGTAGAAAACCCATATCTAAGTCAAAAGTTATGACCTTTGGAAGTCCCTGCATCATTCTCCCCCGTTGGCATTGATGGCAATGCTTAGTGAAAAATGACTAAGTGTCGTAGCAAACTCCCCCTTGGCTGATGCTCTATCTTGTGTACTATTTTACTGGAGCTCTCCCTTAGCTAGATTCCACATTTTTCACTACTCCTCACTCCCCCTTTGACATCAATGGCAAAGGGTGGAATTTGTACACCAAAATTTACAAAAATTAACCTATACATAGCTGCATAAGTATATATACATGTTATACTTACATATACTTAAGTATATCCACAAAGGTGGTCTTCAACTGTACAAATTTTGTTGCCCAACTCTGCTTCATCCTATCCAAAATTGAAATGTGACCACTCAACAAAAATGCATAGGCTTCAGCCCTTCTTAAGTTTATCGGATCACTAGTCTGGGCTGTGGTCTGAGCATCAGTTAAGGCCTCATGCATGGCCTCTAACATAGGGATAATTATCTTATTTTATTCTTCCTCTCCTTTTCAAGCCACTTTGTTTTATTTATAATGGCAATAGCCTGGCACTCTTGATTCATTATGGATGTGGTGAGAGGATCAAAATTCTGAGATAAACTTGATAGTTTATCTTTTTGTTCTTTCACTTTCTTTTCAATATCTTTTGTCACTTTAGACTAGGATAGACAAAATTTATACATTTCTCCACCATCTTTAAGAGCATTTTCTATGCTCTTTATCCCAATATCCAGGGTCCTCCTGTCATTGGCTATGAGTCCCTGTACTTCAGTGAATCTCTTTCCCAAAAATTCTTTCTAGACTTTCTCTTCTGCTGATTTCTCCAAAGAATCAAAATGGGTGCTAATAGAGTTAACTAGAGATTTCAAGTTACCAGATGGAGAGGCCGAAGGATCCTTTTGGAAGGATAGCATGATCTTCTCCAGCATCCCAGATGCAATCTCTATCAGCTCACAATCTTCCATGTGAGACTTCAGAAGCTTCTCTTTTGCTTTAGCTTGGGCAAAAGATGCTATCTTCATTGTCTGGACCGGAGAGATGAAATCAAAATTTAGTGGTATTTGAAATAATTTTAGTTTATCTATCTATCATTTCTTTGTTCAAGAAGCTCTTTACTGCCTCTGCAGTGTCTCTTGTTGGAGACTGATTCTTCTTTCCTTTTGCAACCTCAGAACTGTCATCAGGGGACTTCTCTATTTAATCTTCTTCTCTTCCTTTACCTCCTCTTCTTGACTCAATTTCTCCTCTTCTCTTCCTTCTCCTTTAGTACTTAAGTCTACAAGGGGATCTGGAGGAGAGATGTTAACTTCTTCATGGACTTCCTCTTCTGGAACAAAGGAATCCAAGTCCTTAGATTTCTCCTCATCTATTTCTTTTGGCTCTTCTACATTTTTCTCAGTGGATTCTTCTTTTGATGTATTTAATCCTTCAACATCCATGGTAGAAAGTTCTTCATCTATTTCTTCTATAACAAGAAGATTCAATCTCTTGAAGGCATTCCAGAGGATGTCCTCTATTTCTTTTGCCACCTGATCAATATCTCCAAGCATAAGTTTGTTCATTCTTGCTTTGCTCTAGAACTTATCCTTGCAGTCCTTAAAGATCATGGTCATTTGTTTTGGAGTGATGGAAGGATAGAGCTGAATTGCAATCTGTTCCTAGATCTCTAAATCATTTTCCTTAGCATTCTCTTTTCTGAGTTCAAGTACCTTCTCTAGACTTTTGGGAATTAGAGAAATGATTTCAATGAATGCTTTATCATAAATGTTTAGGTACCTGACTGTAGCATCTTCCAAGATCCATTTGTCAGTGTCACTATACTCATCATAAAATTATGTCATTGGTTGCAAATTCCCATCCATAGTGACTGCCTTGATGACATCATCAATAGAGAGAGTAGGCCTTTCAACAAATTCTTTTGCCTCTTCTTTGTTTTTACAGGCAGAGGATTCCCTGAAAGGTTTCTTCTTCTTCTTCGTTTTCTTAACTTCCCCATCAGACTCTATTTCTTCATCATCCTTTTGGCTTATGTATGACCTTGTGGCCTTTGTTTTTGTTCTCTTTTCTCCCTTTCCGGATGTCTTGGCTTCCGATTTGAGGCTCTTGAGTTCTTAGAGGTGGCAGGTGTAGTGCTCTTGGAGGATCTAGTCCAGGAGGAGGCTTGCACCAGAACACTTTCTTTTTCTGCTTCTTGTCTCTCTTTCTTAGCTCTTTCTATTTTCTCTCTGTTTGCATCAACTACCTCTTTTGATATGCCATATCTTTTGGAAATTTCCTCTACTTCCTTTCCAACTTTCCTTTTTATTTCTGGTTATCTCAGTTCAACATGTATCTTTACACTTATTTCTTCAAAAGTTCCAAATCTTTCTGCCTCAGGGTCCTTTGGCTGACTTAGTAGGTGTTGAACATGTAGCTCCAGAATTTTTTCATCTACTTCGTAGCCTATTGGCATTATCCATATTGTTCTGGGCTCAACTACCTCCATTAGGCATTGATCAGTGTCTACCATAAAACACACTGTATCCTTGTATTTTTCAACTATAGATTGAGGGATTCTTTCTCCAGCCTGCATCATACTTTGGAAGTTCTTAAAGTATTCCCAGAGTGTTGTACTTTGAGCCAAGGCATCACCAAGCCCATACATGTAGTCTCTGATTTGCATGGCAACCGGTCTGTCATTTTGCCATACCCAACCACTTGATCTAGGTAGCTCATTCATATAGTAAAAGAATAGACATAGTATTTAGCCACCATACTTGAATGAGTTCTTCTTGTCCTTCTTGATCTTCTACAAGTTTTATAATAGTTGGTTCAGGAGAAGGTTGCATAGATCATAATCTACATTTTCCCTTAGCATCTGATATGCAGTATATATTGCAGTTCCATACATAGAATTCTCTCGGCTGGAATGATAGATTTTATAACCAATTATCATAGAGGCAAATTTGATATCTGGATCTGTGATATCTTCTATTGTCATTGCTCTTTTTTCAAACTTTGATCTGGTAGCTTCACTTACTGTCTAGTTCTTGACAGATTTGAGTACAGGCAACCCACCAGATGAGTGCAATCTGGTTACTGTCCTAATGGCATCTTTTGTTATCTTGAAGGGCTTCATCAACCACATGAAGTTGTCATGTATTCTACTAACAACATACTGGACCCATTCATCTTCTGCAAAACAGGGAAAGTGGATGCAATGTCCAAAATGCTTATCCCGGAGGGCCTTGTATTGAGGTTTGAGTTCAAAAGTTTCATCTATTAATTGTTTATGATAGATATCCATTAGCTTGGATTACCCAAATTCCTTAATGTTGGTGTGGATGTACACCCTAACATCTTCTACGTGCAGAACCCCATGCAGAATGCTAGAAAAGGCGCATAAGGGATCAACTTCTAGGGATTTGTAGGGGTGTTTCTTGAACTTTGGGTGTGGCCTATCAGTGATCTTAACAACCATTGGAGTAGCCATCTTTGCAAAAGATTCAGAGAGAGATATTTAGAAATGGAAATACCTTTTTATTCTTCTAGGGTTCACAATATGAGCCGAAAAGATTGTTGGTTGAATTGGATTCTGTGGTTGATCTTTGAGAAGGTTGTAACAACCTTGATGTAGAGCTCTTCCTTTCTTCTTCTTGAATGCAAATGTGCAAATGATGAATAAAAGAACCCTTTTATCTTTGCGCAAACCCTAATTTCCTATTGCAATAAGTTCACAACTTAAGTTATTCTGGTTGTCTTGTTCTGAGAGAGATCTTTCTGAATCACTGAGATGCACATAGAATTATTTTTAGTGATAACTGACAATGTATATCCTTTCCTCCAATCATGCCATTTATTCGCAGATCAAGATATTTCAATTTTGAATCATACCGGATCTAACTATGAAAATCCTACTTTTATCGGATGGCTATCAAACCAGATCAATCTTGGATGATTAAACTCTTCAAAACTCCTTGTGGATCTTTCATATTTTTATCGAGGGTTATTTAGATATTTCTCTGAGAACCCTTTAATCCACAACATTCCATGTGCCAAATTTAGGCATCAACTAACTGGCTGGGGGAATTTATTTTCTTTTGTGACTCCCCCTGAGCCAGATCTCATCTATTTAGTTTCTGGGAGGAATATCAGCACGAGATTCTGGTGTAGATCGATCCCCAACATTTTATGTAATTATTTTCACCCAAATCTTGTTCATCTCCCTTTGAACTTCATCCACATTCACTTTTCCTTTTCCTTTGTCTTGATTTTGATTATGATGCACCGGACCCTTTTTATCCTGATTCTTACTTCTATAGAATTTGGCAATATGACCAGATCGATTGCAATTGTAGAAAACAACATTTCTTTGTATATTTGACTGATATCCTCTTGATCTGCATTGATTAGCCATATGTCCCATTCTATTGTATGCAAAGCATCTACCATTGAATGAATTGTTTATTTGCATATTTCTGCATTCATGAGATTTGTGACCATACCTTTTGCAGTTGAAACATTGTGGATAGAGAAGGATGAATTAGTCTAATTCATTCTTCTTCTGCACTAAGTTGCTTTATGATTGAAGTTGTTGCAATTGTAGTAGTATCCATTGAAGGATGGATATCTTTGAGCATTTGGTTTCCTTACTGAAGGTCTTCTAGGCCTGTTTCTTTGATTTCCTAATCCAGAGCTCTTCTGACCGGATCTAGAGCTTTCACCTTTCTCATAACCCAAATTATGCTTGTCATCTACCCTCTTTTGGCTTTCAAGAACTTCAAGTTGAGCTAAGCTTATCTTGAATTTTTCTTTGTATTCATTTGTTGTTTGAAGATCTTGTTTAAGAGTGTCTGTCTAATTTTTAAGTTGTTCTTCATTATCTCTAGCTTCTTCAAGATCATATTTTAGATGCCTAATTATTCTATCTATTTTGTGGCAGTCCTCTGACTTCTCCTTGAGAGATTGTTTTATATTATCTTCAATTTTTCTTTTCTCTTCAATTTCTTGGGTGAATCTCATAACCCCTGATTCCATTTCATGCCTTACCATAATGACCTCTTTTGATATCTTCTCACATAGCTTGTTTTTTCTCATTCAGATCTTCCTTAGTAACATTGGGTTCACTTTGACATTCTAATTGTTGAAGTGGTTCCTTTCTCTTTTTCACAGAGATACTCAGTTTTTCTTTTAGTTCATTTATGAAATCATCAACTTGTTTGAGTCTTTCTCTCAAGTTATTGGCTTCAAAGTGAGATTGCTCAAGATCATCTAGGGTAGACTGAAGTTGATCCTTCATACCATACATATCTATTGAGATTTCCATATCTTCCTCAAGTTGTTAGGCTCTGTTTAGAGGAACTTAGCTCTGATACCAATTGTTGGAAACAATACAGATAACTAAGAGGGGGGTGAATCAATTATCTTAAATATCTTAACTTTCTTTTCTTCTTTAACAATAGTGCAGCATCAAAACATACAAGCATACATAATCATGAGAGTAGAAATAAAATCAACACACATAAAACAAGAATTTTTATGTGGAAAACCCTATTAAGGAAAAAACCACAGGGTGACTAACCCAAGATTGTATTCTTTGTTAAAAGAATAAGAAGTACAAAATGGCACTTGCCAATTAGGGCTCACTACCTAAGCACACTGCTCACAAGAGGCACACTGCCTACAAGAGACTCACTATCTACAAAGTTTATAGAAGGTAACCAAATGTTTGAACTAAAGAGAGGCATCCACATATGCTGAGGTTCAATTCCAGTTGGGCTCAATATACTAATTTAATGTACTTCATTCTTCCTCTACTTTAGTGTTGTTGTTTTGTCACATATCGGACTTGTATTGCTACTTTCACACTTCTTTCTGCCTTTTCTCGCACACTATGTCATCACACACACCTTCATACCAAAATCCATCTGGTATATATATTTGAATCAAAGATTTCAACATCTTTCTAGTCGACAACCGGAATACTCAAGATGTTCACAAAACACTGATCTGTCAGCTAAATCCATGCTTAGTATGTGATGTGTATCAAAGACAGACATAGAAGTCATCAATCATGTCAGCCAACCATACATGATCCCTCAAATAGCTTGATCACCATCAATTTCTCATCTGGATTAAAATCTGATGCTTTGTCGGTCAGTTCTTCCTCAATCTACTCTGTCTATCAGGAACCCAACACTTAGGTGCTCATATATTTTCAATCATTCATCACCGAAGGCTCAATCTCTGGAATGTAGTAATCATGATACTATTGTGACCACTTAAAACATCAACCCCAATTAGTAATTGGGTCCCCCTTTTTACTGATTGCCTAGATCCTTACAGATAATCCCATACTCTGATCTGGCAATATTTTCACAGCTCAGATAATGTCAGGAGCTTAGGCTGGCTCATCAGTGTGAAAGAGAAGTGAATGCATAGATTTCCCCTCGCATAGGCCCCGAACCCTAAAACTACCCAGTCTGGACTATCCTCTGGGAAGAGTTTTGTTTTTCATCCTCAAGGATGGGATTTTGTCTTTCCACACCTAGGTAGTAAACCCACTTCGTTCCCGGCATAAAGCTCAATTCTAGTCTTGTTCCTAGACTCTATGTCCTGCTCCAGGAAATCATTCCTGGACTCTAGTCCAGGAATCCAGCCCGGAGGTCCAAACTAGAGTCCTGTCTGGAAATGCCTATCTCGGATGTCTCGTTCAAGGAATTCCTGCCCAGAATCTTGTTTTAAAGTCTATCTAGGTTTTTTTTCCAGCCAAGGCGGAACTCAATTAAGACTATCATTTCTTGGCATGTTCATCTTCAGTCATAGAAGTTAGTTCTCGGCCTGACAGCTCTAGCCCAGAAGATCAATTTGGGAGACATCCTTCTAATTCTGATCCGGCACTCAACCTCATTTCATAGCTTGGAAGATTCGCAAATCAAAGACATAGGGCAATTTTAGGAGACAATCAGCATTTAATGAATCCCCCTCTGGTAGGATGGAATTACAATAGGAGACTTATCCCTAGTCGCATAATCTAGCTGGTACTGGATTATGCACCCAGGACAAATTTTTATCTTGGTCACAAAACCCTATACCTACTGGATTTTGCGCCCAGGACAACTTTTTGTCCTGGTCGCAAAATCTAGCATGTACTAGATTTTGTGCCCTAGGATTGGAGTTGTCTAGTTCAGCCTCCTGACCTATCTAGTCAATCTAGAGGCTTGAAAATCATTTCCTGAATCCTCGGTAGATGCTTGAATCAAGGAATTCGCAGTCTGGTTTGAAAACTTGGTATTTCACCGTTAGATAACAGATTCTGCGAGGATGGAACAAGCAAACTTCGTCTCCCGCCTTGGAAATAATAGATCCCATGAGGATGGAACAAATAGAGGATGGAACAAAAGAACTTCGTCTCCCACCTTAGAAATAACAGATCCCGCGAGGATGGAACAAACAAAGATGAAAGAAATGAACTCTGTATTTCTGATCCCGTATCAACAATTGAGCCTCCGTGGAATAGCTAGGAGAATGAACCGGCCACAAGACTAGAATCCCATTTTGAAATTAAAGAAAATGTAAGTCTTTCATCTAAAACACCAAAACGATGAATTCTTGTTTTGGGAACCTATGCTGGTTTCAGGGCGAAATCTGTTCCAGACACCAAAAAGAAACTGGAAAAGTAGACCTAGGAAAATTCCTGGTCGCATATTCCAGTACCAACTAGAATATGCGCCCATGAAAACTTTTTGTCTTGAGCGCAAAATCCAGTAGGTTATTGGATTATGCGCCTAGGACAAATTTTTGTCCTGGGTGCAAAATCCAGTACCTACTGGATTTTGTGCCCAAGGATTGGGAGTATCCAGTTTCCCCCTCCTGATCTGTCCAGTCAATCCTTGCTTGAAATTCTTCCTCTTACTCCTCTGTGGATGCCTAAATCCTAGAATTCACAATCAGGATGGAACAAACGAACATCCATCCTTCAGTCGTGGAGATAACAAATTCTAGAGGATGGAAGAAATGAAAGATGAAACAAATGAACTTTGCATCTCACCTTGGAAACAATAGATTCTGTGAGGATGGAAGAAATGAAGGATGAAACAAATGAACTTCGTGTCTCGCCAGTAGATTTTTAGAGGATGGAAGAAATGAAAGATGGAACAAATGAAGTTCATATCTCGCTTTGGAAATAACAGATTCCACGAGGATGGAAGAAACGAAGGATGGAAGAAACGAACTTCGTGTCTTGCCATCGAAAGCAGATTCCCAGAGGATGGAAGAAACGAGTATGGAAGAAACGACTGAACCTCCATGGAATAGCTAAATGAGTGAAACTACTACAAAACTAGAATCCCACTCCAAAACTGAAGAAAATGCAAGTCCTTGACTTAAAATCCCTGAAAACTAAATTCCAAGGTCAAGTGGCACAAATTCCAGTACCTCCTAGATTGTGCTCTCCAGGACAAATTTTGTCCTGGGCACAAAATCCAGTACCTTCAAGATTGTGTGCTCCAGTATAAATTTTGTCCTGGGCGCAAAATCCCTGACCTTTAGGATTTTGCGCTCCAGGACAAAATTTTGTCCTTGAGCGCAAAAATTCCTAACTCCTTGGATTCTGCGCCCCTGAGGATTCCTGACCCAGTCTGGATGGGAGAACTGCATGATGAAATTCTGGAACCCAGTCTGCCAGCTGCTACATGGAAGAATTCCTCACATGTTATAAAGTCTCACCTCGGAATCCAGAAACCTTAAAGGAGGTAGAAGGTACTTCCGGCATTAAATGATAGAGTCTCTGATCCCAGTAGAAGAAAAAGTTGTCCTTGCCAAAACACAACATTGAAACCCTTAACAAATATCCAAAAACTGAACATGAAAGCCAAATGGCACCAAATCCCTGACTGGTAGAATTCTGCACTCCAGGACAAATTTTTGTCCTGAGCGCAAAATCCCTGACCTTCAGGACTTTTCGCTCCACAACAAATTTTATCCTGAGCACAAAATCCCTTACTAGCAGGAATCTGCACCCAAGGACACATCCTGCCAATTCCTCCATAGGTGAATTTTTGTCTGTCAAGGGATGTTAGAACTCAAAAATTCCTGCTGAATAATCCTCCTCACCTAGTCATGGATGCAACTGAACAACTTCAGGCAGATTCCAACTCCATTCGAAAAGTTCAAATTGGAATGATTCCTGTTCAAATTGTAAAATTACAACCTTCCATCTGAGTAAGATTCCATAGGAGAAAATATTCCAAGACTTAGCTAGATTTTAGCAAAAGTTCAAGAGTTATTCTAGGGAAGAAAATCCTAAATATTGCAAATTCCTCGACATTGCAAATTCCCTGACATTGCAAATTCCCCGACATTCATAAATCCCTGACATTGCAAATTCCCCGACATTCATAAATCCCCGATCACCGACATGGGAGAAAATGACAAAAGGTTAAGTCAGCCAGCAATAAAGGTTAAGTCAGCCACCAATAAGAGTAGGTCAGCTAAGTCTAAAGGAGGATGATTTGCTTATATATAGAGGGTGCCCAAGTCTGTCTCAATCATTCCACCTCAAATCCAAAACAAAGGAGGAGAAGAAAAAGACATCTTAGGAGTAGAAATTCTTCATTAAGGTAGATTTCATCAAGGGAAGAACAACTTCATCCAAGGAAATTGTAGATTTTACCATTTCCAAAGACAAATTCATCATTAGGGCAGAAAATTCTAAAGCTTTAAGGCAGATTTTTGAACCTTCCAAGAGCAGAAATTCATCCTTCAAGGGTAGAAATTCCTTCTTCAAGACAAAACTCCTCTAGTCCAAGGCAAGTTCTTCACTAAAACTTATATTTCTAAATATTCCTAAGGCAGATTTCTTGTTAGAGCATCTATTAAGAACTCAGAAATTCCTGCAGAAAAATTAGAAAATCCATTAGTAGGTCAAGAAATCTATAAAAAAAATAAAAAATCAGAAGTTCCATAGAAGGTCAAAAGTTCCTCGTGCAAGGAGAGGTATGTCACTACATAGGAGAAATTCTTTTTACCTAGAAAAATACTTGTTGTCTTTCTTATGTACTTAAAAAATTCCTAAATTTAGTCCCACATGCATAAAATGTTGTACCGACTTCCCACGTGTGGGAATAAAATCCTCGCCTTACCTCTATCCTTGCCCCTTTGGAAAACTCATACTTTGCTTTTATTTTCTTGATTTCACAAGTAAATGGCAAGTGCCAAGGCGGGTTCCTCAAGACAAACTTAGGTGAAGGCCGCCTTCAAAGAAATGATCCCACAGTCCAAAATCAAATCGAAATGGGCAAACATTAGAGACACCAACATCTATCCTTCAGTCATGGAAGAAATTGGGAAACAAATGTATGCAATAGCTGGACATCCTCCATCCCTACTCGCAGCCAAGATCATCCGGAATGGAGTTGCCACCACCGCATGCTTCCCACCCACCATTCCTTGTCTTGACCTGATCGTGGAATGTTTCATGCACTATGATCCGGAGCGAAGGATGGTCGTCGATCGTAACAACACAGTGGTGGCCTATTTCACCAAAGAGAAGATTCCATAGGCTTTTAATAGCCCTGTCTATAATCCCGTCGAGTTCATGAGCAAGGAGGATTCGACCAAAATGATCCAAGCCGATCTGGCAACCTATTTTGGAGTCATCAACAAGACATGGATGCAGAAGAAAAGGCCTCACCGTTCCAAGTTGCCAAGGACACTCCTCAAGTCTGACTTCAAGCAAGAACATGGAGACCTCGTCGTCATGCTGAACAGGATTATGGGAAGTCAGCAGTCCTCTACCGTTGAGCCATGGATGTTCTACTACATCAAAGAGGTCCTCACCAGAACAAAGATGATTGATTGGGCTTGATTCCTTAGTGACAATGTTGATGCACAATTCCAAAACCTGGAGGAATTGAAGACCTTTAACATGAGTTCCTATGTGATCTACATGCTGGCAAGGAACAACAAATATTGAGGACTGTCATGGAAAGGACATATCGGCAATCAAGAAGGACAGGTCATGGTCTACAATTGCTATCCTCAGCTTCATCTTCAGAACATAAACCATTTTCAGAGATTTAATGACGCATTCGCCACGCATATTACCAGGACCCTCTAGGGGGGCATTCACTAGAGGCTATCATCCGAGGCTAAGTAGTTGATCAGGTCATATGGCTCTTAGTTCATCCAGTTCCTGAAGTTCACAAATGCCAGGGTACAAGGATTCTCTAGTTATCCATATAGACTACCAAGGTATCCGTCGGACAAAATGGTCCTGTTGGAATTAACAAGGCAACTCTCAGCATATGACAAAGTCCAAAAGAAGAAGAAGGCTGGGGTGACTTATCCAATCCAGACAGAAGATGAAGTCGAGTCATGCCCATCTCTCCTAGCCACCAAAAAGTTTGAGGAGCTGCAGTTCTACAACTTGGTAACTCATTCCTTACGGGAGAACTTTGACCCGTTCAACACCACCAGGATAGCATGCAAAAGGAAACATAGACACAAGATACACCTGGAGCACCATTGGGCAAATGCTAAAGATGAATTTGAGGTGCAAAGGAGGATGTGTTCCTGACTTTTAGTTGACATGATCAGAGCCACCGGGATCATTCTAGTCCCTGACCAAGTTAAGGAGGATGGTAAGCTAGTCCAGCCATTCTTCGAGAAGGAAAAGGATAAGCCTCTTCCACCCTTAGTTTGGTCTGATCGAGCGGTCACCCATTTGGATGACCTAATGGCACCTGTGCTAACAATAACACAGAAATGGATAAGTCAGCAGACGGAGAAAATGCATAAGATGGGTATCCATCCAACTTACAACTTGATGGAAGACTTGGATTCTCAGTGTTCCGAAGAAGATATGGCCGAGGACACTCCTGTGAAAGCACAAGAGGCAGGAAGACAGGAAGTAGGGAACTAGACTGCGGAAGATCCACCAGCAAAGAGGGTAAAGGCTCGGAAGGAATTTATTAGCAGACCCAACCAGGAGGAGTGGAATGCATCTAGACCTCACTCTACCAGCACTTCTTCCATCCGCGAGATGGATCTTTTTGGAGAGGTACAAATAGTTAAAGGCAAGGGACCCATGTAGGAGGAAGTGGTCCCAAATGAACCGGATGATCAGGGAGATGATGAGTCCATGGATTCCACCCGGGAACGGACTCCCAGCCTCATAGTGGGAAATCAGCCTAACCCTCTACTGCGGAATCCAGGGGAGGCCCATCTTGAAGACATGCTCTGTCATCCTGATTTGGAATTCCTTAATGGGGAGTTCAATTACGGAGAAATATCGACCTCCACGCCACAAGTTGGTCAAGGATCTCAGGAAGCACAGGAAGAAGCCATTCCATCCATGAAGCCCAACTAGTTATAGGACAGGTTGCAAAAGAAGACAATCAGGAAGAATAATCCTTCCACATCACTTGGTGATTTTCTTGCCAGGATAGGGAAGTCTGTAGTTCCAAAGAAGGTGAAGAAGTTTTCCAAGATTACTAGAAATGAGTCTAGATCCCGCCAAGTAGAAGTGGCAATTCCTAGGATAAATGAGACAAAGGAAGACATCAGTCCAGATGACTTTGACATCTTGAAGGTTGACCTTGGGCCAACCACGAAGGATCAAGAGATGGCAGAGCTGGAGGATTCCGTAGCCATCATCCGAGAAAGATTAAGGAAGGAGGAGGAAAAGAAGAACCAGTTGAAACAGGAGAATGAGCAACTGCGGCAGCATATCTAGTAGCTCATGGGCCCATTGCAATCCACCCAAGGAACAATGTCCCAACCTCTGAGCATAACTAAGGATTCCTTAGCTGAGGTTGAAGGTTTGAGGATAGTCGGCCACACAACAAAAGGCTAGATAGAGAAGGTCTTGGATAGAGCACATAGATTCATAGAAGACCTCATCTAGGTGAATGGCAGAGTTACGGCACTTCTGGATAGGATTCATGCAATTCTGGATACATGTCAGCAATTCATAGTTGTTCGGGAGGAAACTATCCCTAGACTAAAGGCACTGATGAACACTCCGCAGCCAGACTTGATCAAGAACAAGGTAATACATGCAGGTTCAGTATATGAGTTCCTCAGTTGGTATTCCTCTTTGCTCATGAAGAGGGATAACTTGGAGAAGATTGAAGGTGACACTTCCCGGGCCCACGCCATGTTGAAGGAAATCCAGGACAAAATCCTTGTATCAATGGAGACCTGGTTTGATCTAGATGTAGCACCAGACAAGATCATTGACTTGGAAGAATTGAAAGGAAAGATGCGGAGCATATACTTCAAAGCAACTTATCCTACTGAGGAATCCCATCTTGAGGATGCATCCTCGTTTCTGATCCTCATTAACAGTATCCAGGAGCTGAGGGCAGATTGGGAAAATGACCTTCAGGACTTTGCGCTCTAGGACAAATTTTGTCCTAAGCGCAAAATCCATGACTAGTAGGAATCTGCGCCCAAGGACACATCTCGCCAGTTCCTCCACAGGTGAATTTCTGTCTGTCAGGGGATGTTAGAACTCAGAAATTCCTGCTGAATAATCCTCCTCACCCAGTCATGGATGCAACTGAACAACTTCAGGTAGATTCCAACTCTGTCCAGAAAGTTCAAATTGGAATGATTCTTGTTCAAAGTGCAAAATTACAACCTTCCATCTTCCAAGAATTAGCTGGATTTTAGCAAAAGTTCAAGAGTTATGCTAGGGAAGAAAATCCTAAACATTGCAAATTTCCTGACATTCATAAATCCCCGACCACCGACATGGGAGAAAACAACAAAAGGTTAAGTCAGCTAGCAATAAAGGTTAAGTCGGCCAGCAATAAGGGTAGGTCGGCCAAGTCTAAAGGAGGACGATTTGCCTATATATAGAGGGCGCCCAAGTCTATCTCAATCATTCCACCTCAAATCCAAAACAAAGGAGGAGCAGAAAAAGACATCTTAGGAGCAAAAATTCTTCATTAAGGCAGATTTCATCAAGGGAAGAACAACTTCATCGAAGGAAATTACAGATTTTACCATTTCCAAAGAGAAACTTGTCATTAGGGTAGAAACTTCTGAAGGTTTAAGGCAGATTTCTGAACCTTCCAAGAGTAGAAATTCATCCTTCAAGGGTAGAAATTCCTTCTTCAAGACAAAACTCCTCTAGTCCAAGGCAAGTTCTTCACTAAAACTTATATTTCTAAATATTCCTAAGGCAGATTTCTTGTTAGAGCATCCATTAAAACTTAGAAATTCTTGTAGAAAAATCAGAAAATCCATTAGTAGGTCAAGAAATCTATAGAAAAAAAAAAAAAATCAGAAGTTCCATAGAAGGTCAAAACTACATAGGAGAAATTCTTTTTACTTAGAAAATACTTGTTGTCTTTCTTATGTACTTAAAAAATTCCTAAATTTAGTCCCACATGCATAAAATGTTGTACCAACTTCCCACGTGTGGGAATAAAATCCTCGCCTTACCTCTATCCTTGCCCCTTTGGAAAACTCATACTTTGCTTTTCTTTTCTTGATTTCATAGGTAAATGGCAAGTGCTAAGGCAGGTTCCTCAAGACAAACTCAGGTGAAGGCCGCCTTCAAAGGAATGATCCCACATTCTAAAATCAAATTGAAATGGGCAAACGTCAGAGACACCAACATCTATCCTTCAGTCATGGAAGAAATTGGGAAATGAATGTATGAAACGGATGGACATCCTCCATCCCTGCTCGTAGCCAAGATCGTCCAGAATGTAGTTGCCGCCGCCGCATGCTTCCCACCCACCATTCCTTGTCTTGACCTGATCATGGAATGTTTCATGCACTATGATCCAGAGTGAAGGATGGTCGTCGATCGTAACAACATAGTGGTGGCCTATTTCACCAAAGAGAAGATTGCGGAAGCTTTCAATATCCCTGTCTATAATTCTGTCGAGTTCATGAGCCAGGAGGATTCGGCCGAAATGATCCAAGCCAATCCGGCAACCTGTTTTGGAGTCATCAACAAGACATGGATGCAGAAGAAAAGGCCTCACCATTCCAAGTTCCCAAGGACACTCCTCAAATCCGACTTCAAGCAAGAGCATGGAGACCTCGTTGTCATGCTAAAAAGGATTATGGGAAGTTAGTAGTCCTCTACCTTCGAGCCATGGATGTTCTACTACATCGAAGAGGTCCTCGCTGGAACAAAGATGATTGATTGGGCTCGACTCCTTAGCGACAGCATTGATGCACAATTCCAAAACCTAGAGGAATCGAAGACCTTTTATATGAGTTCCTATGTGATCTGCATGTTGGCAAGGAACAACAAATATCAAGGACTGTCATGGAAAGGACGTATCGGCAATGAAGAAGGATAGGTCATGGTCTACAATTGCTATCCTCAGCTTCATCTTCAGAATATAAACCATTTCTAGAGATTCAATGACGCATTCGCCATGCATATTACCAGGACCCTCCAGGGAGGCATTCACCAGAGGCTATCACCCAAGGCTAAGCAGTTGATCAGGACATATGGCTCCTGGTTCATCCAGTTCCCAAAGTTCACATACGTCAGGTTACAGGGATTCTCTGGTTATCCATATAGACTACCAAGGTATCCGTCGGACAAAATGGTCCTATTGGAATTAACAAGGCAACTCTTGGCGTATGACAAAGTCCAAAAGAAGAAGAAGGCTGGGGTGACTTATCCAATCTAGACAGACGATGAAGTCGAGTCATGCCCATCTCTCCTAGCCATCCAAAGTCTGAGGAGGAGCTACAGTTCTACAACTTGGTAACTCATTCCTTACGGGAGAACTGTGACCTGTTCAACACCACCAGGATAGCATGCGGAAGGAAACATAGACACAAGATACACCTGGAGGACCATTGGGCAAATGCTGAAGATGACTTTGAGGTACGAAGGAGGATGAGTTCCCAAATTTTAGTTGACATGATCAAAGCCACCGGGATCTTTCTAGTCCCTGACCAAGTTAAGGAGGATGGTAAGCTAGTCCAGCCATTCTTCGAGCAGGAAAAGGATAAGCCTCTTCCACCCTTAGTTTGGTCTGATCCAGAGGTCACCCACTTAGATGACCTAATGGCACCTGTGCTAACAATAACACAGAAATGGATAAGTCAGCAGATGGAGAAAATGCATAAGATGGGTATCCGTCCAACTTACGATTTGATGGGAGACTTGGATTCTTAGTCTTCTGAAGAAGATATGGCCGAGGACACTCCTGTGAAAGCACAAGAGGGGGGAAGATAGGAAGTAGGGAACCAGGCTACGGAAGATCCACTAGCAAAGAGGGTAAAGGCTCGGAAGGAATTTATTATCAGACCCAACCAGGAGGAGCGGAATGCATCCAGACCTCACTCTGCCAGCACTTCTTCCATTCGTGAGATGGATCTTTTTGGAGAGGTACAAATAGTTAAAGGCAAGGGACCCATGCAGGAAGAAGTGGTCCCAAATGAACTGGAAGATTAGGGAGATGATGAGTCCATGGATTCCACTCGGGAACAAACTCCCAGCCTCATAGTGGGAAATCAGCCTAACCCTCTACTGCGGAATCCAAGGGAGGGCCATCTTGAAGACATGCTCCATCATCCTGATTTGGAATTCCTCAATAGGGAGTTCAATTATGGAGAAATACTGACATCCATGCCACAATTTGGTCAAGGACCTTAGGAAGCACATGAAGAAGCCATTCCATCCACAAAGCCCAACTGGTTATAGGACAGGTTGCAAAAGAAGACAATCAGGAAGAATAATCCTTCCACCGCATTTGATGATTTTCTTGCCAAGATAGGGAAGTTTACAGTTCCAAAAAAGGTGAAGAAGTTTTTCAAGATTACCAGAAATGAGTCTGGATCCTGCCAAATAGAAGTGGCAATTCCTAGGATAACCGAGGCAAAGGAAGACATCAGTCCAGATGACTTTGATATCTTGAAGGTTGACCTTGGGCTAACCATGAAGGATCAAGAGATGGCAGAGTTGGAGGATTCCATAGCCGTCATCTAAGAAAGATTAAGGAAGGAGGAGGAAAAGAAGAACCAGTTGAAACAGGGGAATGAGCAACTGCGACAGCATATCCAGCAGCTCATGGGACCATTGCAATCCGCCCAAGGAACAACGTCCCAACCTCTGAGCATAACTAAGGATTCCTTAGTTAAGGTTGAAGTTTTGAGGACAGTCGGCGACACAACAAAGGGCTGGATAGAGAAGGTCCTGGATAGAGCACATAGATTCATAGAAGACCTCGTCCAGGTGAATGGTAGAGTTACGGCACTTCTTGATAGGATTCATGCAATTTTGGATACATGTCAGCAATTCATAGTTGTCTGAGATGAAACTATCCCTAGACTAAAGGCACTGATGAACACTCTGTAGCCAGACTTGATCAAGAACAAGGTAATACATGCACATTCAGTATATGACTTCCTCAGTTGGTATTCCACCTTGCTCATGAAGAGGGATAACTTGGAGAAGATTGAAGGTGACACTTCCCAAGCCCACGCCATGTTGAAGGAAATCCAGGACAAAATCCTTGTATCAATGGAGACCTGGTTTGATCTGGATGTAGCACCAAACAGGATCATTGACTTGGAAGAATTGAAAGGCAAGATGTGGAGCATATACTTCAAAGCAACTTATCCTACTGAGGAATCCCATCTTGAGGATGCATCCTCGTTTCTGATCCTCATTAACAGTATCGAGTTCCAAATTAAGAACCTACCAGTATTCCTATGGAGGAGTTGGAAGTTGTCCTGACCAAGTTCCTATAGGCAGAGACAAAAGAACAGGAGAAAGTTCTGCACAAATAGGACAGTCCTATTTAGGAGTCCTAGACAGGTGTCTACCAGGACAGCTGGAAGTTTTCCTTACACATTCTGACGACCTAGACAGGTGGCGGTCTCCTGCATGAACATTCTGATGCCCCCACCTACTTTTCTAGGATTTGTAACCCAGGGCATATTTTTCAAGGAAATCTAATTTCCTTTTGCCCTAAGATATTTTTGAGAGCCTATATAAAGGCTGAGGGATTCCTCATTGTATCTCTCTCTCTTTTTAGGATTTTATCATTCTAATGCTCCTAGAGCACCTTAGTAACTAGCTTTTATTTTTGCATGACTTTTATGAGCTGAAACTCCCAGAATCAGTTGGATTGTTGTGATATAAACTTCTGAAGCAATAATATATGCATTGAAGAATGGTGTTCATATATTTCTTTGGATTTTTGGCATGGTCTTATTGATTTCTTGGAGCAAATCTAAAAGATATTGAAGTTCTTTCTTGTATTTTCATGTTTTCATTAGTTAGAATGATGGAGATTATTATTGTTGAATGATTGAATCTATTTGTTCATACCATTAGGGATCTATGGCCTGCAAGTCATCGTGCATGGTTAGCCTGAACTAAATCCAAATCTAACTTCGACTGTTCCGTATGACCAAATCCATGTCTCTTACTGAAGCAGTCTGAAAATCCTTATTCCACCCCAGAAGATTGCACCATCCCTGCCTAGTTGTTGTCTCATGGAGAAGCAGAGGATTGGTTCTAGTTTCTATCCTCAGCAGTAGTCTTCTTCCATCGATTAGTTAAAATCCTAAACCCTTACCTTATCTTTTTTCATTTTCTTTTAGATCTTCATTAGGATTAGTTTTTCAAAGCCTCATTGCCAATCATCTGCCTCTACAAGAATGGAACTTTAGAATTCTGAGTTGTCTATCTGTGAAAGAATTTCATTCACCCACAAGTCCAAGTCTGAGTCCCAGGAGTGAATTCCATGTCTACGAAGGAGTATGCCCATGTAAGTCCCCCTCGTGATTACTAGCAAATCACATCATTCGACTGAGTCTATCCCTGTGCACGTCAAGACCTGACATAAAAGGAACTTTGGAGCAGTCTCATTCGATCACGTAGTTCAGTGTCTGAGAAGCTTTATTCAAGAGAGGATAGGATACCTAGTATTTTATTCTAATGTTATTGTAGTCACAAAAACCTCATTAACAGATACTCTTATTGAATTTTCTAAGTCCGCAACTTGCTGAGTTACACCATCTGAGAGATCCGGACCTGATTGTCAATCCTTGTTGCATGCTCTGTTCTTGCTCACTGGACCAAAACACTCTTCAATCTGTCTTCCGGTATAGACATACTGTGTGCTACGGATGTGTGGGATAGACTTTGTTGCCATCAATGACAACACTCATGAAGCCACATAATGTCTCTTTCCAACACTTCTTCCATTGTGCAAGTTATTTCATTACAAGTGGCATCAGAGCATGATCTTGGCGCCATAGAGGCAATGTTTTTTCTCAATATTGGAGGTGATTTTGGGAAGAGTATAACTTTCATATTTTAGTGAATTTTTTAAATATTTTAAAGGGTTTTTTAATACCATATTAAAGAAGCTACAGTCCAAATTTCAAAGGAATTGGATCATATTTGAGCAAATTATTTCAGAATTATGATTTCTACACAATTTATTTGTGATCTACATATTTCTCACATCCTGCCAAATTGGAGCCTAATGTTTATTGGGTTTTTGAATACATGATAGAGGCGACTGCAGTCCAAAAATTAGAGAAATTGAAGCAAAAATAAGCAAGTTATTGCAAAATTAGGGTTTCCAACAAATTCGCTCTCAAGGCTGCAAATCTGCCAGTTTTTTGGAGTTTTTTTCTGGGTAAGTGGTATCTTGGCCCTAGTAAGTTACAGTAAAAGTTTTAGAGAATTTACATTTCATTTGTGTGATTTATTTCAAAAATATTGGTTTCCATCATGACGAGGCCTACAACAAGAGGCAAAAAGAATGTTGCCACACTAGGGAAATCCTCTGATAAGGATGGGGAAATAGTAGAGGATAGTAATCCCAATAAGGAAATAAGTAAGGTCAAGGAAGAGGTTTCCTCAATTAAGAGGGATATGTGAAAGGAAGCTAGATGTGCAGAAACGCTTCCTACACTAATCTATTGAGGAGAGATCTATGCAAATTCAAATTTATCCTAACTATTACAGTGATGTTAAACCATTAACATGAGATATTGCAGCAAAACACAAGAACCAGAATGTAGACAAAAGAAGAGAGACAGAGATTTACAGTGGGGAAAACCCTTATCAGGTGAAAAACCCCACACATAGAAACTTGCACAATGTATTAACAAATCTGAAAGAATGTTTACAACACACTTGCAATGCAAGCTTCAATGGTCTTTGACACTCATGTCTGGAGTCAATTCGGTAGCATAAAAATACCTATAAACCTGTGATACAAACTCCATCTCTAAGCACCTGTTTAAATAGAACATATAAGGCAATTTTGGACCTTTCTTGGAATGGGCATCCAATATGGCATCTTGGACCAAAATCCATGCCTAGGGACACTTGGTCAACATTGTAGAATATATCTGACACTTGTCCATAATTCCCATCCCAAAGAGGTCACCTATTTCCAAAATGGGCTATGACAGAGGCTCTTACAACACTTACGACCGTCATAGTGGTTACAACTTATAACTATAAGAGAATCTGTCATACACATGCTATAAATAGCATATTCTCTTACAACACATCATATTCCACCTTGCGGTGCCCAAATATGCCTCATTCAAAGATGCTACATGACACATGTCATTACCTGTCTTACAACCTTCTATTCTCGACTCTTACATGTCATAGATTCATCATAGGAATCTGTCATAACTGTTTCGGTGAAACATTCCTTACACAACATAGAAGATGCCAACACATGGCAGAATATTTCTACCACTAAGTGGGATGCCTATCTCCTCATGTGAGGACAAAATAACAAGTTGTCATAATCCATGTAGGATTGACACATCACCGTGCCAGATCCCACAATATGAGAAAATGGAATTTTCAATTATTTACAACATAGGCAATTGAATAATAAATACAAACATTACAAATGTAGAGAATTACCAAGGTTGAGACACCTTAATTCCCAATATTCTCCCACTTGTCGAACACCTTGTAAGAGCCAATAAAAAAATAGGATTTAACTACTATAGGCCGAGAGGCCCATAGACTTCGAACACCATCTAAACTTCTTTGTGCCCACTGGTTTCGTTAATGCATCTGCAACATTCTTCAAAGTATCTACCTTCTCCAAATTTACCTTTCCATCCTCAACCATGTCCCTCACGAAGTGAAACTGAACATCAATGTGCTTGGTTCTAGCATGGAAAGTTCGATTCTTTTGCAAGGCAAATTGCACTCTGACTGTCACAACTGATCATGATCTGACCCGCATCAACACCAATATCAGAACACAATCTCTTAAGCCAAATGGCTTCCTTACAAGCATGAGTTGCTGCCATATACTCAGCTTCTATCATGGACAAAGCAACAACAGGTTGTCGCTTACTCATCCAACTAATAGCACCACCAAACAGTGTAAAAGCATAAGCACTAGTGGATCTCCTGCTGTCAATGTCACCTGCCCAATCTGAATCCACAAATCCATGAATATCAACAGAATGCGGAGGTCCTGAAACATTACCATGATAGCAAATGGAATACTCGGAAGTACCCCTCAAATATCTGAACACTCGCTTAGCTACATCCCAATGAAACCATCCAGGATTAGCCATAAATTGACTAAGGGCTCCCATTGCTTGGGCAATGTCTGGTCTTGTGCAGACCATAGCATACATCAAACTACCAACAACACTAGCATAAGGTACTCTGCTCATGTCCTCCACCTCACTAGGAGATTTTGGACTATCCTCAATAGACAACTTTGTCCCCAAGGAAATAGGAACACACAATGGTCTACAATCTCCCATGCTGAATCTGTCCAACAAGGTCTTCACATACTTACTCTGGCTTAACTAAAGTTTTCTGTTGGTTTTGTCTCTTCTGATTTCCATTCCTAGAATGTACCTGGCTGCCCCTAAATCTTTCATTTCAAACTGAACTGACAACTAAGATTTAAAATCAAAAATTATATTCTTACCCTTCCCAATGAGCAACATATCATCAACATACAGTGCAACAATGAGAATACGATCACCATCAAACTTATAATAAACATAGTGATCCGATTTCGATCTCACAAATCCAATTAACAACACAAAGGCATCAAACTTCAAGTACCATCTCCTAGGGGATTGCTTCAAACCATACAAAGACTTCTTAAGTTTGTAAACCAAATTTTCTTTACCTTTTACCATGTAATGCTCTGGCTGTGACATGTAGATTTCCTCCTCCAAGTCACCGTGAAGGAAAGTTGCCTTCACATCCATCTGTTCTACCTCCAAGTCACAAGCTGCTACGAGAGACAACAGGAATCAAATGGATATCAAATTTGCAACGAGAGAGAAGATCTCACCATAATCTATACCCTCCACTTGTGAATGCCCCTTAGCAACCAATTTGGCCTTATACTTCTCAATACTACCATCTGCACCAATCTTCTTCTTGAACACCCATTTGCATCCAACGGGTTTCCGTCCAGGAGGCAAAGGCACCAAGTCCCTAGTTTGATTCTTTTCCAAAGAAGCCATTTCTTCCTCCATGGCTTCCTTCCAGGAACCTGCATCCTTCATATCCAAAGCCTCTGATACAGGTCTAGGTTCATCACTATTAGTGAGCAAAGCATAAGCACAACTAGAATCAAGCAATGTAAAACCAAACCTTTCAGGTTGCTTCCTTATCCATGTAGACCTCCTCAAGAGCTAAGGTTGAGGTTCAACTTCTTCATCTGAGCTTTCAGAGCTGCTAGAGCTCTCCTCATCATCAGGTCCAACATTGTCTTTTTGTTCAATCTTCTCAGGGGTGAGGAAACTGAACAACATCCTCTTTCTTTTATTTTTCTTCTGGCTACAAAATAGTGGAAGAAGGTGTAATCTCTCTGAAGATGAAACTTCTTCTATACAACATTTTTTCAGCCATGGGGTCCCAAAGCTTGTATCCTTTCACACCAACACCATAGCCGATGAAGATAGACTTAACAACTTTGTTCTCCAACTTTGACCACTTCTCCCTAGGCACATGTGCATATGCCTCACAACCAAAAACATGAAGATGCCTTACTAAAGGCTTTCTACCAGACCACACCTCCATGGGTGTCTTTCCAACAAGAGCTGATGTAGGAGATCTATTTACCAGATAGCAAGCAGTGGCAACAGCTTCAGCCCAAAACTTTTGTTCTAGACCAGCTCCACTGAGCATACTCCTAACCTTCTCCATCAGTGTCCTGTTCATCCTCTCTACAACTCCATTTTTTTGCAGTGTGTATGAAGTTGTCTTATGTCTTTCAATCCCAAGTTCCTTGCAATACTTATCAAATTTTGTAGAACATAACTCACCACCGTTGTCAGTTCTCAAACATTTAATCTTTTTACCAGTCTAATTTTCAGCAAAGGCTTTAAACTCCTTAAACTTGCTATAGACTTCATATTTGCTTCTGAGAAAATAAATCCATGTCCTTCTACTGTAATCATCTATAAAAGATACAAAGCATACAGATTTTGATAACGAAGGAATATTAACAGGACCAAACACATCAGAATGAAGAAGGTCCAACACACTAGAAGACTTATGAGAACTCAAGTAAAACTGAACATGGTTTTATTTTCCATAAATGCAATGTTCGCAAAAGTCAAAATCAAGATTACAATCATCTAACCCCTCAATGAGATTCTTATTTTTTAGGGTACGCAGACCCTTCTCACCAATGTGGCCAAATCTCTTATGCCATAACATTATCTTTTCTACAGGAAGTTTAACTTCCAATGCACGATTACAACCATCAAGACTAGAAACAACAGATTTCTTCGCTGCTTGTTCAGATGGTGGGGATGAAGTGACTGCTGCCCTCTTCCTTGAGTCAGAAGAACTATTGCATTGTGCAATGCATGCTTCCAGCTGAAATAGAGTACCTCTCTGAGTACCCTTAGCAAGCACCATAGATCCTCTAGTCATCTTGCATCCTTCTTTCGAAAAGACAACCTGCACACTTGCATCATTCAAACTACTTACAAAAAGTAGGTTCTGTGCTAAGCCTGGGATGTGCATAACCCTAGAGATCCCCTTCACTTGACCATCAGGGAATCGGATAGAGACTCTTCCACGACCAATGATCTTCAAATGAGAGTCGTCACCCAGATACACCTTTCCACCATCAAACTCCTCATACTTAGTGAACTAGTCTCGATGTGAAGTCATGTGGAATGATGCACCAGAGTCGATTAGCCACACATCATCAGATGCATGGGTTGTTAGGGCTGTGATGAAAGCATCACCGTCATCTTGTGATTTGTCAGAATTTGAATCAGGAGCTTTCTTCTTTTTCTTCTTCTCCTCTTTGCATTCCTTTCAGAAATGCCCAGTCTTGCCATAGTTCCAAAAAAGAGCTTTGGACTTTCCAAGAGATTTGGATCTCCCATGGGATTTGGATCTACCCTTCTCAGCTTTCTTGTCCTTCTTCTTCCCTTTCTCCCTGGGTCTTCCATGAACTGTCAGGGCTTCTTTGGTTGCCTCAGAAGACTTTCTCTGCATCTCTTCAGATAATAGCGAAGAAACCACCTCTTCCATTTTGAATGTGGATGTGGTGCTTCTGATTGCCATGACAAGATGATCCCATGAGTCTGGTAGAGAACAAAGCAGGGTCATACACCGATCCTCCTCCTCCATCTTTACACCAATAGAAGTCAATTGTGCAACCAGCATGTTAAAGGCATTCATATGCTCAACCACAAATCCTCCATTCTCCATTCAAAGAGAATACAACTTCTTTCTCAAAAAAAGTTTATTGACTAGGGATTTGGCTTGATACACATCCCCCAACTTCTTCCAAAGGAGTTTTGCAGTAGCCTCCTCATGGACATTTAACAACACAGAATCGGCAAGACTAAGTCTTATGAGACCCTTAGCCTTTTGATCCTTGAGATCCCACTCATCTTGAGTCATTGTAGCTGGTTTAGTTCTGTTCACACTTTCCCAAAGGTCTCGGTCAACTAACATGTCTTCCATCTTGAGCTTCCACAGCTCGAAGTTATTGCCGTTAAACTTCTCTACTTCAAACCTTCCTGATGTGCTTGCCATCTCCTTTCTGCAATAAGATACAAAATGCTCTACACAGACTCCCACTCAACCTAAGATTAGCTCAAAAAACCCCTACCCAACAACTAGGACCAAAGGTGATCAAGCTCTGATACCAACTGAAAGGAAGCTAGGTGTGCAGAAACGCTTCCTACACTAATCTATTGAAGAGAGAGCTATGCAAATTCAAATTTATCCTAACTATTACAGCAATGTTAAACCATTAACATGAGATATTGCAGCAAAACACAAGAGCCAGAATGTAGACAGAAGAAGAGAGACAGAGATTTACAGTGGGGAAAACCCTTATCAGGTGAAAAACCCCACACTCAGAAACCTACACAATGTATTAACAAATCTGTAAGAATATTTACAACACACTTGCAATGCAAGCTTCAATGGTCTTCAACACTCATGTCTGGAGTCAATTTGGTAGCATAACATTACATATAAACCTGTGATACAAACTCCATCTCCAAGCACCTATTTAAATAGAACATACAAGGCAATTTTGGACCTTTCTTGGAATGGGCATCCGATATGGCATCTTGGACCAAAATCCATGCCTAGGGACACTTGGTCAACATTGTAGAATGTATATGACACTTGTCCATAGCTCCCATCCCAAAGAGGTCACCTATTTCCAAAATGGGCTATGACAGATGCTCTTACGACACTTACGACCGTCATAGAATCCGTCATAGCGGTTACAACTTACAGTTGTAAGAGAATCTGTCATGCACATGCTATAAATAGCATATTTTCTTACAACACATCATATTCCACCTTGGGGCACCCAAATATGCCTCATTCAAAGATGCTACATGACACATGTCATTACCTGTCTTACAACCTTCTATTCTCGACTCTTACATGTCATAGATTCGTCATAGGAATCTATCATAACTGTTTCGGTCAAACATTCTGTTGTTCTCAAAATCAGCTACGCTCATTTTGTAGACAACCCCACGAAACTTGTCCGTTTCGTGAATCTACACTCTAAGCTCACAAATCGAGAAAAGATTTTCTTGTTCTCGTGCGAGGTCAGTTGACATTTTAAAACTCGTTTGCGACGTTTCCTTGAATTAATTTCTCGATATTTGCGAGGAAAATCCAAGTCGTAAATCGGTTAAGATGTTAATTTTAGTCGTTTTTTAATTTTGTAAATTTTTTACTCTTGATATGCAAGAGCGGCAAAATTTGCCGCTCTTACATATTAAGTTTTGTTTTTGATGCGATGGCGGCAAAATTGGCCGCTATTACATCGCTTTGAGTGAAATGTGCGAGAGCGGCAAAATCCGCCGCCATCGCATATCTTTCGTTGGAGTCACCTAGCCCATGTAAGGGCGGCCTTTTTCACCGACGTCGCACGTTCGCCAACAAGGATGTCATAGCGGCCGAAATTGCCGCCCGAACGAGATCTTCGGGATTCTGCCGTCGAGTGCCATTAATGGCCACTCGTGCCAGGCGCTTCAACTCCAGTTTTAGCCTTTTAAAAAGCTTTTTCCCCTTGCCACTCGTCATTCCTTATCCACAAGTCTTCTACGCGACTCACTCGACGCTTGCTTGATCACACCATTCCGATTCACCGACGGATCTATCCTTAGGGTTTCCACTTCGAGCACGGGTAAGTTTCACCTTTCCTTCGTCGTTCAACTTTTCCTTTAAGTTTATCATAGGTTTTTGTGTTTGATGTTGGTTTTTAGTTTTTATTTACGTTTCGTGTTTGTTTAGAGTCTGTTGTTTTCGTTTTGTGTTGTCATTGTTTTTGTTCACCTGCGTGCCCTAAATTCTACCCCGAAAACCCTAAGGATTGCGTGCCCTAGATTTCCCAAACCCACATTGCATTCCTCTCATACAACATCAGCGGATTTTGCCAAGCTTTCAGTCTTTGGTTACCTCTGTTGAATCAGCGAACATCCCGTTCCCTGCGCTCAAACTTGCCGATGTTATCGAATGCAACGTCGGCGTTTTTCGCCGCCCGGACTTCTTCACTTTACCTTGCTATGTAATGTCGGCGAAATTCGCCGCTCGTACATATATGGAACCCCCATGTGGTGTCGGCAAAAATCGCCGACGGAACATCGAAAAGATATGAAGTTACTAGTTATCAAATGCAGTGTCGGCGAAAATTGCCGCTCTTACCAAATAAACCTCCGCTTTCCTATTTCCTGCATCGACGGAGAAAATTGCCACTCCAACCATCTCACGGTTCTCTCAAACTGCAAAGGCGGCAAAATTTGCCGCCGATGCAAACAGATCAAACCCCTCATATGCAAGGGCGGCGAAAATTGCCGCCCGTGCAAAAATATCTCAAATTTTCCTAACACTGGAAAATTTCCAATTTCATTTTCCCGAGCCCGCTTCTCCTCTGATCCTTGGCCAGCTCGCACTATAGCCCTTTTTCAAGCGCACTCCCATAGTCGTGATCGTCAACATGCAATTTTCCCAGATTGCCCATATTTTCCCTGATTGCATGATCATGATTTCTGTTGCAGTTTCTTCTGCGGAGCTCCTTTCGACGTCAAATTTCTTCTCAGTGAAAGATCGTCCAAATGACTGATTTGTCTCCGAAGAAGGCAAAAGATATGAAGTACAAATATCAAGGTGTTTTCCCAATCACCTCAGTCCACTCTAATGTTGAAGATATTAGAGATACAGAGATTGGCCATGTTGATATGGCTGAGTTTGTAGAGAGAACCAAGTCGAGCAACCCCAGTGCTATGATGAGGAAAATAGTGGAAAGTAATATTCATCTGGTATCCTCCTTCCCAGTGGCGGCTCACAATACAGAATTTGTTCTTCAGTGCGCCCATTTCTACAACAAAGATATCAGAGCTGTGGTGGACGCCAGTGGTAATGTAATAATCAGGTTGGACCCTGAGTTCATTGACAAAGTGTTCATGTGTCCTCCTACAACAGAGGTGTTGAAGCTTGATTTCATTGAAGCTCAAAAGGAATACGACAAGAATCCAGAGAAGGCGAAGAAAGTAATCAACAACAAATGGTTGAAGATTGCGAGGTCAAGTTTGTCTAGATGGCCACGCAGCTTCCCTCGAAGTGATTTCGTGGAAGAAGTTGGTGACTTGATTACCCTCCTCAGCAGGATAAGAGGTTTGTCTTCCTCTTCACAATTTCAGGAATGGATGTATCCCTTCATTAAGGTCATACTCCAAGGCAAGCAGGTTATTTTCTGGGGAGAGCAAATCAGTAACGCTTTGCATGATCAGTTGACGAAGGTATCCACTACCTCCAAGTTCTTCATGACTTCCTATCTGGTATACATTGCAGCCTCCATGAGGATTTTTCCAGGATTGTCGTCAGAAGGGGATAGAAGAGTAGTCCCAGTATACCAGTACTATTCTCAGCTAACATTGAAAGGCTCAATTCACCATTTCAGGAGAGTGAATGATGCATTCTTTGCTGTATTCTTGTGTCTTTTCAATCCCCAACTGGAGCAGAGAAGAATCTCAGATGAGGCATGGACAGTGGTTAATGGTTTTGGTTGTATGTTTTTGCAATTTCCATCTTTCTCCTACTTGAGGGTTGGCTTTTTCCAAGGTTACCCTTATATGCTTCCAAGGTTTCCTTCAGATAGATTGGTCTTGATGGAGTTGTGCAGGCAAATGATTGTCGTGCATAACAAACAGATGGAACTCAAGAAGCCCAGATTCAGATTTCCTGTAGAAATCGGCAGATACTCAGTATTAACTGCCGCAAAGGCAAGAGCTATGGAGACAGAGATGCAGTTGGTCACCATGAAGCAATTCAAGAGGAGACCAAAGTTTGATTACCGGGGTGTAAAGGATAAAATCAAGAGGAAAACACAGTTCCATGAACCCATGGTGGAAGATGTCTGGATAGATTTGAGAACAGAGGAAGACATCAGGAAACTGGACTATAGCAGGCTGTCTCTAGAGCAAATTAAATACCTAGGACTTGCTGATATCCCAGAGGACCTTGTGGATGATGGCGAATTGGTTGATGTCAAGTATGAAGCAGAACAGATAGCTGGTACTCCTCTACCGCCAATCCACTGGTCCCAAAAGGAGCTGACTTCCCTAAGGAAGAGATTTGAACCCATATTGGCCAACACCAATAAGTGGCTGGAAGATAAAGGAATTACGCTGAAGGAATTCCTCACTGGTTCAGAAACTGAAGTTCAAGAGCAAACTGGTAAGAAGGTTGAAAATAGAACGAAGAATAAGAGTGATGCTCCATCATCCTCTAAAACACATAAACCTAAAATCAGATTTGTGACAAAGAAAGCAAAGGTTGTTGAGAAGGAACCTGAAGCGAAAGATATGGAAGTTGAGGAGCCAGCGGCCGAGGATCCAGCAACTGAAGAGCCAGCTACAGAAGAGATGGATGTCGAAGACAAGGGGTCAGAGCAACAAGATAAAGAGGCTTTGTCTCCACAAGACAATACACCTATTGCACCCCCTGTGCCTGCTTCCACCATTATCATTCCTTCCTCTGAATCCCCCTCTCCTCCTAAGATAATCTTTGATAATCCCCAGGGCACTTTTGAAAATGTTCTCCATTCTTCTGATTCCATTCCTAGTTTGTCTTCTTCGTCATTTGATATAGGAGATACTTCTATGTTTGATCATTTTGTGATGAATACTGAGCAAGTTTCAAGTGCCAATGTAACAGGTGCGGTTTTTACCAACACCCCGCCTATTGTTTCTACCACCAGCACAAGTACAGTTCCAGTAACACCAGTGGTAGGAATGGACTCCAATGTGAATACTTCTCTGCTGCCACCTTGGTTGTCAGCTTACACGCCAAAGAGAAAAAAGCAAGTCATCTCTCCAGATGATTTTGATTTCACTAAGCTGACACCTGCAAAACCTAAGGCTCCGAAGAAACCAAAGATCCTTTCAAGGGTACTTGAAGAAAAGGGGCAGAAAGTTTTGGAGATAGCAAAACCCCCACAGGGTGCAACTGTCGAAAATTTTGACATGAATGACTATTCTATTTCTAGAGTGGAATTGGGCAAAATCACCCATGAAAGCGCTAAAAATGATATGCAGTCAGCCATGGACATCCTGATCCAGAAATTCGACAAGGAAAAAGAAATGAAGGACTACTACAAGGCAAAAGCAGAACAACTGACTGCAGTGGTAAGAAAAATCACGTTGAATTCAGAAGCAGTTACTCCAGAGGCCGTATCTGTAGAAGACCCTGTCATCCTGAAAGCGGAAAAGACTCACCTCCGAGGGAAAGTACTTGAAGAATACTTGGACAGGATGCGAGCCCAGGGAATCTCTTTGCTCAAGGAGGTATTTGAGAAAACGGATAAGATGAGGAAAGTAAGAGCAGAACTCAACGATCTCATTGATGCCATCTCTCATGATATTGAGCACACAGAGGATACTCATGATAAGTGGGTTGAAATGAGGAAGCTGAAAATGAGCACTTTAATATCCATTGGCGCCATTTCCAACAGGGATTCATAGATAGAGACAAAGGAAGCTCTAATGTACAGGAGCAATGTGCTAAGAAATTTGATCAAGGATCTCGAAGCTGTAAAGGAAACCAGTGAAGAAAATGATGTTAACATTTTGCATAAGCTGGAGGAGTTGCCTTGTAAATTGGTATCACAGGATAACCAGTTTCTTTTTGCAGAAGAAATGGTTAAGGAATTTGAGGACATGTTTCAACAGGAATTTGAAGACAAGGTATTTTCAATAACTTCTGTGGACAGCATATTAGACAACCAGTTAACCTTGGACAATTTGAAAACCAGGTTAACCAATCATGCCAAGTCAATCACTACAGTAAGGGATGCCATAGTGAGGGCCAGGATGATCTTCAAAAACACATTCAAACCAGATAGCATTGAAATGCAGGCGACCTTCACTATGTATGATGACCACGTGAGAAAGGGTGGTGACACAAGTTGAAGCAGCTGGTTTTTCCCTTAGTTTATTTTCTGATTTCCATATGTACTTTCAAAACAGTTTTGGACATTTTTACATGTACATTTTTGATATGCAATTACATGTAAAAAATAGGAAGTCCCAAGTCAATAAGGACTCCTATTTTTGAATAAGTCAAAGTAGTTGTAGATTTCCTAGATTTTCTCAAGGTCTTTCCCTATAAATAAAGGGGACCTCTTTTGTAAATATTATCTTTTATCTATTGCAAGAAAACTCTGGTGAATTGAAAAGCAAATCAAGACTTTGTGCTTATTGTGAAAATCAATATTCAAATATTCATCAATACAAGAAAGCAAGTTCAATTCCAATCTTTGTCTTGGGATTATTTGTGTTGTGATAGTTTTGTTCTTATGTCTTGCTATCATAATCTTAATTGATAATAATTGAAAGGTGGAGTTTGTTTCAAGTGATTGAAGAGCGCTCTAGATTTGATTCTGATAAACTTTGTGTTATCAAATCGGTTGTGGGTTATATGTTCATGTTTGTGAAAATACAACAGTTTGGGGACTTTGTGCTGCAAGTTGTTATATTTGAATTGTTTTTATCATATTGAAGAAGAGTGAAGACTTTGGGCTGCATTTTGCTTCAAAAAAGTTCTGGTTACAAGTAGTGAGTGAGGTAACAGAAAACTTTGTGTTTCTGTGATATTGTGATAATTTATAAGTTTTATATCGAGAGTTTGAAATATAAACATCTATTCTGAAAAAAGAGAATGAGATGAGATGGAACCACCCCAAACATAGTTTTTAGTGTACATAAATTTGATAAGTGTTTGATTTACAAAAGTTAAGTAATTAGAGGGAACCTCCCCTTGCTGAGAGGAGAGACTTTGTCTCATCATAGCTATGGCTGATATACCCATTTTGCCGTTAGCGAGTTAACGACAAAATATTCACCCAACACATTCCTTACACAACATAGAAGATGCCGACACATGGTAGAATATTCCTACCACTAAGTGGGATGCCTATCTCCTCATGTGAGGACAAAATAACAAGTTCTCCTAATCCATGTAGGATTGACACATCACCATGCCACATCCCACAATATGACAAAGTGGAATTATCAATTATTTACAACATAGGCAATTAAATAATAAATACAAACATTACAAATGCAGAGAATTACCAAGGTTGAGACACCTTAATTCCCAACAATATGTGTGACCTAAGAGGAGATATATCAGATATACGAAGCATGTTAAGCGCCTATATGAATGAACCAAGAAAAGAATTCTCAAGCAACCAAGGTGAAACCTTCAAGTCGGCTAATACAGACACAAATTTTAATACTCCTATGGGATCTAGGAATTTGTTTCCAAAGGTGGATATGTGCAAGTTCAATGGCAAGGATCCTCTAACATGGATAAACCAAATGGAGATTTTTTTTAAAGTACATCAAATCCCATAAGGACAAAAGGTCATGATGGCTTCCCTATATCTAGAACCAGATCAATTCATTTGGTATCATTGGCTTTGTAGTCAATGGAGGAAAAAGGGTCTCACCATCTCATGGTCAATTTTTATAGAAGAACTCCAAGCATAATATAGCATTAGTGTGATAGACAACTTCTTCAGCCAGCTTGCTAAACTTCAACAAACAAGATCAGTTAAGGATTATATTCAGAAATTCCAAAATCTATCCTTAAGAGTGGATATAATTACAGAGGAGAACTTGAATGATTTATTCTTGGGTGGTCTCAAGGATCACATTCAACATGAGGTACGCATGTTTAGTCCTAGCTCAGTAAATGAGTCTTTTATCTTGGCACACAGGATAGAGGAGAAGTATTTGATTCCTAGGAAGCAAGGGGCTAATGTGATAAGAGAGAAAGGATATTCAACACCTTCTCTTCTTCAACCTACTAGGTTGACTCCATAGCAAATTGAAGAGAAAAGAGCAAAAGGGTTGTGTTTCAATTTTGATAGCAAATACAGTTGAGGACATAAATGTAGTGAAAAGAAATTATTCTATATTGAAGGTCCAAGTGAGGAAGAAGAGGAGGAACCCATATTAGAGGAGGATAGGGAGTTAAGTGAGGAATCACATGATTCTCAACCAATCATTTCTTGTCACGTACTCTCAAGTTTCAGTGCACCACAAACTCTCAAGGTAGTGGGTTTCTTAAAGAAGTAGAATGTTACAGTGTTGATCAACTTAGGTAGTACTCATAGTTTCATCAACAAAAAGTTGGCGATTCGTCTAAATTGTTTTATATATGTAGCCCCAGAGTTTCAGGTTTTGATTACAGATGGTAGTATAGTTAGTTGTTTGGGGAAGTGTCATAGCATTAAATTATCCATGGGATATTATCAACTTGATACCCCAATGTATGTGATATCCATGGGTGTATCAGATATTATTTTGGGAGTACAATGGCTTACTACATTGGGAACAATTGAGATGAACTTCCAAGAACTATACATGAGATTTCAATCAGAAGGAAAGGTAGTGGAGCTAAGGGGGTTGAAGGCAAAATCCCCACAGATGGTAAGCTCTCATCAAATGCAAAAGTTGATTAAGAAAGGAGTGGATGGATTTGTGGCCCAGCTATGTTCATTAGAAGCCTCTCAATCTAATGCTCCTACTCATCTAGATTTATAAGCAATAATTGATCATCACTCAATGGTTCTTGTAGATATGCCTAAAGGACTTTGTCCTAAAAGGGATCATGATCATGCCATACAACTAGTTCCAGGGAGCCAACCACCAAACATCAGGCCTTATAGGTACCCACACATACAAAAAAGTAAGATAGAAAAAAATGTTGAGGAGATGCTAGAGGTAGGAATTATCAGGCATAGCCAAAGTGCTTACTCCTCACCTATGGTGATGGTGCATAAGAAGGATGAAACTTGGCACATGTGTCCAGATTATAGAGTGCTCAACATGTACACCATTACATATAATTTTCCCATTCCATTCATTTATGATTTGCTAGATGAATTGAATGGAGCTATGTATTTTACCAAGTTAGATCTTAGATCTGGTTATCACCAAATTTGGATTAAAGAGGAAGATACTTGTAAGATGACATTTCAAACTCATGGGGGTCATTATGAATTTTTGGTGATGCCATTTGGTCTTACCAATGCACCATCTACATTCCAAAGTTTGATAAATTCCATTTTTAAGAAGTTCTTGAGAAAGTTTGTGTTAGTGTTCTTTGATGATATATTAATTTATAGCAAGACTTGGGAAGAACATTTACAACATGTAGATCAAGCATTACAATTACTCAAAGATCATCAACTTTACTCTAAGCCATCCAAGTGTGCTTTTGGTCTTAAGGAGGTGGAGTATTTGGGACACATAGTTTCACATGAAAGAGTAAAGGTGGACCTTAACAAAATTAAGGCTATCATGGAATGGCCTATTCCAAAAACCATTAAGAAACTAAGGGGTTTCTTAGGATTAACAGGGTACTATAGAAGATTTGTGAAGAATTATGGTTGTATAGCAGCACCCCTCACCACTCTATTGAAGAAGGATTCTTTTCATTGGAATGAGTCTGCTAATGTAGCATTTGAGCAATTGAAGGAGGCTATGTGTACAACTCCAATGCCTGCCACTCTGGACTTCACCAAGGAATTCATAGTGGAATGTGATGCTTTTGGAAATGGGATAGGAGTAGTTCTCATGCAAGAAGGTCAACCAATTGCTTTTAAGAGTCATCAATTAAAGGGTAAGAATTAGCTCAAACCTATTTATGAGAAGGAAATGCTAGCAATCCTTCACGCAGTTAAACAATGGAGGCCTTATCTAATGGGTTGACACTTCAAGGTTAAGACAGATCATGATAGCCTAAAATAATTTTTGGAACAAAGATTATCCTCTGAAGAGAAACAAAAATGGGTCGCTAAGATGTTGGGATATGACTTTGAGATTGTATATAAGAAAGGGAAGGAAAATATTGTGGCTGATGCACTTTCTAGGAAGGATGAGAAAGATGAAGCCTTATTGTGTGCCCTTTCAATATTACAAGCAAATTGGGTGGAAGAAGCCAAAGCAGAGTGGAAAAATGATGTTGTGACAAGTAATCTCATCCAAAAATTAAAAAGTGATCCTAGTAGTTTAGATAAGTTTTGTTTGAAGGGGGCTCTTCTTTGGTATAAAGAGCGCTTGTATCTCTACAAGAATTCCACTCTTAGTTACACAAGATTCTCATAGAGCTACATGAGTCCCCAGTTGGTGGTCATTCAAGATTTTTGAAGACATATCATCAGGTCAAGCAAGATTTTTTTTGGGAAGGGCTAAAAGGTGATGTTAAAAAATTTGTGGTTGAATGTTTGGTTTGTCAAAGAAATAAGGGGGAGACAATTAATACACCAGGTCTCTTGCAGCCCTTATCTATTCCTAGCCAGCATTGGGAAGATTTATCCATGGACTTCATCACAGGGCTTCCCAAATCTAAAGGTCATAATGTCATCATGGTAGTAGTTGATCGCCTCAATAAATATGCACATTTCATTGCATTATCACATCCTTTTACAGCAAGTGCAGTGGTAAAAGTTTTTTTGGAGAATATCCAAAATCTATATGGTACACCTAAGGTTGTTGTCAGTGATCGTGATCCTATCTTCACTAGTCACTTCTGGAAAGATTTATTCTCATGTTTGGGTACTTAATTGGCTCATAGTTCTTCATACCATCCTTAATCAGATGGGAAAACTAAGGTTGTTAATAAGTGTTTGGAAGGATATCTACGATGTTTCACTTCAGAGAAACAGTCTCAATGGGTAGATTGGCTACCACTTGCAAAATGGTGGTATAACACTTCTTTTCATAGCTCATCAAAAATGTCTCCATTTTTGACACTTTATGGATATCATCCTCCTTCCATCACATCATCATTAAAGGTGTCACCAAGAGTTCAGGTAGTAGAGGACCACTTGCTTCATCAACAACAGGTACTTTAAGGACTCAAGGAGAATTTAGCTATGGCACAAAATCAAATGAAACAACAGGCGGACCAACATCATAGTGAAAGAAATTTTGAAGTTGGGGATTGGGTCTTCTTGAGATTGCAGCCTTATAAACAAATCTCACTGAAGAAACAAAAAAATAATAATAAGTTGTCTCTAAGATATTATGGGCCATACCAAATCATGCAAAAGATTGGTAGTGTTGCCTACAAGCTAGAGTTGCCACCAACAGCAAAGATACATCCAATTTTTCATGTTTCTTGTTTGAAGAAGGTAATTGGGCATAATATTCCTACTCAAATAGTACTACCAGAGCTCGATGAAGAAGGAAGAATCATTTTGGAACCAAAGAGCATTCTTCAAACACGCATGAAGAAGCTGAGGAATAGAACCATCACTGAGTATCTCATCCAATGGAAGAATTTACTAGTTGAAGAGGCCACATGGGAGGATGAGGAGTTCATTCAAAAGAATCCACACTTGGTTAGCATTGAGGACAATGCTTCTTTGAAGGAGGGGCATGCTACACCCTTAATATTGGTGTACATAGGGTTATGAATAGTTAGCTTGTGGCTATCTTCACTCCTACTTAAGTCATGTTATCATTATTATATTATTATTTAGTTAGATAGGTTAGACTAGGTGTTATATAGGGGTATGTATATTCATCCTAAGCATAATTAGGTATATATAGGAGGATGTGAGTAGATTATTTCATCATCATATTGTGAAGTGTGTTCTCATTGGAGATATTTGGAGGTTGCCCCCTTGAAGTGGCCTGTTATTCTTAGTTATTATCAACTATTTTTAGAATATTTCATATCATCTTCTTTCATTACACACTGTGGTTGAAAAATATCTTTTCTTTGTATGAAACTCCATGTACTAATGCAAATTTCTCATTACTCCCTAATATCTGACCCCCATGAGCACTTAATGCTTATCAAGGCCAAACTATAGAGTGTATTTACGCTTTACAATTTTAATGCTACAAATTTCAAGTTGTTCTTCATGTCCTACACCCTAATTTATCTTATGACCATGGACCTATTACCTCCATTTTTACTTTGGACCTTTGCATATTGCAACATGCTCCCCAAACCTTGAACCCTAATGCTCTCCTATTTGGTGGACCCATCTCTTTCTTATGCAATGTCCAAGCTTCATGTTGTGATCCTATTCTTGAGCCCTAAAAGCTTGCCTTGGTAGACTTGCCTACCACATCTGCATGTTCCACATTGCATTTCCACATCTAGATCCTTAAAGGTTTATATTCTATGGACTTGTCTCACTTCCATGCAACTTGCAAGGTGCATCAATGGTTCCCAAGCCCACAATCCTACAATACATTCATTTAGTAGAACTGGATCCTATCTTTTCAAGTGCAAACTGCACCACACCTTCCAACCCCACTGTGTTTTCAAAAATAAAATACTCTAGGAATGTACTTACAAGCATTTAATTCCTTCTTGTAGAAGCAACTAGACTTGAAAGACATTCAAATTATGTGCAAGTACATGTGGACCCTTCAAACGTATGGATTTATGTAAAAGACCAAATGATTTCTAATGCAATGAATATGAGTGAACTAAAAATGTGACGGCATGAAGAATAATGCCTTGCAAGTCTATGATAAGATTGATCTCTTAATTGATAGAACAAAAACAGGTCCATTCCATACTAGCAAGTACTCTTCTATACCTATAGATTCTACTAAAGATGACAACATGAGTTGACTACATTAAAAAATGTAAATGCATTTCACATTTATAACCATTACATGGAGGAGTTAAATGGTATTTAATATAAGTACAAGTTTGAAAAAATAGATAGGGGTTGGTTAGTTTAATTTAAACTTTTCAAGTTACTATAAATGCATGTGTCTCCATTGATCAAGTTGTGCTTAGGCATCAATATATGTACCTCAACTCAATTTTGTCATTCCTAAATATGTTGAAAGTTAAGAGAATGTGCATAATGTAAAAGACTTTCCTTGAAACAAGCATCTTTAAGATTGTCTAGATGCATTTTTAGGATAGGTATGCCATATTTGTTCTTAAGGCTACATTTTCTAGCCTAGTATTGTGTTAACTAGTTAATCATTGTAGGGATTTATAAAATTGTATGAAAGTGTATTTGAGACAACTCTTTTAATTCATCTTGTTCATGTATAGATCTTTAAAGTATACTTTGTTATGTAGGCCTTTGGTCATATTGAGAAGTGCTTTTGTATTAATATAGATCACCCAACTTATGGTATTTAAATCCATATAAAGTTCTCATGTTTTAACTTGCATTTATGTTAATGAATAAGACATTATATGTGATTTAGTTGTACATATGATCAAGGCACCACTCCAACAATTAGCCCATCCTAGACCATTCTTAAATCATTAAAACTATACATTTTGTATTTATTTTAATTATAGTTATCCTTACCTATGTGAATAATATAGTTTCACAACCTTTACCACATCTTGATAAAGATCATATTTGAATCATATTCAAAGGATCGAGATCATATGAGTTCTACTCATGTGTAACCTAGAATAATAAATCATGCCATATCATGTGAGAGCCAATGTCTAGTAAATGTAAAAGGATTAAACATTGTAGATTTAGATTACATATGTAGTAGGTATTGTTAAGGGAATTGTGCTTAGTAATAAAGCTTTATTTCATATATTTGGTTCATATGCAATCTATCATTTTCATATGCTTGACTTGAGGTCTATAAATATACTCATGGCTACCATTATGGCATGAAATTCAAAGTCCTAGATGTATAATCATGTATTTCTCTTTAATTATCCTACTGATGAAACGCTCTCCTAGCCTTAGAAGAGCCTAAAAAAAAGATGAGGTGCCCTATCTTATCAATTGACCTTTGGTTGTCCACTTTTTGAAGACATGTCTTACCTCTCTATCTTTGTTTCCTTGTTCTCCTTGCATTGGAATTTAGTGTATACTCTAGGAAAATGGAGCTCTAGTTTTGAGAGCCAACAAATAATATCTCTACTAGAGACTAGTGCTAATTTTCACCTATCTTGTGTTCTTATATGTTAAGGACTTTGTTGGTGTTTAATCAAACCTAGTTTTCTTTTTTTCATTGGAGATTATTTTTCTTCTCTCCAAGGTTTTGTTACCTTCAAAGAGGTGGTGACTGTACTTTTTATTTTGTATATCTTTACTACTATAAGGTGTGTGCATATAAAACATTTTGTGCTTGTATTTTATAAGAGTACCTTTGAGTGCTATGAGATATAGGTTGTTCAATTTCAATGAAATTCTAAATTTTCATAAAAATTTTCCTAGTGAAATTAGAAAGGAGCTACAAAATTTGTATGGAAGGAGTGGTGAATGTAGTGACATGCATATTCAAGACTACATCAATGTAATAGATGACTATGAGGTGGAGGATGAGGATGTGATGATGAAGTTATTTGTATAGTCCCTATAGATTGATGCCAGTAATGGTATGTTAATTTGCTTAATCTATCTATTTCTTCCTTGGTTGATTTCCAATCAACATTCATGTGGTCCTTTGATAGTAAAAGTTATTTGGATGTGATCCTTCATATATTCATTAGTATACATATAAATTAGAATGAATCTATTTGTGCATTCTAGTTGAGATTTTCTATGGCCTCAAAAGATATACTAGAGATTGTGATACCATTATGCAATTGTCTAATCCTATACCTTGAGGCTTTTGATTCTAAGTTGAGTTTCCTCCTACCCTATAAGCCTTCAACATCCTTATAGTTTACCAACCAACATTGATGAAAAACTTAGGATGTTCCATCTTGTAGGTCACTCATCTGATAATGTGCATACTATTGAAACATTGCCTTTGGAAACACAATCCATGAGGTTGTTTGAAAATAATATTGGTGGTGGTGCTTAAGCTCTTTTAAATGATGACTCTTTTCCATGGTGTGATGTTTTTTACATGTTTAATGAGAAGTGTGGTATTACAAAGATAGTAATAAAAAATAATATGAATCAACATGTGAAGTTGAACCTCTTACTATCATAAGTTTGTCAATTTCAAATTTCATAGTGGGTTTCTTAATGCCAAGTGGAGGTATTGTTGTCTTCACTAAGCTTGATATACCATAGTATGACATTGGATCTAATTTGTAGTACTATGAATTTGATCACTCATATGACTTGAGTGACTATGAACATTTCATCTCATTTAAAAATGAAGAGTTTGGGTCTCAATTTTTTCTTAGCATAATGTGGGTACAATTGACTATATGGATTTTGAGTTGCAAGAAGGCCACAAAATTATTGATGGGGAAAGTATTACTACACCTAAAGTTGGGAATTTTATTTGGTACACAAATGTGAATATGGGGGATATGGAACTAGAGTCTTAAATTAACCATGAGGTACTACATGAGGTAGCCCTTGCATATTATATACTTGATAAGTTTTTATTCTATGGAAATCATTGTAGCCTAGTATGTGTTCTTGAGCCATGTGAGATCAAAGACTTAAAATTTGATCTTGAAGTGCCCATTGTGGTGAGCTTGCAAAGTGACATTGAGTACATAAAGTATGGACTCTTTTATTTTCCTATTTATGATGACAAGCTTGTTGATTTATATGTTATTAAATTACATGATGAATTGTTCAATCAAAGGTTCAACCTTGACAGTGAAGTTTCCCATGATGTATGTGTGTCATTTAATATTTTTATAGTGGATCAAGAGGTTGTTTCTTTTGTAGTTTTCTCATGGCTTCAACAATGGTATTCTCATGTGCACGAATGGACATTTGATTACATTTGTCTTATAGAAGAGCTTTGAATATATTGTTGAACCAAAAGTGGTCAACTTCTTCATGAAGATTGTATTTAATAGAGGCAAATGACACTTGTCAATTTGTACCACATGTATCAATACAAAATCAAATAATTACTTTGAACCTACATTTCATTGGAAACATGTAGCTTTTGTTAATGTTTTGTATATTTTAGTTTTGTCAGTTGATGTTTGTCTATGTTTTGTACATATGTCTTTTTTTGTTCCTATGGCCCTCCCATTTTCCTTTAGTTGCATTGGTCTACATCTCGAAGACTTGTTCCAGATTCTTATTATTCATACAAAAGGCATGCATCCCCAACTAGAGCTGATGTTAGCTTATAATGTAAATTTACATTTGTCATGCCTCCAATGTTACCTTTAATTCATATTTAGCCCATTATTAATAATGGATTTGAGATTTATTTCAATGGGGCCCATTTAAATATTGTGTATCCTATCTAAGGTCGGTCTTTGGATTTTTCCATTACATTCTATTTCGATAGTTTGATGTCTAGTTTACATGGTTTAAGTCTATATTATAATGGGTAGAGTTGTAGCTTCAATTTACATTTTGTACTTTTTCCACGCCCTTAATCCTATGTGTGTTTATGTTATGAGTAGTTGGCTTGTGGCTACCTTAACTCCTAATTATGATAATATAATTAATATTATAGTCAATTATAGGTTATTAGGTCAGCCTAGGGGTTATATTTAAGTATGTAAGTCGGCCTGGGTGGTAGCTAGACATAATTAGGTATATATAGGAGACAGTGGCAAGTTTGTAATCATCATATTGCGAATTGTATTATTCATTTGGAGAATTATGGAGGTTTTCCCCTCTAAGTGGCATACTATTATCAAGTATTTGCAGGGTATTTTCTATTATATACTTATTTTGTGCAATTTATTTCATTACAAGTTTGCATGTTGTAATCTATAGTGTGTACCTCACGCCTCACCTTTTCTTTGGTCCATAGACTTATCTCTCTCACTTATAATTTATAGAATCACTTATCTCCCATGTAAAGAACAAACTTTTTATTAGTCCCAACCCATAAAGTACATTTACACTTTACAATTCACATATTGCAAACTGTAAGTTACACTCTCCACATTGTTGTGACTAGAAGAATTAATCTCCTTGCATGAATCTTCACCCTCTAATGTAAATGTCTATTTGTTCCATGATCCATAATCATCATTCTTACTCAAAGCTTATTAGGACTAGACTATGGAGTGCATTTGTAGTTTACATGTTGCATACTACAACTTGGTATTGCCCCATGCCCCAATTTACCTTATGACCATGAACATATTACACCCATTTAATTTAAAACTCTTATATATTTCAATGTGATCCATGAACCCAAACAATTAATGCACTTTTGTTTGGTGGACCCATCATTCTCATTCACAATGTGGAAACTGAATGTTGTGCTCTCATTCTTGAGCCTCAAAATCTTATATTGGTAGACTTCTATAGCCCCTCTACATTTTGTATGTTTCACTCATACCTATGGATCATGAAAGGCCTATATCCTACAAGTGTGTCTCACTCTCATGCAGCTTTCAAGGTATGTCCATGCTTCCCAAGCCCACAAGCTAACAATACATTCATTTGATAGGACAAGACCCTAACATTACAAATGCAAACTATGACAATGCCTTGCATCATTACCATGTTTTCAAAAGTCAAAACCTACCCCCAAGCATGTATTAACAAGCATTTAATGCCTTCTTATGGAAACAATAAATCATGTTCTAGTACATGTCCAAATCATGTTCAAGTACATGTGGACCCCTTAGAGGCATAGATTTGTATACAAGACCCAATGGCCTATGATACAATGGGTATGGGTGGCCCAAAAGCATTATATACTAAAGAATAATTTCATGCAAGACTATGAATAGATTGATTTCTTTCTTGATTGAAGAAATTTTCATTCCCTAATAGCAAGTTCTCTTCCCTACCTATAGATTATATTAAAGATGACAAGGTGAGTTGAATAAAAAATGTAAAATGCATTTTCCACATGTTCCCATCCCATGATAGAGTTTAATGACATAAATATGTGTTTGAAATAAAGAGATAGGGGTTGGTTGGTTGGATTTGGGATTTTCCACATTTTAAATCAATGTGTGTCTATTGATGAGGCTAGTTCTAGGGTATCAATTAATGTAGTTTATCTTAGTTTTCATGCCTACACATGCTACGTAAACTTAAGAAAATGTGTAGAATTATGAAGTCTCTCCATGACACAAGTGTCTCTATGATTGTATTGATGTATTCAAGGGATAGGTATGACATATATTCATTGAGGCTACATTTTCTAGTCTGGTGTGCTATTAATCCTCATAATGACTTATACAAATATATCAAAGTGTAGTTGAGAAAATTCTTTTTAACACATCATATGTGTTCATCTTGTTCATTTATGGATCTTTAAAGTAGATTTTGTTATGTAGGATGTTGATTATATTAAAAATTACTTTTAGATCATCATAGACCCTAGATTATGGTGTTAGAATGTATATCTAGTTTTCATGTTTTGACTTGCATGTGTGTTTGTGAATAAGACTTGATGTGTGACTCAATTTCCCATATGATCAAGGCACCAGTTTGTAGTAGAACTTCTCCATCTTCCACCATTCTCAAACCATAATAACATTATTTTATTTTCTTAAATTGATTGATGTCCTTACATGTTTGCATAATCCAATTCTAAACTCTTTTCCACATCTTGAGGAAGTTCGCATTTGATCTATATTTAAAGGATTTCTATCCACATGTGTAACTTAGAACAATAACTCATGTTGTATCATGTGAAAGCCCATGTGTGATAAATATAAAGTGAGTTACATTTGTGTGGGTTTAAATTGTATACATTGTAGGTATAGTTAAGGGGGTTCATCTTTAGTAATAATAATTTATTTCATATCTTTGGTGCATACATAAATTGTCATTTTCATTTTCTTGAGATGAGGGCTCATATGTTGATTCATGGTTACCATTAGGGCATGAACATCAAAGACCTAGGTATATAATAATTTATTTCTCTTTAATTATCCTATTGAGACGTTAGGGAAACACCCTTTAAAAATTAGCAAAGATAAAAAAAATAAGAGGAGGTTCCCTCTTCTATCAATTGGTCTCTAGCTATCCACTTTTTAAAGATGAGTCTTGCCTCTATTTTTGTTGTCTTTTTCCTCTTGTATTGGTATTGAGTGTCTACTCTAAGAAAAAGGAGCTACAATTTTGAGAACTAATATGTCCCAAGCTTCCTTGAATTTTTTTTGATGAATAATGATTATAGCACTTTTTAATTAAAAGGGAAATGAAACATTGTCCACAAAGAAAAGTGGTAGTAGAAGGCACACCCTCAAAGTATATGTTATGTCAAGCCTAAAGAACAAATCTAGAAACATGACAAAAAGTCTACAACAAGAGAAAAATAATGAACTAGATCTTTTTTGAAGAGTGGACAATTCATTTGTTATCAACCTTAATCTTCTCTCCAAGAAGCTAATCTTATAGGAGGAATCTTGAAGGCACCTATCAATAGATCCTTAAACTGTTGATTTTTAAAAGAGCCCTCAAATATCTAAAAAGAGAGATGGGGTGAGAGTTGGAAGGAATACCTACCATTTTTTTAGAGCAACAAAAATCACTAAGCTAACTACATCCTCCATCTTTGGAGGATCTAAAATAATTTTCTTCACTTATTATCTATTGTTATACCTCATTGTGTTTTCTCTCAACTTATTATCTATTGTTATACCTCATTGTGTTTTCTCTCAAAACAAATTTAGGTTATATCTCCAAAGGGTTTTTTGCCCTTCCTCTAGAATTAACTTCAACATGATTGTGCAAATCCTCTTCCAAAGGGCTTTGAGATTTTTCTTCTAATATTTCAAGCCTATTTGAAACAAAATTAGCTTTGCCCAAATTGAAGGCTTGATTTTGTTGACCATTCTTTTGCTAGACATGCTTGTTTTCTTTGGCTATGATGAAAGTGTGTGGAGAGGGTTTCTAAAGAACATTATGTAATGTTTTGTAGTCCTTGGAAAAATGGCCATATTCATTGCATATTTTGCATTTGATAGGTAACTAATCATAGTCGAGTTCATGCATATATATGACCAACCATCTAGATTGAATTCAATGACTTTAGGAAGACCTTTCTCCAAATCTTCTTCCATGTAGATTCAGGCACATGAAAAGTTATCTTTGGCTCAACCTTGTTAATGAAATGATCCAAAGTGTTGCCAATGGTAGCCTAGAGTTTATTGTCTAGAAAAATAAGAGGGAATATGAAAGTTTTTCCCAAACAGGGACTACATTGGGCATATTTTCTGCTAGATTAAAATCAGGGGACCAATGATTCAAAATATAATCCTTTTTTCCCCATAAAATGCAGGCCATTTCTAAAAATTAGATCTTTTCCCTCCTTTAGGTCAAATAAGAAAGCATAAAATCCTCTACTACAAAACCAAATGCTTACTATACCCCTCAACAAATGTTTCTAATGGAGATTGACCTAATTATCCATAGCTTTGGGTTTTGGCCAAAGACCCATTATCTTTCCAACTAATACCTTCTCAAAAAAAATAGAGTTTTCATCCTTGGAGATTTGTGGCTAAAAGAAATTTTAGGTACCATATTCAACTCTTTATTAATCCATGCACTATTAAAAGCCTTTGTTATAGCCACAATTGTAGTAGCCAAGGCCAAAGGTTGGCCTTCTATAGTTGTTCCCCTTGTGCCTTGATAGTTTTTAATACAACAATGTTAAGAAAAATGCTTGCATCTAAAACACTCAAGCTTAAGACCACCCCTTAAGCATTCTTCTTCTTTACTTCTTTCTTTTTATTTATTTGATGTTCTCAATGTTTTCAAATCTTAGAGCTTTACATAGCACAATTAAACAATATTCCAAATTTTTTTCAAACTACTAAACTTAAAAAATCATTGTTTAATAATTAATATTTTAAAAAACTATCAAAATCTATATTTTTATTAATGTCTCATATTTATGATAATCATATTAAGTGAAAACATAAAATATAGAAAAAAATAGACACACAAAGAAACATCCTCTCTATTTCTTTACATATCATTTAAAAGATTACATAAAAAATTATATTCAGATTTGACTTAAAACTGAAATTAAATAATTTAAATATAATAAAAATAAACTTTATTAAAAAAAATTTAAATAACCCTTATCCTCTTTTATTCTATTACTTATCTTCTCCTTTATTCTATTTTACTCTACAATTCTTTTTTAACATTTTAATAATGGGAATGTATATTGTTGATGTTTTAGCGACGAGAGATATCCTTCTCCCAAATTTAAATAATGAAAAGTCACATATGAAGAGACACCAATGCATATGAAGAGTCACCTTGATTTGTATATATATATATATATATATATATCAATTCAATCACTTCATTTATATCTCTAGTAGTAGATCATCATTTCCATTAGCAGCAAACTAATTTCAAGGAGAAACATATTCATTTGTATCTTTGCATCTAGGAGAGGTGCTATTATTCATTGTATCAGATTCAGCCTTGTTTTGGGCCTGAGTTGTAAGTAAATTTCTTCTCTTATTCCTTCAATATATAAGAGATATATTTGCTAGGTTTTTCTCCCTCAAGTAGGAGGGGTTTCCTAGGGTAAACATTGTGTTCATTGTGTTATGTGTTGTATTTTTTGATTGCTTACATTTTTGATCCTAAAACTAACATAGTATCAGAGCAGGTCTAAGAAAAGATCTGATCAGATTTGTTTAAGCAATCAAGTTAACTTTTTATCAAGAGCAGCACACAATAGGCAAAGTATGTGAAATGTTTGTAAAATTGTCTGTAGGAGGTGAAGCTGTAGCATGAAAAGTGAAGCTCGTGGGTTGTTTGACAAAATGCCACAAAGAGATGAAACACCATTGCATAGGGGTATTCATTCACATAGTTTGGATTGAATTTGGCATACTTAGACAATTATTGGGCCACATTCAGATGACATCTTGTTTTAATTTTCTGATGTTGTATATGTTTTGTTTTGGTCTGGACTACCCTTGGGCTTTCTGTGTTGCTTCCCCAATAGTATGTTTCTTTTCACAGAATTGTTGTTTTTAAGTGGAGGTGGAAATAGGAATTGCTCATTAGTTGAGGATGAGATATACTTCGAGAGGCCTCACCAAATATGGATTCACTTCTCTTTGTAGGAGATCCACTTTATATTGCTGATAGTAAACCTTCACTTAGTCTATCTGAAAACTGCTGCTAATGATATGATGTTAAGAATCTTACAAAGGATTGGTGCAGAGCGAAGAAAAATTGACAATCTAGATGGGGCAATTGCCTGTGATAGTTATCACCAACCAAAATGTAATCTGGGAAGTGCTGGAAACCAGGCCTCCAATTTTGTAGATTGCCCAAAGTGACTCCAAGAAGGAGACCACCGCAAACTTTAAAACCATTCTCACTTCTCCCTGCAATGAGCATTGAATTAAGCTCAAAAAGCTTCTTCACAACAATGTTCTCAGTCCATTCCATGTTGCAAGATAGAGCTCTTTCCATCATTCAAGTATCAGTGATCTCTTCAACACCTTAGCAAAGGGAGGCAAATGATGGCATGGTGAGGCCCTTTCCCGCCTTGAAAATGATGTTAGTGAGTTTTGTAGCCCGATTATGCTTTGGTCCTGACTTTCAAGACCAGAGTTTCCTTATCAAGAACTAATTACTGAATACATTAGCTTAGTTGATGAAGGAGATAATATGCTATTGGATTCAATTCCTTTTTATCACTACTTTATTCCTTTGTCAAGAAGAGCTGAAAAGAAGTGGAAGTCCATATGAGCTGCTATTCTATAGTTGTTATAGCCTTTCATTCAATTTGCTCATAGTTATCATGTATACTTCAAGTAGAGTTTTCGCGATTGCTTTTTGAATTGTTTGCTTTTTGTGGGTGAGGAAGAAGATGAAGAGCACAAGTTAAAGTTCTCTAATGAAGAAAAAGCCTTTAACTTGTTTGACCTATTTCTTCTTGCAAGTAGACAGCACCTCTACAACTCTTGAATGTTCTCTTGCTTATCTCATAACCTATCCTCTCATACTTCTAGAGAAAGAGGCAAAGGAAGAAAGAGGAATAGAGATAGAGAATTAGATTCTACCCCAGAATTGAAGAAGAAGAAGGATCTCTCTCACATTTAGTGTTTTAGGTGTGACAAGTATGGTCACTTTGCTCAAGATTGTAAATTAAGGTTTACACAACTTGTTTCTACTACGGAAATTGCTATGGGGACATCTCAGAAGAAGCCAAGCTCTAAAGCTGATTTAGAAGGTTTCTTATTCTAAATTCAATCAGTTTCTTCGAAGAGGAGGAATTAACATTCAGAGGGAGTCTGATAAACCAATAGAGGCAACCTTGGATGAGGAGGTCAAGAGGTTGATGTTAGTACTTGGAGCTTCAGAGGGAGTCACATCATCATGAAGGTTCCTTGTAGTGTATATTTCTCTAAGATGGAGAAATATGAGGTGAAAGCCCTTGTAGTATATAGTTCTCTGAGACAAAGAAATATGAGGTGAAAGCCCTTGTAGTGTATATTTATCTGAGATAGAGAAAAATGAGGTGAAAACCCTTGTAGTGTATATTTCTCTAAGATGGAGAAATATGAGGTGCGAGCCCTTGTTTATCTCTGAGACTGAGATGGGACGTCATGTTGAGACTCCATGACAACATCACGTTGAGAGACTCTGTGATGAATCCTTTGTACTTGTGTTTTTCCACACATGGGAGTAGCCATGGTGGACGTCATGTTGAGAGACTCCATGATGACATCACGTTGAGAGACTTCGTGATGGGCACTTGTGCACATGTTCTTTCCACACATGGGAGTAGCCATGTTGGACATCATGTTGAGAGACTCCATGACAACATCACGTTGAGAGACTTCATGATGGGCACTTGTGCACATGTTCTTTTCACACATGGGAGTAGCCATGGTGGATGTCATGTTGAGTGACTCCATGATGATATCACATTGAGAAACTTTGTGATGAACTATTTCACAAATGGGTGTAGTCATTGTGGATGTCATGTTGAGAGACTCCATGACATAGATATCTAGAAGGATACCTCCCTAGCTAAGAGGGAGTGTTGATGTTTTAGTGATGGGAGATATCCTTCTCCCAAATTTAAATAATGAAAAGTCACATATGAAGAGACGCCAATACATATGAAGAGACGTTGACACATATGAAGAGTCACCTTGATTTGTATATACATCAATTCAATCACTTCATTTTACATCTCGAGCAGCAGATCATCATTTCCATTAGTAGCAGACTGATTTCGAGGAGAAACATATTTATTTGTATCTTTGCATCTAGGAGAGGTGCTATTATTCATTGTATCAAATTTTGCCTTGTGTTGGGTCTGAGTTGTAAGCAGATTTCTACTCTTATTCCTTCAATATATAAGCGATATATTTGCTGGGTTTTTCTCCCTCGAGTAGGAGGGTTTTCCCAGGATAAACATTATGTTAATTGTCTTATGTGTTACATTTTCTAATTGCTTACATTTCTGATCCTAAAACTAACACATATTAGTTTCTCACAAACACTTCCCATAATTTTCAAAGTTTACAAAGGATGGATTCTGAATTTTTCCTTTCTACTCTTTATATCAATTTACAAATAGAGAATCTTTTGCAAGGATAACCTGTTGATTCGTTTAGGGAAACTCTCTCTGCCGTCATGTTAAAATTCTGTCTTAAGCATAACAGTTAGCGATTTGTGAAAACTTACATAAATGATTGCTTTGGCAGCACCAGTCTTCTATAACAGTAGCCTATTTTATCCAATCGTTCTCTTGGACTACAGGATTATGAAGAGCTGTAATAGAACTTTGTATAAATATATTTTGCTGGAACATAAAATAAGACATTAACATTTAAGTTTATACCATTTATTTTGTAAATTATGTTTTTTATAATTCCTATTTATTTGAAATCTAAATGCTCTCTTTAACGTTCTTATATATTCTCTTTTTAGTGTTTCAACAGGCGTAAAATCAAAGCTTAGCCTAATTTCAATTAATGTGATTGCTTGCTTTCTTTCCGTCCTAAACAAATAGTTCTTTTTACGTTGGTATTTTACGAAGTAAAATGTTGTTTGTCAATGTAACATAATTTCAAGGTTCTAGTTTTTATTATGACATTTTACTTCTTCTGAACAGTTGGAATCGATGATCAATTAAAAGAAGTAACGAAGCTCCTCGACACGGAAGATTGCTCATCCTTTGCGGTTGTTATTTGGGGTTCATGTGGCATTGGAAAGACAACCCTTGCAAAAGCTGCTGTCTCCGAAGTAGATAGAAACCGTTACAACTATGCCAGAATATTTTTAGATTCTTTTTTTGACGATAATAAGTGTATAAAAATGCAAAAGTACATTTTGAAAGATGCCTTTCCAACCTATGAGGGTGGAAAGAAAATAGAATTTAGAGATGATGAAGATGGTAGGAGTCACTTACAAAAGGCTTGTGGAGAAGCAAATAAGCCTGTGTTTTTATTTATTGATAATGCCCTGCGCAAAAAAGACTTGGAGAAAATTCTGCCAAAAAAATTGGGATGTTTTCCCCAGGGTAGCAGAATACTTATTACAACCAGAATGCAGGGCGTCACAGAATCTGTGCTTCAGGATCGTGGCCTTCAGAGCAAATACCATCCTGTCCAAAAGCTTTCTCACGATCATGCGCTAACAGTTCTGTGCAATGACCCTGCAAGTCGTGATGCTATCAAAGATGATCTAGAAAAGATTCTCAATCTCTGCGACGGTATACCGCTGGTTCTAAAAATTGTTGGTGCTCATTTGCGCAGGCACAAATATACAGCAGACATTTTTACACAGATACTTGGAGCTTTACAAACAGAAGGGGAAATCCAAGAAGAGAAGCAAGGCGACTTGAATGATTTTGTAGATAGAAAATTGGACGAGTGTACTCCAGAAGCATTTCTACAGATCTGCTACAAGTTTCATAAGTATTACAATCTGAGCAAGTCGCATACCTTGTATTGTCAATCAGTTCTAGTTTGAGTTAAGCTGAAATCTATATTTGTAAGGAATTGTTGAGTTTCAATTGTAACTATAAATGTAATTTCTTTTGTTAAATAAAACATATTAATTTGTACAACTGTTATATGTCCTATTATTTATATTTTCCTCAATATTTTATCATAATATCAGAGCCACCTAGGGTATGCCTCCATCATGGGAATACCCAAGAAGATGAAAGCATCTTATAGCATCCTCTCTTTTTTCTCTGCTGTTAATATTCTGAAATTGAAGATATAGTTTGCAAAAGAGTTGCGATTGTTCTTTGCCCATCCACCGGCCTGCTGGTGTCTATGTTGCAGATATGAGGTGATACACATCTGCTGTTCTTGCTTTATATTAGTTGAAGAAACAGAAGAGAAGCAGCCGATACCAAGTTACTACTAAAGTGAACAAGCCATTACAATTTTGCCAAAGATAATTTGAAGGTAAAAGTTATGTATTGGAAAAACACAAGGGAGATTGCTGTTGTTATGAGTTGCAGAGCAAACTGTGGAAAAGGTGATGGGTGAGAGTTTTGTTAGAAAAGTGCTTTAAAAATAATTTAAAAAATAAAAATAAAAAATAAAAACAATGTCTCAATTTTTTAATGAAAAAATAAAAATAAAAATAAAAAATAGAAACAAAAACAAAAATAAAATATAGTGAGTCAAGAATAGAAGATTTTTATGATAGCTGTAAAGTGACTATTTTGAGAAGTATCTTGCAATGTAATTTTCTATATATTGGTGCTTTTAGATAGTCATTTGTGTGAGCTTAGTTTGCAAGTTTGTATACTGTCGGAATGCTACCAAAACTCCTCCAAGATTGAGTTGAGGTGAAGACTCCTATAAGAACTTGCATTGCAAACGTATTATAATTTTGTTCAAGATTTGATAATATATTGTGCATGTTTTGGAGTGCGGTGTTCTTTTCTTGAAAGGGTTTTTTTCCACATAAATCACAGTGTTATGTTTTATTGTTATTCTATTTATGCTATCTTGTATGTTTTTCTTGAAATCTCTGTAATAGTTGAATTAAAATTTGCGTAACACTCCTCTCAGGTTAGCGTAAGAAGTATTTTTGCACACCTTTGTTTCCTTACAAGTGGTACCATACCAACATTAGTGCACTGGATCCCATCAGAACTCCATAGTTAAGCACCCTTCAGTCAGAGTAGTATTGAGATGGGTGACCTCCCGAGAAGTCCCAATGTTGCACTCTTGGCATAAGTAGCTTCCACATACTCTACTTCTGTAGTGAACAAAATGACCACAAGTTGTCGCTTGCTCATCCAACTGATTACACCACCAAATAATGTAAACACATAGGCATTGGTGGATCTTTTGCTATCAACATCACCAGCCCAATTTGAATCCACATAGCCTCTAATATCCAAGGAATGTTGGTCCCCTATCCTATGAAAACACATAGAGCATTCTGAGGTACCCCGCAAGTATCTGAAGACTCTCTTTGTTACATCACAATGTGCTCTTCTTGGATTAGACATGTATTGAACATCCACATGCTTAGTCCGTGCATGATACATGGGATACTTGGTCAAACATAATGCACTTTGGCTATCACAATCAATCCGAATAATCCTGCAATCAAAACCAATACATGTACATAGTCTTTGTAACCAAATTGCCTCTTAGAAACATGAGTAGCAACCATATACTCTGCTTTAGTGGTGGATAAAGCAATGATGGATTGTCTTTTAATCATCCAACTCACATCTCCTCCAAACAAAATAAACACATAGCCACTAGTGGACCTTCGACTATCCAAGTCACTTGCCCAATCTGCATCAACAAAACCATGTATGTCCAATGTCTTATCCACACTATTAGTACCAAAATAAACCAAATAGTAATCAGAAGTACCACACAAATATCTTGATACCTTCTTCAATGAATAATTCCAATGCTATCTACTAGGGTTAGATATAAACTTGCTCAAAACCCCCAATGCTTGGGCAATATACAGTCTAGTGCAAACTATTGCATACATCAAACTTCCTACAACACTAGCATATAACACATCAAACATATCCTCTATATCATCTTCATTCTTAGGACACGTATCTAATGAAATCTTAGTACCAATTGATAAAGGAATTTTAACTAGATTGCAATCTTACATGCTAAATCTGTGCAAAATAGTATTCACATACTTACTTTGTGGTAACCAAAGCTTTATGTTACCTTGATCCCTTTTGATCTCCACTTCTAGATTATACTTGGCTACCCCTAGATTCTTCATGTCATGCATCTAAAAATTGATCTTTCAACTCAGTGATCATACCCTTGGTGTTAATGAAAATAACATATCATCCACATACAAGACAATAATTAGAATATGATCATCAATATATCGAATATAGACATATCCTCTTCACTTCTAACAAAGCTCAATTTCAAAACAAATAAATCAAACTTTTGGTACAACATTTTGGGACACTATTTTAAATTATAAAGAGATTCTTTCAACTTGCATACCTAGTGTTCTTTCTCTTTTACCTCAAAACTTGTAAGCTATTGCATATAAATTTCTTCTTCTACAACTCCATGTAAAAATTGTTAGTGTAAGTTTTTTATTTTCTTTAGGGATATTTCTTTTTCTTACACATTATTAAGCTTGCTTAGGTTTATTAGATGTGGTTAATATGAAGACACGTGGTGAAATACATCAACTACACGCATCACTCTCTCCCACACATGGATAGTTGAGTTACACACCTTCTTTTGGCTTATTGTGTCACCTCTCATAACCACTATTCTATCTTTACCTGAGTAGGTTATGGGGTAGTTGGGTTTCACACCCTCTTTTGGCTTTATGTGCCACCTTCTTTCTGTCTTCACTTGAGAAGGTAATGCCACATGTTTTGGCATTTACTAAGTAAGTAAAATTTTTTCCTATTTTGGGTAGTTGGAGTTATTACACCTCTTGGATGTATTTGCCCATATTTTTCTATATATACAACACTCTCCTCTTACCTTGACTAGTTCAACACCAGTTTGGTAACAAGTTAGTGAGAGTAATGTGAGTATTCTTAAAATTCTCTTATAGTTGTCTCTTTGATTCTCTCTTTCAGGATTCTCTCTCCATTCCACTATTTTGATCTTCGATCATTTGTCGAATGGAGTACGACCAACATTAGATCCTGGCTTAGTTCCCGCTTCTTGTAGAATCTAACATGGTCTTAGAGTTTGTTTGTTTGGTTTTGTTCATTTTGTAATCTTGATAGTTAAGAGATTTGGGACACTTAGATTGCTAGTATTTTCTCAAAAACCTAGTATGCTCTACTCTTGCATCCTTAGATGATCTAGAGAATCATAACAGTTTAAAGGAAAATAAGCATATATAATATTTTGGTATGCATATTTGTGTTCTTGTGAGATCTGGGTGATTGCAGCATTTTTGGTAATCATGGAGGCATTTTCAACATCTCCATAGTGTCCAGAAGGCTTGAAAAAGTTAAAATTGGCTTTTGTTTCACCAAAATTGTAGATCAGAGGACCCATTTACTATAGAGGTTTTTTAAAAGGTTCCTGGAGGTAGCTGACAAATCGAGGCATTTTTGGCCCAAACGGACCTTGCCATCGCGTTCATAAGGCCCAAAAACCTAAAGATCAATAGAAAATTGTTGAAATCAAAGTTGGGAATTTTTTTGAGTCATTTTTTTGTCTCTTCTAGGTCGTACAGACTGTCGTATCATACAAAATTTTTAATTAAAAAATTGCAAAGAGTTAGTTAACTGCTAGCAATTAACCTCTAGTAGTTACATTGACTTCTAGCGGTCATAGTTAATGCTAGCAGTTACATTTAATGCTAATAGTTAACTAATTGTAGCACAAAATCACTTTCTATCCAAACATGGTTTCGCTCCAAAAACAAGGGGTTTTGAATTTCAAAAGGGCGGTTTTGACCTCAAAAAGTGGTTTTTAAAAATTTTAAGGGTGGTTTTGGAATATTCCGGTAAAATAGAATATTCTAGAAAAATATTAAAATATTCCTTGCTGACATCATCATGATGCCATCCATCCTCACCCTCTAAGTTGAACCCCTCACCATTGTAATTTTCAAATTTGTCAGCTAACTTCAAAAGGCTCATTCTTGGTCGTACGAAGGCCTTTTTTGATGCAATTTTTTTTATTTGGAGTAGAATTTCATGCTCTATGCCATGGTGAAGTTGGTTTTTTGATTTGATACTCTATGATCCTATAAATTGAAGATTCTTTCATAATTTGTTGCGCAATTCTCATTTTGAGACTTCCAAGAGTCATAACTTGTGCAAACGGATTCCATCTTTTGTGTCATTTTTCCCAGTAAGTTCTGAAACTTGCTTCCATGGCACTTTGACTTTTAATGTTTGTCCTTTATCTTTGTTTTTCCCTTTCCATTTTCACTTCCTTGACATCTTTTATTCGCATGTTACCATGCACATATGTCCATACCATACGTGGGACATTTTGCCGCCCAAGTTCAATTTTTTTAAATTTTTTGGCCAATCAACTATTAAATGGGTTTCCCACCCATATTGCTCTCTCATTGATGTCATTCTCAGTGATGCAGAGGAGATGAGGGAATGGATTGAGAGTGGGGAATCCTTGCAAAGTTGTAGTTTGTACAAAGTGAGTGTGGGCATGTCCACTGACAATCTTTTTGAATATTCTCATTTCACCTCAAAACCATGCTTAGACAAGTGCCAGAATAGTTGCCCCAATATTGTCAATCTCTACCTCAATCTCGTTGTAGGAGAAGGTAACTGTACCATTATTTGTCATTCATTCCTTCTTAGCAAACAGATATGATTGTATTCTAACACATGGTAACAAGAGTATAATTACAAGAGCATATTTACCTCACCTGTGTGAGGCTCACAAAACACAAAGCAAGCAAATAATGTCCAAGACTACACCTGCGCCAACTCTGAAGACCTTTTCCCTTGCTACAGCATTTGCACCTACCCCTTACTAGAACATATATACCACATTGCTAGTAATATTGTATTTAATCAATGCTATCTTTTTCACTCATAGATTAGGAAATTTATGGATTTATAAGTTCTCATGTTGTAGATCTCATAATGTGAGGATTCTAGCTATGAATCAATTTGTCAAACTGCCATCTAAAGTTATTAATTAAAAACCATTTCATTACAATTTACAGAAATGATTTCATTTTTTTATTGGTTTCTTTTCAATCAAATTCCAATTTAAATAAAAAACCATTGATAATTAACACTCCCATTACATGGCTTCTCAACACCAAACTCATGTAATTGTTTGTTTCACATGCAACAACTTTTAGGTAGGAGTACCAGTTTAGTTCCTCACTAATTTATTCGCTTGTTTAAATTTTCCCCCTTTTTTTTCCCTATTTAATCTAGTAAAATGAAACAAACAAGATCTTAGGGTTGTAATGAAATGAATTTTTTACAATAAAAAGATTTCAAATGCCAACCATTTATATGAAATTCAAAATTTACTTTAAAAAAACTCTAATACTAAATATATTAAAACAAATGTTTACAAAATTTTAAAAAATTAAGATTTGTATTTTTCTTATCTCTTTTTTAAATAAGAGATTTATTTTAAAAATTATAAAAGGAAACTAAAATGACAAGAATACAAAATAATAATATGTAGTTGATTTTTCTATTAAATATTTAATATTAAAATCTATTTAAACTAGTAAAAATATGTAAATAGATAAATAAAAAGATGAATAGATTAAAAAGAGACACAAAGATATTTTATTTACATAATAGTTATTTTATTTTAAAACTATTTTATTTTAATTATTTAACAATTATTTTATTTTATTCGACAATTATTTTATTTTATTTCAAAGAGCTATTTTTGGTAATATGTAACTTTTAATTTTACTTTTGAAAAGCTCTTTCATTATTTTGGTAATTCTTTTGTTTTGTTTTTATTGAAAAGTATAGTAAATCTTATATACTTTCATTTGTAGGTATTAATATATATTTTTAAATTTTGATGACTATAATATATATAAATTTAATTTTAAATTATGTATTATATTATAATTATTATGATAATAATACATTCATTTTATTATATAGTTAAATAAATAAATATTTTAATATTTAACCTAAAGAAAATATTTAATAAATTAGTGTAAATTTTGGATTTTTCAATAGAACAAAATATTTAACTTATGATTAATATTTGGAAATGTGTTTGTAAGATGATTATTTTAACCATTCTTATGATAAATATAAACAAGTGCCATGTAGTGGCGAGTACCTACCTTGTAGTGTTGTAATTGTAGTATGTGTATTAGTTGTAATTTATTTGTTAGATGAAATATTTGTTGTATAGACAAATTGCAATAAAAAAATGTAAATTGTCAGAAATTACATTGTAAATAGCTAAAACAAGTAATGGAACACAATAAATTGGAAAAATTAATTAGAATGACAATGACAATGAAGTAGTCGAATATAATGAATTGGAAAAAGTGATTATATACTTATTCTCGCATCGCGGCATCAATTAATTCAATAGTTGACAAGAATACCAAATTGTTGAGGTCACGACATAGTATAGCTAGTGAGATGCAAACTGTGCCTTGTTATCGACAAGTCGGGAGACTTGGAAAATCAAGAACTAGCTCTAAAACGTTCAGTTCTTTCGATGGGACTTTTGCCAATAAGGCTTTGCCTTAGGAAAAAATTAAGCTTTTGTTTACTATGCCTTGTTATTGATAAGTCAGGAGATTTGGAAACCAACGAACTAGTTCTAAAATGTTCATTTCTTCCGATGAGACTTTTGCCAATAAGGCTTTGCCTTAGGAAAACGTTAAGCTTTTGTTTCAAAAGGACTAGTTCTAAAAATTTAGGTTCTTTCGATGGGAGTATTATCGATAAGGATTTACTTTAATCTTTTGTTTGAAACAATCTATGCCTTGTTATCAGCAAGTCAAGAGATTTGGAAACCAACGAAGTAGTTCTAAAATGTTAGGTTCTTCCAATGGTAGTTTTCCCGATAAGGCTTTGCGTTAGGTTTTCTAACATTTTGTTTGAAACACATGTTATAGAATTCTTATTGGATTTTGGTTATATATTGGAATGTTGTTTTTGGTCCCTAATTTCATAATTTCTGCAATTTACCAATTAACCGGTTAAACCACTGAAAGTACGAAAATGCAAACTGTGAGTCGGGAGACTTGGAAACCTAAGAACTAGTTCTAAATATTTAGGTTCTTCTAATGGGAGTTTTGTCGATAAGGCTTTGTTTTAAGAAAACTTTAAGATTTTGTTTGAAATGGACTATGCCTTATTGTCAACAAGTCAGGAGATTTGGAAACCAATGAAGTAGTTCTAAAATGTTAGGTTCTTCTGATGGGAGTTTTCCTGATAAGGATTTACTTTAAGATTTTTTTAAAAATGGACTATGCCTTGTTATCAATAAGTTGGGAGATTTGGGAATGAATGAAGTAGTTCTAAAACATTAGGTTCTTCCAATGGGAGTTTTCCCGATAAGGATTTGCTTTAGGAAAACTTTAAGCTTTTGTTTGAAATGGACTATGCCTTGTTATCGGCAAGTCAGGAGATTTGGAAACCAATGAAGTAGTTCTAAAATGTTAGGTTCTTCCGATGAGAGTTTTCCCGATGGGAGCTTTGCCGATAAGTCTTTGCCTTAGGAAAACTTTAAGCTTTTGTTTTAAACAGACTAGTTCTAAAACTTTAGGTTCTTCTGATGGGAGTTTTTTTGATAATGCTTTTCCTTAGGAAAACTTTAGGCTTTTGTTTGAAATAGACTATGCCTTGTTATTGGCAAGTTAGGAGGTTTGGAAACCAACAAAGTAGTTCTAAAAATGTTAGGTTCTTTCGATAGGACTTTTCTCGATAAGGCTTTACTTTAAGCATTTGTTTGAAATGGACTATGCCTTGTTATCAGCTAATTAGGAGATTTGGAAGCCAAGGAAGTAGTTCTAAAATGTTTTAGTTCTTCCTATGGGAGTTTTGAAAATAAGGCTTTGCCTTAGGAAAACTTTAATCTTTTGTTTGAAACAGACTATGCCTTATTATTGACAAGTTAGGAGATTTGGAAACCAATGAAGTAGTTCTAAAACGTTAGGTTCTTCTGATGGAAATTTTCCACAATTGGTGAGGATGATGGTATATGTTGATAATGCCATCCACCAAGGTTCAAACCCTCAGAGGTGTGATCGGGCTAGGTTCGACCCCTAGGTGACTTATGCTTACTCATCATGTTGTAATCCACTTATTCATAAAAACACAGAGATACCAATATCTATGTAATCCGATTAATTTCATTAAAAAATGAGAAAATGAAAATGTATTTGTTGTGCCTCATACATCCTATTTTTCCAAATGGAGACCTATAACATACTAGTTCATCAACAAGACTAAAATAAAATATTTACCTTAGATAAAAATACATAAGGTAAAAATATTGATCTTTTTTTTGAATTAAAATAATCTCAACAAATCAAGAATAATCACAAAATCATGATTTCCTTTCTAAAATATACCACATGATATAATTTACAAAATTGACATCCTGTCATTTCATTTGCAATACATATGTGCACTTGGCATAAAGAATAGTTTTACCTCATCAGTTTGACTATCATAAGCCATAATATGGAGTACACTACATCTGGAATGTTGATATCTATCTTCACAAGCCTTAGCAAGTCTTCTTCTTTAGAGGGAGAATATCATCCAGGTGCTTTACCTCCAACCACAGACTGGCGGTCCCCTGCTCACCTTCCTTTCTGGAAGTGGCCATACCCTTCACGAAGGGTATACATATAAGGAACTATCAAGTTTTTCCATCTGAGTTCTAGTGAGTTGTGTCCTACATAATTTCAATCGACCATACAACTCTAGATTCCTTCTAGCTAAGTATGATCGTATTGATTGGTCATGCCATCTAGACACACATCTCTGACTCGACTTAGAACTATCTCATCAGAGAGTCCCTCTTTGCATACTTGCAACTTCTAGGGTCTATGACCTACTGTCATTCTACTCTCTAATTCAAATATCAAACATCGTTAGTGCATTATAACAAGTTTTGACTATATCATAGTATCACTTAAATTTGATAAAGTACTACTAAGACTCTTCCTGATTTGTTCTATGGTTTTCTCGACCCTTCACTATCGACCAATAAGGTTTTTTGTATCCTCCTTGTTTTAATACTAGGTTTTAGCTTCTCTAGCCAAATACATGGAAATATCAAACATCCTTGCTTTCCAAAGGTAATAGCATAAGTATAACAAAACATAAATACTCCTATTCTTTTCTAGACCACTCAACAATGCTTGAGTTCACATTCCTGTAACATGAATAACCATAGTATTCAAGGTATTTCCTCACCCAAATAATATCTAAATGAATACTATCATTTCACATAAATTCTTTTGATCTAAGTCAATCCTTCAACCCTAAAAGGCTTGATTTATTGAAGATAATAATCTACTTTCGACCCCTTGGTCTACCTGAGTCTATTGACTTTCAACATAAGTTAGGTTATGAACTTATATATAACATCCTTGCAAATAAATGTCACATAAACCTTTATCAATCATGAAATTTTACCAAATAATGTGGGATTGAGTTACGAATCTCCCAACATACCCCTACTCAGGGTTGGTTATAACAGTGATGTCGAGCATCGAGATAACTACGTCTTCTGTGCCCATGGCTCTAAAATAAGTTCTATTAGCCATAATATATCTAGGAATTAATCAATTTTCTTAATACTTTATGGATCAATTTTCCTATTTTCATAGGTTCCCTATTCTTTCCTTAGATCTCAAGGATAATAATATAATACCATAGGAGTGTAGTACCCTCTAGTCTTCTCTAGACCACTTAGACACTATACATATCCTCATTACTCATAGAATATGAGCACTCTATTGATGATATAAACATATTTGTCTAAGATTAATCTAATATTCCATTAATTTTGAACACAAACAATACTCACAAACTTGTTGGCTTTCATGTGTTCAATGTCTTTCGTTATAGAATAGATGAACTCATGTTTGCTTCCCATCAAATATCATAGTTGTAAAATACGAAAGTGCTAATATATGGTCGACTTTAGATATTTCTAATGATATCAATATCTTTCTATTTCTCTTGATAAGAGGATTTCTATTACAAACCTTATAATCACAATAAATCATAACTCTAAGATATAACAATCTCTTTCTAGACTCACAGGTCTTTGATTGCTAAGACTAAGCATTTTCCTAGGGAGGTTCAAATTTTTACAAAGCTTCTCTAAACAATATCAAAACTATAAACTGAGATTAATGGCCCTCAGTTAATTAAACATTAAAAACATCCGACCTGCACATAAGTATCCTATTCAAATAATATAGAAAAAATTCAATGCTTATGGTTCATAATATAAAATACTTAAGAGTGCGAAGGATTTCGACCTTATACTCTCACCTAGATACATAAAACCCTTCAGTCCCTCAAATATATACCTGCTCAGAGATAACAAAATCTATTGATTTAATATTTACACAAGATATCTGAGTCTTTTGAGCTATTATTCTTATACAGAGACCCAACCCCCCTTTGGCCTATATACTTTCAAAGATATTAAATCTTTCAGCCAAAGAAACAATTTTAGATTCTAAGTCTAACGACTTGATACTCCTAGCATTGTATTGGCCTATTCTACTAAGAGTATTGGCCATAAAACCATTTAGTAATAATCCAATACCAAAGGCTCAAAACAAACACTGGTTTATATTATTTCTGCCAGCCATGGATATTTACAGAAACCCATTTCTAATGGCTAGGAAAATACTGATATAATATAAGGTTTTATTAGTCACATAGCACAGCTAAGATATACTTCTTTATTGTCATACGCACTCAAAATCATTATGTTACTGTTGGTCAAAAAAGCAGTTGTATTTGATCTAGTTTCCATCATCCATTAATAACTATAATAAAGTTTTTGATGAGAAAAGAACCTGCTACATTCCTGGTATGTGAACTTTTTAATAAGATCCAAGCCCTTTGATAATAGCCGAGCTCCCTCTTCTACCTTCATTACAATGTAATCTCACTTCGACAAAACTCTTGTTGAAGACTAATAACTAGCGTAGCTTCTCGTAAGCCTGAAATTTGTTTCGATGCAAAGCATTCAGAAGAACAGGAACCCTCATTCTGTTGTGGACCACTTGTGATATGTCTCATCAAGAATGACCACCACGGTCTCATAGAACTCCATTCTATTTATTGTCCCTCCTTCTATGAAATCTTAGCCCCCCCAAACTTTTTGGCAGCATTTTCTTTTATAACCATCTCTGTGTGTTTTGAGAGAATTCCCCCGGTGAGATAACATCCACTCCCTCATAACCATTTTTCCTCCTACAATGAAGGTGTGCATAATAAAGAAAGAGGTGATAGTCATAAAGCTCGACCACTCCCTTACCGCTAGGTATTAGGCAATTTCAAGGCCTAACAACATGTTTACACTCGCATGCAAACAAATTGAGTAGCAGATCTTAATGACCACTTCCTCGCTTCTTAATAAGCTCCTCCAAAATAGTTATGGAGTTGAGTAAAAATATAACTAACAAGTGGTTTGCATTATAAGGACAATTACCAAGAATTCTCTCTCTCCTTCTGTGAATGGAAGCTCTTCTTCCCCGATCACCAAAACCTCCCCACTCTTATCAACTTTTGCTTTATGACCTTAAAGTCTCCACTCAAATAAGTTATTATTCAACTTCCCTTAAGCCGCGGAAATCTCCATGTTTTAAGCCTCTAAATGCTCTAGCTCAAGCATGCAAAGTTAAGGGGAATGTGGTCATTAAATACCACTCCACTACGTCTTAACCACATTCTTATAGTTATACTATAATGTTGAAATGGTTATAATAGAGGAGGCCTCTTTATTAAAGAAAGTGGTTATCATAAAAGACCACTAGCAATCTTGAACTAACCATTCAAGATATTTACATATGATAATTTAAAGATATAAATAATATTAATCAACAAGGATACTAATAATGTAATGTAATCTTTCACACAAGTGTAATTGGGTCGAGTCCAACTCCCTTCACGTATACGAAAACATTATGTCGATTTCGTTTTGACAATAAACAAGATTTTTGACATTTAAACAATAAACAAGAAACACGTTAACAATACTTTGCCATTTAAGACGTAATCAAAAACACAATTGCGATGTTATGATCGACGTGTTTAACAAAAAATTGTCTTAGTCATAAAATGATTAATGTGCAATCCTGGCGACGTCGTTTTCCCCAAAATGACTAGGTTGACGTTTAAATGACATCAAAAAGACTCTAAACGACATCGACAACTTGTCGAGTCAAGCAATAAACTTAGACCAAAAGGGTCAAGTATCACTTACCCGACTTAATTAGGTTCACCAATTGCACCACAATACTTAAGATGGTGAAAAACTATACTTTTCCTTATATCTATTCCCTTCTCTTCAATGATGCTCTCCCTCCCTTTCTTGGAGAAGTGGAAACCTGTTTTCCTGAACGTAACTTGCAATCATGTAAATAGGTTAGCGTATCGTTAGTCCATTCATAACCTCACAAATAACAAATTCAAAAGTACATTTTGAAATCATTACATCACATGCATTTATTCACATAACTAGAATCTAGGAAACTAATGATTTATCCTGACATTATACCTTATGCCAAATCATTTATCCATAGAATTCAATTCTATTTACATAAAAGTAAAAAATAATTTCAAGTCAAAATTATGAATATGACAAGATCCCCTTTTCTTTTGATTCACTTTTGGTTCGGTTTGGTCTCAGTTGGCTACTTGAGAGAAATCATGATGTGATGTTTTGATTGCAAGGTCCGTTTGTGCATGTTTGAGTCTGATTGCATGAATTTGGTATGATGACCTTACTGAGTCCCCTTGTGAGTTGAATCTAAGCAGTTTGAATGCATTAAGTTAAGATTTTAATTTACTCTTGAGTTCATCGTACGCTAAAATTGCACTTCACTACATTAGCATTGATATCCTCTGCTATTGAATATTAGCGCTAAGCTCCCTTACCACAAGTCTATGCTAAAGTTCCATTGAACTGGAGATGTACTAAAATTGGCCTCCACTAGACGTGTCCATTGCTTACCAAAATCCTCGCTCCTCCGTTGGTATTCTAATACTTGCCTGACTCTAATGCTTATGATTCACATAGCTTTTCATTGTCAACGGATATATCTGATGATCGCTAGGTTCCCCACTTTGTCCTATTGCAATCACTTTTTCCACAAAATCCAATAGACCGTCATTTTCCTGCAAGCCTCTTATTACACTGATATTTTCTGCCAACTCCCGTGAAAGGCCAAATCCCCACAAACTCATATTATTTGAATGAAGAAAGACATGCAATTTAAATTGTTCAGTTACAGTAGTAAGCATAGGATATCATGATTGTGGGATATATAGAGTGAAGGCAGTGAAAATGAGACACAATTACAGGTCAAGCTCAATGGTGTAGCAACGAAAGATTATCAATGGGCAACATATGATCTGGTCTAGAGATGGCTTTATTGAGATCTTAGAATTCTTTACAATAGCAGTTACAATTGTTGTAGTTGTAGTACCAGAAGGACTACCTTTGGCAGTAACCTTAAACCGTGACTGTGCCCTGAAAAATATGATGCATGGGAAATCACTAGTGCGTCATCTTGCAGTGTAAAATGAGGGGATCTGCTACATGTTTGCTAGATATTATGAAAGACAACCACCTTATTGGGTATGCATGCGATGTGCCAAAATGTATACCATGCAGGCAAGTTGTTTTACCAGTGATCGTACTTTTTTGAGAATAAAATGCCAATTAATAACATGGTAGCTAAGATAAATATACCAAGGTGGCGGTATGGATGGGGTACATGAGTCATTGGACAAAATGCCTCAAACATAATGGTGTCTCATAGCAGAAAATTCGTGTTTATCCAGATGCGGGACTTTGTCCCCCTACCTGATATGTCTGGTGCAGTGTTGCTCTCCTGCAATATCCAATCACATATCAAAACCCCGCATCCATTAGCCATGAGAATATCCCCAATGTTTAATGTAAAATATTGATGCTACATAATGTCTAAGCATGGAAGGTCATGAGAATGCCAAATTAAATATGCTATCACGATCACCAAGGAGAAAAGAGCAAACCTCTTACGCAGACAATGAGCGAAGAAATTATCTATGCAAATGGGACATTCAGCATACTATAAAGAATGGAGGAATAGGTGTATCCACAGTGTGTTCGGCAGCTAAGAAGGGGAAGTCCGGGTCGAAGAGGTGAATAATTTTGAAGGATTTTCTATACAGGAGTAAGAGTGTGAAAAAGCTATGAGAGGCTAGTGTAGAGGGGCATTTTTATGAATGATGAATTTGTAGATGCGAATAGTTGCATTAACTGTGATCATGATTTTTAGTCTAATAGCATTTCTTTACCCTTTTTGCTGCTCAACAAGAAGATAGGAGAAAAGGCAAAGCAATTGTATCTGGCAATATGGTTGAAAGAGATGGGAATAACTATGTCCAATTGCTACAAAGGAGTAAGAGAATGCGGGTTATTTTTTCGAGTTTTACAAAAGCTAACGGATTCTATATATATAGAAATGGTACTAGTCCTTCGCCTAGTTGTTCTCCAGGTTTGGCTACACAGTAGAAATAATATTTTTCTCAATAGTTTGAAGGATGATCCACATTAAGAAGAAATATAAAGTTTACTCGTAAGTCTCAAGGTTAGATAAGAGTGCATCCAAATGAACAATAGCTAGCAAGGATTGACAAATAGAGGAAGATGAAATCTTGGCCCAATAGCTCCAAAACAGGAAGACATAAAGGATGAAGTACTTTCTCCAGATGTTATAGTAGAGATACTATGCTAAATATGTGTGTAAAATATAGAAGCTTGGGCAAGGCGTTGAGCTGTGAAGCTTCTTGATGAAGTTTTACTGGCCATTCAAATGTTTAAGACATATTGTGTTGTGTGATCTCCAAAGGGTGATCTGCGGAGCATGATGAATTTTCTTCAGCAAGAACATTTATAATTGTAGCAACATCTTGACTATATACTGGAATGTGGAAGCACTGACAAGGCTTATGAGTTATTAAGGAACTGCAATATCATATGTTTGTGGGAATTGTATACTCGACCGAATGTAGGGAATTGGTGTCTCACCTGACAATATCCTATGTCAAGTATATCCTTCGCATGTCCTAAGTCACTCATTTTCCCCACTTTATCCTATCATTATCCTTTTTCCAGCCATATCTTGAAGTATGTAGAATTTTCGCAAATATCAAGTAAATACTTTGTCCTCCGTAATGTTCATCACCGTCTAATTTCCCTATAAGTCGGGTAGGGTAGAAAACCTCTGCAATATCCTTTGATATGTCATTTCCCTGCAAGCTCCTGTGAGAGGTCAGATTCCCACAAATTGGAATAGATGGACATTTTAAGAAGGTATTATGCTTTAAGCCGAAGTCATGATAAAGTGATCTCTAAGGATGAACACATTGTATTGATTAGTGCAAAAGGCATGAGTGAATGGAAGGCAAAGGATGAGCAATATACAGTGATAATTTATGTGGAGGATGAAGGAGATCCACGATCTCAAAATACACATTGCAAAATTGAGGCTGAAGAAGTATGAGCTCACTGAGGATTGCTACACCTTAGAATTTATATGCCTTTTGTAGTGCCCCTCCATTCTCACCTTGGATGTACAGGTGAACTGATCAAGGCGTATGAGGACGAAGGTAAAATAACAGGAATAATTATTGATAAGGTATACAATTGATGTTGTACAATATAGATAGATGTTTCATCCATGTGAGGTTTCATATGATAGTTAATGTGTTTTATTGACAACCTCTATTGCGACACTGATAATGCAGGCTTTGACATTATTTTGCATTCCAATGATCAAGATGTCGATCTTACTACAATTGTTATGGATCTCATGGACTGATTCTATTAGATTTATGTGTTATGATGATGCTTCTGGGACTTATTCAATGTCATGCACCTATATGTTTAGTGTATGGTTCTGTTCAGATAATGAGGTAGATTCAAGTGGTTATGATCACGTGTTATCTAATCTAGATTGATATGATGTGGAGAGGACGATGTCACATCACTTGCTTGCGAGTGCCCTGTGATATTGTGATTCCTTTTTCACCTAGTGATAGCTTTGTGCATTTATATATATGCTTAACTGTGTCATTTGCTGCAGGATGCAGGTATCTGGCATCGACTCCACCTGAAATAACAGGTCTGAGCGTGCCTTGAACCCAATGGATAAGTTGTTCCAGAGATAACTTAAGGTCCCACATCCCAAGTCATCATCCTCAATCAGGATGCATGACATGTTTAGTTAAATTGTCAGTTCTGTCAGTATGTCAGGTCTTGCAATTGAGGTATATTTGATGGAGCTTGTTTGGTTAAGTGTGTTTTGGGCCTGGCTTGTGAACATGTTTGATTCGGCTTTTTACGGCTGTCCTACTCAGTGGGTTATGTTGTATGCCTAGATTGTGTTTTATAGTCATGCTATTATTTGATCCACTATAATACTTAACAGGATTACATCAATTATCATTATTAATATTAAATAAGGTTAAAATGATAACTGATAATTACCTAGTTCAAGGTAATTATCCTAAGTTGTTTGAATGTGAATTACTGTTAGTAAATTGAGTTATTTGGGGGTAATTATAGATGTAAATAAGTTTTAGTATCTTAATATTTTATTATGATTTCGCAATATTTATTTTAGTTTAGGGAACAATATTTCTCATAGTTATGTTTGTAAAAAGGTTTAGATTATTACTCAGGTTATACTAAATAAAATACATAAATTAATTTGTGTCACGGTTCAAAGGTTATACAAATAAGGTATAAATAATTATAACATATATGATAAATATATATCTATAGTATAATATTAAAAAAAAAACATTATAGTGTTTAGTTGAAAATTAAACTATGAGCTGTAAGGAGATAACTTTAATTAATAGTTGTTATAGTCGGCATTGGATCATGTGCCAAGCCTTCTACAAAGGTGGGAAAAATCTGGAAATAAGGGGCAGATCTCTCTCTCTCTCTCGCTCTCGGGGGGAAAGGGGGAGGAATGGAGGAGAAGGAACAATAAGGAGGGGAGATTGGTTTAGGTTGCAGCCGGAGAGGTTTCGGCATCAAATCCAGGTTGCATCTTTTCTATTTTGGCCGCAGCAAAGGAAGCACATTTTCCCCATTGTTTGCAAGCAAATCAGCGATCTTACAAATTCAAACGCCAGTGTTCGCTTCGCATCGATCGAGGGTTTGGGCAATCGCAGGGAGAGGAATAATATCAAACCAGGTATGCGTTCTGATTATTTATTGCGGTAGAATACAGATTTATATTTATTTGCTCCTGATTTTGCTCTTGTTTTGGTTTTGTGATAATTGTTTTTAGAGCTCTTGACATTGCAACCGTGCGATTAAAATATGATTTGATCGCCCGTGTCCCCAAGATTTTGAAGATTTATTTACATTGAATTTGATAAGGGCAAGGGCATGGGGTTTCGTTATGTATATGTGTGTGCACAACCTAGTTATTGGATTCATAGCTAAGAAAACAATTTATTTAAATCTGTTATTGTAGAAATGAAAACTTATTTTAATTTTGATTAGCAGAGTAAATTGCTTGGTTGTTTAAACCTGGGTCAGTCGGGATCTGAGGAAGAACTTTTACGGAAGGGCAAAGGTTGTGATTTTATGTATACAAATAAGAGCTTAGCTCCCTTTATGCAGCTCAAGGCTTTTTAATTGATCCCACCTAGTAGGATTTGGGAACAGTAATATAATTGTTACGGCCTAGGTTAGGTTACGGCCAAGTTAAATGCCAAATTTGCATGCGAGACATTAACTTCATTTGTGAAGCATGGAATTAGATTTGTCTCCTATCAGATCTGGCAGGAACTGCTTAGTTTCATATAAAGGTGAAATTGAAGGCTGTGATGTTTTGTTTGAAGCTGTCAATTTACATGGGAAACCTTATTTGCCGGTGAGGGAAAATTCAAAGGGTTGCGATTTTAGGTTTTGTCAAGGCTGTGATTTTAGACTAAGAAGATCCCTGCACACAGTTCTGAACCTCCTAGACCAAGTTCTTAATAAATCGTAGGAAAACTACCAAATCCCAGGGTTTAAAGATCAAGTCTTGGATCTATTTTCGCATTATCATGACTGTAGGTATTATTCTACCAAAATAGAGTACATTATGTGCGGCAGGAACCCAGATTTCATAGTAAGAAATGGTAAACTGTATAGCTACGGGTATATCATACCTTTTGACCCTGCATGGTAAATAATATATATCTTTTCCCGTCACCAGTTTTGGGGATAATAGTAGACAATTCTAGGGTTCCAAAATTAGCGAAGGAAGACGGTTAAAGATGAAGTTCATCATATGAAATTAAAATAGCATTTAATGTGTATTCGAATGTTTAATAGTAGATAATTCACACGATTTCATCTGCATTGGAATCATACGTTTTCCTAGTCCCTTTGTCTCAGCATCTCTGCAAGAGAAATATGAGTGATATGATGTACTCTTATATATGAAGGACGATGGAACTTGATGCTCATGTTACGATATATGAAAGGAACACTAGATAATTATATCTCTTGGTTGAATGAAATGGCAGGCTCATTGTGGCGAGATTGCAGTAAGGTTTGATTTACATCAAAATTAGATGCGATGTCATTTTGGCATTTGAAATATCAAACTTGAAGCAACTTAATAAAAAGCTGGCAAAACAATGTTTTAAGTGAATGTTCTTGATATGATTCTTGACTTGAAACAATTAGAATATCTACCTGGATATTATGCAGTGAGGCTTGTGGTTTTATGATCTTGTGTACGGACAAGTATTTGGATGAATGTGTTGTATAACTTGCTTTCATATTTGAAAGTTGAAATCTTTTATTGTTTGTCAAATGCACACGTTTGTCCAGCCTGCAGAGTAGTCAAACTTGTGATCTTTTGGGTGGCACCGACTACATGTCATTTTCGTTGAGTTATTGTCAACCATGTACTCATAGGAATCGATTAAAGCTGAAGTGCTATAGGAATGCTCATGTCCAGCTCTTTTTGTCTATTAACCATCTTCTTTACCCTCGGTGGATGTCCATACGATGTTCCAAAGCTCCCATTTTGACGCATGAGGAGTGGACGCAGGCATAGGGTAGGGAATATGATTCACCTTGCCCATTTCAAAAGCTTTAAAAATCTTTTTCCTTCCTCAGCATAGTTTCCGGGTGCCTAAAAATTTGTAAGTCTGCCCATAAAGGACGCCTAGGGTAGGCCAAGTTGGTGATTGGTTTTCATTAAAATTTAGGGTTGCATTTTCCCATAAATTAGAATTAGATCTGCATATATTTTTTATGTCTGTCATATATTAGCAACAGGTATACGTATATCTTAACGTTTATGTTTACCATATATTGGCGATAGATATTCCTGTATCCTTGAGCTAATGCATGCCATACAATGGCGATATTTATTCTCAAACCCTAAGTTTTGTCAGCCATAAATCGGCATTAGTTATTCACATAACTAAATGTTTGTGTCTACCATATTTATATTAATTTCTATTTGCCGTTGATAAGTATTGTACCCTGAGATGCCAGAAATTATAACCTCTTTTCTGATTAATTTATCTCAACATGTTAGTCTGAGTATATCGAGTTTTGCATGAGTAATTCTTTAACCTATATCAAGATTTAGAATAGCTTGATGTATATAAGTTTAATATTTTTTTTTATGAATGTATTATAGTCATTGGTGAATTGACTTCAAGGCATAGCCATATGGTTGCATTGTGGATCTGAAGTCTATTACGTAAGGTGCATATTTAATTCATTTAGGAAGAACAAAAATTGCCTTAGGTTATACTGTGATATGTGAGGAAGGAAAGTAGGTTGCTGAAGGGACGTCATCGATGATCATTAGTATCTTCAAACACATTTCAATAGTCAATTTTTCTGCTAAATCATTCACCTGACTTACAGTTCAAATTTGTGCACCAAGTTCAGTGTCACACTGTGGGAAATTAGTTCTGCATGCATGTAGGTATGCCAAAACCTTGTGTCCCATCAGTTTAGGGTTTGATATCATGATCTTTCCAATTAAAGAGCTATATAATGATTGTTTTTATTACATTGGAATAATTTATTAAGTTAAATGCATATGCTCAAGATAGATAAATTATGTATGATGCATGTAATATTCAGTTGTTAATAAATTTAATATTGTAATTGAATTTATTATGATTTCTTGATAATGATTTGTTAAGATTGGGAATTGGATTGGTAGGTTGGAATTAGAGGTATAATCATTGTAATAAGTACTTGATTTATAAGAATTTTGTAACTAATATTACCTACGCATTTGTTTAGCTTGAAGGTTATGTTTATATGTAATTGATGTTTGATTTATTATATCAGATAGAATTAATATTTATTAAACTAGCTTGAAGATATATGAATTCTTGTGGAGATATTACTTGTATTTGGTTGTTAATATGATTAGATGTAAATTGATTTGATTAAATAATTAGTGTGGATGAAATTTAATCTAGGTTGATTGGTTTGGTAAAGATCTTTTCATAAGGCTTTTGTTAAGTTGAAGTTGGATTGAAAGCTTGGAGTTAAGTGAAACAACATTGGACTTGAAAATTTTAGCCTTATAAGTGAAACCTATAGGTAACTGAATAACTAAGAGATTGAATTGCTTTTGTAATAAAAATTTATGTTGTCGGTAAGTTGATTAGTTGAAATCTCTTATTGCAAACAAAATTTTCATGAGAGTGGGTCTATGTGAAAATTGTCAAGTTTAGGTTCCAGAGGCATAAGGTAATAGGATTTGTTCATATGTTTTCTATTCATAGTTGTCTTGAAATGAAGATGTTGTAAGAACATGATGTCTCTTGTCTGTGTATGTGGGTCTTGGTAAAGAATAATGTAAGATGATGTACATTTTGTGTCATGAATTTATTTCATTGGGTTTAAATTTCCTTCATGTATGTGTTGATATCAAGCTTGTGATTACTATGGAAATGGGGAGATCTTGTCATTGTAATGAGAAACTATTTTGGTTCATATCTGTGATTGGAAGAGCAAGATGACCCATACCTTGCTCTGGATATGTGTTATGATTATTGCGATTGATGACTGGAAGTTTTTGGACAATGATCTAAAGGTTGGTTATCGTGACTATGTTTTGTATGCAAGAAGGGAAATGCCTTGCATTGTTTATGTATACTTATCAGTATGAAAGTGATTGTCTTGCTTGATGGTTCGGGTTTCTAGATGCAGGTAGGGGAGTGGCTTTCAATGTGGGGCCGGCGCCCAAAGTGGTTGTCAGGATAACCCATTGAAAGTTGTTAATTAAGTGAAAACCTAAAAATAAACTAGGGGGAAAAAGGGTAAAATACACATAAACAAGATAATTGGATTTCCTCTCCCATGCCTGTAGTGCTCGTTTAGACTAAGGATGGGTAGAGAAGGCCTGGTCGGCAAGATCAACTTCCTTGTCCTCACGAAAGGAAGGTTGATACCGCATGAGTCACCCTATGGGGCCGGCGCCTAGTGAGAGGCTGTCAGGATAACCATAGATGGGGGCCAGCACCTAGTGAGAGGCTGTCAGGATAACCCATGTTAGGACCGTGCGATGACACTCTCCCTACTGCAGCCTAGCATTCCCTAGTCATAGTCTCCCCATTTGTCGTGTGTTGCCTCTGGAAGTGATATTGAGTTGTTTGTGATGTGGTCATGTGTTGTGATGGTGTTAGGCTTAGTCCTTGTTCCGGTTAGGCACATGTCTACCTAACTGTATGATGTTGTGGGACCTTATGTTATATCCTAGCACGGGGGGTGGACCTTAGGGTTCCACATGGTCGGGTGGATGTGCTTTATCTCCATTGGTTTTTCCTTGCCATTATTCGTGTGCAAGAAGGTTGTAACTCCTGTAGCAGATTCAGATCATGTACCAGTTTATGAAGACAGTTATTTATGCTCATGTACCATCCTGTGTATCAGGTTATTAATAATGTTGTAATCTAATGTAAACGAAAGTTGGTGATGTAAACAATATTATGTTGTATCCTCATATGTATGAAAAAACTATAATTGTATTTGTTGTGGATGATTATTTATTTGATGTCATGGAAATGTATAAGGTTATTCAATTAATGTAATAAATTTAGAATGAATTATTGTTGTCAAGTTAATGTGTGCTGTGTGAGAGAACGTGATAGTAGTTTTGTCAGTAACGCAGCCATGGAACCCTGGGAGAATGTTACTTGGTATAGATAAGTTAAATGTTACCTTGTTATTCCTTGTATTAAAAAAAAAAATTGTCCGATTTGTTTAGTGTAATTGTGTTGTTCTCTAGTGTTTCATGGTGGGGCTTTACACCTTTTTATCAGTGGATGATCCTAATAGAGTTTAGGGGTAGACATCCATCCATGCATTGTGTTTTTTTATCAAATATTGCAGTTGTGAATGCACCATTAGACACTTGCGTAGGAGGTGGTACACATGATTCGTATGACATAAATGTTTAAAAGATAAAATAGTGTCACAATTAGAGAAAGCATTCTTTTTGTAGAGTCTTGCTGTGTGACCAAATAATATCTAGAGGACTATCATTTCTTCAAAATTCACTATCGTCTAGTTTCCCTGCTCCACCCCAAAAGTGTGGGTTGCGCTAATTCGGATGATCACGGGATATATCTTGTGACCCCATATACCTCCACTTTATCTCGTAATGCTTTACATCTAGGGCACAATCCCCTAGTAAGAATCTAGAAGAACCTACATATCTAGAGACTCCCTGAATTCCCACAAATTGGCAAACGGAGCCAAATTCCATCAAGACCACAATAGAGGGAGAATTCACAAGTTGAAATTAAAGAGTGCAGATTGAAAGTGCAAGGCAAACTTGGGTGTCAGTTAGTGGATGACGATAAACGAAAGATTATAATGCTCATGAAACAAGTGAAAGAAATATTTTAATGCAAAAAGAAACCTCCAAATTACTGATATTAATGTGAAATCATCAATACAAGCATCCCAATCTTGAGCTAAGGAAAATATTTATATCTGCAGCATGTTAAAAGGAACACCGATTACTTTAGGGAGGTCGAAGACGTTTGTAGCACTTGCAATGGATTCAAAGTACATGGAGAACTAGTCATGGTGATGATTTATAGACTTGAATGGTCCTACATACCAGATAATGAACAATATGGATGTTGTCATGAGGTGTTACTGGGCATATGAAGCTTGACAGGAGGGAGATTGTCAGATTACTCAAAATGCTGGTATATTTAGAAAAGTGATGGCATTCCAAAGAGAGATTGAATATGTATGCAAGAGGACTAGAGGCCACCACCATCCAATTTGGTGTCACAGTGATTTTAGTATGAGGGTTGTATGAGCCGAGATCCTAATATCAAAAAATCCACATCATTATTAAGATTAATAGACATTGAAGCATTGGTACCCAGAGTTGGTATGCAAAACTGCCACACACCTATCACAGTGCCAACTTTCCAACGTGCCAACTTGCTACTTGAACATTGAATGTTTAAAATGCCAAATGAGTTTAATACTATAGTGATCTTACCAAATGAGTTTCACCCAATTGACCAATAGCACAACAGATAAATTGCATTTATTAAATCATTAAATAAAAAAATTAAGTTTCAACTTTAGGGATTTTTCCAAATGAATTTAATACTCAATTCTCATTGGTCAATTGAATTGAATTAATTGCATCGGACAAATACAATAGTATTCCTACCTTGGCAAGAACTAATAAACTTCTCTGTAATTAGATTTCCTTTTTTTTTTTTTTTACATTAAACAAAGACAAGTTTAGAACTAGGAATTCAATTAATCATGACGACTTTTTAGCTTTATATTTGCTTTCTTCCATTTTTTTTCTTCTTTTTATCAAATTTGATATTTAGGAGTTAGAGAAATGATATTTTAGGAATATGAGAGATAATTTGTTATTTTAAAAAAATATATTAAATAAAGACGAGATTAGTTTAGAAATTCAATTAATGAGGACAACAATTTTTTTTATATATGTTTTATTTTTCATTCCTTTTTATTAAATTTGATATTGGTATTAGAGAAATGATATTTTAGAAATATGAGAAAGAGAATAGCAATTTGTTACTTAAAATATAATATTTACTAGGTTAAATCTATTTAGTGTTATGTATCAATATTATTGGTTTGTATATTTCTCTTCCTTAATGTAATGATAGATCATGGAGTGTGATCTCAAATGTTGACTCAAAAGTTCATACACTAGAAGCTTTTTATTAGTACCTACCTTCGGCAGTACTATTGCATTCGCTGAGGCTTATCTAGTTATTAATCTATTAATAGTAAACAAATCAAGACATAGGATTATTTTTCTTGTTGGGCAAATTTGATATAAATTTAAACTTTTCCTATATCAAGATGATGAAATTTGAACAAAAAATCATTGAAAAATAATTTATCTCTATTGTGATTGGCTCAAAAAATTTGACCTCTTCTCTATGGATTGTCCTGTGCAACAAAATGTGGAGAGAAATTTGGTTTGAGGGGAGGATGTGGCAAGTAAACAAATTATAAACACTAATCTTACCTCCCACAAGTTAAGTCATGCCTAAAGATAATTCTGAGAGTGAAAAATCATCAATTGTTTAGAATTTAATTTTTTACTTCATTACCTAAACTTCAAAATCACTTTTTGTCAAAGGTACAAAATCATTATTTAATAATATTATTAATATCCATTATTAACACTTCTTCATATATTATCTTAATTGATATTATAATATTATAATAATATAATAATAAGCATAAACATAAATATAATATAATATAACAATATAATAAAAAACAAAAATATAGTTTAATACTATATAAAAATATTATAATATTAGAATAATGCAATATTATAAATATATTATTATCATATTTATAATATAAACATTGTTTATTATAGTAAATAATTAATAATACTATTTCATTAATATTTAAACTAAAAAATTTATAAATTATACTATAAATATTACAATTTTGTTATAATATTTATATTGGCTTTAAAAAAATATTTATTTAACATTATTGGAATCCAATTTGTCTATACAACAAATATTTATTCTCAGAAGAAAATTAAGTCAAATATTATATCAATTAATATTATACTATATTATAATACTATAATATCAATTAAGATAATATATCAAGTGTTATAATAAATATTAACAATTTAATTAATATTATTATTAATATTATAACTATAAATAATAACGATTTTGTTGGTTTGACAAAAAGCAAATTTGAAGTTTACCTAATAAATTAAAAAATTAAAACTAAAACACAACTATAATTACAGCTAAAACACATAATATAATTACAACACTACAAGGCAGTACTCCCAGTACGTGGCACTTGTTTATCTTGTACTTCTTCATTTTTTTTAATCTGAGTTGTTATAGCATAAAATTTATCCAAAAATTTCATTTAATTTTAAAAATATCTTGTCTACTAAACACTTTTAGAGTGTGATTTAAAACTTGATTTAGAAGTTCATACACATTTTTTCTACAAAACTCTTTATTTATCTTGTATTTATTCATTTGTTATTAGTGATTTGTTATCACATCAAATTTACCCAAAACTTACATTTAATTTTACAAATATCTTATCTCTTAAACACTTTTTAGTTTTTAGTTTTAAATGCATTTTTTCTTATCTATTGGTGATATTATTGAAGCACTTAATTTTATTTTATTTATTAGCACATAGGTTTATTATTGGCAAAAACAAACAGACAAAAAACTTGTTAGATAAGTAAAAAACATGTTCTAATAAGAAATTTAATCTCTAAAATATATCTAAAATACTCCTAGAGAAATTATTTAAAAATAGGTCTCAAGCTTTTTCTAGATGTAAACAACACTATTTTAATGTAGGAGAAATTTTTGTTTAAGTAATAATAGTAAGTACTTTTAAAGAACATGATATTAATTATTTTAATTAATATAATATTGTGGTTTAGTAATAAAATATAGTGCAATGATACTTCTATTTTTTTCTAAAGATAAAAAATTATTTATCATTTCAAATTTGTAACCATTATATTTTCAGAACTAAATTTACAAGGAAAATTTTATGCGAACAATTGTGACCCTATTTGGGTGTGGAGAGTTTTGAAATGTCTTCAGTAAATAAAATTAAAACCTCAAAAATAATCTAATTTGGTAAAATAAAATAGCACTAAATTATTTCCTTAACTAGAAAACTATTTGAGGTCTTAACTAGAAAACTAGAAAACTAGGAATTAGGCTACATCTTCCCTATCTGTATGTATTTTAATTTTGGAGCAGATATTAGGCACATTGAAAGTTTACAGGTATTCATACCAAACATCATCAGAACACTTCAAGCAGTTTCTCGATGGCTGACACTTTAAAGTGCTGTTTACAATTATTCTCTCTCATGTACTCTCAACTTGAATACAAATACAATTTAGAGGAGGTTGAAGATTGCAAGATAGATACCAATTATTTACACCAGTGCCATTCTGATTTTATGAGTGCTATGTAGCTACACCATGTAATAAAACATTATCTTAGGATGAACTAGCATCGCTCTATTGACACTTTCCAGTGGTATTTTTTCATATGATGGTAGATTAATTACATCATCCTAGGGAGGAATGACTCCATTCATAAGCCATGGAAGAAGAGGCTTATAATGATCATCAAGAAGCTATGGACGAAGACAACAATAACGACTCAATTCTTCCCTGCCAAGGTGATTAAAAATTTCAACTATCATCAATGTCTATTTTTTCTATCTTGTCCCTACAACTGGAGCTGCCAACCATACAATCTGTCAAATGTTTGTAAATATGCTTCACAATTAAGCAAGCCTTATCAAATTTATTATAAGGATATAACCTACTCCATTCTAATAGGGCTATTTTTTGAGCTCTGAGATCTTTGGATTTGAATGTTTGCATAATAATCAATTTTCCAGCTAAAAAAAAGTGAAAAGATCTTTGTGTTCCCACAAGGCGGGTATCATACAGTTACACCAAATTAGTGTACTTGCTAGAGAGGGACATTAAAAAAACCTAATATTAGGGTTTCAAATGCAATTCAAAATTTTCTTGGATGGGATGAGCTGAGGAGGTAAAAGCATTGGATATTCCACAATGAAGACTCGACTCAAATCACCAAGAGATATGATAAAGCATTGAAAGCCATGATCGTGTGCGGAAATCATGTAAATACTCCATCCAACTCACTGGTGTGATTTATCCCAACAGATGTGACCAGTACAACTACCGACTGAATTTAACAAAATATATACCACTGTCAAGGCACCTAAGCCAAACCAAAAAAATTACCAAATCAAAAAATAGGGTTCAAACATTTTACAGGACAACCAAAAGTAAACTTCAAAATTTGACATTTCTACATTGCATCTTTGTTTATTTTTTATTAGTTCAACTAGAAAAGAGGGTCCAGAACCCTTTACAAAATAGCCCCCAGGGAAAAATAAGGCCTTAAACGAGCCAGAGACAACACATTAACAACACATAGACCAAGCTACAACAACACGGCAAGGTTGCGAGGAACAACCAAAGACTAAACAATAACATCTTTGTTTGTTAAAACTATTTATTTAGGTAATAAATATCTCTGCCGCAAATACAGAAATATATAATGATAAATATCACCACAAAGATTTATTGACTAGATGTTTTTCCTTCCATTCATGATACAAATTGTTGACATAAATCAATCAATATTTTCACATTGATTAACCATCAATATCATCGTGACTTCAGGTCGTCCATATATTAAACCCTCAAAACCCTAAAGATTACTAATGTTATCGAATTACTTTATATTTAGGCAAATTTAAAGGATAAATGTAGACCATACCTTTAAGAAAAACCCCAGCTCATGGCAGAGACAAAAATTTCAGTCGTCGTAAACTTTTCTAAGGAAATACGCACTCATTCGCATGGTTTTTTTCTGACTAAACTGCAATGCTTGCTACAACTTCTACAGCAAAATATTTGTTGTAATATTTGGTGGCAGCATCACTTTTTAGTATATACAGCGTGTGAAAGATGAGTTGCGCTATAGATTCTCTGCATCACATGGAAAAAAACCCTAAATTTAAAGAATTTACAGTTTGGTGGGAGAAAAAAATGCAATTCCAAAGAAATTGTAGTTTTGTGGGAGAAAGAAACCCTAACTTTCATGAATTTGGGGCTCCATCGTAGAAAATACCTAATTTTGAAGAAATTGTTTATTTGATAAGAGAAAGTAACCCAACTTGCTAAATAAATGAATTGCATGAGGCCGGTTACGAGGAGAGAAGAAAAAAGAGATCAAAATATTTATCTACATTTGTTTAAAAACAATTCCAAAGCACCGCTTAGATCCAGTTTCAATTTGCAATGGAAACAAATGTGCGTGCCGCAAATTATGGTGATTAAATGACTCTGAAACTGAGGATTTTTCACTCTCAGAATGGGAGGTAAGATTAGTGTTCATAATTTGTTTACATTGCCACCTCTCCTTTCAAACTAAATTTCTCTTCACATTTATAGGTGTTTATTGCACTCTCTTTTTTGAGCCAGTCACAATAAAGATAAATCATTTTTCAATGATTTTTTGTTAAAATTTTATCATCTTGACATAGGAAAAGTTCAAATTTAAATCAAATTTTCCTAACAAGAAAAATAATCATGTGTTTTGAGTGGTTTATTATTAATAGATTAATCACTAGATAAGCTCAAGTGATTGCAATAGTGCTGCCGAAAGTAGGTACTAATAAAAAAAATCATTTAATAGATAACAAGTAACATATAGGTTGGATGTGAAGTCTGACTTTCAATTTGTCTCCCTTGTTTTATCCCTTCATCTTATTTGAAGAGTATTGTATAAATTTGGGGAAATACTTTAGTCTTGTTGAGGAGAACTTTTCATGTAATTGTTGTGATTAATAAATTCAAACAAAATACTACTTCTCCTGATTTTTCTTAACAATTGGTATCAGGGTTAATTTGCTCTTGTTTGCAAGGAGCTCGGTGGTATGAACTCAATCTGTCCAACATAGAATTTTTGATTCACTTTTGGAAGAAGTTATTAAATGTGGCAACTTGGGTGGATAGCCTTCTCTTTCAAATATATTGATCATGTGAAAATGGTGAAAATGGTGAAGGGGTACTAAGGACATTGCTTTAAAGTTTAAAGGGTTTAAGTGGGAAAGATTATTATTATTTAGCATACATTTGAAATATGACAATAACTATCAAGCAGAAAAAGAGATTTGCAAATCTCATTGAGGAACCCCAAGAGAGTAGATAAAAGCTTCCAAATCGATCAAGAAATTTTATAAAAATGAAATCGCTAAAGTTTTTCAAATCGTAGCAAGAGGCTATCTAGCTGTACCCAATAAATCATCTTTTTCTTAAGGGAAAAGCGCTTCGTGGATTAAGGAAGTTAGTTTTATGGCTCAAGGTAGTAGAGGCCCTTTTGATAGAGCACTCAATATTCCTTCACTTTCATTTGAGTTGTCTCCAGACCAAATTGTTGTAAGGAGGAAGCATGACTATAAAGAGTATCATAGGGAATGACTTTCTCAGATGAACGAGGGCACGGTCAAAACCAATGCTAAGCCAAGGAGAAAAATGAAGAATAAAAAATTCCTAAGAATACAAAACAAGAAGTGTTGGGATACATAGGCTCAGAGCATGTAGAGAAAAGAAATTGGGCCAAGATGAACTAGAGAGATTCAAGATTGTTGGGTGACTTTAGAAGGAAAAATGAAGGGTAAGATTGGTTAATTGCACAGAAAGTAAGGCTTCTAATGACCAAATATTGTGTCCTACTTAGAAGGCTGGAGCAATAGGAGGAGGTAGGGGATTGTGTTTCTTTTGTATAGAGAAAGGCCAAGTTGTATTAGAGAGCAATGAATATGTTGAAGCCATTATGGAAAAATATGTCTAAGAAGTATTTAGGACATGTCCCTAGACTACAAGTTGGAGCCAGCCATTGTGGTGTAGATGATTGTTTGATGTTATCTAGGGCTTTCACCACTTCCACCCCCATGATACTATTTTTCCTCCAACAATCTTAGCTTTGCAAGGATTTTAGAGCTGGAATACTTTATTATAAATGTTACTTCCTAATAAAACTTTATTAACTATGACAGAGGAGGAGAACAACAATTCAAGTGTTAATTTTAAAACATGTAATCAAGAAAGATGCTTGTATAGAAGGAGAAATGGAGTATTTTGCAACAAAGTATTTGTGTTGGGTGTTTGTTGTTGGCTCCCTAATCACATGGAGAAATTTGGGTTCTCATGACTATGGTTTGATGTGCTTATGTTGGGTGAATGGTTTCAATCCATGTATTGGAAGGTACTGTTTTGTTAATCTCGAGTGCATGTAGGTTTTGGAGTTGATCATTGGATGATCTAAAAGATTTTGGAATAGCCTAGCTACTTTGTATGCTTGTACATGGTGGTTGTTGTGGAATGTGCCTACAAGTAGGCCTGGAGTTCTTCGACCTCTTCTTTCTTTTGGTTGGTTGTACTTGCATGTCTCAGTTTCATATTGTTGTGATCTGAGTGTTTTGTAAATTTTTCTGTTCAAAATCTATGGTTATGCTTATCTATGTTGTTCCATTGTTCTAGTTTTACTTTTTGGTGGTTTTCAGACTTGCGGGTCTTACAGATGATAAGTGTATATGGATTTGCATGTGTTAGTGACATGGTGGTTTTATAGGTTTTACATAGTTAATCAAAATTTGTGGTTTTGTAGATTTACAAATAAACTATTTTTTTAGATTATGAATCCCTAGGGGTATTTTTGGATACAGGATAGTTGTAGGTTTGCATGTATGCTTCGTGCATGGTTTTGAGGAGGTTATTTGCAACTTTCTCAATGTGGAGATGTTGTTGCATGTTTAGTCACTCATCATTTCTACACTATTTGTTTAATAGGTTCCTTGGGTATGGTTAGTCATTGTAAATTTGTTTGGAAAATTAGATCTGATGTTGATCTAGTGTTTGAGTCTTGAGGTCTATAGGTTATCCTCTTTGATATCTTAATTTGTAGGTTGCTAATGTGATGATGAGTTTGCATTTTTTTCATTGATTGGGATCTTTGATTTATGTAGTTATGTGGATTAGCTACCCATTGGTTGCAGTGGGATGACTCAGATGTGGACTATCCATATCCATGAGATTGATTCAATGTTCATTCAAGTTTTGTTAGTTGGCCTTGTATGTGGTCATTTATGCATTGGTATGTTGCTTTGGAATGAGAAGATGGATTATTAGATTTCCTAGATAGTTAGCTATTGGACTTGTAGCATGTTAATTGCTATACCATGGATAGCTTGGTATCACGTTTTAGTGGGAGCTTTGGTAGTGACGTGGATTCATCACCTAGTGATGGATGATCTTCTACATTAGTAGTTGGTGTCATGGAGGAGCTCTTGGTAGTGAGAGTTCTTTGACATTTTTTAGTTCTATTGTCAAGAGATGGTTATCTTCATGTGATTGTAAATGTTGATCCTTTTTTATAGGATGTTTGTTACTGTGCCATGGTGGACTCTTGATTCTATATTAGAGTGTTGGCATGATATAGGTTCTCTTGATACAGGATATGTTCTTTGGAGCATGTGGTCTTCTTTTGGGGAGATGTTAGACCATGATGTCACGATGTGTTCCTAGGTTATGAAAACATGCACTGGGAGATTTGATAGTTGTCTTGTTGGTTCTCTTGGTACTAAGTACATTGGTCATTTGCTTGGAGAGCTTCATGATGGTGCAGTGTTGCATTTGGAGCTTAGCATGGATTGATCATGGAGGTGCTCATGGATACTTGAAGACTTGGGTGAGGCTAGAGTCTTTTGGGATTAAAGACATTTGTGGGATGGTTACTCTTTGGAGGTTTTAGTAGGAAGACTAAGGAGCCTACACTTGGATATGAATGTGAGTTCATTATGGACATAGAGGAGATTGTTCTTGGAGAGATTCATTATGACTTGGTGTATCCTGGAGGAACATTCTCATTCCCCACTCTTGGTCTACTCGACAAATTATCTTCTAATAGGTATTGCCCATCCTATTTTTTAAATGCATTTCTCTTTATACTTTATCTTCTCTTGGTTATGGACCTTGAGCTATGGTTATTAGTTCTAGAGGGTTCATTTGAGGGATGTTGGTATGGTTATCTCCTTGTGACTATTTTGGATTTTTCAATAGAAAAAAAATATTTAACTTATGATTATTATTTGGAAATGTGTTTGCAAGATGATTATTTTAACCATTCCTATGATAAATATAAATAAAAAACCATTTAATAGATAAACATTAACATATAGGTTGGATGTATTACTTTGTCCGTTTTTGACAATATTCTTTTTGCAAATGTAAATATGAATCATTTAAGAAGTTTTGAAATTTGAAATACATCTTAAAAATTTATTACAAGTGTATTAATATCTTAATTTGTAAACTAATTTGTGTATTGAATTTTTCAATTTTTTATTTTAATGAGTTGTTTATGGTAGGGAATGCAATTAATTTGCAATTTAAAGTGTCATTAACACTTGTAAGAAATGTGTTGAAGTGACTGCTGGTGATGTGTCTGCTATTGCAGAGACTGTTGTTGTAGAGACTATTGTTACAGAGACTGTTGCTGCTGTTGTAGAGTCTATTGTTGTTGTTGCAGTGACTGTTGCTGGGATTTCCCCTATTGTTGATGTTGTAGTGCCTTCAGCTCTGCTTGGTTCTTCTGCTACTAGATCTGTTGCTTGGACCTCCCCTGCTGTTGATGTTACTGCTAAGACTTCTACAAAGATCCTGCCTGATGTTGCTACTGTGTTTGGGACTAGAACTGCTGGTGTGTCATTTGTTGTTGGGGCTGGTGTGCCCTCTCCCCTGGATCCACCCCCTTTTGAGGCTTTGGTGATATTTTCACCTCTTTCATCTCCTATTTCTACTGATGGAGATAGTGATATTTTATGGACTATTCTCCAAAGGAGGAAGCATGATCTTCCTAATAATGTTTCACAGACCCGTGTTCGGGCCAAGGGTGTTCGACCTGCTAGGTCAGGTTTTTCTATTGTATAGTCTTTTATTCCTGGCAGCCTTGCTACCTTGATGTTGCTTAGCCTTTTGGGCTTAGCTATTAGTCTGTTGTTAATGTGTTGTTTCTGGCCTATGTGCGGCCTTGCTTTGCCCTCTGGGCTATTCTGTATAGGAATCTACACCCTTGTTTGCAGTTTACCATTATCAAAAACACTTGTAAGAAATAGATGTACTCTTTGGGTGAAATACAGACTTTGTATTTGAACCTGTACTTCAACAACATTCAAATACACAATCTTTGTTTTGCCAATATATGAATCCTATCAATCGAGACAGAGGGAAATACAAATCAACTAAGAAGGTTTGAAATTTGAAATATATCGTAGAAATTTATTACAAGTGTTAGTGATAGTTTGATCTAGAAATTAACTTGCATATTGCTTTTTTGAATTATTTCAAAAATGAGTTATTTATGGTAGGGAATTAAAGTAATTTTTAATTTAAAGTATCACTAACAATTGTTTATAGAAAAGAATGCAATTAATTTGCAATTTAAGCTATCATAGACACTTGTTAGAAATGGGTCCATATGTAGATTGAAATACATAATGTAAATTTCAACCTACAATTTCTTCATCAACATTTTATTAAACATTTGTTTTGCTAAGGCATGAATCCTAACTTTTGAGATAAAGAACAATACAAATCAATTAAGAAGGTCTAAATTTTTCAACCTATTATTTTTTCATCAACATTCAGTTACAGAATATTTATTTTTCCAAATGCTAACATTTGAGATAGAGAAAAATATAAATCAAGTAAGATGGTCTAGAATTTGAAAGACATCTTAGAAATTTATTACAGGTGTTAGTGAAAGATTAATTTCTAAATTAGTTTTCATATTAAATTTTTGAATGATTAAAAATGAGTTGTTTATAACAAGATATGCAATTAATTTGTAATTTAAAGTGTCATTAATACTTGTATCTTGAAATCTTAGTGAAGGTTCAAGGTTCAAACCCCATCAAGTCTCTATTGATAAAATTAAATAAAATATACTTTGTTTTCTAAAGCTGTAAACATATACAACTCATTGCTTCATCTTATTTTAATACAGAGGCTCTGACAGGCTTAGTTTCTTGGGTAAATAAAATGCACTGAGGATGAGAAAAGCAAATGACCAAAGCCTTTGAAGCATTTGGAGGCCACACCCAATAGTTGGGTCCATGAATGTGCTTGTAACCATTTATGAACAAACCATTTATTTCTATGTTCATAGGCAAAATCCATCTAGAAACTAGATCCTGTGAATTCATCCTCAGGATATCTGTACATAATGCAATGCATATCCACTAGAAATTAATAGATTATATTGGGTCCAATCCACACTCTTAAGGAAAAATAAAACATTGGAGGACAAAAGCAATTTATGTTGCAAGAAGGCTCTAGACTAAGAAAATAGATACAATTAATAAAAATGCCCATACCGGAGAGATGATGCTGACATTTATCTATCAACTTGGCGTAGGACATTGATCAGAGAGTAAGTTCATCCAACATCTTTGTACATGTAATTCTTAATGTAGTGAAGCTCTAAGGATAAAATAAAAGTGGTATTCTTATCACTATCATTCCCACTACAAGCAACACAAATGCCGATTGACATGCTCCTCACCATGATAATCACTTCTTTTGTAACATGTGATCCCATAATACTAGGTTATACTTTTTGGCCAAACTTGACATTGAAATAAAAATTTTGAACTAAATCTTCACTTTTGGACACCTATAGCTGCTAAACCGTGAGGAATTTGAAGATGATGCAAACTAGTGATTTGTGACATTTTGTTTATAGATTCTAAATATAATTTGAAGATGATGCAAACTAGTGATTTGTGACATTTTGTCTATAGATTCTATATATATATATATATATATATATATATTTATTTTGTAATCTAATTGTATTTCTTTTTTCATCTCCTTCGATAACTAGGTTTTAATAGCAAATGCAATTTTTAAAGAGTGAGGTGTACTATAAACCACATAACATTTTTTCTATGAAGGATAAAATTCTATTTTTTTTGAATTTAGATTTGTAACTACAATATCTAGAGGATGCATTTAGTTTCATAATGTTTAATTGAAATTTTTTGAATTATGTTTTGAAGTCAAACCAATTACAATTTAGACATGGGAGTACTATAAAGAGCATAACTTTTTTGTATTATCAGAATTCAAATTTTTTTTTTGTTGGAATAAGTACATAAATACCTAGAGGACATGTATTTTTTAGAATATTTTTTCTATATTTTCCTATTTTTCCTATGTATGAAACAAAGACCTTCAATGTTCTTTGAAAAACCTACCTTCACAAGAAATAAAAATGAATTTATAATAATCAAATTAAATATGTTTAAAATTATACTTTTTGGGAAGCTTATAATAAGGACTACATACTTAGAAAACATAAATTTTAAATAAATTCATTTAATCCCCCAAAAGGTAAATCAAAAGTAGTTTTTTATCAGCATTTTAATAGGTGTAGAGGAGACTCCATTATAGATATGGTTTAAAACTAGTAGGCTTCTATCCAAGGGGGTTTGATCAAACCCTCTTCAATTAAAATCCTTTAATTGGAACCCTTCAAAGCTTAAATCGTTATATTTTCTAAAAATATGTGATTTCATCAAAAATCAAGATGTCCCAAAAAGTGTAACCCATTAATTTGATATCCTCTATTTTCTGTATCACAATAGTATCCCATTGTTTCACATCTATAAGAAACTCAAATACTAGTTGTGATTGGAAGCCTTCAGAGTTCCCATATAAAAATGGGGCATGGATTATATATTTCCTTTCGCTCACAATAGGTAATTTTATGGTAGTTTTGCTTCCAGGTGGAGAAAAAATGGTTGTCTAAGTGGGCGCTCTACCTCTTGCTCCATGTTAGTAGGTGGAATGGTTCATTTGTCTCCTAATTAAAAATATGCTAGACCTTTACCCATGGTAGAAGCTTCACGATGAAACTCTTTTTTTTTAATGGAACTTTTAATTTAGGTGGCACAAATAGATTCAAAAAAATTTAGCTTCATGGTGGATAGATAGTCAAAAGGAAATGTTAGATATTGTTGTGAGTCCCATCACCATAGCCATACAAAACCTATAGCCATATAATTTTTTATGGAGAATATGATGTGCATCGGCATGGTATTGTATGTTAGAACCATGATTGACATAAAGACATGTTGTTTTAGATGGAGAATAGATGCTCTTCCCAAATGTAACAGAAATTTAAAAATAAACTGAAGAAGTTTGACTATAGTGTGGGCTCCATCTATGTGTTAGCTGGGACTAACAATGCACTGACTATTGACAGTAATAGTAGAAGTTTTCAAGCCAGTAGATCATTATGGTGGAATGTAAGACATAAGGCAAACTGTTAGCCCTTCTTCAAGGTTGTTCTGCTAAGAAATGACATAAATTAGGTATTAATACATTCAATGATATCCTTGTGAACAATTATTTGAAAAGATGGGTTCAAATAAAGTCAAAATTTGGAATACCTGAGTCACAGAGAAGAACGTAAACAACTCTTTGTAATGCCATCAATGTAGATTTATCTCAGTTTTCTATTGTGAACAAAGATGAGTGGGTTAGCATAAAATGGATGGATGGAACATAATTTTTGAAGATGAAACCCAAAATATTATATGAATTAATGATAGATTCTCAAGTGGTATATTAGCACATTAACTCTACATGGAATGTCAATTTAGAACATAAGTTGTTTCCTAAATCCCTTGTTGTTATTTGTTCAAAATTTTTTGAACATAAAAAAAGTTGTTTTAGGTGGTTGTTAATTCTTAAAAGGCTTTCTTTAGGATATGACAATAATTTGTGTTCTTTTTGCAAACCTATGATCATGTGTTTTTTGATTGTATGTTTCCATGTGAAGTTTGGGAATACTTTATGGGAAAGATTGAAGGCTGGTCTTTTAAAAATAATATAAGAAAACTAGATATTATGTGGTTTTATCAGTAATTTAGATGCCAATGCTAAATTTTTTTGCTTTTATTTTCTACTAAGATCTTGTGATCATTATGGAAGGCTAGGAATGAAGAAGTATACCAAAGAAGGAAGAGGGCCCCTACTGATTCTTTTTTTAGGCTCACCTTTAACTCTATTTGTGAATAGGTGACTACAACATTGAAGATTCCTATAGATAGGTTCATGAAGATATTGGATGAAGGGTCTGAAATGGTATTCAGATCTAATGTTCAGATAGAAGAATATTGGCCCTGCATGTAGTGCCCCTCCATTCTCACCTTGGATGTGCAAATGGTTTGGCTAAGGAGCATGAAGATGAAGGTAAAATAATAGGAATATTTAGGGTATGTTAGATAGTTGATGTTGTACATTATATGATGTTGGTAGGTGCTACATTCATGTTGGTGACATTCCTGATTATCCTCATGTGTGGTTTCATATGACAGTTAGCATGTTTTATTGATAATCCTTGTTGCGACACTGATAATTCATATGCTCTGACATTATTTTACATTCAAGTGATTATGATGTTGATCTTACTATGATTGTCATATGTTAGAATTGATTTTTATGTGACTAATTTTGTATTATAGGGTGATCTGATTATTGTGTGGTGTGAATGTTACCATTTTTTGACCCTAGCTCAAAAATTGGCTAAGCAAATTTATCATTTGTCATTTTTGAATGAGGTTTGATTTATTTCTGTTATGTGCTAGCTGCATAGTTATTATGACAAATGCAGTTCAGTTGTTTAGATGTAGAAAGAAAAGTTTCGATCATTCATTGCATTGTAGAGCAATAAAATGAGATTTAAGTATTCATTCACCACAATGGTTATTTATTTGCAAGTTTGAATACATAATAGAATAAAAATTGCATTGAAGGAAACTAAGACATATCAGATGTCCCACACAAGTCGTAGGTTATAGCTAAACTCATGCAAATACAAATAAAATACTATGCATCTAATGAAGGAGGAGGGAAAAACATAGCCATCATTGCCTTGTTTTGGTTGATCTTCATAGTAGCCTCCAGTCCTGCTCCCGACCTTAGCATGTACCTAAAAAATTGTGGGAAGGGTCTCATTAGAAGCTTTGGTTATGAAAATCCTTCATCTATTAGGAGATGCATAATACTTTAGTTATAATGCATTGATCAAATGAGAACATCAATATGTAGAAGGAACTGAAGAGAAGAAAACATAAAGCATCATTGTTTAATTCTAATCTATTTGTTTCATATGCAGGTATAGGACAAATCATGAAGCTAATTGAAGACATTCAACATGTGGTGTCAAATGGGCTCCCACAAGGGTTAAGCCCAGCATGCTACTGCCCCTTGATCTCAGAAGGGGTGAATAGAAAAAAGAAAATCATTGATGACATTCACACGATAAGTTGAAGGAATAGCAAGACAATCATATGCATCAATCCCATTTCAAAACATGGCCATGATTTCACTTCAAAGTATGAAATGCAACCAAGAACATGACCTGAACTGATGGAGGATAGAACTCAATGCATATAACAGCTTATGTCATTGCTCCAACTGTCATGAAAATGACATTCTCAGGTGATAATGATCAGGAGTACATAATGCATATATAATCATCAGATTGATAAAAGAAGAAGTGTTCACAAGTGTTAAATATTTGAGGATTGCTTACTCATTCATGATCAATAATCCAATAGGAGTATCCATTATAAACTAGTAAACAATTTTGCAAGGATAGGTGAGTACTAGACATTATACTTTCTCATTTAAGTGAAGTGGCAAAATCAAATTTAGAATTAAGTTAAATAAGATGCCTTTTAAATGATGAAATATATCTAATTATGCCTCACATTTTGCTACTGATAAGTTGAGCATCAGGAACAGTGTGTATCACATGTTGCATTCAATGCATATCTATGTAAGAAACATGCTAGTATTATAGATCTGGTAGTAGAAGAGTACAAGGACAGTCATAACATTAACATTGGAACAGTCCCAGAAAGGTACAACAAAGACTCATAAGTACATATTCATATAGAGAGGTCAATGTTTCAATGATAAGGGACTGCCATTTACATATAAGACAGCCAGACCAGATGGCCCATTATGTCTTTGTAAAATTTCAAAGAAGTAATGATGATACAAAGAGACCACTTAATCCATAGTGCCTTGATCAGGTATGACAAGCCTTTATGCTTTTGTGCTATGCCATATGTTACAGTAATACAGGAGATACAAGTAAAATATCATTATCATCATGCAAAAGTATACAATATAGCAACCAGTCACAATACAAAAGCTATGTGTTTACAATGCTTCCAAGTGTCAAAGGGTCATCAAGAGAAAAAAGGAACAAGTGATGTTATGAAAGGGTGTCATGCTGTAATGGTATGAGTTTGTATATGCTATCAATGATATCAGTTGTGCTTCAAGGAGAAATGAATTAGGTTGTATATGTTGAGTGTATGAATGCATAGAGCAATGCTTGTGAAACGATAAGAGTATCAACCCTTGATGAGTGATCATATGTCATGTACAGGTGTATTCAAGAATAACACAAAGTATGCCTCCTCATTTAATAATTGAGATCACAATGGAGTAGCTAAGATAAATAAAAATAGAGCATGACCATAATACCTCATGGAGAAGGACTGAAATATTCATTGGAGAGCTATATGCTAATCATGTGTAGCTACCTGAGCTTTTATGTATGAAAGCAAATGAAATGATTATGCCAGATACAACTGATAATGAAGCTATAACTTAACATAATATGCATTTGAAGTCAAAGATACAAAGTTACACATGCTCATAATTGTATTCGAGCCTTTGATGCATCAAAATCAAGACAGTCTTTCATTTATCAGACACAAAGAGATTGCATGGTAATGAGCTACAGGAAGGAGGGAAATCCTGATACAGTTCTTCACAAGAAACATAAAGGCAACCATCAAAATTTTTGCTATAGCTACAAGAGGGTAGCTTATCAAGTATTTGCCATGTGTCATTTATATGTAGGTTCATGACAAAAGATAGGTACTCATGTCTCGTATGTTTGTGCACTGTTCAGTTAAAATAAAGATTTTTCATTAAACTCCAACATGAAATGAACTGTTGCAGCCTATATATGTCATGGTTGAGCCATGTATAAATCAAATTATAGATCAGAAGGGTGCCTTTTGCCAAAGTTGAAATATGCTATTGTGCCATACATAGTATTTAATATGATTTTGGAACAACAAGGTTAGAAAATGCACGAGATACAATATGTTTGTGCCTTTGTGTCATCATGATAAACTATAGTGACATGAATGTTCCAAAAGCATCTACAGGATAGGAAGAGTTGTTATGAGGACAGCAAGTGATGAGATACCATATCATATGTTGTGTATACATATAAATATTGATTTGAATCAATGCCAAGTATGAGATCAAGACACAACTATGAAATCTTTTAAGTATGCTCATTTGAAATGATGTAAGATACATAATAAAGTGAAGGCTTTGAATCCATGGCTATAGCTAGAAGAAAAGGGTAATATCCAGTTTTCTCATGATAGTCAGTGGCTTGTAGTGGGCTCATTATTTCAAATACCATGCAAGGTTCATTTGTTGCCATACAAGAAGTAACTCTCTTAGGGTTTTGAATCATCACCCACAGATTTCAGTTTAAGAATTTTTTTGCATACACAGAGAGGTTTGCCATATGCTTTAATACAAATGCATACAGACATGGCCGCAGCCAGATAGAGGTAAAGCCACAAGAAATAAATGATTTTATTGCTAAGTCATGGCTACATTCTTTCTTCAAAATCCTAACAGACTCGTTTCATTTCATCCCAAACAAAGTTTAGCTACAGAGTAAAGAGAATATGACATGGGTTGAACCCAATAGAAGCTACAGCGCTGTCAGAGATACTTTTCTCTTCAAAAATTTTGGAAACCCATTTCATATTTTTATGATAAATTCAAGCTATAGGAAGTAAAGTCCATGGTCGAGGGTTTTAAACCCAATACACAGAATGCCATAAAGAGTGAAAAGATACAATGGCGAAAGGGCTTACCATGTGCATAGAGATAAAATATAATGGACATAACCAAGCAAATATTCTTTCTTTTTCTTAATTCTCCTTCCTTAGAGGGGTTTCATAGCAGTTAATATACAGAAGAAAGAGTGGCAGTAAAACAAACAAAGGTCAAATCATCAATATATACATAGGTCATGGCTCTATGAGCCTTTTATCTTAAAGAATTCAGAGAAAAATGTAGGATATGCCTCAGATAGTCTATTACCTTCACAACTGCAGGAAATTCATAATGAGAGTCCATCGAAAATGCCAAAGAAATGGAGGATTTACAGCTTCAAACCCCAAGTCGATAGCCACATAGTTGTAGAGCAAGCTCAACAGCCAACAAAAAAATGAAAATGCCTAACTTTTAGGGTTTGACCTCTCTTTTGTTCAATCAAGTGTTTCATTTTTATACTTTTGCAACAAACATAATTATTTTATCCAAATGAGATCAGGGTCAAAACCTTGTAATCGATGGTGCCTAGCCATCATGTTTTGAGGTGGCCGACATTCCTTCTTTTGTTCGATCTTTGCAAGTCAAAGGATATATATAATTAGTGAGAAGTTTATCCTTTTGATAAACTTTCAAACCTTCAATATGGCCGACACCTAAGTGGAGTCCAAGTATCATTTGATTATGCATGTGGTTGAGTGTCTTTGACCTACCACTTATGCATTTTTCTTTTTCCTTCACATATTTCAAATGTATGCACAAGATCAAAACAAGAACCTTTAGAGATTTGAAGTGATGACAAGATCAAAGAGCTAAATTATACATGGTGGCACTATATGGATAGTGAGTTGGCGTTGTTCAAGGCATATGGACAAAGATGAAGTGGCAGAATATTGACACATGGAAGCCATGGTGTCAAGCCTTTAAGGCTTTCATTTATTTTTTTCAAATATGTAATATTTCATCTTTTTATGATTTTTATAGAAAATCATTTGTGATATCTTGTAAATATCTTGGTGAAATTATAAACCAAATATTATTTTATTTTTGTGAAAAATCATATCGAATAGAATATTGATTAAAATTGCCACAACATTGTAAAGTTAACTTTAAAGCAATGAAGTTATAAATTGCTTTTAAAGTTTAACTATTTTTAGGCAATTTATAGGCTAATAAAACAAGTCACTATATTCCATTTTGATTTGTTTTATTTAGAATCATATAGGACAAATTTTGGAGCTTTCATGAGTAGAGAAAAGTAGTTTTATGGTGGGACCACATGAGAGGGCATTTTGTAGCTTTATTTTCCAGATTGGTGATAGATTTAGTGCTTTATTTTTGGCTTTCATGAGTAGCTCAAAAATGGACTCAGGATCTATTTTGGGGACTTTTTCAACTTTCTTCTGGGGAGATCTTTTGGAGGCATTTATAGGAGAAAAACTTAGTTTTTTCTCAGTCGGTTACCATCAGTTTCTTCTTTCTTGCTCACAGGCAGAGTGGTATACAAACAATTAACTCATTTTTTTTAGTTTATGCATTGTACTCCTTCCAGTTCTAATAGAAAATTGTAGTGCCCCTCACCTTGTCTTCTATCGGACTTATAGTTATCCTAGTAGGACTGGACATTATGATATTCTAATTGATGATGGACTCTCTAATGTTAGGCTAGTTGATTATAGACCTATTGTTATGATAATCTTTGCTTACTGGTAGTTTATGCTTTCACAAGTTTGATGGACATATCAGATGTTATAGATTAATTTAATTTTGAGTTCAATGTGTTATTTGATCATGGTTATGATTGTTCAATAGATAGTTGCTATGTATAATGTAGTTAATTATTGATTTGTTTATGTGAACAGAACAATTTCACATTACTCGTGTTCGAGTACCCTGCCACACTGCGACTTCCATTCACTGTATGACTGTATGATGATATATATTTTCATGGTTGACTATGGGGTTGCTGCAAGATGCAGGTACCAGGCATCAACTCCACCTGAACTAGCAGGTCTGAGCGTGCCTTAGCCAATGGAATGGTTTATCGTGGTTAGCATAAGGTTCCCTACTTAATCAACATCCTCAAAGAGGATGAGTTCTCAATATTGTATCCTGTCATCACCCTCGATTGGACTGTTTGTCGTTATTTTGTCGTCATGTCTTGTGGTTTTACATGGGGTCAGGTATCATCCAGTAAATTGGGTTTATCCAATTTAAAGTGTTGATTTAAGCCTAGTTAGTACTGCATTAAAACAAGGTTAAATTTAAGCTAAAGTTAAATAAATATTTATAAGGGAAATTATGTGTTGTTTACTAATTATAAATGATTTAATTGTTTGATAATTGGTAAAATTAACATGAAAATAGTAAATAAATAAATAAATTTGATAAATGATTAAACGAAATAATGAATTACAAGTTGTAAATGGATAAAATTAAAATGAAAATAAAATATATAAAAATATATATATGAACTTGATAAAATAAAATAATAAAAATAATATTTTAATGATTAGAAATAGGGTTGTCTCTTTGGATCATGTGTCGGGTTCCTAAAAAGGTGGAGGAAGAAGGTTTTGGAGAATTTTAGGGATCTCTTTGTAAGGAAGAAAGGGGGGAATGGAAGGAAAGCAGTTTTGGAGGAGCCAAGGGAGTGATTCTGGCACCAAATCCTCAGAGCAACCAAGCATTCGATCCAAGTGCCATTGTTTCCTAAATTTCTCTCTGTTTTCTTTGATATGAATGATTGGAATTTGATTGGTTTTCTGCCTGATTGTATTTGTCTGAGAGTTTCTGAATCATACCCAATTTTTGCATCGTGGCACCCTGCTGATAATAACTCTACAAATGTTTCTGTGAATCACTCCATTCCGCACCCCAATATTCTCTCTATAATAATATTACGATTGCTTGAAAGTTTTTATAGTTTCTTCTTTAACAAATCCTTTTTGTATATATCTTGCAATCCTCGCATTCCATGAGAAGACGTCTCTGTGAGGCGCCTTTCAAGCAACCACATATTGTGCCTGCGCATCCAAGATCTGCAATCTGAGTGTAGCGATTTGAATTAATAAACAAATGTATTGACTACATTGAGAGCAACGATTAGTTCGTGAAGAGCTGTGATTTAATCAAAACAAAAGATACATGTAATTATGAAGATCATCCAAGGTACCATATGCATTCCTATTGTATTTTTGACACCTCTTCTTCCAAATACGATGACACAGAATACCCAGAGAATCTAATAAACAATCCCCTTTTGATTCTATTTGGCGCTAGGCTCTTGTCTGGCCTATTCCCTTGAAAGGACTCATCATTTGTGCACAACCCAATAATGCAAAAAATATTGTGTTTAGACTGGTATTTGTTATCGAAAATTAGCTGTTCTTATGTTGGGCACACCCCTCGTTACTGGATTGCAAAGGAAAACTATTCTGAAACAAGGGGTTTATACAAGTTTTAGCAGTCAAATATCATCAAAAGATGGAAACCTATGCCAATGGACTATAAACCAGTTATTCAGGCTTGCTGTTCTGCATCACCCATTCAAGTGACCTGTTCACTTGTGAATGTTAGGTGTTCTGTGGATCAACAATCACAATCACACTCACAAGCAGGAACTACATAGAAAATTCAATGTCAATCATCAGAGATATCTAATACGCCAATTCAGGGTAAGGAAACCTCTGCCTAGTATATACCAGGAATTGGAACTTTTGGTTTGCTATTTGTAGTCCGATTTAGCTATAGTACTAATGACTTCTCTGCCTGTATTGTGTTAGGTGGAGTTTGGTTTTTCCATTATCATATTCTCATACATCAATAGACTGCACTTCCATGCAGTGGCAGTTATTGCATAAGTCAGCACTTATAAAGAAGTAAAGAAATAATTGAAGAAATATGAGTTCAAGACTTCACCAAAGGATCTTGCCGACTAATCAGACAACCATTCACGGATGCTGGTAACTGTACATTTTGTTATAGATGGCTCTCTTTTGCCTATTCTCAATTAGGTGACTTCTTTGAGTTCTAATTTTCTAAATAGTCAATACTAGACATGAGCCAATCTAACAGCAATGGAGCAATTTTAAATTCAAATTAGAAAGAACGCTGGCAAGGGCTAAGGAGAAGAGTTTTCTAAAGCCTGTGCAACAAATCCATTTTTGTGCATATCCTATAATCATTGCATCCCTTGAGATAACATTTCTTTGAGGCATTTTACTAGACAGTTCACCCTGCACAATCATTTTGCCAACCTACTGCAAAAGTTGTCAAAATTGCTCTCACCAGTGGCTTTTCATCTGATATTTGTTCCAGCTATCTTTGCATATCAAGCCTCATTGTTTATAGTTATAGTAAAAAGGTTTATAACTAAAGTACTAAAAAGCTGTTATAATAATTTTGATTAAGAACTTATCAAACTGTCTTCCTTATAATTTGCTTGTTTGATGGACAAATGAACACCTGCCAATTGCATTCATTTGAAAGTTTCTAAAACCTTTCCTTAGATCCATTCCTTGTCAAGAAATTGCTGTTGTTTTCATGTTGATATTAAATCTACGGATAAATTATGCCATCCAGTTTGTCTGGAGCTTTAAATCTCATGGCCGATTTAATGCAGTAGTCGCAAGAAGCTATATGAGGATCAGACACCTAAACTACCCAACAGCAATATAAAACTAATAATAACAATAAATGAATAAAATTGCACAGAACACACGATGTGGTGTCTTAGTTACAAGTAGAATATTTTCCTCGCATAATACATTATCTGTAGTTGCCTAGATGGCGAAATGCATATATGTGTTTCTTATTTTTTTAGTCATTGCTCATAGCTTCTGGTAATATTTATTGCAATTTATCTATTTGCCAATAGCCGGTAGGAATTAGTAATAAAATCAAACTTAATTGATCGATTTTTAAGAATAAATGTGGAGGGCAGAGTTAAGGTTACAGACAAGTTATTCTGTAATAGATGGCTTAGGGTTTGAAGGTGAGAACTGTGATGTTAAAAAAAAATAGATTTGTCAGCTAATATCAGCAATACTACAGAAATATTATTACATTTGATACAAAATTTAAGTAATATTAAACTTTAGAGGATGAAAATTATTTTCTATCCAATTATCCATGTTATTTATCATTTTTATGTTGATTCCTTTGACATAAGTTTCATCCTTGAAATTTCTGATAAATTGTAATCTTAGAAGGATTTGTATTAGTAAATTACTGTAGGAAATGGTTGTAAAGTATACCTCTATAAGCTATTTTTCCACTGTCAATTGATTAGCTCATATAAAATGTTCAAAAATTAGGTTTGACAGAGCTATAGCTGTATTTAAACATTTCTAGCTGTAAAATATAACTGAAGTTTTTTTTAAAAAAAAAAACTTTATTGTGAGCAAACTATTAATATTTATATAGGGTTATAATCATAAGTATTTTAGGTTTTCATATCAATTATTTATACATAAGTAGATCATAGTATTTAAAGGCATTATTGAATAGTTAACTGTTATATAAAAGGAAATTAAATGATAGACAAGGATTATCATATTTACTTCTTTTTGGAATAAATGTTCGTTAATCAATGATCTGTGTTTTTTAATATGTAGTATTATTAGTTTCTGCCAAGAAAACTATAGGCGAGGCTTGTTGTTAACTAGTTATTAATAATTCTTTTTGCAACCAATGAGAACTGAAATAGTTTTTCTTTTTAAAAAATATTTACCTATTGCTATTGTATAGATGCAAATATTTTAACAAAACATTTTTGAAAAATTATTTTTCTTCAATCTAATTGGCAGAAAACTTTCACCCGATAAGGGCGATTATTGCGGATCATCAAGGTTTATATTATAAAGTTTTGTGATAGATAATATCCTTAATCTATGATAATAATATACTAGTACTTAAAACTATTAAGTTTCTAGTTTGAGACTTTATGGGTGAAATATTAGGCAATAATTTTTTTTTTAGCATCTCACCTATTAACCAATTTAAATATATTATAACTAAAACAATATATTATAACTAAAATAAAAATAAAAATATTAAGAAACGTGTATTTAAATTCCTATTAATATTAATATTGATAATATTATTAGACAATAAAAATATTATAGTTATATAAGATTCATATTACTAATCAATATTAATACTAATAGGAATTTAAATACAAAAATAATTTATAAGTTTATCCCAAATTTATATATATGTCTTTAATAATTAATAATAATAATAATAATAATAATATATCATTTACATAGATAATATCCTTAATCTATGATAATAATATACTAATACATCAAAATTTTAAAATATATATTAATGCATAGATAGGAAAAATTGACCAGTGATCAATTCCATAAGTCCTCCCTTCACATGAAATTTAATTAATTTTAATTAATTAATTAAATTTCCCGTAATCCCTAATCTACCTTTAATCATAAGATTTAATTAATTTTAATTAATTAATTAAATCTTTCCTCTGTAAATAAAAATTAAAATTAAGGAATTTAATTTATTATTTGCAAACCTAAAAACCTAAATCAAAACCTTAATTTATTATTTGCAAACCTAAAAACCTAAATCAAAACCTATTCATAACAAATTGAAAATATAAAAAATCAGTGCAATTCACCAACTACCCAAACCATTTTTATGCCAAAATTTTATAAATACCCTACATTTCCTAAATCAAATTTATGATAGGACAAACTACAGAGTTATGCAACTTTTGGTACATTTTTGGAGATTTCTGTCATTGGCTCAACAGTTTCTTTCATTATCTGATCTGAAACTGAGGGAAGATATTACTTTTGCTGCGTGCTATCAACTATCACATTCTAATATCTTCTTTGCAGAGTCATCTTCATATTTTGAGTTGCAGAAAACTATTTGTATTTTGTAGTCTCATCATTTAATATGTGAATGACATGGTTGTGCATTGTCTTGGAACGTGTGGGAAATTTTCTAAACTATTTGGTTCCTATCAGCATATTCCCTGAATTTCATGTTGTAAACAACATTCACGCTTGAAGATCTTCTAAACTTGTTTGCTATTCCAAACAAAGTATTCCATGATCCTCTTATTGGTGCAAGTGCTAGTTATATGGTAGAACTAATTTTAGGGTTTCACTTGTCCCTCACTATAAGCTATAACTTCAAATCTTTAAAATAATGATGTTAAGTGATTTTTATAGCACTAACTCTTTGTATTGCAGCTTAAGTGCAAACTGTTGAAGGCTAGTGTATTTATCGCCTTCTATATTTGCTTCTTGACCGTCAAAAACCAAGTTTTAATTGCCAGGTGCCCATTTCTAGCCTTAGGAGGTTGTATCAATCAAATAATCCATTTTGTCAAGTTCACCATAAATCTTGAAGTATAATCATAAATCTTCAAGTATAATAAAAAATCACTTACTTTGTAATTTCTATTTTATGCAATCTAATTATTAAATGTAGAATCTCAAAGTTCTTCAATTTTCAACATTCATTGTAAATATTACAAAACTGTCAACTCTAACTTAAACCAAAAAATTCACAAATTTAAAGATTATTATAAAATTATTATATTATCAACATTGTTGCTAAAACTCAACAAACACAACAAATTAAAACAAAACAAGACTATTCATGAACATTTTGGTAGAAACTTGGTTGCTTTGTAGCTCTTGTTATTATTATTAATATCAATATTATTAATATTTATTATTATTTAAACCATAGTAGTTGAATAGTAATTATGTAAATCACTTAGAATTCTATAACAATGTTTACGGTGAAATGTGAATAGAGATGGTATGTGATAAGATCGTTTATACTATCTATACTTGAAGAGGAATTAAACTAAGAAAAATAGTTGACATATACATAGCATTTGTTAATATGATTAAACGAAATATGATTAAATGAAATTTAATGTGATTAAAAATTTATGTTGATGAGTATAATTTAAATTGATTACGGTGATTTTGTTAAGTTGGTTAACGGGATTGAAATTAGGATTATGGAAATTGCAAATAGAATTTTACCCTGATAATTGGTTTATTGTAAAAATCAATTGTATAATGTAAGTAAAATTGTGTGTATGATGGTTATTTGGTCATAATAGGGTTAGGTATTAGTAGTCAAGTTTTAGTTTTCTAGAGGCTTAGAATCTCGTGTTTTAATTCCATGTAACATGTGGGTGGATGTCTTGGGAATTATGATGTTTTAATGAGCATGTGTTCTAGTTGTGTATGAGGTATAAGATCCTGTGAATGATGTATAGTCTAAGTTGTGAATGTATTTCAAAGAGGTAATATTCCCCAGGAGGATGTATTCTCGATTTGATTGTATTTATTTTGGATTGACTATTACGTTGGATTGTAGAATGGGGAGACATGGAAATCGTAAAAGAGTAATGATTAAGTATTGCTTTGGACATTAGATTAAGAGATGTGTTCGTATGATTATGTTTTGATATGCAAGAGGGACAATGCCTTGCAAAAAGCATGTATATTTATTGTTATGATTTTATAGGTCCTTGCTTAATGGTTTGGGTTTCCTAGGTGCAGGAAGGGGAGTGGCTTCCAATGTGGGGTTGGTGCCAAAGTGGCTGTTAGAGTAATCCATTGGAAGTTGGTAAAAGAAAACGATAACCTAAAATAAACTAGGGGAAAAGGGTAGATTTCACACTAACAAGATAATTGCATTTCCTTACTCATGCATGTAGTGCTAGTTCAGACTAAGGATGAGATGAGAAGGCCTGGTCGACATAATTGACTTCCTTGTCCTCATGAAAGAAAGGTTGATTCCGCATGTGTCACCCTATGGGGCTGGTGTCTAAAGAGAGACTGCCAAGGTAACCATGGATGGGGGTCAGTGTCTAGTGAGAGAATGCCTGGGTAACCCATGTTAGGACCATGCAATGACACTTTCGCTATTGCATCCTAGCATTCCATGTTTGGTCTCTCCCCATTCGTAGTGTGTTGCCTCTAGAAGTGATGCTGATTTGTTTGTGATATTGACTTGTGTTGTTGGAGTTTTGTGTTGTCTTTGTTCTTATATTTTTCTATCTTCCTGACTATATGTTGTAGTGGGGACCTTATGTTAACTCCTAGCTCGGGGGGTGGGCCTCAGGGTTCCACATGGTCGGGTGGAAGAGCTTTTATCCATTGGTTTTCCCCTTGCCGATGTTCTTGTATGAGGAGGATATATTTTGTGTATCAAGCATTAGATCTTGTATCAGTTATGAAGGCAATGATTTATATTCATGTACTAGCCTTGTGTATCAGTAGTATCATATTGTATGTATTCAGATGTAATCAAGATGGTGATAATGTAAACTACATAATGATGTACTCATGTGTATAGGCTTTGTATATGCACATGCAATCTTGATCAAGTTGATTATCTAACTGATGTCATGAAATGGAGATGTATATGTGTATTTATTAATGCAATAGATTTAGAATGATCTACTAATGTTAGTTAATGATGCATGTTAGATAATGTTAATTGATTTGTTAAGTAATGCAACCATGAAATCTTAAAGTAACAATCTGATAGTTTAATGATGCCTAATGATTTGTTAAACATTACTTTGTTATTATTATCATTTTAAAAAAAAAATTATCCTACTTTGCATAGCATAGATGTGTTGTTCTCTAAGGTGTTCATGGTGGGGCATTACATCTAGTATTAGAGTAGGGTTTAAACATTGGGTACTCTAGGTGTGCATAGTCCCATTATGTTGTCCCAGTTGCTTATATTCTGTAGAGTATGCTTTCCATTTTGTCATCCTTTCCTAACAACCTGAGGGTGTCCCTTGGCAGTGTCTACGTAGGTAGGTGCCTAGAGGTCAAGGTAGAGGTAATTTGCATTTAGAGATCCATCCCCTTGAATTCTGCCATGTAGTTGAAGAGATGTATGCATCAAGGTTGTCAGTTGTTTTCTGTGATAGTTAATGATTTGGAGTTAGGGGAGAGCCAAGAGTTGTCCCTCGATGATCATCCTATCCTTAAGGAGCTTCGGTTGTAGTTAGAGGAGTTGACAGGTAGAGGACTAGATGCTTGTGCATCCTCTTGTTGAGTATGAATTCTTGGATGTATTTAGTAATTCTTGTTGCTTATGTAGAGTCCTTATTGTGTGGAAGAAAATGTTTAGGGTAGCCTAAAATTATTCCCTCCCTCCTCATTTGGTGGCTAGTATCTAGTCATGTAGTGTTGTATAGTGCAATTTTGAAGATTGTGTATTTTCTTTATAAATTGATGATTTTCTATTAATTGAAGAGGCTGACACTTTGTTTATATTTGATTGTGATGGTTTAGCCACACCTTATGATCTTCCTTTGTGCTTAACTCTTTTGGTTACATTTGATTTACTGTTGAATTGCACGCATTTCTTGCTTTATTGCTGAAATTGAATCTTTATTTGATATTTGTTCATGACTTTGGTGGCTAAACTAGTTTCTCCTTATTGTTTTCGATGCCAGCCATGTGTTGTATTGTGATTCTTCTCCAAGGACATATGAGGTGGACTTGGTGAGTGTATATGAGGAAGTAGACGTAGGGAACCTTGAGGATGGGGGTATGTGAGGCTAGGACACATTACCCACCTTTATGTGAGGACTATCTCATTGAGGCTAACCACCTTATACAACAAGAGATAGGTCATTGTGGTCTTGTTTGGATGGTCTCACCATGTGTGTGTAGCCTAACACCATCAAGCCTCTAAGTGAGTGGTATGGATTATGTGAGATAGATGTTGGCTCTTGACTCATGGATCTTGTGTCATGGACTAGTAGGTCGCTTACCGGTGTCCAGATAGACCCTTGTGTAGCCTTGAGATGTGATTTTTGCTATTGTGAATTTATGTGCGTATGAAGAATGTGTGTTAAATCATGAATATAGTACTTATAAAATGATAAATTATGGTTCCATATTTCTAAAGGTGTAAAATCATTATATTAAGATTTTTTTTGTTAATAGATCACATGCATAGACTGTGCTCCCATATTTGCATAGGATTGAGAAAACTATCCAAACACAATCCTTTTCATCCATATTTGTTTGTAGGCTTCCAGGAGTAAGCCCAACCCTGGGGGGGAGGATGTAGTGCCCTTAACCTTATCTTCCTTCGGGCTTATAGTTATCCTAGTAGGACTGGACATTATGATATTCTATTTTATGATGGACTCTCTAATGTTAGGCTAGTTGATTATAGACCTATTGTTTTGATAATGTTTGCTTACTAGTAGTTTATGCTTTCACAAGTTTGATGGACATATCAGATGTTATAGATTAATTTAATTTTGAGTTCAATGTGTTATTTGATCATAGTTATGATGTTACTATTGATGAATTCTTATATACAATCATATGTAACTGATTGTCCCATCTTGATTGTTCAATAGATAGTTGCTATGTATAACGTAGTTAATTATCAATTTGTTTATGTGAACAGAATAGTGTTGCATTACTCGTGTTCAAGTACCCTGCCACACTGCGACTTCCATTCACTGTATGACTGTATGATGATATATATTTTCATGGTTGACTAAGGGGTTGCTGCAGGATGCAGGTATCGGGCATCGACTACACCTGAACTAGTAGGTTTGAGCATGCCCTAGCCAATGGAATGGTTGACCAGGGTTAGCATAAGGTTCCCTACTTAGTCAACATCCTCAAAGAGGATGAGTTCTTAGTATTATATCCTGTCGTCACCATTAGTTGGACTATTTGTTGTTATTTTGTCGTCATGTCTTGTAGTTTTACATGGGGTCAGGTATCATCCAGTAAGTTGGGTTTATCCAATTTAAAGTGTTGATTTAAGCCTAGTTAGTACTTCATTAAAACAAGGTTAAATTTAAGCTAAAGTTAAATAAACATTTATAAGGGAAATTATGTGTTGTTTACTAATTATAAACAATTTAATTGTTTGATAATTGGTAAAATTAACATGAAAATAGTAAATAAATAAATAAATTTGATAAATGATTAAATGAAATAATGAATTACAAGTTGTAAATGGATATTAAAATGAAAATAAAATATATAAATAAATATACATGAACTTGATAAAATAAAATGATAAAAATAATATTTTAATGATTAGAAATAGGGTTGTCTCTTTGGATCATGTGTCGGGTTCCTAAAAAGGTGGAGGAAGAAGGTTCTGGAGAATTTTAGGGATCTCTTTCTAAGGAAGAAAGGGGGAATGGAAGGAAAGCATTTTGGAGGAGCCGAGGGAGTGATTCTAGCACCAAATCTTTAGGCTAGCCAAGCATTAGATCCAGGTGCCATTGTTTCCTAAATTTCTATCTCTGTTTTCTTTGATATGAATGATTGGAATTTGATTAGTTTTCTACCTGATTGTATTTCTTTGAGAGTTTCTAAATCATACCCAATTTGTGTATCATGGCACCCTACCAGTAATAAATCTATGAATGTTTTTGTGAATCACTCCATTTCGTACCCTGATACTCTCTCTATAATAATATTGTGATTGCTTGAAAGTTTTTATAGTTTCTTCTTTAACAAATCCTTTTTGTATATATCCTGTAATCATTGCATTCCATGAGAAGACATCTTTGTGAGGCACCTTTCAAGCAACCACATATTGTGCCTGTGCATCCAAGATCTACAATTTGAGGGTAGCGATTTGAATTAATAAACAAATGTATTGACTACATTAAGAGCAATGATTAGTTCGCGAAGATCTGTGATTTAATCAAAACAAAAGATACATGTAATTATGAAGATAATCCAAGGAATGAAATGCATTCCTATTGTATTTCTGACACCTCTTCTTCAAGATAGAATGACACAGAATACCTAGAGAATCTAACAAACAATCCCCTTTTGATTCCATTTGGCACTAGGGTCTTGTCTGGCCTATTCCATTAAAAGGACTCATCATTTGTGTACAACCCTATAATGCAAAAAAATTTGTGTTTAGACCAGTATTTGTTACCAAAAAATAGCTGCTCTTATTTTGGGGACACCCCTCATTAATGGATTGCAAAGGAAAACTATTCTGAAACAAGGGGTTTATACAAGTTTTAGCAGTCCAATCTCCAAAAATAATCTATCACTCAGTCAAATATCATCAAAAGATGGAAACCTATGCCAATGGACTATAAACCAGCTATTCAGGCTTATTGTTCTGCATCACCCATTCAAGTGACCTGTTCAGTTGTGAATGTTAGGTGTTCTATGGATCAACAATCACAATCACACTAGCAAGAAGGAACTACACAGACAATTCAATGTCAATCATCAGAGATATCTAATATGCCAATTTAGGGTAAGGAAACCTCTACCTAGTATATACCAGGAATTGGAACTTTTGGTTTGCTATTTGTAGTCTAATTTAGCTATAGTATTAATGGCTTCTCTACCTATATTGTGTTCAGTACAGTTTGGTTTTTCCATTATCATATTCTCATACATCAATAGACTGCACTTCCATTCAATGACAGTTATTGCATAAGTCAGCACTTATAAAGTAAAGAAATAATTAAAGAAAATATGAGTTCAAGACTTCACCAAAGGATCTTGTCGACTGATCAGAGACAACCATTCACAGATGCTGGTAACTGTACATTTTGTTATAGATGGCTCTCTTTTGTCTATTCTCAATTAGGTGACTTATTTGAGTTCTAATTTTCTAAATAATCAATACTAGACATGAGCCAATCTAACAGCAATGGAGCAATTTTAAATTCAGATCAGAAAGAATGCTGGCAAGGGCTAAGGAGTCTAAGATTTTTCTAAAGCATTTGCAACAAATCCATTCTTATGCATATCCTATAATCATTGCATCCCTTGAGATAACAGTTCTTTGAGGCATTTTACTAGATAGTTCATGCTGCATAATCATTTTGCCAACCTACTGCAAAAGTTGTCAAAATTGCTCTCACTAGTGGCTTTTCATTTGATCTTTCTTCCAGCTATCTTTACATATCAAGCCTCACTGTTTATAGTTGTAGTAAAAAGGTTTATAACTAAAGTACTAAAAACTTGTTATAATAATTTTGATTGAGAAATTATCAAACTACATTCCTTATAATTTTCTTGTTTGATGGACAAATGAACACCTGCCAATTGCATTCGTTTGAAAGTTTCTAAAACCTTTCCTCAGATCCATTCCTTGTCAAGAAATGGCTATTTTTTTCATGTTGATATTAAATCTATGGATAAATTATGTCATCTATTTTATTGGAGCTTTAAATCTCATGGCCAATTTAATGCAGTAGTCACAAGAAGCTATATGAGGATCAGATGCCTAAACTACCTCTTGATGTGTTTTTTATGCACATGCAAACTCAGAATAAATTACCGAGGTATTCTATCCTCTCTTGAACAAAGTCTCTCAAAGGCTAAACAATGTGATCCAATGAGAGAACTCCAAGGTTCCAGATGTCAGGTCTTGACTTGAAATGGATAGACTCAATAGTTGATGTGATTTGCTGAAAACTCACAAAGGGACTTACGTTGAATATACTCCTTATTCCAATCAAATATATTATTCTCCTTGTGAAATGGAACTCCTAAAACCAACTATGAAAAGAAAATACGAAAGGACAAAGGTTTAGGAAATCTACTCTAAGGACAAAGAGATAATGAAACATGTTGAGATAGACAGACTCCCAATGAAACCGAACTCTGCTTCGCCATGAGAACCAACAACTACATGAAGTCGGTGCAATCTTCTAAGGAAACTCAAGGATTTTCATGTTGTAAACTTTCATCCAAACACCCACTACTGGCGCAGCTTGAACGAGCATCCACAACTGAACTAAAATAAATGTGGTTCAGGCTAACTTTGCAAAATGACTTATCAGTGACAAATCATAAAAAGTATGAACCATTAAGGAATTAATCAAATATCTCCACATAAAAACATTACATCAATGAACTTCTAATCTATTTCTAAGCTACTTGGAAATATCTCTCCATCATATTCAAGAATTAGAAACCATGCTAACATTCCATCACCACACAAATCACCATGAGAACCAACAACGAGTTTGTATTGATTTTGGAAATGCATTTTTACAACAATTTCATGTCTCTTCAATGACTTCAAAAAGTCTCCTCTAATCTACCTCTACTCTAGCATCTACTCCTACTATTGATTCCTTCTCTCCTTCTAATCTCTCTTTACAAATGAGAGAAATGGGCCCTTTTATAGACCTCAAAATTACATGAATGGCTAAGATTTTGACAAGGCAGTTTGTTACAAAATTTACTATTTTTAGAATCATTGAATGTAGATAGATGATGTGGTAGACTATGATTGGATCAATTTTGTGCACGTGCCATCTCAACATCGAACAAATTGGTTTGATTTTCTTTATGTTCATATTGCTTAGAATATTTTCCCAAATTTTGTCATCTTTTGGAGTAGTCTTCGATTCTTCAAATTTTCACCTTTTTAACATGGCTGCTTCGAACTTGAAAACTTGGGAAAATTTGTTGAATTGCTTGTTGTTGATCATGCATTTGTACTTTTGAATGTAATTCATCGATTGCTTGATGAACTTGCTCATTTCTCTTGTTCATAACTTTCTTGATGATGTTGCTGTGCAAGATACAAGATTTTGGCTCTAGACTCTAGAATTAGAAAGATGCCCTGTGCATGAATTGTTGGAGTGAACTATGGATGATCTTGATTGCAGAAATTCCTCCATTTGGTGATGATACCTATTTCCCTGAATGTTCTTGAACAAGACTCCTCCATGCATTGAACTTCTCTTATGCAAGCCTTTCGTAACTATCCTTCCATATCACTCTTCATAACTGCTTGCCTCTCCTTCATATTCACCCTTACCTACATAAATATTGTGAATCAGCATATCAAAATAATGCATCAAAAAGGGTACAAAAGGATAAAATCTCATTACTTAACATATGCAGGATTTGAAATATGCCATTTTAAATCACCTTGTTCTTTCACAAAGAAAATTACTAACGCACATTTGGCAAATCCAATCCTGACCTTTCAACAAACTTTTCTTTTAACTGTAAAACTAAAATAAACAAATGCTCCTCAAATACCTGCATCATTAGTTTTACAATTACATCCACTTGGTATTTAAACAACTCAATTTACTACCTGGGAAAATTTATGCAATTTCCTCGATCACAAGCCTGTGTCTTGAATTTGCCAATAAAGAAAATTGATTTCGAAGGCACAAAAGTTGTCTGTGTCTTTTGCTTAAACCTATATCCTTGAATCATCGCTTCAGATATCTTGCTCCCTCTAAAAACATTACAACCTCAAGTATTAATGAATGATTCCATACTTGGGAGACATTGCTATATACTCAGGGGATACTGCTTATAATTAGCAAATGTATTATTGCTCTCCACTAATAATAGCCCCTTGGTGCTCTGTATTATGACTACGAATCTTGCGCTAGATTGTCCATTCACTCAATAGATGCCTTGAATGGCATATGTGTAATGTGCTATTCTTAGATAATGCTATATTTGGACAATACATAACCTCCCACTACATTTTGCTCTGAATGATTCCACTAGAAACGATAACTGCTGAGAGAAAACAGGGGTCAGATGTGTGGACAATCTTTGATTTTTATACATACTTGCCAACATTACCTGGCAGACCCTTCACTATGATGCGCATACAAATTTCAATGAAATGCTAAAAGTCTATCATGCCCCACGAATAGATCATGGAGTCCGCCTTTGCAGACATTTCAACCGCCCATGCAAACAATGCAAATGAGATAACAAAGTCTGGTCATAATGAATTGAGCGGACTGTATCACTTAGTATGTAATTTTGAAAAGTTCCTCATGCCTTGAAAATGTCTGATGGAGTGCAAGGCATTCACAGATGTGTGCCTAGAAGAGTTTTATTTTTAGCAGAGATTTAATGATATAATGCATAGCGCCTAAAACTTGCGAATGCCAGTACCTCCTCTGAAGCAGACATTTTGATTAGCTATGCATAACATAAATGATGCGAGTGGGTCAGCAAAGTGTCTTGAAAAGACTACCTAAGTGGAATTTTAATATCATGGTGCATGATGCCTATTGTTCATATTTGCGAAGTGTCCCAAGAAGTCCGCTTGGGAGGAGGTTTGGATGCCTTCTGCATAATTCAAAACTTTATGCACTATAAAGCAATAGAGAATGCGTGCCTAGAGCAGGCACCTTAGACTTGTTTGGATTCTCCGCTTGGAGTGGACTCATGAGACCTACATGCACAAGCCTTGAAGATGCAAACTATAAAGCAAAGTTGTGCCCTTAAGTGGTCCCTATTTAAAATGAAACGTGAGGTTTTCAAGAAGCAAAGCCAGAGGGATCATTCTAGCTCCTATACATAACATCCCAACATTCCAATTGCCAACCTATCTTCTAGGTGCACTCAGTGATGATCTTGGTTTGAAATTGAAATGAACTTCAATATCCAACCCAAGCTCTAGACAAATTTCACTTGATCCAAACTCTCATTTCAAATTTCAGGAATGAGAAAGCTCCTTTGATTTTTATGATCTAATCAACCTCCCAAACATTTAATGTATTCTGGTATATCCTTCTGCAATTCACAAGGCTTCCACATCTAGGAAAGAACTCTCATGCGGGACAACTGCTAAAACAACACAACCTGAGCCAAAAACTTAGAAAGAGAGGGGTCCCCATCATTCGATGGGGTGATGTTGTGATGACGTCACAACATCTAGCACCAACTCGAATAAATCTTCCTGAACATTTCAAAAATAAAGATCCAATCCATACGTAGAAACTTCAAACAATTCCTTTACAGTCATCAGCCAGTTAGGAAACACACTCAAAAGGGAAGAAGAATCATAAATTGGATCAAGACACTTCATAATTAAACATTTTTAGAACAGTGATTAATATCAAGCATTCCAAAGATAAAGAAGAATCAAAACTTCAAAATTCCTACGTACACCCACACATTATGCCAAATAGACACGCATACTTGATCAAAGAGTCAAAATCAAAAGCTTAGCACAACCATTCATATTCCGCATTAAGCTACATAATTAGTACACACCTCATGAACTACCTGGACATGGCCCCATTGCCAGAGAGCGTCTATAGCCCCAACGGGTTTGTCTCATAATTCCACTCGAGCAAAGACCTACTGCCAGTCAGGCGTCCATAGCCCCGATAAAGATTACTCGATCATCCATCTAACTGAGTTATAGTGTGTGATTTGTGATTTTCTTTTCATTTCTCTTTTCTCTTTTCTTTTCTTTTGATTTTCAACATGCTTTTTGCTTAGTAGAGTACAATATAGTACCGCTATGTGATAACTCGGCGAGCTGGGTTTGGACTTACGATGGAGGCAAAGGTGGACCTTTAGAATTTTCACTTGATGCGAGATCACAAAGATTCACTTAGGTACCTCTAGATTTTAAAGCGTGAAAAGATATAAGATCTCAAAACAATTCAAGTAGTTCTAAACAGTCAATTTATCTTCCAAGAACAAGCAACATGCCATTCAAACACTAACAATGGAGTCCACAATGGATCCATCCATCTGACGCAAGCTTCTCAAAGGAAAACTAAAAGGCTAATAATTAGATTAAGATTTGACATTTTGAACATAATAATCACAAGATGTCAGTGTGAAGAAACAATATATGATTCCCTTCCAAGTCAAGTACAAATCCTAACTAGTTGATAAAGTTAAAGAAAATCATCTTCAGAATCCAAAGAATTTCATGAACATTTATCAAAGAGATGAACTAGATATTTGATAAGAATCAGGCTAAATGTGCTTTAAAAGATAACAACACCCACTTCACCAACGGGAAACCCATGAAAGAAAACCTAAACTAAAGCAACAACCTAAGCTATGGAAAGAAAACTAAACTAAAGACTAACAAAACATGGCAAACTACTCTAAAGCAACAGAAAGGAAAACCTACTCTAAGAAAGCTATGTACAAAGAGCAGACACGACTCAAAAGACCCAAATATATAGATGATCTTGAATGATTTCTCAAAATGAAAAACAACAATAAGGCACACGTGATGGTTCAGATTTTGGCAAATTTGTCCTTGAATTCAAAGAAAAATTCTCTCACAACACAATCATCGAATTTAGAAAATAATTTGCACACAATTATAAGTTGTGGCAATTCATTAGGACCATGATTTATCCAAATGCAGGTTGTCTTTCCTAAATTTCCATAGTCAAATTCATACTCTTCAAATTCACAATTTGGAAATTCATGATCTTTGTCATTAAAAGCAAGGAGACATACAACCTAATGGTGTTCATCCTCAAATGGAAATTTATGCTTGTCACCTACCAATATGTCTAGAGGTCAAAGTTGGTGATGAATCATCCCACTCGCATCCGCAACATGCAAATCAACATTATAATCAATAGTGGGCATATCAAAATGAAAAGGTGAAAATAATGGAAATTTAGAAGCATGGAACGTTTCACCTATAAGTTCATCTTGGATTTTCAACAATGGGCCTAGCACCATCTCGAATTACATTGTATATTTGGCCTCCACTTGTTTATTTTGGCATAACTTTGACTGTACTTCATCTATGAGAGTGTCGAGCGCCGGGCCTTCGAATTGCACTTGATTGTCAGGCTTGTGGATGATGGCTTGTAACATATCTTCATGATTAAGGACTCTCGCAACCTCTTGCAATTCACCTTTAATAATCTCTTCTAGCAACATGAATGAGTATGTAGCAAGGAATTGTTTTTCTTGCAATGAACTCGAGTCACTTTCTTCTTTGATGGAGGAATCAACATCTTGTTCATCAATTACCTTTGCTTGAACATCTTTTATCACCTTTTCAACTTCTTCAGCAAGAAGTTCATTCTTACTTGGAAGAAGGTATGCAAACAGACTTTCCACTTGATTATCAAGTTCACTTGTGCTATCTTCACTGTTGAATAACATGGGAACATCTTCTCCTTTGGGTGGCGAATTGATTTCTTGAAGGCGTTTGCTCCACAAGTCATCTAATCTCAATTGTACTTTGGATTCTTCTTCCAATCTCAATTCTTCCTTCACTTGATGAATAGTTTCTTGACAAGATGGACATGTGAGTTTTGAATGAGTGGTGTTGTGAATCCTACACCAACCACCTGGAATCAACATTTCCTCTGCAAGCAGGTCCTTCTCAATACTTAGTCTCTTCTTGATCATTTCCCTAAAACCTATGAAGAACTCTCTTTCATCAAATAAGGCATCAGGAACCACCTTTGTAGAAACAATCGGCTCATGTACATGTGAGAAAGAAATTTTTCCTTCCAATGCTAATTCCATTCTTGATAAAAATGTTAGGCAATATAGCTCCTCATGTCCATTGGTTTCATGAATTCTACATCCATTCCTTGATGCAAAATCGTCCAAACTCTAAGGATAGAGTTGTACATTCAAAGTCCACCAAAGCTGAAGAATATCACCTTGAAAATGATCATATTGTTGCCCACAACCATGAAACTGCTTCACGTATGCTGAGAAATCTATCCTTGTTTTCGATATTTTTTAATTTTTTACTTTTTTGATTTTTTGAAGTTTTATACTTTTTTGTATTTTTGGCATAAAAGAGATCTAACAAATCTCAAATTTAGCTTTGAAAGCTCACTTGGTTCCAATCCCACAATTCAGAGTTTGTTCGCATGCTTGGAATGAAAGAAGCAATGTAATTTTCTTGTTCACAGCCTTTTATCCTGAGTTGAGATGTATGAAATTCTTCATTCTGGCCTTCTCCTGGCTGAACTTTGTCGAGCAGTATGATAGAGCAATGAATGATAAAACACCAGAATATCTTTTGTATGCTTGGAACAAATGGAGCAATCCGTTGTTCTCACCCTCCTTCTAGCGCCAATTCTGTTGATGTGTTTTTTATGCAAATGCAAACTTAGAGTAAAATACCGAGGTATTCTATCCTCTCTTGAACAAAGTCTCTCAAAGGCTAAACAATGTGATCCAATGAGACAACTCCAAGGTTCCAAATGTCAGGTCTTGACTTGTAATGGATAGACTTAGTAGTTGATGTGATTTTCTGAAAACTCACAAAGGGACTTACGTTGAATATACTCCTTATTCCAATCAAATATATTATTCTCCTTGTGAAATGGAACTTCTAAAACCAACTATGAAAAGAAAATACAAAACGACAAGGGTTTAGGAAATCTACTCTAAGGACAAAGAGATAATGAAATATGTCGAGATAGACAGACTCCCAATGAAACTGAACTCTACTTCACCATGAGAACCAACAACTACAGGAAGTCGATGCAATCTTCTAAGGAAACTCAAGGATTTTCATGTTGTAAACTTTCATCCAAACACCCACTGCTGGCGCAACTTGAATGAGCATCCACAACTGAACTAAAACAAATGTGGTTCAGGATAACTTTGGAAAAATATTAAGGAATTCATTAGCGACAAATCATAAAAAGTATGAACCATTAAGGAATTCATCAAATATCTCCACATAAAAACATTACATCAATGCACTTCTAATCTATTTCTAAGCTACTTGGAAATATCTCTCCATCATATTCAAGAATTAGAAACCATGCTAACATTCCATCACCACACAAATTACCATGAGAACCAACAACGAGTTTGTATTGATTTTGGAAATGCATTTTACAACAATTTCATGTCTCTTCAATGACTTCAAAAAGTCTCCTCTAATCTACCTCTAATCTAGCATCTACTCCTACTGCTGATTCCTTCTCTCCTTCTAATCTCTCTTTACAAATGAGAGAAATGGGCCCTTTTATAGACCTCAAAATTACATGAATGGCCAGGATTGATTCAAGAATCAATGGCCAAGATTTTGACAAGGCAATTTGTTACAAAATTTACTATTTTTAGAATCATTAAATGCAAACGATGATGTGGCACACTCTCATTGGATCAATGTTGTGCACGTGCCATCTCAGCATCGAACAAACTGGTTTGATTTTCTTTATATTCATATTGCTCGGAATATTTTCCCAAATTTTGTCATCTTTTGGAGTAGTCTTCAAATCTTTGAATTTTCACCTTTGGAACATGGCTGCTTCAAACTTGAAAACTTGGCAAAATTTGTCGAATTGCTTGTTGTCGATCATACATTTGTACTTTTGAATGTAATTCATCGATTGCTTAATGAACTTGCTCATTTCTCTTGTTCATAACTTTCTTGATGATGTCGCTGTGCAAGATGCAAGATTTTGGCTCTGGACTCTAGAAGTAGAAAGATGCCCTGTGCATGAATTCTTAGAGTGAACTACGGATGATCTTGATTGCAAAAATTCCTCTGTTTGGTGATGATACCTATTTCCTTGAATGTTCTTGAACAAGACTCCTCCATGCATTGAACTTCTCTTATGCAAGCCTTTCGCAACTATCCTTCCATATCGCTCTTCATAACTGCTTGCCTCTCCTTCGCATTCACCCTTACCTACATAAATATCGTGAATCAGTATATCAAAATAATGCATCAAAAAGGGTGAAAAAGGATAAAATCTCATTACTTAGGATATGCAGGATTTGAAATATGCCATTTTAAATCACCTTGTTCTTTCACAAAGAAAATTACTAACATAGATTTTGCAAATCCAATCCCAACCTTTCAACAGACTTTGCTTTTAACTGTAAAACTAAAATAAACAAATGCTCCTCAAATACCTGCATCATTAGTTTTACAATTACATCCACTTGGTATTTAAACAATTCAATTTACTACCTGGGCAAATTTATTCAATTTCCTCGATCACAAGCCTGTGTCTTGAATTTGCCAATAAAGAAAATTGATTTCGAAGGCACAAAAGTTGTCTATGTCTTTTGCTTAAACTTGCATCCTTGAATCATCGCTTCAGATATCTTGCTCCCTCTACAAACATTACAACCTCAAGTATTAACGAATGATTCCATACTTGGGAGACACTACTATATACTCAGGTGATACTGCTTATAATTAGTAGATGTACTATTGCTCTCCACTAATAATAGCCCCTTGGTGCTCAGTATTATGACTACGAATCTTGTGTCAGACTGTCCATTCACTCAATAGATGCCTTGAATGGCATATGTGTAATGTGCTATTCTTAGATAATGTTATATTTAGACAATACATAACCTCCCACTACATTTTGCTTTGAATGATTCCACCAGAAACCATAACTGCTGAGAGAAAATAGGGGTCAGATGTGTGGACAATCTTCAATTTTTATACATACTTGCCAATATTGCCTGGCGGACCCTTCCCTATGATGCACATACAAATTGCAATGAAATGCTAGAAGTCCATCATGCCCCACGAATAGATCATGGAGTCCGCCTTTGCAGACATTTCAACCACCCATGCAAACAATGTAAACAGGATAACAAAGTCCGGTCATAACGAATTGAGTGGACTATATGACTTAGTATGTAATTTTGAAAAGTTCCTCATGCCTTGAAAATGTCCATTGGAGTGCAAGGCATTCATAGACATGTGCCTAGAAGAGTTTTATTTTTAGCAGAGATTTAATGATATAATGCATAGTGCCTAAAACCTGTGAATGCCAGTACCTATACTGAAGTAGACATTTTGATTAGCTATGCATAACACAAATGATGTGATTGGGTCAGCAAAGTGTCTTGAAAAGACCGCCCAAGTAGACTTTTAATATCATGGTGCGTGATGCCTATTGTTCATATTTGCAAAGTGTCCCAAGAAGTCCACTTGGGTGGAGGTTTGGATGCATTCTGCATATTTCAAAACTTTATGCACTATAAAGCAATCGGGAATGCGTGCCTAGAGTGGGCACCTTAGACTTATTTGGATTCTCCGCTTGGAGCGGACTCATGAGACCTACGTGCACAAGCCTTGAAGATGCAAACTATAAAGCAAAGTCATGACCCTAAGTGGCCCCTATTTAAAATGAAACGTGAGGTTTTCAAGAAGCAAAGCTAGAGCAATCATTCTAGCTCCTATACATAACATCTGAACATTCCAATCGCCAACCTATCTTCTAGGTGCACTCAGTGATGATCTTGGTTTGAAATTGAAATGAACTTCAATATCCAACCCAAGCCCTAGACAAATTTCACTTGATCCAAACTCTCATTTCAAATTTTAGGAGTGAGAAAGCTCTTCTAATTTTTACGATCTAATCGACCTCCCAAACATTCAATGTATCCTGGTATATCCTTCTGCAATTCACAAAACTTCCTCATTCGGGAAAGAACTCTCAAGCGGGACAACTGCTAAAACAACACAACCTAAGCCAAAAACTCAGAAAGAGAGGGGTCCCCATCACTCAATGGGGCGATGTTGTGATGACATCACAACACTACCCAGAAACAATATAAAACTAATAATAACAATAAATGAATAAAATTGCATGGAACACACGATGTGGTGTCTTAGTTACAAGTAGAATATTTTCCTCACATAATACATTATCTGTAGTTTCCTAGATGGCAAAATGCATATATGTGTTTCTTATTTTTTAAGTCATTGCTCATAGCTTCTGGTAATATTTATTGCAATTTATCTATTTGCCAATAGCTGGTAGGAATTAGTAATAACACTTAAATGATCAATTTTTAAGAATAAATGTGGAGGGCAGAGTTTAGGTTACAGACAAGTTATTCTGTAATAGATGGAGTAGGGTTTGAAGGTGAGAACTATGATGTTAAAAAAATTAGATTTGTCAACAAATAAAACTTTCAGCAATACTACAGAAATATTATTACACCTGATACAAAATTTAAGTAATATTAAACTTTAGAGGATGAAAATTATTTGCTATCCAATGATCCATGTTATTTATCATTTTTATGTTGATTCCTCTGACGTAAGTTTCATCCTTGAAATTTCTGATAAATTGTAATCTTAGAGGGATTTGTATTAGTAAATTACTATAAGAAATGGTTGTAAAGTATACCTCTATGAGCTATTTTTCCACTGTCAATTGATTAGCTCATATAAAATGTTCAAAAATTAGGTTTGACAGAGTTATAGTTGTATTTAAACATTTCTAGCTGTAAAATATAACTGAAGTTTAAAAAAAAAAAAGACTTTATTGTGTGCAAACTATTAATATTTATATAGGGTTATGATCATAAGTATTTTAGGTTTTCATATGAATTACTTATACATAAGTAGATCATAGTATTTAAAGACATTATTGAATAGTTAATTGTTATATAGAAGGAAATTAAATGATAGCCAAGGATTATCATATTTACTTCTTTTTGGATTAAATGTTCGTTAATCAATAAACTATGCTTTTTAATATGTATTATTATTATTATTGTTATTATTATTGTTAAGGTTAATATTTGTTATTATTTAAACCATAGTAGTTGAATAGTAATTATCTAAATCATTTAGAATTCTATAACAATGTTTACGGTGAAATGTGAATAGAGATGGTATGTGATAAGATTGTTTATACTATCTATACTTGAAGAGGAATTAAATTAAGAAAAATAGTTGACATATACATAGCATTTGTTAATACGATTAAATGAAATATGATTAAATGAAATTTAATGTGATTAAAAATTTATGTTGATGAGTATAATTTAAATTGATTACGATGATTTTGTTAAGTTGGTTAACAGGATTGAAATTAGGATTATGGAAATTGCAAATAGAATTTTACCCTGATAATTGGTTTATTGTAAAAATCAATTGTATAATGTAAGTAAATTGTGTGTATGATGGTTATTTGGTCATAACAGGGTTAGGTATTAGTAGTCAAGTTTTAGTTTTCTAGAGGCTTAGAATGTTGTGTTTTAATTCCATGTAACATGTGGGTGGATGTCTTGGGAATTATGATGTTTTAATGAGCACGTCTCTAGTTGTGTATGAGGTATAAGATCCTATCAATGATGTATATTCTAAGTTGTGAATGTATTTCAAAGAGGTAATATTCCCCAGGAGGATATATTGTCGATTTGATTGTATTTATTCTGGATTGACTATTGCATTGGATTGTAGAATGGGGAGACATGGAAATCATAAAAGAGTAATGATTAAGTATTGCTTTGGACATTGGATTAAGAGATGTGTTCGTATGATTATGTTTTGATATGCAAGAGGGACAATGCCTTGCAAAGAGCATGTATATTTATTGTTATGATTTTATATGTCCTTGCTTGATGGTTTGGGTTTCCTAGGTGCAGGAATGGGAGTGGCTTCCAATGTGGGGCCGGTGCCAAAATGGCCTCTAGGGTAACCCATTAGAAGTTGGTAAAAAAAAATGATAACCTAAAATGAACTAGGGGGAAAGGGTAGATTTCACACTAACAAGGTAATTGCATTTCCTCACTCATGCATGTAGTACTAGTTCAGACTAAGGATGAGATGAGAAGGCCTGGTCAGCATAATCAACTTCCTTGTCCTCATGAAAGGAAGGTTGATTCCACATGTGTCACCCTATGGGGCCGGTGTCTAGAGAGAGATTGCCAGGGTAACCATGGATGGAGGCTAGTGTCTAGTGAGAGAATGCCTGGGTAACCCATGTTAGGACCATGCGATGACACTTTCCCTACTGCAGCCTAGCATTCCCTGTTTGGTCTCTCCCCATTCATAGTGTGTTGCCTCTAGAAGTGATGTTGAGTTGTTTGTGATATTGACTTGTGTTGTTGGAGTCATGTGTTGTCTTTGTTCTTATAGTTTTCTATCTACCTGACTGTATGTTGTAGTGGGGACATTATGTTAACTCCTAGCTCGGGGGGTGGGCCTCAGGGTTCCACATGGTCGGGTGGAAGAGCTTTTATGCATTGATTTTTCTCTTGTCGATGTTCTTGTGTGAGGAGGATATATGTTGTGTATTAGGCATCAGATCTTGTACCAGTTATGAAGGTAGTGATTTATATTCATGTACTAGCCTTGTGTATCAGTCATATCATATTGTGTGTATTCAGATGTAATCAAGATGGTGATAATGTAAACTACATAATGATGTACTCATATATATAGGCTTTGTATATGCACATGTAATCTTGATCAAGTTGATTATCTAATTGATATCATGAAATGGAGATGTATATGTGTATTCATTAATGCAATAGATTTAGAATGATCTACTGATGTTAGTTAATGATGCATGTTAGATAAGGTTAATTGATTTGTTAAGTAATGCAACCATGAAATCTTAAAGTAACAATCTGATAGTTTAATGATGCGTAATGATTTGTTAAACATTACTTTGTTATTATTATCATTTTAAAAAAAATATCCTACTTTGCATAGCATAGATGTGTTGTTCTCTAAGGTGTTCATGGTGAGGCGTTACACAAATCATCATGTTTCACATATTTTGTAGTCTTGATCAGATGTTATATTGTGACTTGATATGTCCTTTACTATGTCTCAATGCTGTTAAAATTTAGTTTTTCCTAGTTACAGTTTGTATTTGCTCCAAACCTTGTTGTAAATTACTTAAGGAATAAACTATCAGTGAAATTGTGAGAATTTAGGTTAGAGGATCTATTTGTGAGTGATAGAATTTTATCAATTTTTTATTCTAGAGTTAGTCCATATTTCAATTACATCCTTCTATCCTTTTTCCCTCAAGTTAGTAGTTTAGGAATTATAAGAGAACTAGCTCACTTTGGAGATTCGTTCTCATGAAAGGAGACCCACATTCAAGAATGATTCCATCTTTCAACAAGTAGTTAAGTTCTCACAAAACTTAACAAGGGTGCATACTTGAATTGACAATAGTGAAAAGAGACAATGTCATACCACTCATTCATGAGAGTCTGGTGACGTTACAATTCTCTTTCACTCCATGACCATTTTATATTTATTATACTTATGCATAGAGCATGTTGTGTGCTGTAGGTTGCAGGTATCAGGCATCGACTCCACCTGAATTGACAGGTTTGAGCATGCCTTAAAACCAATGAAAACTATTGAACGTAGATAACATATGGTCCCCTAGCTTAGCCATAATCCTTGAAGAGGATGAGTATTTAGTTTTGCACCCAGTCAGTGTTGTCGATATGGGCATGATAGTCAGTCATTGTTGTGGTGGTCTTGTTTTCCGATCATGTATAGTGCTCAGGTATTGTTTGACATTTGGATTATTGAGTTTGAAATTGTTTGATTAGTGCTTTGGTTAGTTGTTGCATTGAAATATAATTATTAAGTTAATAAGACACTTTTAATAAATAAATAAATGTAGATGCTTTTATCTAAATTTAAGTTTATGAGAAATCATATTACATTGTAATCTAAGGTCAATAAATAATAATAATTATAATGAGGAAAATAAAGTGTTATTAAAACAGGAATATAATTGATAAAATTAAAATTAAAATATTATATAAATTAGTAAATGTTTTGTTAGTGGCAATAAAAATAAAATTATAATATTTATGAGTTGTCATAAAAACATATATATATATATATATATATATATATATATAATTCTAAAATAAATAAAATCAGAGAGAAATTATTATCTGGTTAAAATAGCGAATTGTAAGAAAGTAATAAAGGCAAAATTTATTGCCTCTATAAGGAGAATCTTTTGGAAGAAATTATGGGGGTGGTTATGCATGCTCAACTTTATTTTAGAAATCTCAAGACATAATTTGGGGAAGGAGCGTGCATTTCAAATAGAAGAATATGTTTTATGTTTGGAGGATCTCTCTCTCTCTCAGGAAGTTTTTTTTTTTTTTTTGGCACCATAAACCATAGCTTCTAGAAGAAAAGACTTGGGGGAAAATGGATGCGAGATGAGAAATTTTGTGAAGATGTGATAGAAGTAATATTCCAGGTATGGACTGAGATATGAAACTAATTTATTGTTGCATTAGATTTAGTGAAATGAAGTTGTCATATGCAAGCTTTATATTATTTGGTGAATTCTCTTCTACATATTCTGAACCTAGTCTGTTACGTTAGTCATAACTTTATTTTTATGAACTGGGTTCCTCTATAAATTTTATATATGGTGTGCGACCTAGTTATCTAAATCATATCTAAAAATCAGCCTTACCTAGTTTATCATTTTGGAGATATGAATATTTTGTGACTGTCTATCTCTCACCCATTTCATCTATATTTTATTAGTCTGTTGCGTCAGCCATAACTTTATTTTTATGAACTAGGTTCCTCTACAAATTTTATACAGCTTGAATGACCTAGTTATCTAAATAATATCCAAAAATTAGTCTTACATAGTTTATCATTTAGGAGATATGAATATTTTGTGATTGTCTATGTCTCACCCATTTCGTCTCTATCTTAACAGTCTATTGCATTAGCCATAACTTTATTTTTTACGAACTGGGTTGCTCTAGAATGTTTATATATGGTGCAAAACCTAGTTATCTAAATCATAGCCAAAAATTAGCCTTACCCAGTTTGTCATTTTGGAGATATGAAAATTTTGTGACTGTCTATCTCTCACCCATTTCATCTCTATTAAAATAGTTAGTTGTATCACCAATAACTCTATATTTTTGAATTGGGTTTCATTGAATTTTTTAATATAAGATTCAGCTTTTATCTATGAAATCATATCCAAAAATTAGCATTATCGAGTTTGCCAATTTATAGATATGTATCAATTAGTGACAGACATTCCTATGCCGTCTTGGTTGTTATTAAATCTACAAATCCATTCTGTGGGTATCCTACAATCATTTTTATCCAAGAGATGAAGTCTCTTTGAGATGACTATCAAACAGTTCACAGACCTTGTCTATGCCTCGATCTTTTTCATAACCGTCTACCATTGTATTTTCAACTATATAAGTTATCACTTGCATATTAGTGGCATCGACTTATAAAAAAATTTGTCAATGGTTGTTCATGTAATGAGGAGTCAAAAGATTTATCTTGATCTCTTTCTAATATGAATTGAAGTAAGTTTAGGACATAAAACCTTTATTAGAACTTTTATTTAATATGTTTAGCATTAAAGATATTGGTTATATTTTCTAATTTAATTGTATCTTCGAATCTAAATTTTAGGATGTGTTTTGGAAAGTTTTGTAATAGTATAGAAATGTGTTAGTGTATCAATAGCTAGGATCCATATTTATAGTTCAATATATTATCGAGATTTAGAAGAATATTATAGAAAAGATCGTTCTTAGACTTTATCTATATTGTGTGTGTAATTATATTAAATTTATGGATGAGTGAGTCTACTTTTAGATCATGATTGGAGGAGATAATTGGTTTGACAAGTATGTCTTGGTTAGAGTCCTTTCTTAGGGTCCTCTTAAGTAAACTATTTAATTATTTTTACATATTATTTTGACTGGTCTAATAATTGCAAAGTCTTTTGATAAGGACCATACAGGTAAGTATCAAGTAGATACCTTAATTATTATATAATACCTTAGGGATGAATTTGATAACCTTTAGAATGGCTATACCATTGATTTTTATTTCTAATTAAAACCTTGTAGTTAGTTTAATAAAGGTTTGTGATATTATCTCATGGCATTAACGTAGTAGACGTAGTATTAGTACTAGTTTATGAGTAATGCTTATGATTGTTTGTTATGTATAGCAACAAATGAAGTTACTTTGAAACTAAGTACATATATTTAGGTATAATTGGGTTGGAGATGGTGTTAAATGCTTTGATAAGGAATCAAATCTTTAGACCTCTTTTGGGTTTATTTATTGAGATTAATGTTTAGATAGAAAGTAATTACTTTGGGACTTTAGATAAATATGAAATGAAACTAGTTTTGAATAATGAATTAATGTTTGAGTAAATGTGCTAACTCTTTGTTATAAGTGATTCAGATCTTGGTGAATTATTATTTTACATTCATAATGGAGTTCACATACATGTATCAAATTCGAAAGGATTAATTTTATTGTTGTTATCTTTTAACAAAGGTTACATAAAACCCTAAAATTTAGGTTATGTTTATATCTTACATAGATACCAGGATTAGTATAATATTTGAGTCTAAAAAGTAGAGAGAATGTTTTGTAGATTTATGGGTAGCTTATGATTAATGTTGCATTCTTAAAGACCCATATTTAGTGCATCGTATCATATGTTGCATTTGTGGTAATATAATTGAAATATTGTTGAAGGATCTCAGTTTATGATGTGCATTTGAGAGTGAATGTGATGTGACACCATTGTGTTATAGTGGTGTCAAGTGTTTGTGTCATTTGGGGAAGTTGATTTCAGAGGCTACAGAGGGTACGATTGTGTGGGGCTGGCTATGTGTGCATTATGTGAGTTGAGTGAAATGCAATCCTAGAATGTTGCCTCCTATTCATGTTGGTATGAGACATGCACAAGATGGATAATGCCTTGCTCAGTGTACCTATTCACGTGGTTATGATGACTATGCAAGATGGGCAATGCCTTGTTCTATGTGATGTGAAATGATGTATATTTTGTGTTGCAAATGCATCATGATGAGAAATATGATAGTTCATGCTTGGTTTATGTTGTGGACTTTAAGAATCTAGATGTAGTGAAGGGAGAGTGGCTTTCAATGTGGGGTCGGCACCCAAAGTGGCTTGCCAGGGTAACCCATTGGAAGTTGTTAATCCAGTGATAACTTAGTAATAAATTTAGAGGGTTGGGTAGTTTTCACACTAAATAAGATAATTGGATGCCTCACCCATGCCTACAGTGCTCATTTAGGGTATGGATGGGATGGGAAGACCTGCTTGGCAAGATCAACTTCCTTGTCCTCACAAAAGGAATGTTGGTTCCACATGTGTCACCCTATAGGGTTGGCATCTAGTGAGAGACTTCTAGGGTAACCATAGATGGGGGCCAACGTCTAGTGAGAGACTGCCAGGGTAACCCATGTCAGGGCCATACGATGACACTCTTCCCTACTATAGCCTAGCATTCCCTAATTGTGTTTTCCCCTTTCATTGTGTGATTGCCTCTGGAAGTGATGTTGAGTTACTTGTGATATTCTTATTGACCCATGTTGTATTGGAGTCTTGTGTAGTCCTTGCACCTATTACTATACTGTCTTTCTTGACTATTTGTTTAGTGGGACCTTCTTGTTATCTCCTAGCATGGGGGGGGGACCTTAGGGCTCCACATGGTTGAGTGGTTGTGCTTTTATCTCCATTGGTTTCCCTTGCTATTGTTTGTGTGTGAGAAGGACATACCTTATGTGGCAGATTTTAGATCTTGTTCTAGCTTGAGGAGACAGATACTTATACTCATATCCTAGTTTTGTATATCAATTGAATCATGTACTATTATCTTGATGTATCTGTCCCAATGTATTCGGGAATGTGATATTGTAACATTGTAATAATATACTCTCATGTAAGGGAAATTTGTATATGTACTTGTAATCCTATACAGGATCTTGATGTTTACTTATCTGATGATATAATATGGAAATGTATGTGTTTATTCATTTGATGCAATTAGATTTAGAATGAACTATGGCTATTAGTTAATTCATGATGTTGGTTAGATCATGTTAATAGTTGTTAGTAATGCAGCCATGGAATCCCTAGAGCATCAAGCTTAATTAGACATTTGAATAAATATGATTTACTTTTCTTCGTTATTTCTTTCTTTAAAAAAATTCCCCTTTGTGGTTAGCATAGTCTAGCTGTTCTCTAGGGTTTCTTGGTGGGGCGTTACACCACAAGCACATGAAGGTTGATCCAAGCTTTCACAAAGAGTATATAAAAAACCACAACAGGTACAACAATCATCCGTTGGTTGAGGATAGATCAGAGGAAGATATTGGAGGAGTGGAATTCACTTGTCAAAACTTTAATATAGACAATAATATGTTAAGGAGTTCTCAGCCAATAAGGGCTCTTAAGGAATGGGATTCTTTCAAGAACAGTGACAATAGAGGTTACTTAAGTAGAGAGGGAAAAATTCAAGATGAACAACAACAAAGGGCATCAATGAGGGTAACTGAGCTCATGGACACAGTCCAAGTTGACCATCATACTGAAAAGGAAAAGAGCATTTCAGAGACTATCAGAGAGCAACATGGCAATGATGATCAAATGGATATAATATAGACTAGAACTATGCTTATATAGTATGATATAGTTTTTGTATACTAGTTTTGATTATGGGGTATTAACTTGTAATAGTTGTACTATGAAGAAACATATTATAGACTATATATTTTGATGGAGTGGCCCTCTTAGCCACTACTTGTAGTCATCTATTTTATTAGTAACCTATCTGCAAGTTAAAAAAAGATGTATTTCAACTTGTGTTTTTCAACCTATAGTTTTCAAATTTGAATGATTCATAAATGTCTTTCAAATTACAAAATATTTAATTTTCCCAATGTATGAATCCCAAAATTTTAAATACAATAAAATTTCAAATGACTTTAATATGTTTTCATTTTTATATTACAACAATATTCATTTTCCCAATTTGAATGATTCATACATTGGAAAAATGAATATTGTGTAATTGTGTTTTTCAACTTGTAATTTTTAAATTTGAATGATTCATAAATATCTTTCAAATTTGTAAGATGTCTTCCACATTATGTTTTTCAACCTATAATTTTCTTCACCAACATTCAATTACATAATATTCATTTTAATATTTTTTGGATCCCAACATTTCAAAAACAATTATGAATCGACTAAAGTAGTCATAAATTTTAAAGACATCTACAAATCATGAATTAAATAAGTGCAGGTTGAAATACACATTATGTTTTCCAAGATACAATTCACTTCATCAACATTCAATTACATGATATTCTCTTTTTTATTGGATTATCTAATGATGGTTCCTATTTAGTCATTCAGTAACTGATTTCTATGTGTGTTGTGATTATGTGTTTGATGTGATGGTGAAAGGGATAGTGTCGCATTACTCATGTGTACGTACCCTGCTACACTGTGATTCCTTTTCACGATGTATTTGATTATATATATATGTTTGACTGTTTGGTTACTACAGGATGCAGGTACCAGGCATCGACTCCACCTGAATTGACAGGTCTAAGCATGCCTTAAACCCAATAGAAATTGTTGAACAGAGATAACATGTGGTCCCCTAGTTAGCCATCTTCCTTGAAAAGGATGAGTATCCAATTTTGCACCTAGTCAATGTTGTCTATATGGGTGTAATGGTCAGTCATTGTCATCGTGGTGATGCTTTCGATCATGCATTGTGTCAGGTATTGTTTGGCATTTGGGTTATTTTGTTTGAAATTGTTTGATTAATGTTTTGGTTAATTGCTTCATTACAATAAAATTATCAAGTCAAGAGGACACTTTGATAAATAAATATAGATGCTTTTATGTAAATTATAGTTGTGTGGAAATATGTATTATTATGTCTGAAAAATATTCTCTTTCTTTATTATTATTGCCTTGAGTAATTATTTTCCATTTTGGCCACTTGGAAGAAGTGGCAGTTATGCACCTCAAGAGGGAATCTTAGAAATAATTGTTTCCTTTGTGTAAGAGACTAATTTTAGAAAAGTAGAAAGAAACTATTATTGTTTGGTTAAAAATAACAAATTGTAAGAAAGTAATAAAGGAGAATCTTCTGGAAGAAATTATGGGGGTGGTTATGCATGTTCAACTTTACTTTGATATCTCAAGAGATAATTTGGGGGGAGCATGCATTTCAAATAGAGAATATGTTTTATGTTTTGGGGATCTCTCTCTCTCAGGAAGTTTGCATTTTCCTTTTGACATCATAAACCATAGTTTCCAGAAGAAAAGACTTGGGGGAAAATGGATGCGAGCTAGGAATTTTCTGAAGATGTGATAAAAGTAATATTCCAGGCATGGACTCAGATATGAATCTGATTTATTGTTGCATTAGATTTAGTAAAAATATTCTGTGAATTCTCTTCTACATTTTCTGAACCTAGTCTATTGTGTTAGCCATAACTTTATTTTTACGAATTGGGTTTCTCTAATTTTTTAATATATGGTGCACAACCTGGATGTCTAAATCATACCCACAAATCAGCCATACCCAATTTGTTATTTTTGAGATATGAATATTTTGTGACTGTCTACCTCTCACCCATTTCATTTCTATTTTAGCAATCTATTGCGTTAGCCATAACTTTATTTTTACGAACTGGGTTTCTCTAATTTTTTAGATATGGTGCACGACCTAGATATTTAAATCATATCCAAAAATTAGCTTTACTCAGTTTAGAATTTTTGAGATATGAATATTTTGTGACTATCTATCTCTCACCCGTTTCGTCTCTATTAAAACAATTAGTTGCGTCACCAATAACTCTATATTTTTGAACTGGGTTTCTCTAAGATTTTCCAACAAATTTCTTTTGTGCATATCCTATGATCATTGCTCTCCATCATATGACTCTCTTTGAGGCATTATACCAATCACTCTGTGTGCCCTGTCTATGCTTTCACATTTTGCATTGTTGGTAGCTTTTAAAGCCTTCTCACCAAATTCACTTTTTGTTGATCCTATCATATGCATGTGGTTAAAAGTGTGGTAGATTTGATGAAGATGTTAGATCTATAGGAATGTTTTGTTGTTCTATATTCCTTTCCTCTCAAGCTAACCTTAGAACAAGGTTCTTTTGTTGTAGCTTCAAGTTTTGTATCTTGTGATTCTAACTAGTCTAAGATATTTATAACATTCTAATATTATAGGCTTTTAGCCTTGCTTATACAATTATATTTAATAGTATTTACAAAATTGTCTAGATTATTAATAAAATCTAGATCAGTGTAAATAGTGTACATAATTGATGTGTTTAATTTGTATGCCTTAGAGTTATTTGCAATTTGTTCACAATCATTTTAATTAAATGAAATTAACATAGGTCTTGAGAATTATTAGTTAAAATATTGTTGCTCATGGACACTTATATCTTATGATTGTATTGTAACTATTTTTGGTGATTAGAAAGTTACAGTTATGTATTGTTCAGATAGATTCACTTTATAACCATTAGATGATTGTTCATGCTTGGATTAATGTTACATTCCTTATATATATATATTGTTGAATGGTATTAGTTTATGATTTTCTTTGAGAGTGAATGTGATGTGAAACCATTGTGTTTTAATGGTGTCAAGTGTTGTGTCATTTGGGGAAGTTGTTTCCAGAGGCCTAAGAGGGTACGATTGTGTGGGGGTTGGTTCTATGTGCATCATGTGAGTTGAATGAAATGTATTCTTAAAATGTTGCCTCCTATTCATGTTGGTATGATACATGTGCAAGATGGATAATGTCTTGCTTAGTGTACCTATTCATGTGATTATGATGACTATGCAAGATGGATAATGTCTTGCTCTGTGTGATGTGAAATGATGTGTATTTTGTGTTGTAAATGCATCATGATGAGAATGTGGTAGTTCATGCTTGGTTTATGTTTTGGGATAAGAAATTGTCCCTGTGATTATGATTTGTATACAAGAAGGTAAATGCCTTGCATTGTATATGTTACTTGTCATTGTGATGGTAATTGTCTTGCTTGATGGATAGGGTCTTCTAGATGCAGGTAGGGGAGTGGCTTTCAATGTGGGGTTGGTGCCCAAAGTGGCTGCCAAGATAACCCATTGGAAGTTTTTAATCCAATGATAAATTAATAATAAATTTAGAGGGTTAGGTAGTTTCCACACTAAATAAGATAATTGGATGCCTCACCCATGCCTGTAGTGCTCGTTCAGGCTAAGGATGGGATGAGAAGGCCATGGTTGGCAAGATCAACTTCCTTGTCCTCATGAAAGCAATGTTGGTTCCACATGTGTCACCCTATGGGGCTGGCATCTAGTGAGAGACTGCGAGGATAACCATAGATGGGGCCAACGTCTAGACTACCAAAATAATCCATGGATGGGAGCCGATGTTCGGTGAGAGACTACCAGGATAACCCATATTAGGACCATGTGATGATACTCTTCCATACTATAGCCTAGAACTCCCTATTGTGTGTTTTTCCCTTTCATTATGTGATTCCCTCTGGAAGTGTTGTTTGATTTACTTGTGATGTTATTTTTGACCTTTTTGTAAGCTTAGTTGTGTTGTCCTTTGGGTTCCTTAGCGAGGCGTTACATTTGGCATCAGAGCCAGGTTTGCAACACTGGGGCCTTTGGATTGTTGTTGTTTCTCTAGGTTAAACATTTTTTTCTCCTTGTGGACAGTTGGTAATAATACCTCTCACCTATGTGTCTTAGTATGATGATAGAAGATTAATAAACTTACAGACTTGTTCTTTGATTCTAGAAGAAATAAATTCTTTATGCCTTATTTCACTTATGTGTCTGCTATGTGTTCTTTCTCCTTCTTTTCTAAAAAGGTGATGATACATTTAACAATATGTGTTTCCTAGATGTTAGTGCTTGCTGATTTGTTGAGGCCTTGAGTTCCTCTTGTGGTCTCTAGTGCTTTAGAAGAAAGAAGCATGATTACTATTAGTGCATGTAATTAGAAGTGTGGTATTTACCCCCTCTATTGATGTGAATGTCCTATACCCATTCTGTGTGGGTTGTTGTGAAAGGCCAGTGGTGTTTTGTGTTCCCTATTTTGGTGAAGTAATCATACTTGGGGGTTATGTTTATCTATGGGTGTAGAAGAACCATACCATATTTATGTTAATTGCATTATATGTGTAAGTATTGGAATGATTTAATCACTCGGTGGCATCATGTGGTTTATGTGGTGTTGTCATGTGTGGGGTATCTTTGCATGGTTTCTTGATAATCTGATATCTATTTCTTAGTTGGTCATGGCCTCATGTGGAAGTTCTGTTGTGATTTATGAAAGTTATCATTGTGTATGTCTATGTAAGAAACGTGTGCAAGAGATCAAATTGGAGCCTGTGTTAGACCTAGGAGATCATGAATATGATATTGTAAGTCAATTAGAATTTTGAATTATTCTTGTGTGTGAGATCTTCTCTGTAAGTATCTTTTTGCATAAGGAAGTAATTGTATATGTTCATAGTTTGGTAAACAGGAATTGTACTATATTAAAGATAGAAAACTTTTGTAAATAAGTAGCGACTATGTTGCCTTAAATCCTTGTATAAAATTTTCTTAGATAAGAAGATGTAGAAAACTTAGTTGTTTGTGTATTTAGTGTACATTCTCTAACATATTCTGGACTTTGAGTTCTGGGGTGTTGTGTAGTGGATACTCCCTTTTGTGGCTAAAATTAGTCACACCGTGATGTGGATTTATTTGTAATATTGGTTGTTTTGAAATCTTTGATAGTTGTTTCATGTGTTGTGGGTGGGCTAACAGTGAATTTATTTTCTTTGAACTCTCTTATGATAGGAGTGGTCACCAAATATTTTTTTTATACTTGATTTATTGTTGAAAATTGTCAGCATTTTGCGACTTAAGATTGAATTTGATTATTTCCCCACTTGGGTTCGCATTTTTTAAAATTTCTATGGTGGCTATTCTAAATGTTTGTTTCTGTTAGCTCCATTTCATGTTGAGTGTTGTTTCTATCATGTTCATTTCGAACCTCTGATAGTGTGTTCAAGGGAGGACTCTGTGGAGGATTGTACTTTGCATGTTTGGTAATTAGTGGGAACCATAGTGGAAATAAGAGATGAGATGTATTTTTCTTTGTTAATATGTGAATGCAATTCCCTAAATCATTTGAAATTCTCAAAATATGTGTGATTGGATTATAAGTAGATCCCATGATACATCTTAATGGTGAGGAATTGATGATCTTCTTATCTTTATTGAACGATTGTGCTTATCTTATGAACAATTGCTTAAAATGGATGTTTATGTTGGCAATAGAAAATTGCAATACTAATATGTTATGTTTCCACCCTAGTCTGTGACTTCCAAGAGTAAGTCAAGTCTTAGGGGGGAGGATGTAATGCCCCTCCATTCTCATCTTGGATGTGCAGATGGTCTGGCTAAGGATCATGAAGATGAAGGTAAAATAATAGGAATATTTAGGGTATGTTAGATAGTTGATGTTGTACATTATATGATGTTGGTAGATGCTACATTCATGCTGATGACATTCCTAATTACACTCATGTGTGGTTTCACATGAAGTTAGTATTTTTTATTGATATTCTTTGTTGTAACACTGATAATTTATATGCTCTGACATTGTTTTACATTCAAGTGATTATGATGTTGATCTTACTATGATTGTCATATGTTAGGATTGATTTTTATGTGACTGATTCTATATCATAGGATGTTATGTTGTGATGTGTTGAGTGGATTAATCTTATTATGTGTATAATGCGATTATCTAATGATGGTTCTTATTTAGTCATACAGTAACTGATTACTATGTGTGTTGTGATTACATGTTTGATGTGATGGTGAAAGGGACAGTGTTGCATTACTCATGCGTGAGTACCCTACTACGCTATGATTCCCTTTCATGATGTATTTGACAAATAGACACATATATATATGTCTATTTGTTTGACTATTTGGTTGCCACAGAATGCAAGTACCAGGCATCCACTCCACCTAAATTGACAGGTATGAGCGTGCCTTAAACCCAATGGAAACTATTGAATGGAGATAACATTTGGTCCCCTAGTCAGCCATCATCCTTAAAAAGGATGAGTATCCAGTTTTGCACCTAGCCAGTGTTGTCTGTATGGGCGTAATGGTCTGTCATTGTCATTGTGGTCATGCTTTTGATCATGCATTGCGTTAGGTATTGTTTGACATTTGGGTTATTTTGTTTGGAATTGTTTGATTAATGTTTTGGTTAATTGCTTCATTAGAATAAAATTATTAAGTCAAGAGGACACTTTGATAAACAAATATAGATGCTTTTATGTAAATTATAGTTGTGTGGAAATATGTATTATTATGTCTGAAAAAGATTCTCTTTCTATATTATTATTGCCTTGAGTAATTATTTTCCATTTTGGCCACTTGGAAGAAGTGGCAGTTATGCACCTTGTTGGGTGAATATTTTATCGGTTAGCTAACTAATGACAAAATGGTTATATTGCCACAGCTATAATGAAACTGAGTCTCTCCTCTCAGCAAGGGGAGGTTCCCTCTAGATAATGAGCTCTTTCTAACAAACAACTTTTAATACTTAAATAAACTAACACTATTCTTGGGGTGTTTTCATAGCATCCTATTCTCTTTTTTCAGAATAAATATTTCTCTCTTACAAAATAACAACTTCACAATAGATGATATTTGATCATTCTTGAACTGAGACAAACCATAGGAATGCAAAGTTTTCTATCATTTGGCTTATTTCTCACAAACAAACTTAATTGAATTCAAATGCAGCCCAAAGTCTCCACTTTCACCCAATATGTTATAACTAACTTGAACACAATAGTTTACAGGACAAAGCCTCTAAACAATTCCATTCCCACAAATAAACACAAACTCTCGCAATGAGAAAAATAGCACAAAGTCTATTCAACCAAAACAAGAACACTCTTCTCAAATTTCAATAAACTCCATGATTCTAACAATGATTCAATATAATATAACACCAATGACATAAGAACACTGATATCATAAAACAATATGATTCAACTCAAAGTTTGATACTCAAATTGCCTGCTTATATTGATATTCACTTGGAAAATATGATAAACATAAAAAGATCAAAGTCTTGAAATGTTTTCCAATTTGGCAGAGTTTCTTTGCAATAGATAAAAGATGATATTTACAATGGGGGTCCTCTTTATTTATAAGAGAAATCGAGAGCAAAAATAGGAAAATCCTAACTACTTTGACTTATTCAAACAGAAGAGTCCTATTTGACTTAGGACTTCCTTTGCCTCACATGTAATTACATTTTAGAAAATTACATATGAATAAGCCCACAACAAAATTCAAATTACATATACAAGAATAAAATAAACCAAGGTATCAGCTTCCTCCATCTTTCTTCTTTAGAAAATTTTGGTACATGGCCTGTATAGCTGCCATTTCACATGCATCTGGCTTAGCTGTATTTTTTGAGATAGTGTGGGCCTGAAGAATTGCACCTTTTACTTCCATTATTGCCTTCTCATGTTTGTCAAGATTGTCCTTCAAGTTCTCAAAAGTTGAATGCTAATCATAAAGATTGTCCATAGAAATTACTGAGAGTACTTCATCTTCAAATTTACTTTGAACCATCTTTTCGAAGGAACTTATCATCTCATCTGCTGAAAGGAACTTATGATCTTCACCTATGAGAGTGCATGGGAGTTCTTCTAGTCTGTGTAGAAGTGTGACATGGTTGTCTTCACTGTTTTCATGAGCTTGACATAAATCCTCAAGCAAACCTTTTATTATATGGATGCGATGAACTAGAGACTCCTTAGTCTTAAGATATGATTTCCTATTTGCGATGACACAAATGGTGATTAGATTCTTTATCCTAATCTTTTTCATCACTATCCATTCCTCCAAGCTATCTTCCTAATCCTGCAGTTCTTGGGAGAGTAACTCAACCATCTTATCAAGCTCGTCTTTGGCTTTATCCATCTTTTCTTTTCTTTCTACAGTGGTCTTCAGTAGAACTCACCCTTGAGCTAGAAAACGTTCCACAATATCTCCTACCACTCTTCCTCTAGCTTGAGCTTTTTCAACCTTCTAGATTAGAGGATCTTCTACAGTCACTGCCATGGGTTCCACAATTTCAGATGACTTTACTATTTTTTGAAGAACAACAACAAGTTGTTCTGCTTTAGCTTTATACTATTCTTTTTCCTTTTTGACTTCATCATATTTTTTGAGCAAGGTACTGGTAGTAGTTTGAAAATCTTCTTTTATGCCTTCATGAGTTAGCTTACCTAACTCAACCCTTGAGATGACATAATCATTCATGTCAAAATTGTTGATAGTAGCATCCTCTGGTGGCTTAGCAATCTTTGCATATCTGATCCCTTTTTCATTGATAAGCCTAGAAACAGTCTTAGGCTTTTTCTTTAGAGTCTTTGATTTCACAAGTAATAGCATCAATTTCATCTGGTGAAATAGCTTGCTCCTTTCTCTTGGGAGTATATGCAGAAAACCATGGGAGAAACACAGAAGCACTAATAGTCGGAGATGAATCCACTACTTGTTTCACTGGATCCATATTTACACCTGTTATGGTAACAATATTACTGGTGTTGGTAAAAACTACACCTGTGTCAACAACTTTTTTTGAACCATCCAGAAGATTTTCCAAAATAGATTGTTCACCAATATCAAAAGATGGAGAAAATAATCTTAGGATAGAACTGGAGGAAACAAACATGGTCCCAAAACTGGTTCTTATAGAAGTAGGGGTATTATCAGAAGAAATAATGAAAATAGGTGAAATAGGAACACTTGAAACTACTGGAAAACTACCAAAAATAGGAGCATAAGGAAGGGGTGTAGAAACTTGTGATTCAGTGGGAAGATCTTTCTTAGGGGACTGATGTAGATCACCAAGTTGTTCCTTTCTACATTCTCATCCTTGCCTTGTTCAATTTCATCTTCCTCGTTAGATTTATCAGACACTTTTGTTTGTTGGGCATCCTTAGATTTCTGAATATTTTTCTTTTCAGTTTCAACATCTTCAACCTCCATTTGCTGAACATTTGTATCTTTAGCACCTGATTCAGTGACATTAGAGGTTTCTGCAACTTCTTTCTTCTTCCCTCCCTTGGATACAAACTTAATTTTTGGTTTTCATATTTTGGAGGAAGAAGGGGTGTCACTCTTAATCTTGGTCTTGTTTTCTACTTTCTTGCATGTTTGCTCCTGTGCTTCAGTCTCTGACCCTATGAGAAATTCATTCAATTTGATCCCTTTGCTTTCCAACCATATATTTGCGTTAGCGAGGATTGGTTGAAATATTTTCCTTATGGAAGGTTCCTCTTTAACTGACCATTTCACCTCTGGAAGAGGTGAGACTTCAACATTCTCAGTGTTATATTTGGGATCTAGAACATCCCCATCATCTTCCATTCCATTTGGAATATCAATGAGGCCAAGCTCTTCTATCTGACTCAAATGAAGTCTACAGTAGTCTAACTTCCTGATCTCATTTTGTGTCCTGAGATCAGCCCAAATATCTTCCACCATAGGCACATGGAAGGTTGACTTTCTTTTGATCTTATCTTGTACTCTCCTGAAGTCAAAACAATCCCTTTTCTTGAAAGTTTTCATGGTGACCAACTGTAATTTAGAATCAACTACTTTTGCCTTGTTAGCTGACTGAACTGAGTACCTTCCAATCTCTACGAGAAACTTTATCCCTAACTTTTTCAACTCCATTTGTTTATTATGTACTACAATCAGCTGCCTACATAATTCCATGAGGACAATTATACGGTCACTGGGATATCGTGGAAGAATATAAAGGTAGCCAGGATAATACCCAACTCTGAGATATGTGAAAGTAGGGAATTGTAAGAACAAATAGCTGAAAGAATTCACAACTTCCCAAGCTTCATCTAAGACCCTCTTCTGAACAAGTCTATTGTCCCATAAGCACATGAATATTGAAAAGAAAGCATCATTAACCCTTCGGAAATGATGGATTGATCCCTTAAGAGTAATTTGAGGATAATACTCATACACAGAAACCAATCTCCTGTCACCAACCTGAGTCAGAATGGGAAAGCTCCTCATGCTAGAGGTAGCATTTACAAGATATGAGGTCATATAGAATTTGAATGTTGTGTTGACCCTCACCAATTGTTCATGCAATGCATTACTGATCTGCTCTCCCCAGAATATTCTCTGTGTGCCCTAAAGAATCACCTTGATGTATGTGTACATCCATTCTTAAAACTTGGAGGAAGAAGGGAGTCCTCTGATATGACTCAAAAGTATGATCAAATCACAAACTTCCTCTACAAAGTCACTCCTAGGGAGATCCTTCGGCCATCTGGTTAGATTACTTCCAAGAATTTTCAACCATTTATTGTTTATGTACCTTCTTGTAGCTTCCACATCTGTATCATAGTCTTTTTTCCCTTGAGAAAAATCAATCTATCCAATGTTTTCAATAGGTGGACACATGAAGATTTTATCAAGAAATTCTGCATCCAACCTCATGATCACATTCCCTTGGGAATCTGTCACAACCCTAGTGTCCCTATTATAATGGATAGCCACCTAAAGAACAAACTTGGGGTTATGGACAGAAACTAGAAATGAGGCAACCAAGTGAATGTTGTTGTCAATGATCTTTTGCATGTGTCTGGAAGGATTTGTCTGTTTAGTTCTATCCACAAATTCTGTCATATCCACATTTCCTATTTCTGTATCTCTGATTTCATCAACATTTGACTGTATTGAAGTGATAGGAAAGTCCCCTTGGTACTTGTACTTCATGATTTTGGCTTTGGATGGAGATGGCTCCAACATCAACTCTAGAGAGAATTTTGTAAGAGATATCTACCACGAATGCTTGTTGAAAACTGCAAAAGGCCATGATCTCATAGTTAGGGGAAAAATGGATAAACTAGGAAACTGCATGTCGATGATCATGACCACAAGGATGAGCTTCAAAGGGCTAAAGCGTGCGCAAGTCAAAAAATTGGGTGAAAGTGGGATAAAGGCATCATTTGTAGGAATTTCCCAGTGTTAGGAATTTTTTGCAGAAATTCATGCACGGGCGGTTAGAATGACCACTCTTACATGTGGGAAGGTTAAATCTCATGTTAGGGCGGTGAAAAAGGCCTGCTCCTACATGTTGGATGAAAATGAGGTTTACATGTATGGGTGGGTGAAAAGGCCGCTCTTACATATGGGACAAATGCAAGTCTTACAACACATGCAAGAGCGGCTAAAAGGACCACCGGTGGAAGTTTGAATGAAAGGTTTGATGTATAGTCGGTTAAATTGACTACTATTGCAAGTGATTTCAAAAACTCAAAGTTATGTGTAAATGTGGGAGTTTCGACTACTTCTGCATGTTGGGAGATACATAAAGATTATGTAAGGGTGGTGGTTTTAACCGCCCTTACATATGGGAAAAACCTAACATTTAAGGGATGCAAGGGCGGTGGAAAACCCTGCTACTACATACCAAAAAGTTGAAACATGGTAGGAACGTGTATCGGCAAGAAATACCGCCAGTGCATGTTTGAAACTAAAACCTAAGTTTAACAAGGCAAGCAATGAGAATTCCATTCACACACATAAAGAAACCAAATCTACAAATTTTGACAAAAATCTTCAATGAAAAGAAAATAAACAACAACAATACTAACATACCTTTATTTTCAAGCATGAAAACGAAAGAAAAAATGGAAAACAAAAGCTTACCTGGAAAGGCCAACCTAAAACCCTAGTCACGAATTCAAAAGATGAAATACACTTAAATCTGTAGTCGACACGATCAAATGATCTCAAAAAGGGTTTACCAGTTGATTAGAAGTCTTGGTAATAAAAATAAACAAGACAAAATGAATAAAAAATGATTAAATAGGTTTTAAAGTTTGCATTAAAACATGGCACGAGTGCCATTAATGCAACCTTAAATCCATAGATTCGCCAAGATTTTGCTTGAGTGGTGGATTTCACCATCTCTACACCGGGTGATCAACATGCATGGGCTGGGGAAAAGGCCGCCCAAGCATATGACATAAAACAACTTAAAACATGTGCAAGCAGTGAATACTACCGCTATTACATGTATTAAACTTTGATAGGGGACATGCACGGGTGGCGATTAGGACTGCTCTCGCATGCATGTTAAAAGAACTTTGATAAAATATGCCAAAGTGGCAAAAAGGGCTGACCTTACACACAAAACGACAAAACACATGTAATAGCGGTTATTTGGACCGCTATTGCATGTGAATACAACTTTTCTAACACCCCCAAAATATTCAATAATTGATATTTTGGCAAGCTTATGACCAAAACAAGCTTCACGATTTTTGAGGAATCGTCATAAGGAAATGTTGCAAACTCTTCTAGGATGTCAGATGACTTCGCACGAGACCAAATGTACTTGTCTTGATATGCGAACTTAGAGTGTAGGCTATGAAACAGACAAGTTTCGTAGGGGTTGTCTACAAAAATGAGCGTAGCTGATTTTGAGAGCAACAACTAGCTCTAACTGTGGAACTTCCATCGATCAAAGGGAGAAAAATCTAGTCTTTAGATGCCTTTATCCATGCCATTGGGCCATAGAGTCAAGCTACCAAAAAGAAAAAGACACAAAAGACTAAACAAAAATGAAAAACAAAAACACAAAACTATACGAATGTACAAATGAACTTATCTGATACTTTAAAGGTTGAAGTGTTTTAGATGTTGTTCGATATGAGGCAGCAAGAATGGTGTTTCATCCAGATACTCCAGTAAGAAGCTATTTTCACCACAAAGTTGATGAATGATGAATGGGCCTCTCCATAGGGAATCAAACTTCCCATGCATTCCTTTTGGTTCTCTCCTCTTGTCCCATAACAACACTTGATCTCCAATTTGAAACTAACAAGCCCTTGCTTTCTTGTCAAAGAGTTTCTTCACTTGACTTTGATGTTCAGCAATACGGTCTACTACCATAGCTTGCTACTCTTCAAATTCATTTAGGTACATGATTCTTTTGTCAATAGAACTTTTGAAAGTTCTATCTTCTACTGCCTTTGCCAACTTCAGTGCCGGCAACTCCAAAGTAATAGGTATCTCTGCATTCAGGCCATACAGAAGCTAAAACAGTGACATACCTATCACCCTTTTGGGGGTAATCATGTCTGCCCATAAAGTATCAAACAATGCTTTATCCCAAGTTCTCTGATTATCTTCCACCAGTTTCGTGATAATAGTAACTAGATTTTTGTTACTAGATTCTACCTGACCATTTCCTTGAGGATAATAGTCTGAAGAATGAGAAAGAATGATCCCATGTTCATAACAAAAGCCAATAATCTCGTTGGAAGAGAAACAAGTAGCATTATCTGCTACAACTTTGTTTGGGACTCCAAACTGGGAAATAATATTTTCCTTAAGAAAATTATATACCACTTCAGAAGTGGCATGCTTAACTGGGATGGCTTCCATCCACTTGGTAAAATAATCAGTTGCAGTGAGAACAAAGTTGTATCCCACACTTGATGGTGGGTTCACAACACCAATGAAGTCAATTCCCCATTGTTGAAAAGGTTCTTCAATTACAACTGGCTTGAGGGGTAGTGCAACCATCTTAGACTTTCCAACATACTATTAACATAACTCACACCTACGTACCCAATTGTAGGCATCCTGAAATAGAGTGGGCCAATAATGCCTAGCCCGCAGAATCTTATGAGCCATCACAAGTGCAGAAAAATGTCCTCCACAGGACAAATTGTGAAAAGACTCCAGAAGTCTACTTTGTTGTGCTTTATCCGCACAATGGAGGAAAACTCTATCAAGGCTTCTTTTGTACAAACCATTGTCCCATAGGACATAGTTAGTAGCCTTCAATTTGACAGTCCTTTTCTCCTTATAGGATAGATGAGAAGGAAAGTCACCATAGGTAAGAAAATTAGCAATATTTGAATACCACTCATCTGTAGTAGTGACAAAAAGAATAGTCGACATATCTTCAACTTCTTCTTCTTCATCCCCTGTCTCTTTTGGTACATTATCTGCAATCAACTGACACAAACCTCTACCACACACAAGCTTGGTAGGTTTGATATCGAGATCAAACTCTTGGATCTTAGCAATCCAATTGCCTCTTTTGGTTCTGAACTCCTGTTGAGTCAGAATCAACTTTATCGTTGTATCAGGCACCAAAACAATAATATGTGAATTCAAAATATAGAACCAAAAATGATTTACCACCTTAACCATGACATAAGCATGTTTCTCCATATTTGAATATTTCAATTCATGAGCCTTCAGAGGACAACTCATAAATGAAATGGGAGATTCCACACCTTCTTCATTCTACTAAACATGGCTGAAAGTGTATGCTCAGAAGCATAACTGTATACTACGAAATCCTTGGTATAATCGGGACAAACAAGAACTGGAGCATGAGCTATAGCCCTCTTGATATCCTCAAATGCCACTTTACCTTCCATACTCCAACGGAAAGTAGCCTTACCCTTCATCATGTTGACAATGTGACGGGTTTTCTCCACGAATTCTAGAATGAATCTCTGCAGAAAATTTACCTTTCCGAAGAAAGAGTGAACTGTAGTCTTACTAGCAGGAAAAGTAAGACTTTGAATAGACTTGACTTGTTTTGAGTCAATTTTAGTGCCTTCTCGGGACACAATATGACCAAGAAGTTTACATTCTATAACCCCGAAAACTGATTTCTTAGGGTTGAGAGAGATACCATTTTGTCGACATCTTTCCAGCACCTATCGCAAATGATACGCATGATCATGACGTTGTTTGGAGAAAATAGTCAAATCATCAAGATATACCACAATGAATTTCCCCATCTCATCTCTGAAGGCAAGGTCCATTGCTCTCTAGATCATGGCGCCATCATTGATCAAACCAAAAGGCATCCTGTGATATGCAAACATGCCCCAAGGTGTTGTGAAAGCAGTCTTGTACTGATCTGCTTCGCTGACCTCTACTTGATTATATCCTGAAAAACCATCTAACATAGACAGCATCTCTAAACTAGTTATAGTTTGCAACACTTGGTCCATAATGGGTAAGGGGTAGTTATCCTTTAGAGAAGACTAGTTGAGATTCCTAAAATCAACATAGATACAGATTTCTCTATTCTTCTTTCTTACAGGAACTATATTTGCGATCCAGGTGGAATGATGAATAGGAAAGATTATTCTTGCATTCAACATCTTCTAAATATCAGAAAGAATAGTACCTGATATTTTGGGAATGTATTGCCTTTGTTTCTACTTGTGAGACAATGACCCACCTTTGAGAGGAATTTCATGTTGAATCTCCTTAGGCCTGAAGGACTTCAGATCATCATAAGAATATGCCAAGACATCAATGTAATGGCGAAGGAGTGTAGTGAATTTGAATTTCTCATCGGTAGTGCAACACTTCCCAATGTTGACCATTTTGGGATCTACCTTAAAACTCAAATTTACTTGTTCAAATTCCATAGATGAACTTGAATCAAGTTGTTGCTATTGTTTAATATATCTGTCATGCTTATCAAATAGCTTTTCCAAGGAAACCAAACCTTTTGGAATCTTATTCCCTTTTAGTTGAAGAAACTCTTCACCAGTTTGTGAATCTATTTCGGAAACGTATTCCCATGGTGGAGATTCACTACCTTCAAAAAAGAGCTCATCAAAGCTATCCATCTTTTCCAAGAAAGCTATGATTTGATTGTCACCATTGAACACTTGTCAATGGTCAGCATTATCTGGTACACTTGGTTGAAAAACTAACTCAATTGTGTACTTGTTACCTTTGAAGTCTTTATGAGGAACCATGAGGGTGGCGGAGATAGCTAATGAATCTGCATGATCATTAAACTCTCTAGGCACTGTAGGGATGTCAAAAGCATCAAAACCTTCAATGCAATCCCATACATGATTGAGATAATGTCTCAATCTGTCATTTTTGGTCTGATACAAATTTCTCACTTGAAAAACCACTAATTCAGCATCTCCTTGAGCATGAAGATTTTTAACATCTTTAGCATGAGCAGCCTGCAATCTGAGCAACAATGACTCATATTCAGTGGTGTTATTGGTATTGTCGAATTGCAGCTTGTATGAAAAAGGGAAGATATCACCTTGTGGAGATATCAAAACAACTCCAGCTTCAGAACCGATAGAGGAACAACTGCCATCAAATTCTAAAACCTAAACATCATTTGAATTTTTTACTTTGATGTTTCTGTTACTAGTAAATTCTTCATCATCAGAAAGAGAAGATTCTAGCATCACTATGCTCTCATCTAAACTTTCATCTGATTTACTAGAAATATTCTCTAATTCTACATCTGAAATGTCAAATCTCTCGTCTAATGAACTAGAAGTATCTTTAGTAGACAAGAAATAATTACCCATTCTCAAGGACTCAAACAAAATTTGGGCTTTGGGATTTGCCATTTGGGTAACAATATATTTTGTTTCTTTCTCAGGAAGCAACTTTTGCATGACACCTTTAATAGGTATCCTTGCTTCAGATAGGTCCATGTTTAGTTCTCCACCCACATCTTTACAAAAATTACTGGAACATCAGCTACTAGGACGGTCATCTTAATCCTCTTGTTTGGAAAGGCTGCAAATGCAAATTGGGCATCTTTGATTTGGCCCAACAATGGCACTTGCTTATTTTCCATGGAGAAACATCTCCCAAAGGTCTTAGTTAATTTGAGGCCAAGGGCATCTGCTACTTTGGTGGTAATGACATTATCGGAGGCCCCAGAATCTATTATGCAATTGCTTAACTTATGACCATTTACTAACAGAGAAACATATAAAGGTTCTATTTTTCCTGGGGCAACAAGGGGGTTAGTGACAAGATTATTTTGGTTGTATTTGTTCTTTGAGGAATCATGGGCAGCTTTTGGAAGGTCTTGTCCTATAGGGACAGTCTTGTTTTTGACGTATTTTGCTAACCTATCAAACTATTCGGGGATTAGCTTGTAAATACTCAACCTCAGACATTTGGATTTTGATCTTCCTAGCATGATCTATTATATCAAATAACTAAAATGAACTAGGGATAGAGGAAGGAAATCCATCATTCTGAGTTTTATTAGGGGTAGTACTAGTCTGAGGGATAGAAGTAGAAGATACAGGATTGTTAGATGTACTTACATGCTTATTGCCCACCGAGTCCTTCGACTGAAAAGGCAATAGAGTTCCCCGTTTGGCAATTGAGATCACTGGCTGAGGTTCCTCTCTTGCCTTTCCTTTATCAACTTGTTGATTTGACTGATTTTGGGACCTAGTAAAAATAGCATATGCTCCATCATATACTTCTCCTTCTTTTTCAGCTTCATCTTGGTAATTTAGAAAGCTAATGGTAGAGTCACTAGCTAATTCTTCTTCTCCTTCTATAAAAAGATTAGCATCATTCTCTTGGTCCAACTTGGGTTGGAAAGAATGATCATGTTCTGCTTCATAATAGCCAACTGATGAGTTGATCGGCATTGCTTCAATGGCGAGCTTCCCTTGTGTGGGTGAAAGATGATTGTGTTGCCCTTGATTTTTGGCAACATTGCCTTGATATGAATTGTTAGGAAATGTTCTCCTTGGTATATCTTAATAGGAAGGACGGATAGACATACCTTGTGACATTTGCCTTTTCAAAGCTAGCAATTCATTTGCTAACTGCACCATAGGATCCGTGGTGCTCGTGGAAGAATTATCAGCAGAAGAAGGACCTCTGCTTCTATTAGAATCTCTTCTTATCTTACCTGCAAGGATAAGATCATCTTCAACTTCAATAGCCAAAATTTGAGCTACAGGAAAATCTACATGGCCAGCCTGCCTTAGGAGAAAGCTCACCTTAGGAAGCTGAGTATTGATAAAGAAACACTTAAGATTCTTCATCATTGGTTGAGTGGTTGTAGGAATCCTGTTTGTCAGCTTATTGAAATTAGCAATGAAATCTCACATGGGTTCATGTGGCTCTTTCTTCATCTGTGTTAGCTGTGCTAACAAGGCATGTGCATCTTCTGTAGGTTTGAACCTAGCTTTGAACTTGGTCTTGAGAGTGTTCCAACTCATTATAGTTTGAGCTTGAAGATGGTAAAACCAATCAACTACAGCACCTTGCAGTGTTTACACAAAAAGTCTTACTGCTACATCTTCATGTTCCACACCTAATACACCGCAAGCTATGTAGAAAGCTACAATGTGTTCATCTGGGTGGACTTTCCCATCACCATAGAACTTAGGAAAAATCTTCCTCGAACTACAAGGTAGTTCATGCAATGGTGGGATTAAATTCAAAGGACCAAAAGTGTTACCCCAAGGGCCTTGAGCTGCCATGGTGCGCTGATTAAAGGGTGGGATAACAAACCTCTGTGGAATATGAACAGACAAAACTCTGCTAGTACCAGAACTAGAAGCTTCACCTGGTATTGGAGACCTAGCGTTGGTAGGAGGAAAGCTCTTGGTTCGCTAAAGTCGAGGTTGTGGAGGCAAAAGACCAAAGTTATTTTGCTGCATCAACTCAAATATAGGATCAATAATACCTTGAGCTCTCTTGCTTCTTGTATACCATGAATCTGCCATAGTGTAGTGTACTAAACAAAATTTTGAAAAATCCCAAAAATAATGGAAAAGAACTGTAGTGCTTTAACTCAGAGTGTAAGGCTTCAAGTTATGCATTCTTTCCCCAATAGAGTCACCAAAAAACTGTTGGGTGAATATTTTGTCGGTTACCTAACTAATGACAAAATGGTTATTTCACCACAGCTATAATGAGACTAAGCCTCTCCTCTCAGCAAGGGGAGGTTCCCTCTAGATAATGAGCTCTTTCTAACAAAGAACTTTTAATACTTAAATAAACTAAAAGTATTCTTGGGGTGTTTTCATAGCATCCTATTCTCTTTTTTCAGAATAGATGTTTCTCTCTTATAAAATAACAACTTCACAATAGATGATATTTGATCATTCTTGAACCGAGACAAACCATAGGAACGGAAAGTTTTCTATCGTCTGGCTTATTTCTCACAAACAAACTTAATTGAATTCAAATGCAACCCAAAGTATCCACTTTCACCCAATATGATATAACTAACTTAAACACAACAGTTTATAGCACAAAGTCTCTAAACAATTTCATTCCCACAAATAAACACAAACTCCCACAATGAGAAAAATAGCACAAAGTCTATTCAACCAAAACAAGAACACTCTTCTCAAATTTCAATGAACTCCATGATTCCAACAATGATTCAATATAATATAACACCAATGACATAAGAACACTGATATCATAAAACAATATGATTCAACTCAAAGTTTGATACTCAAATTGCCTACTTATATTGATATTCACTTGAAAAATATGATAAACATAAAAAGCTCAAAGTCTTGAAATGTTTTCCAATTTGGCAGAGTTTCTTTGCAATGATAAAAGATGATATTTATTATGGGGGTCCTCTTTATTTATAAGAGAAACCAAGAGCAAAAATAGGAAAATCCTAACTACTTTGACGTATTCAAACAAAAGAGTTCTATTTGACTTAGGACTTCCTTTGCCTCACATGTAATTACATTTTAGAAAATTACATATGAATAAGTCCACAACAAAATTCAAATTACATATACAAGAATAAAATAAACCAAGGTATCAGCTTCCTCCATCATTCTTCTTTAGAAAATTTTGGTACATGGCCTATATAGCTGCCATTTCACATGCATCTGGCTTAGCTGTATTTTTTGAGATAGTGCGGGCCCAAAGAATTGCATCTTTTATTGCCATTATTGCCTTCTCATATTTGTCAAGATTGTAACAATAGGATTGGTGTTGGTAAAAACTACACCCATGTCAACAACTTTTTCTGAGCCATCCAGAAGATTTTCCAAAATAGATTGTTCACCAATATCAAAGGATGAAGAAGATAATCTTGGGATAGAACCGAAGGAATCAAACATGGTCTCAAAACTAGTTCTTATAGAAGTAGGGGTATTATCAGAAGAAACAATGAAATTAGGTGAAATAGGAACACTTGAAACTACTAGAAAACTACTAGAAACAGGAGCATGAGGAAGGGGTGTAGAACTTGTGATTCAGTGGGAAGATCTTTCTTAGGGGATTGATGTGGATCACCAAGTTGTTCCTTTTCTACATTCTTATCCTTTCCTTGTTCAGTTTCATCTTCCTCGTCAGATTTATCAGACACTTCTGTTTGTTGGGCATCCTTAGATTTCTGAATATTTTGCTTTTCAGTTTCAATATCTTCAACCTCCATTTGCTCAACATTTGTATCTTCAGCACCTAATTCAGTGACATTAGAGGTTTCTGAAACTTCTTTCTTCTTCCCTCCCTTGCATACAAACTTAATTTTTGGTTTTTGTATTTTGGAGGAAGAAGGGGTGTCACTCTTATTCTTGGTCTTGTTTTCTACTTTCTTGCCTATTTGTTCCTATGCTTCAGTCTCTGACCTTGTGATAAATTCCTTCAATTTGATCCCTTTACTTTCCAACCATATATTTGTGTTAGCCAGGATCGGTTGAAATATTTTCCTTATGGAAGTTTCCTCTTTAGTTGACCATTTCACCTCTGGAAGAGGTGAGACTTCAGCATTCTCAGTGTTATATTTGGGATCTAGAACATCCCCATCATCTTCCATTCCATCTGGAATATCAGCGAGGCCCAGCTCTTCTATCTAACTCAAATGAAGTCTACAGTAGTCTAACTTCCTGATCTCATTTTGTGTCCTGAGATCAGCCCAAATATCTTCCACCATAGGCACATGGAAGGTTGACTTTCTTTTGATCTTATTTTGTACTCTCCTGAAGTCAAAATAGTCCTTTTTCTTGAAAGTTTTCATGGTGACCAACTACAATTTAGAATCAACTATTTTTGCCTTGTTAACTGACTAAACTGAGTATCTTCCAATCTCTACGGGAAACTTTATCCGTGACTTTTTCAACTCCATTTGTTTATTATGTACTATAATCATCTACCTACATAATTCATGAGGACAATATGATCACTGGGATATCATGGAAGAATATAAGGGTAGCCAAGATAATACCCTACTCTGAAATATGTGAAAGTAGGGAATTGTAAGAACAAGTAGCCAAAAGAATTCACAACTTCCCAAGCTTCATCTAAGACCCTCTTCTGAACAAGTTCATTGTCCCATAAGCACATGAATACTGAAAAGAAAGCATCACTAACCCTTCAGAAATGATGGATTGATCCCTTCAGAGTAATTTGAGGATAATACTCATACACAGGAACCAATCTCCTATCACCAATCTGAGTCAGACCAGGAAAGCTCCTCATGCTAGCAGCAGCATATACAAGATATGAGGTCATATAGAATTTGAATGTTGTGTTGATCCTCACCAATTGTTCATGCAATGCATTACTGATCTACTCTCTCTAGAATATTCTCTGTGTGCCCTGAAGAATCACCTTGATGTATGTGTACATCCATTCTTGAAACTTGGAGGAATAAGGGAGTCCTCTGATATGACTCAAAAGTGTGATTAAATCACAAACTTCCTCTACAAAGCCACTCCTAGGGCGATCCTTCGGCCATCTGGTCAGATTACTTCAAGGAAATTTCAACCATTTATTGTTTATGTACCTTCTTACAGCTTCCACATCTATATCATAGTCATTGTGCCCTTGAGCAAAATCAATCTGTCCAATGTTTTCAATAGGTGGACACATGAAGATTTTATCAAGAAATTTTGCATCCAACCTCATGATCACATTCCCTTCAGAATTTGTCACAACCCTAGTGTCCTTGTTGTAATGGCTAGCCACCTGAAGAACGAACTCGGGGTTATGGGAAGAAATTGGAAATGAGGCAACCAAGTGAATGTTGTTGTCAATGATCTTTTCCATGTGTCTGGAAGGATTTGTCTGTTTAATTTTGTCCACAAATTCTGCTATATCCACATGTCCTATTTCTGTATCTCTAATTTCATCAACATTTAACTATACTGAAGTGACAAGAAAGACCCCTTGGTACTTGTACTTCATATTTTTGGCTTTGGATGGAGATGTCTCCGACATCAGCTCTGGAGAGAATTCTGGAAGAGATATCTACCATGGACGCTTGTTGAAAACTGCAAAAGGCCATGATCTCGTAGTTAGGGGGAAAATAGATAAACTGGGAAACTACATGTCGATGATCATGATCACAAGGATGAGCTTGAAAGGGCTAAAGCGGGCTAAAGGCATCATTTCCAAGAATTTCCCAGTGTTAGGAAATTTTTGTAGAAATTCATGCATGGGTGGTCAGAATGACCGCTCCTGCATGTGGGAAGCTTAAATCTCATGTCAGGTTTGTGAAAAGGCCCGCTCTTGCATGTTGGATGAAAATGAAGTTTTCATGTATGGATGGGTGAAAAGGCTGCTCTTACATGTGGGAAAAATGCAAGTCTTGCAGCACATGCAAGAGCAGCTAAAAGGACCACCAGTGCAAGTTTTAATGAAAGGGTTTGATGTATAGTCGGTCAAATTGACCGCTACTACAGGTGATTTTTAAAACTTGAAGTTATGTGTAAACGCGGGAGTTTTGGCCGCTTCTGTATGTTGGGAGATACATAAAGATTATGTAAGGGCGGTGATTTTAACTGCCCTTACATATGGGAAAAACCTAACATTTAAGGGATGCAAGGGTGGTGGAAAACCCCGCTACTACATACCAAAAGGTTGAAACATGGTAGGAATGTGTATCGGCAAGAAATACCACCAGTGCATGTTTGAAACTAAAACCTAAGTTTAACAAGGTGAGCAATGAGAATTCCATTCACATACACAAAGAAACCAAATCTACAAATTTTGCCAAAAATCTTCAATGAAAAGAAAATAAACAACAACAATACTAACATACCTTTATTTTCAAGCATGAAAATGAAAGAAAAAGATGGAAAACAAAAGCTTAGCTAGAAAGGCTGACCTAAAACCCTCGTTGCGAATTCAAAAGATGAAATACACTTGAATCTGCAGTTGACATGATTAAATGATCTCAAAAAGGGTTTACCAGTTGATTAGAAGGCTTGGTAATAAAAATAAACAAGACAAAACGAATCAAAAATGATTAAATAGGTTTTAAAGTTTGCATTAAAAGATGGCATGAGTGCCATTAATGCAACCTTAAGTCCATAGATTTGCCAAGATTTTGCTTGAGCGATGGATTTCACCGTCTCTACACTGGGTGATCAACATGCATGGGCGAGGGAAAAGGTCACTCGAGCATATGATGTAAAATGACTTAAAACATGTGCAAGCGGTGAATACTACAGCTATTACATGTATTAAACTTTGACAGGGGACATGCATGGGCAGTAGTTAGGACCGCTCTCGCATGCAAGTTAAAAGAACTTTGAAAAAATATGCCAAAGTGGTAAAAAGGGCCGACCTTACACATAAAACAACAAAACACATGTAATAGCGGTTATTTGGACCACTATGGCATGTGAATACAACTTTTCTAGCACCCCCAAAATATTCAATAATTGATATTTTGGCAAGCTTACAACCAAAACAAGCTTCACAATTTTCGAGGAATCATCATAAGGATTTGCTCTGCAACTCTTGTTTCATTTGTATTCAATAGAATAATATAATTAATAATATACAACTCTTGTTTTAGAATAATATAATTAATAATATTTTAACAATAATATTTATATTGTTAGCTCTAATAATTAATTTTGAATGAAATATTTTCAATAATTTAATCTAAATGATACCAAAAACTTATTAGATTTTTTATAAGAATTAAATCCCATAGTAAAAAACTTATTATAATTTTTTAAATAGTCAACTTTAACTTAAACCAAAAAATTGACAAATTTCAAGATTATTATAAAGTTATTATATTATCAACATTGTTGCTAAAACTAAGCAAACACAACAAATTAAAAAATGACTATTCATAAACATTTTGGTAGAAAGTTCGCTGCTCTGCAGCTCTTGTTTCATTTGTATTCAATAGAATAATATAATTAATAATATATTAACAATAATATTTATATTATTTAATTTTGATCATTGTATAGTCATTATATTCTTTTCTATATAAATATTAAAAATTAAAATATTGTAGTGATCTGGCTTCTAGTACTATTGCAATGAGTTTTTTATTTAGTGATTAATCTATCTAGAGTAAACCAATCAAAATAGAGCATTATTTGGAAAAAAATTTAATTTTTCCTAAATCTACATGACAAAATTTTAACAAAAATTATTAAAAAAATCACTTACGTCTGTTGTGATTGATTCAATATATATAATTTATAAATTTGTTATTTAAATATTAATGAAATAATATAATTAATTATATATTAATAATAGAATGTAAATTAAATTATTGATTATACAAATTAGTAGAATTATCATTATAATGTATTTGTATTTATGTTATATTATAGTAAAATGAAATATTAATATATATTTGTGTATAAATATTAAATATTGAAATATTATACTCATCTAAATATTAATATATTATATTAAGTAATATTCATATTAATATTCAATTGTTATTCATTGTATAAATTGATTACAAAATTCTTATTTTAAATATCCATAGAATAATATAGTTAAAATAATATTAATAATTAATTATACAAATAAACAAAATTATATTTTTTACATTACCAGATTATTTAAAACAAATTGTTCTGAGTAGAGAGCTAAGCGTTCAAGTGTAGAAGCACCACATACTTTGTAGTGCCCCTCCAGTTTCACCTTGTATGTGCAGGTGGTCGGGCTATGAAGCATGAAGATGAAGGTAAAGTACTTAGAATACTTAGGGTATGTTAGACATGTTGATGGTAGGTTTACTATTTTGATGTAGTTGATTAAACTCATTGATGTCTACTATGATGACATTGTTGATGTTTATGATTAGTACATTATGCTTATGATGTGATCATTTATGGGTTAATTGATTATGTAGATTAGTTTAGTATGTGATTTATGCAACTATCTGATGATGTGTTATCAAGTTGTTATGAACTTGTTTAATGTGGATATTTGTGATGTGTTTTGTGAAGGGATGGTGTAGTATTACTCATGTTGAGTACCCTACTACGCTGTGATTCCCTGTCACTATGTACATGTTTGGAGGATTATATATATATATATATATATATATATATATATATATATATATATATTGTATTCGACTCTTTTGTTTGATGCAGGATTGCAGGTACCAGACATTGACTCCACTTGAATTGGCAGGTCTAAGCATGCCTTCATACCAATGGAAGTTGTGGAATGGAGATAACATGAGGTCCCTTAGTTGACATCATTCTTGTTGAGGATGAGATATCAATCTTGGGTTTCGTCAGTTGGTTGGTTGGTACATGACTGTGAGTCTCTGTTGTTCTATGGTATGTTGTTATTGGTAAATGATTGGTATGTAGTCTTTGAGTTGATCATTGTGGTCTAATATTTCATTTAATAGAAATTATTAATCTATTTTGTTAAATAATGTTAATTTTGAGCAATAATAAATATATGTCTTCAATAGGAATTAAATTAATAATTTTAATAGATAATAATGATAATAATAGATAAAATATAAATATTTGATATCATATTAAATGAATAAATATTCTTTTGTATAAGACATTATTATATACTTTATTCATAGATTATTATTATTAGTGTTTGGTGAGTTGTCATTAAGGGAATAATGAGTTATCAGATTGAAAGGATCTCTTTGGTGGTGGAAATTTAATGCATTTAATTATGGGGGTGAGTGTGTTAGTGCCTAAATTGACTGGTAGTTTTTTGAGCAATTTTCATTCAGGCACTCTCCCTAAGTATCCAAAAAATTCTCTAAGTGTTGGACCTCCTCAGTATTTTTCAGCTGCATCATCATATTTTCTTGAGGAGGAGGTCATCATCATCATATTTCCTTTGATGGTGGTCAACATCATCATGTTCTCCGTCGACCGGTTTCTCATCGTCATCATCATATTTCGCTATCGGGTGATGTTTGGTTTTTATCCTGATGATGCTGATGAGCTACAATGCGCCCTGATCTGCTTGCGAAGGTGATTTTTCAAAGTATCCGGTGATCTTGCACTTATCACCTTGCCCAAACATGATGATGATGTTGCCCCGATATTCTGAAGGGGTTATTCTCTAAGTTGTTCGACCTGACTTGTTTTTTTCCTAAGGGTCGTCGTCATCATCATCATATTTCCAGTTATCACCGTGTTGCTTGCGAGGGTCATCATATTTTCTGCATCATGATATCTCGCCGGGGTGATATTTTTATCATCGGGTGATCTTGGTTATGATCATCCTGATGATGTTGTTGAAGAGTTCTAAGTGCGACCCGATATTCACTAGGGTCATCATATTTTGAACGTCAGGATGATCTTAGTCAATATCATCCTGATGATGTTGTATCACCTCTTGTTCGTTGTTTTGTCATCCTGATGATGCTGACGTCATCCTTATATCAGGGTGATATCTTTCTTTCTGCCTATCTGCATCATGATATTTTCGAAGGAGGGGGTGATATTTTCATATCACTCGAGTGTATTTGTTCCAGCATCATGATGATGCTGATATCAAGGAGATATCCGCCTGCCGGCTTCGTGCATTATCTAGTGGGGGTGATCTTTTCAAGCATCATCATATTCATCTTTCGCCCTGATCTTATAGCGGAGCTACAGTGCAGTATGATGCTAGTGCATCAGGATGATATTTTCATAATATCCGGTTGTCTTCCGAATATCATCTTGATGTTAATATCCTGATGACGTCATCAAGGTCACGGGGGGGTCATATTTCTAACACTGATCATCTTGTGGAGATCTCCCGATATTTGCAAACATGATGATGACGTCATCCGGATATGAGGAGGTGCGCAGTAGGCAGATATGATGATGATGTCAGCAGGATATGATGATGATGTCATCAGGATGTTCATCGGCCAGACTTTTGGTATAAGCTCAGCAGGAGGATGTTCCTCCGATGGATCCGGTTGTGCGGGTGAAGGCGATTATCATGCAGATTGTATTGCGATATGATGCTGACGTCAGGGTGATATTTCAGGCAACAGGATATCATGCTGCTAGAGGATGATGATGATGAAGTCTTATACTAGTGTCGTCAGGAGCAAAAGCACCGACATGATATATGCTCATGACCTAGTATATAAAGTGTTAAAGGGGTCATCGCGGGGTGCATGTGGGATAATGTTATCCTGCATATTCGAAATATCATGATGATGAATCTCGGCGGGAAGTGGTTGCGATCGACTGTTTAATGTTCTTCCCGAGGCCGCGGGTTGGTGCGCCATTATTGGCGATTGTTGCAGAGGTATGGGCGATGGCGTGGGTTGATCTAGTACCCGGTTGAAGATCTGGATCCCTAGGTGGTGGCGCAGGGCTCGAAAAATCTTCCTGTCTCCTCCCTTACCTGCTGCATTAATGTGTTTGAGCGCCATTTTCATGATACTGTATATCTGGCGGGATTTTTGGTCAACCTGGTAGTTAATGCTGAATACACCCTCCTGCTATATAATGCAGACAGTGTTATTCATTCAAGGTTGTTGAAAGTTGTGGATTTTTGGCTCTGTAATCCAAAACCAGCTGATCTGGTTGCTCTGTACAGTCTAACTTGTGAGTTTATGTATCTCCTGTTGCACGATTTGGCATGAATCCACTGATTTCATGGTTGATCTTATATGAGTAATGCTATCTTAGCATGTGTTGTGTTAATTCTGTCTCCAGTATTGCATGTATTCTTCTTCTGGATCTGGATATTTGCGTAATGTTTAGATTCTAGAGCATAGAATTCCTATGTTGAATGTCTGATCTTTTAACTTCTGCTCAAGGGGCAGATTAAACTGTTTTCAGGTTGAACATTGGGAAGAGTATACTGCAGTAGGGATGCCATAAGTAGAGATAACTTAACACTCTTCATTGGGAGATATCTGTAAGGCAGATGTCATGTGTATCCCCTTGAAATCCAGTTTTAGCTATTCATGCTGATCATTCACAGGTGTATGTCTACCGACTCCAAGCCCTGGATAGGCACCAATCATGATGTGTTCTTGTGTTATACACCATGTCCAGCTTTGCATCCAAAATTCAAACTAAAACATTTCATACTTCCACCTGTTAGTTGTAGGAGTAGGATTAGGAACCCCCTGCATGCTCTCATACCCAACCAGACATCATGTCCAAGAATGTTGCCAGCCTTGTGATCTATCATGCAGATCTTGGTCCATACATGAGAGTATTCTGCCTGTTGTTGTCAAGTTAGATCATTCTATCTTTGAGCTAGTCAAGGTTACATCTTGAGTTATAGGGATACCCCCCTTGGTGCGGCAGAACCAGAAGTGAAGGGGAGGAGCTCACGTAACCTCCTGTATTCAGTTGGCTGAATCTGCCTGTGCATTAGAACTGGCAATCCCTAATGCTGATTCAGAAGAATTACCAACAAAATGGCGACTCCGCTGGGGATGGACTAAAAAATGATATACTTGTGGCCCATCCGAGTCACTAACAAAATGATGCTCTGCTGGTGGAATGAACCTGGAAAAGTAGCTTTCAGCTATTGAAAATTTTGTCCTCTTTGGAGAGGTGGCGACTCTGCAAAAAAGATCCAAATGCACATGAAAGATAAATGTATGTTATTGGTTGAAAGATGTACATATTTCTGCATCTGTATGAGAAAAGGTACCTTGTTCCTTCCCCTTTATTTGTTGTTTTACTGCATAGGTTAGATGCCAGGGGAAGCCTTAGGTCTTAGACAGACAAAGAATGTCTAAGAGTAGGGTTTTTATGAATCCAAGTATGAGTTATCCCATACTCAGTGGTGAAATGTTGGATAAAGGAATAGAAGAGATAAGAAATAGGTTGATATTCTTAGAGGCTGAGCAGGCCCATTTAAAAAGCAGTAACCCTGTTGTGTCTGCCAGTCAGAAAGCTAAACCTCCTGTCAGCCCTTTTGATCCTTTGTATGACCAACTGGATTTGTCATGGGTGGATTATAAAGTAGAAACTATGCCTGCTAGGATATACTGTCAGATGCCTAGATTTAGTGGTCACAATGTATGTGATGGGAATGCACATATCCAAAATTTTCAAAGTTTTATGGGAAAATATTCGTTCAGAGATGAGGATATGTGGATGAGGTTTCTTGTTAGGTCCTTTGATGCAAAAGCAAAAGACTGGTATTTGAGCTTTCCAAAGAAATCCTTTGCCTGTTGGGATGAGCTTGCTGACTGTTTCAAGGAAGAATTTGCAAAAGAACCGGCTGATCTTGTTGCAGAATTGATGAGAATCAGAAAACAAGATGAAGAGCCATGTGTTGATTTCAGTCATAGGTTTGCAGTGGCCCTTTCACATGTCCCTGAAAGTTTCAGACCTGATATTTCAGCCTGTGTTGGCATATTCTTTGAAGCTTTTGAGGAGGGCTCTAGTGCATTACTGAGGGATTTCAAGGTGACAAGTATGCAGATGGCATACAAATTTTTAGAAAATGTAGAAGAAATGAGAAATGTGCACCTGCTGAAACCCCTGTCCCCAGGCCTTGGTGTGAATAATGGTTATGAAGCTGCAAATGACCAAATGATTATGGCATCATGTGCAGATAAAAATGAAAATAAAAGCATGGAGGTTGAGACTGCTGTGTTTGAACATAATGCTAACAATACTGCTCAACTAGATTGTTCACCAGTTGAGGATGCCAGTGAAAGGACTAATGAGGATTCCCATTGCAATGATAAGGCAGCTGATCATGAAAACAATAACGAGGTTGTGGACAGCAATGAGCAATTTTTAGAATGGACCTGTGGAGACAATTGTGAGTATTGTACTCAAGACAGAGAAGATATAAGCAAACAGAGGAGCAGTCCTATGTGTGACCCATTGCCTACCTTTCAAACACATGGAGATCATGAAGAACAGTCAGAAATTGAAATAAGTGCTAGTTCAGAGCATGATTGTTTTTCATTTGATGGCTGTTTTGCTTATGACACACAGGCTGATACTCCTCCACAGACTGAATCCATTGGTGATGAAGAGGTGTGCTCTACTGCCCATGAACAAATGGCATACTATGATGAAATTGATACACCTGGGTCACCCATTTTTGACACATATGGTGATAAGGATCTGTCTGAGTATGGTGAAGATCTAGACACTATTTTTGGCTTGGATTCTGTTTCTCATCCTGATGAAAGAGGAAACAACATACATCAGGTAAGTGACTGTGAAAATGTGCCTGACTTAAAAGAGATGCCAGAGCCTGATCTTTTCCAGCCTGGTGTACCTGATTGTTGTGTACATGATGTGCACAATTGTGATTTTGAAAGCTTTCCTTTTGATATGCCAGCATATAATACAATGAGCCTTGATCTTCCTAGTTTTGTGGTGGACTCCGAATGTTTCCTATTTGCAGTCCAGCTAGGAGATCATGTTGCAATGCATGATGATGATATAGGTGATAAGTGCTATATGCCATATGAATATGCATTGTTTGATACATTCTGCACCCACATGTCACATGATGCTGAAGGTTATCTGCACAAGGGTGATAATGTCAAGCCAAATCAGAGGGTTGAATATGCAGATGACAAGATTTGTTTGTGGGTGGATCTTTGTAGTATCTCCAAGCTTGACCCAGTGCATGCAGATGAAAACAAGATATTTGACAAAGGGAGATACATGTTTTTCTTTTCTTGGTGGCCTTAGGCCATCAAGTGTGTTTGGTGATGCAGGTCAGTGCAGTATTTGACTCTGTGCCCAATGGATAAGGGACTGGTCTGCATCCCAGAGATCTAGGGTTCTCGCTGCAGGTTTTCACCTGCACGTCCCCAGACAGAGCCACTGTTAGTGCCTGAATTGACTGGTAGTTTTTTGAGCAATTTTCATTCAGGCACTCTCCCTAAGTATCCAAAAAATTCTCTAAGTGTTGGACCTCCTCAGTATTTTTTAGCTGCATCATCATATTTTCTTGAGGAGGAGGTCATCATCATCATATTTCCTTTGATGGTGGTCAGCATCATCATGTTCTCCGTCGACCGGTTTCTCATCGTCATCATCATATTTCGCTATCGGGTGATGTTTGGTTTTTATCCTGATGATGCTGATGAGCTACAGTGCGCCCTGATCTGCTTGCGAAGGTGATTTTTCAAAGTATCCGGTGATCTTGCACTTATCACCTTGCCCAAACATGATGATGATGTTGCCCCGATATTCTGAAGGGGTTATTCTCTAAGTTGTTCGACCTGACTTGTTTTTTTCCTAAGGGTCGTCGTCATCATCATCATATTTCCAGTTATCACCGTGTTGCTTGCGAGGGTCATCATATTTTCTGCATCATGATATCTCGCCGGGGTGATATTTTTATCATCGGGTGATCTTGGTTATGATCATCCTGATGATGTTGTTGAAGAGTTCTAAGTGCGACCCGATATTCACTAGGGTCATCATATTTTGAACGTCAGGATGATCTTAGTCAATATCATCCTGATGATGTTGTATCACCTCTTGTTCGTTGTTTTGTCATCCTGATGATGCTGACGTCATCCTTATATCAGGGTGATATCTTTCTTTCTGCCTATCTGCATCATGATATTTCCGAAGGAGGGGGTGATATTTTCATATCACTCGAGTGTATTTGTTCCAGCATCATGATGATGCTGATATCAAGGAGATATCCGCCTGCCGGCTTCGTGCATTATCTAGTGGGGGTGATCTTTTCAAGCATCATCATATTCATATTTCGCCCTGATCTTATAGCGGAGCTACAGTGCAGTATGATGCTAGTGCATCAGGATGATATTTTCATAATATCCGGTTGTCTTCCGAATATCATCCTGATGTTAATATCCTGATGACGTCATCAAGGTCACGGGGGGGTCATATTTCTAACACTGATCATCTTGTGGAGATCTCCCGATATTTGCAAACATGATGATGACGTCATCCGGATATGAGGAGGTGCGCAGTAGGCAGATATGATGATGACATCAGCAGGATATGATGATGATGTCATCAGGATGTTCATCGGCCAGACTTTTGGTATAAGCTCAGCAGGAGGATGTTCCTCCGATGGATCCGGTTGTGCGGGTGAAGGTGATTATCATGCAGATTGTATTGCGATATGATGCTGACGTCAGGGTGATATTTCGGGCAACAGGATATCATGCTGCTAGAGGATGATGATGATGAAGTCTTATACTAGTGTCGTCAGGAGCAAAAGCACCGACATGATATATGCTCATGACCTAGTATATAAAGTGTTAAAGGGGTCATCGCGGGGTGCATGTGGGATAATGTTATCCTGCATATTCAAAATATCATGATGATGAATCTCGGCGGGAAGTGGTTGCGATCGACTGTTTAATGTTCTTCCCGAGGCCGCGGGTTGGTGCGCCATTATTGGCGATTGTTGCAGAGGTATGGGCGATGGCGTGGGTTGATCTAGTACCCGGTTGAAGATCTGGATCCCTAGGTGGTGGCGCAGGGCTCAAAAAATCTTCCTGTCTCCTCCCTTACCTGCTGCATTAATGTGTTTGAGCGCCATTTTCATGATACTGTATATCTGGCAGGATTTTTGGTCAACCTGGTAGTTAATGCTGAATACACCCTCCTGCTATATAATGCAGACGGTGTTATTCATTCAAGGTTGTTGAAAGTTGTGGATTTTTGGCTCTGTAATCCAAAACCAGCTGATCTGGTTGCTCTGTACAGTCTAACTTGTGAGTTTATGTATCTCCTGTTGCACGATTTGGCATGAATCCACTGATTTCATGGTTGATCTTATATGAGTAATGCTATCTTAGCATGTGTTGTGTTAATTCTGTCTCCAGTATTGCATGTATTCTTCTTCTGGATCTAGATATTTGCGTAATGTTTAGATTCTAGAGCATAGAATTCCTATGTTGAATGTCTGATCTTTTAACTTCTGCTCAAGGGGCAGATTAAACTGTTTTCAGGTTGAACATTGGGAAGAGTATACTGCAGTAGGGATACCATAAGTAGAGATAACTTAACACTCTTCATTGGGAGATATCTGTAAGGCAGATGTCATGTGTATCCCCCTGAAATCCAGTTTTAGCTATTCATGTTGATCATTCACAGGTGTATGTCTACCGACTCCAAGCCCTGGATAGGCACCAATCATGCTGTGTTCTTGTGTTATACACCATGTCCAGCTTTGCATCCAAAATTCAAACTAAAACATTTCATACTTCCACCTGTTAGTTGTAGGAGTAGGATTAGGAACCCCCTGCATGCTCTCATACCCAACCAGACATCATGTCCAAGAATGTTGCCAGCCTTGTGATCTATCATGCAGATCTTGGTCCATACATGAGAGTATTCTGCCTGTTGTTGTCAAGTTAGATCCTTCTATCTTTGAGCTAGTCAAGGTTACATCTTGAGTTATAGGGATACCCCCCTTGGTGCGGCAGAACCAGAAGTGAAGGGGAGGAGCTCACGCAACCTCCTGTATTCAGTTGGCTGAATCTGCCTGTGCATTAGAACTGGCAATCCCTAATGCTGATTCAGAAGAATTACCAACAGAGTGGATTTCAGGAATGGGAGAGTTATGGTTTTGGGATTTATGGTTTTGGATACTAATTTGGAGGCGGAAGGATAAAATCCGATGAAGGGACACATCAGAATGATATTACAGAACAATAGATTTGTTTGGAAAAGCAAAATTGGGGAAAGAAAAGAGGAAGCAGAGAAGATTTGGGTTAAAAGAAGATTTAGGAGAATGTTGCAGGAAACTTTCCATATTCATCCTTTCCTATTTACAACATCTATTTTACTACAACAAGATAAATTAATTCTAACGTTATGAGATATTTACTGGCATCTCTCTTTCATCCTTAGATATGACTGGTATAAATTCAATCTTTCTCTAGATCATGCACTCCCTGTAAAATAGTTAGATTCCTGTAAAATGGTCAGGAATGGCGTAAAAGTATTATTTTACTTAATTAGTTTTTAAATCATTTTAGAGACTCCATGTCTTTGTTAGATGTTTTAATTCCTTCTTTATTTATTGACTCTTCTATCACAGATAAGAGATGCAAGTTCCTTACCATTCTAGATATATCTGTATCTTTATCTAAATTGGTTTTGGCTATTAATATTTTGATCTTTATCTTTAGCATGTGATAAATTAATACTCTTTTCCATTCAATGATTTTGTTGTCTTCCTTTAGATAAATAAAGTTGTGTATTGTAGCTTTGCAAACCTTTTTAACTAGAGTTTCTTGTATTGTCTCATGCCGTATATCATCCTATGTCCCTTGCCTAATGCTCTAGGATATTTTGTGAAAATGGTTGAAAGAAAATAACTCAGGTAGGCATATCGAATTGCAAGATTTGAGGTGAGCTGGAGGGGAACTTTGAACAGAAAACAAAAGAATTAACTTCTAAGGAGTCGATCCAGGGCGTGGAGGTTTGCCCTTTATCTCTTGCATTTATTCTGATCTTCTTGTAGTATTATTTTCCGCCACTCATTACCACCATCCTTTCGATCCTTATCGCTAATGGAAACCTGATGCTTCCAACTTTGAAACAACGAAGGAGATCTCAACAATCAATGCACACTGGAGTCCTCCAAATTGTTAATATATTTTCCTGGCTAGTTGAATTGGATATTTGACCTCCAGCAGTTATTGTGAATTCCACTATATTTAACTCCAGGACTCTGACCTAGACTGCACGCTCATCTTGAATCAATCTAAATGGTGCTTGTTCCCTAGATATCCCTTATAGATTTAATTGCATCCCCTATATTAGGAGTTGTTTGGAGATTTGTAACAAATATGTTTTGCATTACTGTTGTAACTTGTGAATATATATTTTTTGTAACGCCCTACCCATAAATAGATTGTTAAAGGAAGTTACGTTCCTTAATGTTCAACTGATAGCATGCATATTTTGGGGACTACTTTGGATAGTAGCCAAACCTCATAACCAGACCTGGTAGATCTTCACATGGTCAGGCTACCTCCACATAGTTTTTTGAAAGATGCACTTGATCTCTGTCAGCGAGAGTTAAGTAGGAACATCTAATATGGGATCAACAAAGCCTATCTATTATAGTTCATACCTCCCTTCTAGGTAAAAGATTATCCAACCTCAAAAAAACCATGATCTAGTTATCTTGCAGCTTGGGGGTTTGGTTTATGTTTTGTATATTATCACATAGTTCTGTATATAATCTATATTCCTTGGGTGAGTGTTTTAGTACTCACCAAATTCTTGTCCAACTAAATCTTTGGATCTGATATAGCATTGGCCAGATTTGCAGGCAACAAATTGGCATAGATTGACAATGCACCTAAAGCAACCATGCCAATAATTCCCAAACCATTTATACAACTCCCACCACCACTAAGATCATGCAAAATTTGTGTTACACAATCATTTTTACCGACCTGCTGTAAAAGTTGTCAAAGTGACACTCACCTGTAGCTTTCTATCTAATATTTGTGTTAGCTTCTAATACATAGGAGGCCTCGACATTTTTTTTAGTGTACTAGAAATGCTTATAATTGAAGTATTATAAACTATTTTAACAATTTTATTTGAGAACTTATTAAACTACCTTCCTTATAATTTGCTCATATATAATTACCAATTATCTATCCTTGAATCCGCCTTTCATTAGGTTTGATGTAAATCTTCATGCTGAAAAAGACCATTTTATTCTATACATTGATTAGCTGATTTCTAAAAGATTTTGGTAGTAAAGTTTAAATGTTTTGTTTATAACAAGAATAGAAACCATCTATCTATTATATAGGACCAGTTTTCTCAGACTTCCATATTTATCTAAGTTCTAGGCTAAAACCTAAGTGAATTTCCTTTGTTTAATTATGTTCTCATTTACTTTCGTAGAAGGAAATGTAGACTAACTTAGGGACTAATTTATGTATTATGTTTATGGAATCACGAGATTAGTATGCTTGCATAAACTTGATGGTCAACTAACTTGTTATGTTGTAAAATAGAAATCTAGGTCTGGGTGGGTATCGTTCCTAGATAATTGAGGATTATGTTATACATGAATAGTGAGCCAAGGGTGAAACGGTGTAGTGTAGTAGAATTTGTTATAATTTCAACCTTTGTTTGCAGATTATGTTCCTTATGTTCACAGAATCTTAATGCTATTATAGAATCCATTAGGGGTAAATTGATTGGGCTTATAAATAACATTATTTTGTGATGACTACTTTCCTATGTAAAGGACTAAGTTAATAATTAGTATATTTGTTCCAAGTTGATGAGTGAGATTCACTTAATGTTGTTAGTTGAATGATCATGATTGGGTTAAGATGGTTTGATTAGGAACCGAATAAATAGGAGATAGTCTAGATACTCTTGGAATTCCATATATATATATATATATATATATATATATATATATATATATATATATATATATATATATATGTCATTAATAACTTAAAATAAAGACATTGGATGCATAGTAGCATGCCTAGCTTAAATTGAGGGTATTGAATGGGAATGAGTTAATGGTTAGAATATTGTAGTTGTTAGATAAACCCCTTCATTAGAAATATGATTTTGATTTAAGATGACTTGTTTATCTGTTAATCTTGATTAAGTGGTAATTTCAATATTTTGCCAGATGAATCAATTATTTAGCTTTTTGTTACTTAAGGAATTTATAGAAACTAGTTCTCTAGAGATGATGGTTTCTTAATTAAAATTATCGTAGTGGATAATATCTTATATAAGAAATGTTTTATTGGTTGTTAAGCGATGAGTATTTGCTTATATTAGACAATATGTCTTGTTTTATGGTTTAACTGTTTATGGAACTATTTAGTTGAATGTCATCTGTGTAAGCTTATGTAAGATTTTTGTGAGATGGGGAGATGAGTTTAATAAGTTGATTCCAGAGGCCTAGGAGGGTGTGATTGTGTGGGGGTTGGCTATGTGTGCATCTTGTGAGTTGAATGAATCCATTCTTGAAATATGGTTTCTTATTCATGTTGGAATGATACATGTGCAAGATGGTTTGTGCCATGCTCAGTGTATCTATACATGTGATTATGCAAGAAGGTAAATGCCTTGCATTGTATTTGAGCACTTGTTGTTAAGATGGTAGTGTCTTGCTTGATGGATAGGGTTTCTAGATGTAGGTAGGGGAGTGGCTTTCAATGTGGGGCCGAGGCCCAAAGTGGCTAGCTAGGATAACCCATTAGAAGTTGGTAATCAAGTGATAACCTAATTAATGAATTAAGGGGTTGGGTAGTTAATCACATTAATCAAGATAAAGTATGCCTCACTCATGGCTCAAGTGCTCGTTTAGGCTTGAGATGAGATGAGAAGGCCTGGAATGGCAAATCAATTGCCTTGTCCTCATGAAAGGTATGTTGGTTCCGCATGAGTTTGTATGGGGGCTGGTGGTCAGGAGAGGCTGCCAAGATAACCCAGGATGGGGGCCGGTGCCTAAGAAGACCTGCCAGGATAACCCATGACAAGCTATGTGATGACACTCCTCCCTATTGCAGTCTAGCACTCCCTAGTTGTAATTCCTCCTTTGGTTGTGTGAGTGTCTTTGGAAGTGCATGTTAAGGGTGTAAGTGATGTTTTGAGTTACTTGTGTTGTTCTTATTGATCTGTGTGGTATTGGAGTCATGTGTAGTCCTTGCACTCATTAGCCTACTATCTTCTTGCCTGTGGGACCTCATTGTTATCTCCTAGCATGGGGGTTGGACCTCAGGGTGCCACATGGTCAGGCGGTTCTGCTTTACTCCATTGGTTCTCTGGCGTCGAGGTTCATGTGTAAAGAAGATGTATCTCTCTTAATTTTAGTTTTACACCTGTATGTGAAGATAGATAATTATACTATTTGTATCTAGACATGTGTATTAGTGGAATTCGTTATGTAATTTGATGTATACAGAAAGAAAGAGTTTTTGTAACTATGAAACTATGTAATTCCTCTTGTAAGATAAACTATTTTTTACTTGTAATGTTTAATGCAAAATTTGAAATATTATCTGATGCTATAATCCAAGATGTTGGTTTAGATTCATTTGATTTTAATTGATTGAATCATGTATATTGTTGATTGTTGTTGAATTGTAATAATTGCTATAATGCAGCTATGTAATCCCTAGAGATGATAATTTAACTTTATTTCTATTAGTCTATGTTATGTTTTGTTATCATTACTTCTATTTTAAAATTATATATATATATATATATATCACCCTTTTTATTGCTTAGTTAAACTTATCTTTAGGGTTGCATGGCGGGGCATTACATACTTTGTGATTGTGGATTTATTTTGACACAAATCTCATAGGAAAAAAAAAGAAAGAAGATATCTTAGTAAAAAATCAAATAGGCCAGGCCCTACTATTTGCAGGTGAGTTATGTTTTTGAGGAGGAAAAAGTTTAGAATGAAGATAGATGAATAACAAGTAAAACAATTTAGTGGAAGTTCATAGGGCATACATTATTGTGTTTAGACTTCATAATATACTTATCCCATTTTTCTCGCATATTATAGTTCAAGATTTTAAGGTTTCATGGCATAAATATTCCATATTGTTCAAAATTTAAAGGTTTCGTTATTAAAAGTAATTTCTAGTATGATAATAAGCATGCATGCACTTTCAACAAAACTCCCCTATGTTAAAGTTTGTATATTGAATGCATAAAAATATGGGGCATATCATCATTTTTAAGTTCATGTTGTGTTTCTCAATTTGAGTGCCAATTAATTTTTCTACTACTTAAACCTAGAAACATTATGGGTTTGATTATATATATGAATATTTCATTTACTATGTTATAATAAATTTTTTTTAATTAAGTATACCCTGGTAAGGGACCAGGGACCCATTCAAAAACCAAATCCATAGCCTTTTTGTAGTATGCAACATTCTTCAACTATCCCATTATCTGATTACAGGGAGGGCAAATTACAAGGCCACACCCCTTATAACAAAACTATACTATCGAAAGAGTTTTTCAAAGGTCATAAAAATAGAAAAAACTACATATTTGCTTGCTAACCCTAGTCTCCATCATTGCCAGTGAGATCAACAATGTTTGTCTCATCATCATAGGGGCACCGAAAGATAGCTTTCTCCTCCTCTTTGACTTGAATCTCCATCTTGGATGCAATCTTCTCAACCAATTTCCACAAGTGGACCTATCCATCGTGAATGTCATGCACATGATCCAGGATGAATTTTAGATTTAGCTAAGAGTCCTTAGAAAGCTCAAAATATGTTCATGAACCAGCATAGAAGAAGCCACCACTGAAGTCATCATTGCCAGAGTGAGAGATTGGGCTGCACCGAAGACATTCCAACGCCCATGGGAAGAATTAGGATCTCATAAAAAAGTAGACAACACTTCCCTTAGACCTACATTCTCCTCTCCTTCCACATGTCAATTATTATCCCCACCCATCGTCTTAGCATAGGATGCTTGATCTCTGCATCAAGGATGTTTAATGTGTCTGTCAACGCTTGCTTCCCTAACACCTTGGCTTTCCTCTTCTCCTTTCTCTTCCTCATTTCACCACCCACAGATCTACTCGAAACTTTCTTTGTTGCTTGCCTACGTCGTGGATTAGAGGCACCACCTTTTGAGCCCTCCTCACCTTCACCCACCATCTCTCCTTCACCACTGAAAAACTAGAACTCTCCTAACCAAGGAACAAACAGGATGAAATGAAGAATAAACACAGATTTCCATCTAAGAACAATGCTAACTCCTTGCCTCGAGAAGAGATAGACTACTCACATGAAAGCCAGCCTATGAATGTGCCCACTATCTTCAGACTCATGCCAACTTCATCACCAAACATAATGAGCACTTAACAAGGGGACGCCAATCTCTAAGAAGAATGATGATGACCTACCACCTCATCCAATCACCCCCACTTGCCAAGATCAATTGACTCGAGGCTTCTAACTTCCACCACTTGTCCCTTCTATCAAACTATTGTACTCGCCCTTTATCAAGTAGATTTTATTATTTTATTTCATTGTAATTATAATATTGATATTTTAAATATGTACTTGGGTTTTTAGCTTGGCCCAAGCCTAGAGAGACCCTTATGGGGGATCCCGTGGCTTTATCTCAAGACCAGTCCCTAAGGCATGACCATATCTGTGAAATATTGATATATATTAATATATTTATTACACAATAAAATAAATTAATATTTAGATGTGATCTAAATATTAATTTATTTTATTGTGTAATATTTATATTAATATAATATTTAGCCTTATGAAAATTATTTAATAGTTTATTCATTATTTATTATTATAATAAAATTTTAAAAAAAAATAATACAAATTTATAATGTATTTATATTTATGTTATATTATAGTAAAAGATTTTGCACTTTAATAACAAAAAATATATATTAACTATCAATTAATATAAAATTTATTATCAATATAAAAAAGAAATGTGAGATATTAGAGTGCAAAACAAAATATCTTTCTAAATTGTCTACTTGATAGTTTACTTATTTATCTAATTTTATTGTTTATTATTAAAAAAACCTAATATAGGTTTTGAAGGGATCCTAATCACATAAGAATATTTAAAAAATATATTAAATATGAATTAATATATATTTTATTATTAAATAAATATTGAATACTAAAACATTAGACTGATTTAAATATTAATACATTTTTATATATTAATTATAAAATTCTTATTTTGTGGGCGGTTGAGCGGGTGCCACTCCATAATTACCTGCATGGAGTGGCTGACTCAAGGGAGCTGATGTGGCATTGGTCTTATTTCATCACAGAGGGAAGTTATTGTAATGATTTTATTTAAGCCTTGGTCTTAGTTGGTAGGTTGTTCACTTCAATCTTATTAATTGGTGATTAGGGTGAGCTAGAAGCTCAGTTATCATCAATGTGGTGTTCATTAGAACCCAAGCTTGGGGGAGAGTCATCTGCAATGATTATTTAACAAGCACTGGAGGCAAAGAGGTATGATGGTGGAATTCCTAAGATGACTGATGAGAAAAGATGCCTCACACATCTAAAATTTATTTGAATAAGAGTGAAGGATGGCAGAGAGGACTACCATTAATCATTCGTAACTAAGGAAATCCAGCCACCAGATTTATCGATATCCTTCAGGCTAAGAAGGCCTAGCTGGCCTCAAGGAATTTAAGTATATTTGAGGATCTCACCCGTTTCTTTCTAATGATGAAGTATGAATCTACCAAGCATAAGTACTGAAGGAAGGTAGGGATTTTTTGCAATGATGATTATAAGCTCAAGTTAATGGCAGATGCTCCCTATTTGGTTTTCACTTGCCGACAAAGATCTTGGATTGCAGTGGTATGGAGTCTCCCATCTGCCTAACCAGTACAGTTAGGTAGATGGCCTTTCTAGGCAAAATTATAGTTCAAGGGTTGAGGAGAGTACTATTGTAGAATGATGCTTTTATGATCGAAAGCATCAAGCTCATCTTGGGGACAACTTTCGTAGAAAATGGGGAGTGTTACAGAGTTGATACAGACATCACCTCATGGGTTGTAGCATCATTGTTGGATTTGATGGTGCCTAAGGAGGAGATAAGCATGCTAGTGCATAACATGATTAAGCCAGATTTACTTGAAGGACTAGATGAGGTGCTAGATTTCGTAGTGTTTGGTGTAGGGCTATCGAGGCCGCATGACCTGAGTAAAACCAACTAGCCTGGGGAGGTGGTGAAATACTATCCCTCCCTTTTGGACATAAGTGAAGGTAATTTAATCTTCCATAGACTCAGAGCTCGCAAAGGTTGTGAATTCCCTAAGAAAATGATACAAATGGTTGTGGTCGAGGGTTTTGAATAGGTTACTGAATTCAAGGATTTCCTTTTTGAGCAGGGCAAAATTTGAAGTGGAATTTGTCTGTGGTGTATGCTTTTATTTTCAAGTTCTCTACAATTTAGTTGATGGGTTCAGGGTTTAATATGTAAATTTGGATAAGGTTTGGGACTGTAAATATTTTATCTTATTTTTCTATGGTTGTTGCCCTATGTGGCAGTTTTTCTTTGGACCCTGTGTGGTGATTTTGAGTATATTGGGGTAGTAGAAACTATTGGCAGGAGTTTCCTGATAGGCATCATCTATCTGTAAATTTCTTTTTTGATAATATAATACAATCTATCTTACCCAACATAAATTTTTTTATAAAATTCTTATTTTAAATATCAATAAAATAATATAACTCATAATATATTAATGATAATATTTATATTAAATTATTGATTTAAAAACAAATGGAATTATCATTATAATATATTTATATTTATGTTATATTATATTATAGCAAAATGAAATATTGATATATATTTGTGTATAAGTTTTAAAAATTAATATATTTCTAATAATCTAAATAGTAATTACACCGAGAAGCATAACCTACAATGGCAACATGGGGTGAAATGAAGCACAATAAAAATCAAGAAGCAGAAAAATCAAAATTAAAAGCAGCAAAAAAATCAAAATCTAAGAATCAATGAAAATCATGATTTGCTAGAATAATGGTGTTAATCGTGTATGCATAAATCATTTCATATTATTGGACTATTAAAAAATTTAAATTCATTTAAATCCTCAGTAAAATCCTCATTTACTTTTAATATTCTTTTAATCCTCTTTCTTGATTATATGAATTTAATTTTTTTTTTTTTTATATATGCAAGAAGGAAGAAGCACAAAAATAAAAATAAGTGCCATGTCAAAATTTCTATACAGTTATTTTAATATATGTATTTAGTTTATATATAAATTTTTAACAATAAAAATGTCTTAGTATTTAAAGGGCAAGTTTGAGTAGATAACCGTCATGAAAAATTTACTTGATAGGCAGGGTCGACCCTCAAATTTAGGCCTTGATCACCAATATCATAGTTCAGCGATATGAATATTTCTCAATATTAATATTTAAAAATTAATTAATATTCGTTAAGTATCTTATTTTAATATTTATTCTAAAACAAAATAAATATATATAAATTAATTAATATTTATTAAGTTTCATATTATATTAGTTCACAAATATCATAGTTCACCTATATGAATATTTCATGATATTAATATTTAAAAATTAATGAATATTTGTTAAATTTCTTTTTTTAATATTTATTCTAAAATTAAATAAATATATTTAAAAAATAATTAATATTTGTTAAGTTTCATATTATATTAAACATAATTATGTGAAGTTAAATTATAATGTTAGTTACAAATATATTATTATAATGTTATTTTATAAATTTAAATACTAATATTAATATTAATTTAATATATTAGGCCCTTTAAAAAAACTTCTTAATCAAAAAAAAAATTACTTTAAAAATAATTTAATAAAAGGTAAAATATAAAGAAAATGATATGTTTATATGTTAAATATTTATTGATTGCATTAAAAGTATTGTGTAGATAATGTGAATGGATTTAATAGAAATATTTCCAAAGAATATATCAATTTAAAATACTTAGATTTAATTCATGATTAGTCATATGGTAATTGTATATAAAAACTTAAATTTAATTCATGATTATTCATATGGTAATTGTATATAAAAACTAAAACATAATGATATGTTTTTAAAATGATACTATAAAATAGTTCATAATAAATACTAGAACTTGCATCTTTAAGAGGTGCAAGGGTTTGAAGATAGGAAAATAATGATATTAGTAAATTAAGATTTGATTTTTCACAAGAATGATATTAGTAACTCAGATGCCTTAGTAACTTAAGATTTGATTTTAAAAAAAAAACTTTAGATTTGATTTGTCCCAATAATATATTTGTAACTTAGATGCATTAATATGATTTGATAAGGTTTTCACAGATAGAAAAATAATGATATTAGTAACTAAGACTTGATTTTTCACAATAGTGACATTAGTAACTTAAGATTTCATTTGTCCCAATAATGATATTTGTAACTTAGATGCATTAATATGTTGTAAATTTTAGTAAATTAGATGAAAGAAATAAAGGGAAGAAACCTCAGAGAGAAATATATTTGGAACTATGCTATCCTCCAATTTACAAACCCCTTTTTCATAGTGCAAATAATCTCCAGGACAAATGACAATCAAATGATAGTAAAGAAGTACAAGAATTGATACAGTAATATGTAAAATGCTAACAACTTATAAACCCCTTCTCACAGTGTGCAAATATCTCAAGGACAAATGTCAGCTAAGAAGTACAAGAATTGATACAGTAACATGTCAAAGGCTGACAGATACATAATTTGCAATAAGGTTGAACTATTATTCATAGGCCCATTTTAATTCATTTTCATTTTGTGCTGGTGAGACTCAGGGTCAAACTTAACTCTATGACCTTTAGTCATGGATTGTATAAACTATGTAGTGCCCCTCCGTATTCACCTTGGTTGTGTAGAGATTCTGTAGACGGGGATTTCAAAGATTGAGGTTAAGATGGACACCACTCTAGTAGCAACCGTTATATACCGAGGAATAGCGAATCTAAAGCCAAAAAGACACGAGAAATGATTCCAGTATATTGGACTGAGAACCTTGCCTCAACAAGAAAATGGACTTTTGCACACCACCTGTGGAACACCAAATTATGTAGCACCTGAGGTACTGCATTCTTTTATTTTATTTTCTATTCTGGAAGATTATCCTAGAACTCCAAATTTTGGAATTATGCTACTAATATAAGCACTTAGAAAACACATTTATGCAATTACCTTAGGGTTAATTAGCATCTTTAGGATAAATTCATGGTGTCCCTAGCATGACCTGTGTTTTCTAGAAGTCCTACCTTTCTCTCTTAATTAGCCCTATTGAATGTTTACTCTTATGTGCATGTTACGTATTTATTGTCATGAACCATTGGTATTCACTGGAATGTTTTTAAAATCTTGAATGAGTTTATTTTATTTCTAAACAGTTTCCTAGTCTCCAGGGCATGATTGATAATAACTCATCTTCTTAAATGGAACTTCTTGTTTTTATTTACTCATTAAGCACAAATGGCGCTGCCAGCTCTGTTCCTCAACCATTCGGTCTATTTTCAGATAACCGACGCTAACTCCTACCATATGCTATCAATAAATCAGTAAATATATTCCTAGCGTTTCATTTATTAAAGGGAGACATGCGAATTCTTAGTGGGGCAGGGAAACTAAGGATTTCTTCTGCATGAAGGAGATTGGTATTGCAATTATGAAAATTGGTTTCAACCACATCATATCAGGTAATTCTTTTGTCAATATTTCTTTGAAGTTGTAGAAGTAGGATGCCATTATTGTGTAGAGGGGATGCTATCAAAGGTTGATGAAGCTTGCTTTACGCATTCCTATGGCATTTGCTTGATAGTTTCTTAAGCCGGTTCTACAAATCTATTTTGTGCTTATCTTGCGTTCATTGCAATTTATTCTATGGCATCTCCCTGATGCATTCTATCAAACAGTTTCCATACCGTGACTAAGACTACTCATCTTAATTATATGTATATCATGCACATGCAACCAAGAGACTCCTCTTCCAATAGTTTCCAGTTTCTAACGCTTGCTCAGTAATCCATTTTATATGAACCTGCAATCATTTCATTCCATGAGATGACATTTCTTTGAGGCATTCCTTAAAATAGATCACATGCCCTATCTGTGTTCCTACGTTTGTGCAATTTGTGCTATTCCTGGTATCATTGCATTTCATGAGATGACTCGGTTGGGGTGATCTGTCAAACAATCAACATGATGTTTGTGCTTACACATTTTGCATACATTTCTTGAAAATCTGTTTAACAATCTGCCTATGATAGAAGCCCACACTTTCTTCCAAAGCTCCCATTTTGGCGCATCCTAGAGGTCGCTGGCATAGACCAAGGAATTTGGTTGTATTTATGTTGAATTGATAGTAAGTTTCTAAAGTTGTTAAATGATTCCCTTTATTATCTATCTTACATATAAATCATTACATGATATCAAATTTCTTGTAAGACACCCTTGTCACCATTTAATATGGCCTTTCTTGCTGATTTCTATTGCATGTAAAGAGTCATCTTAAATGATTTAGTGCATATCCTACAATTGCCTCAGTCTTATTTCTTCCCCACTATAGTGAAGGTTGGAATTTTTGGTTTGCATTGTATGCATGCCTCACCGTGGGCTAACTTATAATTTAAAATCTTGCTTACTTAAAGATCGTTCCTACCAACCCACTAGTGTCTTTTGACAGTGCCTTCATACCGATGCCACTGGAAGTATTAAAGGTGTATTCAAAGATTCTTTTGTTATGCTCGCTAGGGTTAATATGCTGGAAAGGGCCGCATCTTTGGCACTGCTTCCTGCTCTATGTTGTTCCACGTGGATTTTTGTGTAATCATCTAATTCCTAAATCATATTTGGATATCTTCCCTTGTATCAATTTAGAATCTGGTGATTTTCTTTCTTTGTATTCGAGGGGGGCAAACTATAAGATTGGGGGTTCTGAATGATCTCAGTTGGCCTCTAAGATTAAATTTTGTTCAGCGGTTGGAAAACAGGTGGTTTGATCATATACATTCTACTGAATGGTGATTGATATATGTGAATAATTGTAGATGTTTATTCATGACTTGGGTGTATGGTAACTATATGCATGCATTCGTTTTCTCTCATGGGCATTGATCCATAATTAAAACTACTTCTGCATTAGAATGGCGTTGAATTGTCTATATCATTTTATTGAACATTTCCAACTAAACTCAGTGGTTAAATTGCAAGCCTGCGAGAAGTTGAGTTTTTTTTTTTCTAGCGAGTATTATTTTGTGCCTTACGCATCCACAAAACTTAGCTTCTTTTGATTTCCTTTTTAGATATACTCTTCCATAATTTTTTTTTTTTTTTTGTCTTCCCTCTTAGTCGACATTGTTTATTTGTATTCTATTCATCTTTAAGAAAATCGCTTATAATACATTGTGTTCTTTTCCATATAAGAACTCTATATGTGACATAAAGTGGATAAAAAAATTGTGTTGATTATTGTCATTATATCCTCAAGGCGTTGAACCAAGTCTTATGGAGGTTTATTATAATGGGTCTACATTCATTTCCAGGTCGTCTGATCTTTACTACATGAAGGTGTCCATTCCGTTAATGTTTCTAAATTTAATCTCTTATTTCTTTGGTGTCAGTTACATTTAAATGTTGTAGTGGTGTATAGTCATAACGTCTGAAGTTTCTGCTTGAATTATTCTAAACTTATCTTAGGTGTCTTTAGCTTAATATTTCACTTGCCATATTTATGTTTCTAAATTCAGTATGGTGTCAGAGATTTTAAGACTTTTAGTTAATGCTTGATTCAAATCTTCGATACTAAGGGTATTTTTCTCTCTATATATCGTATGTGATATAATCTATAGCTTCAAATCAAATAGTATTGTCTATTATCCATTATCGCTTAAAAGCTTAAACTTAGAACCGTTATACCTGTTTAGAATTCTTAATATGAGAGCACGGTTATGCAATGAAGTAGTTTGAAATAATTGATGATATAAGGCGATCGTTATTCTTGTATCATGTGCATGCATGCTATTATGTCTCCTTTTTGTTGACTTCTCTAGGATATCATAAGTATTCATATGGTTTTAGGTGAATTAGATCGTGAGAGTGTATTACGGTGATTCAAACGAAGTTAATAATTAAGATTAGAATAAAGATTAGCAGTTGCTTCATAATATTCTATCCATTTTTTTATAAGGATTGACCACTTGTATTCCACTATAGATTGGTAAGCAAGTATTAAATTGCATTTAGTTAATACCTGCATATCGATCTATATTTAATGATTATTATTAGTTTCCACGTTGTATCGTGGATTCATGATATATGAATATTATAACGCCAGACGATTATTAAATAAATATTCTTATTCGATGACACAATAGTCATTATGATCCTTTAGTTATATATAATGACACATTCGTGGACTTATATTTGTTTATGAACTATAATTGAATAAAATTATTCGAGAATCAATATTTCTACTATTTGTATATGTATTAGTTCTTTTGGATGCCACAGAGCATTAGGTAATAATAGAAGAAATCATAGTAGGTTATAGACTTTATAGATCATTGCATGTTTTTCTCACAGAATCGTAGCTTTTATACTTATGTTGCTTTTGAAGAATGATGTACCCAGTTTACAAATAAGATCTTATTTGTTTATTACCCTAGGACAGAATAATAATTTTTGGATAAATTTTTAAGTTTCTGAGTGATAATTATTAATTGCATGACAATTAATGTGAAGTTTCTATTATATGCTTATAGTGTGATAGATTCAATTAGAAGGGTAATTCTTTAATGAATGAATTGAATCTTTGTTTACTTTAACTTAGTCAAGGTAAATAAGTGTAACTTGTTTATGGAAAAGTAGTTTGAGTTATTAAAGATAATAATATTAGATAATGAGTCATTAATTGGTTAGATTATATGGTTACGGTTATGACTTGGAAATTAAGGAAAATCTAGTAAAATATTTAGTGTTATGATTCAAATGAAATGTAAGATAGAATGAATATAGAGAATATATTCTTGATTAAATAATTGATCTTCCTGTTATTATTACTAGTTGTATAATTTTTATTTATATTAGAGATATTAATCTTATGATGAATAATGATATTCTAAAGATGTGATAGATCATTTAGAAAATGTATGAACATAATCTTGGAGTAGATAAGTAATTTTGATTAGAAGATAAATTCTTATGTAGAAGTGTAATTTCTCTTGCAAGATTGATTTATTTTGTAAGTAAGTAATGAGAAGGACTTAGCTTAGAATGATAACTTGGTCTTATCTTATGATGAGTTACTATAATGGTAATTGTTGACGTTATAATGTCTAACATCTTGCATCAGTGTGTTGTGATAGTTTATTACTATTTTGTCATAAAAGTTCAAAGACTAAACTAAGATGTCTCTGCGCTATGCGTACATAGGCAAGGCCATCATGGATGAGCCCACAAGACATTAGGTCGGCCCCTAGGGCCTTAGGCTTGTTATTTTAAATAGTCGATATTTGTTTAACTATACAGGACTAATGTCTTGCTAGATGTGGAGCTTGAGATTTATAATCCATGCAGGACTCTGGAGCTAAGGAGGTACCTTTCCACTTGGTGAACATATGACTTTCTGGCGATAAAGATGTATAAATGTGTATAAACTTATTGAAACATTTGTAATTCATTTTGATGAATGTTGATATACTTCAATTATTGACTTGAGATGAATTTTGTAAATTGATATCTTATCATCCTGTTGAGTTCATTACTATCATTTTCTTGGGTAGCATTACAAATTGTGCATGTGTGTATTCATTTGGTGTAATTAGATTTAGTACAAGCCATGGCTGTTAGTTAGATCATGTTAGTAATTAGAAATGTAGTTATGTAGTTAAACATAATTTGAATGAGTTATGTATGCTATTGAATGTTGCTTAATTACAATAATGTAGTCATGATATCCCTAGAGATGTTAGTTAACTTGTTGTATTAGACTATGTTATACTTTGTTATCATTAATTCTTTTTTTTTTAAGTTCTTCCTTTTATTGCTTTAGTTGACTTATCTCTAGGGTTACATGGTAAGCATTACATTTGGCATCAGAGCCAGGTTTCCAGCACTGGGATCTCTGTTAATGTTGTCACCCACATTTAGTTATAGTAATTCTTCTTATGCATGTGATAGGAACTCTTGTGTTGGATACCATGTTACGATTTAAACACCCAGCTTGATGTGTTGGTTAGATGATCATGATATTGTCATTCAGCATCATGTGATATGTAGAAAAAAGTAGAGTGAAAGGAAACTAGAAAAAAAGAAGTGTATAACAAGTAATGTTATGGTTTTGCAAAAGGGGATCACATTGGTTATGTAAATAAATGTACATACGGTAGTAATGAAATTGTGTATGTAAATGTAAATCTTCCCCTGTGAATGTGAGAACCCAGTAACTGTGCATTGGTTGAGTGTTGTGAATACCTCATACTTGCTTTGTGTACCCATGGGATGGCGATACTAGGTACCCATCAATGGGGAATATGTGTATTATAGGTGTGGAATTAACCATACCATTATGTGTGTTTGTATGTTTGTTACCCAATTGAGGGCCAACCCTTGTGTGGTTGGAAATATATATATATAAAAGAGTAGCCAAAAGTTAGATTCATAGATTCTCTTCTTTTGGTTCCCTAGTCCCTCAGTCTGTGAAGGGGTAGTAGCAACCACAAAGTTCCTTGGGCGGAGTGTCCAGCGTATGCTTATGATGGTGTAGAGCGGTCCCTTGCTCAACCAAACCTGAGGAAACGTACTCACTACTTCCCCTTATGATAGATCAGGGTACTTGATCCAAATGTGCTAGCCTAATCCCCATACTTCTTGAGCATCTGGATGGTATTTCTTGGATGATCATATACCTTGTCTTCACGAAAGGTATGATATGCCACATGAGTTGTCAGTTGGGAGCCAGGGTCTAGGACCTATAAGGACAACCCAACTGGAACTATGTGATGACGTGTGTCGCCAGTTGGGGGCTGGGGTCTAGAGTGAAAGGGACCTGCATGGATAACCCAAGTGAGACCATGAGCCCAATGTATATTTTGAGGTCCAGCATGTGGAGAGAGGTTTGTTATCCATGTTGAGATAGATTCCATATCTGCACATGTTCTAACATGATACAATAGGTACGATGCGACACCCCATTGATATTTCGACATAATGCTAGTGATGATGTCGTGTTACTAATGGTAGTGAGTTGAGCTCAAGGACATGATGCCATGTGCTTAGACATGTGAAGGTGCACTATGAGATTGTGTTATGGCCTACTTGTGTGATGAGCATAATGGGGCCTCACACACTTGTAGAGGGATACTCATGTTTGCTTTCGACAATGTTTGGGTCAGTTAGCATATGGGTAGCTCCTAGCCATGTATACCTCTAACTACGGTGAGTACCTGTGTGTGCCTATTACATGAGTTGCCACTATGCGGGGTGTGTTCTATGCGTGTTGACTTCTACGGAGCCACAAAAACACTACCATGTGGTATATTGCCAGTATGTGCCTTCTTCGGCTGGCATATGACCATGTTGCATTGAGACATGATGCAAGATGTGGCGTGCACATTCCATGCAGACCAAGGAGTGTGTGGGCCACTTGGCTAGTCCATGTCGTGTGATGACGTGATGTAGGGTGTAGCCGAGGAGTACACTCTGAGCCATGTGGATGGCATACTCACTCCACACCACATGAGGGCTACTGCTATAGCCTAACATTGTTCCCTCCTTCCTCGTTTGGTGGCTAGTATCTAGTCACTGTTAGTGTAGGTTTTTATTTCTTAGTTGGGTTATTTATTTTTCCTATATTCCTAGGTTTTTCCTACACTTCTATTAATCTCGCTTAGGTTAATAAAGCATGTCTTATTAGGTGAGTGGTTGCAAGGTGTCACCTTCCTACATGTGAGCATTCATTAGCTATCTTGAGAAGATACTTTGTTATCTTTAGTCCAATAGATGGTTGCTCCTCATTGGTCGGTGTTGCCACCTCCTCCCTCTTCCTAGTCTATTTAAGCATGCTACCTAGCTTGTATTTTGTATCTCTTGCTTTTGTATCCTCTTAATGTTATTTTGCTTCTAGCATTTGCATTACTCTCTTGGAGACTAACTCTATGTTGCTATTTTGATTTCGCATCATTTGCATTCATAATTTAGATATCTATTCTTTGCACTAGTTTTCTGGGTTATTAATCTTTTCAAATTCTAACATGGTATCAGAGCTGTTTTATGTGCAAGAGTAGATTTTAGTTTCCATATTTGAGAGAATCAGGGGGGGCTAATTAAGCTTATTACAATTTTTTGAAAAACTCAGCATGCTCTTCTCTTGCATCTTCGGATGATCTTGAGAATCAGAAAAGTTTGACAGAAACTTTTGTAATCTCAGGGGTTGCACATGTGTTTTATAAAAACTTGGTGATTACAGCATTTCTGTTATACTGGCAGCATTTCTGGCTATTCCAATGCATTCAGGAGGCTTGAGAAAGTCAGATTTAGCTTTTATTTCACCGAAATCAGAGATCGTCATACACAGTTGCAGAACCAGGGTTTCAAGCTCAAATCTGACAACCAACTTGCATATTTGGTGTTTTCAATCAAAATTGTAGGTTCCAGCATGCCATTTCTTGTCTTAGGTAGCTGATTCAGCCTTTGCATGTCATTTTTTGGTTGCTGGTGTTATTTTTTGTAGCTAAAGGCATTCTGTTTACACTGGATCAACATCTTATGTACATCAGAAAGAAAAATGCCTTCTAGGCTTTATTCGCAGCATAGAAAAACCATCTGGGTATCTTTCCTTTTTTGTATGCAGTCTGTATATTTTGTAGAAACACGCTTAGAAAGCTACATTAGGACCCCTCTCCGTTGTCAGTTGCAGTTTTGAAGGTAGTTTTCAAATGCTCCATTCTTGCTCATATGGACTCCTTTTCCCATGAAATTTATTTTGATTTTGGCTATTTTTTCGTGCTCTATGCACTAGTGCAGACATTTTTTGATTTTGATGCTGAGATTTTTCAAAAATTGCAGATTCTCAATCGTGACACTATACAGTTCTCATTTTGGGAACTTCGGAGGATCATAACTTTCACATACGAACTCGTATTGAGGTGATTCTTGTTTTGAAAGTGCGTGATTTTTCAAGTAGATCACAGTGGTACTATTTATTTATCTAGATATTATGCCAAAGTTGTATTTTCAGCATATGTTCTTCATGAGGGTTTTGTAATGCATTGAAATCAAGACCACTTAGTATTTCTTTCTAGTGGTAGTTGTAAATACACTAATATAAAGTGCCAAATCATATTTTTTTGGGGGGGGGGTTGTCTTGGTTGGGTTCTCTTCTTTTCGGCACTTCTTTTCTACATTTCTTCATCATGGATCAAACAAATCTACCCATCCTAACTCCATACAATTACTTTGAGTGGAAATCACGCATGACAATTCACTTAAGGAAAGATGGACTAAATAGGATAACTATGGGACATGAAACTAAACCTGCTAAAGATGAAGATAACCCTAAGTGGTTTAACAAATGTGATGAAGCATATGGAACATTGTGTCTATCTGTTACTCCTAATTTGCTCTTTCACATTGAGTCTTTGAATACACCAAATGAAATCTGGACAAAGCTAGAAAAACTATTTGGCACACAAGATTCAATGAGGGGTCATATGTTGGAAAATGAACTAATTAGTTTAAGTCCAAGCAATTCCAACATAATCTAGAATTTCTTCACTAAATTGAAATCACTAAGGCTATAGTTAAAACAATGTGGAATTGAAAAGAAAGATGAATAACTAATTCTTAGTATTCTCTCTAAGGTAAGTTCAGAATATTCTGTGTTTGTTTCTACCTTCTATGCTACTAAGGGTGAACTTGGTACTCAATTCACCATGCCATCTTTAGATGATTTTGCTGTCAGTCTCACTTGAGAACAGAACAAGCTAATCTAGATGGGCACTCTTAAGTCCTCTAAGTCACATGCCTTGGATGCCCACCAAGGCACAAAAAAATAGAAAGGACAAAGTAGTAACAACAATAGTAAGGATAAGAAATAGAAGAATAGCAAGGAGAAGAATGATGAGATACTGGTAGCTTCAGAAGCAACTAATGAGACTTAATCTTCCAAGGGTGACAAGCCTAAGAAAGAGAGGGTCCAATGTGTCTATTGTAAAAGACCCGATCATGATGAACATAAATGTCTGAAGAAATAAATTGATCACTTGACACACATTCTTAGAAGAATAATATCAATGTTCCTGAGTCTATCAAACAGAGTTCTAATGAGGGGTCTAATAAGGCAAAAGAAAATAGCAAGGGGAAAGGAAAGGGCAAGGCCCTTGTTGTAGTTGCTTCTTCACCATCCACTTGGGTTCTTAATTTGGGTGCTTCGCACCACATGGCTTCATCTAAGGAAGAACTTGAATCTTTGGAGCCGTGTACTATGCCTTCTATTTTTATGGGTGATGACACTCCTATTGAGGTGTGTGGGAGAGGGTCAGTTGATGTGGCGGATGGCACATTCCATGATGTTCTTTGTGTGCCCTCATTATCAACTAATCTCCTATCGGTATACTAGATCACTCACATAGGTTCAGGCAACTGGGTTGAGTTCACTCCCGATTCAGTAGAGATTCGTGAGTTACATAGTGGTTCCACAGTTGCAGTTGGGAGAATAGATCATTAGTCATGGCTCTATCTATTTTCTCACTTTGTTCCCGATCCTCCTTCAACTATTTTTCTCACTCATTCTGATGATGTGAGTAGATTATGGTATGAGCGGTTTGGCCATCTTAACTTCCGCTACTTGCAACAGCTCAACCAGTAGAGCATGGTCATAGGGTTGCCTTTAGTTCAGTTTTCAGGTGGTGTTTGCCAAGGTTGCATTCTTGGTAAGCATCCTAAGGAAAATTTTGACAAAGGGAAGGCATGGAGAGCTTCACAGATACTAGAGTTAGTTCACAGTGATTTGGCTGGTCCATTTCAGCATCCTTCTTTCAGCAGGGCCCGATATGTCATATTCATTGATGACTTTTCTCGATATACTTGGGTGTACTTTCTCAAGCAGAAGTCAGAGGCATTTGATCATTTTGAAGACTTCAAAACTTTTGTAGAGAAGCAATCCAGGAAAGCCATCAAAGTTTTATGCACTGACAATGGTGGTGAGTATGTCAACCATCAGTTTAAGAGGTTTTGCACTTTAGAGGGGATTGATTTGCAGCATTCAGTTCCATACAATCCTTAGTAGAATGGTGTTGTAGAATGGAAGAATAGGTCCTTGAAGGAAATGGTGAATTGTATGATTCACTATAGATCTCTTGCACCACAGTATTGGGCAGAGGCCATTAACTGTGCTTGTTATATCCAGAACCGTGTTCCTCACCAAGCCTTGAAGGGAGTCACTCCTTTTGAAGCTTGGAGCAGTCAGAAACCATTAGTTAAGCACTTTCAAGTTTTTGGTTATCCTGCATGGGCCCACATTCTTGTAGAGAAACGCAAGGCCTTGGATCCATAGAGTAGACCTTGCATATTTGTAGGTTATCCTGAAGGTGTGAATGGTTATCGGTTGCTCCACCCTACTACACATGAGTTGTTCATTGAGAGGAGTGTTCAGTTTGAGGAGGGCTCTTCGAGCTCACTTTCTATCACTTCTCCAACTCCTTCTACTTTGACATTAGAGTCACTTGGGTGACATGATAGATCTTCTAATGAGTCAGATTCACCTAAGTAGTCTTCTACCTCCACTTTCGATGCAGAGAGCGATTCAGAGGACTTACCTCCTTCCTCTCCTAGTCATCATTCAAAGGTTGATGATTCTCCTCTAGATTCTCCATCTTCTGGTCCACTTTGGGCTAGACGGACCTTGCAGTCTGCAAGTGATTGGGTTGGGGATCCATCAGACACTAGGCGGACTTGTTCATAGTTTTAGGGTGCTCCACATGTCTTCATTGCTACTGCCTCAGATCCATAGTCTTTTCATGAGGCTTCTGGTATTCCTAAGTGGAATACAGCTATGTAGGAGGAGTATAGTTCCTTGATGAGGAACCACACTTGGGATCTTGTCCCTCTTCCTAAGGGAAGAAAACTTGTTCGATGTAAGTGGTTCTATCAGACAAAATTTTTAGCAAATGGGTCAGTTGACAAGCATAAGGCTCACTTGGTCGCCAAAGGATTCTCCTAGGTTCCTGGGATTGAATAATTTGAGACTTTTGCACCAGTTGCCTGAATGAATTTCATCCGACTTATTCTTGCCATTGCTGCAGCTAATCATTGGGAAGTACACCAGATGGATGTGAAGAGTGCTTTTCTTCATGGTGACCTTCAGGAGGAGATCTACATGGAGTAGCCACAGGGGTTCATTCAGGATTCTTCACTTGTGTGCCATCTTCGAAAGTCTCTCTATGGCCTCAAATAGGCTCCTCAGGCTTGGTATGCCAAGATGGACTCCTTCCTTCTATCAGTTGGGTTCACTCGGTGTCATTCTGATCCCAGTGTCTATATTCTGCAGCAAAATGATTCACTCCTATTCTTGGTTCTGTATGTTAATGACTTACTGATCACAAGGAGTTCTTCATCCACCATTGGGGCTATCAAAACTACCCTTCATGACAGGTTTTTGATGACTAACTTGGGCTTGTTGCATTACTTTCTCGGGATTGAGATCTTTCAGTCTTCTTCTGGGATCACCATCACACAGTCCAAGTATGCTCTAGATTTTCTCTTGAGGTTTCATATGGCTGACTGTAAGCCTGCTCTGACTCCCTTTCTTTCTAGAGTCAAACTTGAGGCTCAGTGTTCTTCTCCACTTGTTGATGGCACTTTGTACCGACAACTTGTTGGGAGTCTCATTTATTTGACTCATACAAGACCTGACATTTCATATGCTATAGGCATGGTCTCTCGATTCATACAGGAGCCTCATGAGCTACACTGGAAAGTAGCCAAGCGGATTCATCACTACATTCAGGGTTCTCACAGTTTTGGGATTCACTATGCAGCAAGTATTGAGCTTGACTTGGTGGGCTACACAGCTTCAGATTGGGTGGACAATTCTCAAGATCACAAGTCTACTTCAGGTTACAGCTGCTCACTTGGTTCAAGTCATGTTTGTTGGTCGAGCAAGAACAGTCTGCTATTGCTCTATCTTCTACTGAGGCTGAGTATTGGGGGGCTGTGAATGATGCCACTGAGGCCATTTGGCTTCAAAATCTTCTCACTGAGTTTGGTATCCAGATGAGATGGCCATCAGTCATATTTTGTGACAACCAGAGTGCCATTCAAATCTCACAGAATCTGGTCCATCATCAGTGGACCAAACACATAGAGGTCCACATGCACTACATCTGGGAGCTCATCCATGGCCACGTCATCGATCTTTGCTACTATCCGACTTCTGAGCAGGTTGCTAATATCTTCACCAAACCCTTCACTGAGATTAAGTTCCTTCATTTGCAAGCTTTGCTGGGCGTGTGGGATGCTTCATCTTCTGGGGGGCTTCTTCCTCTCACTCGGAGTCCTAACTCTCTCTACTTTTGGGGGGTTCTCTTTTCTCTCTCTTTGGGGGGGGATTTTATGTACATGGGTACCTCATCAGGCTTGATTTGCTGGGACCCATTTCTACATCCACCTAAGCTTTGCTTATGGGGGGGTGTTAGTGTAGGTTTTTATTTCATAGTTGGGTTATTTATCTTTCCTATATTCCTAGGTTTTTCCTACACTTCTATTAATCTTGTTTAGGTTAATAAATCATGTCTTATTAGGTGAGTGGTTGCAAGGTGTCACCTTCCTACATGTGAGCATCCATTAGCTATCTTAGGAAGATACTTTGCTATCTTTAGTCTGATAGATGGTTTCTCCTCATTGGTCGGTGTTGCCACCTCCTCCCTCTTCCTAGTCTATATAAGCATGCTACCTGGCTTGTATTTTGTATCTCTTACTTTTGCATTACTCTCTTGGAGACTAACTCTATGTTGCTATTGTGATTTCGTATCATTTGCATTCATAGTTTAGATATCTATTCTTTGCACTAGTTTTCTGGGTTATTAATCTTTTCAAATTCTAACAGTAACACAGTGTTGTATAGTGCAATTTCAAAGATTGTGGATTTTCTCCATGATTATTGATGATTTTCTGTGAAGGCCGACACTTTGTTTCTATTTGATTATGATGGTTTAGCCACACTTTGTGATTCTATTCGCAGTAATCCATGTGGTTACATTTGATTTGGTGTTGAAATTGTGTGCATTTCTTGTCTTATTGTTGAAATTTAATTTTTAATAAATTTATCTTTATGACTTTGGTGGCTAAACTAGTTTATCCTTATTATTTTTTATGTTGGCCATGTGTCACATTGTGATTCCTCTCCAAAGAAGTATGAGGCGGACTTGGTGAGTGTATGTGAGGAAGCAGATGCAGGGAACTTTGAGGATGGGGGTATGTGAGGCTGTTATACAGCTAGGACCCACTACCCACCTATGTTTGATGAATATCTCTTGGAGGTTAACCACCTTATACAACAAGAGAGAGGTCATTATGGTCTTGTTTGGATGGTCTCACCCTGTGAGTGTGGCCTAACACCAACAAGTCATGCTGAGTGTGAGGTATGGATCATGTGAGATGGATTTTGGCTCTTGGCTCATGAATTATGTATTATGGAGTAATATGCTACTTTCTAGTATCTAGATGGACCCTTGTGTAGCCTTGTAATTTGATTCCCGGTGATGTGAATTTGTGTATGTGAAGAATGTATGATAAATCATGAATGTAGTACTTATGAAATGATAGATTGTGTTTGGATTTAGTGTGGTGCAATAATTATAGTAAAATGTATGGCTTTCAAATGTTGGGTACTGAATGGAAAAATGTGTGTTTTATGTGTATACATATGTTGACATTTTGTAGCTATCTAACCTACTAATTGTTTAACAATGCTCGGAAGAGTGATGTAGCCAACAACAAACACTGAATAGAATTGTACCATTAATCATGCGAGAACCAAAGATTTGGAAGCTGGAACATAAAAAAACTTCTATTCATCAACTCTGCTACTACAATGAGAGAAAACTCTCTTATATCCAAGAAAACAAAAAAATTAAAAAATTACCTTTTTTGGTAGATTTTGACAATTGTCAGATTTTGCCATTTTAGGTAATTTTACAATCAAATCTCGAGAATCCAATTTTTTCCCAAAAGATTCCTAAAACTAAGGTAAGATGAAAAGCCAACTAATATTCTAAATTTGAAACATGAGTTTTGAGTTATTACAAAAGCAACTTTTTAAAAATCTAGAAAAAAAACACTAATGTGTCATTTTGAGGGCCAAGTTGAAAGTTTCAAGCCCCAAAAAAGTGCTAAGATGGGATCCAACTAACTAGGGTGGGTTGAGAAATCACTGGCCACCTCATAATGTATCCACCTGTAAAATCTCGTAGAAAACTCACATCCGAGTCAAAAGTTATGACCTCCAAAATTCCCTGCATCATTCTCCTCTGGTTGAAAAGAATGCAGTTCCTGCAAGTGAGTGTCTTTGAACTACTGCCACTTCACTGGATCCAACCTCTATGCTTCCCACTCTATAATCCACATGCTATCTGTTGGTGGCAATCCTTCCCACTATACTAAATACTTGTTGTACTGCGCTTGTCGAGTGTAGATAGTGTTTTTATCAAGAACCTGTGCAATCTTTTCCTTCTTCTTATGGGGAATGTGGTGGTGCCATGCCACTTCTAGTTGACTATCTTCAGCATCACCCTCACCATGGAATGCATATAAATTAAAAACATTAAACATAGGAGAAATATCAAAGTCATCTGGTAAACTGACCTCATATGCATTATCATTGATCTTCTTTGTAATTCTGCAAGGACCAATTTTCATGTACTTCAACTTGTGGTATGTTCCATTAGGAAACCACTCTTTTCTCAAATATACCATCACTAAGTCACCTTCATTAAATGTCTAATGTCACCTACTAGCATCCATTGTATTCTTGTACCTCTCATTATTGTCCTACAACTTCTATCTCACTTCTTTCTGCAACTGTTGAAGGTGTTCTGCAAATGCTTCCCCATCATCACTGACCCTATCTTTCATTAGTAGTTGTACCAAATCTAGAACACTCTTAGGATTCTTTCCATACACAATCTAGAAAGGGGACTTTCCCATTGATCTATTAATAGAACTATTATAGGCAAGTTTGGCTTGGGGTAATGCCATGTCCCATTGTTTTGGCTTTTCTCCAACAATACACCTCAACAAATTTCCCAGACTCTGATTGACTACCTCTGTTTGCCCATCCATTTGAGGATCATAGGCACTACTAAACTGTAACTTGGTCCCCATCTTCTTCCATAAAGTCCTCTAGAAATGACTGAGGAATTTGGTATCCCTATCAGAGGTAATAGTCTTTGGAACACCATGTAGTCAAACAACTTCTGAAAAAAATAACTCTACTACCCTTGTTGCATCATTAGTTTTCTTATAGGCAATAAAATGAACCATCTTGGAGAACCTATCAACAACTACAAAAATAGAGTCATTACCTCGTTGAGTGTGTGGACGTCCCAACACAAAGTCCATGCTCAAATCTGTCCACGGTATAGTTGGTACTAGTAATGGCATATACAACCCTATATTTTGTGAATGTCCCTTAGCCACTTGGCAGATCTGACACCTTGTTACATACCTAGTTATATCCCTTTTCATCTTTAGCTAGTAATATTTATCTTCTATCAAGGCTATTGTCTTGTCCTTGCCAAAATGTCCAGGCAACCCACTACTATGAAACTCTGAGAATGTTTTCCCTCATAGAGCCAGCTGGTATGCATAGTTGTTTTCTTTTAAATAGATACCCATCTTGCATAAAATATTCACCCCTAAAGTGATCCAAGGTACTAGATATTGGTGCCTTCAATTGTTCCACAATCTCCCAAAAATCATCAGACTCATACAAATTTTTGATGGCATCAAAACCAATCACCTCAGTTTCCATTGTGGTCAAAAGTGCAACATGCCTACTTAACGCATCTGCAACTTGGTTTTGTTTTCCAAACTTATGCTTCAACACAAAATTGTAACCCTGCAAGAAAGAGACCCTCTTGGCATGCCTACTATTCAACTTTTTCTATGTGTTCAAGTATCTCAATGCAATATGATATGTAAACAATACAAACTCCTGGGGAACTAGATAATGTCTCCAATGCCTCAATGCTTGAACAATTGCATAAAATTCTAAATCATAAGTAGAATAATTCTTTCTCACTTCATTCATCTTTTCACTAAAGAAAGCTATAGGTTTTCCATCTTGGCTAAGCACAACACCTATTCCCACATGGGAGGCATCACATTCTACTTCAAATACCTTATCAAAATTTGGCAATGCAAGTAAAGGTGCTTCTATTACCTTTTTCTTAAAGTACTTAAAGCTCTCCTCAGCATCCGTGGTCCATACAAACTGCCTTCCTTTGGTACAATCTGTTATAGGAGCTATAATACTACTAAAATTATGAATGAACTTTCGATAGAAAGTGGCCAAGCCATGTGATGCTTCTTGGACTAGCCCATTCTAGAATTGCCCTAACCTTCTCTGGATCCATTCTGACACCATCTTTAGAAATGACAAAGCCTAAAAAAACCAAACTGTCCTGCATGAACCTACACTTCTTCAAATTGACATAGAGATTCTCCTTTCTTAACACACCAAAGATGATCCTCAAGTGTTGTAACTACTCTTTTTTGTTGTTACTAAATACCAAAATATCATCAAAATAAACTACCACAAACTTACCAATGTAAGGTCATAGTATAGTGTTCATCAATCTCATAAATGTACTAGGTGCATTTGATAACCCAAATGGCATAACCATCCACTCATATAATCTATCTCCAGTCTTAAAGGCTGTCTTCCACTCATCCCCTTCTTGGATCCAGATTTGGTGGTCGCCATTTCATAGGTTGATCTTGCTGAAATATTTTGCCCCTGCAAGGACATCCATCATGTCCTCCATGTGAGGTATAGGAAACTGATACTTGATGGTAATCTTATTAATTGCTCTGCTATCAGTGCATATCCTCCATGTTTGATCTTTTTTGGGGGTCAACAATGCTGGTACAGCACATGGGCTCATGCTCTCTCTCACCACACCTTTACTTATGAGTTTTGTTACTTGCTTATTCAACTTTGCATGTTGTGTTGGATTCATCCTATAAGCTGCTTGATTGGGTAAAGTTGCTCCTGGAATCAAATCAATATGATGCTAAATATCTCTCTTTGGTGATAGACCATTAGGTAATTTATCAGGCACAACATCAACAAATTCTTTCAATAGCTCTGCTACTTTTGGGAGAACTAAAATGTCTTCCTCTTCACCTTTTTACACTACTAATGCATAACAACACCCTATCACCTTCATTTCTTTAACAAGATCTCTTTCAGACAACATGGTGTCACATTTTCCTTCATCCTTGAGAGGCAACAAAATCACCTTAGAGCCATCTTTCCAAAAGGTGTATGTGTTTTTCTCTCCATCATGTATGACTTTTCTATCATACTGCCATGGCCTTCCCAATAACACATGATAGGCATCCATTGTGACAATGTCACACCATATCTCATCCTGATAGATCTTCCCTATGCTAAACTTTATTAGGCATCTTTTATCAACAGTGACTTCATTTCCATTTTTAAACCATGCAATGCGGTACAGATGAGGATGTTTTTCACAGTGTAAATTCAATTTGTATACCATTTCTTTAGAAACCATATTTTCACAACTACCTCCATCAACAATAACTTGACATACCTTGCCACCCAAAGTGCATCTAGTTTTGAAGATATTGGTTCGAAGCCATGAACCATCAAAGCTTTTGGCTTGTGTTTTCTCCTTCTCTGGAATCACCATTGCTCTTCTCATCATGAGACTTTCTCCCACATCTGGTGGAACCTCTAGTTTCGTCCCTTCCACTTCATGTTGCGTTTGAATTAGGTTCACCCTAGGTTGTCCTCCTTGATTTCTTTATTGCATGTTATAATTTGAGCATTCAAATGCCCTATGACCTTCTTCTCCACATCTAAAACAAGTGAAAGGCCTTCTCTATTTTTCTCATCCTCTACCGCTACCATAACCTCTACCTCTTTGAAATTCCCTTCCTCGTTCTTGATTCGAAGGATCTTGTCAAGTATCTACTTATTTTTCCAATCCATGGGATGACTCTCCCCTACCATAATTTGAACTTCCTTGAAATGGGGTTGATGCACCCCTTCTTCCTCCTCTATTTTTCTCATGGTATTGTCTGTTTTGTTTTTCTTCAACCTTTAGAGCCAATTAGTAAGATTCTTCCATACTATTGAGTGGATGCATGCTCAATTTATCTTGAATAGAGAATTTCAGGCCATTCACATATCTAGCAGCCATCTATTCATTAGTTTCTTGATGCTCTATATGTATAGACAGCGTATAAAACGCATTTGTATAATCTTGCACAAAAGAGAGGTTACATTTTAAATTTTGAAACCTATGAAAAAGGGTTTGCGCATAATCTATGGGCAAAACATTTTCTCTCAACTTCTTCTCCATTTTATTCCATGTCCTGATCTTATCCTTGCCTTTCCTTGTTTGTTCCTTTTGAAGATGATCCCACCAAATCATTGCATGACCCTTTAATTTGGTGCATGCAAATTTCACCTTCTTTTCCTCAATCATGGATTTCCATTCAAAAAAAATTCTCATATCATTCAACCAGTCTATCAACTCCTCTAGTTTAAGACTACCTGCATAATCTGAAACATCTACCTTGACCCCTTTATTTTTCCCTTCTAAGGCCCTAAGCATCCTCTCTTCAAAACTCATGCCTTCTATTTCTTCTTCTTCATGTTATGTATCTTGATCTGCACCTCCTCAACCTATCTCTTTATCAAATTCATCTCCTCCTCTAACCAGTCTTTGGTTTCCATCCATGTTATAAGTTCTATTACTTGCCTTTGTAGATTTTGCATTTCTCTGTGAAAGACCACCACTTCGTCTTACTCTCCCAGCCATCTTCCTGCTCTGATACCAGATGATGTAGCCAACAACAAACACTCAATAGAATTGTGCCATTAATCATGCAAGAGCCAAAGATTTGGAAGCTAGAACATAAAAAAAACTTCTATTCATCAAATCTGCTACTACAATGAGAGAAAACTCTCTTATATCCAAGAAAACAAAAAAAATCAAAAAAATTACCTTTTTTGGCAGATTTCGACAATTGTCAGATTTTGCCGTTTTAGGTAATTTTACAATCATATCTCGAGAATCCAGTTTTTTCCCAAAAAATTCCTAAAACTAAGGTAGAATGAAAAGCCAACTAATATTCTAAATTTGAAACATGAGTTTCGAGTTATTACAAAAGCAAATTTTTAAAAATCTAGAAAAAAATACTAATTTGCCATTTTGAGGGCCAAGATGAAAGTTTCAAGCTCTGAAAAAATGCCAAAATGGGGTCCAACTGACTAGGGTGGCTTGGGAAACCACTGGCCACCTCATAACACATCCACCTATAAAATCTCGTAGAAAACTCACATCCGAGTCAAAAGTTATGACCTTTAGAAGTCCCTACATCAAAGAGGAATTACAATGGTGGTATATTTGAATTGAATACTTTAAATGTTGATGACATGAGAATTTCTACTAGTTAGGATTAAAAGGTGCAATATTTTCTTTGTCCTAAAGAAACTGACTGGGTGTTAATGTTAACATGTAAGAATTCTAAGTGATTTTTGTACTATGGAATCATTTTGAAATGTAGGTTTTGATTGTGTTACTGTTGTGACATTGAAAACTAGAAGGGTAGATTATGTTTGAAATAGAGTATATAAGTTTATACTTTAGTGGGATAAATTCTTTCCATGGGTAAACTAGTGTATATCACTTTTATAAGATGGATCAGCTTTGATGTTGGTACTAATGTGTTATGTTTCCACCCTAGTTTGCGACTTCCAGGAGTAAGTCGAGTTTTAGGGGGGGAGGATGTAGTGCCCCTCCGTATTCACCTTGGTTGTACAGAGATTTTGGAGACAGGGATTTGAAAGATTGAGGTTAAGATGGGCACCACTCTAGTAGAAACCATTATATACCGAGGAATAGCGAATCTAAGGCCAAAAGGACACGAGAAATGATTCCAGTATTTTGGACTGAGAACCTTGGCTCAACAAGAAGATGGATTTTTGCACACCACCGGTGGAACACCAAGTTATGTAACACCTGAGGTACTACATTCTTTTATTTTATTTTCTATTTTGGAAGATTATCCTGGAACTCCAAATTCTAGAATTATGCTACTAATATAGGCACACAGAAAAAACACATTTATGCAATTACCTTACGGTTAATTAACATCTTTAGGATAAATTCATGGTGTTCCTAGAATGACCTTTATTTTCTAGAAGTCCTACCTTTCTCTCTTAATTAGCCCTATTGAATGTTTACTCTTATGTGCATGTTACGTATTTATTGTCATGAACCATTGGTATTCACTGGAATGTTTTTAAAATCTTGAACGAGTTTATCTTATTTCTAAACCATTTCCTAGTCTCCAGGGCATGATTGATAATAACTCATCTTCTTAAATGGAACTTCTTGTTTTTATTTACTCATTAAGCACAAATGGCACTACCAGCTCTGTTCCTCAACCATTCGGTCTATTTTGAGGCAACCGACGCTAACTCCTACCATATGATATCAATAAATCAGTAAATATATTCCTAGCATTTCAAATATTAAAGGGGGAGATGAGAATTCTTAGTGGGGGGAGGGGGAACGTACAATTTCTTCTGCATGAAGGAGATTGGTATTGCAATGATGAAAATTGGTTTCAACCACATCATATTAGGTTATTCTTTTGCCAGTATTTGCTTGAAGTTGTAGAAGTAGGATGCCATTATTGTGTAGAGGGGATGCTATCAAAGGTTGATGAAGCTTGCTTTACGCATTCCTATGGCATTTGCTTGATAGTTTCTTAAGCCGGTTCTACCAATCCATTTTGTTCTTATCTTGCGTTCATTGCAATTTATTTTATGGCATCTCACTGAGGCATTCTATCAAACAGTTTCCATACCATGACTAAGACTACTCATCTTCATTATATGTATATCATGCACATGCAACCAAGAGACTCCTCTTCCGATAGACTTAACGCCGGCTGTTGTCAATAGTTTCCAGTTTCTAAAGCCTGCTCAGCAATCCATTTTATATGAACCTGCAATCATTTCATTCCATGAGATAACATTTCTTTGAGGCATTCTTTAAAATAGATCACATGCCCTGTCTGTGTTCCTACGTTTGTGCAATTTGTGCTATTCCTGATATCATTGCATTTCATGAGATGACTAGTTTGGGGTGATCCATCAAACAATCAACGTGTTGTCTGTGCTTACACATTTTGCATACATTTCTTGAAAATCTGTTTTAAGAATCTGCCTATGCTAGAAGCCCACACCTTCTTCCAAAGCTCCCGTTTTGGTGCATCCTAGAGGTCGCTGGCATAGACCAAGGAATTTGGTTGTATTTCTGCTGAATTGATAGTAAGTTTCTAAAGTCGTTAAATGATTCCCTTTATTATCAATCTTACATATAAAACATTACATGATATCAAATTTCTTGTAAGACACCCTTGTCACCATTTAATATGGCCTTTCTTGCTGATTTCTATTGCATGTAAAGAGTCATCTTAAATGATTTAGTGCATATCCTGCAATCGCCTCAGTCTTATTTCTTCCCCACTATAGTGAAGGTTGGAATTTTGGTTTGCTTTGTATGCATGCCTCACTGTGGGCTAACTTATACTTTAAAATCTTGCTTACTCAAAGATCATTCCTACCAAACCGCTAGTGTCTTTTGACAGTGCCTTCATACCGATGCCGCTGGAAGTATTAAAGGTGTATTCAAAGATTCTTTTGTTATGCTCGCTAGAGCTAATATGTTGGCAAGGGCCGCATCTTTGGCACTGCTTCCTGCTCTATGCTGTTCCACGCAGATTTTTGTGTAATCATCTGATTCCTGAATCATATTTGGATATCTTCCCTTGTATCAATTTAGAATCTAATGATTTTCTTTCTCTGTATTCGAGGAGGGCAAACTATAAGATTGGGGGTTTTGAATGATCTCAGTTGGCCTCTAAGATTAAAATTTGTTCTGCAGTTGGATAACAGGTGGTTTGATCATATACATTCTACTGAATGGTGATTGATATATGTGAATAATTGTAGATATATATTCATGACTTGGGTGTATGGTAACTATATCCATGCATTCGTTTTCTCTCATGGGCATTGATCCATAATTAAAACTTCTTCTGCCTTAGAATGGCGTTGAATTGTCTATATCATTTTATTGAACATTTCCAACTAAACTCAGTGGTTAAATTGCAAGCCTGCGAGAAGTTGAGTTTTTTTTTTTTTTCTTTTCTTTTTTTCCTAGCGAGTATTATTGTATGCCTTACGCATCCACAAAACTTAGCTTCTTTTGATTTCCTTTTTAGATATACTCTTCCATAATTTTACTAATTTTTTTCTTCCCTCTTAGTCGACATTGTTTATCCGTATTCTACTCATCTTTAAGAAAAGAGCTTATAATACATTGTGTTATTTTCCATATAAGAACTCTATATGTGATATGAAGTGGATAAAAAAATTGTGTTGATTCTTGTCCTTATATCCTCAAGGCGTTGAACCAAGTCTTATGGAGGTTTCTTATAATGGGTCTACATTCTTTTCCAGATCGTCTGATGTTTACTGCATGATGATGTTTACTGCATGAAGGTGTCGATTTCGTTATTGTTTCTAAATTTAATCTGTTCTTTCTTTGGTGTCAATTACATTTAAATGTTGTAGTGGTGTATAGTCATAACTTCTGGAGTTTCTCCTTGAATTCTTCTAAACTTATCTTAGGCTTCTTTAGCTTAATAGTTCACTTGCCATATTTATGTTTCTAAATTCCGTATGATGTCAGAGATTTTAAGACTTTAGTTAATGCTTGATTCAAATCTTCGATACTAAGGGTCTTTTTCTCTCTATATCTCTTATGTGAAATAATCTATAGCTTTAAATCAAATAGTATTGTCTATTATCCATTATCACTTAAAATCTTAAACTTAGAACCGTTATACCTGTTTAGAATTCTTAATATGAGAGCACGGTTATGCAATGAAGTAGTTTGAAATAATTGATGATACAAGGTGATCGTTATTCTTGTATCATGTGCATGCATGCTATTATGTCTCCTTTTTGTTGACTTCTCCAGGATATCATAAGTATCCGTATGGTTTTAGGTGAATTAAATTGTGAGAGTGTATTACGGTGATTCAAACGAAGTTGATAATTAAGATTAGAATAAAGATTAGCAGTCACTTCATAATATTCTATCCATTTTTTTTAAGGATTGACGGCTTGTATTCCACTATAGATTGGTAAGCAAGTATTAAATTGCATTTAGTTAATACCTGGATATCAATCTATATTTAATGATTATTATTAGTTTCCATATTGTATCATGGATTCATGATGTATGAATATTGTAACGCCGGATGATTATTAGATAAATATTCTTATTCAATGACACAATAGTCATTATGATCCTTTAGTTATATATAATGACACATTAGTGGATTTATATTTGTTTATGAACTATAATTGAATAAAATTATTCCAGAATCAATATTTCTGCTATTCGTATATGTATTAGTTCTTTTGGATGCCACAGAGCATTAGGTAATAATAGAAGAAATCGTAGTAGGTTACAGACTTTATAGATCATTGCATGTTTTTCTCACAGAATCGTAGCTTCTATACTTATGTTGCTTTTGAAGAATGATGTACCCAGTTTACAAATAAAATCTTATTTGTTTATTACCCTAGGACAGAATAATAATTTTTGGATAAATTTTTAAGTTCTTGAGGGATAATTATTAATTGCATGAGAATTAATGTGAAGTTTCTATTATACGCTTATAGTGTGATGGATTCAATTAGAAGGGTAATTCTTTAATGAATGAATTGAATCTTTGTTTACGTTAACTTAGTCAAGGTAAATAAGTGTAACTTGTTTATGGAAAAGTAGTTTGAGTTATTAAAAAGAATAATATTAGATAATGATTCATTAACTGGTTAGATTATATGGTTATGGTTATGACTTGGAAATTAAGGAAAATCTAGTAAAATATTTAGTGTTCTAATTCAAATGAAATGTAAGATAGAATGAATATAGAGAATATATTCTTGATTAAATAATTGATCTTCTTGCTATTATTACTAGTTGTATAATTTTTATTTATATTAGAGATATTAATCTTATGATGAATAATGATGTTCTAAAGATGTGATAGATTGTTTAGAAAATGTATGAATGTAATCTTGGAGTAGATAAGTAATTTTGATTAGAAGATAAATTCTTATGTAGAAGTGTAATTTCTTTTACAAGATTGATTTATTTTGTAAGTAAGTAATGAGAAGGTCTTAGCTTAGACTAATAACTTGGTCTTATCTTATGATGAGTTACTATAATGGTACTTGTTGACGTTATAATGTCTAACATCTTGCATCAGTATGTTGTGATAGTTTATTACTATTTTGTCGTAAAAAGTTCAAATATTGAACTACGGTGTCTCTGCACTATGTGTACGTAGGCAAGGCCATCATGGATGAGCCCTCGAGACATTAGGTCAGCCCCTAGGGCCTTAGGCTTGTTATTTTAAGCAATCGATATTTGTTTAACTATACAGGACTAATGTCTTGCTAGATGTGTAGCTTGAGATTTATAATCCATGCAGGACTCTGGAGCTAAGGAGGTACCTTTCCATTTGGCGAACATATGACTTTCTAGTAGTATTGGTAAAGATGTATAAATGCATATAAACTTATTGAAACATTTGTAATTCATTTTGATGAATGTTGATATACTTCGATTATTGGCTTGAGATGAATTTTGTAAATTGATATCTTATCATCCTGTTGAGTTTATTACTATCATTTTCTTGGGTGGGCATTACAAATTGTGCATGTGTGTATTCATTTGGTGCAATTAGATTTAGTACAAGCCATGGCTGTTAGTTAGATCATGTTAGTAATTAGAAATGTAGTTATGTAGTTAAACATAATTTGAATGAGTTATGTATGCTATTGAATGTTGCTAATTACAATAATGCAGTCATGATATCCCTAGAGATGTTAGTTAACTTGTTGTATTAGACTATGTTATACTTTGTTATCATTAATTCTATATTTTTTTTTTTAAATTACATTTTATTACTTTAGTTGACTTATCTCTAGGGTTGCATGGAAAGCATTACAAACTAAGCCACATCCCAGTTACCTGGGATATTTCCCCCATACCCATTATTTCACATGTGCATGCCCCAAGAAGAGGGCAGGGCCTATTTGTACATACATCAACTCATTATAACTATATACATGAACCTCTACTCTAGGAACTTTAACACATTATGCTTAAGAAATGTCTTGACTTTTAACTAAACATGGTGCGCAAGCTTTTACTGTCATATCATGCAAGCAGTCTCGTTTTCCCACAAAGTTTATTTACATTGCCAGCCCATATATCATGTATAAACAACATAGTGTGTTGGTTTCTATAAAGTCAATTCTGTTGTCACAAGCTAAGCCTCAATGACAAAAATGTTGTGTTACTAGCTAGACAAACTATAACAACCCCATTTACAAATTCCCATGTGGCAGGCATCCAATGCGCACCAATAACTAACATGGATGAGGATAGATACAATATCCAGTAGGCCATGACAAATTTGTAGAAAAACTAAGATCTGATATGTGTAAACACCATGACATATGCAAACAAAGTCATTTTTTATGTTAGAAGCTATGCCACAATAATGAGAGTGATGAGATTTGGTGAACCAGAAATATTTTAACAACAGCTATGGCAAATTTTTAGAAACCTTTCATTCAATATGGATGGAATACACCATATATCAATATGTATGCAAGAGAACCATAGTTCATACAAAATAAAAAATTTAAAACATTCCAGTCAGAAGCTCTCAAAATATGAGAACAAGGTTAGGGGTATGAGTGAGAAGAGAGGTATTCTCTTTGTAAATAGAAATGTGGTTTCTTCATTATTTTTCTGAGATCTTTTTTATTTTTTACTTTTTCAAATTTTCATAGGATACAGCTCAAATATTCAGACCAGATTATCAGATAAATCTCCTAAGCATACTTGGATTGTATCAAAATCAAAATATGTCTGTGTCAGAGGTTGATTGTATTCTAAAAGCATTTGTATGGGAATCATGGAGGTAGGGCATATACAGTAGCAAACAACACATACAAACCAACAGGCAAAGACCATGGCAAAGTCTAGGAACAAAATATCAATTTATCATTAAAACTGATAGGCAGAGCTATAATCTCTATGATGAAATTGATAACATTTTAAATTGAATGTCTATTAGCAGTGTCATAAAGATTGTCAAAAATTTAAAAACCTATTGAAACTATGGTATGAAGCAAGTTGAAAACTTTGTTCCCAAGCTAATTACAAGCTCTATTATGAGAACATCTTTTGAGGAACCTACACACATGTAAGACTAAAGCAACAATTGCAAGAAAGACTGATGTAAATATACATTTGTAATTCAAAAATGTAGGTGGATATCTTTTCTAGAATGAAACAGACAGCTAGCCACTAAGCCACCTCAGTCTTTTGATAGTATCAAACTTCTAAAGTTATTAGATTTTTCATATGGGGTTACCACAAAAGTAACTTTTTGGACTTGTTTACTAACAAAAAGGAAATCTTCCAAATCCAGAGATTATTCTCCTGATGCTAAATCTTCCTTGAAATAAAACTTCTCTCTCTTATTGATAACATACAAAGGTTAGATGAGATATTAAGAACCACTTACCTATTGGTATCATAAGTTGTATAAAATTGACATCCAACCGACCAATCTCTACCAAGTTATTCAACAATAAGAAGTACCAAGCCATTTACCTGAAAAAGTAACAGAAACCAAAAGAAAGAATACCTTTGCGACAATGAAACTGATCATTCAAGTTTCATCATATCTCATTAACACTTTTTAATCACATGCATCTCCAGGAATTACCTTCTAAATTTATCATAAGAACACATAAGTTTATTACAAAATTTAACAATAGAATTAAAATAGCAATCTTGAGAAATTCACATACAAACATGCTAAACCTGAGAACCTGAAGGTATCCATTCTAGAGGTCAATCTATTTCTCCTAAAAACCCTAATGATGATCATTGCTACTCAATTTATTTGTGTGCCCTTCTATTTTTTTTAATCAGCTAGGATTAAATAGTCTCAATCAATCATGAAATAATTAAAACAAGGACAAAGACTCAAATTGGACAACAATATTCTCATTATTAATTATTCCAATACCTAAACCTTGTCATCTTGTAACATACTCTGGAGGGGACTTCCTTCTATAAGTATATTGTTGTGGCTACAGTATATATTCTAATGCCCTAATCAAAAGTGTAAAAATGTGTACAAGAAAAATGATTTTAAATCTAACATGATTCGAACCTCAAGTAGGTTGTTCTTGCTCCATGGGAAAAGACAACTCTATATGTGGGCAAGAACCACTACATATACTCATATCATATTTTTTTTAATAGAACTAATTATTTGTTATCCTTCTGTAACCAATTTTGACCTAGTCATTGTTGCTTGATATAATTCACAAAACAATCCCAATAGTCTATCATGTTGTCAAACATAATCAAGTAAACCGCTTTCCATCTCTACTCATAGTCTATGCCAATAAATTTATCTTTTCTCAATGTCTAATATAATCCCAATACACTTCTTGAGGAAGAGGGAGGTCTGAAACAGGGGTTGTAGATGAAGCTGCACAAAATACAGAAAATTAACAATGATTAAAGTCTGATCCAGAGTGTGATTCAAAATTTTGATAAAAAAAATCTAATACAATTATATCCCAAGTGAGATGAGAATGAGGAGGGTCGAATCCCACCGGTGCCCATATCAGAGTGAATTAAGCTAAATACATGTTTCTACCAAAGAGATTGTACCAAGAGTAGCAGCAGTAGAAGTGGTAGGACCGGTTGCATTTAACAGAGAAAAACCCTTGTTAAAACCCAAAACAAAGCCAACTAATTTAAAATAGAGTAGAGGCTAAAACAAATTTTATCACCCATGAAACATAAAATACAGAGAACTAAATTCCTTATTGGATTCACTAAACAAGGATTAGTATATATTTTTGGATGAGGTACAGACTGCAATTGGAGAGGTGGAGAGGCCTCTTCATTTTCCTCCATTAGGAGCCGCTCATACCTAGCGATGGCAAACAAGATCATTTATGATAAAAACATAACTGTCCAATATGAAGATGGCCATGGAAATATGAAGATGGTGATGGAAACAGGTATATGTGTCCCCAAATTATGGGGATTAACAAACTATATGAAGCAAAAAATTAAATTAAAAAAACTGATGATTTTCCCTCTCATAATTATCGCCATCCATTTCAGCATGACTTAACTAGTGGGAGACAATATTTGTGTTCATAATTTGTTTACTTGCCCCATCCTTCCCTCAAACCAAAATTCTCTCCACATTTATAGCTTTTTGTTGCACTCTCCGATAGTCTGCAGAGAAGAGATCATTTTTTTAGCCAATGACAATACAGATAAATCATTTTTCAATGATTTTTTATTAAAATTTTATCATTTTGACATAGGAAAAGTACAAATTTAAATCAAATTTGCTCCACAAGAAAAATAATCTTGTCTTTTGATAGGTTTACAATCAATAGATTAATAACTAGATAAGTGCAAACTCATTGCAATAGTACTGGCCGAAGGCAGGTACAAATAAAGAAGCATAAAAAAATCAAAATCAAAATAACTATTGATAAAATTTTAAATAATCTCTCAAAATTATTTTGGCTTGATGTTAATTTGTATGCTTTAGCATGGTGTTAATGGTGTATGCTAGAATATTAAAAAAATTAAATTAAATATTTTTTCATAATTTTTTTACATTTTAAAATTTACAAATCCTTGATTATATGAATTTAGTTTTCTTTTTAAAAATATTTTATGCAAGCCCACAAAATGTCTATTTTATTTTCTTTCATAAATTTGCTAAGTGTTATATTAAAAGTTAAAATAGTATTCATTCTTTATCTTAGAGTCTTTGGTGATGAAGTAAAAACTAAATATATAAAACTAATTAATTACATTATTCATGAGCCTTTATAATAACTACTACAACCACTTTTGGAAAAAAACTAAATATAAGCAATGTATATAGTAAAAGCAATATATAGCATATATTAGTAATTAGGGTTAGAATTAGGGTAATGTTGGGAATTTCATCTTTGAAAGATATTAAATGCATGATCTTATAAAAGTAAAATTTTTTAGCTACGATTTTAATTGTTTTACTTCTATCAACTCTATATACATATAAAACATTTAGTTGAATTATTTTATCGAACATAATTAATACTACATAAAAAGAGCTTAGAATCATACAATTCTCCAACATTATAATTATGTCAATTGTTGGCATTCTATCTCCCATGGTTGCATGAAAGATTATCAAGGTGAACAAATATGAAGAATAAACACCATTAAAAAGTGTTTAACAAGCTACATACCAAATCATTTCAACAAGCACTAACATTTTCAAGGTTGCACTGAAAATATAACTATTAAGAAATTGGCTTTTGGTATGCAATTCAATTGTATTGTAAAAATTCACACAACACAATATAAAATAGATTATAAATTGGAATGAAATGCACCCAAATTATGGAAATATTTAGAATACAAGCTTATTAGAATAGTTGCTAAAAATTTTAATATATGAATTTTTTTGGCTTTTAAATAAGAAAACTTTGAACCAAAAGAGTGTAATTTTGGGGTTAAAAAAGTAAGATTTTAAAACAATGCTAAGAGATCCAAACAAAACATGAATGATTTGTAGAACTCAAATCAAACAACCACAATATGAATGATTTGTGTAATTTTGAAAGGTAAGAGTATTTACAAAGAAATAGATAAGAATATTATGTTGACAAATACTATTCTTATGTGTACAAGTATTAGGGTAGCAATGTACATGCATTGGATTACTTCATACTATATGTTTTGCTTATGATGTCAAATGATGTCTTTAAACAATTACTCCATACCAAATGGTTTTATCTATTAATATAAATTTGGGAATTAATATTGTACCAATGAAATCATTTGAAATGACCCAATCCTAACCCTAACCATAACACTAACTCAAGTGTTAGAATTAGGGTTAGGGTTAGAATTAGTGGTATATTAGATATGAAAATGGAAATCTAACGGGATTGGAAAGGGTGGCTAGGGTGGGTAAAGGATAAATCTCAACATAGCACAAAACTCTAAAGGAAAAGATATAATGATGGATTAATGATAAGTAAGAATACAATCCCTCAAAAGATCTAAAAAATGATAATGCCATCAAAAATCACATATCTAAGACCCTAAAAGTGATATATCATACAAAATGTGTACCAAGTCAACTCATGGTGGGAAAGAAATGGGCAAGATTCAACAATATTATAAGTTTTAAAATTTGAAATTCAGGGGTTAATTCCATGTGATACAATATGAATTTTAAGTATTGGTGTGGGACAATGGAACACTAATATTGAGGTGAGGAATGAGTCTTATGACATGGGTTAGAGTTAGAATTAGGGTTAGAATTAAGGATAGAATTAAGCTTAGTGATAAAATGAGGATTAGATGTAGAATTAGGGTTAGGGATAGAATCGGGGTTATCATCAGGGTTAGAATTATGGCTAAAATTAGGGATATGGTTAGAATTAGAGTTAGGGTTAGCATTACTATTAGAATTAAGCATAGGGTTAGGGTTATAGTTATAATTTGGGTTTGAATTAGTAATATAGGTAGTGTTGGGGTGAGAATTAGGGTTAGGGATAAAATCAAGATTAGAATGATAATTGGATTTAGGGTTAGGATTACAATTATGGTTAGGATTACCACTAGAATTAGTGTTAGAATAAGGGTTAGGGTTAGGGTTTAGGTTAGAATTAGGGTTAAAACTATGATTAGAATCAAGGTTAGGGTAGCGGTTAGAATTGAGGTTAGAATTAGGGTGAACGTTAGGGTTATAGTTACAATAAAATAACAAAGGTCATTTACATTTATATCTATATATAGAACTATGATTAGAATTAACTTTGGGATTAGGGATGGAATTAGGAATATAATTAGGGTTAAGTAGATCTAGGGGTAAAATTAAGGCTAGAATTATTGTCAGGATTAACATTAGGGTTAGGGTTATAGTTACAATTTGGGTTCAAATTAGAAGTTAGGCCTACAATTAGGGTAAGGGTTAGGGTTCATGTTTAAATTAGAATTAGCATTATAAATATGGTTACTATTAGGGTTACGAATAGAATTAGGCTTCAGGTTAGAATTACTGTCAGGATTAACATTAGGGTTAGGTTTATATTATATATAATTCTAGCATACCTATTATATTATATAGGGATAGATATAAAAGTAGAATTAGGGTTAGGGTTACAATTAGGGCTAGGGTTACAATTAGAGTTAGGGTTAGCATTACTATCAGGATTAAGGTTAGGGTTAGGGTTATAGTTATAATTAAGGTTGGGATAAGGGTTGGAATTAGAAATAGAATTAGGTTTAAGTAGATCTAAAGGTAGAACTAGGGTTAGGGTTAGAATTACTATCAGAATTAACATTAGGGTTAGGGTTATATTATATATAATATATTATAATAATATATCTAACCTATTTATTATAATATTATATTATATAATTATAATAATTCTTAAGATATATAATATAGTTAGAATTAAGCTTGCCACTTCGAATGCTACTAGCATATCTATATTTTAAAAATATATCTAAAATATGCTGAGAGATATCCTTCTGGAGGCACCTATTTTTTAAATCAATTTACCACACATAAGTGGAATAGGTGCCTCCAGAAGGATATCTCTTGATGTATTTTAGATATATATTTTAAATATAGATATGCTAGTATATTATATTGTGTAATATTCATATTTAATTTTTCTTCATTATAATTATAATTTTAATATATATACAATGAAGGACAACATAAATAATCATATAAATATTAATATTATATTAATATGAATATTACACAACATAAATTGAAATAAATGTACAAAGAAATGCGAAATATTGGAGTGGAAAACAAAATATCTATCTAAATTCCCACTGGATAGCTTAGTTATTTTACGGCACTTCAATTGTAATGCCCCGTCATGAGACCCTAGAGAGTTAGGCTAACAAAAGCAAAATTCCAGAATTTTTTTTTAAAGCAAGTAAAGGCAATAACAGTAACCAAGGATAACATAATACACAACATAAAGAAAAGTTCACTTCTAACTCCTCTAGGGAAACATAACTGCATTAGAGAATATAAAGTACAACCACCCAAGTGATAAACATTTTACTGCTGCTACAAATAAGATCAACTTTTACATTAGAAGCTAGATAATAAACAAAGTTACAATACAAGAATACAAGACCGATCGCGTAGGTTACCAAAGAATACATCTGAAAGTAACCAACATATCTGATGGAGGAAAGTAAACTGGAACTAGAACACCTCAGCACATGAATCGAACCGAATCTCCAAAAATACCAATGGATAGCTCTACCTCCCAACCATGTGGAACCCTGAGGTCCACCCCTCTGAGCTAGGAGATAAGGACGAGGATTTCACTAAGCCAAGAAACAACATCCTAAAATAAAAGAACGACAACTGATTTTCCACAACTGACCATATCAACATAACTGTACAAGCCAAGACATCACTCCAGAGGCACAACCAATAAGTAACAACTGAACTGCATAAGGAGAGTGTCATTGCATGGTCCTAGCATGGGTTACCCAAGCTATCTATTACTAGAAGCCGGCCCCCATCTATGGTTACCCTGGCAGGCTTTCTCTTGGCAATGACCCCATAGGGTGACACATGCAGAGCTGACAGGTCCTCTCATGGAGACAAGGAGGTTAGCCTTGCCAACCAGGCCTTCTCAACCCATCCTTAGCCTGTGAGAGCACTCAAGGCATGGGTGAGGTCTCTTACTTATCTTGTTAAGTGTTTTGATACCCCAACCCTCTTGATTAAGTTATTAAGCTTTCCACATGCTTACAACTTCCATGGGGTTACCCAGGCGGCCTCTCACTAGGCACTGGCCCCACCATGAAAGCCATTCCCTTAGCGTTCTCAGATCAATCATACATACCACAACATACAGGAATAAAAGTAACAACTCAGTTCTAACCCAAAACTTACGCCATTCACTAGGCCACAACAATAAGTCCTTAGAATCCCATCAAAATTTGAATCAATACCATTTTGAAACCAAGTACTATATCCAAGGGCCATTCCCCATTCATTGCAAGATACAAAAATCCAATGAAACCAATTCATTGACATGCCATAATTTGAACCAAACCAAGAACTTCACCTCTAGAGTTAGGTACAAGACAAATGATAAGGTGACCATTATCTGACAAGGACTATGCTTTTGCATCTTATTACCAAGTACACATGACACCCCTCAAGATTCCCACATCATAAATAACCAGAACATAGACCAAACTAACATAATGATCCAAAGCAACATAAAGATATGACAAGGAGGCAAATCACGAATACGAAATTCAATGAGCTCCTAATTCAATCATGAAAACAACTTAAGAGATTTTAACTTATTTCTGCTAACATACAAGTTTGCGGGAAAATAATTTCCCTTCTAATTCAAAATCAACCCCCTAACTCATTTCTTAATGACTACCATCTCCTAACAAACCATAGTCTAAAAGCCAACAAGAATTTTCCTTCTAAGCTTCATTAATAATACTTCCCACTAAGGCAAATTCAATTAAGTATAAAACTTCCAGTGATCACAACTATTTTAAATACATATAGTTTCCTTTAAACAAAACATACTTGTCTAACTTTTTCCAATTTCCAACAACTACTAAAAGAACTTTCACAACAATATTAATTCCTTTCCCAAAAGAACACAAGGATTTAATATAACATTAAGATACGATAAGGACGACAACCCCAAAATAAAATGAGATAGAATATATGCATTCGTTAAGGAAATATCCTAGTATATGCAAGTATCAATTCCTAACAACATAAGGCATAAACTTCTATCTGTTAATTTATTAATTATCAAGCTAAAAGAAAACAGCCATAGTAAATTTGCTAAACAAGAATTCCCAATTAAGGTTACCAATGATATTCCCTGATAGAAACAACTACTACAAAAATATGTATAATCTTGCTAAGATAAATACAAATATGTATAATACAGTTTCTTAGATATCAGCTATCATAAACTAATAAAAAGTTTAGTAACCTCCAATATCCACCTAGATGAATGACATAAATCTAAGAGAAAGATACTAATCTTGTTAGTCCTTTATGGAGTTACAGCAAAAGTGAATCAATAGCACTAATCTTAAATAAGAAACTTCCTCTTCCATGCCCTACTATCTAAGACTCTTATAAGGAGAGCATATTGAACCATTATCAAGCGAACTATAAGTTTTGCTAAGAAGGCGATGGGATCTAATTATGGTGCATGGCAAAACATTGCAGAGGCTACCGCAGATAAGGGTAATAACTATAATGGGTTTCCTCAAAAATGCTTGTAGGTGGAGGCAAAACTGAAGGTATAGACCGGTAATCAACTGTCATAGGAAACCTTTCAAACACAGGAAGTGTTCGGTACCTATAAGGTATTGATTACAGTTTAAGCACAAATAGATTCATTGATAGGAGTCTAGTAAATCGCATAAACTGTTGATGGCGTGAAATATCATGGTGATAGAAATTCTCATAGAAGAATGGCTCAGACACAAATACAATGGTGCGAATAAGCAAGGATGATCAATCTTCTACCCTGATGGAAAGATACAATTAGATTTAGGGGAAGGAAAACATACACTACCATTGCCAAGGGTCGCATCAGCTATCAACAAGCAATCATTCATTTAGGAATCGTTGCAAGATGGCTTTTAACTAGAATTATTTCCAATATGAACCTTACTTGCTTCTCACATGCATGCAACTACCCAGATTGAAATCTTGCTACAGTGGGATTGCATGGGAAGTGGATTACATGAAATGCAAGATCACAAGATATTCTAATGTCAGATGGGCACATCATAAAACCCAAGCGATTAAGATAAGCACAATTTCTTACGAAGTGTAGAATAAAAATAGTGCAAGGTGATAGGAATGGGGCCTCATGACATTCATCTCAAGGTAAGTTGATCATAGGATAGGTACAAAATATTTGGCTGCACCAAACATATAGGTTTCTCAGACTCCTTAACTTTCAATAGTGTTCTTCCTACTTGCACACAGTGGTGGTATTGAAATAAGGCACGGCCCAAAAGGAAAAACGTGGAGGTGAAGGCAAGGTATGCGAACTGCATGATAGAATGGCCCAAGGAGACATCTTCTAATAGAATGTAGTAACTACAGGAGTGCACAGTTGGTATCGATGAATGAGGTTTAGAACTTCCAAGGAACAATGAAATATCACAATCATTCCTACACATATAAAAGAACCCTAAAGAAGAAGGAAGTATGGACACTACTCAAGGCGTGATGCGGTGGCAGATTTCCCAGAATCTTATCTTTAGAAAAACTGGGGGTAATATTATCTATTAAGGCATTATTGGAAGGGTGATTCACCTAATTTCAAATGGTATTCATAGACCAAGCCTGCATATGAATTACCTCTAAGAGTGGTGCAACTATATCCATACCTATATCGCTATTCCTAATATGTTTAAACTGTAATTCTGGAAAGAAATACATCCACACATAGGAACAAAGAAATCTATGATTTAACAACCCCAACAAAACAAAAGAGAGAAGACAAATTACTTACCTATTCTCTTTTCATATGTCAAGGACTACACAATGTCTCACTGCTCCTTTCCCTTCCACAAAATATCCCAAACAGCCTTCGGATACAAAAAAAACTCCTCTTCTTTTTCCCCCTCCTTCCCAACAAAATCCCCCCATCTAAAATGATTCCACTCCTAAAATAGATGCAGACATGCATCCGTTACCCAACAACCACTCCTCTAGAAATTTAAAATTTTACTAATAATAGAGATTCCACAAATCAGGGAATTCATATTCGACAACTCAAGGCATTTATTATACATATCAAGATTATTCTATACAAAATATATACTAATTACTTGAAACTCCAATTTATGACCAGAATATCCTTGGGTAGGAGATAATTAATTCTAGATTATAATAAAATTTAGCCAAGGTGTCATTCAAAGCTTCAAGCTAAACCAAATATTACCTAATAAACATAATGGAAGCATCATAAATTAATAATAAAACATCCAAGTATTTTCCAACTACACAAGGGCAAAATTAACACGATGCGACGATGCTCCATGACACAAGATAAACAAACATAAAAGGCAAGGACCAAGCGACATAGCACAACCCAAGACCACAACAAAGACAAGGGCCAACCTAATGGAATAGACCTCATGTTATCTCCCATCACTGATACCCATTGGTGTAAGAACCCGCTCAAACCTGCTATATCAGGTTGATTCGAGGTTTGATACCTGTAGCCTACATCTGAGCAATTGGTTGAATACATTTATGTCAACACACATAGAGTTAGAGAATCACGGCGTAGTAGGGTGCTCAAAGCGAGTAGTGCTACACCGTCTCTGCTCTTGAAACAATATCATAACAACTTTTAACTAAATTCAAATACCAACAAATCAAATGACACATGATAATATTAATTCGCATCATAACTGGAACAATAGTAAGGCCATCACATGTCTAATTATATCAATCAAACATAGTTCATCCAGATCAAAATAAACATAAATCATAACCTACTAATCAAATGACTCATAACCGAATCAATGCACTGAATGACTAATAGATGTCTCTAATTGACAGAGAGCAATGTAGAACTACCACTATCACAAGCCAACAACGAGGGGCACTACATCCTCCCCCCTTAAAACTTGACTTACTCCTAGAAGTCACAGATTAGGGTAGAAACATAATATAATAATATTGTCATATTCCATTGCCAACATTCTCATCTATATTCAACAATTATTCATAAAACAGGCACAAATGTTTAATAAAAGACAAGAAGAACATCTATTCTTTACCTTTATGGCATATTGTGTGATCTACTTATATCTAATTTCACATTTTTTTTTCGGCAATCTCATACAATCAAAATAATTGCAGTCACATACACTTATGGAAAGATTCATCACATATCTTATTTCCACTAATTACCAACCATGCAAAGTGCAATTCTCCATGGAGTCCTCCCTTGAACATACTATCAGAGGTTCGAAACGAACATGATAGAGACAACACTTACCAGAAAATGGGGCCAACAAAATCAAACATTTGGAATAGACACCACAAGAAATTTAAAAATAAATACAAACCCACATGGAAAACAATCAAATCCAACATTAAGTCAAAAAGTGCCAACAAATTTCAATGATTCAAGAATAAAAAAAATGGTCTTGGTGACTATTCCTGCCATAAGAAGGTTCAAAGAAAGAAAACTCACCATTAACCCCTCTCACTACACATGAAACAACTGTCAAAATTTTCAAAACAACCAAATTACAACAATTTTACATCACGATGTGACTAATTTTAGCCACAAAAAGGGAGTGTCCACTACACAACACTCAAGGACACAAGGTCTAGAATGTGTTAGAGAATGTACACCAACACTCAACAATTATGTTAACTACATTCTCTTATCTAAACAACTTATATCTTTATTACAATACAATTTCTATCTACTAAACTATGGAAATATGCAATTGCTTCCTTATGCATGAAGATATAAAAGGAATATATGATATCACTTACAGGAATAATTCAAACTATAATTGACTTACATTATCACATACCTGATCTCATAGGCCCAACACAAGCTCTCATTTGATCTCCTGCATACAATTCTTACACGCCATATACGATGATAATTACAACAATTCTTCCATAAGAAGTCATGTCCATCTAGGGTTAGATATAAATTTTCAAGAAACCATGTAAAGATGTCAACATCACATAACCACATAACTCATGATGCCTGATGCCACTAGATAATTAGATGCACTAACATTCAGGGAGAACATATTGTTAGATGTAACATCACATTTCCAAATACGAAGGAGGAAGGACATAGTACACACATAAGTAGCATAAAGCATTCATTTCTTAAAGAGCCACTCTATCAACCTTCATACTAATGCATACAGGTGGGAGATACTATTACCAACTCACTACAACGAGAAAATTGTCTAACCTAGGGCAACAACAACAATCTAGAGGTCTCAGTGTTGCAACCTGGAATACAGTTACTCTGCAGAGTTTAAGCACTAGGTCACATAATGGGCTCAATTATAACCAGAGTGCCCAGTGTTTAAACTCGGCTCTGATACCAAATGTAATGCCCCATCATGAGACCCTAGAGAGTTAGGCTAACAAAAGCAAAATTCTAGAAATAATTTTTTTTTTAAATCAAGTAAAGGCAATAACAGTAACCAAGGATCACATAATACACAACATAAAGAAAAGTGCACTTCTAACTCCTTTAGGGAAACATAACTACATTAGAGAATATAAAGTACAACCACCCAAGTGATAAACATTTTACTGCTGCTATAGATAAGATCAACTTTCACATTAGCAAGCTAGATAATAAACAAAGTTACAATACAAGAATACAAGACCGATCGCATCGGTTACCAAAGAATACATCTGAAAGTAACCAACATATCTGATGGAGGAAAGTAAACTGGAACTGGAACACCTCAGCAAAGGACTTGAACTGAATCTCCAAAAAGACTAATGGATAGCTATGCCTCCCAACCATGTGGAACCCTGAGGTCCACCCCTCCGAGCTAGGAGATAACGACGAGGATTTCACTAAGCCAAGAAACAACATCCTAAAATAAAAGAATGACAACTGACTTGCCACAACTGACCATATCAACATAACTGCACAAGCCAAGACATCACTCCAAAGGCACAACCAATAAGTAACAACTAAACTGGGTAAGGAGTGTGTCATTCCATGGTCCTAGCATGGATTACCCAGGCTATCTATTACCAGAATCTAGCTCCCATCTATGGTTACCCTGGCAGCCTCTCTCTAGGCACCAGCCCCATAGGGTGACACATGTAGAGCCAACAGGTCCTCTCATGGAGACAAGGAGGTTGGCCTTGCCAACCAGGCCTTCTCAACCCATCCTTAGCCTATGAGAGCACTCAAGGCATGGGTGAGGTCTCTTACTTATCTTGTTAAGTGTTTTGATACCCCAACCCTCTTGATTAAGTTATTAAGCTTTCCACATGCTTACAACTTCCATGGGGTTACCCAGGTGGCCTCTCACTAGGCACCGGCCCCACCATGAAAGCCACTCCCTTAGCGTTCTCAGATCAATCATACATACCACAACATACAGGAATAAAAGTCACAACTCAGTTCCAACCCAAAACTTACGCCATTCACTAGGCCACAACAATAAGTCCTTAGAATCCCATCAAAATTTGAATCAATACCATTTCAAAACCAAGTACTATATCCAAGGGTCATTCCCCATTCATTGCAAGATACGAAATCTAGTGAAACCAATACATTGACATGCCATAATTTGAACCAAACCAAGAACTTCACCTTTGGAGTTAGGTACAAGACAAATGATAAGGTGACCATTATCCGACAAGGACTACGCTTTTGCGTCTTAAATTACCAAGTACACATGACACCCCTCAAGATTCCCACATCATAAATAACCAGAACATAGACCAAACTAACATAATGATCCAGAGCAACATAAAGATACGACAAGGAGGCAAATCACACATATGAAATTCAATGAGCTCCTAATTCAATCATGAAAACAACTTAAGAGATTTTAACTTATTTCTGATAACATACAAGTTTGCGGGAAAATAATTTCCCTTCTAATTCAGAATCAACCTCCTAACTCATTTCTTAATGACTACCATCTCCTAACAAACCATAGTCTAAAAGCCAACAAGAATTTTCCTTCTAATTTTCATTAATAATACTTCCCACTAAGGCAAATTCAATTAAGTATAAAACTTCCAGTGATCACAACTATTTTAAATACATATAGTTTCCTTTAAACAAAACATACTTGTCTAACTTTTTCCAATTTCCAACAACTACTAAAAGAACTTTCACAACAATATTAATTCCTTTCCCAAAAGAACACAAGGATTTAATACAACATTAAGATACGATAAGGACGACAACCCCAAAATAAAATGAGATAGAATATACTCATTTGTTAAGGAAATATCCTAGTATATGCAAGTATCAATTCCTAACAACACAAGGCATAAAATTCTATCTATTAATTTATTAATTATAAAAGCTAAAAGCAAACAACCATAGTAAATTTGCTAAACAAGAATTCCCAATTAAGGTTACCAATGATATTCCCTAATAGGAACAACTACTACAAAAATATGTATAATCTTGCTAAGATAAATACAAATATATTTCTTATGATCCTATATTATCATCTAGCCTTTCCAACTAAAATATCCATTCAACATAATAAACATATCTATGATTTCCTATAAGCTATCCTCGTACCAATATACAAATCCAAATGCGACAGCTATGAGGATCTATAAGCACATTCTCCTAACATATATTTCTTATAATTTCAACTATAAGCAAATACATTTCCCTAAAACCATTTACCAATCGCAAATACAACCACTATATTGTATACTCATAATTTCCAACATATGTAATTCGAAACACAAATCATTGATCTATTTAAATAAAAGCATCTAGATTAATATGTTTAAATTTTCTCCCACTTACAAGGTAAATGATACTAGATTATCACAACATTGTTACCTCAAAAAACTAGAAACATTAATACAAAATACTCTAACATTTCTATCTCTATATCTATTCACTACACTAATGTATCATGAAGATGATTACCCTAAAAACACCATTACTCCCAACAAGGAGATTACCAACAAGACCATATTTGAACACAATCTTGACATAACTCTAAAAGAAGGATACAATCTGCCGATCTTAACTCTCATCGGAAAGAATTGATTTAACATATCCTATATTATTGACGTGGCTTCACCTTAGAAATCTAGTTTCCTAGACTAGTATGAACAAATTTGTATTTAATGATTATACTAACTAATTCATATAACCAACTAGCATCTTCTAAAACTATATTACACATCTATTATTTCCATAAAGTGTAACTTACCCACTACCATTAACCAATAACAATATCAACAAACACTAATTCATAAACATTTTTCCTATTAACATAAGTTACCATCCAATCTTAAACTAGCTATAATTCCTATACAAACATATCTCCTCAAGAAGCTATAAGTTTATCTAGTAATTATTCTAACTTAACTACTCCCGAATGCATTACTTTAATGGATTTAAATATGCCTACCATCTAATTGCATAAAAAAGATTATCCTAAATAAAACTTGAGCACATCATCCTTAATATCCAAGTCTTCTACATTAAGACTACTAGTCACATAAAAGTACCAAGAAGTGATAAAATCATTTGATTCATATTCTAGCATAGTACTGGCCTTCCCACAGTAGTAAATTGGTCTATACTCTTGAAATGATTTTCCCAATAAATATATATATACAAAAGATCGATTTAAATAACATAACTATTTAATAACTAGATAGAAATAATACTAAAATTTCTAAAGTTAGGTTAACACCCAACCACAGTTTCTTAGACGTCAACTATCATAAATTAATAAAAAGTTTAGTAAGCTCCAATATCCACCTAGATGAATGACATAGAGCTAAGAGAAAGATACTAATCTTGTTAGTCCTTTATGGAGTTACAACAAAAGTGAATCAATAGCACTAATCTTAAATAAGAAACTTCCGCTTCCATGCCCTACTATCTAAGACTCTTATAAGGAGAGCATATCGAACCATTATCAAGTGAACTATAAGTTTTGCTGAGAAGGCGATGGGATCTAATTATGGTGCACGGTGAAACGTTGCAGAGGCTACCGCAGATAAGGGTAATGACTATAAGTTATGTAGTAATGGCTATAATGGGTCTCCTCAAAAATGCTTGTAGGTGGAGGCAAAATTGAAGGTATAGACCGGTAATCGACTGTCATAAGAAACCTTTCAAACGCAGGAAGTGTTCAGTACCTATAAGGTATTGATTGCAGTTTAAGCACAAATAGATTCATTGATAGGAGTCTAGTAAATCGCATAAACTGTTGATGGCGTGAAATATCATGGTGATAGAAATTCTCATAGAAGAATGGCTCAGACACAAATACAATGGCGTGAATAAGCAAGGACGATCAATCTTCTACCTTGATGGAAAGCTACAATTAGATTTAGGGGAAGGAAGACATATGCTATCATTGCCAATGGTTGCATCAACTATCAACAAGCAATCATTCATTTAGGAATCATTGCAAGACGTCTTTTAACTAGAATTATTTCCAATATGAACCTTATTGCTTCTCGCATGCATGCAACTACCGAGTTTGAAATCTTGCTACAGTGGGATTGCATGGGAAGCGGATTACATGAAATGCAAGATTGCGAGATATTCTAATGTGGGATGGGCGCATCATAAAACCTAGGTGATTGAGATAAACACAATTTCTTACAAAGTGTAGAATAAAAAGAGTGTGAGGTCATAGGAATGGGGCCTCAAAATATTCATCTCAAGGTAAGTTGATCACAGGATAGGCACAAAATATTTGGCTGTACCAAACGTATAGGTTTCTCAGACTCCTTAACTTTCAATAGTGTTCTTCTTGCTTGCACACAGTGGTGGTATTGAAATAAGGCACAGCCCAAAAGGCAAAATGTGGAGGTGAAGGCAAGGTATACGAACTGCATGATAGAATGGCCCAAGGAGACATCTTCTAATAGAATGTAGTAACTACAGGAGTGCATAGTCGGTATCGATGAATGGGGTTTAGAACTTCCAAGGAACAATGAAATATCACAATCATTCCTACACATATAAAAGAACCCTAAAGAAGAAGGAAGTATGGACACTACTCAAGGCGTGATGCGGGGGCAGATTTTCTAGAATCTTATCTTTGGAAAAACTGGGGGTAATATTATATATTAAGGCATTATTGGAAGGGTGATTCACCTAATTTCAAATGGTATTCATAGACCAAGCCTGCATATGAATTACCTCTAAGAGTGGTGCAACTATATCCATTCCTATATCACTGTTCCTAATATGTTTAAACTATAATTCTGGTAAGAAATACATCCACACATAGGAACAAAGAAATCTATGATTTAACAACAACCCCAACAAAATAAAAGAGAGAAGACAAATTACTTACCTATTCTCTTTTCATATGTCAGGGACTGCACAATGTCTCACTGCTCCTTTCCCGTCCACAAAATATCCCAGAGAGCCTTCCGATACAAAAAAAAACTCCTCTTCTTTTTCCCCCTCCTTCCTAACAAAATCCCCCCCATCTAAAATGATTCCACTCCAAAAATAGATGCAGACATGCATCTGTTACCCAACAACCACTCCTTTGGAAATTTAAAATTTTACTAATAATAGAGATTCCATAGATCAGGGAATTCATATTCGACAACTCAAGGCATTTAGTACACATATCAAAATTATTCTATACAAAATATATACTAATTACTTGAAACTCCAATTTATGACCAGAATATCCTTGGGTAGGAGATAATTAATTCTAGATTATAATAAAATTTAGCCAAGGTGTCATTCAAAGCTTTAAGCTAAACCAAATATTACCTAATAAACATAATGGAAGCATCATAAATTAATAATAAAACATCCAAGTATTTTCCAACTACACAAGGGCAAAATTAACACGACGCGACAATACTCCATTACACAAGATAAACAAACATAAAAGACAAGGACCAAGTGACACAGCATGACCCGAGACCACAACAAAAGACAAGGACCGACCTAATGGAATAGACCTCGTGTTATCTCCCATCACTGATACCCATTGGTGTAAGAACCCGCTCAAACCTGCTATATCAGGTGGAGTCGATGTTCGGTACCTGTAGCCTGCATTCGAGCAATTGGTTGAATACATTTATGTCAACACACATAGAGTTAGAGAATCACGGTGTAGTAGGGTGCTCGAAGCAAGTAGTGCTACATCGTCTCTTCTCTTGAAACAATATCATAACAACTTTTAACTAAATTCAAATACCAACAAATCAAATGACACATGATAATATTAATTCGCATCATAACTGGAACAATAGTAAGACCATCACATGTCTTATTATATCAGTCAAACATAGTTCATCCAGATCAAAATAAACATAAATCATAACCTACTAATCAAATGACTCAGAACCGAATCAATGCACTGAACAACTAACAGTTGTCTCCAATTGACAGAGAGCAATGCAAAACTACCACTATCACAAGCCAACGACGAGGGCCACTACATCAATAATGGATATTTTTATGACATGTTATGTTAAGGCTAGGGATATGTCTTCTATGGAGGTGTTATTTTATCATTTCTTATCTTTTCCTTCCTTCATGGAGTTGATTAGTGCTCATCCATACCTATCAGATACACTTATGTAATATATGCGTGAACATAATGATGATCATCTGGATTGTGATAGTTGTGAGTACATAATTAGTGAGGATATACATTATGGTACACCTTGTAGGAGAACCATAGAAAATATATTTTTACCTCCTTTGCCTATGCATTAAATGATTACAACTTTTAATGATACATCTCTTATATGTCATGCTAGATTGTCTCCATAGATTTGTGTTCTTTGAATGCATAAACTTCTTTTATACTTGATAGTGTTTATAATGATACTTTTTCTCTCATTTTAAACCTATGGACATATGATATAGATACACATCATACCTTCACCCACATATGATGATGATCCACCTTCACTCATATTTATTTGTAATGTTTATCCTAGAAATAAGATTTATGATGTGTTGGTTTTAAATTCCCAGCCTGGTCTCAAAAGGGCAATCTAAAGAATAGCTAATTCTAATGGTTGATTTGCCTTGAGGGATTGGCCAACGAACAAGAAAAGTGGATTCAATCCTTTTCCTCTGCATTTCAGGCTCTACAAAACCTAGGAGGGTGATCCTTACATTATTTTATTCTAAATATTTTTCTATTCTCTCAAATATTGTACTTAATAGATATGTTCTCTCTAAAATGCTTAAAGAATTACTGATATAGTAGAATAATGGGCTAGATTCTCAAGCTTTAACACAATTCTTTGCAGGAGAACATAGGGATAACTTAATACTCATAACTTATGACTAATATGGAAATTCATCATTTTGATTTTCAATATGGATGATCAAGGAGTTGTATTAGATAACAGTTCTAAAGGAATCGGTGCCTAGATCCTAGGTTACAAAGTCAGAATAGATATAAATGAAAACTTAGTAGGACAGTATTGTTCCCAGCTCATGTAAACAATACAATAATGTATTACATTACCATATTCTAATAAATTTTAGACCAACTCTACTTAGTGATCCTTGTAAACACTCACAACATTCAATATTCTCTTTAAAGCATTGAATCCACTCATTGAGTAAAAGCTTTAAGATGAATATCTAGTCACAAGAAAGACTATGATGATGAATAGAATGACCCTTGATCAAACTTTGTTCATAAATGAAGCGAAGCATACAAATGTAGGAGACAGTATAGTCACAAACTTGACAATATTCTTATGCTATGAACTAGTACTATTTATACAAAATTTTGCAAGTACATCAAATTCTATACTCAAATAACACCTAAACTTAGGAAAACCAATTCTATTACTATGTGTACTATGATACAAATTCTCCAAGATCATTTGTCAAAGGCCCTGAATTCCCTTTTATAGAACAAGGGAGCAAACAAGCCTCATGCCTTATGACAGGTGTCATATATTCATTTGACAAGTGTTACATCAATTGGGATGCAAATATAACCACCTTTAACCAATCAGGCATGCCTCTATAACAAATTATCTCCTCCAGCAGACAGCGATATCTATTTTTATCTTGTATGTGTAATCGAGAAAATTTGGATAAATACAAGATAAAACAATACAACATGCAAATTACCTTTTTACCCAAACTTTGTCGAATACCTCAAATGATCCATGTAGGATTGATCGATGTAGATGCTCGGATGTTGATTACACATAATTGCAACATAACTTTGATGAGAGATGATGGAAAGCTATTGTGAAAATGGTTCAACAGAGTAAGGATGCTTAAAACTCCAATGATGCCTTTTAAATGGCTTGTGAGAAGCCATATTTATAGACACGGGGTTGATTTTTGATGTGGAGGGAAGAAGTTAAGTATTGAATTTGATTTTATTTTTACTTTAAACGACAAAAGAGGGAATAAAACAAGATAAGATCGAATAGAAAGATATAAAGCAATTTTATTTTCTGCTTTAAAGGAAATACATCCTAAAAAGATGAGAGGAATAAATCAATAAATTATCTAATTAAATAAATTAATGAGATATGCATGAATTGTATTTTTAGAAAGAAAGAAAGATGATTTTATTAGGATTTTATTAATTAAATAAATACTTAATTTATTTAATTAATTTGGATTGTGATGGAAGATGATGTGGATAATTAAATAAATAAAATTTATTTAATTATAAGAGAAATAGATAAGTGACTAATTAAATAATTAAAAATAATTATTTAATTAGAGAAGATTAAGGGTCATGAATAATTAAACAAATAATTAAAATTTATTTAATTATAGAAGTTAGGATGATGGGATTGAAATGGGATAAAATAAAGTGAATGATATAGGTACCTAGGGCAAAATATGCTAGTGACAAGGTGCTGGACATTTTTAGGTGTCTACATTTGCCCCTCTTTGAGATGATGTTCGAGATGATGAAGTTTGTGTCAAGTAACATCATTTCAAAGAAGATAAGGTATGGAAAGAGGAAAAAAGAGGTGATGATGGAAATATAGGATGAGCATGCCCCCTCGAGAGGATAGGCGGGTTGGACAAACATGGGTAGGCTTTCGACATGAAAGGGATTGGTCAAGAGAGAAATGAATGAGGCGTTATGCTGCAATGAAAGTGACCAATCATGATGTTTGATATAGCACTAGACATTATGCACCAGGGTATGAGAACCAAGGTGACGATGTGTCTCATGCCCCAGCGTAATACAACCTTGTCTAACGCATGAGGAAGAAAACTTAGAGCATTAAAGTCCCAATGCACAAAAGGTATGATGTGACCTTATATGCAAAGGATAATGCAAAAAGCTATTCTAATATAGACAATATATGAATATTAGCTAGAATGATATAGATGTGATACAAATGCAAGATAAAAAGATAACACGTACAAGCATGCACAAATGATATAAAAAAACAAGGTATTGCCCCTGTCAAGTTGTAAATCGATGATTGATTGTTGATTGATTGATGATGATAAAGAGTGTTGTCATTGCGGGGAACAATATATCCTTAGATCAACACAAGGATGCGGGAACGACATATCCCATTGATGATGATGATTGATTGATTGATTTGGTTTATGACAAGATAAGGATCAAGACCATTGATTGTGATTGGATAAGTTGGCAAGATTGATTGACTTGATTGGTATGGATTAAGGATGGACTTGCATTTAGATCTATTTCTTGGATTGAGATTGATTGGAAGAAGTGATGGATTGATGAGGATAGATGATGGAAGAAAGAGAAGATGGTAGGGGGGATGGAAGAATGAATTGCTGGTACTTGCGTACTGGATACTTCCTTTGTATTCTAGACTGCCTGCATACTCGTATCCATGGGATCAAAGCACCACACGATGATGATGAGACATGATGAATATGTAGTTCTAGGTGTTTATTGATGATGTGGGAGATGGATGAATGAAAGAAGGTGAGATGGATGATGAGGATAAGGATGAGATGAATGATGAGGATAATGAGGGGGGAGATCATCTTGTGCCTAAATTTGGGTACCTTCTTCGTACTCTAAACTGCCTACATACCCATATCCATGGGATTAAGGCACTTAGAGAGAGACAAGAACATGGTTTAGGTGCTTTTCCACCCAACCATGGGGTATATGCAAAGAGATCAAAAAGTTGCCACCATGGGGCTTTTTGGTCCAAAAGAGGTGTCATGCCCACATTTCCCATGCGGTCACAACACACAAACATGCGTGTCATGTCCACATGTGACATGTGGTCATGATACGAATTGTCAAAAATTTTCCTTTACTACTCTGAATTCCCCCCTCGCAAGCGTAAGCGTGCTCGGTTGCGTATGTATATGTCGTCAATGATACTGTTGTTAATAGAATAATAACCTTACGTGCGCATTCTCCAGGTTTGGACTTTCTATCTTTGTTAGATGATGTTCACTATGTTTACGTTCGGTTTATTTTTCAACGTTTAAATTTACTTGATAATAAAATTTGCCTCTAACTGGTTTTCTCAGTTTATTCATTACTGCCTTGCAATATTTATTTCCTCCTCTTTCAAGTTGTTTTGATTAATTTTACGTTCAATTATTTACATATTTATTTATTATCTTAAATTAATCTCTTAAGATAATTAGTGCCCATTACCCTAATAATTCATTAGGCATTTAATAACTTCGACTTTTCCCATAAATATGTCTTTATAGAGATAACTATAAAGATATATATTTATAATAAATTTAATCTCTTTTTTTTTTAAATATATATATATATATATATATATACTTATATATATATAGATATATATATCTATAATCAATTAACTTCTCCTTTTGAGAGTGGATTCCACAAGCAACACCACTATGATATTTAAATCAATATATATATATACCTACATATTATATATATATATATATATAAATGCTTATTTATTATCTAACAACAATTTCTCACTCAAGCACCAAGTGCTTGTTTTACATGTTATAAACTTGAAGGGTGTTTAACCCTAGTTTTATTGTGGTGTTGCAGGGTCATGCAGGCAGCGGCGGCGAAGGAGGTTGCAGGGGTGGCTGACAGAATGGTCGCAGGTCAGCGGAGGAACGAAATGGAGGTGGACAGCGGAGACACAATCGGTGAGGAGGCCGACACAGGCAGCGACAGAGGACGGGCCGCAAGAGGCGGCACTGCAGGGTTCTGCGGACAGGAGTGGGGTTTGTTTGTCATGGCGGGGGTGTGGGGAGGGGCGGAGCCCCACCCACACCCCACGGAGCCCCTCCCCACACCCTTTTGTTAAAAGGATTTTGGTGGGGTTCTAAACCCCCACTGTTTATCATATAAAATATGACTATGTAAACAGCAACTTCCTCAGTAATTGTAATCAGTTGCTATTGTAATCATCTCAAGCCATAATATCAATATTAATATTAATCAGTTGCTTTGCTTCAAATTGGTATCAGATCCACGTTCATGTGTTTATTTGATTTTGTTTTGCCCCGAGTGAGTTGTATTGCTGAAAGTACTGCTAGTAGCGTGTTGTAGTACCTGTGGAGGATTGCAGTAAGACCCGTTGTTGAAGGCCAAAGGATCGTGCCATGTTAAGGGCAGTCAGTCGAAGAAAGTAGCAGGGAATATCGTGAACGAGTGATTAGTAAGTTTTATTTCTGCACCTATGGCATTAAGAAAGTCTTTGGATGCAAGTTCTGCTCTATCTGATGTCTTGCATAATTATTTTCAAGATGGCAACACACATGTAGTCGATGACAAAGGCAACTTTAAATTCTCTGATGTTAAAATTCACACATTTTATCCTGAAAAAGGAATTAAGGCCAAAGTATGTGATTCTGTCAGACAAAGTGAAATAAATTTGTTAGTCTCTGGCACTGGTATATGTCCTATTTATCTTCCATTTCTTGTCCCCGAAGATGTTGACAGATGGCGTAGTAAAGGGTTTTTCCATGTCCATTTCCCTCATGTTGATTTAATAGTTCATCCATATTTTAATTATAATATAGGTGCTGAGTTCTTTGCCACTCTTATAGATACCAGATGCCAAATCTGGGATCAGGCTGTAGTCGCCCAATTCTGTGGAATACTCAGTGCAGAAAAGGGAGATGGAGTTTTGTCTGTCCAACCTAATTTTACTCTTTCTTTATCTGATAAGTTTATTTCTTCAGCTTTTTGTTTGCTACTACAAGTTAAAGGTGTGAGTTTAATGCCGGGTTCTGTCTATGCTACCATTGGTGGTCGTTGCATCTATCAGATTATGAATACTGTCTCACCTCCTGTTTCTTTGCCCACGGGGGTATCTTTTCCCCAAGGTTCATCAAATCTGTTAGATTATGGCAGATTCATAGATCCCACTGGTTTTGAAATTGGCTTCCCTATTATAGAACAACTGTTAGAAAAGCAAAAGCCACAGTTTGTCGACCTACCGATCCATAGAAATAGGTTTTCTGACAGACCCTTGTTTCAGTCCTGTCGTGTAGGTAATATTACTCTCCAAGCAGTCCCTGGTCAAACTATACTTGAGCAACCTTTGATCAATGAAGCCCAAGCATGAGCCCAGCCTTTAGCTCGCAGCCGTTCCTTGGCACATTCGTATGCTAGCACCAGTAGAAAACCCTTTATTGATTATAACCCAGAAGAAGCTTCTACCTCTGGTTCGAGTTCCAGCAGATTTATTCCTGGTAGATCTTCCCTATCCTCCAGATCACAAAGAATGTCCGGCCAACACCCTGACCAAATAGATGAGCTTGCCAGGAAAGTTAGTGATAGATTACATCTTGCTCCAAAGCAAGAAGGTGAGGATAGAAAGCAGAAAAATAAAGGGATTAAGATATCTAAACTTGGTGAACATGCTAGCATGATGCGTGACCATCTACCCAGATATAAAGCTGATCGCAGAACAAAACATGTTGTTCAGTTAGATTCTTCTACTGCTACTGAATTAATAAGTTACTCTCCAGGAAGATGGCCAACAGAAGAAAGTTATCAGGTGGTGAACCCTGATGAAAAAACTTTGGGCAAGTATGAAGCAAAGGTTCATACAAAAATAGGGACTAAGCAAAAGAATTCTGAGGCTCAGAGAAACTAGCATTCTGCATGGATGCAAACTGCTTCTGAAAATATAGATGATATAGCAGTTGATGTGAAACAAAATATTAATAGAACTGTTTCTGTTTATGATGGCTTGTTACAAGTTCAGAACAGTCAGTACAAAACTGAAATAGTTTTATCAAGAATAGACAAACAGTGTACCTCTACACTAAATAATTTTAGCACAATAGGCTATCAGGTTAGTCAGACCCATACCATGGCCACTAGTATCCAAGCTACTAGTGAACGAATAGAAAATATAACCAATCAAGTCTATTCTCAGGTCTCTGTTTCAAATGACAGAAGAGATACTCAACAGCAAGAAAATAAAGCCCTTATGGAAAATGTTGCTAGAAACTTAGAAAGGGTAAGAAAATATGTAAAAAAAATAAGAGTATCACAAAAAGGAGCAGATAGTTCAGAAGAAGAAACTTCTGATGCCAAATCTAGTAAGACTCAGAAGTCTGAGCCAAAACCCAGGCCAAGAATACAAAAAAAGAAAAGTATTCTATTCACAGAAGAGATAGAGGAAGAAAAACAAGTAGTCACACATAGAAGTCGTAACCCTCCTATGCCTTCCAAAATTGTTCTCCCCAAGAATAAAGAAAAGGAACATATGCTGCAAGCTAGTGAAGGATTAAAGGATTGGTTAGAAGAAAATGATCTAGAAGTACATAAACCTGTGTATATGGATGAACCTGCTGCTACAATGAATTCTTCTGATGAAGAACTCTTTGAAACTATTTCTCTTGTTCTGTCAGAACCAGAACTAGATTCTGAAATAGAAGATAATTTACCTATGGTTGAGATAGAAGAAAATTGGGAACCTCTATACAAAACTATTGTAGATGATAATTTTGATATAGAGATGAAAGATGTCTTATCTGAAAATTCCCAACCAGAAAATTTGAGAGCCTATGCTACTTCAGGCTATATTCTCAACATAGATAAAATTCTGGATCCATATGACACTATCTATACATGGTGTGATACATTAGAAAACTTCTTTGATACCAGAGGCACAACTTGGTCTGAAGCTAATAAAGTCCTTTATGCAGTCAGACTCATGTCAGGTAAATTAAGAAATTGGTGGAACTCTCTCCCAGATGATGGCATAATTTCTATAGATGCAGATGGAGATGAGTATGTCAAAGAAAAAGATATGGGTCGTAATGATATCTCTGCTGAAGGTTTTGCAACCTTGAAATTGTATTTAGTTGGCTTATTCAGTGGTAACAGGAAAAATGAAGTTCATGAAGTAGAAAGAATTTTATATTCTCTCCAATTAAAAGATCTAGGGAAATTGCACAAGTATAATTTAGTATTTGAGAAATATATGATTGCTGCAGGCAAATACTATGATACAACTACAAAAAAGTTCTACTTGAATTCTCTTCCCTGTGGTCTAGGAGCTTATGTAGAAGACTATGTGACAGAAAAGTATAAATCAAATATTGGTGCTCATAGCTTTATAGAATTGAGACAATTAGTCACTCATAAGGTCGAAAAGGGATGTTTGATGAAAACCTTGAGTGATAATAAAGATCAATTCAATTCTTCCTGTAATTTACAAGATTATTGTAATCAGCCACCACACAGCCAGTTAAAGGAATTTAAATCTCTCAGAAAGTTTAGCAGAAAATCTTGTGGAAAACATTGTTCATGTAAAAAATGTAGATATTCTGGTGATAATGATGAGTATAGAAAGCAGAAGTATAAGCATAAATCTTTCAAAAGCAAGAACTATCGGTTTGCACCTGTCAGTACACATTCTTTTAAGAATCGCAAACCTCCCAAATATTTATTTAAAAGGAATAAATTTCAGAAAGGCCAAAATAAAACTGTACAGTGTTTCATCTGTAAAGGTCCTCACTATGCAACTAATTGTCCAAAAAAGTATCAGAAAGATAATAAGGTTTATGCTATGATTGCTGATCAATTTTCTCTTGATCAATGGGACATTGTACATACTGCAGATGTCCTAGGACGCATAGAAGATATATTGTTTGAACTAGTAGAAATATTGCTTGAGCAATATTCCATGGCTCGAGACAAGCACAAAAAGGTACCATCTTCTAGTTCTTCCTCAGAATCTGGCAGTTCTCACTCTTCTGATGCACGTACAGTTTCCAAGAAACTCAAGAAAACTCTCAACGATCTTGAGTTTAAAATCAGTATGGCAAAAGCCAAGGATCCATATCACATGCCTGGTTCTTTGGATGACATAAAGAAGGCTGCTAAGAAGCAAGTATCTGATCTTAAACAATGGAATAAATAGAAGTCTGCTATTCTCCGCAAGCTCAAAAAGCCTTCTCGCCATTCACCTTCTAGCTCTCTTTCTCCATCACCGAGACCTCAGAGACCTACCCGTTCTTCTTATGGTTACACAGTTCCTCGATGGTCTACCTCTCACCATTCTGCCACGACCTCTCGACCATCTTCTCGTTCTCGTAGGTCACTTTCTCCTTCCCATTCCTTGGGTCGCAGTATTGATACCCTCTGTTTAAAAGTTGATCCCTGCACTGAGGCCATTGACATCCTCACCCGTCAATCTGCCCTCCATGATAAAACCCTGAAAACACTTTCTTCTCAGGTGGGGGAAATCTTAGAACTTTTAACCAAAGCCAACTCTCAATCTTCCAACATTGAATCTGAGTCTGAACCAGAATCTCTTGGTGAACCAGCAAAAGCTTTATACATGGTTGAGAATTGCACATACATAAGGACTAACCTCTGTTTTCCAGGATATAAGCCTATACCATTAGATACTTTTGTTGATTCAGGTTCCTCCAGAAGTTTTGCAAAGACAGGTGCCATTCCTCCTGAATTCTGGAAACATAAATCTGACCTCCCCTCTGGGTATGCAATCAATGGTAATGAGTTGCAAATGGGTAGATATGCACAGGATGTCCAGATAGAAATCCAAGGTTAGAATTTCATTGTTGATTTTATTGAATTAGACAGTCTCAGAGAAGATTTGTTGTTAGGTTATACTTTCCTAACCAAATACCAACCATTTGTGCTGAGAACACATGAGATTACTTTAAAACATCCAAATGGTCTAGTCAAGATTCCTTCTCTGAAAATTGTCACACACAAATTGTCTGACAAAGTAAAGAAATAGAAAGAGTCTCTAAAATCTCAGGGACCCCAATTGCCTCTGCTTGTAGAAACTGTAAAGACTAGGTTTGAAAAAGATTGTTGTAGCTTGAACCCCTTACAGTTCTGGACAAAGGATCACGAAGAATGTGAAATCAGGCTAAAGCCAGAATGTCAGTCTGTTATTCCTTTTGAGCCTGCTTATTTGATGAGTCCATCAGAGGTCAAAGAAATTGATGAGCATCTGCAAGAGTTAATTGATGGCAAGTTTATCAGAGACAGTAAAAGTCCATTCAGTTGCCCAGCATTCCTGGTAAACAAATGAGCCGAACAGATCAGAGGTAAGAAGAGATTTTGCATAAATTATAAACCTCTGAATGACATTATTTTGCCATTCAATTACCCAATTCCATTCAGTACTGACTTGATAATGAGAGCAGCATCTAAGAAGGTCTTCTCAAAGTTTGACTGCAAGTCTGGTTTCTGGCAGATCAAGGTAAAAGAAGAAGACAGGTACAAAACTACTTTCTCTGTCCCTCAAGGACTTTATGAATGGAATGTCATGCCCTTTGGTTTAAAAACTGCACCAGCTTATTTCCACAGAAGAATGGATAGGGCGTTAAGAAGTTTAAAAGATTTCTGTTCAGTATACATTGATGACATAATTGTTTACTCTGAAGATGAATCTCAGCATTTGAAACACTTAGAAGCTTTGTATAATGCTATAAAAGAAAGTGGGATATGTTTGTCTGCTAAGAAAATGGTCATAGGCAAACAGGAAATTGATTTTCTGGGTTTGGTTCTGTCCAATGGCAAGGTAAAACTCCAACCCCACATTCTTAAGCATATCTCAGAATTTCCTGATGTTCTAGTCGGTACAAAGCAAATACAGAGATTCTTGGGATGTTTAAATTATGTCAGTCCATTCTACAATGGCTTAGCCAAAGGCAGAAAGAAACTACAAGCCCAGCTGAAAGAAGGTGCAGGTCCTTGGACTAATGAACTCACTGAAATAGTCCAAAAGATAAAGCAGAAATGCCAGTATCTCCTGACACTGCATTTGCCAGAAGAAGGATTTTCATTATTTTTATTCACTGATGCTTCTGATGATGTGTGGGGTGCTGTGCTGTTACAGGAGATTCCTCTCAGAGGAACCCAGGTTTGTGGTTATAGATCTGGGACATTCTTAGATATAGAATGTCGATACACCATTTATGAAAAAGAGATTTTGGCTGTCAAGAAAGGAATAGAAAAGTTTAAGATATTTCTTAAACCTGTGCATTTTATTGTAAAAACAGATAGCCAGCCAATGAGATCTCTCCTAACAAAGACATAGCTCATGGATGAATTGCAAGGTGGTATTTAGATTTCACCAGCTATGATTTTGAAATAGAATGGATAAAAGGTGACAACAATCCTCTTGCAGATTCCCTTACCAGAGAAATGGCTAAACTAGCAGAACCAGTTTGTATGGTTATCATCCCAGGAGAGACTCTTGTTAGAAATGATGGTGTAGAGATATTTCTCAATTAGGATGAACAAGGTAATGACCTATGGGTTCCACAATTGCCTCCAGAGATCATTTCACCAATTCTGGAGTGTTATTTCTTGAATAAATGGCTGCAAGAATTACGAGATGTAATTCATAGCAATTACAGTAGAGGTATTTTAACAGGTCCTCAACAATCAGCATTTTTGTCTCAATTTGGTCTTGGAGATGCTGCAATTTATTTTGCACTCAGAAATAGTGTCGCTTTTGATGTTTGTATAACATCCCTGCTGCCAATGAATTGGCCAGTTAGAATTAAAAAGAATTTTCTAAAGTGTGCAAAGTTTGGCTTATTTAACAGCATTACTTTGTTACAGACAGAATTTGAAGATTATGCTGATTTGTTCCTTGGCTATAATGAACGTATTCTTCAAGATGATATGAAAGAGTTTTTTAATCATCTACAGAAGAATTTTGCATGGGCTATAGAAGAAGGCATGGCTGGACCTTCTGGTTATTTACAAATGAGGTTAAATTATGCTCTACCCAGGGTTGAATATTATCCTCTAACAATGAATTGGTTTCCACAGGCCTAGATTGAAAGGATGGAAATAGTATTACTTCCTGCATTGATTGCTGTAAGAACCGAGATTGATTTTGCATCTCCTGATGAGATTACCAAAATCATCTATACTTTCCATCAATGAGATGATGACCTGGAGATAGCTTTCAAACCTCTGCCACAACATCTTCTTCCACCGACAGATCTGGACCACCACTACGACGAACCCAATATTCCAGATCCTCCTCCTATAATTCATGATGAAGATCCCACTGATGATAGCGATGATTATCAATCAGATGGTAGTTAGCACAAGGGCTTGTCTGTGCCGTGATGTCAGCCACGTTAAGATCTGACAATAGGACACAACCCTATTCAAAAAGTAGGATCCCCGTAGCTACTTTCGGGTGTAAAGTGGGCCGTGTTCACATACGGTGTTTCTCATGTGATTCTCTTTTGGTTTTGATACGTGTCATTTTCGTATGGTTTTATCCTCCACTTTCTACAGTGTGAGACGCGTGTCATGTTTGTATGGTCGGAACCCAAAACTACTTTATTCTTTTGACATCCGACTTTGTGTATAAATAAGCCTCTCAGATATGCATTAGGCATTGGGAGTTTAGACAAGAATTGAGAAATAGAAGTTTTAGAGTCCAGAGTCTATAGGTTTGGTCATACAAGAGTATGCTCTTGTTCTGCGCTTCGAGCGATCTGAACAATCAGAAATTGTAATCAGTTGCTATTGTAATCATCTCAAGCCATAATATCAATATTAATATTAATCAGTTGCTTATATATATATATATATATATATATATATATATATATATATATATATATATATATAAAATCCATAACGAAGTTTCGTATTTTCTACAACCTTTCAGTTCTCAATTTAACAAATTCATTTCACACTATCTCTAACATTTTTTTTATTTACAATATAACAAATACTTAAGTGAAACAGAAAGTAAATAACCATTTAAATCCATATATTTCAACTAAATTTTGATCTATCAAGTATACATTCCATTTCATATAAAAATTAAAGTTAAGAGTAAATATAGGGAACTAATAAATCTTCCACTTCAATAACCAAATAAACAGACAAGTAAATTGATTTAGATTATTTTCTATTGCATACTTAAATCTAGTTTTACTTTTGATTTCAAAGGCAAATTTGCATCTTATATAATCTAGTAAATATAAAATTTCCACTAAACAATACAAGAGATAAATTTTAACCACCTGACTAAATCAACAACTAATCTCACAACTTTACAATTTTGATAAACAAGAATAAACACTATAAGATTTCACAACTCACAAACACTCTAAGGGAGGAATTACTTTCTTCTCCCAATACAATTTTTTTACAACTTTCAGAGGGAGCAATCTCTCCTCTTTAAAAGAAACTTATCCAGGAAGAAACTTAAAGAGACCAAGCTCTCATTACAAATAGAAAGATAGAACATTTTCTCTAAACAAGGAAAACTCCTCCAATCCTCTCAACATGCTCCAAGATAAACCTGTATGACAACCAAAGAAAGAATACACCACACAACAAGCTCTCCTCCCTACCATAGACCCACAAGAGGGTCACCCCCGAGCTAGGGAGATCATCCACACACCCAGGGTAGAATAGACCAAAAACACTTCACAACATTAGAACAAACCACACACAACACCCATGGTTTTACTCACAACACAAAGACTCAGCTAAGGTGAGTTCAAAGAGGGTAGGGAAGTAGACTCACTCAACTCCAAGGTGACATTCTTCTCAAACAATTATCATAGCTTTTCTCATGGCCTCAAGCCATCCAAATAATAAAAATCATAGGGATATCCCAAATAGACTCTCAAGCCTTATAGCCCTCTAGGCTCAAAATTACCAACATGCCCTCAAGGCTTCCATATACCAAGAAATAAGAATGCACCCGAAGAGGTTCACACCTTCCCTTCCCCATACATGATGAGCATTGTCTTCCAACTGGAAGAAGCTCTTTCAAACACCCAACACAACCCCAAAATAGCAGAAATAACACATAGACAACCATTGCAAATCCACATTCATCAAACAAGAACAAACATACATAGGTGAGTAAACTAGCTCACTAACCTCTACAAGCCCAATTATAGAATTAGTTGAAGAGAGCTCCACCCTTAGTCTCCTCCTCCAAGTTCTCCTTCTTTCCACAATAATCCAACCCCCTTACCCTCTCCCTCCTCTCCTCTTTAAAACAAATTCCCTCCATTATCCCTTATTCCCAAGTGGCATTAAAAACTAAACCCACTCCTCATTATCCCTAGTGGACTTAAAATAATTAACCCCACTCAAGAGGTTCCCCACTATAGCCCTTTTCCAACACACGGATGAATAAAATATATTAAGTAAAATAGAATAAAAAGGGAGTGGATGACACACCACCCTTTTTATCATTATCATTGCACAATTATTTTCTTAAAAATCAATTAGGTTTAATAACCAAGATTCCGGGATCAACAGTCCCCCAATCATAAAAGTAATAGCAATAGTACTGTAAATAGTCTCATGAACAGAAGTGAAAAAAGGTAGGCCTCACAAGAGGCCAAAATGCAAGTGTGTTATAACATGCTCGCATTTTGCATTCCCTCAAAAGTGAACAAAAACTTCACTTTCTATCATTCACCTGCGGCCAAAGGAGTTTATTTGCACTAAAAACATTGTTCAAAGAGTGATCACGTTCAAAGAAAGTCTCTCCAAGCAAGTACAAGGGAGAAATTGACATTTTCACGATGCCACCTCACCACCAAAGACATTGTGAAGCAAATTTGGAGGGTCTAGCAGTCAAAGAAGGTAGGGTTTGATTGTTTTTTGTTAGTTTGAGAAGAACTTTTTATTTTTGCAATGTTTGATTAATATTTTATATTGCATTTATAGTTATTGAGGTAAGAGAAAACCCAAATCTAGCTGATGAGGGTGAAAATAACCCTCCAAACCCGCCTGTTGTGTGGTTACACAACACGCCCCATTTTGACTTGACAAAACATGGACCCAACTTTTTGCTACCTTGGCTTGTGTTGTTTTTCTGCTCTTTGGCAGTTTGGTAAAAGTAAGTCATGTAGGTGACCCTGCATAAGGGAAGTGGGTAAGTCATCATGATGAGGTTAATTAGTCAGAGTTAATATTTCATATCAATAACCTCATGGTTGAAAAGAGTATAAAATTTCATGCAAGTTTGCCTTTTGGATCACCCTGATATTCCTTAGGGAATGAAAGTTATGACAAGTCAAAGTCCTGGTCAAACCTGATATTCCTGGGGGGTCATATTCCTTAACATCAGTCACCTTACGTTAGATCACCTTGATGCTAGTTTATCACCTGATAATCATTTGGTCCGTGAACTCCAGACTTTAATTTTAGGTAATAACTATATTTGCCCATCAAACAGCGTCATATATTTTGCGGGGGTCATATTTCAAATATCACCCAATCTTACGAATATCACTCAATATTTCAAATATCACCTTGCCACAGAATATCACCCCAGTGCCAATATGCCAATGACGTCATCCAATCCTGATGAACAAAGAAATCAGGAAATCACCCTGACGGTGACGTCATCATCCTTTTTACCTTGTGGAGGTACATATCCAACGATCACCCTTTTAAATAACATGATGGTGATGTCATCCTGATCTTTTGAAAGTGGGTCACATTCGTTAATATGACTCATCTTCGCTAAACATGATGATGACGTCAGCTTATCCCATTCCATAAAGGACCTGATATGATGATGACATCATCAATCAGCTTGACATCTGAAGCTCGTCTATTCTCTAACATCCGTCATCTTTTCTAATATGACTGATCTTTCCTAACATGTTAGTGACATCATTCTGACCTGATATGTGAAAAGATCGACATGACCATGATGTCATCTTATGCAGAGGGTGATATTCCTTAATATCAGGGTCATATTTCTTAACATCACCCGATTTCCTTCAGTATGACCATGACGTCAGCCTTTCACATTTTAACGAAGCTCGTCCATGATGATGACATCATCATCATATCCCGATCTATGAAGAGAGTCATATTAGTTAATATCCCTCATATTAACTAATGTGCATACCTGGACCCGATAGTTTTATTCAATGGATTTTAGTGAACATAAACATATGCATATTTGTATGCATAAAGTCTTGTATGTATCCGAGATACAAAGTGATATGCAGAAAGTGCACAAGATACAAAAGTGAGCCTAACAGTGAAAGGGGTCATCAGGTTGAAATATGATGATGACATCATCATTTCTCATCTGCATAACAGTGAACAAAAGCGCATGTATTGCATATGCATGATCTTATGCATGTGATATACACAGAGAGATACAAAACTGAAAATGCTTACATATCATATGAATTGTGACATTACCCTTGGAATACAAAAAGAGCTACTACAAGGTGAAACTATTTGCAAAAATTTAAAGAAACTCAAAAATTAGGAAATTTTTGACCTTCCCCTTGGCAGGGTCATAAGTCCTAGCTATTTTATCAGAATTTAAACTTTTTGGACTCATTGGAAAGATAAACTAGTTATCTAGTTTGAGTTTCTTGGTTATTAAGGCTTAATGCCAAGTAATCGACTAAGTCTTGAGCCCTAATTTACCAAGATGTAGAAAATACCAAAAATCATATTTTTGGTATTTTTTTATCAAAAATCACTCAAATGACCCTAGACCTGATCAGATATTGAAACTATTTTAGGGCCTGATAGCATGTTTTCTAGTCAACGATAGTCACCCAGACCCTCTTGACCACCTATGGACATTTAATTATGCAAATTTTCACAGATGCTCAATATTCATAACTCGATATATGCAGGTTTGCACATTTAGGGCTTGATTTAATATAAATGTTTATTTTTCTGCTAGTTATTAAATGATGATGCTTAATTCTTGTCTGTTTGTTGCAGGATGTTGGAGCTATATGAAGTGGCTAAAAATTGCCAACTGTCAGGCAACATGAACCGAAGCTGGGGAGGATATCATCAAATATGTTGTGTGCCAGCTAGAAGGTGGACTGAGTCAAAGATACTGGAATATTTTATGCCAGCTGTATTGGCAGGCACATGCTATTCATCTAGACCGTTGATTATTCTGAGAAGGATCCTAATCCTTGGATCATTGTAACTTATTTCTGGCCTTTGTTCTATAAAAGGGCCAGAACTTGTCCAAATAAAGAGAGGAGTCCTATAGAGGGAATATCTAGCAAAAATAAGGCCAATTACTGTAGAATTAAGAAGAGATCAGATTACTAAGACTAATGAGGACTGAATTGTTGAAATGTCAAGGTTCTTTCTTCAGATCATTGTAAATATACCTATTCTAAAGCATATTGAATGGAGATGAAGCTTCAGATTACATCCTGATTGTAAACTTTACGTAATCTTCAAGTTAATTTCTGGATATGTAATGGTGAATGTTGTGTTCAACTGGAAGCGCTTTCATTTTATTGCATGTTGTTGTCAACTTTTCCTTTGAAGATTTGCACTGGATCATGTGGATTTGTGGAATGTCCTGGTGAAGTATGATTCTAGTTTTCTTCTCTTCATTGCTATATGGGAACATGTATGTGGATCAATGATCTCAGTCAAATAATTTTTGGAATCTCATTCTCTAACCCTTTTTCTCATTTTAATTTCATTGAAATCACTTCCATAACTACAAATCATGATAAATAATAAGCAAAACAGAGAAATATACTGACATCTCATAGATAATTGAAAATCCTTAGTGTATTTTAGCTAAGTGCATGTAGTGTTGAAAATATCATTCAAAGAATTACAAATAATGGTAGAAATCATGCAAATATCCACCTATAGGCACATTATTTGGGTGAATTCATAGTGTAGAGATAGAATTGTTTGGAGATTTATATGCAGAGTAGATATAAAGAGCAGGATATTTGGAAGAATATTGAAGAACTTTACATAAATAACTAGAATACCTAAGGCCACTGAATGATTAACAACAACACACATCAACCACTGAGTAACGTCAATAGATTATGAACTAATTAACGGAGACTTGGGATCATGAATTCTTTGAGTTCATCGTATCTTTCAAGATGAGTAAAGGTTGTTGTGTAACTTTTATTCTATGTTTGCTTATGACTAACATCATCATCAACACCACCTTCACGTCCTCACAATGTAAGGGATACTCAAGAAAACTACCTAGGGATAATAGAAGAAAACAAGAAACATATACAAATTCTTATTCAAATTCTAAACAATCCAAGTGCAAGCACCAATCGTAGGAGAATGATTGTGAAGTCATTAGAGGAGATTGTTTCCCACACTGAATTAGTGACAAAACAAATCACTAAATTTCAAGACTATAGGATTAAGAACAAAAAAATTACAAAATCTCAATTATGTGCACACTTTATTAATCCTAAAACTGGACAAAGATTAGAAGAAACTTGCAAACGGTTGCCTATTCATTGGTGTAGGAATGAAGAGATATCCCAAAACTTTTGGGATAGATGGTAATGGTCTTCGATGAGCACCCATGCAACAACAATGAGGTGCCACAATATTTCTTGAGGAAACTCCATTGTGAGTTTATCTTCAAGAAGATTCCCAATTATTTTGACATTCGAGAGTTCCAGGGTATAGGTGGTAGCTCTACCAAAGATAGAGAGGGAGCTCAATGAGATGAAAACCATGTACTAATACCCTTGTTGAGGCCAGAACGTAGGTCACTCCCTTCGACTTTGAAGGAGAGTGTTGACGTGGAGACATTACATTCATTGACTACTCTCACACAGTCTCTAGCATAGCATGATGATGATCTTACCCAAGCCGATGAGGGTGAGAGCAGTAGGCATCATTTGTCCCCATATTTGGACAGTTCATGTGGGAAATTATGTGATTATGGGACGCAAGACGCATGACAGGACTCTTGGCAAGATGTTGCAATGCAGGGAGAGCATCCAATGATGGAGACATCCATATTAGATGAGATTATTCTCACCGATGATCTCTTATAGCATATATTTGGTATTGACTCTCAGGTAATTTTTTACAAGTTTTATCTTGATTTAATATATTGTTATTTGAAATTTGTAATTAATTTTATATGACTATCTTTATTATAAGTAAAAAATAATGTATGTAATTGTTTGCGCAATGAAATTCTAGGGTTAGATTCTTCATCCTACCTCCATTAGCCATCCATTGGCAGGTTATGAGAGGAGGTCAAGTCAATAGGTATGTAATTTATCACATGAATTATGTACATTTAGCAATGGTAATAGTATTTTGTGACAATTTGATGATTTCAACAGGGAGCTTCACCAGCACCTCCACAGTTTCCTTGGTCACCTAGACGCAAATCCACCACTTATATGGAGGTAAATAAATAACCATTTCTAATCATTATGCATTTAAATAATGTTATGTATTTATTTTGGTCAAATAATCTTGAACTCTATTTTTAGATGTTGAATATGGAGACTCCTCATCTTCATGAGTCAACGCAGGTAGGCATTGTTACAGCCATGATCTCTTCAAATCCTTTGACCGAGGTATGAGCTAATAAGATGAAATGTCATAATTTTGTATTTCTTGTTTTATCTCATGTCATTTGATGTACATAAATGATATTTATATTTAGTCAATTTTGATTCTTGATGCTTCTCACAGGAGGTCACAACTCTAGCCCGTCCAACTATGGACGAAGAGAGAGATAAGATGATGGAGAGTGATCATCAAATAGTGGTAAGTGATCAATTACATATGTGATATATATTTCATGTTTTCTATATTAATGTGCATATTGTTTGATTGTATTAGCAGGTGGAGCTGGATGAACTTCTATTGAGGAGGTCTACTCGACAGTAGAGAGAGGATGGGTCACTGATTGGCTCTCCATCTTCACGGTCAAGCAAGGGTCACCGATTATTTCATAAAAGTCCATAGGAAACTAGTTTTTGGGACATTTTTTGTATGCCTAGATGGATTTGTATACATGCTTTTGTATGTTACCGATGTATATTTTTGTATATGCCTATATGGCTTTGTATATAAACTAGATGCTATGTTCATGACATTATGTATGTGACAGTTTATATTAAATATTTAATATGATGATCAATTATCATTACAAGAATTCAGTTTTACATGTCCCAATTGCATTTGCTTGAAAGTTTATAAATTATTTTCAAATAATCCATTTTGTACATATCTTACAATCATTGCATTCCATGAGATTGTGCATTTCTTTTAGGCATCATATCAAATAGTTCATGTGCCTTGTCTATGATTACACACTTTCCATACATGCCTACAAGGGTAGCTATAAATACAATATGTGACAAAATTCCTATATCCTTTATGCTTTGATGGTTGTCCACACTATGTTCCCCAGATCCCATTTTGGCATAGGTAAGGAGGATGTTGGATAATGTTGTACAATTTGGTTTTAGACTTGCCAATTGCATTTGGTTGAAATTTTCTTTTGTATATTTGTGAAAGTTTTTAAACCCTTATGAAAACTCCCTTTCGTGCATATCTTGCAATCATTGCATTCCATGAGACAACATTTCTTTGAGGCATTGTGTCAAACAGTTTGAACGTTCCTTGTATATGCTTCCACACTTTGCATACATGTCATGCAGGGTAGTTGCAACTATAACATTTAACAAAATCCCTATATCCTTTAAATTCTTTGATGGAGGTCTATATTGTGTTCCAAAGATACCATTTATAAGGTTTTGGAAATTGGCTTTACACCCACCAATTGCATTTGCTTGAAAGTTTTTAAAGCCTTATCAAAAAATCCATTTTGTTCATATCTTGCAATCATTGCATTCCATGAGGTGACATTTCTTTGAGGCATCATGCTAAACCGTTCATATGCCTTGTCTATGCTTCCACACTTTGCATACATGTCTTCGAGGGCAGTTGCAACTACAACATCTAATAAAATTCCCATATCTTTTATCCTTTGATAGATGTCCATTTTGGCATAGGCAAGGAGGATACTGGCTAGGGTTGTGGAATTTGGCTTTACACCTACCAATTGTATTTTCTTGAAAGTTTATAAATCCTTGTCAAAAGAATCCTTATTGTTCATATTGTTTTCAATTAGGATTGCACCCTTAGTAGAGATAAACTCAGCTATCCTATTGAAACAATGAAACACTCTCAAATTGTGGGTAATCTATGTTGAGAGTGAATCTCTAGAGCGAGTTGGTTACCCTGGCATATCACCTAAACTAAAAGACTTACTAAGGAAAATCGTTTAGAAGGTTAACTGTAAATGAAATCCTAAACTCTAACAGGTGATACACCAGTACTTAACTTATCTATTCACTAATTCAACTCTCAATCAGCTTCACAAAGTCTTTTATTCTCAAAATTTCACTAAAACAAATGCAATACATAAGTAATTTGTATGAAAGTTTGAAAGCTAGAGGTTCGCATGAAGGACAAACAGAAGTTTTATCAGAACTTCAACCCACTAAGCAAGTTAAACACAACACACAACTTGTTTTACATGAAACTTCCACATTCAAGCTTGTAGCAATGAGACATAGAAAAGGATTTCAAAAATTGAATCACAATTAAACATCAAATGCATTAACTGCAAAATGAAGTAGAGACATGAAATAGGAGAACACTGTTGCTTTATTGATCTAGAAGGAATAGAAACTAAGTACAAAATGTTTACAAAGCTCTCTGCAAATGAACAAGGGAGGAAGAAACAATATTCTGAACTAAGAAAAAATAAGTCTTTCTCCAATATATATCTCCAAATGTTTCCAAGAATGAGAATGGAAAAAACTCAGCCAAAAAAACTCTCGGAAAGGCAACCTCCTAAACCATTTTCAAGCTCCATAGAAAAGCCTCCAAAATAGTGCCCAAACTGCCTCCAAACTGAGTGTAAAAGCTATCAAAATTCCCTCCAAGGTGGGCCCACCAAAAAGACACTAAAAATTAGGCTTTACTTGATTGTAAACTGAAAAAAGAATCTCCAGTTTGTCTAGCTTTTTCTTATTTTGCCCAGAAGAAAGCAAATCTAGAAAAGAAAGATTTGGTCTATATTCACTCTACTTTAACTACATTAAATAACAAATATTTAAAGCAATTTATAGGGACATTGCTTTAAATAATGTTTTACAATAATTTGTAGTTTTAACTCTAACTTGGTTTGATTTGATTTTTGCAAAAAATAACACAAGGCTTATATGATTATTTCACCAAGTATAATACATTTCTCTATTTGGACATTTGATTTTCTAATGAAGATTGAAAATCTCCTAAGGCTTAGCCTCCATTTGTTGCAAAATATCCTAAGACATAAAGCATGGGCATCATATACAAAGGTGAAATAATAATATGTTAATGGTATTAGTTGAGGCATTTAAATTTTAATTCAATGTGATAAAATGCCTATTCGAATAAGGGCACAAAGGAAACCCTAAACATAAAACAAACCAACCCCCTAGGTTTTCGGCCTCACTTTGCACGTTAAACTTTTGGAAAATGCCTTTGCTGAGCCGCCGCCCTGGGAGCTAGGGTTTGAATTGTAAACCTTCCATTCTCTACTGTTTCTGAGCAATTTCTTGAGGATCATGATAGAAAATTACAAGGTAAATCTTTCTATCACAGATTTGAACCATATTCTTCATGTTAAACATAAATTCCTTGGCATTTAATTTGTGGCCATGGAAAACTTTCTGATGTATTTGTCTTTGTATCTCTGTTGTTTATACCTTCTCTACTTTGTGGTCACCATGGATGACTGATTGGAGATAATTAGAGACAATACATGGGCGAAACCCATGAACAAACATGTTAGATAAAAAATTGTGAAGCTTGATGCTCCTGTGATGTTTCATTCTTTAGGCTTTCTTGCATATATCTGATGTTTGTTATCTGATATAGTACATCATAGGTAATGTATTATGTTTCTGTTGATAGGCACATAGGAAACCATATCCAGAGCTCTAACAATCCTTCTTGTCATGATACAGGTTCATTTAGAGATCGAGAGCGAGGAAGAGCTAGCTACAATGAAGATCAACTTCAAGACTCCAAACAAGAAATGATGGATATGCCTTTTCCTATATGTTGTTTTCCCTTCTTATCTTCTGATGCATAGTGTATTTCCTATGTTTTACTAGTTCAGCCATTCCCATGGCTTGTGTGGGACATTTGATCACTTCTTTATTTCTAATGAACATAAACACAACACTTATGCAATCTTATGTGTATCTCCTTTGTAAAATGAATGAAACAATGTAATATGAATGAAACTGGTGCAAGAGCACCCAATCCACAGTGGCCTCCATAAGGCATTTAATTATTTTATACTTATTTTTAATGTTTCCAATAAGGTCCTAAATGGGAATTTAATGTAATAAGGTCTGTTTGACCATTTCTGTTATTTTAGTTTGTTGTTAGGACACTTGTTGATCTATAGATGACAAGGTTGTTAGGTTGTTAGAGGTTGTTACCTCCCAGCCACTTGGAAGTATCTCCCAACCACTGGGAATTGAGTCTATACTACTCTTTGAGAGTAGATAAATACCCTAGTTGGGTCGATCTCAGACATAGAGGAGATAAATGTAATAGCAAGAAAATTGAATCAGTTATTTGTATTTTTGAGAGCAATAAAAAGATCCTATTTGTGTTAATTTTCTGGTGTTCAATTTACTAGTGTGCAATCAATTTCTATTTTGTAGTCGATATGGGATCTTAATCCATTCCACCGGTTGGAGTACTTCATAATCAGTGGAATGGCTATGTATATTAGTTTATGCTTTTGTTTTCTATTTTGTGTTTGTTCGTGTTCATGCTTGCAGGATCGGGTATGGAATATGTTGAAGGATCCTAGCATGGGCATGTGCTAGGTTTTGGCAGGGTGCAAAGGTCTGTAGGATCGTCGAAGGAATAGATCTATGTAATTGCTAAGTATAAAGCAGGTCAAAATAGTGACAATCTGAGTGGTTTCGAAAGACATATAGATTGTGTGTATATCACATTTGTATGTAGGATATACAACCTGTGAGTATAACACTATTGCATATTCCTGTGTATATCACATTTGTATGTGAGAAACATACATTGTAAATATACAAGCTTGTCGCATGTACAAGGGAGAGAGAAAGCTTCGGGTATATACAAGGAGGTCAACGTAGGTCAAAGGTTGGTTTGTATGCATGCAGAAGAATGTATCTTGTGGTTGCATATTACAAATATACAACGTGAACATACAAGTGTTTGTGATACAAAGTGCGATCGGCAGAGATGGTGAAGGAGATCGGTAGTAGCAGGTCATGCTATGCACATTGGAGATTGCATGTTGCAGTTGTATGTATGTTGAAACATACCTTGGGCTCGATACATCAGAGAGAGGACATAGATTGGCAGAAAGGGTTGGAGATACGCCGACTAGAGAAGTCTCAGTGATGAGAGTTTAGTTTTGCATCAGAATGAGATGTGTGATCGGAATAAGACTATTTCGATGAGCCGATAGTAGTAACTCTTGCCGATAAAGGAGAAGTAAATCAGTTTTCATTATTTTTGCATGTTTCCATTGGCGTCTCTGCATCATAGTGGTATCAGAGCTAGCGAAAGCTCTAGGTGGAGGTTTTTAAATATTTAATTTTCTGAAGGCTGATGAGTCTGATTCCTATAGTGTGCGGACAGAAGATGTTGAGGTCAGTTATGACCATTCCCCAATAGTGATTTAGCTGGAAGAGGGTGCAGAGTCGAGCCATTGCAAGATAGAGTGGTAGTGCATCTCCAGGATCTACTGTTGGATGAGAGGATTTGCAATAGTGTTAGTGTTGCCTGTGAATGTTTATGTCAGATAGAGAAAGTGAAGAAGGGGCTAGTGACATGCCTCCAAAAGGGATGACCACCGAAGTGGCCAACAAATTCAAGGAGATGGAGGAGCTGATCAAAGCTAGAGTCAAGGAAGCACTCCAGGCTGAGTTGAAGACCTTAGGAAAAGGCAAGAAACTAGACATGGAGTTTGATGAAGAAGAAGAAGATGGGGAAGAGGAAACAACCTCAGAACAGACAAGTATATCTGCAGACCAGAAACAATTTCTGGAGGCTATAAAATCACTTGGTAAGGAATCATCTGAATCAAGAATGGAGATTCTGATGTTTAGTGGAAAGATGAATGCAGAAGAAGTCATCAAATGGATCAAAGCTTTGAACAATTACTTCGAGTACAAGGAGGTACCAAAAAATAGAAGAGTCAAGTTTGCAAAGACAAAATTGAAGGGCGCTGCACTCACATGGTGGAACTACACCCAGGGAGAAAGGGTGGAGAGTGGCAAGAGTACGATCTCATCCTCGAGTCAAATGGTAGAGAGGATCAAGGCTCAGTTCCTACCAGCAAATTATGAAGTGCAGATATACAAGAAAATGCAGAATCTCAGACAGAAGGTATGGATGTATCCACCTATACAGAGGAATTTCATAAATTGTCTCTAAGGTGTGGACATGCTAAGGATGAGAAAGGAAGAGTTGCCAGGTATATTAATGGCCTGAAGTACAGTATACAAGATGAGATTACCATCTTGACACTAGAAACTGTGGACAAGTGTTTCCAGGTGGCATTGAGAGTAGAAGAGAAATTGAAAAGAAAAGGAGAACAACAGAATAAAGGAAGCGGAAGACAGCAAAGAGGGGGAAGAAGTCCTTTCAGAGGCAGAGGAAATGAATTCGGATACCAAGGTGAATCCAATCAAGAGAACAGCAAAGGAGACAACAGTCAAACTCAAAGGGGAAGTTACAATCAAAAAAGAAACTTTAGGGGCAGATGACCTCTCAGATGTTACAATTGCAATTAGGAAGGCCACATAGCCAATAGATGTCCAGAAAAAGCAACAAGTTCAATGGGAGACATAAGGACAAATCTGATCCAAGAAACTGACTGTCTAAGTGTGCAAAGTTTAAACACTTATCAAAGTGTAGAGGCTCCTGACAGTTATGGATATCTGGAGTAGGGAGAAGCATTGATGTTAAGGAGAACCATTTTGAATACATCCAAGGATATGATACAAAGGAGAGCTCTTTTCAGGACCAATTGTAAAAGCCAAGGCAAAATATGTAAGGCAGTAATAGATTCTGGTTCAATGGATAATATGGTATCTCAGGAAATGGTGGATAAACTGAAACTGGAAAGGATTCCACATCAAAATCCTTACAAAGCATCTTGGGTGAGTGATAGTCAATCACTTTGGGCATATGAACAAACATATGTTGATTTTCAAATTGGAGAATATCAGGATAAGGTTTTATGTGACATATTGCCCATGGAATGTTGTCACCTACTTTTGGGTAGGCCATGGCAATTTGATAGGAGAGCATTGTATGATGGATATGGTAACACATACACCATAAAGAAGGATGGGAGAATTATTGTGTTGATACCATTGCAGGAGGATGCTATAGCACAGACGGCAGACAAAATCATTTTAGTGGGAAAGAAAGAGTTTGTGGAGATGCCTATAGCAGCAGGCATAAATGCAGTTGAGGATACTTCAGGGAAAGGAGTTGCTAAGGATAAAAGTTTGAAGGTACTTTTAGTTTTGACTGATGGAGCTCAAATGGATCAGTAGAAGGTTAAAGAACAGGTTTACAAGCAGCCACAAGTTGATTGGCAAGACAAGGATGTTATTATAGTAGGGATAATTGTTTGTCCTCTAGCAGCAACAAAAGTTGAAAGGTCAACATCTTCTGCCATAGCAGTAGTACAAGAAGCATTACCAAAGGCTTATAATGTAGGTGTTCAGGTAGAGATGACAGTAAGGAAGAATGGCATGAGTAGAACCTACAATGCAGTCTAGAAATCATGGAATAGATATGAGGCAGCAAAGTGTGCAGCTGGATCAAAACCAAGACCTAACTCATGGGACATGAGTTCTTTTCGCGGTGGGGTGTATGGTGCAGGAGAAACCCAATCCACAGTGGCCTCCATAAGGCATTTAATTGTTTTATGCTTATTTTTAATGTTTCCAATAAGGTCCTAAATGGGCATTTAATGTAATAAGGTCTATTTGACCATTTCTGTTATAGCAGTCTATTGTTAGGACACTTGTCGATCTGTAGATGACAAGGTTGTTAGGTTGTTAGATGTTGTTACCTCCCAGCTACTTGGAAGTATCTCCCAGCCACTAGGAATCGAGTATGTACTACTCTTTGAGAGTAGATAAATACCCTAGTTGGGTCGATCTCAGACATAGAGGATATAGATGTAATAGCAGGAAAATTGAATCAGTTATCTGTATTTCTGAGAGCAATAAAAAGATCCTATTTTTGTTAATTTTTTGGTGTTTGATTTACTGGTGCAATCAATTTCTGTTTTGCAGTCGATATGGGATCTTAATCCATTCCACTGGTTGGATTACTTCATAATCAGTGGAATGGCTATGTATATTAGTTTATGCTTTTGTTTTCTATTTTGTGTTTGTTCATGTTCATGCTTGCAGGATTGGGTATGGAATATGTTGAAGGATCCTAGCATGGGCATGTGCTAGGTTTTGGCAGGGTGCAAAGGTCTGTAGGATCATCAAAGGAACAGATCTGTGCAATCACTAAGTATAAAGTAGGTCAAAACAGTGAAAATTTGAGTGGTTTCGAAAGACATACAGATTGTGTGTATATCACATTTGTATGCGGGATATACAACCTGTGAGTATAACGCTATCGCATATTCCTGTGTATATTGCATTTGTCTGTTGCATTTGTATGTGAGAAACATACATTGTAAATATACAAGCCCGTTGCATGTACAAGAGAGAGAGAAATCTTCGGGTATATACAAGGAGGTCAACGTAGGTCAAAGGTTGGTTTGTATGCATGCGAAAGAATGTATCTTGTGGTTGCATATTGCGAATATACAACGTGCACATACAAGTGTCTATGATACAAAGTATGACTGATAGAGATAGTGAAGGAGACCGGCAGTAGCAGGTCATGCTATGCACATTGGAGATTGCATGTTGCAATTGTATGTATGTTGAAACATACCTTGGGCTCGATACATCGGAGAGAGGACATAGATCAGTGGAAAGGGTTGGAGATATGCCAACGGGAGAAGTCTCAGCGATGAGAGTTTAGTTTTGCATTGGAATGAGATGTGCGATCGGAATAAGACTATTTCAATGAGCCAATAGTAGTAATTCTTGCCGATAAAGGAGAAGTAAATCAATTTTCATTGTTTTTGCATGTTTCCATTGGCGTCTCTGCATCAGAAAGCAATTCCTTACAATTCATGTATTCTCCTTTATGTTGAAAAGAATTTAGTGACAAGTTGAAAGCTTCCATTTCTATTATAACACATGGCATCATAAAAATGAACTCTTTCTTACAAACATTTTGAATTATGCAATGGTCAAATATGTTAAGAATTTTTCACCTTAAAATAGGAACAATGGCTTCACCTCTGCCAATTTGAGCTGTAGGTAAAAAATTGGTAACACATATCTTGCAATCATTGCATTCCACGAGGTGACATTTCTTTGGGGCATCATGCCAAATAGTTCACGTGCCTTGTCTATGCTTCCACACTTTGCATACATGTCTATAAGGGCAGCTGCAATTATAGCATGCATGACAAATTTCCTATATCCTTTATGCTTTGATGGTTGTCCATACGCTATTCCAAACATCCTATTTTGGTGTATAGATAGGGAGGATGCTAGCAAAGGTTGTGGAATTTGTCTTTACACATGCCAATTGCATTTACTTGAAAGTTTCTAAAGTCTTTTCAACAAATCTATTTTTTGCATATCTTGTAATCATTGCATCCCATGAGAGGACATCTCTTTGTGGTGTTTTATCAAATAGTCCACATGCCTTGTCTATGCTTCCACACTTGGCATACATGTCTCGCAGGGTAGTTGCAACTACAACTTTTGACAAAAATTGCTATATCCTTTATGCTTTGATGGATGTCTATACTGTGTTCCAAAGATAACATTTTGAAGGCTTTGGAATTTGGCTTTACACCCGCCAATTGCATTTGCTTGAAAGTTTCTAAAGCCTTATCAAAAAATCTATTTTGTTCATATCTTGCAGTCATTGCATTCCATGAGGTGACATTTCTTTGGGGCATCATGCCAAACAGTTCACGTGCCTTGTCTATGCTTCCACACTTTGCATACATGTCTACAAGGGTAGTTACAATTACAGCATGTGACAAATTTCCTATATCCTTTATGCTTTGATGGTTGTCAATACGTTGTTTCAAACATCCTATTTTGGTGTACAGATAGGGAGGATACTGGGAAAGCTTGTGGAATTTGGCTTTACACGTGCCAATTGCATTTACTTGAAAGTTTCTAAAGTCTTTTCAACAAATCCATTTTTTTACATATCTTGCAATCATTACATCCCATGAGAGGACATCTCTTTGTGGTATTGTATCAAACAATCCACATGCCTTTTCTATGCTTCCACACTTTACATACATGTCTTACAGGGTAGTTGCAACTACAACTTTTGACAAAATTGATATATCCTTTATGCTTTGATGGATGTCTATACTATGTTCCAAAGATACCATTTCGAAGGTTTTAGAATTTGGCTTTGCACCTGCCAATTGCATTTTCTTGAAAGTTTCTAAAGCCTTATCAAAAAATCCATTTTATTCATATCTTGCAATCATTTCATTCCATGAGGCGACATTTCTTTGGGGCATCATGCCAAACAATTCACATGCCTTGTCTATGCTTCCACACTTTACATACATGTCTACAAGGGCAGCTGCAATTACAACATGTGACAAATTTCCTATATCCTTTATGCTTTTATGGCTATCCATACGCTATTCCAAACATCCTATTTTGGTGTATAGATAGGGAGGATGCTAGCAAAGGTTGTGGAATTTTGGTATTTTGACCTCTAATCATGGCTGTCACAGTCAAGACAACAATGGATCAGTCCATTATCTCTTTGTATTTTGCCTAGAAAACCTTATGAAATATGGGCTCTAGTCAGGTAGAATGAATAACATACATCTTAGAATGTTGTTCATGCATCTATAGACATAGATTAAGGTTATAGGAATTGAAACATGTCCACCAGTGGCAATATGTGGTCATATTGTTCTTGAGTCATTTATAGAATTTTATCATATTGATGGAAACACATTGAAGATAGAAGCATTAAATGATCATTTATGTTTATTCTCTAACTTTAAGGAGTTTTTTTATTATGTTTCCTTCTTTTTTAGATAGTTTTACTTCACTTCTTCATGATTATCATAGCTTGCATCCTTCATCTGTGAAGAGTGATTGTGTTGTGCATGTCTCTAATGAACTATTACCTTTGAGTGCACCTTCTTTGCATGATATACCTAAAGATGATGAAATAGTTCATTGTGATTTGATATTGTTTATTCTTCCTCATATTCTATTTTTCATAGTAAGCCTAATGATGATCATATGGATAGTGGTGAGTACATACATACTAATGATCTAGACCTTGTGATGCACCTTGTAAGACATGCATTGATGACATAATCTTACCTCCTACTAATGACATTCTTGTATTTTATAATGATACTCCTCTCACATGCCATGATGATATTATTCATTATGTACCATCTTCCAAGATTAGAGATATGCATGTTTTTTTGGTACTACATATTTATGATTATTTCCCTAGTGTTGAAAATTGTGTGAATATTACCTTTTTCATATTCTTCCTATATATCATGATGATTCTCTATATATCATGATGATTCTCTAAATGTGCTACCTCACATTATACATGATGATGATGAGCCTCATCATGATTATTCTATTGCTTCACATGATTGCTTATGCTTTTATGATGATACATTAGCAACTTATCATATTAGAAGTCTTAGTGAGGAGTTATTATGCAAATGTTTATGATGGTTTTATGGATGGCTTGCATTTTGATCTCATGATCTTTGTCTTTCATATTTCATCTTTACATTGTCTTATCTTGTCTTGTCTACTTAATTATGTTTTTTCTTTGGTCCTTTCTCTCAATCATTTACATCTTATATTTTGATCCTTGGTTTTGTATCCAATGATACTAATGGCTCTATGCTTTACATATGTTCTTACACTATTTGATCTAACTTCTTAAAGCATTATCCAATATGCTCACATTGAGTGAGGTTCTAGCTTCTTAGAACATTCATGGTCTATCATTATATTGAGCATCTTGTCTATGGTCCATCTCTTATCATTGTTTCTACCTAGCTATTATGAGTATTTATGATCAAATATTGACATATTTTTCTAATTTAGAGAATTTACATCATTGATCCTACATTTTAATATCTTATATACCATGCCTTATGATATTACATTGGTATATCTTAAATATCATGATCTCTTATTACTATATCTTGTCTTATAATCTCATCTTTTAATATGTACTTTATAGAGTATACATGTTATCATCCAACACTTTTATCTTATTTTGAGAGTTTAGTATTGATCCTTATTGGTTATATCATTCTTTGATCCTATGTCCATATTGGGAGACATCATGCTACCTCCCCTTATCTATTTGAGCTATCATTGATCTATCCCTTATTCATCATTATCTATTTGATCTATCATTGAGCTACCATTGATCTATCATGGACACTAGGGTTAATCACCATGTAAATACTATGGAATTATGTAAATGTAATGTATTTTGACATCTGATCATGGATGTCACAGTCAATACAACAATGGATTGGTTCATTATCTCTTTGTATTTTACCCAAAAAATCTTATGAAATATGGGCTCTAGTCAGGTAGAATGAATAACATACATCTCTGAATGTTGTTCACACGTGCAGGCATAGATTAAGGTTTTAAGCATTGAAACATGTCCTCCATCGGTGGCAATGTATGCATAAACTAGTCATGAACTTGGTGTTATCATATGAGATGCTTTGAGGTACTACAAGTAGCTAGAATTAATTAGGTGTTTTTCATAGAAAGATCAAAGACAGCCCTAGGTTGACTATCATATATCAAAGGCATTATTATCTTCCTAGATGATACTTATACTCTAGCATTACAAATGCAAAGTCTACAAGTAGGGACTATAGAAGAGAGAAAGAAGAGGATTGTCATAATCAAGAGACAGTTGTGTTGGTAATCAAAGAGTAGAAATCCTAAATTAAGAACGGAAGATAGCCTCATCAAGTCAATCATGTCATTCCCACATAAAGGCCAATAGACCAACTATGACATAGTACACTTATGGACAAGCATGCAATCATGAATTAACATGCAATATATGGACAACCATATATCCATTTGACAAGCAAGGTTTCTATTTGGGGGGATCTAGTAATTAAAAAACTAGTCATATGATTGCTAGGACAGTCATCAAGGTCCTAAGAGTATTTACTAACAATGAAGGGGGTAAATCATAAAACATACAACAACAGAAATTGCACACAGAAAATAGAACTTTCTTTATTGATTTTGGACAACTTATTACATTACAGAAGCTCAAATAAAATTAGAGGAATCAACCCTCCACAGGCTGCAACACATTACAGCTTCCTCTCACAAGACTCTGGAATCATTTGCCATCACTAACCCCAAATCTACTAGGGTTTATGTTTTCCAACCTATTCTTGACTCGAAAATTTCCCCCTTAACTCTACTACTTCCCAAAGTTCCCAAAAAATGGTTAGTAATAGCCTTTTTGGTGACCAACAACCTAATTTCAAAATTTGCATCTCCCTCCAAAAATAGGTCAACTTCTGGGAGCCATAATTTTTGATCCACATGTCTGATTGATGAACTGTTTTATGCATCGAAAAGCTCGTGGAGTGCTCTATGCACTACAAGCCTACTCTACCAGTTCTGACCATTTTTAGGTCCATACGGAACCATTTAGTGCCTTAAACCTAAGTTTGAATAATTTTTCAAGTTTTTTTCAGGAAACAGAAACTTTAATATTGTTTAGCTCGCAAATGATCTTTGCGTGATTCCTTCACCAAAGGTCTTATTTTTTAGTTACAAAGCTTCTTATAAATTTCCACTTCAATCTATGCCCAAATGCAAACTTTCTAAAAATAACAGGTTGTTATTTTTAGTAGTTTGAAAAAACTGAAAGTTCTACATCATTATTCAAGCGATTATGGAACCAGAACCACAAATTTTGAAAAGTAATGGAAAGAACATCAACAATTTTGAAACACATCTTTTTTGGGGTGATGCAAGATTGCCCTTACACCACTAGATGCTCCTACATCAGACACCCAAGGTAATTTGAGAAGTGACCCTGTCACATCTTAGGTGTTTGTGTGAGGAAATCCCAAATGGTCAACCTCTACCTTAGACAACCAAGAAGAATCTTCAACAGGCCTTCCTTTCCATTTCACCAGATATTCTTCATATTGCCTGTTTCGAGTACTTCTTCCCACATGGCTATCCAAGATCTCTTCTATCTCCTCTGTTGAAGTAGATGTCAGAATACTCCACAATTCTTCTGTTGGTCCATCCTCTATTCCACCTTCATGATATTCTAATAAATCAACAATTTTGAAAATAGGGGAAATGTTGATCCCACTCGGCAGCTCCACCTCATATGCATTTCCTAAATCATATTTCTTCAAAATTTTGCATAGTCTAAATTTCTTCATTTTCAGCTTATTGTATGTTCCAATTGGGAACCTTTCTTTTCTCAAGTGAACCATGATTTCATCTCCTACCTAGAATTCCTTATATCTCCTCTTCTAATCCACCTTACCCTTGTATTGAATATTCATCTTATTAATGTGCTTTTTCACCTCTTCATGCAAATTTTTCATGTGTTCTACAAAGTCTTTAGCTTCGACACTTGTCTTTTCTCCTTTGTCTAGATTCCTAACTCTGAAGCATTTCTTGGACTATTCCCATATACAATCTGGAATTGTGTTTTACCCATACTCCTATTGATAGAATTATTGTAAGCAAATTATGCCTATGGTAAAATCAAATCCCATCCCTTGGGCTTATCTCCTACTAAGCATCGTAGTAGGTTACCCAAACTCCTATTTACCACTTCGGTCTATCCATCAGTCTGTGGATGGTATGTAGAACTGAACTTCAAATCTATCTTCAACTTCTTCCACAATATCCTCCAGAAATAACCAACGAACTTGGCATCTCAATCTGAAACTATACTCTTTGGTAGACTGTGTAATCTCACCATCTCCCTGAAAAATAACTCTGCAATATGAACAACATCATTAGTCTTCTTGCAAGGAATAAAATGTGCCATCTTTGAGAATCTATCCACCACCACAAAAATGGAATCAAGTCCTCTCTGTGTCCTTGGTAAACCAAGAACAAAATCCATACTGATACCATCCCATGGCTTCTCTGGTATAGGTAATGGCTAATATAGCCCTATATTCTGACTTGTTTCTTTTGCCATCTGATACACTCTACAACTTTGCACAAATTTCCTCACATCCTGCTGCAACTGTGGCTAATAATAATTTTCACCAACAATAGAAATGGTCTTATCTCAACCAAAGTGTCCAACCAATCCTCTACTATGCTTCTCCTTAATTAGGTTCTCTCTCATGGAACTCCTTAAAATGCACAACTAGATTCCTCTAAACAACATGCCATCTTAGATTATGAAATCCAACCATTTTATCCTGTCCAAAGTAATAGGTTCCAAACAAGCTTTCCAGGCCTCTGCAAAATCTAGATTTTCAGGATACAAACTTTTGAGCTCATCAAACCCAACAACTTCTATCTTCATTTCTATCAACAAATTTTGCCTTCTGCTCAAGGCATCTACAACTTTGTTGGACTTCCCACTCATGTGCTTCAAAACAAAAGTATAGCTCTACAAAAACTCAACCCATTTTAAGTGCCTCTAGTTCAACTTTCCTTGACTATTAAGATACTACAAAGCCTGATGATTAGTATATAAAACAAACTCCTTTGGCAACAAACAATGTCTCCATTTCTTCAAAGCCTGAACTATTGCATAAAACTCCTGATCATAAACATAATACTTTTTCTTGGCATCATTAAGCTTCTCACTAAAATAGGCAATGGGCTTACCTTCGTGACTCAAAACAGCTCCTATAGCACTACCACTAGCATCACAATCTACTTGAAATACCTTATTGAAATCTGGAAGTACCAAAATAGGTTGCTCTATGACTTTCTGCTTCAATGCATCAAAGATTTTGTCTGCTCCTTTAGTCCATATAAACTCTTTTCTATCCCCTCTCATTGTCTCAGTTAGGGATGCACAAATGCTACTAAAATTTCTTATAAACTTTTTGTAAAAACTTGCCAAACCATGAAAAGATCGTACCTATATGGCACTCCTTGGTGTAGGCCATTCAAGGATAGCTCTCACCTTCTCTGGGTCCATCTTAAGACCTTCCTCTAAGACAACAATTCCCAAGTATACCAACTCCTTTGCAAAACTACATTTCTTCAGATTAATCAGTAACTTCCCCTCCCTCAACTTCTCTAGAACTCTTCTTATATGCATCAGATGCTCATCCCAAGTCTTACTAAAAATTAAAATATCATCTAAATAGACAATAACAAAAATTCCCAAAAATTCTTTTAATACCTCGTTCATGAGCCGCATGAATGTGCTCGGTGCATTGGTTAGCCCAAATGGCATGACTAACCACTCATACAAACACTCCTTTGTCTTGATGGTTGTCTTCCATTCATCTCCTTCTCTGATTTAGATCTAGTGATACCCACTCCTCAAGTCAATCTTCATGAAGTACTTAGCTCCACTCAAACAGTCCATTATGTCATCCATTCTTGGCAATGGAAGCCTATACTTGATCGTGATCTTATTGATGGCCTGAGAATCTGTACACATTCTCCATTCTTCATCTTTCTTTGGTGCTAGTACTGCAAGTACTACACATGGACTTAGGCTCTCCCTTATCAATCCCTTCTTTAACATCTCTTGAACTTGTCTATTCAGCTCTTCACTCTCTATAGGAGTCATTCTATGGGCTGCCTTATTCGAAAAACTAGCTCCTAGTATCAAATCCATTTAGTGACTTATCTTCCTCACCCATTCTAGTACATTATCAGAGATTATATCCTAAAATTCTTCCAACATATCTGAGACTTCTGCTGGTACATCTTCACATTTCTCTTAACTAATCTTAGGAATCAATGCAAAGCAATGATGCCCATGCTTCATACCCTCCAAAACTTTTCTACTATCTACCAAGCAAATTCTGGCAATACTACATACCTTTTCTTCCACCTCTTTCAAGGGCTTCAACTTATGATGAACTCCATCCTTTGTTAGGGAATATGTGTTTGCATGGCCATCATGGACAATGCTCCTATCATACTACCATAGCCTCCCCAACAACATATGACATGCATCCATATGTATGATATCACACAGCACCTCATAATAGTAGTCTCCAATCTTGAACTTCCCTAAACACTGCTCATTGACTAAAGCTCTATGGTCTTTCTGCAATTATGCAATCTGATATGGATGTGGATGTTTTCTTCTTGTCAACTTCAACATGTCAACCATCTCCTCTGAAACAAGATTATCAGTGCTTCCACTATCAATAATAATATCACAACACTTACCTTCACATTTGTACCTTGTGCAGAATCAACTCTTCCTCTGATTGGGTTCTTTCTCCTCATTTAACAAAGTTCTTTTGACAACTAGGGTTTCTCCTCTTTTAGCATCTTCAGAACGCTTAGACTGTGCATCTTCATCTACATGTGCAACTCATGCATTACCTTCAGGTCTTTTATTTGTCCTTCCTTGATGTTGCAGACACTCATATGCTCGATGCCCATCTTCTCCACATTAGAAATAGGTTCCTCTGAAACCTCCTCTTCTGAGTCCTTGCCTAGGTCGGCCACTTCCTCTTCCTCTTTGCTCACCATTGTTCTGGTCACAAGGGTAGTAGGCATTATCCGCTCTCTGATTTTGACTGGTGCCAGCTTCTTTGCTTTTTTTATCTTCATTATGGCCTCCATAGGGTCCTCCACTAGTCCTTCTGCCTTGACCTCTTCTCCTTTTCTTACTATTGAATCTTTTATTTAGCTTATCTTCCACCTTTAGGGACAACTGGTATGCATCTTCTATGGTGGTCATTCTAACCAGGCTCAACAACTCTTGAATACTCGGCCTCAACCCATTAATGTAATGGGCTACCTTCTCCTTGTTGGGCTCTGCATGGCCTATTCTAATAGTAATTTTATAAAACTCTTCTGTATACTCCTTAACAGACATGTTACCTTGTTTCAATCCTTACAGCTTCTTTAGTAGCTCCATCTCATAGTCCACAAGAATGACTGCTTCTTCAGTTTCTCCACCATCTGATCCCATCTGGTGATCTTTCCTTTTCCTCTTTTGTTCCTCTCTAATTGAACCTCCTTCCACCAAATACTGGCGTGGCCCTTCAACTTTGTTTTTGCAAACTTGACCCGATCTGGGTCCTCCACATCTTCATACTTGAGATACTCCTCCATATCATTGATCCAATCAATAAGCTGTTCCAGATTTAAATCTCTAGAATATGTAGAAACTTTGATCCTGGGCCTCTTTCTGATCTTTGAAATGGCCCTCAACAACCTAACTTCTACAGGATCTCCTACAGCTTCTTATTCTTCCTTAGATAGCTCTTCTTCAGCTTCATCTTTGCTTTCTTCTCTTATTCTTGGCTCAAACCCTCTTTGTAGCTCCTCTTGCAATACATTGATTTGCCTTTGTAGGGCTCTAAAACCCTCTTCCATCAAAGTATTCCTCCCAATATGGTTTCTTTGTGGAGGCATCTTGATCTCCATAGCAAACCCACAACCTCAGGTCCTAGTGAAAACTACCTAACGGTCGGCAATCTGTCTACACACTTAGGAACCCTTGCTCTGATACCACTTGATGAAGGGGTAAATCATAAAACACACAAGAACAAAAATTGCACATAGAAAATAGAACTTTATTTATGTATTTTGGACAACTTATTACATTACAGAAGCTCAAATACAATCAAAGGAATCAACCCTCCATAGGCTACAACACATTACAGCTTCCTCTCACAAGACTCTGGAATCATTTGCCATCTGTAACCCCAAATCTGCTAGGGTTTCTATTTTCCAACCTATTCTCAACTCTACACTTTTCCCCTTAACTCTACTACTACCCAGGGTTCCCAAAAATGGTTATTAATAGCCTTTTTAGTGGCCAACAACCTAATTTCAAATTTTGCATCTCCCTCCAAAAATAGGTCAACTTTTAGGAGCCATAAATTTTGATCTGATTGTCCAACTAACGAACCATTTTATGTGTCAGAAAGCTCACAGAGGGCTCTACGCGTTAAGAACTCGCTCTACCGATTCCAATCATTTTGGTCCCGTACGGGACCATTTAGTGCCTCAAACCTGAGTTTGAATAATTTTCAGGCATTTTTCAGGAAACAGAAACTTTAATATCTTTCAGTTCGCAAATGATCTTTATGTGATTCCTTCACCAAAGGTCTTATTTTTCAGTTACGAAGCTTCCTGTAAATTTTTACTTCAATCTATGCCCAAATGCAAACTTTCTAAAAAATAGCAGGTTGCTATTTTTAGCAGTTTAGAAAAACTGAAAGTTCTACATCATTATTCAAGTGATTATCGAACCAGAACCACAAATTTTGAAAGTAAATGGAAATAACATCAACAATTTTGAAACACATCTTTTTTGGGGCGATGCAAGATTGCCCTTACACCACTGGATGCTCCTACATCAACTAATCATCATACCATTTTTCACATTTTAGCACTATCAACACATATTAGGATAGTGTTGTCCCAACAAAATAGAGAAGGTTGTTATAAAGATCTTAAAACACTCATTTTATAAATGTACAGTTATATGCAAATGGTAGCAGTCATATGTCAAGCTTAGAATGGTCATATCAACCTAAGGACTACTTGATTGAATCCTCAGGGCTAGGAGTGACATTTTGCATTCCATAGGTCATGGGGCTAAATGGACTTCACCAACATGTCGAGGTGGGCAGGTAAATGCCAAGGGAGGTCTTGTTTCATATGCCAAGTGCCCCATTCATTGAGGTTAGCAGGATACTGACAAAGTCCCTTAAGATCCCTAAGACGTAAAAACTGCTAAACTTTGATGGAGCAGTTCTCAGAATTCGTCATAACTGGGAATGTTTCATTTGGACCTATAGGTGCACATGGGGTCCATCCATAATAACCTTTCTTGGTTTAGGTCAACTCTAGTCTATTTGACTGTGCTAAAATCAAATGCATTCTAGCAAAATGCTTCAGTTTAATGTAGTGGAAAGGTGCTAGGAGTGACATTTTGTATTCCATAGGTCATGAGGCAATGGACTTCTCCAACACATCAGGGTGGGTGGGTAAATTCTAGGGGAGGTCTCATTTCATGTGCCAAGCGGCTCAGTGGTTTGAGGCAGCAGGCTACCAGCAAAGTCCCTTAAGATCCTAAGAGCAAAAACTACCAAACTTTAATGGAGCAGTTCTTAGAATTCATAGAATCTAGGAATGTTTTGTTTAGACCTATAGATGTAAATGGGGTCCATCAACAATAAATTCTCTCAATTTTGGTCAACTCTAGTCCATTTGACCATGCCGAAATCAAACACATTGTTACAAAATACTTCAGTTTCATGCAGTGGAAAGGTTCTAGGAGTGACATTTTGTATTCCATATGTCATGGGGCTGAATGGACTTCTCCAACACATCAGAGTGGGTGGTTAAATGCCAAGGGAGGTCTCATTTTGTGTGCCAAGCACCCTAGTCATTCAAGGCAGTAGGCTACTAGAAAAGTCCCTTAAGATCCCTAAGATGTAAAAACTACCAAACTTTGATGGAGCAATTCTTAGAATTCATGGTAGCTGAGAACATTCCATTTTGATCTACAGTTGCACATGGGGTCCATCCACAATAACCTCTCTCAGTTTCGGTCAACTCCAGTCTGTTTGACCATGCTGAAATCAAACACATTCTTATAAAATGCTTCAGTTTCATGCAGTGGAAAGGTTCTAGGAGTGACATTTTGCATTCCATAGGTTGTGGGGTTGAACAAAATTTTCCAATGCATCAGGTTGGGTAGGAAAATGCGAGAGGAGGTCTCATTTCATGTTCCAAGTGCCCCAGACATTCAGAGTAGCAAGTTACCAACAAAGTCCCTTAAGTTCCTAAGAGCAAAAACTACCAAACTTTGATGGAGTAGTTCTCAAAATTCGTGGTAGCTGGGAACATTCCATTTAGACCTACAAGTGTACATGAGGTTTGAGGTTTCAATCAACTCTAGTCCATTTCACTGTGTCGAAATCAAACACATTCTTGCAAAATGCTTCAATTTCATGCAGTGGAAAGGTTTTAGGAGTGACATTTTGTATTCCACAGGTCGTGGGGCCGAACAGACTTTTCCAATGTATCAGGGAGGGTAGTTAAATGCTAGGGGAGGTCTTGTTTCATGTGCCAAATTCTCCAGTCGTTCGGGGCAGCAAGCTACCGACAAAGTCCCTTAAGATCCCTAAGACAAAAACTACCAAACTTTGATGGAGCAGTTCTTGAAATTCATGGCAGATAGGAACCTTCTTTTTGGACCTACAGGTACACGTGGGGTCCATCCACAATAACCTCACTCAGTTTTGGTCAATTCCAGTCGATTTGACTGTGTCGAAATCAAACACATTCTTGTAAAATTCTTCAGTTTCATGTAGTGGAAAGGTGCCAAGAGTGACATTTTGCATACCATAGGTCATGGGGCCGAACGGACTTCACCAAACTTTGGGGTGGATGGGTAAATGTTAGGGTAGGTCTTGTTTAATGTACCAAGTGTCCTAGTCATTCGAGATAACAGGCTACCGACAAAGTCCCTTAAGGTCCTAAAAACAAAAATTGCCAAACTTTGATAGAGCAGTTCTTAGAACTTGTGGTAGTTGGCAATGTTCTATTTGGACCTCTGGGTGCATGTGGGGTCTATCCATAATAACCTCTCTCAGTTTTGGTCAACTCTAGTCCATTTGACTGTGCCAAAATTAAATGCATTCTTGCAAGATGCTTTAGTTTCATGCAACACAATTTTGCTAGGTGCCCTATTTTTTGTTATGTTCATCATGGGGCTGAACCAACTATGCCAACATGTCGAGGTGGGCGGGTAAATGTTTAGGGAGGTCTCGTTTCATGTGCCAAGATGTCCTAGTTGTTCTAGGTTGTAAGCTACCAACAAACTAAAAAGTTGCTAAGATTGAAATTTTTCATTCCACAGGTTGTGGGCTCAAACCAATTGTGCCAACATGTCTAGATGGATGAGTAAATGCTACGAGAGGTCTCATTTTGTGTGCCAAGTGTCTCAGTCATTTCAGGCTGCAAGCTACCAGCAAACTTGAAAGGTGCTAGGAGTGACATTTTGCATTCCATAGCTCATAGGATCAAACGTTCTTTGCTAATGTGTTAGAGTGGGCAGGTAAATGCCAGGAGAGGTCTCATTTTATGTGCCAAGGGTCCCAGTCATTCTAAGTTGTAAGCTACTGACAAAGGCACTTTGCTGATAGCTTGCAGGCCAGAACGACTGGGACACTTGGCACACAAAGCGAGACCTTCCCTAACATGTATCCACCCACCCCAACATGTTGGCATAGTCAGTTCGGCCTCATGATGAGCATATCAAAAAATAAGGTACCTGGCAAGGTAGTGCTGCATGAAACTAAAGCATTTTGCAAGAATGAATTTGATTTCAGCACGGTCAAATGGATTGAAGTTGACCAAAATTGAGAGAGGCTATTGTGGAAGGACCCCACATGCACCTGTAGGTCCAAAAGTAACTTTCCTAATTACCATGAATTCTGAGAATTGCTCCATCAAATTTTGGCATTTTTTCTCTTAGGATCTTAAGTGACTTTGTCAGTATCCTGCTACCCCAAACAACCGGGGTGCTTGAAACATGAAACAAGACCTCCCTTGGCATTTACCCACCCACTCCGATGTGTTGGCAAAGTCCATTTGGCCTCATGACCTATGGAATGCAAAATATCACTCCTAGAACCTTTCCACTGCATGAAACTAAAACATTTTGCAAGAATGTGTTTGATTTTGGCATGGTCAAATAGACTAGAGCTAACTGAAACTGAGAGATATTATTGTGGACATATCCCACTTGCACTTGTAGGTCCAAAAAGAACATTCCCAGCTACCACGAATTCTGAGAACTGCTCTGTCAAAGTTTGGCAGTTTTTGCATCTTAGGGATCTTAAGGGACTTTGTCAGTAGCCTGCCAACCTGAATGACTGGGGTACTTGGTACATGAAACACGACCTCCTCTAGTATTTATCAGCCCACCCCAACATGTTGGCGAAGTCCGTTTGGCCCCACGGCCTATAGAATGCAAAATGTCACTCCTAGCACCTTTCCACTACATGAAACTAAAACATTTTGATGGTCAAACAGACTGGAGTTAAACAAAACTAAGAGAGGTTATTGTGGATGGCCCCACATACACCTATAGGTCCAAACAGAATATTCCTAGCTACTAGAAATTATGAGAACTGCTCTGTCAAAGTTTGGCAGTTTTTGCTCTTAGGATCTTAAGGGACTTTGCCGGTAGCCTACTGCCCCAAACAACTGGGGTGCTTGGCACATGAAACAAGACCTTCCCTAGCATATACCTACCCACCTTGACACATTGGTGAAGTTTGTTTGGCCCCATGACCTATGGAATGCAAAATGTTACTCCTAGCACCTTTCCACTGCATGAAACTAAAGCATTTTGCAAGAATGTGTTTGATTTTGTCACAGTCAAACAGACTAGAGTTGACTAAAACTGAGAGAGATTATTGTGGATGGACCCCACATGCACCTATAGGTCCAAATGGAACATTCCCAACTACCATGAATTCTGAGAACAACTCCATCAAAATTTAGCAATTTTTGTGTCTTAGGGATCTTAAGGGACTTTGTCGGTAGCCTGCAACCCTGAATGATTGGGGCACTTGGCACACAAAATGACACCTCCCCTGGCATTTACCCACCCACCCTGATGTGTTGGCAAAGTTTGTTCATCCACGACCTATGGAATACAAAATGTCACTCCTAGAACCTTTCCATTGCATGAAACTGAAGCATTTTGCAAGAATGCATTTGATTTCGACATGGTCAAACGGACTGGGGTTGAACAAAACATAGAGAGGTTATTTTGGATGGACCCCACATGTACTTGTAGGTCCAAATAGAATGTTCCCAGCTACCACGAATTCTGATAACTACTCTGTCAAAGTTTGGTGGTTTTTGCTCTTAGGATCTTAACAGACTTTGCTAGTAGCTTGCTACCCTGAATGACTAGGGCGCTTGGCACATGAAACAAGACCTCTCCTAACATTTAACTACCCACCCTGACACATTGGTAAAGTTTGTTTGGCCCCATGACCTATGGAATGCAAAATGTCACTCCTAGCACTTTTCCACTGCATGACACTAAAGCATTTTGCAAGAATGCGTTTGATTTCAGCACAGTCAAATAGACTGGAGCTGACCAAAACTAAGAGAGGTTATTGTGGACAGACCCCACATGCACTTGTAGGTCCAAATGAAAGGCTCCCAGCTACCACAAATTTTGAGAACTGCTCCGTCAAAGTTTGGTAGTTTTGCATCTTAGGGATCTTAAGGGACTTTGCCGGTAGCATGCTGCCCTGAACGATTGGGGTGCTTGGCAAATGAAACGAGACCTCCCTTGGCATTTACCTACCCACCCCAACATGCTGGCAAAGTTCGTTTAGCCCCATGACCTATGGAATATAAAATGTCACTCCTAGCACCTTTCACTTGCATGAAACTAAAGCATTTTGGAACAATGTGTTCCTTGCCACCATAGGCAAATGATATTGATTCTTCCAAAATTGAGGTAAGTGTTTGTAGGATAATATGTTCCTAGGTGTTACAGTTTGATGGAATAGTTGATCCAAAGTTTGTCATATTTTTTTTCTTAGGGCTCTTGAGAGATTGCCTGCATTCGATATAGCCAAGAATGACCACGAGGCTTTGCCATCAAAAAGACATATCCCCTAGCATTTACCCATCCACTTGGATGTGTTGGTGCCATCTATTTGGCCCCAGGAGATGCCTATCCTAAAAATTGAGTCATAATACCTTTTTGGTAGTTGGAAATTCAATACTATAAAGGTGTTCTCATTTGATCCAATGTCTTGTAGGGCATCAATTGAGGTTGCCCTTACCGCTACTATTAACTATTTGTCATTAAAACTCATTAACACTCATTATGAAATAGTAACATCATTAAAATGAATTAAAACTCATAGGAACATCATAAAAACTCATTATGAAATAGAAAGTAAAGGACATATCATCGTGAAATAATCATGAAAACCTACCTTACTTTCCATACAAAGGCAATTTCATAGGGATTATACCTACCTCCATCATACTAAAATCCTGAATCCAAATGCAATTGCACTATTTAATTAAAATGAGTAGCTAAAATATACAAGGTGAAATGAGGATAGCAAAGAAAACTAACATACCTTTCTGTCATTCAACTAATTCAATCCAATGAACCATTAGGGTCTGCTCTACTCTTTATTGTGTCAAGTATTGCCTCATGATTAGATTCACGAACCTTCCACAAGGTCATGTTCAATGCTCTACCCCCATATTTGATTAAATGAATGTTTGAAGCCACAACAAGGTTAGAATAATGAAGAATCTTCCTATGTATGTCAAAGTCCTCAAACACCCACACATCAGACTTCTTCAGTGGGTACCTTCTAAGCCATGTTCTAGTAACAAGCACTGATCCTATAGGGTACTTGATGTTTTCTCCATTTATAACAGGGGAATCTAATTTCTTTTTTACCTCAACACAATGACAAATAATAATTGATTCCTTCTTCATTGTCTTTAGCTGCACTAATTGCATAAACATGCCCTGCATTGATATGTGCATTCAGTTCGATGAATATAACTTCAACAATACAAGAAAAAATTCAAAATAATATGTCATATTAAATTTTATTAAATTTGAATGATGATAATATTTGGTTGAACTAGATCTAAAACATGGTCAAAATCAACTGATGATTGAATCTTTGTCATTTGTAGTGTTGTCAGTAGTCGATACATGTCAATCGGGCTTAGGCCTCTTGTACACCAATCATCAACCCACTGCTTTGACTCACAATCATACCAAACTTCATATGTACATGAAGAACAAAAGCATGTCATATGTCGTGTATGAATACTCCATGAACCTGCATTAGAGTTTCTAAAAGAGTGCAGTTCACTTGATCCTATCAATGTACAATAGTCCTTATATTTTGCAATGTTAGTATCATCAACCAACCAAAAATATCTATGAACTATAGACTTACCTTCATTACCTAGACCCATTGTAGTGTTACACCATTAGACAATAGATCTCGTACCTGTCAACTTTGCATTGTTTTTGTACTTCAACTCTTCTCATGCCAATGCTCTTTTGATACATGCTCCTGCACCATCATGTTCTCCCTTTCCATACCCAGCCTCACAAAAATTCTACATATGTTGAACACCAATCATCTTATGCATCCTGCTCATCCAATAGAACATCTGCAGATTCTTAAATTGTGATGCACAATTATCTGACCATATGACATGCTGACGAAATGATATTCTCTTGCTGGCCAAATAACGGTAGAACATCTAAAAGCAACCTTGCACAAACTTGGTACAATGTGTGCAATCATCACTAATTTAAAATTATATTCCCTCAAGATCTTCATGTCATCCTCTGTACTATCTTCTGCATGAATGAAAGTTATTTGTATGAATATAGCAACCTGTGTAGAGTTGTAATACTGTGATTACACCTCATTCTATGGCTGTAGTGTGTAATTATCTGCAAAGTCAACAACTGAAATGATTCTACCAAGTGGAAACATGTCCTTGCATAACTTGAATTGCATGTCCAACCATCGAGCTTTATGGGTATGCCTTGCATACTCGTACACTATACTGTCACAAAATATAGACATAAACTGATACATTAGAATCTTTTGAATAACCAAATTGTACCTCTTTGCTTCTTTACCATCTTTTGTATTGTAGGCCATTATTTTATACTTGCCAAACTCTACTAGTTCATTTCCAACCGCATGTGTGCTTTCCATATGTTCACATATTGGCATATGTTGCAAGCCACCACAATCCTAACATGTGCCATCCAAGCATAATTTCCTATAGAATCTTTGACCTTCCTCTCTTTCACATAAAATTGGTTATATGAAGTCTCTTGAATATGTTGGTGGGGCACATATGCTACAATCTTGCAAAATATTGTTAGTAAGCAAATCTAAACATATAGACCGATAAACATCAAAATAGTTAGAAAATTCAATATGTAATCTATAGCAAGTAGTGCGTGTGTGATTTATTTTGACATAGAAAAGTTTTAGCATTTCAAAATATCTTTGACAAATTTTAACTTGAGGATACATCTCTTAAAATTTCTTGAAAAATTGTGTTTGAGTCACATCCAAAAAATGTTTTGGATGTGGCTCACGGTTTTGACAACCAAATCTCCTTCTCACAACATCTCTTAAATTAGGAGATACCCTTGTGTTGTTTTTCTAAAATTCTTCAATGAGGGATCTCAAGGCTTCAACAACAAATTTGTCTTTCCGTGGGAGTCTCCCAGAGAATGGCCACAATTCATTGGTGTTTGGGTCATCAACTCTTTCACGTCTTCCAATGGCTCTCATTAGATTTTTGTATTTAGTTTCAATACTTGACTTGTCTTTCTAATGAAGTGATCTTTCTTTGTTTGTTGGCTTACTATTGTCGATCTAATGACACGTTGTATGACATTACTATCCTTGGTTCGTGAGGTGGAACCCACACTCTCATATGCACTCATTAGATTCTTGACAATTGATTTTTCACTTGAGGCATCCAATATTCTGAGGCCAAGAATCTTCATAGTGGGCCTAAATTTTAGATTTCTCATCAATTCAACAAATAGTTGACATCTTCCGATTTCATTTAAATTCTCAAAGAATAATTTCCATATCTTATTTGCATATCTCTATCAACTACACTTGGGAATCTTATCCTGCATGGGCTTCAACACATTCTCATCGATATCGATTAGAAACTTAGGCTTCCTATACAAAATTCTAGGAGGCATTTTAATTGGTAGAGTTGACTCAATATTAGGAATTTCTTCAATATTTACTTGAGATGGGATAGATGGCATACCTTCAATTGGAAATGAAAAAGATGAAAATGATTGAAGTTGAGATGAGAAGATGACGTACCTTCAACTTGACGTGTGAATGATGGTGTGCCACCAAGTTGAGAAGAAAATAAATATGTACCTTCTACTTCACCTGTGAAAGATGGAGTGTTTCCAATTCAAGAAGATAATGATGGTTTTCCTTCAACTTGAACTATGGATGATAGAGTGCCTCCAACTTGGAGATTCACATTCCTCATTGAATGAAGGTTTTGCATTCATTCCCTTTGTATTGCCAATTCCATCTCTCTTAGCTTCATTAGATGTGTCATGTTTCTCTTCAATTAGCAATGGTGGAATATCTTCTTGTATGGTTGACAATTTACTACTTTCTCGAATTTGCCTCATTCTTTCTCTTCTCCTCTCATTCTCAGCTTCATGCTCTTCTTGTTGTTATATGGAGCCTAATCAGACTTAGAGGTTATATTTTCCCACTTTTATTGGTGTGATTTCCCCCCAAATTATTTAACAGGGGTTTGGGGGCAGTGCCCCCAGGATGGGGTCAAGGCCCAGTGCCCCTTGCGAGGTCCAAGGGTAGTGCCCCTAGCGCGCTCCTTGTCACAATACAGGGTGGGGTCGAGGGGCAGCACCTTCGAAACCTCAAACGATTTTTATTATTTTATAAAGGCGTCGAGAGTTATTTTTCTATTGGCTGAAATAAAAAACCCCTTTTTTGTAACTGACATAAGGCTTGATAAAAGCGGCTAAGGGTTAGGGTTTCCATTGAGATATTGTATTGTAGCATTTGCAGCGGTATTGAGTTACAAGGATTATTAGTTGTAATCGATATGATTTACTAGATAATAATATTAGACTCTCTGTTAGTGGATGTAGCATGAGTTTGGGTGAACCACGTTAAATCTTGTCTCTCACTATTATTATTTTTGTGTATTTTCATTCCTCTATTTAATCTTTATTTGCATTTAACTGATATCTTCTGCATGCAATTCCTAACAAGTGGTATTAGAGAGGGTTGTGTTCGATTATCGTCTACAGGAAGGTCTCATGGTTGAGTAGGAGTCTAATGGTTAAGTGGGAGCAATGGTAGATGAGGGTAAATTGAAGGTAGATAAATTCAATGAGCAAAACTATCAATTATAGAAGATGTAGATGGAGGATTATCTCTATCATAAGGATTTATGGAGTCCATTGGAAGAAATAGCTAAGAAACTCATAGCAATGACTAATGAGGATTGGAATCTTCTAGATAGAAAGGCACTGGGAACCATTTGGTTGTGCCTGGCACCATCTGTGGTGTTTAATATAATAGAAGCGAAGACAACAGATGAACTGATGAAAGCTTTGGCTAAATTGTATGAAAACCCCTCAGCCTCAAATAAAGTATTTCTCATGAAGCATTTGTTTAATCTAAAAATGATTGAAGGTGGATCTGTGACAGATCATTTAAATGAGTTTAATACAATTACCAGTCAGATAACTTCTATAGAAGAGGTGAGGTCTCTCTTGGTTTTATGTTCTTTGCCAGAAAGTTGGAATAGCTTGGTAATGGATGTATGTAACTCTGTCTCTAGTTCAAATACTTTGAAATGTGATGATGTTGTTGGTGTTATCCTTAGTGAGGAAATGCAATAGAAAAGCACAGGAGGGTCCACATCAAGTAGTGTTTTGAATGCAGAAAGTAGGGGCAGATCAAAGGATGGAGGAAAAGGTTCTAGATGTCATGGGAAGTCATGAGGAAAATCAAAGGACAAGAGGTCCCAATCTAGAGGACAGAAGAATTGCTGGTACTGTGGAAAGCTAGGTCATCTGAAGGAGACAAACAAGAAAGCAATGAGGCAAATGTGATAAGTAATAAATCTGAAGATGATGCTTTGATTCTTTCCCTAGATAATGCTGATGATTCATGGGTTTTAGATTTAGGGGCCTCATTTCATGCTACACCCCATAGAAGTTATTTTCATGATTATTTCCAAGGGGATTTTGGGCTGGTTTATTTGGGAGATAACGAACCTTGTCAGATTGTTAGAAAGGGAAGAATCAAGATTAAGTTGTAGAATGGGAATTATTGGCTACTACAAGAGGCCACAAGGCATGTTCCAAGGTTGAGTAGGAATTTAATTTCAGTAGGGAAGTGATGAAGAGCAAGGGTGGATGATCTCAAATCAAATCAAAACTGATTCAACAAACCAAACTTTACAAACTTAGAACCCTAACTTGGAGGGTTTCTCTCATAATCTTCCTATTCCCCTAGTAGTACTTCAAAAAAGGTTTTTCCAACACAATTCTTAGGGAATACATGATACACAAACTATGAACACAGTTATAGATACCCATTTAGACATTTAACAACATATCAAAATCTCAGGGGTGGTCCCTTTGTATGGAACCCTTCAAAAATAGATTGTCTTACTTCTTGACTAGACTTAAGGTGGTGCAGTAATTCATATTTTTTGGTCATAACTTTCAAACTAGAATAATATCTAAGAAAGCAAACTTGATTCAAATACACATTTGGGCCTTATTTAACTTATCTCAAAATTAGGGTAGGTTATTTTGTACAGAGATGCTCAAATTTGGATTGTTCTCACTCAAATTAGGCCTACTAGGGTTTCAGACCTATTTAAGTAAAACTAGACAAAACTTGCTTGAAACTTGATGAAATTATATGAGACCAACACCAAAAGAAACAAGATTCATAGCTTTACCAAACACAATTGATTTGGAGTCAAGATATGGCTGTATAGTACCAAACTCATCAAGAAACAATGATGCAACGTTCAGATTTGTAGGGAATCAAAGGAACTTTATTGCTCAAACTTCAAAACTACAACTCCTCCTCCTTGCCTCGAGCTCCCAAGGCATCTTAAAACCTTTCACAATCTTTTCCAATGGTTCACAACTAATTTTTCAAGTTCTAACTATTCAACTACCCTCATTTACAACTTATGACTCTTCATATTCCATGTTTTTGAAACTTTTGACAACTTGTGCAACTAGACACTTCCACACACTTAGCGACCTAATATGGACTCCAACACACATAACATGGTCTTAAATGACCTTATTTACATAAATCATTATCAAAACAAGACAAAACCCAAAATTGATTTAACATTGCATGAGGGTGCCCCTGCACCAGGCAGCTAGCTGATGAAGGTTGCATAGTTACTTTTAATGATAAAAATTGGAAGGTTTCAAGAGTTACCTTAATAGTAGCAAAAGGTGTGAAAGTAGGTACCTTATATCTTTGTACAGGTCACACTGATCCTTCTACTTTAGTTGTTGCAGAGAAAAAATAAACAGGTTCGCAGGAAGAGACTAAAACAGTTATTGCAGGTTCTGAGACAACACTGTGGCATAATAGACTTGGGCATATGAGTAAAAAAGGTATAAATTTACTTCATTCTATGAAATTTTTATCAGGTCTAAATATATTAATATGGATTTCTGTGAAAGTTGTGTGTATGGAAAACAAAAGAGAGTTAGTTTTCTCAAGGATGGGAAGCAAAAGAAAGGTGAAAAGTTAGAGTTTGTGCATACAAATATATGGGGACCGGCTCAGGTATCTTCTGTCAATGGCTCTTAGTATTATGTTACATTCATAGATGATGCAACTAGAAAGTTTTGGATTTATTTCCTTAGGCAGAAATCTGATGTATTTGAAACATTTAAGAAATGGAGAAGCTTGGTTGAGAATGAGATGGGTAAAAGATTAAAATTTCTCAGAATTGATAATGGTGGTGAGTATTGCAGCAAAGAATTTGAAGATTATTGCTCCTTTAATGGAATTCCTAGGCAGAAAATAGTTCTAGGGACTCCACAAGAAAATGGAGTGGCTAAGCACATGAATAGGACAATAATGGAGCGTGCAAGGACCATGAGATTGCATGTTGGGATGCCTTTAAACATGTGGGCAGAGGCTATCAACACTGATGTATATTTAATTAACAAAGGTCTTTCAGTTCCTTTGGGTTGTGGTATTCCAGAGGAAGCATGTACAGGTAAGAAGGTGAGTTATTCTTTTCTCAAAATCTTCAGATGTGAAGCATTTGCACATGTAGATTCTGAAAATAGAACCAACTTGGATGCAAATTTAAAAAAGTGTATCTTCATTGGATATGGCATTTATGAATTTAGTTATAGGCTTTGGGATGTTCAAAATCTAAAAATTGTGAGAAACAAGGATGTTGTATTCAATGAGAAGGTGTTGTACAAAGAATAGTTGCATCAACATGAGAAGAAAGAAAAGGATTATGTGGTGTTGGATAATACTTCATATAGTGATGTTCCAGTGGTTCCTCATGCTCTACAACAGTAACAAGAAATACCACAAACTCCAGTGAATGTTAGACAGTCAACAAGGCTAAATAGACCTCCCTAAAGGTTTTATCCCTTTTTGTATTCTATTTTGTTAATAGATACTGGTGAACTAGAAGGGTATGATGAAGCTATGCAGGTGGTTACAAAAGTTCAGTGGGAGCTTGTAATGAAAGAAGAAATGGACTCCTTACTGAAAAATCAGACTTGGGAATTATGTAAGTTGCCTGCAAGTAAAAAAGTTTCACCAAACAAATGGGTTTATAGGAAAAAAGAGGAAGATGGAGGTCAAAAAAGATTTAAAGCCAGGTTAGTTGTAAAAGAATTTGCACAGAAAAAGATATTGATTTTGATGAGATTTTTTCTCTGGTTGTTAAGATTCCTTTTATTCGTACTGTTTTAAGTATTGTGGCTACTGAAGATTTATATTTGGAATAGCTAGATGTGAAAATTACCTTTCTCCATGGTGATTGGGAGGAGGAGATATATATGGAATAGCCCCAAGGATTTGATGTCAAAGGTAAGGAGAAACTGGTGTACAGATTGAAGAAGAGTTTGTATGGCTTGAAACAAGCACCTCGGTAATGGTACTTGAAATTTGATAGTTTTATGGCTGAGCAAGGCTATAGTCGGTGTAATTCTAACCATTGTGTTTATTTTAAGAGGTTGGATAATGTCAGCTACATTACTTTATGTTTATATGTTGATGACATGCTTGTAGCAGGGTCTAACATGGATCACATAAGAGAGTTAAAACAACAGTTAGCACAATCATTTGCTATGAAGGATTTGGGAGCAGAAAAATAAATCCTTGGTATGAAAATTTGTAGAGATAGGAAGAATACAAAATTGACTCTATTTCAGGTTGATTATGTTGAAAAGGTGTTGTAGAGATTCCATATGGAGAATGCAAAAGTTGTCAACATACCTTTGCCTAGTCATTTGAAATTGACTAAGGAGATGTGTCAAAAGACACAAGAGGAGGAAGATAAAACGTCCAAGATACCATATACTTCAGTTGTAGAAAGTTTAATATATGCCATGGTATGCATGAGACCAGATATTGCACATGTTGTAGGAGTCGTAAGCAGGTATATGAGTAATCCCATATTAGAGCATTAGAATGTAGTAAAATAGATTCTCAGATATTTGAGAGGTACATCCAATAAACATTTATGTTTTGGGGGCTCTAATACTGATTTAGTAGCTTATGTAGACTCAAATTTGGTGCAGGATATTGATAATAGGTGAAGTACTACAGGTTATGTCTTTACTATAGGTGGGATAGCGATAAGTTGGATCACCAGGTTGCAAAAGGTGGTTGCTTTATCTACCACAGAGGTAGAGTATGTAGCTACAACAGAGGCAAGCAAGGAGATGATATAGCTACAATATTTCATGGAAGAATTGGAAAAACAATAGGCTAACAATTATTTGTTTACAAACAACCAGAGTGCCATACATCTTGCAAAGAATTCTACCTTACATTCAAAGACCAAACACATACAACTAAGGTATCACTTCATCCAGTCAGTGTTGGATGATGGACAGTTATAGCTAGAAAAGATACATATAGATGAAAATCTAGTGGATATGTTTACGAAGGTAGTGACAAGGGAGAAGTTGGGCTCCTCTTCAACTTTGGTTGGTCTTTAAGACTAAAAATAATGAAATTTAGAACAATAGAGTCTAGGGTTTTTATTTCCAGTGGGAGCTACAGGGTCAACGATGTTATGATCAGTCTCCAAGTGGGAGATGATATGTTGTGGAGTCTGATTAGTCTCCAAGTGGGAGATTGTTGTTATATAGAGCCTAATCAGACTCAGAAGTTACATTTTCCCCACTTTTATTAGTGTGGTTTCCCCCCAAATTATTTAATAGGGATTTGGGGGCAGTGCCCCCAAGATGAGGTTAAGGGGCAATGCCCCTTGCAAGGTCCAAGGGTAGTACCCCTGGCATGCTCCCTATCGCGATACAGGGCAAGGTTGAGGGGCAATGCCCCTGAAACCTCAAATAATTTTTATTATTTTATAAAGGCGTCGAGAGTTTAAGGGCTGACATAAAAAAACCCTTTTTTGTAACTAACATAAGGCTTGATAAAAGAGGCTAAGGGTTAGGATTTCCATTGAGATATTGTATTGTAGCATTTGTAGTAGTATTGAGTTGCAAGGATTGCTGGTTGTAATCGGTTTGATTTACTGGATAATAATAATGGACTCTCTATTGGTGGATGTAGCCCAAGTTTGGGTGAACCACATTAAATCTTGTCTCTCACTATTATTATTTTTGTGTATTTTCATTCCTCTGTTTAATCTTTATTTGCATTTAATTGATATCTTTTGCATGTAATTCCTAACGAGTGGTATCAAAGTAGGTTGTGTTCGATTATCATCTACATGAAGGTTTCATGATTGAGTGGGAGTCTAACAGTTAAGTGGGAGCAATGGCGGACGAGGGTAAATTGAAGGTAGATAAATTCAATGGGTAGAACTATCAATTATAGAAGATGCAGATGGAGGATTGTCTCTATCAGAAGGATTTATGGAGGTCATTGGAAGGAATAGCCAAGAAATTAGTAGCAATGACTGATGAGGATTAGAATCTTCTGGACAGAAAGGCACTGGGAACCATTCAGTTGTGTCTGGCACCATCTGTAGCATTCAATATAACAAAAGAAAAGACAACAGATGAACTAATGAAAGCTTTGGCTAAATTATATGAAAAACCCTCAGCCTCAAATAAGGTATTTCTCATGAAACGTTTGTTTAATATGAAAATGATTGAAGGTGGATCTGTGACAGATCATTTAAATGACTTTAATATGATTGCTAGTTAGATAACTTCTATAAAAGTGAAATTTGATGAAGAGATGATGGATCTCTTAGTTTTATGTTCTTTGCCAGAAAGCTGGTATAGCTTGGTAATGGTTGTAACTTTGTCTCTAGTTCAAATACTTTGAAATTTGATGATATTGTTAGTGTTATCCTTAGCAAGGAAATGCGATGGAAAAGCTCAGGAGGGTCCACATCAAGTAGTGTTTTGAATGCATAAAGAAGGGGTAGATCAAAGGACAGAGGAAAAGGTTCTAGATGTCATGGGAAGTCACGAGGAAAATTAAAGGACAAGAGGTCCCAATCCAGAGGATAGAAGGATTACTAACCAAGTCATCTGAAGAATGATTGCTAGTCTCAAAAGAATAAAGAAGGAGACAAACAAGAAAGCAATAAGGAGGCAAATGTGGTAAGTAATAAATCTAAAGATGATGCTTTGATTCTTTCCCTAGATAATGCTGATGATTCATGGATTTTAGATTTAGGGGTCTCATTTCATGCTACGCCCCATAGAAGTTATTTTCTTGATTATGTCCAAGGGGATTTTGGGCTGGTTTATTTGGGAGATAATGAACCTTGTTAGATTGTTGGAAAGGGAAGAATCAAGATTAAGTTGTAGAATAGGAATCATTGAATACTACAAGAGGTGAGGCACATTCCAAGGCTGAGTAGGAATTTAATTTTAGTAGAGAAACTAGCTGATGAATGTTGCATAGTTACTTTTATTGATAAAAATTGGAAGGTTTCAAGAGGTGCCTTAAAAGTAGAAAAAAGTGTGAAAGTAGGCACCATATATCTTTATACAAGTCATACTATTCCTTCTACTTTAGTTGTTGCAAAGAAAAAACAAACATGTTTAGGAACAATTGTTGTGGGTTCATAGGAAGAGACTGAAATAGTTTCTATAGGTTCTGAAACAACACTGTGGCATAGCAAACTTAGGCATATGAGTGAAAAAGGTATGAAGGTACTTCATTCTAAGAAAGTTTTACCAGGTCTGAAATGTATTAATATGGATTTCTGTGAAAGTTGTGTGTATGGCAAACAAAAGAGAGTTAGTTTTCTCAAGGATGGGAAATAAAAGAAAGGTGAAAAGTTAGAGATTGTGCATAAAGATGTATGGGGACCAACTTAGGTATCTTCTCTCAGTGGCTCTCAGTATTATGTTACATTCATATATGATGCAACTAGGAAGGTTTGGATTTATTTCCTTAGGTAGAAATCTGATGTATTTAAAACATTTAAGAAATGGAGAAGTTTGGTTGAGAATGAGATGGATAAAATATTAAAATTTCTTATATCTGATAATGGCGGTGACTATTGTAGCAAATAATTTGAGGATTATTGTTCCTTTAATGGAATTCATAGGAAGAAAATAGTTCCAGGGACTCCACAAGAAAATAGAGTGGTTGAGCGCATGAATAGGACAATAATGGAGTGTACAAGAACCATGAGATTGCATGTCAGGCTACCTTTAAACATGTGGGCAAAGGCTGTCAACACTGATGTATATTTAATTAACAAAGATCCTTCAATTCTTTTGGGTTGTGGTATTCTAGAGGAAGCATGGAAAGGTAAGAAGGTGAGTTATTATTTTCTTAAAACCTTTGGATATGAAGCATTTGCACATGTACATTTTGAAAATAAAACCAAGATCGATGCAAAATCAAAAAAGTGTATCTTCGTTGGATATGGCATTAATGAATTTAGTTATAAGCTTTGGGATGTTGAAAATCTAAAAATTGTGAGAAGCAGGGATGTTGTATTCAATGAGAAGGTGTTGTACAAAAATTAGTTGCAACAGCATGAGAAGAAAGAAAAGGATTATGTGGTGTTGGATGATACTTCAGATAGTGATGTTCTAGTGGTTCCTCATGCTCTACAACAAAAATAAGAAATACCACAAACTCCAGTGAATGTTAGACAGTCAACAAGGCCAAGTAGACCTCCTGAAAGGCTTTCTCCCTCTTTTTATTTTATTTTGTTAACAAATGTTGGTGAACCGGAAGGGTATGATGAAGCTATGCAAGTGGATACAAAGGTTCAGTGGGAGCTTACAATGAAAGAAAAAATGGACTCCTTGCTGAAAAATTAGACTTGGGAATTATGTAAGTTGCCTACAAGTAAAAAGGATTTACCAAACAAATAGGTTTATAGGCTGAAAGAGGAAGATGGAGGTCATAAAAGATTTAAAGTCAGGTTAGTTGTAAAAGGATTTGCATAGAAAAAGGTATTGATTTTGATGAGATTTTTTCTCTAGTTGTTAAGATGACTTCTATTCGTACTATTTTAAGTATTGTGGTTGCTAAAGATTTGCATTTGCAACAACTAGATGCAAAAACTACCTTTCTCCATGGTGATTTGGAGGAGGAGATATATATGGAACAACCCCAAGAATTTGAGATCAAAGGTAAGGATAAACTGGTGTATAGATTGAAGAAGAATTTGTATGGCTTGAAACAAGCACCTTGGTAATGGTACTTGAAATTTGATAGTTTTGTGGCTGAGCAAGGCTATAGTTAGTGTAATTCTTGAAAGGAAGCTAGGTGTGCGGAAAACACTTCCTACACTAATCTAATGAGGATAGGGCTATGCAAATTCAACTTTATCCTAACTATTACAGCAATGTTAAACCATTAACATGAGATATTGTAGCAAAACACAAGAACCAGAATGTAGACAAAAGAAGAGAGACAAAGATTTACAATGGGGAAAACGCTTATCGAGTGAAAAACCCCGCACTCAGAAACCTACACAATGTATTAACAAATTTGAAAGAATGTTTACAATACACTTGCAATGCAAGCTTCAATGGTCTTCAACACTCATGTCTAGAGTCAATTTGGTAGCATAACAGTACCTATAAACCTATGATACAAACTCCATCTCTAAGCACCTGTATAAATAGTAAATACAAGGCAATATTGGACCTATCTTGGAATGGGCATCCAACATGGCTTCTTGGACCAAAACCCATTCCTAGGGACACTTGGTCAACATTGTAGAATGTGCCTAACACTTGTTCATAGCTCCCATCCCAAAGAGGTTACCTATTTCCAAAATGGGCTATGACAAATGCTCTTACGACACTTACGACCATCATAGAATCTGTCATAGCGGTTACAACTTACAGCTTTAAGAGAATCTATCATACACATGCTATAAATAGAATATTCTCTTACAACATGTCATATTCCACCTTGGGGCACCCAAATATGCCTTATTCAAAGATGCTTCATGACACATGTCATCACCTATCTTACAACCTTCTATTTTTTGACTCTTACATATCATAGATTCATCATAGGAATCTGTCATAACCGTTTCAGTCAAACATTCCTTACATAACATCAAAGAATGCCGACACATGGTAGAATATTCCTACCACTGAGTGGGATGCCTATCTCCTCATGTGAGGACAAAATAACAAGTTGTCATATTCCATGTAGGATTGACCCATCACCGTGCCACATCCCACAACATGACAATATGGAATTTCTAAATATTTACAACATAGGCAATTAAATAATAAATACAAACATTACAAATGCAAAGAAATACCAAAGTTGAGACACCTTAATTCCCAACAATTCTAACCATTGTGTTTATTTTAAGAGGTTGGATAATGACAACTACATTATTTTATGTTTATATGTTGATGACATGCTTGTAGCAGGGTCTAACATGCATCACATAAGAGAGTTAAAACAACAGTTAGCACAATCATTTGCAATGAAGGATTTGGGGGTATAAAAATAAATCCTTGGTATGAAAATTTGTAGAGATAGGAAGAACAAAAAATTGAATCTATCTCAGGTTGATTATGTTGAAAAGGTGTTGCAAAGATTCCATATGGAGAATACAAAAGCTGTCATCACACCTTTGCCTAGTCATTTGAAATTAACTAAGGAGATGTGTCCAAAGACACAAGAGGAGGAAGACAAAATGTCTAAGGTACCATATACTTCAGTTGTAGGAAGTTTAATGTATGCCATGGTATGCACGAGACCAGATATTGCACATGTTGTAGGAGTCATAAGCAAGTATATCAGTAATCTTGGATTGGAGCATTGGAATGTAGTAAAATGGATTCTCATATATTTGAGAGGTACATCTAATAAACACTTATGTTTTAGGGGCTCTAATACTAATTTAGCAGGTTATGTAGACTCAGATTTGGCAGGGCATATTGATACCAAGCGGAGTACTACAGGTTATGTCTTTACTATAGGTGGGACAGTGGTAAGTTGGATCACCACATTGTAAAAGGTGGTTTCTTTATCCACCACAAAGGCAGAGTATGTAGCTGTAACAAAGGCAAGCAAGGAGATGATATGGCTACAATATTTCATGGAAGAATTGGGCAAACAACATGCTAACTATTATTTGTTTACAGACAGTCAGAGTACCATACATCTTGGAAAGAATTGTTCTTTGCATTCAAAGACCAAACACATACAACTAAGGTATCACTTCATCTAATTGGTGTTGGATGATGGACAATTACGACTGGAAAAGATACATACAGATGAAAATCTAGTAGATATGTTTATGAAGGCAGTGACAAGGGAGAAGCTAAGCTCCTCTATAGCTTTGGTTGGTCTTCAAGACTGAAAACAATAAAATTCAGAACAACAAAGTCCAGGGTGTTTATTTCTAGTGGGAGCTATAGGGTCAGTGGTGTTATGATCAGTCTCCAAGTGAGAGATGATATGTTGTGGAGTTTGATCAGTCTCCAAGTAGGAGATTGTTTTTAGATGGAGCCTAATTAGACTTGGAGGTTACATTTCCTCACTTTTATTGGTGTGCTTTCCCCCCAAATTATTTAACGGGGCTTTGGGGCCAGCACCCCCAAGATGAGGTCAAGGGCTAGGCCCCTTGCAAGGTCTAGGGGTAGTGCCCCTAGTGCACTCCCTATCACAATATAGGGCAGGGTTGAGAGGCAGCACCCCCGAAACCTCAAACAATTTTATTATTTTATAAAGGCATCGAGAGTTATTTTTCTATTGGCTAACATAAAAAAACCCTTTTTCGTAGCTGAAATAAGGCTTGATAAAAGAGGCTAAGGGTTAGGGTTTCCATTGAGGTACTGTATTGTAGCATTTGCAGTAGTATTGAGTTGCAAGGATTGCTGGTTGTAATCAGTTTGATTTACTGGATAATAATATTGGACTCTCTGTTGGTGGATGTATCTCAAGTTTGGGTGAACCATGTTAAATCGTGTCTCTCACTGTTATTATTTTTGTGTATTTTCATTCCTCTATTTAATCTTTATTTGCATTTAATTGATATCTTCTACATGCAATTCCTAGCACTTTTGGTGTTAGATTCTTTGCTCGTTTCCTCGGCATGATGATGATTTCTACAAGCATGATGAATAAGACAATGATAATTATAACTTTTATAATGACTGGTCAGCATTGATATAATAGTCATAAATGACTGATCAACAATGATATAATAGTCATAAATGACTAATCAATATTGATATAATAGTCATAAATGACTAATCAGCAATGATATAACAATCATAAATGATTGATCAACATTGATATAATAGTCATAAATGATATAATAGTAAGAAATGACTGATAAATGACTGATCAGCCTACATGCAACTTTTGAAAATTATGTTAAAATGACTAGATTATGATTGTAGAAGAATGCATGACCAAGGAGTGTTGAGATCCTAAGGAATAATGGGTTTTCCATTACATTTAGGATTGTTAAGAGGACTGTATAGTTAGAGTATCATGAGATAAAATGGTCTAAAGATTGTTGATAAATGTGTATATCCCTAAGAAGGGCTATTGAGAAACCTATTGAAGTCAAAATCCGTTGGTAGGGCACTCATAAAAGAGTGTAGGCTAGTTATGTGTGTGGTAGATTATCATTGGAAAAGAGTGAAGAATAGTCATACATACGTAAAGATTTTGTTTTTTTAAAAACTAACATGATTTGGTATTGTTATGTGGATCTGATGATTATTGTGTCACTCTAAATCCAAGAGATGAAGTGATATTGATGGAAAAGACTGTCATATTGTATATTCTATGGGATGAAAATATTGGACCTTATTTTTATTGTCCTAGTTAGGAAGATTGTCCTCTCAATATCATATCAATCATAAGAACAATTGGGTCTGTCGTAATGCTATAAGGTTATCATGAACAACATTGAAATGGTGTCACATGAGATGCAAGAACAATCATGAGTACTGTGATTGCTATAGCAACCCTAAGGCTATCGTTTACCAAAAGATTTTATCACATGACTTATGAATATGATTGTCATGTTGTCAAAAGGAGAAATAGTGCTAGTATAGAGAATAAAACCCTCATCATTGAATATGGAAGGTGTTGTTAATAAGAGGGTAATCATGGTCTTTTCTTACAAGGGGTATTTTAATAGTTGGAGAAGACTATTATAACAATCAGATGCTTACCAACCCATGCACAAAAGGATTGTTGTTCATCACAACACTCTATTCTCACATCATAGAGAAGTCAATTGGGACTAAAGAGTATCCAAATGATTGATATTAGTGGATGAAGATCATTAGAGAATTGTTAAGACATCAAGAGGAATATTAAGTGCATTAGTTGTGTAATGAAGGTACAAACAACCACATAGACTATCACATCATAAACATAGAAGACTATTGATCATGAAACTCTAGATCACTATTAAGTTCAAATATTCAAAATATGCAATAGGCTCTCACTACCATATTCACAAGGTAAGAGATGACAACATGATGAAAAGGAGTGATCTTATATATAGATTAGAATTGTCAAGCACCTTAAATGGACTATCAACACAACTAGGACTATCATGATAGTCAATAGGAACATCAAACCAAGTATGAAGATAATTTGATTTCTTGTCAAGATGTAAAGGAGGGGTTTTCTAGGAATCATAAATGTATAGGACAGTTATAATAAAGTAGAGGCTACTTGCAATAACTTGAGGTGTACCCATGGAGTGATGGGCACTTGCAACAAAATGAGTGAGGTACTTGAGGTAGGCACACTTGCTAAAATAGGGAGATTGTTGAGGTTTGAGGGTAGCATAAGAGGCAATGTTGCAAGGTGGAGAAGGGATCATGAAGAGGATTGATGGTGTTGCACACACACATGCAACCAAGGTAACATAATGAGAGTTCTCATGTTGAGAAAGAGAGGTTGCAAGATCAACAATGACGAGTTTGGTATTTTATGCTTGAAGAGTACATGGTTGCTAGTAGATTAGAAGCAACCAAATAAGAACAGGTCATGAAGATGAAGAGGTGGTAATGGAAGTGTTGGTTGCTGATGTGGATAGAGGAGGAATATGTAGGTATTGCATTAGTTGTGTAATGAAGGTACAAGTTGGTTTCATGGTTGTGAGGTGTATAGAAGATCTAAGAAGGAGATCAAGAGGCTACATGAAGACAGTAAAATAGTAGAAAGGGTGGCAATAAGGAGAATTAATTATGGAAAGACATTGCAAGTAGTGTGATTTATGAAAAAGAGATTTGAAGGGTTGTTTGGAGGCAATGTTTGGGTGGCAAAGGAAGTTGCAACAACATTGAAGGAATCCATTCAAGGAAGGATGGAAAAAAATGATAGTTGAGTAGATGTTGGTAGAAAAACAATCAGCTGATAAGGATGAAGGTAGGAATTTAATGCCTATTATGAGTGGTAGGTAGTGGTGGATTCAAAGAGGTTGTAAAATGCATATACTATAACAAATGCAAAGGTATTGGCACTCTGGGAGAAGATAGTCATAGTTTGTAAGTTGAACGAATGCATACTATCAATAACGGTCATGTTTCAAGTTCTGATCATTTCATATTGTTTGTTATGTATCATGAAAAGATAACCCTATGAATCTCATACATTGTATCAAATCCTAAGATTTGTGGATTGTTCACTTGATCTTGTTGAAGAGTTTGATTTTCAGTAGAGTTAGGGTTAGGGCAAAATAACAAGGTGCAGAAATTCAGGGCAGAATTTTGTTTCATGATGACAAGTTGTCCTAAACTATAATATTTTGAGTATATCCCATATGTGAACATTATCATATACAATGATAGACAAATTGCTAAATATGGAGGTGATGTTGAGGGAAAAGACTATCAAATTGTGCTATGACTATTACAAACAACCACATAGACTGTCACATCATAAACATAGAAGACTAAGATGAAATTCATGATCACTATTAAGGTCAGATATAAAAAAAATGCAATAGACTCTCACTACCCTATTCACAAGGTAAGATATGACAACACATGATGAAAAGGACTAATCTTATATACATATTAGAATTATCAAGCACCTTAAATGGACCAACAACACAACTAGGACTATCATGACAGTCAATAGGAACATCAAACCAGGTATGAAGATAATTTGCTATCTTGTCGTTGTAACCTTAGGAATATCACATGACATCATTTGAACAGTAGTCCAAAATAAGAATGATCAAACCCTAGAAGTTTCATAAGTAAATTGGTGCATTACAACCTGGAAATCACAAGATCATTGCAGGATAAATGGTGAGATAGGTTATTAAAGAAAAATATAATGATGAGAAGATGAGAAGATGAGAAGGAAGAAGAAGATAATGATGAGATAGGTTGGACATTGTGTTATGGCATGGAGATTTATTACAACCAATAGTTTCTATGGTAGCAATTGCAAGACGCTTGGTGAAGAACTCACTATTGCATCATGAGATAAGTGAGTTGCTAGAGCATGTATGGTAGTGCAAGGGCACATGTGGCAATGTTGGAGTGCATACATAATGATAATTGAGAACATGTATATATTTTCTAGAGAATGTTTTGAGGTATCAAAGTGATAAGAAGCAAGTGCTTGAGTTTGTCTTTGTTATTGCAAGTCATAGTTTGATTTTGGTTGCAATGTATGAAGACATACATACACAGTTCATGTGTTTTGGTCAACAACTTTTGACTAAGTATGAAATCATATTTAAAGAACATATCTTAGAACATAAAGAGCATAAATACATAAAGAGATTTAAAGAACATAAGAACATATATAAGTGAATTAAAATGGACATAAAGAACATACCTTAGAATTTGATATTGGAGTTGACCAATTCTCCAAAATTTGGCTTCAAAATCTGCAAATTCTTCTTTTTCACAAGTTTGATTATGAAGTCTATATAACTCTAGAATAAGATTAGTGAAATTTATGGAAAAACAAACATATATCATCAAATTCAATCTATATATCAATGGTAATTAGCTTTGAAACAATATCACACATGAAACATGAAACTTTAGGTTTAAATAATCAAATTTTCTCCAAAAACATACAAAATCAGTTCTTCTACATTGAAAAAACAAAAAAGGTGGTGGATTGATCTAAAAATGATTCTTAATATGTCAAACAACATGAAAAAGTGTTTTCTTGTATGATATATTGCATGAAAAGCAGGAATAACAGTCGTGGGGTTTGAATCACGGATCCCACATGCTTTTTTGCCATTTTTTTGATTCCCATAATGCTAGCGTGTTATAATATGAGCATGTTATGGGAAGCATGAAAACATTAAGCTTCATGCATGCCAAAATCATAACCTTCTCAATTGTTGTGCCAAAATCATGGTCTAGGATGTCATGCTCTCACATAAAATATATTGTAACTATGCATGTAGTGCATTAAATTGGTAATCAAGTGACAGTCCAAGAGTATCCCTAGACTTGAATATCCATGTGGTTCATGAAATAGAACTTGTCTATACTAGGAGGGACAAATGTAACCTTGTATTTATATGGGACTCTCTCTCTCTCTCTCTCTCTCTCTCTCTCTCTCTCTCTCTATATATATATATATATATATATATATATATATATATATATATATCCTCCCTCTCTACAACTCTATCTGCCTCTCTTTCTCTATATCTCTCTCCCTCTCTCTGCCAAACCCTTGGAGTGTGAGGGAGAGAGATATAGAGATAGAGAGCTACATATATTTAGATAGAGGGAGGATAGATAAATAAAGAGATAAAGGGAGAAATAGATAGATAGAAAGGGATGTATATAGAGAGGGAGGGAGACATAGAAAGGGGGAGGGGGAGAGGGATAAATAGAGAGAGGGAGACATGGATAGATAGAGAGGAACATGGACATGGATAGGGAGAGAGCCCGAGGACATGGAAAGAGATGGAGAGATAGAGATAGAGTTATAGAAAGGAAAAAATATAGAAAGAGGGGAAAATAGAGAGATAGAGAGGGATAGGTGCAGATAGAGACGGGGAGTGGGAGAGAGGGGGATTGAGATAGACAAAGGGGTCTATAGAGGGAGAAAGATGGATAAAGAAGGAGATAGAGATAGATATAGAGAGAGGAGAGATATAGGGAGATAGATCTAGCAAGGGAGAGATAGATAGGCAAATACAAAGAGAGAGGTAGAGAGGGATATATTAAGAGATAGGGTTATGGGGAGAGATATCCCAGGGTCGGTCTCCTCTATATCTCCCTATTAGTCCTCTCTCTCTAAACCCTAACCTAAACCTCTAAACCTTAACCCATGACCCATAAACCATAAACTATAAACCCTAAATAATGCCACTAAACCCTAATCCCTAGCTCCTAAACCCTGAAAATGAGCAACCCTAAACCCCTAAACCCCTAACCCCTAAACCATAAACCCTAGAAGTAACCCTAAACCTCTATCTCACTATCTCTCCCAATCTCTATTGGTCCTTTCTCTTTATCTCTCTCTAAACCCTAAACCCTAACCCCTAAACTTGAGAAACCCTAAACCCCTAGCCCCTAAACCCTAAACCCAAGCAACCCCAAACCCCTAAACCTTAAACTTGAGCATCCCTTAACCCCTAAAGCCTAAATAATTCCCCTAAACTTGAGAAACCCTAAACTCATAAACCTCAAATAATGCCTCTGACCCCTAAACCCTAAACTTGAGCAACCAGGCTAAACCCCTAAACATATAGTTTGATAGGGGATGATGGAGGATCAATGGGAAATGGATGTAGAATTCTTTGATATTGATTATCATTATCCTCATTGGGATGTGATTTGATAGGATATGAGATATTTGTTTGATTATCTATGTTTTCTTGGGAACCAAGTGTCTCATCATGGGATATTGATGGATAATGAATAAGACTAGTGGTATGATGGATAGGGCTAATGGGATGATGGATAGGAGTGATGTTGGTTACTTTCTCATGGATAAAATCTTGATCATAGATAATATATTGATCACAGGGAGGATAAGCATGGATACCGCGATATTAGATATGGATAGGGTAAGTGGCAATGCATTGATATTCATTGGATTGGGGAGTAAGAGGTGGTGATGGGGGTTCACTAGGAGATGTTGGAGGATCAATGATGGGATCGATGTAGATGGGCTGACCATGTGAGATGGTAAGGGATCCGGAATGGGATTAGATGGGATGTTTGGATTTTGATTAGGATGGGTGGTTGGTGTTTCCACATGCTTTGAACTAGGCTCTTAATGTAGCTATTGGGTTTCTTAGATGGATGTGATGGGTTCTTGGATGGGATCAATAATCTTTGGATGTTTGACAACATGGCTACATGATGGGGTTTGACTTGGACTTATGGTAGGAGACTCTTCGATGAAATGGATAGACATAAGAGTGGATGATGGTGTTGGAGTGATAGATATGTTATTAGGAGGTTCTTTGTTAGGCTCAAGGATAGGAATTTGAGTACATGATGTTCTTAGATTCCTTGCTAATAGTCCTTGGGTCACATCCTTCATGGATTCATGGGTTGATGGACTAGGATATGCATATAGTTGATGGACAATGATGGAAGATGTTGTGGGGCTAGGATTAGGATCAAGTTAATGGATATAGGAGGGGATGGATTAGGATTGGGAGTGTTAGAGGGGGATGAAATTGGATCAGTGGATTTGGATGGCTCCATATCTTTGCTTTTATTTTTGGATTTTGTAAAGAGTCTTTGGAGAAAAATTTTTAAGGGTTCATCCAGGTTGATAGATTAGAGCTTAGAATGTTTGATGGTGGATTAGATGGTGAGTTATATGGTGGATGGATGATAGGGATTGATGGATTAGGACATGGGTGGACTAATGCATTAGGATTAGGAGGATTGGAGGGAAATTATAAAATAATTCCCCTTTAACCCTAATCCCTAAACCCTAAACTTGAGAAACCCTAGAAACTCATAAACCCTAAATAATTCCCCTAAAGGTCTAAGCAACCCTAATAATGCCTCTAAACCTGAGCAACCCTAAACCTTTCTCTCTCCCAAAACCCCTAAACCCTAAATAATGCCCCTAAAACCTAAACCCTAAACCCCTAAACCCTAAATAATTCCACTAAACCCTAAACTTAAGCAACCCTAAACTCATAAACCTGACCAACCCTCTCTCTCTCTCTCTCTCCCCTTATCACCCTATCTCTCCCCTCTCTCTCCCCTCCATCTCCATCCTCTCTCCCTCTTCCTACCTCTCCTCTCCCATGTTCGACAAAGAACATGGAAATAAGAAAACTAGGACATGTAAAGAGAGACGGGGATATAAATTGGGATGATGAAATAGAAACAAGATAATTTATGAAATTTCATTGGATGGGAAGAATGACGAGAAGAGGTAGAGAGGGGAGGTAAGTAGAGAGTGAGAGAGAGGGTAGGAGGTAGAAATGGGAGGGAAGTAGAGAGTGAGAGAGGGTAGGAGGTAGATAGTGGAAGAGAGAGAGAGAGAGAGAGAGAGAGAGAGAGAGAGAGAGAGAGAGAGAGAGGGTAGGAGGTAGACAAGGGAGGGAAGTAGAGACTGAGAGAGGGTAGGAGGTAGAGAGGGGAGGGAAGTAGAGAGTGAGAGAGAGGGTAGGAGGTAGAGAGGGGAAAGAAGAGAGTGAGAGAGAAGGTAGGAGGTAGAGAGGTGATGGAAGAAAAGACTCAGAAAGAGGGTAGGAGGTAGACAAGGGAGGGAAGTAGAGAGTGAGAGAGAGGGTAGAAGGTAGAGAGGGGAGGGAAGAAGAGAGTGAGAGAGAAGGTAGGAGGTAGAGAGGGGAGGGAAGCAAAGACTTAGAGAGAGGGTAAGATGTAGAGAGGGGAGGGAAGTAGAGAGTGAGAGAGATGATAGGAAGTGCGGTTGCCCTTGTAGACATGTATGTAAAGTGTGGAAGCATAGACAAGGCATGTCAATTGTATGATATAACACCTCAAAGAGATGTTCTATAATGGAATGCAATGATTGCAAATATGCAAAAAATGGATTTGTTGAAAAGGCTTTAGAAACTTTCAAGCAAATGCAATTAGCATGTGTATAGCATTATTCTGAGCTTGTTTGGACGTGTTTTTACAAACTTTTAGCAAAATTTGGAGATAATTTGGAGCATGTTCCCCATCAGGATGGCAATTTTTTCAATGAAAACACAAAAAAAATACCACCATAATCTTAAGCTCTCTATTAACTATCTAACCATATAATTTTTTTCACATTTTGAGTACGTTCAGGGTTTCATCTTTAATTTCTTTTGTTAGTGTGTCTATTTTTTGTCAAAAACCAGTGTCTAGTATTTTTGACTTTTTTTTAACCGTTCATTAAATTTTGAAATAAGTTATATTTTTAGAAACTAGACTCCATTCTACATGTATTCAAAAAAAATTAATTTTTGATTAGTTTTCAAAAAAGGTGGGAGCACACTCAATTTTTTATTTTTCAGGATGTGTCCACTTTGAAAATTACTAAAAAATCAATTATTCATGAAAAAATTAGCAAAAAAATCAGGGATAAACTACATGGTGTTAGCTAATTTCTCACTGGAGTGATTATTGAAATACTAAAAATGTAGTGCCCCTCCATTCTCACTTTGGATGAGAAGGTGGTCGGGCTAAGGAGCATGAAGAAGAAGGTAAAATACTCATAATACTTAGGGTATGATAGACATGTTGATGGTAAGCTTACTGTTATGATGTAGTTGATGACACTCATTGATGTTTATTATGATGACATTGTTGATACTTTATGATTAGTACGTTATGCTTATGTTGTGATCAGTTATAGGTTAATTGATTATGTAGATTAGTTTTACTACGTGATTAATGTGATTATTTGCCTATGTGTTATCTGGTTGTTTATTTACTAATGAATTTGTTTAATGTGGATACTTGTGATGTGTTTTGTGAAGGGACAATGCAGTATTACTCATAATGAGTACCCTACTATGCTGCGATTCCCTATCACTATGTGCTTGCTTGGATGATTATATGTATGTATTTGACATTTTTGTTTGCTACAGATTGCAAGTACCAGGCATCGACTCCACCTGAATTGGTAGGTCTAAGCATGCCTTCATACCAATAGAAGTTGTTGAATGGAGATAACATATAGTCTCCTAGCCTTGCCATCATCCTTGAAGAGGATGAGTATCCGATTGTGTACCCTGTCAGTGTTGTCAGTTTGGTCATGATAGTCAGTCATTGTTGTGGTGGTCTTGTTTTCTGATCTTGCATAGTAGTCAGGTATGGTTTGATAGTTGGGTTATTTTGTTGGTATTGTTTTGGTTATTGTTGCCTTAAAATAAAATATTTAGTTATGAAGCATTTTTGTTAAATAAATAAATATATAAATATCCTTATGTAAATTTAGTTTATGAAAAATATATTATTCTAGAAGTTAAGTTAATAAATAATAATAATAATAATAGTAATAAAATTAATTACAACTAGAGATAAATAAAAAAATAATATTTATGTGTTACCATAAAATATATTTATCTTGGTCTAGTTGTAAAATGTTTAAAATAGCAAACTGTAATATATTGTTCATGCAAGAGTTATTGCCTCTTGTGGGAGGAATCTTATGGAAGATTTTAGGGGATTTCTTTCGCTAAAAATAGGAAGTTTTTGGGTTGTATTTAGGGGGGAGATTTCTCTCTCATAATAATCTTTAGTAGATGGAACTTTTGGGGGGAGACTGGTTTGTGGCTACAGCAGTTGAACCCGGCATCGAATCTTCAGCCCAGTCAAGCAAGCGAAATCAGGTTCCTTTGGTTCTAATTTTTGTCTTATTTTTCTGTTGAAGCAAATGTTTGATTTATAATTTTTCCTATTGATGGTATTTTGTTGAGAGGTTAGAATCCTTGTTATTAGATCCAATTGTGCATTTCTATATCATTGCATTTATGGGAATCACCGATTGATGTGATTGTCTATCTCTCGCCCATTTCATCTCTATTTTTACAGTATATTGTGTTAGCCATAACTTTCATTTTAGGAACTGGGTTCCTCTAAATTTTTAATATATGGTGCATGACCTAGTTATCTGAATCATATCCAAAAATCGTCCATATCTAGTTTGTCATTTTGGAGATATGAATGTTTTGTGACTGTCTACGTCTCAGCCATTTCATCTCTGTTTTATCCATCTATTACGTTAGCCATAACTTTTGTTTTCCAAACTGGGTTCCTCTAAATTTCTGACATGTAGTGTACTACATAGTTAGCTAAGTCATATCCAAAAATCATCCATACCCAGTTTGTCATGTTGGAGATATGAATATTTTGTGATTGTCTACCTCTCAACCATTTCGTCTCTATTTTAGCAGTATGTTGCATTAGCCATAACTTTAGTTTTGTGAATTAGATTCCTCTAAGGTTTTGATATATGGTGCACGACCTAGTTTCTTAAATTATATATGAAAATTATCCATACCCAGTTTGTCATTTTAGAGATATGAATATTTTGTGACTATCTACCTTTCACCTGTTTCATCTCTGTTAAAACAGTTAGTTGTGTCACCAATAACTCTATATTTTCAAATTGGGTTTCTCTAAAATTTTTATATAAGATTCAACTCTTACCCATGAAAACTATATCCAAAAGAGTTAGCATTACTTAGTTTGTCAATTCAGAGATATGTATCAATTAGTGACATGCATTCATATGCCATCTTGATCGTTGTTATTAAATCTACAAATACATTCTATGCATATCCTTTAATCATTGCATTCCATAATTTGACATCTCTTTGAGACAATTTGCTGAATAGTTAATGCACTTTGTCTGTGCTCTCACTTTTGCATACATGTCTGCTAGAGCATTTCCTTTTCGAAGTCTCTTATCATTATCAAAACATTCTATATCTATATTCTTTTTGATATAGTATATGTTCTTGCATTTCTTAATCGATCATATTAGTATGTTTATTTCTTAGTGGTTTATTTTAGTGCTTTTGAACATGATATTTGGTTATCTGAGGACTAATTCTTCTTTTTAAGATTCTTTTGTTAGGATTTGAAATTAGCAATATAGTCTAATCTGGATATAATAATAGAAACATAACTTAAAAGATTTTGGAAATCATACATGGGGTAGTGATTATGAAAATATTTATGTTGGAATTGAATTATATTCTCTTAAATACATTAGAAATAACATAACATTTATCAAGTTATATCTTTTATTCAAAAATTAGATAATGGTAGAAGGAAAATGAATTAAATTGGATGATAATTTTGAGACTTATTGTGTTTGAAGGGAATAGAATCAACCTAGTTCTAATTTAAGGTAGAAGTATCAATTTTGGGTTTTAATTAGAAATCATTTAATGATGAGTCATTGATAATAGTCTATGACTTTCAACTACTAAATGTTAACCTTGCAATTAGTCTAAGTAAGACTCTTAATATTATCTATTGCCAATAGCATAGGAATGGATTGAATATTGTTACTTATGGCACTTCTATCATTTGATCATATTAGTAACTGTTACTAGTAGTTAGAATAATATTGTTCTACATTGTTGAGATAGATTCACTTTATGTTTGTTGGATAATTGACCATGATTGGAATTAATGTTGCATTCATCAAGACCCATTATTAGTGCATCAGATCATGTGTTGCATCTGTGGTTTTGTTTTTGAAGTATTGATGAGGAATTTTAGTTTATGATGTGTTTTGGAAGTGATTGTGATGTGTAACCATTGCATTTTAATGGTGTTATGTGTTGTGTTATTTAGGGAAAGTGGTTTCCAGAGACCTAGGAGGGTGTGATTGTGTGGGGGTTGGCTATGTGTGCATTGTGTGAGTTGAATGAAATGTATTCTTGAAATATCGTTTCTTATTCATGTTGGAATGATGCATGTGCATGATGGTTTGTGCCTTGCTTAGTGTACCTATTCTTGTGGTTTTGCCTTGAACGCATGTTGATGTCTCTTTCAAGATGTGGTGGTAGAGTTCTTCTTGAATGTTGGGGTTCATTATTGTTTTGAGCATGGAATAAAGTATTGTGTTGGTTTATGTAATCGGTTGATATTTTGGAGCAAGAGGACCCATGCCTTGCTCTGGATACATTTTGTTGAGATTTGTATGCAAGAAGGTAAATGCCTTGCATGGTATATGGATACTTGTCGTTATGTCTTGCTTGATGAATAGGGTCTTCTAGATGCAGGTGGAAAGTGGCTTCCAATGTGGGGCCGGTGCTTAAAATGGCTACCAGGATAACCTATTGGAAGTTGTTAATCCAGTGATAACTTAATAATAAATTTGGAGGGTTGGGGGGGAGCTTTCACATTAATCAAGCTAAAGTATGCCTCACTCATGGCTCAAGTGCTTATTTAGGCTTGAGATGAGATGAGAAGGCCATGGTTGGCAAGATCAACTTCCTTGTCCTGACGAAAGGAATGTTGGTTCCACATGTGTCACCCTATGGGGTCAGTGCCTAGAGAGAGGCTACCAGGATAACCATAGATGGGGGCTGATTTCTAGAGAGAGATAGCCTAGATAACCCATGCTAGGACCATGCGATGACACTCTTCCCTACTATAGTCTAGCATTCCCTAGTTGTACTCTTCCCATTCATTGTGTGGTTGCCTCTAGAAGTGATGTTTGTGTATTGCCCTATGTTGTTGTGGTCATGTGTAGTTCTTGTTCACCACAGTTATTGTCTTCCTAACTATTCATGTTGTGGGACATTATTGTTATCTCCTAGCACAAGGGGTGGACCTCAGGGTTCCACATGGTCGGGTGGTTGTGCATTCTTCCATTGGTTTTCTAGCACCGTGGCTTGTATGTAAAGAAGTTGTATCTCATGTTTCCAGATTTGTAACTGTATTTGAAGATAGATATTTATACTGTTTGCATCTAGATCTGTGTATCAGTGGAACTCATAATGTAATTTGATGTAATCAGAAAGGAAGTGCTTGTGTATCATAGAAATTATGTAATTCCTCTTGTAAGATAAACTATTATGCATTTGTAAACATTATTGCAAAGATGTTGATGTATGTGTTTGATGAGGTAATCAATTTGTTAGTTTGAGTTATTTGTATAAACTATGTATGTTGTTGATTAATGTTTAATTTCAATAGTGCAGCTGTGTAATCCCTAGAGATGTTAGTTTAACTGGTTGTTGATAGATTATGTTATGTTTTAGTTACTTCTATTTTAGTTTTTTATAAAAAAATCCACCTTTTTATTGCTTTAGTTGAACTTATCTCTAGGGTTGCATGGCGGGGCATTACAAAAAAAAAGTTAACATTTTAGGGGAAGCACACCAGACGCTATGTTATGTTCTTTTGAGAAAAACATGACCAATTTGTGTGCTCCCCCTTTTTGAACCCCTTAATCTCAACCATTTTTGGAAAAAAATAGTATTTTAGAAACTAGATTCAGAGCACTAGACTCTTGTTTTTGTTCCATCTTCAAATTTTGAGTGTAGCTAGATCTTCAATTTCTCATCCAACATCAATGTTTCCTAATTTTAGGAAAAAAGTGGCATCTTAAGACCCCCTTTTGGTCCCTCATCTTTGTGCACTTACCCCATGAAGCAATTACACTTCCTCAGATCCCTTCATGACATGAAGGAAACCTAGCCCTGCATGAAATGTCTAGCTACCTGGAACAAATGGCAGGTGGGAACACCTGATGCAACTTGATGTCTAATGTGCAATTCTAAATAATGAAATGCAAATTGTCTCAAAACAGGATGTGGTAGAGATATATATCAATAAAGTTTGCTAGACAAAATATTCATATTTTTTAATGACAACTCGTTTAAACCTAAACCTTTAAAACATAGTAACCAGTCAATTCCTGAAAAGAGGAAAGCCATCTCTAATAATCCACATTCGGCATCCTAGCCCAAAAGTAACCCAATCACATTCCTAGATAAAAATCCACTTTCTTTCCCCAAGAAATAAGTAAAATGATAAAATAAAATAAAAAGAAATGTCAACCCATGTCACCGATAGACCATTTGTAAATTCCATTTCCAAAGCAACAATCATGAAGACACACTTTCAATATGCAATAAGTAAAACATTACTCATTCATTCATTTATTCAGATATACTTATAAATTTATTATCTATAATCTGATTTAATTCTCTGATCTTATTTTATTGTTAAATAATTTGTATAAAACTAAGTTTATCTACTTCCTATCAATTATTGTTTTGATTCAAGAAAATAGTTTAAATATAGACATAATATGAGTTTAAGAATGGTTTCCACATCAAATAATCATAGGTATAATCAGAATATCAGACAGTCTCTATTCTGAAATTGTCATAACTATTTTAAAGGGTTTATAAGAAGCTACAGGAACTTTAAAATGTAGGCTATGGGGTAAAATGTAGGTTTCAAGAACTGTTAAACTAGAGAAAGGAATAACAGAAAGCTATAGGAACCTGATATACAATTTGAATAGCAATAAAATAAGTAAAAGATAGCTACAAGAAGTTTGTCTAACTAGCGACAAGAACTTCGTAGGTCTGAACAACAACAATAATAATAAAGACAGCTAATAAGCTATAGGAATAGCGATCAAGCTACAGGTACTGTTTATTTGTAGGTAAAAAGAATAGGCCAATCAAATATACTAGCCATCATGATTTAAAAGTTTGATCTTCAATCAAAATGTAGACAAAAACTACAGGTATGTGTTATTAAATTCAGCAACCAAGGAATAATTTTAACATCTCAGAAAAGACATTTAGCAAGGAGTTACATACAACTAGGTTGTTTAGAAACAGGCCAATACAAGACAAGGAATGGGCCAAAGATATTGACGTCATCAGAGGTAATTACAACAACTTTCCTTTTTAATTCATTGATTTTCTTATCAACCTAGCTCTTTGTCCTCGCCATGACCTTGGTTGTGAGGACATCAATAGATGTTTCTTCCTTTTGTTTCAAGTCTGGAGATGATATTGTATCATTATATACCCTTTTCTCTTCATATTCAGGATCCATGAGGTCATCATCATCCTTTCTGATTTGTGGAGGCACCTCAAGCTTTCCTATGGTCCTCATCTAATCTAGAGTTAATCTTTGGTATTCTCTTCTTTGAAACTCGTGATCATCATCACAATCTGCCCAAATTAGGTTCTTCATTCGTAGTATTTTATTCATTTTAAACATCCAACCTCAATAGATTTTGCCATGATGTGCAATAGAACATCCCATCAAACCTACACACAAATCCCCAAGGACTGATTCCTTACCCTACCAATCTCCACTCGAGTTTATCCCTTCTAAAATGGTAGTGAGGAAAGATCATCACATGCTTGAAAGAGCCACTGCTACATAGGTTCATTATTTATTACGTGCCACCACTTTGTTATTTTCTTTTGAAAATGAGTCATTGATCACAAAACAAATCACCCAGATCAATGGTGTGGATACGGTCACTGAGATGAGAATCCTCATCATCTGTGAAGAAAATGTATGAAGGTCAATAAGAGAGTACCACCTGGACTACCACCTCAGGCATGTTGTTGAGAAGAAAAGTCAATAGAGTTTATATGGCAGGATTTCACACTTCTGCGGGCATGAAATCAAGTTGTAGATGAAGATTTGTGGGATGGAAGAAAATTTCGATATTATAATGCGTGGCATAGAATGAACTTCCTTTTAAAACAGCCCTAGGACTGTATAGATCAAGTTGTGTATATTGCCACCTTAGCAACCAACGAGCCCTATAGCATAGCATGGTAGGACAGTGCATCTAACTGACACATGGCATGTTCCATTGCCTTCATACATCGTAGAAAATAGAACATAAAACCCTTTTCTGAATAGAAGACAAACTGGACACGTGGAGCAATGGCACAATTCAGAAGGAGTCTCGCCTTTGCTTTTGTTAGAATTTGTGTCATGCCAACACGTGGAGCAATCTACTACTTGCCAAAAGATACACAGTAAAAAGAACATGCTTTCAAAACAACATTCACCTTACTAGGTAAAGAGGGGCCATGACTTCATTAAGGAGTTCAACAAAAAATTTGGCATATAGATTTTAAAACTTGCACATAGGCAGTAAGTAGAGATACGAAGGAAGGGGCCAGTAAAAATGAAGATATCCTAGACATTAGGTAGTAACTTAGTGATTGGCAATGGATGACAAGAAGTCAACTACAAAATATATTAAAAGGTAATTTCAATGCTTGCATAGACCTCTAGGGTTTTAGGGTTTTAGACTTAAGTACAAGATTTTTCAATAATACCTAACAAAGGACTTATGGACTTAGATGTTTGGAACAAGGCCAAAGGCAAGAACTAGGAAAATTTATCAGAGTCCTATCAGTGGCTCTAGTTGGGGATGCTTGTTCTACCAAAACAAGGTGAGATCACAGAAGACTTCCAAAGAAGTAAACCACAAAACACAACAAAAAGAAAAACCAAAGCAAGGAACCCAAATAAAATATAGTATGCATGGAAATCAACCATACTTTATGAAAAGTATGGCTTCATGAACTGTCCATGCATTAGCAATTCAAGAAGTTCTCTAGTCAAATTTTGCAGGAAGTAGGAGTCCTCTCTGTGTGTATTGTTGATCAGATTTAGTCCGAGCCAAAGGGAATCAAATTTACTGTGCCTTCCTTTTTATTGACCCCTTGCATTCCATAATAACATGATATCTCCAACCTAAAACTTTATTTTAGAGGCTTGACTTTCTATTGAATTTTGATAGTTCTCTATTGTGCCAGCCTCCTTGTTTCATCTAGTTGGGTTACTTGAATAATCTTCTTATGCATTGCATCTAAAATATCACCATCATATTCTTGGATAAATTTGTATATTGGTAACAGGTTATTGATAGGCATCCATACATCTAAGCCATACACCAAATCAAATGGGGACTAAACAATTGCCTTTTTTACAGTCACCCTATCAGCCCATATAGCAAGCTTCAGTTTAGAGTCCTAGGACCTTTTGTTTTTCTTAGTTATCCTTTTGATAATCTTCATCAAGATTTTGTTACTTGACTCAGCCTGCCCATTTCCTTTTGGATGATATGGGGAAGAATATGAAAGTGATATCCCATATCAATTGTAAAAAGTTGTAAATTCTTCTGATCTGAAACACATTACAGTATTTAATATTATCTTTTCAGGCACTCCAAATCTTGTTAGAACATTGCTCATCAAAATTCAATCACAACTTTACTAGTTTCCCTCTTGGTTGGAATGGTCTTAACCCATTTAGTAAAATAGTTAGTAGCGACTAAGATCCAATTGTGTCCTCCACTAGACTTTTCATTGATCTCTCCTATGAAATCAATCCCCCATTGCTGAAAGGCAACTTTGACTGTCAGTGGTCTAAGAGGCAAATTTCTAGAAAACTTCAACTTTCCTACAAATCTCTAGCAAGCATCATAGTATCTAACCAACTTATGAGCATCCTTGAAATTGTGGGCCACCAAAATCTAGTCCTCAAAACTTTATGGGTTGTTGTCTTAGCCATGTAGTGGCCTCCACATGCACCATAATGCATCTCTTTTAAAATCTCTAGTGTCTTCTCATTACTTATACATTTCAACAGGATGCCTTCTAAATTTATCCACCAAAGCTCATTGTCAATGATCACATATTTTATAGCTTGTAGCTTCAATGTCCTTTTCTATTTTTCAGTCATACCTTCAGGACAAGACATCTTTTGTAAGTAGTATACAACATCCTTGTAACACTCGATAGATTCCTTCATGTCACAATCAGGAGTACATTCTTCAACTTCAACACTATTAATTTGATTAGCCTCCAAATTGGACTCTGCCATTAACTTAGCTAATCCATGTCCCTTTACTAACTTAGTAATTTGGATATCAATATTAAACTCTTGGATCTTGTTAATCCATCTACATCTTCTTCTAGTCACCTCTTACTGAGTGAAGACATCTTTAACAGTGGTTGTAGGGACATATGCAACAATAGTATCACCTACCAGATAAGGTCTAAAATTCTTGACATATTTTACTAAAGCATAAGCCTATTTCTTTGTTATGTCATATTTTAGCTCAGCAGCCTAGAGAGATTTTCTAAAGAATGAAATAGGTTGTTCATAACCTTCCTTGTTCTTCTGTAGCAAAATAGCTACTATAGTGTGAAATGAAGCAAAGGAAAACAGTTGGAATGGTTTAGAGAAATCTAGGGACTTCACCATAGGGGCTTCCTTAATAGCTCCTTTAATATGTTTAAAATCCTTGACTGGCTCATCATTCCATGTAATATCCTCCCCTTTTTTGAGCATTTTGGAGATTGGTCTGATGGTTTCTACAAAATTGGTGACAAATCTCCTTAGGGAGTTTAATTTCCTCAAGAAAGACTAAATCCACTTGATACTCTTGGGTATTGGGATCCTCTCAATAGTAGTAACTCTTTTAGGGTCAATCATGATTCCTTCTTTAGACACAATATGGCCTAAAACTTTCCCCTCCGTTACCCCAAATACACATTTTTTGGGGTTCAAGGATATACCAAATTTCATACATCTCTCAAAAACCTTCTCCAAATGGGAACAATGATCTTGTTCCTTATTTGAGTAAGCAGTCAAATTATCCTGATATACCACCATTATCAAATTTATAAGATCAAAGAATGCTACATCCAGAGTCCACCGAAATGTAGCTCGTACATTTGTCAATCTAAAAGGCATTCTAATGTACACATAAGTACCCCATGGAGTAGTAAATGTAGTTTTGTATTGCTCAAAATCTTTGACCATCACCTAGCTATATCTAAAAAAACCATCCATCATTGATAGGAGTTCACAACTAGTTACCCTTTGTAACATGGCTTCTGTTGGTTCTCAAATCTATAGTTTGCAAAACCCTAAAAGGATGCCAAGCTTTATGATTGGGTTGAGCTACCAATTTGGCCAACTAAAGGAATCAACCAAAATGATTGGAGTTCCTTGCACTTCAGGCCCTCCTTCGCCTAGGTGGGTGTACCTCTTTATCACCATTGAATGTTAACACTTCAAGACTGCTTGGTGCTGATTGAGAAAATAATGTACAATTTTATCAATTAAATCATCTTCTTCATCCAAATTCAAAATGGCATGGAATCTAAAAATGGATTTATTCAACTATGCTATCCACTATTCCTACTACAACATAAAATTAAAATATGTACAATTATTTTGTTTGATCTAGAGGACAACAACTGATCGATTCCTTATTTGTTGGGCTATGGAGTCTTAATGAGTTTTGATCATCCAATGGCCATAAACTCTAACTATTTAGCACTTTTCCTGTCTACATCTTGCATAAACATGCAAGTAATTCAACCATGAAAACCATACCTATCTAATCCAAACTGCATTCTTCAAATCACAATAACATGTTCAAAAGAATTTAATCCCTACTTGAGAGAACCCATTAAAAATATTACACAGAAGCATTTAATGTGCAATGACAAATCAATAAGAACTTGTCAAATTGATTCATATGACCAAAGAAAACAATATTGGAGATAGTCTCACAATTTATTTTCATTAAATTCAATGAACAGCTGAAGTCATTTTCATATCAAATACAAGTTTACACAATCTTGTCCCAAGTCTTCACAAGTGCACCAATTTGTTATGCCCCTTTCTTCTTCCTCTGTCTAACTCTTCTTTTTATACTTTTCATTTTGACCCTTCATATATCTATTTGATGCAACCCTTCATATTCATTTGTAATCAAAATATTTATCTTTCACCTTCAAAAAACACCTTCCCCACACACTTTTTCACCCAAAATCAATTTTTTTCCTTTCAAATGTACAAATACTTTCACTTGCAATGCATTTTATATTTTATACTTCCATATTTTTAATTACGGTAAATGTACACAAATCTCCCACACATAGATTTGTTATTTTATTATTTTTTATACCACTATTGTCCTGCACACATGCTTGAAACTCCCTGCGGTGATGTAGGGAAAACTTGAAAGGCATACCGGAAGCCCACACCATTATCCCATGGCTCCTTGTGGGACCACAAGAGAAGTGTGGACTATATCCGTCTGTATACTCCCTACACCACTGTGGGTTATGAACATGATCAACATTGATTGTCTGCTTTGAGCAGGATCATATGTTGGGACAACTGGTCAAAAATCGAAGGGGTTCATATGGACTTCTTCCAAACGTCTCTAGACCTATTGATGATGGTCTCTCAAATCAGGAACTACTACCATTACTTGTGCAAGCTTTCAAATCAAAGGTAAAATAGGATTGTATGTTCATAATTGCAATCCATTTTTCATCATGCATCTTTGCATCAATTTCCTTGCTTGGTGGATATTTTGGTAGGCTCAATGGATCACAAGCATAAGGTTTTGTTGTGAAAACTCACTCTTTAGGGAAGTAGAAGCATTGCCACGATCAGTTGGAGAAATTGAGAGAAGAGTTTCAATAAGCGTCAAGGATGATGGTGGAAAATCTTTAAAAGTCTCCCTTATACATCATTTATATGGCTATTGTGGTTTGAATATAGTTGCATGTGGCATCTTTGATTTCTTCTAATATTCCTCTAATACATCCTCCTTGCCCCGCAATTCCTTCAATACTCACTTTGCCTCTAGCATTTGCCCTTTGCTAACAAGCCACCTTGGAGACTTAGGTAAGTAAAAAAATGGTCAAAACCACAAAAAACTATGTATGGAATGAACAAGACAACCAACAGTAATCTTCAGCTTGGGTTATCCATCAATGACATCCCAAAAACCATATAGTATGACAAGAACATTCCACTGGAACTAGACATCTGCAGAAGAGTGTTCAATCTCCCACGTGTCTTCAAAGGCGCAATCTTAGATATACAAGCTGGCACAATGGTAAGAGCCAATCCAATCCCAAACAAAGAAGAACTTAGAAGAGCTTTATCTTCCTTTTGGAGGCATATTTATGAAACACAGTGCTAATGAATAGCTCATATAAGCTCATTCCAAATATCAACATTACATTTCTAATGGCTGGAAAAGTTAGAAACCTGAAATAAAAAATAGCACGTTCAATTGATTGTTTAGCTTGGTTTTTACAAAACCCTTGGATGGTTTTCTAGATGTAATTGGTAGCAAGAATTCTAGCAATCTAAAACTTTCTATGAATTTGAAACTTTTAGCATCTCTCATAGTAGAGGCCTTGCTAGCATCATCTTTATAGATATTGGACAAAGAATTAGATTTGACACTTTTACTGGATCCTATGGTAGCATACCCATCCTGAGTCCTCTATCTCAAACTTGAACTCAACATAATTCAAATCAATTTGAACCTCGAAAAAAGAATCTAATTGTTTGTAAGCATCATTGTCCTCAAAGACCCATTTGTGCATACAACTCCAACATGCCCTAAAATGTTGACCACTATGACCATCATGAACTGAGGGGTAAAAGGCATTTGCCCATTTCAATTTCTCAATTATGTTTGCAGCAAGACCAAACATTATACTAATGCACATTCTAGCCCTTTTAGCATTTGTAACATCACGGTACTGAGTAAAAAAGTCTCCCAATTATGCACATTGTTACAATGGAAAAATAGAGGGCATCAACTATGGTAATTATTTTTAAATTTGTCTTATTTGATCTATCTCTTTTGGGTATGGGAATCCCACATCTGAACTTCTATTTTAGGGATCCTAAAATTCTTGATATTTATGAGAAGACACAGACAAGCCTTACCTGCAACAATAATTGTGTGACACATATCAGGTCCCCTTGTGGGCCCGACAAAAAAAAATCATTTTGAAACAAGATTCATCCTCAATTGACTAGAGATTGCTTCAATATGCTTCTGAGGCTGAAAAATGAAGTGGGTAATTATCAGAATCCACTTTTTGGCATCTTGCACAGTGACCCAAAACAAATCAGGTGGCCTCCAAAATCACCCTGGAAAACTAGGCAACCAATCTCCTGGGGCCATGAAAATGCACAGATATGTAGACATATGATCCAAGAATTAATTACAGAAAATGGTTTGGCAAAAATCATCCCGAGATGCAAGATATTAACATTCAAAGTGGCTCACTTAGTCTTTTCTACAACTACACATGTCTAAAACCAACTAGGGCTCACCAAGTCACCATCCTAAAAAAATACCAAATCTCCTCCTGGGAAGCTTCCACTGGAAAAATTAGTTCATTTAGATTCATTGAGCATGTGTGCAAAAGTATTTTTTGCCAATTCACCTCCTCCACCAAATATCAAGGGTCGAAGTTGACCTCTCTGAAACATTCTGGAAATGCAAATGTCAAAATATGACAAACTGCATATGCTTTTGGCCTTGAAAAAATACCAAACTTGATCCTGAGGCTCTGAAACTAGACCAGTGAGCATATGAAGGTTAGGGGAATGTAGAATACTAATTCTTTTTTAATGAGGATCACCCAACTATGAAATATCAATCTAAACAAGAGGCTACATTGCAGGAGAGAATATGCAAACAACAAAACAATCCCAGAACCCTCCAACTTAACTCTTCAAAAGCTCATCAAATCACATCCTAGGAGTTTGAAATCAAGAATACATGCTTACATATGTCATGTGAGTGTGTTCACCAAGGGATTTGGCGTGAAAGTGAACAAGCATCAAATTATGACCCTCCAAAGTAGGTCACTAGGGTAGATTTTTCAAGTGCATTTCTAAGTATCATAATTGATTTTCTTATCATGGGCACCTTTTGGGCACTTCAAATTTAGTCAAAATTTGAAGGTGCCAATAGCTTCCATATTTGGTAAAGGATCATTATCCTTCAATGAAGCCATATTCAAGTTCTTGAAATCCACACAGAATCTAATGTCTCTATTATTTTTCCTGACAGGAACTAGATTTGATACCCAAGTTGAGTGCCTAATGGGTTTGATTATTCCTCCTTCACTTAACTTTGCTAACTCTTGTTGGATTTTTGGCCTTAGAGTGGGATTTATAGGTCTTTGTTTCAGCTTGAAAGGCTTTGCATCAAGTCTTAATGGGATTTCATGTTGGAACAAGTCCTCCCTATATGCCTTAAGGTCCTCATAGGACCATGCAAAAACTATTTTAATTTTCTTAAGCAAGGAAACCAACATTGTTTTGATCTTGGGGTTTAAGTGCTTACCTATGTATACAAGCTTTGGTTGAGCTTTTGTTCCTAGATTTATTTCTTCAAGATCATTTTGATGTACTAGTGCTAACCTTGTGGCTTACCTGTCATTTCCATCAAACACTCCCTCTAGGGAAACCAGTCCCCTTGGAATCTTGTTTGTCTTCAGCTGGATGATCTTTGTTCCAAACACAATTTCCTTTCCATCTACTATTTCCACAAATTCTTGGAAATCAATCTCTTACGCCTGGTATTCATCCATACAATTCATGAATTTATATAGGTCTTGCTCATCTTTAAAAACTTGCCAATAGCACATGTTGTTCGGGATAGAAGGTTTGGTTAATATCTCAACTTTTGAGATCCCTGTCAGGGTCATATCCCCTAATCTAACTGCAATATTTGCTAAGAAGTCAACCGTCATATTCTTATTTCATTCTACCCAATCAATAGAGAAAGCATCAAACTCCTCTATTGTATCCCAAACAACATTTTTGTATTGCTTAAGCCTTCTGTTCTTAGAAGCATATTTGGATCTGATCTATGAAACTACTAACTTAGAGTCCTCCAGAACTTTAAGCTTCTTGACTCCATGCTTAAGACCCATTTTCAAAACCAGAAGCAGAGCCTCATACTTAGCAACATTATTGGTACATTCAAAACCCAACTTAAAAGAGGACATGAATGTCTTCTTAGAGGGGGAATGAGTACAATGCCTACTCTAGATCCTTCTTTGGAACAAGCTCCATCAAACTACATAGACCACAAGCTATCATCATCTAGGGATGGTTCAGGATTGCAATATGTTTGTTCCTTCTGATCATTCTCAATTTCCTCAACTCTGAAGTTATCCATGGAAATGTCAAGGCAACATATTTGATCATCATTATCACTAATACCGTCTATTATTGGGGGAGATTTGTGTTCCCTATTGAATCTCACTTCTTTGTCATCCATGGGAATCATGGCATAAGATGAATCCATTTGGATGCTACCACCCACAGTGGAGGCCCATTTTTTGGAGGCCTATTTTCTAGATAATAGCATTCCATACATGGGAGGGATGTCCACTATTGTGATATTCATCTTGTATTCTTTAAGTGGATAAGTTGCAAGCCTGAGGCTTATATCCTTGATAACTCCTATGATAGGGACCTTTCTAGAATCCATAGAAAAACATTTTCCATAATCTTTAGTGACCTGTAGGCCCAGTATCTCCATGACTCCAAGTGGCATTATATTAGCAGAGGCACCTGAGTCAATCATACTATTCTTTACAAACCTTCCTTTTATCATCAAAGTAATAAAGAAAGGATCTACCTGAGAAGGGCACTTATGTAGAGTGGTTCCCAGATAGATTTTTGGTATCTTACCACTCCATTTTTTAGCATCTTTAGACATTATCTTCTTTTCTTCAGATTGCTTACCACAGTCACTTGTTACTCCTAGCAAACTTGGACCTGCATCATTTATTATAGCTATAGCTTTGTTTCTGTGCTCTGGTATCCTCATCATTTCTAACAAAGGAATAGTCACTCTGGTTTAGCTAAGCACATGGGCTATGTCCAATGGGACATATTTAGACAATATACTAGGCTGAACTATATCAGTGTTCATACTAGGAATCTGAAGTGCATGGTTTTTGTTAGGCTTATCTTCCACAGGGAACCTCTTGGCATGGTTCTTTTCAATTAGGAACTATTGTATTGCACCAGACAACTGAGAGGGGGGGTGAATCAATTATCCTAAAACTTTTAAGCAATTATGAACATCAACTTATCAATTACTTATATTTTGATATAATCATGAAAGCATAAAATGAGAAGCTCAACACAATAACATAATCAACACAAGAGACACCAAATTTTTACATGGAAAACCCTAAAAGGGAAAAACCATGGTGTGTGTTAGCCCATAGAAATATATAAGTTATATCAATACTGAAAAATAGAGGCTCACTACCTACAGGGATTACTACCCAGAATGCTCACTGCAAAGAACGACTCACTACCAAAGAGTGGCTCACTGCCAAAATGGTGAACAAATTAAGTAGAATCTACTCCATGCCTGGGTTCAGTTCCTTTAAACACAATAAAACTTCTCTTCTCTTATTTTTCACACCTTTACACTTATCTCCTCATATTCACACTTTTTCATATTTTTCACAATTCATTACAAGTATTTATACAAGTCATCAACCTTGGAATGTACATCAAGGTCGGCAATACATTCATCAACTGTTGAAACAATCTCTAAGGTTGGCATTACAAAAACATACACAGAATAGGTCTGGACCTAATACAAATTAAACTAAGGAAAAGATGTAAGGATGTATGCGGATCACGCCATGCCTTACCTAGGACTCAAACACAATCTTCCATGTCACATGTGCAAACCTCTACAATCTTCAATGCTTCTCTACAATTAATGAAATCAACCAAGTCGGCCAAGACTGGTGAGAACATTAGGTCTTCTAAGAGCATTCTTCAACCACAATCCAAATTTCTCTTTACGGACCAATCTGAAGATAGGAACATGATCAGGAGACATCCACAAGCATGTTGTAATCATTAGGAAACATCCACACAATCTCTAACCACTTTGTCATGAAGATTCTTCAAACCAAAGCACAAGAACAATACTATTAGCCACTATCATAAGGAAAGAATAGCTTGTGGACCACCAAATCATGAACCATTGAAGTTGAAGGCACTTAACATCACTCCAGACTTAACTCTAGAACCACATACTGAAATACTTTAATGCAGAGGAATGCAGAGCATACCACTTTCTCCTTGTCACCATCAAACATACAAGAAAAGTAATTTTCACTCTGGTGAACATAACTCACTCAAATATTCATATCGGAGAATCAAAATTGGAATATAACATCTTTAGATAGATTTATAAATAACTTCCAACCTGCAGACAAAGATATTCATCCTACATGAAATGTGGAGCAATCTTCTAGATTGTTCTTCAGTATGCAATACCCTATTTTACTGCAACTGACTATTTCTACTGAAGGAGCTAATTTTGTCAATATCCTCAACATCACGATTTCTTAGATAATTAAATACAAAGCATCTTACTCATTACAAGAAGACAACAATATAGGAGCATAGTTGACACCAATGACAACACAGGTATGTTGACATCAATGACAACACTGATTAGGCACATACTTGCAACAATCTCCCCCTTTGTCATTGATGGAAACATATGATGTGAAAAACTGTAAAGACCATCACGACACAGTTACCCCCTTTCTCTTTACACATCTGTACTATTTTCTTTTCTGAGTTTTTCACATGATTTCTCTCCCCCTTTGACATCAATGGCAAAGGGCACATACTTGTATTCTGCTACTCTGATCCAACTAAACTATTACCAACACATCTAGCTACTCCCCCTGAGAGGTAGCTCCCAAAACATCGATCCAAATCAAACAATGAGACTTTGAGCACCACTAGATTGATGCATTCTGATGCATCTTAGTTTATGGTAGGAGGGGTAATGACCCCTAACTTTTCTCTGAGATACTCAAAAGTATCTTTAGGTAGAGGCTTGGTGAAGATATCTGCAATCTAATCCTTTGTGGACACATATTCCAATTTTACTTCATTCTCTATCACTTTTTGTCTCAAAAAGTGATACCTTATAGATATATGCTTTGTTCTTGAGTGCATCACTGGGTTCTTAGAAATATTTATGGCACTTGTATTGTCACACAAGATTACAATTGGATCTTTGTAAACAACTCTTATATCTTTCAAAGTCTACTTCATCCATAACACTTGAGTACAACAACATGCTACTGCAATATACTATGCTTCTACAGTTGACAAAGAGATTGAATCTTGTTTCTTTCTCAGCCATGAAACCAATCTATTACCCAAGAAGAAGACACCTCCACTTGTACTCTTCTTGTCATCAACATCTCCGGCCCAATCAGTATCTGTATATGCACTAAGAGTGAAATCATTATCCTTTGGATACCATAAGCCATGATCCAGAGTGCCTTTTAAATACCTCAAAATTATCTTTACTACCATCACATGAGATTCTCTTAGATCAGCTTGAAATATTGTAATAAGACAAACTACATGTATAATATCAAGTTTGGTTAGGGTTAGATAAAGCAATCCTCTAATCATGGATTTATACTTTTTCTGATCAGTCTTAGGTGATTCATCAATTTTGTTCAACTTGTAGTAAGTCACCATGGGAGTACATACCATCTTAGAGTCTTCCATCCCAAACTTCTTCAATAACTCTTTAATATACTTGACTAAGATATGAAGATTCCTTTTTCTAATTGATTGATTTGTAGACCCAAAAAGAAATTCATTTCACCAAACATAGACATCTCAAACTCATTCTGCATTTCACTAGCAAATTCAATACACATACTATCATTGCCTTCAAAGATGATATCATCAACAAAGACTTCAACATTCAAGATTTGATCATTATTAATCTTGAAATAGAGATTACTATCAGTAGTACCTTTATTGAACCCTAATTGTAACAAGTACTTATCCAACCTTGCATACCAGGCTCTAGGAGCTTGCTTGAGTCCATACAATGCTTTCTTCAACCTGCATACCATATTATCTTGATCTAACAACCAAAATCTTTCTGGTTTCTCAATGTAGACTTCCTCTTCCAATTCATCATTGAAAAATGTAGACTTCACATCCATCTGATACACTTTGAAATCTTTATGAGCTTCAAATGCCAAAAACATTCTGATTGCTTCAATTCAAGCTACTAGAACAAAAGTCTCTTCAAAATCTATCCCTTCAATTTGAGAATATCCTTTGCATACAATCCTTTCTTTATTCCTTAAAACTTCTCCATTTTCATTTAGTTTATTCCTTAAGACCCATTTGGTTCCAATAACATTCTTGTCAGCGGGTCTAGGAACTAATTCCCAAGTCTCATTCTTCTCTATCTATGTTAGTTGTTCTTCCATTGCCTTAACCCAATTTTCATCATTGCAGATTTCATTCACAATCTTTGGTTCAACTGCAGAAAACTGTCATGCCCACATTTCCCATGCGGTCACGACACACATCACACGTGTCATGTCCACATTTTCCATGTGGTCATGACACGAAATATCAAAAAAAATTTCAAACTTCCCTAGAAACCCCCTCGCACACGTAAGCGTGCTCGGTGGCGTTACGCATAAGACATAAACATGATAGTGGAATGCGGGGTAATGTGTTCACTTGTGCATACCATTCGCAATGAAGACCAACTAAGGGGTCGAAGCGACGCAGTTAATGTCACCAATAGGGTTAGGATCAACGATCGAAACCCTAAGTTAACCTATGTGAATGAAGGGATTTTGACGTAAGTCAAAATTAATAGCCAAATCCAAGTGCATGAGAGAATATAATTTAATACAAAAAACTAATGTCAATACTCGAAAAAAAACAATAATATAATCCTAAACAAGGTTAAATTTCACTAACCTAGCTAAACCCTAAATTATGGAAAAATCTGACAGCATAACGCCTCACTGACATGATTAGGGTTTATTATAATAAAACAAGTTTTGATCAAAATTTTATTGGTTTGGTTTTATATTGCCTACGTCTCACTAGTTGAATTCGTAGATCTATTGAATAAGTTAATTGAACATTTTTCTACAAAGTTTGATCAATTTGTTCTCCACATTTTCTATAATTTAAAACTTTTTTCAACAAAGTTCGATCAATTTGTTCTTCTTCACGTTTTCTATCAATCAGAGTTATCACTGCATCCTTTACATTATTCCTAATTTCTTGGTAGATCAGATCTTGGAAACATGTTTTACTATCTTCATTTAAATAGTTTACTAGGTTTCTGAGTTGGTTTGAACGACGTCTTTATTAAATTAATACAATAGTTCTAGATATAATTAAAAAGGAATTATTAAATTAATAACCATCTAGCTTAAAATTAACCTCGTCGAATTAGGTTTTATAATTAAAGGATTAATCCAATTGTTAAAATAATTACATCTCAAATAATTAAATTGTGTAAAATTTAAATAAAATAAATAAATTCTTTGTTTAAATTCAAATTTAAAAATCTATCAAATATATAATTCCTCTAATCGTGATCTAATCTATTTATTACCATACCACTAACAAATAAAAATAGCATTCCAAAAAGGAATAAGGTTTACCCATTTTATAATTACCAAAATAATTCCATTCTAAAAATAAAGTTTAAAACAAGTGAAGGGAAATAATAAAAGAGTGGGAATAAAGAAAATAAGGCAATTTTAAATGCAAGCCATAAAATCCACTCTATTAAAAAAAAATTTTTCCTTAAGGGCATAAGCCCTAACCCTATTTTCAACTCTCATTTTCTTTCTCCTTGTTTGTTTTTCCTCCTCTTCTTCCTTTTTCTTCTCACTTTATTTTTTTGGTTGTGTTTGCAGGTTTAATGGAGGCCATACATGAAATCCATATGATGGCATATATATATATATATATATATATATATATATATATATATATATATATATATATATATATATATATATATATATATATATATATATATATATATATATATATATATATATATATATATATATATTAAACTGAAACCCCAAGCTTTTTTTATTTGTGACAGTCATGAGGGTGGAGCTGTGTGGAGACCACAGGCAGCAAAGTGTGTCATCGGTGGAGGTCGGCAGAGGTCCGGTGGCAGAGATGTGTAGTGGCCGGTGGAGACTGGTGGAGGGGACGACGTTGGAGGGCAGTGAAGCTATAGAAGGGAAAGGGAGGTGGGCTGCGGATGACGCTTTGGTTTGGCTGCGGGGAAGGCAGGTGTGGGATGTGGGAGGGGGCTCCACCCCCCTCCCCACACCCTTACTAAAACAATGGCGACGAAGGGGGGGTTCGAACCCCCCCACCACTTACATTTTTTTCAACAAAAAAAAAATATCTGCAATCTGTTCCAAAAACACAGTCACTTCTCCTTTCATAGCATTCATTTTCTTTGTTTTCTTTTTTAATATATATACACAGCAAAAATGCAATTAAATTTAAAATCACAGTTCTTAATTCAAATACAGTTTATTGCATATTTAAAATATAACAATATATATATATATATAATGCAGTCTCATATATTTTTGTTTGACAGAATAATAAAAAAAACATTTATATTTAAATGTATATAAATATATATATACATTCATATATACATATATATCAAATTATATATATATATATATATATATATATATAATTATATTTCCATATAGAATTTTCCTTCAACACTTGCAAATTTTCTTTTTATCAAATTTATATAAGCAAATGAACATTTCTTTAAAAAAATATATTCATTGTATTATTATTATTTTCTTTTTAAAGAAAAGAAACAAATGCAATTAAGTAAATACTTCTAATACATAACATCAACAAATTTTCTTTTTCATAAGAACAATATACAAATTTCATGTTTGTCTCTCAACAATAAAACCACAACTTTCCTATTTGTTATTTTAAAAATAAACATACAAATGAAATAGCATTAAAACCACATCTTTTCTTCATTACTCTATTTTTTGGTTTTGAATGATAAGTATTAAAATCAGCAAATTTAAAATTTCTATTTCAAATATTAACACAAAAGGGGAAAGAAGCCACAACATATTGCTCTCCTCCCTACCATAGACCCTCTAGTGGGTCACCCCCGAGCTAGGGAGGTCATCCACACACTAGGAAACTCAAACCACAACACAACAATGCATTCAACAACCAACACAAAATTACTCCCATGGCTAACACAACACAAGAACTCACTCAGGATGAGTTCAATGGGGTAGGAGAGTGGACAACACTCAACTCAAGAGTGCCACTCCTAAAACATCCCAATACAAATACCTCTCAAGGCCTCAAGCCAACACTTTTAAACATAATTTCACAAAGATTCCATTTGGCTCTCAAGCCATTTCACATATTACACATATTCACATATTGCCCTCAAGGCTACAACTCCACAAAATCAAGGAAATGACCCCGAGGAGTTTCACTCCTCCCTCACCCCACACTTGTTGAGCATCTCCCAAGTGGGAGAGGCTCTCACAACACCCATACAATTTTTTCCCACAACAACAAGTAAAAACTTAAAAATAGAACTCACACATAGCATCACACAAGTAAATAAAAATGCATAAGGGAAGGCCTTAGCCTTGAAACCTACCTTAAAACGCCTAATTGGTAGATGGTTGTGTAGAGCTCCTCCAACTCCTTCTCCAAAATAAGCCACTCAAATCCCTCCAACTTTCTCCCCAAAGTAAATTAAAATCAATAAAATTTGCCAAAAATTCAACAACCCCATACCCCTCTCCAAGTGGGATTAAAATAGGCTCTTCTCATGAGCCTTGAGGAATGGGAAGGTGACACATGCACCTCCTCACTCCTCCTCCCAACTACAAGCAAGACTTTTGAAATGGGGTGGTGACACATGTCATTCACCCACCCCACCAAGTCTCTCTCCCCTCCACTTGTCTTCTCTCAAATATGTGGGAGAGAAAAGTGGAGCTTAAGAGGGAATGGGTGCCACATGTGCCCCAATCCTTTCCTCCTAAGAAGGACCACACAACCCAAGGTACCCTCACCAATTGTGGAAGAGACTTGGAGTAAAGCCCTCCACAATTAAGGGGTCTTGGAGACTTCCCCAACCTAGGGAAGAGGAAAGGAAGAGGTTGAGTGTTTGACCCACTCATCTTCTCCCTCCCATGCCTACATTTTCGTCACTTTATTTTAGAGTGAAGTTAAAGTGACCAAATGGAGGTTTACCTAAGGTTACACAAGCCAAAAAGGTCCCTAGACCCAAGGGGTACAACCCAGGGTCAAGTTTAGCCCATTTTGAGCACCAAGGGTTGAGTTAAAGCACATGAAAAGGGGTCTCAAAAATTTATAACTCAAAAATGAAATTCAAATGACACTATTCTTACAACACCAATTAGAATTCAAAATAAAAGAGGGGTAGACTTAGCCCAACTAACAACATGCAACAACATTACAAAAATTTATCATGCACATAGTTGATCTTGGTTCCTCTTAAAACTAGATTGGCTTCACAAGGGAAAACAACACCGTGTGTGGGATGATTTTTAAATTTTTGTGGCTTCGTTAGAAATACCTACACACTCAATGAAATGTTAATTCCACATGTATATAATAGCCAAAGAAAATTGAAGCATACACTCGCATACAACATCACATGTTCATATAAGCATCAAGGAAGTCATATTACAATTAGATTCTAAATTCTACATTTCAAACATCCATTCCCAAGATTGAATCACATAACTAATTTCTAACTAGCATCACATGAATAGTTTCCCAATAACATCATAATATAAACCATATGTCTAACATTAGTGAATCAATATCCAGGTCTAAACACATCGTAACATGCTAAGCATAACAAATCTACATATAGCATAAAGTCTAATAGTCTAGAAATTTGGGATCAATAGTCCCATAAGTCTAAATGTATCACCAACAGTAAAATAAATAGTCAAATATAAGAGAATGAAAAAGTAGGCCTCTCATCCTCCCCCCCACGACTGTACTTCCTCCTAAAAGTCATCAAAGAGGTGAGGATAAAGGGCCCTCAATCTCGCTATATCCTCCCATGTCACTGTGACCTCATCGTACATGTCCCACTGGACCCTAACCTGGACCAGCTCTTGACTTCAAAGGCCCAGCATCCAATACATGAGATAAATCAGATATGTAACGCCATAAAACTAAAACATGAAAAACATCATGAATACGCGACAAGCTAGGTGGCAAGGCTAGACGATAGGCTATAGGTCTTATCCGTTCCAAGATCTCAAAAGGTCCTACAAAATGAGGTGCGAGCTTAGAGCCTTTTCCATAATAGATTGGACTCTTGTGTGGTCGCACTCTCAAGAATACTCTGTCCCCATCTAAGAATCTCTGATCTACCCTCTTAGCATCAGCATACTTCTTCTGTCAATCTTGTGCCTCCTAAAGTCTCTGCCTAATCAATGTCACCTGCTACTCCATATCCTGAACCAACTCCGGCCCTATCGCAACCCTGTCCTTAATATGGTCCCAGCTCAAAGGTGTCCTGCAAGATTTACTGTACAAGGCCTAGAAAGGAGGCATACCCAATGAGTTGTTATGCCCATTGTTGTAGGCAAACTCAACTAGATACAGATACTCCTCCCATCTACTCTGATGATCCATGACATACATACATAGCATATTCTCAAGAACCTGATTAACTCTCTCTATTTGTCTATCAATCTTAGGATGATAAGTGGAACTGAAGTTGAGTTGTGTACCCAACGCCTGCTATAAGGCTCTCTAAAAGGCTGAAGTGAACACTGAGTCCCTGTTAGAAATGATATGGTGAGGTACCTTATGTAATCTAACAATCTGATCCAAGAATACTCTCGCCATAGATGGTGCATTATACATCATTCGTACAGGTGAGAAATGTGCCACCTTGGTCAACTTGTCAACCATCACCATGATGGCATCATGGCAGCATGATGACATAGGAAGACCAACAATGAAGTTCATGGAAATGGTGTCCCATTTCCACTCAGGTATCTCATGAGGATATAAAAGACCCGCTAGATGTTGATGCTCGACCTTGACCCTCTAGTACTCAAGACAACGAGCAACATATTCTACAATATCTCGTCTCATACCTGACCAATGGTATAACTACCAAAAGTTGGCATGCATCTTCTTCACCCCTAGACGTGCTGCATAAGGTGCTCTATGAGCCTCTAAAAGAACCATTGCATGAAGGTCACCCACACGGGGTACATAGATGCGCTGTCGATGTCTAAGCAATCCATCTGACTTAAGGGAATATCTTGCAAATCTGCCCTTAAGGGCCCTCTATTTCTGGATCTCCTACTGCACCTCAAGAAACCATTCATCCTCAGACAGATGCTGTAAGATGTGCTCTCTCAAGTCCACACTCAAGGTCAAGGTTAAGATCTCGTGGCGCCTCCAACTCAAAGCGTTAGTGACCACATTCTCCTTCCCTTTGATGTAGTGGACATCAAAGTCATATTGGCATAGAAACTCCATCCAATGCCACTGACGAGCATTCAAATTCAGCTATGTGAATATGTACTGCAAACTATGGTGATCCAAATGGAGCTCAAGCGATGACCTAAAAGAAAGTGTCTTCAATGAACAAGAGCATGTACTACTACTGCGAGCTCTAAATCATGAGTAGGGTAGTTTAGCTCATGTGTCTTGAGCTTACACAACTCATATGCAATCACCCTACCACCCTGCATGAGGACGGCTCCCAAACCCTTAAGCGATGCATCTGTACAAACTACAAAATCCTCTACAGGATCTGGAACCGCTAAGATGGGAGCACTGATAAGATGCTCCTTGAAGACCCCAAAGGCCCTCTTACACTGCTCGGTCCAAGTGAAACTCTTCCCTTTTTGTTGAAGGGAAGTGATGGGGTGTGCTATCCTGGAAAAGCCCTCTACAAATCTATGGTAGTAACTGGCTAATCCCATGAAACTCCTGACCTCTATCACACTGGTGGGTGCTGGCCAATCATGGATAGCTCTGATCTTTGATGGATCTATAGAGATGCCATCACCTAATAGGATGTGCCCCAAGTACTATACCTCTGTCCTAAAGAAGGCACACTTCACCAAGTTGCCATAAAGCTACTGCTCTTGCAAGCACTACAATACCTGATGCAAATGATCCACATGCTCCTCCTTAGTCCGTGAATAGATCAAAATATCATCGAGAAAGATGATCATGAACTGATCCAAGTAAGTGCAGTACACCCTGTTCATGAGACTCATGAACATTGCAGGGGTGTTCGTCAAACTGAAGGGTACCACTATGAACTTGTAGTGGCCATATCTAGTTCGAAAAGTAGTCTTATGAATATCTACCTCTATGATGCGCAATTGGTGATACCCAAATTTTAGATCAATTTTTGAGAACACTCTGGCTCCCTGCATCTAGTCAAAAAGGTCATCAATCCTAGGTAGAGGGTAGCGGTTCTTCACCATCACATTATTCAACTACCTATAGTCCATGCATAAGCCAAGAGACCCATCTTTCTTCTTCACAAAGATAACTGGTGCGCCCCATGGTGAAACACTAGGTCAGATGTGCCCCTTCTCAAGTAACTCCTCTAACTGCAGTTTGAGCTCCATGAGCTCATGTGTAGTCATCTTGTAGGGTGCACAAGACACTGGCTCTACACCTAGCACTAGATCGATGTAGAAATCTACCTCTCTACATGGAGCCATACCTGGTAATTCTGGTAGAAACACGTCAACAAACTCTCTCAGGATAGGGTGATCATCCAATGAAGCCTTAGGCTCATCCTCTGATCTATCACTAACCATGATAGTGAACATTTGAAATCCCTTCTGTATGCAGTGCTTAAACTGCTGAGCAGATATCATACAAACTGTCGTGGGCTTCTAAATGCCCACTATCTCAACCAGTGCACCATGATCATCTAAGCAGCTAATCGCCCTTCAGTGACAATCTAGCTGGGCTCTATGAGCCGCAAGCCAGTCCATACCTAAAACCACACCATAGGATCCTAATGGCATAACTCTAAGGTCACAAGACGTAGTGAAGGAACCCAAAGAAATCTCACAATCCTAAACCAAAGTATCTACTGACATCCTAGCCCCAGAGGCCAACTCAACCTCCCACCTAATGTCCTGCCTAGAAGCCACCAGCCTACAACGTTCCACTAATGATGTAGATAGAAAAGAATCAATAGCTCCAAAGTCAAAAAGAATAGAGATGGGGACACCCCTGATCATAACTGATGTCTCAATCACGAATGCCTGATAGTCAGCCTAGAGGTTATCAACCACTACGAACATGTGATGGGACTTGCCCACATCTCCTATAGTCTACTCTGACCCTCTTGAACGAGGTTGTCCCCCTACCGTAAAGCCCTGTGCACACTCTCTGGCCAAATGTCCTGCCCCACCACAAACATAACATGGGCCCCTAGCCTGTATCTACCCTGACTGAGTCCTACCTGACTACTACTACCCAGTTCGTCCTATGGACCCCTGTGAACCCCTATACAACTACTATGACCTCGTGGGTCCCACAGATGGTCCCTGCTGTCTCTAATCCCTACACGGGACCTGCTGCTACCAACCATGATTTTGCCCTCTACTGGGGTCTAGACCTTTGCTAATGCTGCTGCTGCTGTGGAGGCATAGGAGGTAATGATGGAGAACTAAATCCTCCTCTTTGTGGTGGTGGTGGTGGTCTACAAAAGTTCTGCTACTGCTGATGACTACGTTCCTGAAACTGCACGCATGAATTCTACCCTTGTCCCTAAATCTCCTCTGCAATATAAGCCTTCTCGGTAGCCTCACTCATAGTCTGGGGGTCTACCATACGCACTGGTCCTACTATCCCCTGATTCAAACCTCTGATGAATTTGTACACTAGAAGTCTCTCATTGTGGAGATACTCTATGTAACGTGAAAGCTCAATAAATCGGTTCTCATACTGTGCAACCGTGAGTCCTCTCTACTGCAAGTCATGGAACTCATCTATCTGGCATTGTCTATAATAGTCTGACAAGTAACACACATTAAAGCACTCTATGAATGTGTCCCATGTGAGTGTGTCTAATGATAACCGACACTTACACTCCTCAATGCGCCACCAAGTAGCTACTGCATCTCTCAAGAGGTGTATTGCCACACATGCTTTCATGTTGCTCCCATAAGGTCACAATGCAAAGCATCTGTCTAGACTTATGAGCCAAGCCTTAGCCTCAGCTCCCTCTGTAGCTCCTGCGAAGGTAGGTGGATTAAGCCTAAGTAGGTCTCTAATGGGATCTCCTCTGTCTCTATGTCCTATGACCGGCTCATCCATACCATACTCATAAGGTCCATGCTGTACCTACTGAACCCTCATAGTCTCATCTTGTCTCGCATGTCACAGAGGACTCCTACTCCGTGCTCTATAAGCTGACCCTACCTCCTCCACAGTAGTATCTAATATCTCTACAAAAGGCTCCACACGTGGCACCTCTCGCAGATCAACATGGGGCTCTACACATGGCTCAGTGCATGACTCAGCACGCAACTCCTCGTGTGGCTCCTCTCACGGATCAATGTGGGGCTCGTCATGTGGCACTGGTACAACTGGAGGTAGCCTCTCTAACATGGCCTATAATGTCTGTAAAATCTAAGGTCCTATATCAAGTCTTGGTGGTGCTTGCAGTATTGGATGATCTGATAAGGCTACGGATACCTGACCCTCTGCAGAGGAATCACTGTGTACCTTGGCAGATGCAGTGTTACGTGATCATGCTCACCGAATTTGTCAGGGAGGCATCCTACAAAACAAGGTAGGCACTATTTAATCAAAGTTGCAGAATCAATAACATGCCCAAATAAGCCCAGTGTTTAAACTCGGGCTTTGATACCAAATGTCATGCCCACATTTCCCATGTGGTCATGACACACATCACACATGTCATGTCCACATTTGTCATGTGGTCATGACATGAAATATCAAAAAAATTTCCATGCTTACCTAGAAACCCCCTCGCACACATAAGTGTGCTCGGTGGCGTTACGCATAAGGCACAAACATGACAGTGGAATGCATGGTAATACGTTCACTTACACATACCATTCATAATGAAGGCCAACTAGGCGGTCAAAGCAACATGGTTAACGTCACCAATAGGGTTAGGATCAATGATCGAAACCCTAAGTTAACCTATGTGAATGAATGGATTTTGACATAAGTCAAAATCAATAACCAAAATCAAGTGCATGAGAGAATATAATTTAATACAAAAATCTAATGTCGATACTAGGCAAAAAATAATAATATAATCCTAAACAAGGTTAAATTTCACTAACCTAGCTAAACCCTAAATTCTGGAAAAATCTGGTAGCATAATGCCTCATGGGTGTGATTAGGGTTTATTATAATAAAATAAGTTTTGATCAAAAGTTTACTGGTTTGGTTTTATATTACCTATGTCTCACTAGTTGAATTGGTAGATCAGTTGAATAAGTTAATTGAACATTTTTCTACAAAGTTTGATCAATTTGTTCTTCTTCACGTTTTCTATAATTTAAAACTTTTTTCAACAAAGCTTGATCGATTTGTTCTTTTTCACGTTTTCTATCAATCAAAGTTATCACTGCATCCTTTACATTATTCCTAATTTCTTGGTAGATCAGATCTCGAAAACATGTTTTACTATCTTTGTTTAAATAGTTTACTAGGTTTCCGAGTTGGTTTGAATGATGTCTTTATTAAATTAATACAATAGTTCTAGATATAATTAAAAAGGAATTATTAAATTAATAACCATCCAGCTTAAAATTAACCTCATCGAATTAGGTTTTATAATTAAAGGATTAATCCAATTGTTAAAATAATTACATCTCAAATAATTAAATTGTGTGAAATTTAAATAAAACAAATAAATCCTTTTTTTTTCAATTCAAATTTAAAAATGTATCAAATATATAATCCCTCTAATCGTGATCTAATCTATTTATTACCATACCACTAACAAATAAAAATAACATTCCAAAAAGGATTAAGGTTTACCCGTTTTATAATTACCAAAATAATTCCATTCTAAAAATAAAGTTTAAAACAAGTGAAGGGAAATAATAAAAGAGTGGGAATAAAGAAAATAAGGCAATTTTAAATGCAAGCCCTAAAATCCACTCTATTAAAAAAATAATTTCCTTAAGGGCATAAGCCCTAACCCTATTTTCAACTCTCATTTTCTTTCTCTTGTTTGTTTTTCCTCCTCTTCTTCCTTTTTCTTCTCTCACTTTGTTTTTGGTTGTGTTTGCAGGTTTAATGGAGGCCATACATGAAATGTATATGATGGCATATATATATATATAAACTGAAACCCCAAGCTTTTTTTGTTTGTGACAGTCATGAGGGTGGAGTTGTGTGGAGACCAGCAGTGGCAGAGTGTGGCATCAGCGGTGGAGGTCCAGCGGTGGAGATGTGTAGTGGCCGGCGGAGACTGTGGCAGAGGGGACGACATTGGAGGGTAGCGGAGCTGTGGAATGGAAAAGGAGGTGGGCTGCAGATGGCGCGGTGGTTTGGCCGCGGGGAAGGTAGGTGTGGGGAGTGTGGGGAGGGGGGCAGAGCCCCCACCCACATCCCACATAGTGGGGTGTGAGTGGGGGCTCCGCCCCTTTCCCCACACCCTTACTAAAACAATGACGACGGTGGGGGGGGTTCGAACCCCCCCCCCCCCCCCACTTACATTTTTTTTAACAAAAAAAAAATCTGCAATCTATTCCAAAAAAAAGTCACTTCTCCTTTCACAACATTCATTTTCTTTGTTCTTTTTAAATATATATATATAGCAAAAACACAATTAAATTCAAAATCACAGTTCTTAATTCAAATATAGTTTATTGCATATTTAAAATATAACAATATATATATATATATATATATATAATGCAGTCTCATATATTTTTGTTTGAAGAATAATAAAAAAAATGTTTATATATATATATATATATATATATATATATATATATATATTTCCAAATAGAATTTTCCTTCAACACTTACAAATTTCCTATTTATCAAATTTATATAAGCAAATAAACATTTCTTTAAAAAAAAATATTCTTTGTATTATTATCATTTTCTTTTTAAAGAAAAGAAACAAATGCAATTAAGTAAATACTTCTAATACATAACATCAACAAATTTTCTTTTTCATAAGAACAATATATAAATTTCATGTTTGTCTCTCAACAATAAAACCACAACTTTCCTATTTGTTATTTTAAAAATAAACATACAAATGAAATAGCATTAAAACCAAATCTTTTCTTCATTACTCTATTTTTTGTTTTGAATGATAAGCATTAAAATCAACAAATTTAAAATTTCTATTTCAAATATATAAAGCTTACACACACAAGTAGAAATATACTCTTACAACAAGAGAGAGAGAGAGCAATGTTATCCTCTTTGAAAACTAACAAATGATACAAATCCTAACTTGGCCATGCTCTCTCTCAAGAGCTAAAAGATATAGGATAACAACTCCAAGAACAATGGTGTTTTCTTCAACTTCACAAAACTCCCAATATCTTGCAATAACACAAAAAGGGAAAGAAGCCACAACATCTTGCTCTCCTCCCTACCATAGACCTGCTAGTGTGATGCAGAGTGCCCAGCAGAAGCGGATGAAGATTTGACTATATCTTCCCTATCGGCAAGAGGTCCTCCAGTGTTTCGCCGAAGTCAAGGATGTCTTCGCTATCGGAAAGACATGAACTATCGACCGAACCTTATTCTTTTATCCCGATGGCCAAGTTCTCACCGATATCTCCTTAGTGGTTCGTTGCCTATCGGCAACACCTCATTCTATCGGACCACGAGAAATTTCTTATGCCGATATACTCCGTCACGCCGATGACCAATCTTTGTCGGCCAGACTTCCTCCTTCGGTGAAGCTTCTTTCACCTACACCGACACCTTGTCTCTCGCCGATATCATCAGGCACATCGGCCAGACCTCCTGCTTCGGTAAGACTTCGGTTCGTGGTCCCGATGGTTCATCTCACTCCGACGAGTCCTTTGTCGCTGAGACTTCTCGAACTCCTTCCGATGAACTTTTATCGGCGGGACTCTCACGGTCGCCGTGACTTCTTCGGCTTCCCCCGACAAGGTTCCTCACGCCGATACTCTTTATTCGGCAATACTCCGAGGATGTCTCACCGATCGGTGAAACTTTATACTGTCGGCTAAGTATATTTTCCTTAGCCCGATATCGTTTCTCTCACTGATGAGAACAATGATGGTATGTGCCTCCGGCACTATACCAATCTTCGGCAAGACGGAGGGCCTTTCACGCCGATGGATCTCCAACTGTTCTGAGGCGCCGAACCAGAATTCCCTTCGACAGAACAATGGAATTAGGCCGTTTCATTTATCAAACCCTCAATCACTTGTAGCAATCTGATCCCACATCAAAACTGTCCAATTTCACTCTGATTTCCCGACTAGCCACATGACGATGTCTAGTCGAACTTGACTGAGTTCGCTGGCTTCCTGGGTAAGAATTCAACAACAACAAACGTGAGAAGTCTTTCCCCCATCCCACTGTTACTATACAGGGCTTCAGTGGACAGAGGAAAGGGCCTCCATGTATGAATCAAAACCCTACTCCTAGGTTACGAACCAGCCACTGTGGAACCGTGGGTTTTACACCGTCTGCACACTACAGAGTCACTATGGATTGATGGATAGCATCCGGTTAGGGTTCTATTTACAAAATCAGGATAAAGATATCAAATCACCAAGAACAACCAAGAAAATCAACACAGATCATACCCAGAACTCTCTTTATTCAGTTATCAAAAAAGAACTTGTTGTAATACACACTTCTCTCTCTGCTCCGTGTGACATACAACCTGCCTCTAAAGAAGATGTAGAGACAGTAGTTATCCCAACCGTGCAAACTGATTTTCAAATCAGTTAGCCGTTGGTTTACCCGTCATACAAGCAAAACTACATGTGTGCCTTGCACAATTACATTCATGGGACCAAATTGACCCTTATTACAAAATGAAATGGCTTAAGAGCCTTATGAGACAACAAAAGAAAAGATGATCCTGCACTACAGAGAATGTGCTCCTGCACCATACTCCCCCTGCAGGAAAAACTCAAGTCCCTTGAGTTGCTAACTACTGAAGTGTCTTCCCATGCTTTAGAATATCGGCTTCAGTCATCCAGGTTGCCTCTGAATCAGGAAGATCCTGCCACTTGACCAAGTAGTCTTTGTATACCCCTTTTCTTGTCTTCTTGACAATTTTGGAATCCAAAATGCATTCCAATTGCAAAGGCTTACTTGGAGGTAAATCTGTGATCCAGTCTTCATCTTCAATCACAGCATCTGAGTTATCTTCAGCATGTAATGGAGGTCTAAAAGGGAACAGGTCTGCAACATTGAAAATGGGAGAGATACGAAGGCCAGATGGTAATTCTATTTCATATGCATTTGGACCAAATTTATGCACTACCTTACAAGGTCCGATCTTCTTCATCAACAATTTGGTTGGTTGCCCCTTAGGTAATCTTTCCTTTCTGAGGTAGGCCATCACCAAATCTCCTACCTGGAACTGTACCTCCCTTCGCTTCAGATCTGCTCTATCCTTGTACTTGGAGACAGTTTTCTCCAACTGAAGCTTGACCTGATCATGTACTGTTTTCATGGTAGCAGCAAAGTCTTCTCCTAGAGCACTCCTTTTATCCCATCCTTGGAGGTCTTTGAGTTCAAGTGGTCCTCTTGGGTGGAAACCATAAACTATTTCAAAAGGGCTTTTCCCAGTACTTCTGTTTCTTGAATCATTATAAGCATATTCAGCTTGACTGATCACTAAATCCCATGCTAATCCATGCTGTTTGGTAAGGCATCGTAAAAGGTTTCCCAAGGACCTATTAACAACCTCAGTCTGACCATCAGTCTGGGGATGGTAGGTTGATGAAAAAGACAACTGAGTGCCCAATTTTCTCCATAGGGTCCTCCAAAAATGACCAACAAATTTGGAATCTCTATCAGTAACAATTGATAGGGGTAAACCATGAATTCTGACCACCTCTCGAAAAAAGAGACCAGCAATCTGAGATGCATCATTTGTGCATTTGCATGGCACAAAATGAGCCATCTTACTGAATCTATCCACAATGACAAAAACACTGTCTACACCCCTTGCTGTCCTAGGAAGACCAAGCACAAAGTCCATACTAATGCTTTCCCAAGGTCTGGTGGGAATGGGCAGTGGTTGGTACAAACCAGCATTAGAAGACATACCCTTGGCCTTTTGACATATGGTACAGCTTGCAACATATCTCCTTACATCTGTCTGTACCTTGGGCCAATAATAGAACCTGGTGACTTGTTCCAAAGTCTTGTCCAACCCAAAATGTCCTCCTAAGGCTCCATTGTGCTTCTCCTTGACGATATTGTCCCTCATTGAACATTTAGGAACACACAACAAACTACCTTTAAATAGGAGCCCTTCTTGCAGCACAAAATCAGAATACTCGCCATGAAAAGTGTTAGCCAAACTTGCACACACTTCATAGGCAGCCTTGAAATCTGCATCATCCTTGTACAACTCCTTCAGACATTCTAGACCCATATGTTCCATTTGTACTTCCTGTATGACCAGTATCCTTCTACTCAAAGCATCTGCCACTTTGTTGGCAACACCTTTCTTATGCTTAATAGTGAAGGTATAGGCCTGCAATTGTTCCATCCACTTAACGTGCCTATGATTCAACTTTTCTTGACTATTTAGGAAGCTAAGAGCATGGTTGTCAGTAAAAACAATGAACTCTTTTGGCAGTAAATAATGTCTCCATTTTTTTAGAGCTTGCACCATTGCATACAACTCTAGGTCATAGGTAGAATACCTCTGTTTGGCCTCATTCAACTTCTCTGAAAAGAATGCTACTGGATGTCCTTCCTGACTAAGAACAGCACCTATAGCCTGTTGGCTTGCATCACATTCCACAACAAATACTTTGTCAAAATCAGGGAGTACCAACGTAGGTAACTCGGCCACTTTCTGTTTCAACAGTTCAAAACTATCATCTTCTTGTTTTGTCCATTGAAATTTACACTTCACTCCACCCTTGATGGTATTGAGAATAGGAGCACTTATGTGACTGAACCCTTTAATGAACTTCCTGTAAAAAGTTGCCAAACCATGAAAACTTCTTACATCTCCTACTGTCTTAGGAGTAGGCCAATTGAGAATAGCCTCAACTTTTGTAGGATCCATTTTCAAACAGCCATTGGAAATCACAAATCCAAGATACACTAGTTCAGTTTTCATAAAATCACATTTATCCAAGTTGATCATCAACTTACTCTCATGCAATTTCTTTAACACCTGTCCAAGATGCTTCACATGCTCTTCTTTGGTCCTGCTGAAAATCAATATGTCATCAAGATAAACAATAACAAATTTTCCAATAAATTCTACAAGTACCTCATTCATCAACCGCATGAAGGTGCTTGGAGCATTACTGAGACCAAATGGCATGACAAGCCACTCATAGAGACCTTCATTTGTTTTGAAAGCAGTCTTCCATTCATCTCCCTGCCTTATTCTGATCTGGTGATAACCAGATTTCAAATCAATCTTGGAATAGTAACATGAACCACCAAGATAGTCCAACAGATCCTCAATTCTTGGCATAGGAAATCTATACCTTATGGTGATCTTATTGATAGCCCTTGAATCTGTGCATAATCTCCATTTGCCATCTTTCTTAGGAGCAAGTACACTAGGGACTGCACATGGACTAAGACTTTTCCTAATCAAACCTTTCTCCAAAAGTTCTTGAATCTGTCTACCTACTTCTCCATTCTGCTGTGGTGTCAACTTGTAGGCAGCTTTGTTGGGTAATGTGGCTCCAGGAATCAAGTCAATCTGATGACTTATGTCCCTCATAGGTGGTAAGGAGTTAGGAGTATCCTCTACCACAAGATCTTGGTACTTATCCAGTAATTGTTGCACTTCCAATGGGATCTCCTTCTGCTGTTTGCTTTGCTGATTGGATACAGGCTTCATCATCAGTGCATACCCTTGGGTATCCTTCTCCTTCATGAGTTGTAGGAACTCTTTGCCACTCACTAACATGACACTGTTGTCATTGCTCTTCTCTCCAACCTGCTCTGGTAAGGGATCCATCTGAAACTTCTTACCATTCTTGGTGATCATATATGTATTCTTTTCACCATCATGCAGTGCCTTCACATCATACTGCCAAGGTCGTCCAAGAAGAAGGTGACAAGCATCCATAGGAATAATTTCACATAGCACCTTATCCCTATAATCACCTAGTTCAAACTCTACCCAAGTTTGTTCTTCCACCAAATAGTTCTGATTCTTATTCAACCAAGATATTTTGTGAGGATTAAGATGGGGTAATCTTTTCAGTCTACACTTTTCTACCATTTCAGTAGACACTACATTTTCAGTAGAACCTGAATCAACAATGATTTTACAGAGCTTACCATATGCTATTCCTTGGGTTCTGAAGAGATTCTTCCTTTGTGGGGGCTCCTGCTTCAATGGCATCTTCACGAGGGTCCTCTTAATCATCATATTCTCTCCTTCAAGCACTGGTGCAGCACTACCAATTGGTGAGTTTACACTTTGACAATCATCCTCCTGCAATAGTTGGTTCCTTCTCCCACCGTCATGAGAGCTAGACGCCTTCTCAGGGCACTTACTTGCAGTGTGGCCTACTTGATTGCAGTTGTAACATCTTCCAGTGAAGACTCCACGTCCTCTGCCTGCACCACCATCTCTTCCTCTGCCATTAGGTCTTCTCCAACCTCTGAAACCACCACCTTTTTGTTCTGTATCAGAACGTGATTCTTGTTGACTAGAACTTTCACCTTTGTTTGGCTGTCCTCTGCCAAAATTACCTCTTCCCCTATTGTTCCTGCCACCTCTTCCTCTGTTATTTTGATCACCTCTCCTTTTCAGTTTATCCTCTGCCCTAGAGGCTAACTGAAAACATTCATCCACAGTCTTGGGAACCACCATACTGAACTCATCCTGTATATTGTACCTCAGTCCATCCAGGTATCTGGCCACCATCTCTTTTTCTTCTTCTCTGTGATTGGCTCTCATGCTCAATCTGTGGAATTCTTCAGTGTATGTAGCCACGTCCATATCTTTCTGCCTAAGATGATTAAACTTTCTGATAGTCTGCAGATCATAATCACATGGTAGAAATTTGGCTCTCAGCATGGCCACCATTCTGCTCCACTTGGTGATTGGACTCTTTCCAACCTTCTCCCTTTCACATTGAGTGTAGTTCCACCAAACCAATGCAGAACCTCTCAGTCTGGTCTTTGCAAACTTTACTTTCTTACTGTCACTATACTCTTTGAAGTCAAAGTAATTACTTATGGCTTCAATCCAGTCCACAAGAGTATCTCCATCCAGTTTCCCATTGAACATGGGAACATCCAGTTTCGGATCACCACTATCTCCATGACCCTTGAGTGCATTCAGAAATGCTTTTTGATCAGCAGTCATACCTTCTCCTTGAGGATTCTCCCCAGTTTCTCCTTCTTCATTCTCCTCTGACTCAGAAGTGCTTCCATCCTTCTCTTTGGATCTTTCTTCCTTCAGTCTCTCTTCGAGCATTGCTTCCACCATCTTCTGGATGGCTGCTTTACTCATCGTCTTGGGAGGCATTCTGCTAGCCTCTGTTTCTATCTCCAATTCTTCGTCTGACATACACGGCTGTGATTCAGAATATTGGCTCTGATACCAATTTGATGCAGAGTGCCCAGCAGAAGCGGATGAAGATTTGACTATATCTTCCCTATCGGCAAGAGGTCCTCCAGTGTTTCGCCGAAGTCAAGGATGTCTTCGCTATCGGAAAGACATGAACTATCGACCGAACCTTATTCTTTTATCCCGATGGCCAAGTTCTCACCGATATCTCCTTAGTGGTTCGTTGCCTATCGGCAACACCTCATTCTATCGGACCACGAGAAATTTCTTATGCCGATATACTCCGTCACGCCGATGACCAATCTTTGTCAGCCAGACTTCCTCCTTCGGTGAAGCTTCTTTCACCTACACCGACACCTTGTCTCTCGCCGATATCGTCAGGCACATCGGCCAGACCTCCTGCTTCGGTAAGACTTCGGTTCGTGGTCCCGATGGTTCATCTCACTCCGACGAGTCCTTTGTCGCTGAGACTTCTCGAACTCCTTCCGATGAACTTTTATCGGCGGGACTCTCACGGTCGCCGTGACTTCTTCGGCTTCCCCCGACAAGGTTCCTCACGCCGATACTCTTTATCGGCAATACTCCGAGGATGTCTCACCGATCGGTGAAACTTTATACTGTCGGCTAAGTATATTTTCCTTAGCCCGATATCGTTTCTCTCACCGATGCGAACAATGATGGTATGTGCCTCCGGCACTATACCAATCTTCGGCAAGACGGAGGGCCTTTCACGCCGATGGATCTCCAACTGTTCTGAGGCGCCGAACTAGAATTCCCTTCGACAGAACAACGGAATTAGGCCGTTTCATTTATCAAACCCTCGATCACTTGTAGCAATCTGATCCCACATCAAAACTGTCCAATTTCACTCCGATTTCCCGACTAGCCACATGACAATGTCTAGTCGAACTTGACTGAGTTCGCTGGCTTCCTGGGTAAGAATTCAACAACAACAAACGTGAGAAGTCTTTCCCCCATCCCACTGTTACTATACAGGGCTTCAGTGGACAGAGGAAAGGGCCTCCATGTATGAATCAAAACCCTACTCCTAGGTTACGAACCAGCCACTGTGGAACCGTGGGTTTTACACCGTCTGCACACTACAGAGTCACTATGGATTGACGGATAGCATCCGGTTAGGGTTCTATTTACAAAATCAGGATAAAGATATCAAATCACCAAGAACAACCAAGAAAATCAACACAGATCATACCCAGAACTCTCTTTATTCAGTTATCAAAAAAGAACTTGTTGTAATACACACTTCTCTCTCTGCTCCGTGTGACATACAACCTGCCTCTAAAGAAGATGTAGAGACAGCAGTTATCCCAACCGTGCAAACTGATTTTCAAATCAGTTAGCCGTTGGTTTACCCGTCATACAAGCAAAACTACATGTGTGCCTTGCACAATTACATTCATGGGACCAAATTGACCCTTATTACAAAATGAAATGGCTTAAGAGCCTTATGAGACAACAAAAGAAAAGATGATCCTGCACTACAGAGAATGTGCTCCTGCACCATAGTGGGTCACCCCCGAGCTAGGGAGGTCATCCACACACTAGGAAACTCAAACCACAACACAACAATGCATTCAACAACCAACACAAAATTATTCCCATGGCTAACACAACACAAGAACTCACTCAGGATGAGTTCAATGGGGTTGGGTAGGGGAGTGGACAACACTCAACTCAAGAGTGCCACTCCTAAAACATCCCAATACAAATACCTCTCAAGGCCTCAAGCCAACACTTTTAAACATAATTTCACAAAGATTCCATTTGGCTCTCAAGCCATTTCACATATTGCACATATTCACATATTGCCCTCAAGGCTACAACTCCACAAAATCAAGGAAATGACCACAAGGAGGTTCACTCCTCCCCCACCCCACACTTTTTGAGCATCTTCTCCCAAGTGGGAGAGGCTCTCACAACACCCATACAAATTTTCTCTACAACAAGTAAAAACTCAAAAATAGAACTCACACATAGCATCACACAAGTAAATAAAAAATGCATAAGGGAAGGCCTTAGCCTTGAAACCTACCTTAAAAGGCCCAATTGGTAGATGGTTGCATAGAGCTCCTCCAACTCCTTCTCCAAAATAAGCCACCAAACTCCCTCCAACTTTCTCCCCAAGGTAAATTAAAATCAATAAAATTTGCCAAAAATTCAACAACCCCATACACCTCTCCAAGTGGGATTAAAATAGGCTCTTCTCATGAGCCTTGAGGAATGGGGAGGTGACACATGTCACCTCCTCACTCCTCCCAACTACAAGCACGACTTTTGAAATGGGGTGGTGACACGTCATTCACCCACCCCACCAAGTCTCTCTCCCCTCCACTTGTTTTCTCTCAAACATGTGGGAGAGAAAAGTGGAGCTTAAGAGGGAATGGGTGCCACATGTGCCCCAATCCTTTCCTCCTAAGGTCCACACAACCCCAAGGTGCCCTCACCAATTATGGAAGAGACTTGGAGTAAAACCCTCCACAATTAAGGGGTCTTGGAGACTTCCCCAACCTAGGGAAGAGGAAAGGAAGAGGTTGAGTGTTTGACCCACTCATTCTCTCCCTCCCATGCCTCTATTTTTGTCACTTTACTTTAGGGTGAAGTTAAAGTGACCAAATGGAGGTTTACCTAAGGTTACACAAGCCAAAAAGGTCCCTAGACCCAAGGGGTACAACCCAAGGTCAAGTTTAGCCCATTTTGAGCACCAAGGGTTCAGTTAAAGCACATGAAAAGGGGTCTCAAAAATTTATAACTCAAAAATAAAATTCAAATGACACTATTCTTACAACACCAATTAGAATTCAAAATAAAAGAGGGGTAGACTTAGCCCGACTAACAACATGCAACAACATTACAGAAATTCATCATGCACATAGTTGATCTTAGTTCCTCTTGTAACTAGATCGACTTCACAAGGGAAAACAACATCGTGTGTGGGATGATCTCCAAATTTCTGTGGCTTCGTTAGAAATACTTGCGCACTCAATGAAATGTTAATTCCATGTGTATATAATAGCCAAAGCAAATTGAAGCATACACTCGCATACAACATCACATGTTCATATAAGCATCAAGGAAGTCATATTACAATTAGATTCTAAATTCTGCATTTCAAACATCCATTCCCAAGATTGAATCACATAGCTAATTTCTAACTAACATCACATGAATAGTTTCTCAATAACATCATAATATAAACCATATGTCTAACATCAGTGAATCAATATCTAGGTCTAAACATATCATAACATGCTAAACATAATAAATCCACATACAAGATAAAGTCTAATAGTCTGGAAATTCAAGATCAACAGTCCCATAAGTCTAAATGTATCACCAACAATAAAATAAATAGTCAAATATAAGGCAATGAAAAAGTAGGCCTCACAAGAGCAAACAGTATTTCACTTGTTCTTCTACAGCTCTTTTCCTTACCAATACTCCTTTGTCTTTGTTCCAATAATTTTATCTTCAGAGTGATTGATTCTTATATACTTAGGGGTCTTAGCAGCAACTTCCAGACCCTTTTCTTCTTCATCATGATTGACTTCTTATTCAACTTTTCCTTCATAAGTAGCAGCAAGTTCATCTAATTCATAGCCATTTTGATCTAATGTTCTTCCTTGGTGTTCATCCACCTTCACATTTGCACTCTCCACAATCTTTTTCAACCTTTTGTTGTAACACTGGTAGGCCTTGGTCTTGGTAGAGTATCCAAGGAAAATTCCTTCATCACATCTTGCATCAAATTTCCCTAGATCTTCATCTCTTTTGATATAGCATTTGCTTCCAAAGACTTTGAAATATCTTACTATTTGAATTCTTCCATATCACAATTCATAAGGAGGTTTAGTACCATTTCCTTTTACTTGAACTCTATTTTGAATGTAGACAACAGTGTGTATAGATTCCTTCCAAAAGACTTCCGGCAGACCTCCTTCTTTCATCATTGTCCTAGTAGCCTCCTGAACTGTCATGTTCTTCCTTTCCACAACTCCATTCTGCTGGGGAGTTCTAGGTGCAGACAATTGCCTCTTAATCCCTTGTTCTTCATAGAAAATGTTGAACTCATTTAAAGTGAATTCACCTCCTCTATCAGACCTCAAACACTTGATTTTTAGTTCTAACTCATTCTCAACCATTGCCTTGAAGGATTTGAACTTTTCTAGGGCTTCAGATTTATCTCTTAAGAAAGTAACCCAAGTCATTCTAGAATAATCATCAATAAGCAACATGAAGTACCTATCACCTTGTAGACTTCTTACCCTTGTAGGACCACATAGATCTGTATGCACTAGATCCAGCAGATCGACCAAAAATTGCTCTTTGCTCTTGAAACTTGTCCTAGTTTGCTTCCCAATCTAACATGCTTTGTAGATGGTATTGATGGGTTTCACAAGATTTGGTAGATCTCTCACACTCTGACCTAAACTTATCTTTACCAGATTGTCAAAGTTTATATGACACGTCCTTCTATGCCACAGCCAACTCTCATCTGCTTGGGCCAACAAACAGTAATCACTAGTTCCTCTTAATTGATAAATGTTACCTCTAGTCTTCTTATCGGTAGAAATCACAGTTCTGGAGCTTTCCATGATTTTGCACCCATTGTCTTTGAATTGTAGATCATAACCTTTGTCACACATCTAACCAACACTCAAAAAATTATGCTTCAAACCCTTCACATATAGGACATTATTAGTATTATACTTACCATCAAATGAGATAGATCCTTTTCCACAAATCTTACCAGCTGCATTGTCTCCAAACCTAACTAGTCCTCCATCATACTTTTCCAAACTCACAAACTTACTTTTGTCACCAGTCATATGATGTGAGCATCCGCTATCAATAATCCATTCATCCTTATCTTTCTCAACCTGAATTGCCAAAGCACTTTCTTCCACTACTTTCTTTTCCTTCACATAGCGAGTAGGATTAGTAGACATAGGTTCTTCTTTGATGGCAATAAACAAACATACATTTGCAGTAGTACTAGCTCCATTAGATTCATCATCAGTCACACCTTCATCATCAAAATCTCTAACATAGTAGCATTTCTTTGGAGCTCTAGGCCTATTCTCAAATCTTTTTCTATTTCTTTTAATACTTTTAGGACATCTAGAATCATAATGACCTACTTTTCCACAAGAAAAATATTTGAAAGGTAATTTTCCTTTAAAATTACTGGAACCTCTTTGCAATCTATCAACAAAGTTAGCTTCTAGTTCATCAAAATCATCAGGTTCCATCGTATATTTCTCAACTCTGGAGATCTTTTCTGAAGTAATGGCTTTGAAGGAAGTCTCAACTTTTGGCAATGCACCACCAAACTCTCTCATCTCAAATGTTGTAAGCTTTCCAAGTAATTGATCTTTGTCAATGGCTTTTATAGTCATTACTTCTTCAATTGTAGCTACCTTGTGACTATAGGACTTTGGTAGTGATCTGAGAATTTTCATCACAACTTCCTTATCATTGAGAGTTCCTCCCATACCTTTTATTCCAGTGACAAGTTCATCAAATCTTTGCATAATTGTTATGTTTTCATCTTCATTTATCTTCAAACCCTCATATTTCACTTTTAGGCTTTGTAGCTTGGCTTCTCTTACATAATCATCTCCTTCATACAGATTTTTTAGCTTCTCCCATACCTCATTTGCTGATTCAAGATCTACAACTTTTATCAATACTGTGTCACTTAAGGAACTTAATAGGGCATCCTTTTCTTTGACATCCAACTTATATTATTTGATATCATCTTCAGTTGTCAAACCACCTTCAAGCATGACAAATTGTGACTATGCAGCTAGCCATACTTTATAACCAAGACAGAGGAGATGGCTTTTCATTCATACCCTCCAAAGAGCATAATTTGTCCCATCAAATTGTGGAGCTTCCCTTTTATAAGACATCCTGGATCTTCCTCAATATGTTAGGCCTTCTTTTGAGGAACCTTGCTCTAATACCAATTATTGTACTACACCGAACAACTAAGAGGGGGGTGAATCAGTTGTCCTAAAAATTTTAAGCAATTATGAACATCAACTTATCAATTACTTATATTATGATATAATCATGAAAGAATAAAATGAGAAGCTCAACACAATAACATAATCAACAAAGGAGACACCAAATTTTTATGTGGAAAACCCTAAAAGGGAAAATCCACAGTGGGTGTTAGCGCATAGAAATATGTAAGTTATATCAATACCAAAAAATAGAGGCTCACTGCCGAGAATGCTCACTACAAAGAATAGCTCACTACCAAAGGGTAGCTCACTGCCAAGGGTTGGCTCACTGCCAAAATGGTGAACTGATTAAGTAGCATCTACTCCATGCCTGGGTTCAGTTCCTTTGAAGCATAATAAAACTTCTCTGCTCTGCTCTTTCACACCTTCACACTTATCTCCTCATATTCACACTTTTTCATATTTTTCACAATTCATTACAAGTCTTTATACAAGTCATCAACCTTGGAATGTACATCAAGGTCAACAATACATTCATCAACCATTGAAACAATCTCCAAGGTCAGCATTACAAAAATATACATAGAATAGGTCTAGAATTAATACAAATTAAGCTAAGGAAAAGATGTAAGGATGTATGCGGATCAGTCCACACCTTAGCTAGGACTCAAACACAATCTTCCACATCATGTCACACCTCTACAATATTCAATGCTTCTCTGCAATTAATGAAATCAACTAATTCGGCCAAGACTAGTGAGAACATTAGGTCTTCTAAGAGCATTCTTCAACCATGATCTAAATTTCTCTCCAGGGACCAATCTGAAGGTAGGAGCATGATGAGGAGACATCCACAAGCACATTGTAATCATCAGGAAACATCTACACAATCTCTAACCACTTTGTCATGAAGATTCTTCAAACTAGAGCATAAGAACAATACTGTTAGCCACTATCATAAGGAAAGAATAGCTTGCGGACCACCAAATCACAAACCATTAAAGTTGAAGGCACTTAACGTCACTTCAGACTTAACTTTAGAACTACAAATTGAAATACTTCAATGCGGAAGAATGCAAAGCATAACACTTTCTCCATGTCACCACCAAACATATAAGAAAAGTAGTTTTCACTCTGGTGAACATAACTCACTCAAATCTTCATACCGGAGGCTCAAAATTGGAATATAACATGTTCAAATAGACTTCTAAATAACTTCCAATTTGCAGACAAAGATATTCATCCTATATGAAATGTGGGGCAATCTTCTAGACTGTTCTTCAGTATACAATACCCTATTTTCACTGCAACTCACTATTTCTACCGGAGGAGCTAATTTTGTCAATATCATCAACATCAAGATTGCTTCGATAAGTAGATACAAAGAATCTTACTCATTACAAGAATACAACAAGATAGGAGTACAGTTGACACTAATGACAACACAGATATGTTGACATCAATGACAACACCGATTAGGCACATACTTACAATAGGAACTTGGCCTTAGGAAGTGGAAGGGAACCTCTTGGTCTATTGGTTGTTTTTAATTCCCAACCTGATCTCAAAAGGGCAATCTAAAGAATAGTCAATTCTAATGGTTGATTTTCCTTAAGGGATTGGCCAACGAATAGGAAAAGTGGATTCAATCCTTTTTCTCTACACTTCAGGCTCTACAAAAACTTAGGAGGGTGATCCTTACAGTATTTTATTCTAAATCTTTTGCTATTCTCTCAAATACTATACTTAATAGATATGTTCTCTCTAAAATGCTTAAAGAATTACTGATATAGTAGAATAATGGGCTAGATTCTCAAGCTTTAACATAATTCTTTGCAGGAGAACATCAGGATATCTTAATACTTATAACTTATGACTGAAATGTAATTCATCATTTTGATTTTTGATATGGATGATCAGGGAGTTGTATTAGAGAACAGTTCTAAAGGGATTGGTGCCTAGATATTGGGTTACAGTCAAAATAAATATAAATGAAAACTTAGTATGACAGTATTGTTCCCAGCTCATGTAAACAATACAATAATGCATTACATTACCATATTCTAATAAGTTTTCGACCAACTCTACTTAGTGATCCTTGTAAACACTCACAACATTCAATTTTCTCTTTAAAGCATTGAATCCACTCATTGAGTAAAAGCCATAAGATGAATATTCAGTCACGGGAAAGACTATGATAATGAATAGAATGATCCTTGATAAATTTTATTCATAAATGAAGTGAAGCCTACAAATGTAGGAGATAGTATAGTCACAAACTTGACAATATTCTTATGCTATGAACTAGCACTGTTTATACAAAATTCTGCAAGTACATTAGATTCTATACACAAATAACACCTAAACTTAGGAAAACCAATTCTATTACTATGTGTATTGTGATACAAATTTTCCAAGATCAATTGTCAAAGGCCTTGAATTCCCTTTTATAGAACAAGGGAGCAAACAAGCCTCGGGCCTTATGACAAGTGTCATATATTCATTTGACAAGTGTTACATCAATTGGGATGCAAATATAACCACCTTTAACCAATCAAACATACCTCTGTAACAAATTATCTCCTCTAACAAGAAGGGATAATTGTCTTTGTCTTGTATTCTTCCTTCTTCTTGGCGTGGGGATAAGCAGTGATGCCAATGGATGGCAATTTGCTAGATACTCTTTCATCTTGGCCACCCTTCACAGCCAAATACTTGTCAATAAGACAAGAATCATTTGCTTCACCTCTCCAACTGCACATAAAGGAATAAGAGTATGTTCTGGGGACACATGAACTAGGAACCCCCAAAGACCAGAGTTCCCCTCATTTTGTCATGCTCTAGGCATGGGAATGTGACCCCTCAACTTCTAAGAAGAAGTCTCCAACAACTATGACTCTCAAGAAGCCCAAGGAAGCCATATATTGCTAACTTTGGTAGTGCCAAAGTCCCAGTTGGAAAGGAAGCAGCAACAGTCATATGTTTAAGTTTGACAAAGAACTAACTATTCTTGTCAACTTAATTTTTCCCTTCCACTTCCAATTTTTTCATCCAGATGGGCAACAATCCTTCAATTGCAATTGATGCTTTATTAGAACCCATCATCCTGAGGAAGGGGAAGAGGGACTAATAAGGCCTCTCCTTCTTCGATCCCAATATGGAAACTCACAATAATAGGAGTCAACAAATGGAGAACCTAGTTCTGCATCTGGATAAAAACAAGGGGAAACCAGGGCATGATAGGAGTTCAATGCGTGCCACTTCACTCCCTACATTTTCCAATACCTCCTATTCCTTAAAAAGATATCTCTAGTTCCTTAACTATGTAAGAACACAATACTAACCAAGAGGAAAGAGAGGAATTTCTTAAAGAACAGGGCAGTAAGACAGCATACTATAAAGAAGACCACCCATTTTATCCACACAAAAAAATGGACATAAATAGTAACAAGAATAATTATTTATAGCCAAACTACAAAGGTTTCCACACTTTAGTACTTCTCTGATCATTTTGATTCAACCCATACCATGGCATATTGGTCATAAATGAAAATCCCTTAATGATGTACCAATGCTGCCAGAAGTAGAAAAAGGAGGTGGCATTTCGTCACCATATTTATGTCACATAACCAAGGGCACCTACAGATGTTAATTCCCACAATGGTGGCTACCAAATTAGGTTCCTTAGTCACAATATTTTATTCATTTTAAACACCCAACCTCAATAGATTTTTCCATGATGTCCAGAAGAACATCCCATCAAAATTGCACACAAATCCCCAAGGACCGATTACCCTGCCATTCTCCACTCAAGGTTATCCCTTGTAAAATGGTAGTGAGGAAAGCTCAGCACATTCTTGAAAGAGCCACCGCTACATAGGTTCATTATTTATTGCGTGCCACCACTTCGTTGTTTTATTTTGAAAATGAGTCATTGATCACAAAATAGATCACCCAGATCAATGGTGTAGATATGTTCACTAAGATGAGAATCCTCATCATCTGTGAAGAAAATGTGTGAACCAATACGAGAGTACCACCCCGACTGCCACCTCAGGCATGTTGAGAAGAAAAGTCAACAAAGTTTATATTGCAGTCTTTCGCACTTCTGCAGGCATGAAATCAAGTTGTAGATGAAGATCTGTGGGATGGTAGAAAGCACCCATGATATTATGTCATGTGGCATAAAATGAACTTCCTTTTAAAACACCCTTAGTACCATAAACATGAAGCTATGTATATTTCCATCTTAGCAACCAACAAGCCCCATAGCATAGCATGGTAGGATAGTGCGTCTAGCTGACACATGGCATGTTCCACTACCTTCATACATCGAAGAACATAAAATGCTTTTTCGAATAGAATACAGGCTAGACACATGGAGCGATGGCACAATTTGGAAGGAGTCTTGCCTTTGCTTTTGTTAGAAGTTACGTCATGCCAGCACGTGGAGCGATCCACTACTTTCTGAAAGGTACAAAGTAAAAAGCACATTCTTTCAAAACAACATTCACCTTACTAGGTAAAGAGGGGTCATGACTTCATTAAGGGATTCAACAAAACCTTAGGCATATAGATTTAAAAATTTGCGCATAGGCAGTAAGCCATGATACGAAGGAAGGGGCTGGTAAAAAGAATGATGTCCTAGACATTAGGTAGTAACTTAGTGACCGACAACAAGTGACAAGCTGTCAACTACAAAATATATCAAAAGGTAATTTCAACACTTGCATAGACCTCCAAGGTTTTAGGGTTTTATACTTAAGGACAAGATTTTTCAACATTTTGAATGCTAAACCCTAACAAAGGACTTATGGACTTAGATGTTTGGAACAAGTCCAAAGGCAGGAACCAGAAAAATTTATCAGAGTCATATCATGATGATTGCACTTCTTCTATCACTAGTAATAGGTATGTTTTATTCACCTTCACGTGAGGTCACTAACCCACTTTACTCATGATGAATATTAGGTAATATAATAAATTAATATTTGAATCACTATAATATATTAATATTTAATATTTATAGACAAATATATATCAATATTTCATTTTACTATGTTATAATAATTGTTATTAGAATTAATATATATACAAAAAAAATAAAGAATCATATTAATATCAATATTATATTAATATGAATATTACACAACATAAATTGAATTAAATCTACAAAGAAATGTGAGATATTAGAGTGCAAAAAAAGATATCTCTCTAAATTCCCTACTTGATAGTTTACTTTATGTAATTTCATTCTTTTTATTAAAAATACATAATATAGGTTTTGAAGGGATCCTAAAACCCTTTAAATGCACATAAGAATATCAAAAAATATATTAAGTATGAATTAATATACATTTAATTATTAATATATATAATGAATAAAATTTAATAATCATATTAATATGAATATTATATTAATAAAAATAATAAACAATATAATAACTTAATATTTGGATCACTATAATATATTAATATTTAATATTTATAGACAAATATATATCAATATTTTATTTAACTATATTATAATAATTAATATTATATATATAATGAAGAAAAAAATAAATAATCATATTAATATCAATATTATATTAATATGAATATTACAAAACATAGATTGAATTAAATGTACAAAAAAAGTGAGATATTGGAGTGCAAAACAAGATATGTCTCTAAATTCCCTACTTGAGAGTTTACTTATTTTATGTAATTTCATTGATTTTGATTTAAAAGGGGTAAAATAGGTTCTGAAGAGATCCTAAAACCCTTTACATGGAGATAAGAATCAACCAGTAGCCATACTACAAAGAAAACCAAATACAACGAACAAAAAAAAATAATCATATTAATATCAATATTATATTAATATGAGTATTATACAACATAAATTGAATTAAATCTACAAAGGGATGTGAGATATTGGATTGCAACATAAGATATCTCTCTAAATTTGCAACTTGATAGTTTTTTTATGTAGCAAGTAGTAAAATGCTATAATAAATGAAAAAGAGACTCAAGAATTGGCAATATTAGACTGAAATTCACATTTTGTAACATTCTCTAATGCAAACTCCATTCTAGTGTATGCTAACTAAACAAATATTAAATCAAACTCAAAATCATGAAGAGTATTAATAAATGAGTTCCACATCAATATTAAACAAATATTTAATCTAAGAAAAAAATTTCAACTATAAAATACATACTATTATTACGACACTACAAGGCAGGTACTCGCCACTACATGACACTTGTTAAAATTGTAGATTTTAAAACCTTGGCACTATTGATATAGTGATGCACTTAAAATATGGATTAAATAATTTATTAAAATTGTTCAATTATAAAACTTTGACATTATTGATATACTGATGTAGTTAAAATATGGAGTAAATAATTTGTTGAAATTGTAGATAAATTAGTATAGATATCTAGATGCATTTGATATCTATGCCAGTTTATATTTAGATTATTAATCTTCTATTTATTTATGCATATGCAATAATAAATTGAGTCATTGTAATTTATAGAAAACATAAGCACATATTATAGAATGGTTGTAGAGATAACTAATCGCATGGCAAGATAAACTATGATGTAAAATTAAATTAGGTTATGTGACAAAGTCTTATCTTCAACAATAAGAATGGAGCAACACTATTAAGTCTAATAAATCATTTTTCCATCACATATTATTACACCACACAAATATCCAAAATAAACTATAAAAGATCATTTTCATTTCAAAATCATGCTAAAACTACACAACATCCTAACATTAGAAATGACCCAAAAAAATTATTCTAATTTTTATTATAGAAAAAATGGAAAAAATTTAAAACATAAAAATAAGTTCTTATTGTTTGTAAGCTATACAATTTTATTAAAAGGTCCATATTAAAAATTAATAAAATATTTGAAATTATAAAATATTTTATTAGTGTAGTGAACTATAGTTTTTAATCTAAAACAATAGTGCAGGAAAACTATTGGTTTAAAAAATGGCACTTTTAATTTGTGCCGAATAAATTCAAAATCCTTAAGCTTCTAGAGGGAAACAACCATACTCACGGGTCCCATCGCCAACTATATGTTCATGGATTGTATTTGTATGTTATGATGTCTTAGGAATGCCATTTTGGGTATTGTTGGGAGAATAGCCACGATTTGTATCGACATGGTATTGAAGATTAGAGCCATGATATGACATATAGACATGTTGTTTGTATGGAGAATAGATACTATTTCCAAAAGTAATGGAAAGTGAAAAATAAACGAAAGACTGTTGACTACAGTGTTGGCTCCACTTGCCTTGTCAGCTAAGACTAACAACACACCAGTTGTTTAAGCCTTACCCATTTTTTCCAGGGTTCATAGTTTTTTGTGTACTTTGCATTAGTGCTCTCAATTTGATCTCATATTGTACTTGAGTTGTAGTTCCAATGTTTTGGCTATTTTGGGCCCTATAAGAGTCTAAATATCTAATAATTGCATTATAAATCGCACTAATTATAAAGTGCCAACACTGTAATTTTTGGGGGGTCATTTCATAAACTAGTAAAAAGGGGGGTCTCTCGTGTGTCTCTTTTTCGCACTTCTCTTTCTGCATTCCAATTTACTTTTCTGCACAAATGGATGCTTCAACAGTTCTTGTTTTAACACCATATAACTATTTTGAATGGAAATCAAAGATGATAATCTATATCAAAAGGCATGGATATCACAAGTTACAATGGGACTTTAAACAAAACCCGCACAAGATGTAGAAAAGATAAAATGGTTTAACAAATGTGATAAAGCTTTTGGTACTCTGTGTATGTCAGTTTCTCCTGACTTACTTTTTCATATTGAATCTACTAAAAAACCCAATGATGTGTGGACCACATTGGAAAAATTCTTTGGTAAGCAAGATGAATTAAGGGGTCATCAATTGGAGAATGAACTCATAGGATTGAGTCCTGGAAATTTTGACACCATACAAGACTTTTTCACAAAGTTGAAATTCATCAGATTGTAGTTGAAACAATGTGGAATAGAAAAAGAAGACAAACAACTAATCTTAAGCATTCTTTCTAAGCTTGGTATGAACTATTATGTGTTTGTTTCTACCTTTTATACCACAAAAAGTGCCCTAGGTTTGAACTATACAATGCCTTCTCTAGATATGTTTATTGTAGAACTTGTTGGTAATCATTTTTGTCTAGGGTTTGAGCTTAGATGTTCGTAGTTTTTTCATTAAAACCCAAATTTTTCTAAGTCCATCGGCATGAGTTTCCCTTGTCTTAGCGATCTTGTTAGTAGCAGTGGTGTGTTCATTACATCACCAAGACTTTATCTATTGGTGACCGAGGTTGATGTCATTCTGACGAGGCTGATCTGGCTGACGGAATGTGGCTTAAGGATGTTCATCAGGGTGACTTCTCGCATCGGTGAGGCTAGGAGATCTTCTGATGCCTTGTGTTTGGCCAATGAGGACCTTCATTGGAGTGACATTGCTTATCAGGCGAGTAGGCAGAAGGTCCGCCGACATGAGGTGTCTGTCTGATGGATTGGGGGTAGCAGTCGGCAGGAGTGGTGTGGTCGGCAAAGGAGTTTTTTGTCACTCTGATGGTTGATATCTGGCTGACGGAGGTATTCGTCGGTGAGATCGATGTATCGATAGGAGAAAGTTCGAGTGCACCGATGGTTTATGGTCTCGCCAAAGACTGGGCAAAGGATGTAGCGATCGGCGTGATCGATGCAGTCGGCGGGAGGATTTTTGGTTGCCCCGATGGTGTAGGTCACACTGACAGAGGTGGGAGATGGAGTGGTAAACCGCCAACGGTTGGTTCATGGGTCACGCAGGGTAAAATGTGCGACAGTATGTTTACATGCAGCCATGAATATAAAGTGCTAAAAGGGGCCTCCGTGGGGTGCATGTGGTACAAATGATTCCTGCATTTTTGAAATATCAGAGTGATATGTTTTGGCGGGAAGATTTCAAAGACATGATCTGTTGCATTTCCCGATGGCTGCAGATTTGGCACGACATTAATGACATAGAAATTGCAGAGGTATGGCCTGGTTGACTAGGTAGCTACCTGATTGCAAAAGAAAATTCTCAGATGGCGATGTGGGGCTTGAGCTCAACCACTCCCAACTTTCTTTTTAGCCTATGCATTAAATGTTTTGAGTACCATTCTCACAATGTTCTGCATTTGGTTGAATTTTGAAATTTTGAGAAGACTTTGTAATTAATTGCTGAGAGTACATGCTTGTGCTATATCAGCCAAGCTATGTTGTTCATTGTGTGGTTGTTGAAAACTGGACACATCTGGCATTGTAATAAGATACAACTGGTTTTGGTTGCTCTGTGCAGGAGATCTTATGAGTTTATGAATCTCATGTTTTATGTATTGTGCATAGATTTATTGGTTTCATGCTGTTTTAGATGAATAATACTATATTGCATGTATTTTGTTATCTATCTCCTGTATTGAATATACTCTTCTTTTGAATCTAGATATCTAAGGGGTGTCTGGTATTCTAGGATATGGTCCTACCATATTGAAAACTTGATCTTTTGCTTCTACCTAAGGGGTAGATTAAAGTGTTTCAGGTTAAGTGTTGAGGAGAATATATTGCAGTAAGGATATCATAAGTAGAGATAACTTAATACTCTATTTTGGGAGGTATCTGTAAGGCAAATATCACACAAATCCCCTTGAAATCCAGTCTTGGCATGTTTATGCTGAACATTTACATGTGTATGTCTACTGACTCCAAGCCCTGGATAGGCACCAATCTAGCTCTATGTTGAGGTTATACACTAGGTCCAAGTTTGCATCCAAACATAAAATCAAATTCAAACTTCCAAAACAACCATTAGGACTGTAGAAGTAGTTTAGGATCAAGATCCTCTGATTCACAACTGAACATAAGCTGAAAGCTAGCCCCTTTGCACTTATCCCACGGTTTTGGTCTTCATATAAGAGGATTTATCTGCTTTGTATCAACATCCCAAGCCAACCCACAAGCATATTCTCATGGGTGTTGAATAGGGAATACCACCCTAGGTTTTGCAAAGCCTAAAGAAGAAGAGGAGATAAAAATAGAGTCTATCTCCTACACTATTGGCCCCTAGCCTAGATATCCTGTTGATCATTGATGGCTACCTTGTAGGGATACTGGGAACAAGCATCCAGTCTGGAAAAAAACCAACAGAACTCACTAAGGAGAAAGATAAACTAGTTCACATGGGTAGAATTAAACCCTCTAAGTCACATGCCTTGGCTACAAATCAAGGCACAAAAGAACATAAAGGGTCTGATAAATAGGAAAAGAAACAAAAGAACCATGGAGAGAAGAAGAAAGATTAGAAACCTATTGCTTCAAATGCAACTAATTAGACATCTTCATCAAAAGATGATCAACCTAAGAAGAAGAAGGTCAAGTGTTCTTATTGTAAGAGGCCTGGACTATTGCAAGTATGTGCTTACTGGTGTTGTCATTGATGTCAACATATCTGTGTTGTCATTGGTGTCAACTATGCTCTTGTTTTGATGTTTAATTGTGTTAAGTTAATTGCTTTGTATTGGCTTACATAAGTGTTGAAGATAATGAGAAAGTGTTCCTGATACTAAGTTTCCAAGTGCTTTTGAGAAAATTTTCTCTCCTAGTGGAAACAGTGTGTTACAGAGTATCTTGGCTTACAGAAGAATAGTGTAGTGTTTTGCTCCACATATCTTGTAGATTGAATATCTTTGACTATAGTTTGGAAGTTGTGTTAAAGGATGTATGTAGTTTCTATGTTTCAAGTTTGAGCCTCCAGTGTGAAGATTTGAGTGAGTTCTATTCACCAAAGTAAAAATTGTTTTTCTGTGTATTTAATGGTGATAGGGAGAATGTATTCTACTCCGCATTTTTTCACATTTAAGTTTTATAGTCTGCAGTTTTGGAATTAAGTTTGTAATGATGTTATGTTCCTACAGTTCAAATGGTTCATGATTTGGTACTCCGCAAGTGATCTTTCTTTTATGACAGTGGTCGACAGTAATGTTCAAGTGCTCTGGTTTGAAGAATCTTGTGGATAAAATGTTTAGAGGTTGTGTAAATGTTCCTAGTGATTGTAACATGTTTGTGGATGTCTCTAGATTGTGTCTCTACCTTTTGATTAGTCTGCAAGTGTAATCTAGATTGTGCATGAAGCATTTTCTTAAAAGTCTTTAGTGTTAACACCAGTTTTAGCCAACTTGGTTGTTTTCACTACTTGTGGTTATGCTTTGGAGTTTGTGATGGTGTGTTGTTGCATGGAAGATTGTATTTGAGTCCCATCTAAGGAGTGGTTTGGTCTTCATTCATTCTTTCTCTTTCATTAATCTATTTAGGTCCAGACCTATTCTTATGTATATGTGTTTGTCGACCTTGGAGATTGTTCCAATGGTTGATGATTGTAATGCCGACCTTGATGATCATTCCAAGGTTGATGAATTGTATAAATACTTGTAATGAAGTCATGAAAAAAGTATCCAAGTGCGAAGATGTGAAGATAAGTGTGAAGTGAAAAAGTAAAGCAAAGCAGAGGATGTTTATTGTGCTTCAATGGAACTGAACTTTGGCATAGTGTAGATGCTACTATCTTAGTACACCAAATCTGGTAGTGAGCCACCCTATTGGCAGTGAGCCTCTTCTTTTGTAGTGAGAAATCTAGGTAGTGAGCCTTTGATTAAATTGGTATTGTTATTGTTGGAATTAGGTCAGACAACTGAGAGGGGGGTGAATCAGTTGTCTATAATTTTAACCTTTTTTTCTTTTAATCTTCTTTATCAACTTACAAATAGATTAATGATGTAAACATTAAAGCATGAATTTACAACACATGAGTAGAAACAAGATGAACACACATAACACTAGAATTTTTACGTGGAAACCTGGTTAAGGGAAAACCATGGTGGGGGTTAACCCACAAGATTCATACACTATTAAAAGTACTTAAAAGAAATGGAAGGCACTTGCCTTAGGGCGCACTACCCAGAGCTCACTACTCAAAGAGGCTCACTGCCTAAAGGAGGCTCACTGCCTACAGGATTTTATGTTTAACACAGAAAGAATGAACTGAGAAATAACATCTTCTTCATGCATGGTTCAGTCCCATTGAAGCACATAACTCCTCTACTCTGCTCTCACACTCTACTCTACTCTACCACATCTACGCTTCCATTCCCACCTTTGACGGCCTCACATTTCTTATTTATATATGACATCGACTTTGGAATGATCATTAAAGTCAGCTTTACAAGCATCTTATTACAAGTGTTCTTCAAGGTCGGCTTAACAAACTATTACAATTACAAGTATTACATGTGAATCCTTATAGTGTCATCCAAACATCTTTTGGGACTTGAGTCTTCTTTTATCAACACTCTATGCTCCAGAGAATTTCTCTTAGATCATCCACAACATGCTTGAATCATCTGGTCAACCAAGACTAGGAAGAACAACAACACCAAGGAAGAAATCTTCAACAACAAGCTCAATCTGCAATGTGGACCTCCAACACAGCTGCTACATGATCCAGAGACCTTCACAAGCACATTGAATTCAACAATAACATCTGCACTACTCCAAATCATCAGAATCACTTGCATCTTCATTGAGTACCTCAAGAAAAATGTCTGTCATAACTGTCACCCTAGAAAGATTGCTTATGGACCTCCAAACCACAAACCACTTGAGTTGAGGATACACACTAACTTTCCAAATATGCTTCTAGATCTGTAGATCATAAGTTTTCATTACAGAGAAATCTGGATCAATTTCCTATCACTCTATCATTTCTGAACATTGCAAAACCTAGTTCTACTCAAATGGTCATATCTTCTTCAAATCTTCATGTGGACCTCTCAAATCTTAACTAGAGCTACTTCAGATAATCCTCTACATAGTCATATGGTCTGTGTACTTTGATCTTCATTCATCTGGTAATGCAGAGCAATCTATTTCATTAATCTGCATTGTTTCCCCTGTTTCTGACAAAGAGATATGTTGACATCAATGACAACACATCATAGACACATATTTGTAACAATCTTCCCCTTTGTCATCGATGGCAACATATGATGTGAAAAACTAATTCAACTGTCAAGACAAGGATTTCTCCCCCTTTCTCTTATCACTTCTGCAACCACTTTCTTCACTACTCGCCCTTTCATCAGCAATTAGTTTTTCACATGACTTTTCTCCCCCTTTGACATCAATGGCAAAGGGTACATATTTGTAATCTTTTCTCCCCCTTTTTGTTTTAGACTGATCTCCAAAATTTATATATACTAACTACTCCCCCTGAGTAGTATCTCCTTAACATCAACCTGGATCACAAGATATGACTGTGAATTCCTCCGGACTGATGCACACTAGTGCATCTTAGTTCTGAACAGAAGGGGTAATAACCCCTAGCTTCCCTCTGAGATACTCAAAAGTATCCTCAGGTAGAGGCTTGGTGAATATATCCACAATCTGATCCTTTGAAGAAACAAACTCCATTTTGACTTCATTCTCACTTACTTTCTCTCTCAAGAAGTGAAACTTTATGGATATGTGCTTTGTCTTTGAATGCAACACCAGATTCTTTGAGATGTTTATTGCACTTGGATTATCACAAAAGATTGTAACAAGCTCTTCAAACACAATTCTAATATCCTTCAACATTTTCTTCATCCACAAGAATTGAGTACAATTGCTTGCTGCTGCTATATACTCTGCCTCTGCAGTAGACAAAGATATTGCCTCCTACTTTTTGCTCAACCAAGAAACCAATCTCCTTCCCAAGAAGAATGCACCACCACTGGTACTTCTACTGTCATCCACATCTCCCACCCAATCAGCATCTATATATGCATGACGAGTGAAGTCATTATCCTTTGGATACCATAAGCCATAATTAGATGTGCCCTTTAGATATCTAAAAATTCTTTTAACTACTACAACATGGGATTCCCTAGGATCAGCTTGAAATTTGGCAACAAGTCCAATTGCATTCATAATGTCAGGTCTGGCCTAAGTCAAATAAAGCAATCCTTCAATCATTGATATATACCTTTTCTGATCTGCCTTAGGTGAATCATCATCTTTACTCAACTTGCATCTAGTTACCATAGGAGTACTTACTGGTTTTGAGTCCTCCATTCCAAACTTTTTCAAAATTCTCTCACATACTTAGACTGAGATATGAAGATACCTTTATCTGACTGAGTGAATTGCAAACCTAAGAAGAAATTCATTTCACCAAACATGGACATCTCAAATTCACTTTGCATCTGATCAACAAATTTCTTACACATGCTTCCATTTCCACCAAAAATGATTTCATCAACAAATACCTCAACAATTAAGATGTGATCATGATCAATCTTGAAATAAAGATTGATGTCAGTTGTGCCTTTGCTATATCCTAGCTTTAGCAAATACTTATCTAATCTTGCATACCAGGCTCTTGGGGCTTGTTTAAGTCCATACAAGGCTTTCCTCAATCTACAGACCATATCTTCTTGATCGGACAATTGGAATCCTTCCTGTTGCTCAATGTAGACTTCTTCCTCTAATTCTCCATTCAGGAATGTTGACTTGACGTCCATTTGGTAAACTTTGAGATCTTTGAATGTAGCAAATGCAAGAAATAATCTAACTACTTCAATTCTTGCCACTGGAGCAAATGTTTCTTCAAAATCAATTCCTTCTACTTGAGAATATCCTTTGCAAACAAATCTTGCTTTGTTTCTCACAACTTCACGATCTTCATTCAATTTATTTCAGAAGACCCATTTGGTTCCAATTACATTTTTGTTTTCAAGTCTAGGAAGAAGATCCCAAGTATGATTCTTTTCAATTTGCATTAATTCTTCTTCCATTGCTTTTACCCAGTTCTCATCATTGCAAGCTTCATTCACTATTTTTGGTTCAATCTTTGAAATCAAACAATACTCTACTTGATCTTCAACAATTCTTCTTCTAGTTTGAACACCTTTATTCTTGTATCCTATGATTTGATCTTTAGAATGATTCAACCTTACATACTTGGCAGTTTTGGGAGTTTCTTGAACTTCTAATTCTTGAGCTTGTTCCTCAACATCTGCACTAAATTCTTGAGTTACTGTATTTTCCAGATCAATCTGAATATAAGTCTAGGTTTGAATTTGCTCTCCTTGACTTTGACTTTCATCTTGATCATCTGAATCATATCCACAAGGTCTGGAAGGTCTTTCTTTGCTCTCATCAACCTTGACATTAGCACTTTCAACAATCTTTTCAATCTCTTGTTGAAGCATCGATATGCCTTGCTTTGAGTAGAGTAATCTAGAAATATTCCTTCATCACTTCTTGCATCAAACTTGCCTAGATCCTCATCTCTTTTGATATAGCATTTACTACCAAAAAATTTGAAATATTTCAGAATAGGAGGTTGACCAAACCATAGTTCATGAGGTGTCTTACTAGAATTGCCTTTGATCTGCACACGGTTAAGAGTGTAGATAGCAGTACTCACAGCTTCTCTCCAATAGACTTGTGGAACATTTACTTCCATCATCATTGTCCTAGAAGGTTCTTGAATGGTTCAGTTCTTTCTTTCCACAACTCCATTCTGCTAAGGAGTCCTAGGAGTAGATAACTGTCTTTTTATTCCATGCTTTTTAGAGAATGAATCAAACTCACCAAAGGTAAACTCTCCACCTCTGTCAGATCTCAGACACTTTATCTTCATACCAATCTCATTCTCCACCATAACCTTGAACACCTTGAATTTGCCAAGAGTTTCTAATTTTTCTTTCAAGAAAGTTACCCACATCATCTGAGAGTAATCATTAATCAGCAACATAAAATATCTCTCTCCTTGCACACTCTAATTCTAGCAGGACCACATAGATCAGTATGCACAAGTTCCAACAGTCCACTTGAGAATTGTTCTTTACTCTTGAATGAAGTTTTGTTCTATTTATCCAATTGGCATTCTCTATGCATGCTATCTACAGGTTTCACAAGATTTGGAAGATCTCTCATAGCCTGAGTAGAACTTATCTTGATAATATTATCAAAATTCACATGACACATTCTCCTATGCCATAACCAACTCTAATCAATCTAAGAAATCAAACAACTTTTGCTAGTACCACTTAAATGAAAGATGTTACCTTTAGTTTGTATACCTGATGTAATCACAGTTCTGGATCTTGCTAATATTTTGCATTCCTTGAATCGAAGATCATATCCTTTGAAAACCAACTGTCCAACACTAAGGAGATTATGCTTCAATCCTTCTATATATAGAACATCATTAGTGTTACTCTTACCATCAAAAGAGATGGATCCTCTGCCACGAATTCTACCAGCTGAGTTGTCTCCAAACTTCACAAGTCCTCCATATCTTTCCAAGCTTATGAACTTACTTTTATCACTAGTCATATGATGAGAGCATCCACTACCAATCACCCATTCATCCTTTTCTTCAATCTAAGCAGCCAAGGCACTTTCCACATTCACACAACTAGTAGATTCAATAGACATCAGATTTTCTTCTTTGATGGCAATGAACACCAATTCATTTCTTGTGTTACTTCCCTTATTAGATTCAGCATCAGTGACACCTTATGCAGCTTCTTAGACATAGTAACATCTCTTCTAAGCCCTTGATCTATTAGGGTTTGGCTTTGAAACCCTCTCTGGACACCTTGAGGCAAAATGACCAATCTTATTACAAGCAAAACATTTGAAAGGCAACTTTCCTTCATACTTACCAGTTCCTCTTGGCAATCTTTTGGCAATAAGGGCTTCAAGTTCTATAGTCTCAATTTCATCATCTTAAAGATCATTCCTTGCCTTCTCAAATCTATTTGATCTTCCTAAAGAGATTTCACCTAGATCATATCTATGTTTTCCATAAACACTGGCCTTAAATGCAGATTCAGACTTAGGAAGAGAATCACCAAACTCACTCATTTCAAATGCTGAAAGCTTACCAACCAATTGATCTCTTGTAACAGTTGTCACAGTCCTGATTTCTTCAATGGTAGCAACTTTATGCGTGTATGCCACAGGTAAGGATCTGAGTACTTTGGAAACAATCTCTAATTCTTCCAATATTCTACCATCACTCCTAATATTGGTCACAAGTTTGTTCACTTTCTACATGTAAGAAGCAATGTTTTCATCTTCACTCATCATCGACCTTTCATATTTACCCTTCAGACTCTGTACCTTGGCACATTTGACATATTTATCACCTTCATACAAAGTTTCCAACTTTTTCTAGATTTCATGAGCAATTTTAAATTCTAGGACATTTATCATTTATATATCAATCAGGGCACTCAACAATGTTTCTTTGGCTCGAATATTGTATTCAGCTTCCTTGAGTTCATCTAGAGTTATAGGGCCATTCTTTGGAATCTTATACTCATTTGTAGTTATCAACCAAAAGGCATTGCCCATACATTCCAAATGACACTGTATGCACACCTTCCAAAGGGAGTAATTTGTTCCATCAAATCTTGGACTTTCCTTTTTGTAAGTCGACATCTTGGATCTCCTCAAGTGGTCAAGCTTCTTTTAGAGGAACTGTCTCTAATACCAATTGTCAGAATTAGGTCAAACAAATGAGAGGGGGGCGAATCAGTTGTCTATAATTTTAACCTTTTCTACTTTTAATCTTCTTTATCAACTTACAAATAGATTAATGATGTAAACATTAAAGCATGAATTTACAACACATGAGCAGAAACAAGATGAACACACATAACACTAGAATTTTTACGTGGAAACCCAGTTAAGGGTAAACCATGGTGGGGATTAACCCACAAGATTCATACCCTATTAAAAGTACTTTAAAGAAATGGAAGGCACTTGCCTTAGGCCGCACTACCCAGAGCTCACTACTCAAAGAGGCTCATTGCCTAGAGGAGGCTCACTACTACAAGATTTTGTTTAACACAGAAACAATGAACTGAGAAATAGCATCTTCTTCATGTCTGGTTCAGTCCCATTGAAGCGCATAACTCCTCTACTTTGCTCTCACACTCTACTCTTCTCTACCACATCTTCACTCCCATTCCCACCTTTGACGATCTCACTTTGCTTATTTATATATGACATCGACTTTGGAATGATCATCAAAGTTATTTTTACAAGCATCTTATTACAAGTGTTCTTCAAGGTCAGCTTAACAAACTATTACAATTACAAGTATTACATGTGAATCCTTATAGTGTTGGCCAAACATTGTCTGGGACTTGAGTCTTCCTTTATCAATGCACTCTGCTGCAAAGAATTGCTCTTAGATCATCCACAACACGCTTGAATCATCCGGTCGGCCAAGACTGGGAAGAACAACAACACCAAGGAAAAAATCTTCAACAATGATCTCAATATGCAATATGTACCTCTAACACAGTTGGCACATGATCTAGAGACCTCCACAATCACATTGAATTAAACAATAACATCCACACTACTCCAAATCATTAGAATCACTTGCATCTTCATCTAGTACCTTAAGAACATTGTCTGTCATGATTATTACCCTAGAAAGATTGCTTGTGGACCTCCAAACCATGAACCACTTGAGATGAGGATACACATTGACATCCCAAACATGCCTCTAGATCCACAAATCATAAGTTTTCATTGCAGAGCAATCTGGATCAATTTCCTATCACTTTGTCATTTCTGAACACTACAAAACCTAGTTCTACTCAGATGGTCATATCTTCTTCAAATCTTCATGCGGACCTCTCAAATCTTAATTGGAGCTACTTCAGACAATCCTCTACATAGCCATATGGCCCACATACTTTGATCTTCATTCCTCTGGTAATGCGGAGCAATCTACTTCATTGATTTACAATGTTTTCCTTGTTTCTGACAAAGAGATATGTTGGCATCAATGACAACACATCATAGACACATATTTGCAATAGTTATTACATATTATATTGTGAGCTAACACTCACCATAGTTTTTCCCTTATTGGGTTTTCCACGTAAAAATTTGGTGTCTCATGTGTGAATGTGTTTAAATTTCTAATTTCATACTTTCATGGTTAAAATACAATAACAATGATTAAGTAGATGATGTATTAATGGTTTTGAAATAGTGGTTACAACTTATTCACCCCCTTCGCCTCTTAGTTGTCTTTCCCTTTTCAACAATTGGTATCAAAGCATGGGTTCCTCGGAAAAGAGCCTAACAACTCAAGGTAGATCCATAATGGCGCATAGGAAGGAGTCACTACAGTTTGATGCAACAGATTATGCCCTATGCAAGGTATGAATGAAAAGTCATCTCATTTCTCTTGGTTATGGTGTTTGGAAAATGGTAGAAACTAAATACACTCTTCCTCCAAATGGTCCAACAGATGAAGATGAAATCAAACAGTATGAATTAAATGGAAAAGCTAGAGATTCTCTATTAAATGTCTTATCTAACACTGAGCTGGTGAAATTTATGGATTTGGAGACTTCTCATGAGATTAGGGATAAGTTGAAAAATTTATATGAAGGAGATGATTATGTAAGAGTACCAAATTACAAAACCTATAGGCGAGGTATGAAGCCTCGAAGATGAGTGAAGATGAGAACATAACAATCTATATGCAGAAAGTTGATGAAATTGTCAATGGAATCAAAGGTCTTGGAGGAACTGTTAATGAGGATGAGGTTGTGTTGAAGATTCTTAGGTCATTACCTAAATCTTGTAGTCACAAGGTGGTAGCAATTGAAGAGGTTATGAGTGTGAAAAAGATTTCAAAGGATCATTTTCTCAGAAAGATTACAACTTTTAAAATGGGAGAGTTTGGTTGATGTAGAGGACTTAGGATAGTTTGAGGATTCCACAGATTGACAAGACCTTCCTTGAACACTCAAGATCCTAACTCATGGATCAACATGAAAAAGTGGGAATAGCAGTTGGTTTCCTTGAAATCATCATGTAAAGGCTTGTTTGGCATTCCATATGACACATACAAACCATTGGCTAAGGCTAGACAAGCTTGGACTTGGGACTTCCTTCTTTAAGCCAATAAACTCCTTGTAGCCCTTGAAATGAGAATAGGCAGCAACAACTCCTTCTAGTGTCCTTCAAACTTAAATCTTAGACAATCCTAAGATACCCTTTTGGATGCCCTACAACATATCAAAGACTCACTATGGGTTGTTTTGCAACATGTGCCACTTTCAATAAGGCTGTCCTATTGCAAAGAGCCCCAATTAGCCCAAATTTACAAAGAGACCCCTACAAATATCATTCACAGAACCCAACCAATGATTTGAACACTTAGGACTTGTTGGTGCTTGCATAAACTATCAAGTCTTCAAGTAATAAATCTACAAGCACCTTCTCAAAAAGTCCAAAAGGTTCTAAGTCTTTGGACCTCCTTAGTTTTTTCAAATGTCAGCATCATATTTTCTTCGGAGGAGGTCATCATCATATTTCCAGTTATCATCCTGATGCTGCTAACGTCATTCCTATGTCTGGGTGATATCTGCCTATTTAATAGCTTCATCATATTCTGAAAGGGGGGGTGATATTTCCAAATATCAGTCATATCCAGTCATCACCCTGATGTTATAGCGAAGCTACAGTGCATCCTATTTTTTCTATGGGGGGGTGATATTCTGAAATATCAGATCATCTTGTGAATATCACTCGTGTCTTGATATGATGGTGATGTCATCTGGATATGAGGAGGTGCATGGTATGAATATGATGGTGACGTCATCAAGATCGATAGGATGCACCGGGTGGTTGTCATGATGATGTTGGTCATCATGTAGTTTTTAAGGGTCAGGAGGATATTTCCCATGGGGTGATATTTCATATCAGGATGATATGAAATATCGAGGTGATATTAAACGTCAGAGCATCATGCGGGAGGATCATGATGGGGTTTAAGTTGGCATGGTCAAGAGCAAAAGCACCGACATCATGTTTGTTCGTGGCCTAGTTTATAAAGTGATGTGGAGGTTGCCACGGGGTGCATGTGGCATAATTGGTTCCCACCAAATTCAAAATATTAGGGTCATATTTCTTGGCGGGAAAGTTTGGCGGGAAAGTTTGGCGGGAAAGTTGTGAAGAATCATGCAACCGCTGCATTCCCAGGACCGCGAGTAGGTGGACATTAATGGCGGATGTTACAGGAGCATGGACGGATCTACTATGTGATTGAGGATGTCAATCCCCAAGTGGTGGTGCATGGCTCGAGGCCCCTTCCTATCTCCTCCTCCACCTGCTACTTTTAATGTTTGACCGCCATTTTCTCATAATGAATTGTATCTGGTGGACTTTTGAATTTTGCCAATGTAATTAATGCTGAGTGCACCCTCCTGTTGTATATACAAGGCCGTGTTACTCATTTGTGTGGTTAAAAACTGGACAAAATTTTGGGCGCTGTAACACAATACAACTTCTTCGGTGGCCCTTTTCTGGATGTCTTGTGAGTTTATGAGTCTCATGTTGTATGTTTTTCTGCATTGATCCACTAATATCATGTTGATTTAAATGAGTAATGCTATATTGCATGTGTTATGTTATCTATCTCCAAACTAAGTATGTTCTTCTTCTGAGTCTGGGCATTTAAGGGGTGTTTATGATTTCTAGAATACAAGTTTGCTGTATTGAATGCTTGATTTCTTACTTCTACTCAAGGGGTAGATTAAATGTTTTAGATCAAGGGTTGGGAACAATATATTGCAGTGAGGATATTGTAAGTAGAGATAATAGGATACTCTGTCTTGGGAGGTATCTGTAAGGCAAGTATCACATAATCCCCTTGATATCCAGTCTTTGGTATATGTTCATGCAGGCCATTCACATGTGAATGTCTACTAACTCCGAGCCCTGGATAGGCACCAATCTAGTCTTGTATTGAGGTTACACCCAAGGTCCTAGTTTTTCATCCAAACATAAAATCAAACTTAAACTTTAAATCCAAACCATTAGGACTTTAGGAGTAGTTTAGGACCCAAATCCTCTGTCTACAGCTGAAAATAGGCCCAGAGCTACCCCTTTGCACTTATCTCACATTTTTGGTCTACATAAAGGAGGATTTATCTGCTTTGTGTCAGCATCCCACCAGCCCATAGGCATATCTTATGGATGTTGAATAGGGAATACCCCCCTTGGTCCTGCAGAGCCTAAAGAAGAAGAGGAGATATTACAGAGTCTATCTCCTATACTATTGGTTGCTGGCCCAGAGATCCTGTTGATCATTGATGGCTACCTTGTAGGGATAGCTGGGAATAAGCATCCAGTCAGATTGAGAACCAACAGAAATTGGCGAATCTACTAGGGAAGCCCTTTGTGTGAGAACCCTGATTCTAAAAGAAAATAATTCCTATTTATAGGTGGTGACTCCGAACAACCTCCTAACCGGTAAGCTAAAAATTTGTATGCAAGGGAGAAGATCCCTGCGTAATCCTCTATTTGAAGAGTTACCTAGAAAAATGATGTATAGAAAGAAAGGAACTGTTCAAGCCAATCATGAGGGTTCTCCTAGAAATAATGATAATATTCAAGATAATCCTAGGTCTTCAGGGCAGCAAGCCTCTTATTTTTCAAATACAGAGGCTGAGATTCAAGAAATGTATGAAAGACAACAAGGTGGTGGTCTGAGAATGAGATTAGAAGTGTTTCAGGAACATCCTTCCTTAGATCCCAGTGACAGATTTGAAGAGGCTGAGTCTCCAAGAGAAGATGATGATGATGACCAGAATGGAATGAAACCATCATCTTCCATGCCTAGAGAGGAGGAATTAGCCGAAGAAATTAAGAGCCTGAAGGCTAAATTTGAGTATCTACAGGCTGTGAAAATTAGAGATGACATGAGACAAAAAGTGTAAGCTCTGAGAGTTGCTCAGAATGATGCAATTCCTACCTTTGGGAATACAAATGCAGATAGAAACTAGCACAGAGATGAAGCTCATCATCAGCATAATGATCAAAGGCATAATGCAAATAATGCTAGAATACCATTAAATAATGTAAGAAATCAGAATGCAAATAGAAATATAAATGCAAATCAGTTTGGTAGGCAACCTATGCAGCTAGACAAATTTAGGCAGCTTGTGTTTGATGGCATTCTTGATTACCCCAATCCTATTGACAAACATGTGAGGTTGTAAGTGCCTAAATTTTTAGGAAATAATATTGCGTCAGGGGAGGACCATTTAAAAGCTTTTCAGAATATCATGGACAACTTTGAGGTTGAGCATGAGGATGTTTTCATGAAGTTATTTATGCAATCCTTAGTTGATGAGGCCAGAGAATGGTATAGAGGTTTTCCTGATAGAAGTATTTCATCATGGGATGATTTCAGAAGGATATTCAAAGAACAATATGGTGACAAAACTGACCCAAGCTTTTTTGTAAATGAATTTACCAGTATCACTAAAGGATCAAATGAGCAGGTTGCTGATTTCAATGCTAGATTCACTAAGGTGCTAAACAAGTTGCCACATCACATGAGACCTAATAAGCCAATGTGCATAGTGTTGTACATAAATACTTTTGATGCCAAAACAGCTTATGGATTAAGAGATAAAGGTCCAAATAGCCTCAGGGATACTTTCAGGATTGCAACAAATATTGAAAATAATAGGAAAGCATCTGGTAAGACAAATAGAAGTGATGATGTAAAAATTCTGCAAAATCCAAATAAGTCCCAAAATACTCAAGGTAATGCATCTTCCTCTGAAGACAAGATAGATAAATTGACAAATGTTGTTAAGGACCAAAGTTATAGATTAGCCAAAAATGAAAAAGGAATAGGTCCTGACAGGCAGGTTTACTAAAGGTAAGAAAAGAGACCATCATTACATGACATGCCATATAATACAAATTGGCATAATGGTAAGCCCATGTTTCCACATAGCAACATAGGTCAGAGGACTCATAATGTTAGAGAAACACCTGACCCTTTGAAGAAAGCTATAAATATTGTTGATGACTCCCCATGGTGCATAATATGTCAGATGCCTCATTCACAGTCACAATGTATGATTGCCCAATCCCTATATGACAATGTTGTTGCCTGTGATGAGTGCAATGAGCCGCATTATATGCAGGATGATAATGTCAATATGTTGTCCACAAACAGGGAGTGCTCCTATCATCATGCAGTTGAAAGTACAGGTTATGGGACCCAGGTTTACCTGCGGGTTTCCTGTGATGAAGATGATAAAGACACTGACTGTGATAATTTTAAAGTTATCTCAGGTGATCAAGGAAATAAAGAAAAGAATATAAGCATCCAGTTGGATTGAGAACCAACAGAAATGAATGCTGAGTGCACCCTCCTGTTGTATATACGAGGCCGTGTTACTCATTTGGGTGGTTAGAAAACTGGACAAAATTTTGGGCACTGTAACACAATACAACTTCTTCGATGGCCCTTTTCTAGATGTCTTGTGAGTTTATGAGTCTCATGTTGTATGTTTTTCTGCATTGATCCACTGATATCATGTTGATTTAAATGAGTAATGCTATATTGCATGTGTTATGTTATCTGTCTCCAAACTGAGTATGTTCTTCTTCTAAGTCTAAGCATTTAAGGGGTGTTTATGATTTCTAGAATACAGGTTTGCTGTATTGAATGCTTGATTTCTTACTTCTACTAAAGGGGTAGATTAAATGTTTTAGATCAAGGGTTGGGAACAATATATTGCAGTGAGGATATTGTAAACAGAGATAATAGGATACTCTATCTTGGGAGGTATCTATAAGGCAGGTATCACATAATCCCCTTGATATCCAGTCTTTGGTATATGTTCATGTAGGCCATTCACATGTGTATGTCTACTGACTCTAAGCCCTGGATAGGAACAAAGCTAGTCTTGTATTGAGGTTATACCCAAGGTCCTATTTTATAACAGGATACTCTGTCTTGGGAGGTATCTGTAAGGTACGTATCACATAATCCCCTTGATATCCAATCCTTGGTATATGTTCATGCAGGCCATTCACATGTGTATGTCTACTGACTCCAAGCCCTGGATAGGCACCAATCTAGTGCTATAACACAATACAACTTCTTCGGTGGTCCTTTTCTAGATGTCTTGTGGGTTTATGAGTCTCATGTTGTATGTTTTTCTGCATTGATCCACTGATATCATGTTGATTTAAATGAGTAATTCTATATTGCATGTGTTATGTTATCTGTCTCCAAACTGAGTATGTTCTTCTTTTGAGTCTGAGCATTTATGTGGTGTTTATGATTTCTAGAATACAGGTTTGCTGTATTGAATGCTTGATTTCTTACTTCTACTCAAGGGGTAGATTAAATGTTTTAGATCAAGGGTTTGGAACAATATATTACAGTGAGGATATTGTAAGCAGAGATAACAGGATACTCTATCTTGGGAGGTATTTGTAAGGCAAGTATCACATAATCCCCTTGATATATAGTCTTTGGTATATGTTCATGCAGGCCATTCACATGTGTATGTCTACTGACTCCGAGCCCTGGATAGGCACCAATCTAGTCTTGTATTGAGGTTAAACCCAAGGTCCTAGTTTTTCATCCAAACATAAAATCAAACTTAAACTTTAAATCCAAACCATTAGGACTTTAGGAGTATTTTAGGACACAAATCCTTTGTGTACAGCTGAAAATAGGCCTAGAGCTAGCCCCTTTGCACTTATCTCACAACTTTGGTCTACATAAAGGAGGATTTATCTACTTTGTGTCAGCATCCCACCAGCCCATAGGCATATCTTATGGATGTTGAATAGGGAATACCCCCTTGGTCCTGTAGAGCCTAAAGAAGAAGAGGAGGTATTATAGAGTCTATCTCCTATACTGTTGGCCACTGGCCCAGAGATCCTGTTGATCATTGATGTTTACCTTGTAGGGATAGCTGGGAATAAGCCTATTTTCAACTGTAGACAGAAGATTTGGGTCCTAAACTACTCCTAAAGTCCTAATGGTTTGGATTTAAAGTTTAAGTTTGATTTTATTTTTGGATGAAAAATTAGGACCTTGGGTGTAACCTCAATACAAGACTAGATTGGTGCCTATCCAGGGCTCAGAGTTAGTAGACATACACATGTGAATGGCCTACATGAACATATACCAAATACTGGATATCAAGGGGATTATGTGATACCTGCCTTACAGATACCTCCCAAGATAGAGTATCCTATTATCTCTGCTTTCAATATCCTCACTGCAATATATTGTTCCCAACCCTTGATCTAAAACATTTAATCTACCCCTTGAGTAGAAGTAAGAAATCAAGCATTCAATACAACAAACCTGTATTCTAGAAATCATAAACACCCCTTAAATGCTCAGACTCAGAAGAAGAACATACTCAGTTTGGAGACAGATAACATAACACATGCAATATAGCATTACTCATTTAAATCAACATGATATCAGTGGATCAATGCAAAAAAAACATACAACATGAGACTCATAAACTCACAAGACATCCAGAAAAGGGCCACCGAAGAAGTTGTATTGTGTTACAGCGTCCAAAATTTTGTCCAGTTTTCAACCACACAAATGAGTAACACGGCCTCGTATATACAACAGGAGGGTGCACTCAGCATTAATTACATTGGCAAAATTCAAAAGTCTGCCAGATACAGTTCATTCTAAGAAAATGGTGCTCAAACATTGAAAGTTGTAGGTGGAGGAGGAAACAAGAAGGGGCCTCGAGCCACATGCCGCCGCCTGGGGATTGACATCCTCAATCACACAGTAGATCCATCCATGCTACTGTAACATCCGCCATTAATGTCCACCTACTCGCAGTCCTGGGAATGCAACGGTCGCATGATTCTTCGCAACTTTCCCACAAAGAAATATGACCCTAATATTTCAAATTTGGTGGGAACCAATTGTCCCATATGCACCCCACAGTAACCTCCACATCACTTTATAAACTAGGCCACGAACAAACATGATGTCGGTGCTTTTGCTCCTGACGATGCCAACTTAAACCCCATCATGATCCTCCCGCATGATGCTCCAATGTTTAATATCACCCCAATATTTCATATCATACTGATATGAAATATCACCCCGTAGGAAATATCCTCCTAACCCTTAAAAACTGCATGATGACCAACATCATCATGATGACCACCCACTGCATCCTATCGATCTTGATGACGTCACCATCATGTTCATACCGTGCACCTCCTCATATCTAGATGACATCACCATCATATCGGGGCACGGGTGATATTCACAAGATGACCTGATATTTTAGAATATCACCGCCTATAGAAAAATCAAGATGCACTGTAGCTTCGCTGTAACATCAGGGTGATGACTGGATATGATTGATATTTGGAAATATCACCCCCCCTTTCGGAATACAATGAAGCTATTAAATAGGCGGATATCACCCAGACATAGGAATGACGTTAGCAGCATCAGGATAATAACTGGAAATATGATGATGACCTCCTCCGAAGAAAATATGATGCTAACATTTGAAAAAGCTGAGGAGGTCCAAAGACTTAGAACATTTTGGACTTTTTGAGAAGGTGCTTGCAGATTTATTACTTGAAGACTTGACAGTTTATGCAAGCACCAACATTTTAGGTGATCTACACAAAGGAATGTGTGGTGGACATTACACTACCAGGACAACAGCCCATAAAATTCTTAGAGCAGGCTACTGGTGGCCAACTCTTTTCTCAGATGCACAAAAGTTGGTGAGGAGATGTGATCCTTGCCAAAGTTTCTCAGGAAAACTAAGGTATGAAGGTGCACTACCCCTTAGAACTATAACTGTGAAGGCTCCATTTCAACAGTGGGGTATTGATTTTATAGGGGAGATTTCAGAAAAATCAAGTGCAGGACATAGTTGGATTTTGGTTGCTACTGATTACTTCACCAAATGGATTGAAGCTATTCCAATTAGGAAAGCAACAAGTAAGGTGGTGATGGATTTTATTCTTGAAAATATCATTATCAGATTTGGACTACCAGTCAATTTGGTCACAGATAATGCCATGTGCTTCAGATCTAGTGAATTTGTTGATTTTTGAAACAAATATGGAATTAACATGTCACATGCATCACCATATCATCCACAGGGAAATGGTCAAGCTGAGTCAAGTAACAAGAGCCTCATGAAAATCATCAGGAGGATGGTGGACAAGAATAAAAAGGCATAGGATTCAAAGCTGAAGATGGCACTATGGGCTGACCGAATAATAGTGAAGAAATCAACTGGAGGGTCACCTTTTGAATTAGTATATGGTGCAGTAGCTAGATTGCCTATAAATAACCTCCTACCAGTTTATAAGTTCATACAAGAAAATGATGAAGAGATTGAAGACACAATGACAGAGAGGATAAATCAACTGGTGGCATTGGATGAAACCAGAAGGGAGGCACACAAGGCAAACATCAGGAAACAACAGGGTGTTAAATATCTATTTGATAAAAGGACTGCAGAAAGAAATTTTCAGGTAGTGATCTAGTCCTCATTTGGAATGCAAAAGGTTAGGACAAGGGTAAGCATGGTAAGTTTGAGCCCTTATGGTTGGGCCCATATCAGGCTAGCAATACTCATGGAGGGGACTCCTACTTTCTCCAGGCCTTGGATGGTAAGATGCTGGAATTGCCTGTGCACGGTCAATTCCTCAAAGCTTATTTTTCATAAGTACCTCTTTCTGTGCACACTTGTAAATTATTTGTAAATCACTCTGTATAGTTGGTTGTGCATTTTTTGTGTTTTGCTTGGTCTGCTCAGAGGTGATCTGGTTCTCACTGCAGCCTTGCACCTGCACGTCCCCAAATGAAGCCAATGTTGGTGCTTGCATAAATTGTCAAGTCTTCAAGTAATAAATCTGCAAGCACCTTCTCAAAAAGTCCAAAAGGTTCTAAGTCTTTGGACCTACTCAGCTTTTTCAAATGTCAACATCATATTTTCTTCAGAGGTCATCATCATATTTCCAGTTATCATCCCGATGCTGCTAACGTCATTCCTATGTCCAGGTGATATCCGCCTGTTTAACAGCTTCATCCTATTCCGAAAGGAGGGGTAATATTTCAAAATATCAGTCATATCCAGTCAACACCCTGATGTTACAGCGAAGCTACAGTGCATCCTAATTTTTTTGCGGGGGGGTGATATTCTGAAATATCAGGTCATCTTGCGAATATCACCTGTGCCTCGATATGATGGTGATGTCATCTAGATATGAGGAGGTGCATGGTATGAATATGACAGTGACGTTATTTAGATCGATAGGATGCACCGGGTGGTCATCGTGATGATGTTGGTCATCATGCAGTTTTTAAGGGTCAAGATGATATTTCCCATGGGCTGATATTTCATATCAAGATGATATGAAATATCAGGGTGATATTAAACGTCAGAGCATCATGCAAGAGGATCATGATGGGGTTTAAGTTGGCGTGGTCAGGAGAAAAAGCACCGACATCATGTTTGTTCATGGCCTAGTTTATAAAGTGATGTGGAGGTTACTGCAGGGTGCATGTGGGATAATTGGTTCCCACCAAATTCAAAATATTAGGGTCATATTTCTTGGTAGGGAAGTTGTGAAGAATCATGCAACCGCTGCAATCCCAGGACCGCGAGTAGGTGGACATTAATGGCGGATGTTACAGGAGTACGTATGGATCTACTATGTGATTGAGGATGTCAATCCCCAGGCGGCGGCACGTGGCTCGAAGCCCCTTCCTGTCTCCTCCTCCACCTGCTGCTTTCAATGTTTGAGCGCCATTTTCTCAGAATGAACTATATCTGGCAGACTTTTAAATTTTGCCAATGTAATTAATGCTGAGTGCACCCTCCTGTTGTATATACGAGGCCATGTTACTCATTTGTGTGGTTGAAAACTGGACAAAATTTTGGGCGCTGTAACACAATACAACTTCTTCGATGGCCCTTTTCTAGATGTCTTGTGAGTTTATGAGTCTCATGTTGTATGTTTTTCTGCATTGATCCACTGATATCATGTTGATTTAAATGAGTAATGCTATATTGCATGTGTTATGTTATCTGTCTCCAAACTGAGTATGTTCTTCTTCTGAGTCTGAGCATTTAAGGGGTGTTTATGATTTCTAGAATACAGGTTTGCTATATTGAATGCTTGATTTCTTACTTCTACTCAAGGGGTAGAGTAAATGTTTTAGATCAAGGGTTGGGAACAATATATTGTAGTGAGGATATTGTAAGCAGAGATAATAGGATACTCTATCTTGGGAGGTATCTATAAGGCAGGTATCACATAATCCCCTTGATATCCAGTCTTTGGTATATGTTCATGCAGGCCATTCACATGTGTATGTCTACTAACTCCGAGCCCTGGATAGGCACCAATCTAGTCTTGTATTGAGGTTACACCCAAGGTCCTAGTTTTTCATCCAAACAAAAAATCAAACTTAAACTTTAAATCCAAACCATTAGGACTTTAGGAGTAGTTTAGGACCCAAATTCTCTGTCTACAGCTGAAAATAGGCCCAGAGCTAGACCCTTTGCACTTATCTCACAGTTTTGGTCTACATAAAGGAGGATTTATCTGCTTTGTGTTAGCATCCCACCAGCCCATAGGTATATCTTATGGATGTTGAATAGGGAATACCCCCTTGGTCCTGCAGAGCCTAAAGAAGAAGAGGAGATATTACAGAGTCTATCTCCTATACTATTGGCCGTTGGCCCAAAGATCCTGTTGATCATTAATGGCTACCTTGTAGGGATAGCTGGGAATAAGCATCCAGTCAGATTGAGAACCAACAGGACTCATGACAAGACTGAGGATTTTGTGGGTTTTGGTCACCTACAGTCGACTATACCTTCAAAAGCATATGTGGTCTCTCAAATGGCTTAATACATGAGGATATTAAGCCCTCCTCATCAAAATTATGCATCTACCAACTCCCTCTTCTCTGTAAACATTCCAATCAACTAAAATATAAAGGAACACATCCATCCCACTGGTCTTGTGGCACTGAGAGATAGTGCAATGGTTAAAATTCCATTATTTTGGGCAAAACCCTAGGTTAGGGTTTAACAAGATAGTTTTTAGAAAAACCCTTATATCTCCCTTCTACAAATATGTCAACACACCAAACCAAATTCAAATGATAGACAATTCCATGCTCTAGCCAATCAAATCATGAGGAGATGAAAATAGTTTTGTACCTTTGCAGAGTACAGCCTAGAGCAGCATTTGAATTCATGAAATGGAGGTTTCCAGCGATTAGTCCAAGGAGAACAGATGTTATTCACTTCCTAGTCAATGTCAAGGCCTCAAACAAGTTTCAAATGAAAGTTAATTCTTCATACTACTCATTCCAGATGTTTGGGGGTCATGACACTTCCGTACTTGAAGATGGTACGGATTGTTTTAATAGAAATGCAAGAAAAATACAAAGAACAATAGAGAATTGGATTTGTATTGCTTGAAACTTCTTCCACACACCTGCCACCGATCCATGAGGGTGTCTTAATAGGTTTACATCTTCCTCCATCAGTTTGGGGTCTATTGGCAACAGGAAACCACCCTCAAACTGCCCAAAACTATCAATTACAATTGTGTTTACAATATGTATTAGGGGCAGATTATAGTTTAGACAAAACTACTACCTCAAACCCCTCTAGGATCATATTTTTATGTCATAATTGGCCTTTCTAGAATGAATACAACATATCTCTCCATTTTGATGCTCATGGAGAATCTACCAATGTGGACTTGACTACCTACACCAACTACTTGGCATCAAGGCCTTACAAAATGACTTCAATACAATTTCAAATGGTCATAAGACCTTATTACATTCTTCAAATGGTCTTCAAGACCTTATTGACATGGTAGACAGAAACTTGGAATAGGCGTCTTGGCCCATTGATGTCATGGGTGCTCCTGCACCATACTCCTGGGGTGGGAAAAGAACTCAAGTCCCTTGAGGAAGTAGGTTAGCAACTGTGTTCCCATGCTTCAAGATGTCTTCTTCACTCATCCAAGTGGCATCTTCAGTAGGTAGGCCACTCCATTTGACAAGGTATTGCTTGTAGATATTCTTTCTAGTCTTCTTGATGACTTTTGTGTCCAAGATGCATTACAATTTCAAGGGTTGATTGGGTAGAAGATCCTTAACCCATTCCTCATCTCCTACTACTATCACATCTGCCTCTAAATCTGCATCATTACCACCTCTGAAAGGAAACAAATCTAAGACATTAAAGATAGGAGATATGGCCAAGCATTGAGGAAGCTTAATCTCATAGGCATGAGGCCCAAACTTATGCACAATCCGGCAAGGACCTATCTTCTTCATGAGGAGTTTGGTTGGCTACCCCTTTGGAAGTCTTTCCTTCTTCAAATGTGCCATGACCAAATCCCCAACCTTGTATTGCACATTTCTCCTTCTCTCATTGGCTTTCTCCTTGTACTTTCCATTGTTCCTTCGAAGAGTTTCTCTTACATTATCATGGATGTCCTTCATGGCCAATGCAAAGTCTTCACCTTGAGCACTCTTCCTCTCCAATCCATGTAGATCCCTCAATTCAAGAATACCTCTTGGGTGAACACCATAGACAATCTCAAATGAACTCCTTCCTGTGCTTCTATTGGTGGAGTCATTGTAAGAAAATTCATCTTAAGGGATGATCATATCCCATGCCTCTCCACGCTTCTTTGTAAGACATCTGAGAAGATTTACCAAGGACCTATTCACCACCTTAGTTTGGCCATCAGTCTGAGGGTGATAGGCTGAAGTGAATGACAATCGAGTGCCCAACTTCTTCCACAAAGTATGCGAAAAGTGGCCCACAAACTTTTGATCCCTATCATTCACAATGTTAAGAGGCAAACCATGAATTCTAACAACTCCTTTGAAGAACAAACCAGCAATGTGTGAAGCATCATTAGTGCATTTACATGGCAAGAAATGAGCCATCTTACTGAATCTATCCACCACAACAAAAATGCTATCAAAGCCTCTTTGAGTCCTAGGAAGACCCAAGACAAAATCCATGCTAATACTTTCCCATGGCCTATGAGGAATAGGAAGTGGCTGATATAGACCAGCATTAGATGATGTTCCCTTTGCTCTTTGACAAATACTGTAACATTCAACAAATTTTCTGATGTCTGATTGCATTTTAGGCCAAAAATAAAACCTTTTCACTTGATCCAATGTTTTATCCAGCCCAAAGTGACCTCCTAGTCCACCACAATGCATTTCCTTTATGATGTTCTCCCTTATGGAACACCTAGGAACACATAATTGGTTGCCTTTGAACAACCCCTGCTACAACAAAAACTCAAAAAAATTAGAATGATAAGAATCTGAAAATTGTGAGAAAACTTCATATACCTCCTTGAAATCTTCATCATCCTAATACATATGTTTGAGAGCATCAATTCCCACACTTTGCAACTGAATTTCTTGAACCATGCACACCCTTCTACTCAATGCATCTGCCACTTTATTGGCCTGCCCCTTCTTGTGTTTGATGGAAAAGGTGTATGCTTGGAGTTATTCAACCCATTTCATATGCCTGTGATTGAGTTTCTCCTATGAATTCAGGAAACTAAGAGCATGGTTAGTAGTATAAACAATGAATTCTTTAGGCAAGAGACAGTGCCTCCATTTCTTCAAGGCTTGCACCATGGCATACAACTCCAAGTCATAAGTAGAGTACTTTCTCTTAGCATCATTTAGTTTCTCACTAAAGAAGGCAACTGGTCTACCCTCCTGACTCAAGATAGCCCCTATAGCAAGGTTACTAGCATCACACTCCACCACAAACAACTTATTAAAATTAGGTAAAACAAGAATGGGATGTTGTGCTACCTTTTGTTTTAGAATTTCAAAAGAATCATTGGCTGCCTTTGTCCAAGAAAACTTACATCTCTGCCCCCCTTTAATGGTATCCAAAATAGGTGAACAAATATGACTAAAACCTATTATAAACTTCCTATAAAATGTTGCCAAACCATGAAAACTTTTTACATCACCTACTGTTTTAGGAGTTGGCCATGACAAAATAACCTCTACCTTTGCTGGATCTGTCTTCAAATTGCTTGGGAGATGAAAAAACCAAGATAGGTGAGTTCTTCCTTCATGACGACACTCTTCTCCATGTTAATCATTAATTGCTCATCATGCAACTTCTTCAAAACCTGATCCAAGTGCTGCAAATGTTCTTCTTTGGTCCTGCTGAAAACAAGAATGTCATTAAGGTAACCACAACAAATTTGCCAATGAAATCCTTCAACACCTCATTCATAAGGTGCATAAAAGTACTTGGGGCATTGGATAGGCCAAAAGGCATCACCAACCACTCATAAAGACCCTCATTTGTTTTGAATGTTGTCTTCCATTCATCCCCTTGCTTTATCCTAATTTGATGATACCCACTCTTAAGATCAATCTTGGAAAAGTATCTAGCCCCTCCCAAATAGTCCATTATGTCCTCAATCCTTGGCATGGGGAACCTATATCTTATAGTAATCTTGTTAATAGCTCTAGAATCCATACACAACCTCCATTTACCATCCTTTTTAGGGGCTAGGACTATTGGGACAGCACATGGGCTAAGACTCTCTCACTAAACCCTTATCCAATAATTCTTGCACTTGCTTGGCAATCTCTTCATTTTTTAGAAGGTGTCATCTTGTAGGCTGCTTTGTTTGGTAAAGTAGATCCTAGTATGAAGTCAATTTGATGGCTTATGTCCCTAATAGGTGGCAATTCATTAGGTATCTCCTCTACCATGATACCCTTATACTTCTCTAATAATTGTTGCACCTCCTTGGGAACCTCTTCCTCACTAGGACCATGCAAATTAGGATTGTTTTTAGGCTTCAAAATTAGAGCATACCCTTGGGTTCCTTCCTCCTTAAGGGTGTTAATAAACTCTTTACCACTCACAATCATGACACTTGACCCAACACTCTTCTCTACATTCTCATTTGGCAATGCATCCATTCTATACTTCCTACCATTCTTGTTTATGATGAAAGAGTTATATTTACCATCATGTTGGGATTAAACATCATATTTTCATGGACGTCTTAACAACAAATGACAAGCATCCATGGGGATTATATCACACAAAATCTTGTCCTTATATTCCCCTATCTCAAACTCTACCCAAGTTTGTTCATCTAACAAAACTTGTTGCCCCTTAATCAACCATGACACTTTATAAGGACTAACATGAGGAAGTCTTTTCAATTTCAACTTGTCTACCATCTCAATGGAAACTAAATTTTTAGTTGAACTTGAATCAACAATTACCTTGCAAATCTTACCATAGGCTTTGCATGTTGTCCTGAACAATGTCTTCCTCTGAGGGGGTTCTTGTGTTTGAGGCACCTTCAACATGGTTCTCCTCATCATCAAACTTTCTCCTTCATGGACTGGGGCTGCACTTCCAATTGGAGAGTTAACACTTTAACAATATTCCTCTTGGATCAATTGGTTCCTTCTTTCTCCACCATGAGAGCTTGAGGCTTGCTTCTCAGGACATTTGAAGGCTAGATGTCCCACTTGGTTGCAATTCTAGCACCTTCCTTTGAAGACAATAGGACCTCTCCCTGGTCCACCAAATCTACCCCTTCCATTGGATCTCCTTCCTCTACAGCCTCCTCTAGAACCTGATTCTCCACTTTGTTCTTGGGAACTAGATTCCCCTTGACTTCTTTGAAACTGATTTCTACCTACAAAACTGCCCCTACCTCTAAAATTTTTGCCACCTCTTCCTCTATTTTACTACTCGCCTTTCCTCTTCAACTTCTCTTCAGCCCTCAATGCCATTTGAAAGCATTTGTCCATGGTTTCAGGGGTTAGTATATTGATTTCATCTTGTATACTAAACTTCAAACCATTTAGATACCTTGCTACTTTACCTTTTTCATCCTCCATATATCCACAACGAAGAGATAACTTGTGAAACTCCTCGGTGTAGGTGGCCACATCCAAATCTCTTTGTTTGAGATTTTGCATCTTCTTGTAGATCTGTACCTCATAATCTGATGGAAGGAATTGGGACTTGATCCTCTCCAACATTCTACTCCATGAAGAGATCATACTCTTTCCACTCTTCACCCTCTCACCTTGGGTGTAATTCCACCATGTGAGGGCAGCACCCTTGAGTTTAGTTTTTGTAAACTTCACCTCTTGTTCTTAGGAACTTCTTTGTATTCAAAGTAGTTATTTAAGGCCTCAATCCACTCCATAACTTCATCAGCATTCATCTTGCCACTAAACATTGGAATCTCCATCTGAGCCTCTAAAGAATCTTTGCCAATTGCCTTGATGGCTTCAAGGAAATGTTTTTGTTCTCCAGGTATCTCTGACTCCTCTTGATCTTCTTCTTCCTCCTCTTTTTCTTCCTCTTCATCAGAACCTTCATCTAACCTCTTCCCTATCCTCAGTGCCTTCAACTCAGCTTGGAGTGCTTCCTTGACTCCACTCTTAATCTTCTCTTCCATCTCCTTGAACTTCTTAATCACCTCAGTGGTCATCCCTTTTGGAGGCATGTTGCTAGACTTTCCTTCACTCTCCTCTGCTGACATATACCAAGTCTTACACACAACCAAAAATATAACCTTTTATGGCTCTGATACCACTATGATGTAGAGGGCTTAGGATAGTTTGAGGATTCCACAGATTGCCAAGACCTTCCTTGAACACTCAAGATCCTAACTCATGGATCAACATGAAAAAGTGGGAACAGTAGTTAGTTTCCTTGAAATCATCATGTAAAGGCTTGTTTGGCATTCCATATGACACATCCAAACCATTGGCTAAGGCTAGACAAGCTTGGACTTGAAACTTTCGTCTTTAATCCACTAAACTCCTTATAGCCCTTGAAATAAGAATAGTTAGCAACAACTCCTTCTGGTGTCCTTCAAACTTAAATCTTAGACAATCCCAAGATACCCTTTTGGATGCCCTACAACATATCAAAGACTCACTCTAGGTTGTTTTGCAACATGTGCCACTTTCAATAAGGCTGTCCTATTGCAAAGAGCCCCAATTAGCCCAAATTTACAAAGAGACCCCTAAAAATATCATTCATAGAACCCAACCAATGATTTGAACACTTACGACTCATGCCAAGACTGAGGATTTTGTGGGTTTTGGACACCTACAATTGACTGTACCTTTAAATGCATATGTGGTTCCTCAAATGGCTTAATACATGAGGATATTAAGCCCTCCTCATCAAAATTCTGCATCTGCCAACTCCCTCTTCTCTGTAAGTATTCCAATCAATTGAAATATGAAGGAACACATCCATCCCATTGGTCTTGTGGCACTAAGAGATAGTGGGATGGTTAAAATTCCATTATTTTGGGCAAAACCCTAGGTTAGGGTTTAACAAGACAGTTTTTAGAAAAACCCTTATATCTCCCTTCTACAAAGATGTCAACACACCAAACCAAATTCAAATGATAGACAATTACATTCTCTAGCCAATCAAATCATGAGGAGATGAAAATAGTTCTGTACCTTTGCAGAGTATAGCCTAGAGTAGCGTTTGAATTCAGGAAATGGAGGTTTCCAGTGATCAGTCCAAGGAGAACAGATGTTATTCACTTTCTAGTCAATGTCAAGGCCTCAAACAAGTTTCAAATGAAAGTTAATTCTTCATACTACTCATTCCAAATGTTTGGGTGTCATGACACTTCCGTACTTGAAGATGGTACTGACTGTTTTAACATAAATGCAGGAAAAATACAGAGAACAATAGAGAATTGGATTTCTATTGCTTGAAACTTCTTCCACACACCTGCCACCGATCCATGAGAGTGTCTTAATAGGTTTACATCTTCCTCCATCAGTTTGGGGTCAGTTGGCAACATGAAACCACCCTCAAACTGCCCAAAACTGTCGATTAGAATTGTGTTTACTATATGTATTAGGGGTAGATTATAGTTTAGACAAAACTACTGCCTTAAACCCCTCTAGGATCATATGTTATCTTATAATTGGCCTTTCTAGAATGAAGACAACATATCTCTCCATTTTGACACTCATGGAGAATCTACCAATGTGGACTTGACTGTGTACACCAACTACTTGGCATCAAAGCCCTACAAAATGACTTCAATACAATTTCAAATGGTCATAAGACCTTATTACATTATTCAAATGGTCTTCAAGACCTTATTGACATGGTAGATAGAAACTTGGAATAGGCCTCTTGGCCCATTGATGTCATGGGTGCTCCTACACCATTGGTGATGCCCTGCTAAAGACTGAGACTGCTTTCAAAGCCAACACTTCAGAAAAGACTTCAAGAGCTCAAAAATAAGCTATGGAATCTAATTATGACCTTGATGAGATTGAAGAAAACTTTGTGGATAGAATGTAAAGAGGTACTAGTAATTTCAAAGGCACATTACCATTCAAATGCTTTTCTTGTGGTAAGATTGGCCACTATGCCTCCAGGTACCCAGAGAGAATTGAAAGGTAAAAAGAAATTTGAAAGTAGACCTAGAGTCATGAAGAAATTTTATATTGTCAGAGATCTTGATGATGATGGTGTAACAGATGATGTGTCTGATGATGCTAGTACTAGTGCAAATGAATGCTTATCTATTTCTATTAAAGAAGAACCTGTGTCTACTAATCCTGCTAGTTGTGTGAAGGAAGAAAATCTAGTGGAAGAGAGTGCTTTGTGTGTTTAGGTTGAGAAGGATAAGGATGAATGGATTATTGACAATGGATGCTCACATCAATGACTGGTGATAAAAGTAAGTTTATAAGTCAGGAAAAGTATGATGGAGGACCGGTTAGGTTTGGAGATGATGTGGCTGGTAAGATTTGTGGAAAAGGATCTATTTCTTTTGATGGTAATCATAACACAGATGATGTTCTATTTGTGAATGGTTTGAAGCATAATCTTTTAAGTATTTTCTAGATGTGTGATAAAGGGTATGATCTGAGATTCAAGGATAATGGTTGCAAGATCATGGAAAGCTCTAGAACAGTGATTGCTACTGGTAAGAAGACTAGAGGTAATCTTTATCATTTGAGAGGAACTAATGATTGTTGTTTGTTGGCTCAGACAAATGAGAGTTGGTTATGGCATAGGAGGATGTGTCATATCAATTTTGACAACTTGGTGATGATAAGTTATGCACAAGTTGTGAGAGATTTACCTAGGCTTGTGAAGCTTGCTAATACTATTTGCAAGGAATATCAATTGGGGAAATAGACAAGGACAAGTTTCAAGAGTAAAGAACAATTTTTTGTTGGACTGCTTGAGCTGGTGCATATAGATTTGTGTAGTCCTACAATAACAAGGAGTCTACAAGGAGACAAGTATTTTATGTTTCTTATTGATGATTATTCCAAAATGACTTGGGTTACTTTCTTAAAAGATAAATCAAAAGCCCTAGACAAGTTCAAGTTTTTCAAGGTGATGGTTGAGAATGAGTTAGATTTGAGGATCAAGTGCTTAAGGTCTAATAGAGGAGGAGAGTTTACATCAAATGAATTCAATACCTTCTATGAAGAACATGTGGTAAAAAGATAGTTGTCTGCTCCTAGAACTCCCCAATAAAATGGAGTTGTTGAAAGAAAGAACAGGACAGTTCAAGAAGCTGCTAGGTCAATGATGATAGAGGCTAAACTACTGTAAGTATATTGGAGAGAAGCTATACATACTACTGTCTACATTCAAAACAAAATCCAAGTCAAAGGTAATGGTACTAAAAATCCTTATGAATTGTGGTATGGAAGAGTTCCTACAGTAAAATACTTCAAAGTTTTTGGAAGCAAATGTTATATCAGAAGAGATGATGAGTTAGGCAAGTTTGATGCTAGGTGTGATGAAGGAATCTTCCTTGGATACTCCACTAAGAGTAAGTCCTACTGGTGCTACAATAAGAGATTAGGAAAGACCATTGAGAGTACAAATGTGAAAGTTGATGAAGACAAGGAAAGACTATCAGATATGAGTGGCTATGAATCAGATGAACCTGAAACTAAAATAAATGAAGAAAAATTTGAACAATAGGACAATCAAATTAAAGAAGAAAAGGCTCCAGAAAGTGTTGTTAAGACTCCCAGGTATGTAAGGATTAATCATTATGAAGATTAGATAATTAGTGCCAAAATCAAAGGGGTGTTGACAAGGAAAAAAGTTGCAAAGGAACAGGTGAACTACTATTTTCTTTCACAGATTGAACCTAAAACTGTGAATGAAGCTTGCCAAGATGAAAGTTGGGTAAAAGCCATGGAAGAAGAGCTGATGCAGATAGAGAAAAATCAAACTTAGGAATTGGTCCCTAGACCTGCTGATAAGAATGTGATTGGAAACAAATGGGTTTTTAGAAACAAGATGAATGAAAATGGAGAAGTTGTAAGAAACAAAGCAATACTGGTATGCAAAGGATATTATCAGGTTGAAGGCATAGATTTTGAAGAAACTTTTTCTCTTGTGGCAATGATTGAAGCAATAAGAATGTTCTTGGCATTTGCATCACACAAAGACTTCAAAGTGTACCAGATGGATGTGAAGTCTGCATTCTTGAATGGAGAGTTGGAAGAAGAGGTTTACATTGAACAACTGAAAGGATTTAAGTCATTAGACCAAGGTGACATCGTATGCAGATTGACGAAAGCCTTATATGGACTTAAGCAAACTCCTAGAGCCTGGTATGCAAGATTAGACAAGTATTTGTTGCAATTAGGATTTAGTAAAGGTATTGGTGATAGCAATCTCTATTTTAAGATCAATGATGATCAAATTCTGATTGTTGTAGTCTTTGTTGATGATATTATCTTTGGAGGCAATGAAGGAATATGTAAAAGATTTCTAGAGGAAATGCAAAAAAAATTGAGATGTCTATGTTTGGTGAAATGAATTTCTTTTCAGGACTGCAAATTACTCAATCAGAAAAAGGAATTTTCATTTCTCAGTCCAAGTATGTAAAAGAATTGTTGAAGAAGTTTGGAATGGAGGATTCTAAGCCAGTATGTACTCCTATGGTAACTGGCTACAAGCTAAGCAAGAATGATGAATCACCTAAGACTAATCATAAAAAGTATAGGTATATGATTCAAGGACTGCTTTATCTAACCCATACTAGACCTGACATAATGCATGCAGTCTATCTTGTGCCAAGATTTCAAGAAGATCCCAAAGAATCACATGTGATGGCAGTTAACAGGATCATGAGGTATTTCAAAGGCACTTCAGACTATGGATTGTGGTATCCCAAAGATATTGACTTCACTCTTAGTGCTTATACAGATGCAGATTGGGCTGGAGATGTTGATGAGAGAAATAATACAAGTGGATGTGCTTTCCTCTTGGCTAACAAATTGGTTTCATGGTTGAGCAAGAAGCAAGAATCAGTTTCTTTGTCTACTACAGAAACAAAATATATTGTTGTAGCATTTTGTTGCACTCAAGTGCTTTGAATGAAGCAAACATTGAAGGATATAAGAGTTGTGTATGAAGAACCAATTTCAATCTTTTGTGACAATACAAGTGCTACAAACATTTCAAAGAATCTAGTGATCCACTCAAGGACAAAGCATATATCTATAATGTATCACTTTCTAAGAGAAAAGGTAAGGGAGAATGAAGTGAAGATGGAATATGTGTCTACAAAGGATCAAATTGCAAATATTTTTACAAAGCCTCTACCTAAGGATACTTTTGAGTATATAAGAGAAAAGTTAGGGGTTATTACCCCTCCTTCTCTAAACTAAGATACATGAGAAGTGCATCAGTCCACTGGTGCCTAAAGTCTTATTCTTTGATCTGGATTGATGTTTTGAAGGCTATCTCTCAAGGGGAGTAGGTAGATGTTGCTGATATGAGTTCCTGATAAAGAAAAGTAAGTATTGTGGAGTGGTTGATAGAGTAATTCTAGTTTGATCAGAGAAATAGTTGGCAAGTATGTGCAAAGGAAGAGAAGTGATGTCCTTTGCCATTGATGTTAAAGGGGGAGAGAAATCATGTGAAAAACTCAGGGGTAGAAAGAGTTCAGAAGTGTAAAAAGAAAGGGGGAGAAAGTAATTAGTACAGAGTCTTGTTTTAATGGTGCTTATAGTTTTTCACATCAATGTTGCCATCAATGACAAAGAGGGAGATTGTTGCAAATATGTGCTTACCAGTGTTGTCATTGATGTCAACATATATTTGTTGTCATTGGTGTCAAATGTGCTCTTATTTTGATTTTTAATTGTGTTGAGTTAATTGCTTTGTATTGGCTTACATAAGTTATGAAGATAATGAGAAATTATTCCTAATACTAAGTTTCCAAGTGCTTTTCAAAAAATTTGATCTCCTAGTGGGAACAGTGTGTTGTAGAGTATCTTGGCTTGCAAAAGAACAGTGCAGTGTTTTGCTCCGCATATCTTGTAGATTGAATATCTTTGATCGTGGTTTGGAAGTTGTGTTAAAGGATGTCTGTAGTTGCTATGTTTCATGTTTGAGCCTCCAGTGTGAAGATTTGAGCAAGTTCTGTTTACCAGAGTAAAAACTATTTTTCTATGTATTTAATGGTGACAGGGAGAATGTATTTTTCTCTGCATTTCTCTGCATTTAAGTTTTACAGTCTACAGTTCTGGAATTAAGTTTGTAATGATGTTATGTGCATACAGTTCAAATGGTTCATGATTTATTGCTCCGCACATGATCTTTCTTTTATGACAGTGGCCGACAGTAATGTTCAAGTCCTCTGGTTTGAAGAATCTTGTGGATAAAGTGTTTAGAGGTTGTGTGGATGTTCCTGGTGATTGTAATGTGCTTGTGGATGTCCCTAGATCATGTTCCTACCTTTTGATTGGTCCACAAAGTGTAATCCAAATCATGCATGAAGTGTGTTCTTAAAAGTCTTTATTAATACCAATTTTAGCTGACTTGGTTGTTTTCACTACTTGCGATTATGCTTTGGAGTTTGCGATGGCATGTTGTTGCATGGAAGATTGTATTTGAGTCCTAGCTAAGGAGTGGTTTGGTCTGTATTCATTCTTTCTCTTTCATTAATATATTTAGGTCCAAACCTATTCTTATGTATATGTGTTTCTCAACCTTGGAGATTGTTCCAATGGTTGATGATTGTAATGCTGACCTTGATGATCATTCCAAGGTTGATGAATTATATAAATACTTGTAATGAAGTTGTGAAAAAAGTATCCAAGTGCGAAGATGTGAAGATAAGTGTGAAGTGAAAAAGTAGAGCAGAGCAGAGGATGTTTATTACACGCTTCAATGAAACTAAACTTTGGCATAGTGTAGATGCTACTATCTCAGTTCACCAAATCTAGTAGTGAGCCACCCACCAGTAATGAGCCGCCCTATTGGCAGTGAGCCTCTTCATTTATAGAGAGCAATCTAGGGAGTGAGCCTCTAATTTTTGGGTATTGTTATTACATATTATATTGTGAGATAACACTCACTGTGGTTTTTCCCTTCTTGGGTTTTCCATGTAAAAATTTGGTGTCTCGTGTGTTGAATGTGTGAATGTGTTTAAGTTTCTGATTTCATGCTTTCATGGTTAAAATACAATAACAGTGATTAAGTAGATGATGTATTAATTGTTTTGAAATATTGGTTACAACTGATTTACCCCCCTCTTAGTTATCTTTCCCTTTTCAATATGGACATGATGAGAACAAGTGTTTAAAGAAGCAAATTGATCACCTGTCATATCTTCTTGAGAAGAACAACATCAAGATGCCTAATTTTGTCAAGTAGAATTCATCAGAAGGGTCTTCAAAGGACATGAAAAAGAGTAAGTGGAAATGAAAGAGAAAGTCCCTAGTTGTAGTTGCTTCACAACCTGATACTTGGATCATTGTCTCAAGTTCTTCACACCACATGGATTCCTCATAGGATGGTTTTGCCTCCTTAGAGCCATGTTCTATGCTTGTCATACTCATTGGTGATGACACTCTATTTGAAGTGCATGGGAGAGTATTTTTTAACATGGGCAAAGGAACATTTTAGGATGTTCTTTGTGTTCCATATTTGTTAACTAATCTCCTGTCTATCTATCACATCACTGACATTGGCTCTAGCAAGTGGGTTGATTTCACACCAGCCAAAGTGGTAATCAGTGAGTTACACGATGGGTCTACAGTTGTCATGGGAAAAGTAGATCATCAGTCTAGACTATATCTATTTTCTCAGTTTGTTCCTGACTCTCCTTTGACATTACTACTCACTCACTCAGATGAGGTGACTCATTTGTGGCATCAACAGTTTGGTCACCTAAATTACCGCAACTTGCAGCAACTCAGTCAACAAGACATGGTTTCCGGGTTGCCTTCAATTTGATTCTGATGGAGTTTTCTAGGGATGCATTCTTTGTAAGTATCATGAGGAAAAATATGACAAAGGCAAAGCATGGAGGGCCACATAGCTTCTTGAGTTGGTACATAGTGATCTGGCAGGACCATTTCCACATCCTTCTTTCAACAGGGCTAGATATGTTCTGACATTCATTGATGATCTTTCTAGATATACATGAGTATATTTTCTCAAGAAAAAGTATGAGGTCTTTGAGTCTTTTTTGGACTTCAAATACTTTGTAGAGAAACAATCTAGGAAGGCCATCAAGATTCTACATACATATAATGGGGGGAATATGTCAACCACAGGTTTGAGCAATTTTGTGCCTCTGAGGGTATTGATCTTTAGCACACAGTTCCCTACAGTCTACAATAGAATGGTGTTACAGAATGCAAGAATAGGTCTTTGAAAGAGATGGCTAATTGTATGATTCACTCCAAGTCTATGGCACCTCAGTACTAGGCAGAGGCCATCAACTATCTATGTTACATCTAGAATTGTGTTCCTCACGTTTCCAAGCTTGGACCAGTTGTAAACCCACAGTTAAGCACTTTCAAGTGTTTGGTTCTCCCACATGGGCCCACATTCTAGTAGAGAAATGCAAGGCTATGGATCTGCAAAGTAAGCCTTGCATATTTGTTAGGTACCCAGACAGTGTCAAGGGCTATAGACTTCTCCACCCTACAACTCATGAGGTGTTCACTAAGAGGAGTGTTCATTTTGAGGAGGAATCTTCAAGTTCTTCTCCTACCACTTCTCCATCAACAATTATATTGGAGACATTACAGCATGATGACAATTCTTTAGAGGATCTTAATCCTTTTGATCATGATGAGGAGTCTTCTTCCTCCAATTCATATGGCGATAGTGATGATGAGGATCCATCCTCTCCTCCTAGTCATCATTTAGAGGTTGATGATTCTCCTCTAGATTCTCCTGCCACATGACCTCTTTGGGTTCGTCAAACTTTGCAGTTAGTAGGTGATTGGGTTGCGATCCTTCAAATACAAGAAGAACAAGGTAAAAATTCCAGTAGGCTCCACATCTCTTCATTACTTCAGCTTCTAATCCACAAACTTTTTGAAAAGCTTCTGGTGTCCTTGAGTGGGATGTTGCTATGCAAGAAGAGTTCAGAGCCTTGGAAATGAATCATACATGTGATTTAGTCCTTCTTCCTAAGGGAAGAAAACTTGTTTGATGCAAGTGGATCTATCTAACAAAGTTTGCAGTAGATGGGTTAGTTGACAAGCATAAGGCTCACTTGGTCACTAAAGGATTCTCCCAAGTGCATGGGATTGACTACTCTGAGACTTTTACGCCAATAGCCAAGATGAATTCCATCTGACTTGTACTTGCTAGAGTTGCATCCCATCATTGGGAAGTTCATCAGATGGATTTGAAGAGTACTTTTCTTTATGGTGACCTTCAGGAGGAAATCTACATGGAGCAGCCACAGGGGTTCATTCAGGATCCTTCATTGGTTTGTCAACTTTGGAAGTCTCTCTATGGCTTCAAATAGGCTCCTCAAGCCTGGTCTACCAAGATGGACTCCTTCGTTCTGTTAGTTAGGTTCACTCGATGCCATTTTGATCCAAACATCTACATTCTGTAGTAGGATGATACTCTAACATTCCTAGTTCTATATGTTGATGACTTATTGATCACAGGGAGTCATTCATCCATCATAAAAGTAGTGAAAATTGCTCTTCATGATCAATTTATGATGTTAGACTTGGGTCTTTTGCACTACTTCTTAGGGATTGAGATCACTTAGTCATCTTCAAGTATCTTCATGGCACAACCCAAGTATGCACTTGACATACTCTCAAGATTTTGCATGGCTGACTGTAAGGCTACACCAAATCCATTTCTATCAGGGGTCAAACATGAGGCTAAGTGTTCTTCACCCTTGGTTGATGGCACTTTATACTGACAACTTGTTGGAAGTCTCATATATCTAACTCACACGAGGCCTGACATTTCATATGTCGTAGGCATGGTCTCTTGGTTTATGCAGGAGCCACATGAGTTGCATTGGAAAGAAGCTAAGTGGATTCTCCACTATGTTCAGGGAACTCACAGCTATGGGATTCATTATGAAGGGGGTATGGATTTTGACTTGGTGTGATACACAGATTTAGATTGGGCAGGTGATTCTCAGGATTGCAAGTCTACTTTAGGGTATTGCTTCTCACTTGGTTTCGGTCCAGTTTGTTGGTCGAGCAAGAAGTAGTCTGCAATTGCTCTTTCATCTATAGAGGTTGAGTATCAAGGGGTAGTTAATGCCATCACTGAGTCCATTGGCTTCAGAATATTCTCACTAAGTTTGGCATTTCCTTCAGAAAGCCCACAATCATCTTTTGTGATAATCAAAGTGCAATACATATCTCAAAGAATCTAGTCCATCACCAGAGGACAAAACACATTGAGATACATATGCACTATATTTGGGAGCTAATTCATGAAAACATCATTGATCTCTAGTACATTCAAACATTAGAGCAGATTGCAGACATATTCACCAAACCCTTTACTGAGAGCTCAAGTTCCTTCATCTGTGAGCTTTGTTGGGGGTGCGGCTAGTGTCTACTTCAGGAGGGGCTTCTTAGTGTTGGTATTGAGGTGTCTCAACCTTAGATTCATTTTTTGTATTTCCTATTTTTTAGGAGGTGAAAAAGTAGTTTTGCTTATTGATTTTTTAGAAATAGTGTTTTTAATCCATTCTAGAAAAAAGTTGTTTTATGCTTTTTACCTTTTGCTTTTTTCTCAAAAAGCTAGTTTTTTCTTTTTGTTGAGAAAAACAAGGAGTGCCACCTTGGTTGACCTTGGGTCTTGTTTAGTAAGTTTCTATTGCAAGAAGTTATCATTTATGGCAAATTTTAACCTTATCTCTTTGGAGCACCCATGAAGAGTATATGCTTTGTTTTTCAGAAATTTGATTTGGAAAAGATTTTCATGTTGGAAAAGATTTTTGATTTGGAATTTAAGATTTTCAAGTTGGAAAATATTCTTTTCTAGGAAGTGGACACCTAGGAAAGAAAGCATAAACTTTTTCTGTCTTTACAACAGATTTGAAAGTGGATGCTTTGTATGCTTTTGCAGAGGAGTTGGTGGAGAAATCTAAGCTATCTTTTTTAGAGCGCTTTGATTTTGTAGCTCTTGCATTATGTTGTATTTAGATTGTTTGAAGAGGTAGTTTTCATGTAGGGTTATGCTATTAGTTTTCCTCTAGAGAAGCAAGATGTAAATCTCCATATTAAGGCTTTGAGCCTGCAAGTGTATTGTAACATTGTTGTTGCAGATTAATACATTTGTTTGATGCTTTGGAGTGGGGTTTTTTATCTAAAAGGGTGTTCCCCATGTATATTGGTGTTTCTTCATTTCTATCTATTTTCTTCTTCTTTCATTATCTTAAAGCATTAATTTGCATGTCATTATGCTGCTGAAATTTTCTTAGATCTGTAAGCTACATTATCTTTCCTCTAAGGGTTAATGTGATGGGAAATCAACTATGTTTGTTTCCACTTTAAGGGCATAGTAGTATGTGCTTGCATCAAGTTATTGAATATCTATTTAAGTAAAATATAGGATGTTGTGAGGTACATGCTAGGTTCTCTTTCCCTTTCAATTGGTATCAATGCTACGATGGTTCCATGGTTGCATGAGATTGCATGTGTTGGTTCCATGGTGTTTAAGGTTCTAGGTTTTCTTCTATTGTGATTTCTTAGCTTGGGAAGCTTGAGGGAATCTTTAGGAAGGAATTGGTTGATTATTAATCCTTGTTTAAGTGGAAGTCTTGCATTTAATCTTGTTTTTAGATTACAACAGGCATTAGAAGGATGGAGAAGATGGAGTATTATGGAGTTGATCATGTGGTTACATTTAATATGATATTGATCTGGAGCTCCTGTTTGATAGTATGTAATAACCCTCATGCATGGTGGTTATTTTTTTTTCATTCTATGGTCATTTGCAACAAAGTTTTCATGTTGGATGTTTGTTCTTAGCTCCCTGATCACATGGAGAAACTTGGGTTGTCATGACTATGGTTGGATGTGCTTATGTTGGGTGCTTGGTTTTAGTCCTTGGCATTGGAAGGCACTATTTTGTTAACCTTGATTGTATGTAGGTTATGGAGTTGGTCATTGGATGATCTGAAAGCTTCTAGAACAACCTAGCTCCTCCGTATGCTTGTACATGGTGGTGGTTGTGGAGTTGGCCTACAAGTGGGCCTAGAGTTGCCGGAACTCTTATTCTTTTAGGCTAGTTGTACTTACATGTCTCAGTTTCATGTTGGTTGGATCTAAGGGTTTTGTAGATTTTCCATTCAAAATATATTGTTATGCTTATCTGTGTTATTCTATTATTCTAGTTTAACTATTTTGGTGGTTTTCAGACTTGTGGGTCTTCCAGATGATAAGTGAATATAGATTTGCATGTGTGTCGGTGACATGGTTTTGCAGGTTTTATATGGTTAATCAAAACATGTGGTTTTGTAGATATGTCGATAAACTATTTTTTAGATTATGATTCCTTGGAGTGTTTTTAGATGTAAGATAGTTGCATATTTTCTTGTATGCTTCATTCATGGTGTGAGGAGGTTTGTAGCCTTCCTAGTATGGAGATGTTGGTATGTGATTAGTCACTCAGCATTTCTGTAGTGTCTGCTTGATGGGTTTCTTGACTATGGTTACTCATTGTGGATCTGTTTTGGCAAATTGGGTCTGGGGTTGATCTAGTGTTTGAGTCTTGAAATCTACATGGTATGTTATTTGTAATTTGAGTTTATAAGTTACTAATATGATGATGAGTTTGCATGTTGCATTGGTTTGAGATCTACGAGTTTTGCAGTTTTTGGATATGTGCAACTCATTGATTGCAGTGGGATGACTCAGATGTGGACTATCTATATCCATGAGATTGATTCAGTGTTGATGTAGACTTTGTTAGTTGGCCTTGTTTATGGTCATTTGTACATTGGTATGTTGGTTTGGGATGAGAGGATGGATGTTTTTGAGTGCCTAGTGTGTGAGTAGGAAAAATCAGGTTAGGATGATCAAACAATGCAAATCAACCTAATCCTACCACCTTCAAAGAATCCATCTAAATGATACAAGAATGCAAGCAAATGAAAGCAAATCACTTAGAGTATTGATTCCTTGGTTGGATTTGTGGATTGCTTCTCAATTGCGAACAATCATAGATGCTAAAGCTACCATGATGATGGATGAAAATCTCAAAATGCTCAATGGATGCTAATGGAGCTATGCTTGACATGATACTCTGGACACTATATGGTGAGATGATGATAATGAGAATGAGTGGGTGTATATATAGCACTCAATAAAGGTTGATCAATAGTGGAGAAGAAAAGATAGTTTGAATGGTTGAGATAAATTCATGATCATAGGTGAATGTGCACAAGACAAGTGTCCTTGAAGCTTACATTTATTAAATGATTTAGTTGGACTTTGTTGGATAAGATAAGATAGATCCCCTTAAAATAGAATGCTTTTCTATTTTAAAGATATGATGACAATGATAATTTATTTTTAGAACCAATTAAATCAATCTTTTCCCTTGGTTTAAGATAGGACCTATCTTGTACACATGGAAGAAAGCGAAATGATAAGATGATGATAGAGAAAAATGCTATTTTTAGAAGATTAGAGGAAAAGTCATAAATTAAATAAATAAATAAAATATAGATTTTATTTATTTATAGAAGAACTAAATTAAATAAATATGTAAATTTATTTAATTTAAGAAGAATGGAGAGATAATTAAATAATTAAAAATTATTTAATTATAGATAGAAGAAAATAGAAGAAAAATAGATAATAAAATAGATAGACAATTAATTAATTAAATATAAATTTATTTAATTAATAGAAGAAATAGATGATTTAAGAGAAAATAGACAAAATATTCAAATGTGTTAGACAAATACAGATGATGAATAATACAATATTTTGATAATGATAACTAGGTCAATTTTAGGTGTCTACATTTTGCCCCTCTTTCAGAGGATGTTCGTTAGAACATTGTTTCAAAGAAAATGTGATACGATGCATTGCTTTTGAAAAATAGATTTTGCCCCAATGAAGCTAGCAGATGATGCTCCCTCGAGAGGAAACACCAGACGATCGGGAAAAGGTTGGGTTGACTCGTGAATAGATGACAAGACAAAGATGAACTAGGTTGACACAAAGAAACTAGGGATCAAACGGGATCGAAAGGGATGGAATGGAAGAAATTAGGGCTTGGCTTAGAAGAAAGGGGAGTAGGGTTTGACACTATATAAACAAGAGCAAGAGGGCAATCCTTGTCATTTTCTTCATTTGTGCTTTTGTGGTTTTTGATAAGCTCTTCGTATATCTATGAGACACACACATTGTATATTTGACCTTTACTCATGTATATCTATATATATATGAGATGGATTTTCATGATGTGTTATGTGTTTATGATTTTTCATGCTATGGATATGGATATATATATGATGTATGGATGCACATGTTTAATGATTATGTAATGCATATGATGGATGTTTATTTTTATGCATATAATGGTAGATAGATGGTAACTTGTGCAATGAAAATATGTCATGATATGTGTTATGCAATTGTGATAGAAATGATAGGCAATACTAGAGTATTTATGATAATAATGGATAATGCAAACGGTATATGTCTAACACATTTATTTTATCAAGATGAGAAGAATGAAGATAATAACAAGATGGAGAAGACAGCCAATGATCAATTCTCATGAGTGCTATTGTGTTATTGCAGGATGGATGGATGGATGGAGATAGCTTTAACAATTGCCACAAAGTTATGAGATTTGCAGTCCTTATGTTTGATATAGAATATAGATAGTATGCATGAAGGTATAGAGGACCAAGGTGTCATGTATCTAAATGCATATAGCGTAATACAATCTTGTCTAACATATGAGGTCAAGATGTTGATCCAACATACACAAGATATGAATATTAGCTGCTTTTCCGAGATGAACTTTTGACTCTGCAAATAAAGGTCTAAACTCACTTCCACTAGACATAATGAAACCTTGTGAGTTATATGTATGAGAAATAGTCTTAGCATAAAAGATTCTTAATGCATAGGAGATTGTTTAGCTTCTCAAATGCAAGAGATATTCTTATGCAAGATACTAATCCCAACACGTACAAGATACCATTAGGCATAGTAGAAGAATAAGATCATCCCACAAACACAACATATGAAAGATAATGACCATGCCCTAGTCTATACTTCATCGCAACATACAAAGATATGATAGATCAAGGTAGTCTTGATTAGGTATAGAAAGGGACAAAAGATAAATCAAAAGATAAACAAAAGACAACCATCATGTCCTCTTGCCAAATTTAAATACTCTTGGGTGGATTGGATAGCGCCTTGTTGTGAGGAAAGATATATCATGTTGAAGGATAAAGATGATTTGCTTGAGATAGATATAGTAGGTATTGGCTTAAGACATGGTGGACAAATAAATTTTAGCTTAGCCCTTGATTTAGTATGCTCTTGAGCTATCGAGTCATGCATAGTTTGCATCCTGCTTGAGTAAGTCAAAAAGAAGAAGATGGAAGAAAGAGAAGATGATAGAGGGATGGAAGAATGGATTGTTGGTGCTTGCATGCTGGATATGTTCTTCATATTCCAAATTTCCTACATACTCTGTATCCACGGGATCAAAGCACCACATGATGATGATGAGACATGATGAATATGTAGTTCTGGGTATTTATTGACGACATGGGAGGTATGTTGACAGAAGAAAGATGGGATGAAAGAAGAAGAGGACGATCATAAGAAAGGTGAATGATGAAGAGAAGACTATCATCTTTGCGTGAATCTAGATATTTCCTTCATATTCCAGATTGCCTGCATACCCTATATCCACAGGATCAAGGCATTAAATGATAGAGATGAGATGTAGTTTTGATTTGTGTTTTATTGATAGTGATGATGAAAGTGGATGGATTGATTAGGTGATAGATTAATTGGGATTTATTATATATGATATTATTGATGGGATGATGTGGATTGGATTGATGTGATTTTGATTGATTGATAGATTGGCTTGATTTGATGTGATGGATTGGATTGATGATGTGATTGATCTTATTGCTTGGATTATTTTTTGTTTGATATTTGATTTTTTTGTATTTTTTGAAATGTTTTGATTCTTTTTTGGATTTGGATTTTTGGGAATATTTGATTTTTTTGGATTTTTGGGATGTTTTAACATGCCAATGTATTTGCAGTGCATTTACAGTTTTGGGGAATGCTACAAAATATCTGACAATGACGCTATGAAGGTCCACTTCGAAGTGAGGTGCAAGTAGGTGCCCCAGTACGGGATGGACTTATTACAAGGTGATCATGGGTTAGGTGATAACCGAGATGGTTTAGCATAATGTGGAATAACATATTGGCTCCAACGGTTTCTAACCATGGTAGCATGCAAAGATGGATAGATCTTATTAGGGATAAGCAGTGTTATTATGGGAAAGGTATGGCGAATTATGATGTGGATTATGTAGGATAATTGTGGAACAGATTATAAAGCTAAACAAAGATGAAATAGATGGTGGGAGCTAGCCTTCTACACATAGCACCTATTTGCTAGGTTTTCACTATGGTACTTATCCAGGGTGCTTGTTTACCAGGTTTTCACCGTAGGATGAATATTTTTTTTTGATAGATACTCTGAGGATTAAGCATAAAATTTCTTGAGATGAACACTCTTGATGGGTTCATCCAAGGGAATGCCTTCTGGTGTTGATAATTTATATGCTCCAGATCCATAGACTGTTGTGATTATGAATGGTCCAAGCCAATTTGGTTCAAACATGCCTTTTCTGTCATGATCCTATTGATTCTTTTGATTTTCCTTTAGGACAAGGTCGCCTACTTGAAACCTTCTCTCTCTAATTTTCTTGTTATAGATGCAATGAAGATGATTCTGATATGCTTGGAGATGATTTAGGGCTGCTAGATGTCTTTCATCAAGTAATTCAAGGTCACTCAATCTAGATTTTTTATCTTCTTCATCGGAGGCAATGTGTTGCAAGGAAACTCTCAATGGTGGGATCTTGACCTCAATGGGCAAAATGGCTTCAGTTCCATAAACCAAAGAGTAAGGTGTAGCACCAGTTGGAGTTCTGACACTAGTTCGATAAGCCCACAATGCTAGATTAAGTTGTAAGTGCTAGTCACAACTAGCTTCATTGACTATTTTCTTAAGGATCTTGATGATAGTCTTGTTTGAAGCCTCAGCTTGGTCATTTCTTTGAGGGTAGTATGGTGTAGAAAATCTATGTTGGATATGTAAATTATGACACAAATCATGGACTTCTTGGTTCTTGAATGGATGGCCATTGTCAGTGATTATGGCTTGAGGAACACCGTATCGGTAGATGATATAATGAATGATAAATTTGGATATCTGCTTACCAATGATATATGTCATAGGTATAGCTTCCATCGACTTCATGAAATACTCAGTGGCTATAATGATAAACTTGTGACCATTAGAAGATCACGGATGGATTTTCCCTATGAGGTCGAGTCCCCATTGTGAGAATGGCCATGGAGTTATGAGAGGTTTTAGTTCATGTGCTAGAGCGTGTATAAGATCACAATGTTGTTGACACTATAGACATCTCTTGGCAAATTGTTGTGCATCTTTCTCCATTATTGGCCAATAGTAACCTGCTCTCAAGAGTTTTAGTAAGATTAGGGCTGGCAGAATGTAATCCATAGACACCTTCATGTATCTCGCATAGGGCAATTTTAGCTTCATCCGAGTGGAGACATCTAAGTAAGATACCATCAAGGCTCTTTCAATAAAGGGTATCTCCAATGATAGTGTAGCGAGAGGCTCAGTGTATGAATGTTTTGCATTGGGAGTTTGAGAAGTGGAAAGGGAAGGTTTGGTTGTGAAGGTATTCGTATATATCCTAATACCAAGGCAAATTGGGACCAACAACTTCACATACTAGCTCAGATTGAGGTACTTCAAATGCTAGGATCAAAAGTTGTTCTACTAGAAACTCATATTTATGTGCATTGCCGGGCATGTCTAGAAGGGAACCAATCGTTGCCATGGCATCTGCTACTTTGTTATTGATCCTAGGAATTTGTTCAAATGTGATCTCAAAAAAGTACTTTTTGAAATCATCGACCATTAGCTTGTAAGGAAGAATCTTTTCATCATTTGTTTAATACTCATCCAGGACCTGTTTAATTACGAGATGTGAGTCTTTAAAGACTTGTAGATATTTAATGTTCCATTGCACTATCATGCACAATCCTGTGATCAATGCTTCATATTCTACAATGTTATTTGTACAAGGAAAAGCTATCTTGTATGCTTTAGGTATACAATCTCCTTGTGGGGTGATGAACAATATGCCCACTCCAGATCCATGTTCTGTGAATGAACCATTAAAATATAGTTGCCAAACTATTGAAGGATATAAGTTGAATAAATCTTCATCAGGGAACTTTGCATGAATTGGATGAATATCTGTTATAGGTGCTTCTACTAGTTGATCAGCTATTGCTTGTCCTTTTATTGCTTTTCAATCAACAAACTCTATGTCAAATTCAGTAAGAATCATTACCCATTTGGCTAGTCTTCTTGTGAGCACTACTTTTGACAACAAATACTTGAGTGGGTCAAAATTGGATATGAGCTTAGTTCTCTAATTTAACATATAATGCCGCAACTTTTGGGAAGTGAACACTACTGCCAAACACAATTTTTCCATTGATGAATAGTTAAGCTCATAACCTACCAAGGTTCTGCTGATGTAGTAGATGGCTTGTTCTTTTCCTAGATTATCATGTTGAGATAGTAAAGCACCTAGAGCTACTGTTGTTGTGGAGATGTATAGTAACAATGGTTTATCAGGTATAGGAGGTACCAACACTAGTGGAGTTACTAGATATTTCTTGATCTAATCAAAAGGTTGTTGGCACTTATCATCCCATTTAAAATATTCTCCTTTATGGAATAAATGTTGAAAAGGATGATATTTGTCTGCTAACTGTGCTATAAATCTGTGGGTGGGCTGTAACTTACCTTGAAGACTACAAATTTGTTTTAGATTGGTTGGAGGAGGCATATCCATTATGGCTTTCACTTTCTCAGGATCTACCTCGATACCTCTTCGTGATACTATATAGCCCAATAGATTTCTTGATGTTACACCAAACACACATTTCTTTAGATTTAATCGAACTTGATAATTCTCTAATCTGTCAAAGATTTGTTCCAACACTTTCAAGTGATCATCTCAAGTTTTAGATTTTCCCATGATATCATCCACATATATAGTCTTCCATTATGGTGTGGAAAAGGTCATGGAAGATTACTATCATTGTTCGTTGATATGTTGCTCTAGCATTTTTGAGACCAAATGACATCACTCTCCAACAATAGGTACCCCATGGGCAGATGAAAGTTGTTTTGTGCTGATCTTTAGGAGCAATTAAAATCTGATTGTATCTTGAAAAACATCCATTAATGATACCCAACTATGAAATATACAATGATATCAATGTTTGGCAATGGAAAGTCATCTTTTGGACATGCTTTATTTAGATCTCTGAAGTCTGTACAAGGACAGATGCTTCCATCTAGTTTTGATACTAGCACAAGATTTGACACCCACTCAGGATAATCAATGGGTCTTATGAATTTGGCATCTAAAAGTTTCTAAATTTCCACCTTGACTAACAAAGCTACTTGAGGATGCATCTTTCAAAGTTTTTGCTTCACTAGCTTGGCATTTGGATATACTACTAAGTGATGTACCACAAGTGATGGATCCAATCCTGACATATCTACATAGGTCCATGCAAAATTGATTGTGTGTTTCATGAAGAATGTCATGAAATTTGTTTTTTCTTGCTCTGATAATGATTGAGCCATATATATGATTTTAGGATTCTATTATGTACCAAGATTAACTTCCTAAGATTTCTCAATTAACAAAGGTGATTGTTCCTAATATTCCCTCAAAGGAAGGTCAAGTCCTCCATCCTTAGGTGTCTCACAGAGGTTTTCACCATTGGATACATCCTTTATTTTTACTTTTTCTTAGTCAAGAGGTGCCTTGCGGTTTTCACCTAGAGACCTTTTATTTTCTTTTTTGTTCATTTCACTTTTGTGACTAGAGGCCTTGACACTTCCCCCAAAGTATGCTAATTGAGGTAAATCCATTTTGTAGCCCACCTTATGATCTCTGAGTGGCAAACCTATTCTTAGTCCCAAGAATTTTGCTAGAGCTTCATCATTTTGAAATGTATCCAATACGGGTGCCCCCTATTGGTCCCAATCGATGAGGTCGAGATATACAAGAGGTATGTCAGATGATGAGGGTTGGGAAATAGAGGTTGTGAATGAGATCATGAAAATAGATAGATCATGAAATAGTTTGGTGAGGTGAAGGGAAGAGTCATCAATGGCATCTGGATTAGAAGTCTCTCTTACGGGAAAAGCTTTAGCTACCGTGTCAAGAATACATTTGATGTCTTTAGAAGGCAGGTCCTCCTGTCCATACCCTAGACCTTGCTTTTTAAACTTCTTGGTTATAGTGATTAGTTCTATAGGTCCTTTCTCATGTAGTCCTAGACCACCTTGCCCTTTGTATCCCATGTCTTTGATAATGCAGAAACCATTGTTGTAATGCTCCACTTCAAGTGTTTTTTGATCATTTTCATCATAGAAAATCCATGAATCAATATCTTCAATGTCTTCGTCATCTAGTAGCCCTAATTTTATAAACACTATAGGAGGACCTTTGATAATTGCTTGAGATGATGATGCTTTAGATGCTGATGGTTTTCCATGTCTTTGGGGATAGAGGCAATGTTCTGACACAACAAGATTCTTGCAATTTATACTCACCAAGTCCTTTGTCCTTGTACTTGATTTCTATGTTAGGGATGGCTTTGCTTAAGGATACTTTGTTGAGATCGGCAGGGTCAATATAGGAAGTGGATGGATATGCTTCAGTGTTGATAGGTATATGATTAGGAGTTTGATACTCAGCTTGATATGCTCAACAAAACTCAAAAGGGTTGGGATCTGCAGGAATGGTGATCTCAGTTCCATTATGGGGGAATTTGAGGCATTGATGGTAAGTTGATGGCACATCTTTCATGGCATGGATCCAAGGCCAACCAAGGATGATCTATATGGCAATTCAATGTCAAGGACTTGGCAACGAGTATCTATAGTAACTAGACTGACTGTGATAGGCAAAGTTATGATCCCTTGTGATTGTCTTTTAGCATCATCATATACTTTGATTATTAATATGCTTTTTGATGTATCGATTTTATCCTCAAAATATCCCAATAATTTTACTAGTCTTAATGAACAAATATTTAGACCCACTCCACCATCTATTAAGATTCATTTAATGTGGCATTGATTAATGAAGACTTCAATGTGGAAGGCTTCATTATGGGATAAACCAAGTGGTGAGAGGTCTTTGTTGGAAAAGGTTAAGCAATATGGGGATGCAATGCTTGCTACCATGGCTTGAAACTATGTATTGTCTATGTTATTGGGGACCAATGATTCTTGCAATGCTTGGTCAACAATAGCTTTATGTGCAAGGGATATGCGTAGCAATTCCATAATGGAGATATGCATGGGAGTTTTTCCTAGGTGATCAAGGATATTATATCCCGTAATCAGTCTTGCAATGGATGGTGCAGCTTGAGTCAACACATGACCACGATGAGTGGTAATAGTACAATCAGACTCTTTTGCAGCTTGGATACAAATAGGTTCTTTTGCTTTTATGGAGATCGTCGATATGCGAGCATGGTCAATGTTGCCAATTATAGATGACTTATATGTGTATTGGACATTTCTCCTTAAAGAGGAGGCACTTTCTTTATCATGAGCAGGAAGCGAATCTTTGAAAGCATCAAGATCATAATTTGATGTTTGCTTAGGTTGTTCTAAACTGACTTGGCTTCGATCAATTAGGTTTTGAATGAGATGTTTCAGTTTCATGCATCTAGTGGTGTTATGTCCTTTCACCCTATGGTATTCACAATATTAATTATCCTTGTACCAATTGGGCTTGAATTGAGGTTCTTCATATGGTTTCACTTCTGGTAAAATAATAGCTCCTGATTGAACAAGTTTCTTCAAAACAACCTCAATAGGCTCTCCCAAAGGAGTGAATTTGCATCTTGGTGGTGGATTTGCTTGGATTTGATCTCTTGGGAGGAATGGTGTGTTTCTATTTGTAGTGCTTTTATTCGAAGCTTGAATATGCATAGGAGCTTTCACAGTTTGGACATGTGCATCTACAATGCCATCATTGATGATATTTTTGTTCTTGTTCTAGAAATGAGATTTGTCATTTGAAGATTGTGGGTTGTCTTTATTGTCTTTAATGATCTTGATCACATCTTTGGCAATTAAGGCTTTCTCAATATTTGTTCAATAATTTCATGAAATGAAGTGGCACTTTGCAATTGCAGTTGAAATGAAAGTTCTAGATTAAGATTTTGAACAAAGATATCCACTTGTTGTTTTTCAGGCATTTGCCAAGGAAGTTTGCTAGCCATGTTGCACCATTGTTGTAAAAGGATGCAAATGTCTCACCACTGTGTTGTTTGTTTGTAACAAGGTCATTCATGGAGATCTCATTTTCAATGTTGAAAGCAAAGTGTGAAAAGAATTTTTTAGCCAATTCACTAAAAGTTTTGATCCCCGGAGGAAGATGAGCAAACCATTCGATGGCTTGTCCCCCTAGGTGTCATCATAGGCAACATCTAGACAAGTGACATAGAAAGCTCTAAGATGGTCATGAGGATCTCCTTTCCCTTTGTATTTGTCAAATTGAGGCACTTCAAAATGTGGCGGAAAAGGTGTCATTTGCAATGATCTATCGAATGGATAAGGGCATACTTCCTCAAATTAAAATGTTTTCTTGTTACGACCCAATTGAATATTGTCCACATCTTGTTGTAATTTTAGATATTGCTCGTGAGTAAACATTTGTGATTGCTGTTGTATGTGACTTTGATGGCTTGGATGTGGTATATGGTATTGCGGATTTGGACTTGGGTTATATGGTGGTTGGGTGTTGTAGGATTGGATGTATGAGTTGTGCCCTTAGCTACCAAGTGGCAGAGGAATAAATGAATGTGCAAATGTATTAAAGTTGGACGTAAATGTCACATGTGATCCATGGGATGGATTGACATAAGTTACTTGCAGAGTGGAATTGTGTGGGGCTTGGGAGATGGTCAATACATTTTGGATCACAAGATTTGGGTTAACATAGGATATGTATGGAGCTTGGGATATGGTATGCAGATTTTGAACATTAGTGGATGGGTTGGTATATGATGCATATGTACCAACATATGGATTAGCTTGTAATGTGGTAGATACATTTGTCAATGGAGGTTGGGATATGAAAGATGGATTGGTAGATGAATTGGCTTGGAATTGTGCTTGTGAGACAATGGGTGGATTAACATAAGAAGCTTGGGTATTGGAAGGTTGTGATCCAAAGAAAAGTTAGTCAAGTGGAGAAGGATTGGTGTTGGGAGGATTGAGGTCAATGAGGGGAGTATCCAGATTGGTTTGGTGTGAGGTTATGGTATTTATGGAGGAAGATGCATTAGATGGTTGGGATGGTTGAACATGCGACACATTGGTAACTGATGCTTACGACACTTGAGGTGTTTGGACTATGGTTGTAGTGCTTTACATGGCATGGAGCACATTAGCAATAGGGACATTTTGAGTAGAGCTTACAAGTGTTTGTGAAATTGGTGTTGCATTTTGATTTGCAAGTTGAGAAGCTAAGAACTCATGCATTTCAGCAATGACAGTTGGTTGTATGACAAGTTGCGTGGTAATAGGAGTATGAAATGGAGGAAATTGAGCCAAGGATGGTGACACAACCTTAGACGGTGTGGTTGTGGGCTTAGTGGATATGGTAGTGATAGCAGCAGGAGTGACATTTGAAGGTGCTTCTTTTTGGATAGTGGACAAATCAAAGTCACTTGGCAACAAAGTTCCAACTTTGAGAAAATTCACAAGTATTGTTTGTCGATTAGCTTCTATAATCTTGTTGGCATGTCGCATAGATTTTGGGTCTTGAAGGGACATTTGGTCATTTTCTGAGGAATCTTCATAGACAAGTGCTTTTTCTTGTGGCCCTGGACTAGAGGATGAAGCTCCTAAAGTGTAACCTTTAGGTAAAAAGTGTTGCGGGTTCATTCCGATTGTAAATTGTGAGGCATCCTTAAGAGGAGTGTTTTGGAATTGTTACAAGTTTTTTTCCATGGTTTCTTTATATTGTTTCCTTGTTTGACGCATTGGATGATGTTGGCCCAGATTGGTGGACTTGTTTCACAAAGTTTGAGACTCCAAAGTTGATTAGGATGATGGTTGATTGTTTGATGTTTGGTTGATGGGTTGCTTGGATTGATTGTTTGGATTGGATTGCTTGATTGCTTTATTGGATTGGTTGTTGTTTTGATGGCTTTGATATGGTCTGATTGGTTGATAGGCTGATTGGATTGCTAATTGGATCAAATGCTTGGCTAGTTGGATAGTTTCTTAATTGTTTGATTTGGTTTTGGATAAGGAATACCCCTAGAGATAGACTCTTGAACTCAAGGGATATGTTGTTTTTGGATAGGATGGTAAGGATGATGATAATCAGACCTAAGTGATGGTTTTAGCTACAAGAAGTCACTGATTTGATTAGATGATTGATTTGGTTTGTTGTTTTGGGAGTCTCAATGGTATGAGTGTTCAAAAGTCCAAAATAGATGATGATTCTAGGCTCAATGAAGTGATTGTTGTGTAAACTAGATAATGGATGCTCAAATTAAAGCTTGCAGACTAGAAATAATGCTTAGATAGCAACAAAAATGAGGATTTTAGTAGAGATATGAGATTACTATCTGCAGATGACCAATTGCGAGGTAGGATAATTCAAATGCAATGATTGATAGCTTAATTGTGACCAGGAATAATCTAATTGCAAAAAATTGCGATTCAATTGTGACTGGGTTTTTTGACAAATGTGACGAACTATGGCTCAATTGCATATGGAAATAAACAAATGTGTCTATCAGGGATTTTAGTAGCAGGATTTAATAGAGACCAATTGCATACAGATTTTGACCAAATGCGATGAACTATGGCTCAATTGCGTATGGTTTTCTAACAATTGCGAGGGTTTGCTATTTAATTGTGATTTTCTATTGTTCAATTGCGGTTTTAGACTGTGTTTGATAGAAAAATGATAGTTATAAGGAAACAATCACTCCAACATTCACAAACATGTACAACCTAGGCTAGGCAAGGACAATATCTATTGAGTTCCCACTTGGATTGCTCCAGCCACACTTATTCAAAGCGGATAGCTCCAAAAACTTGGTGGCATAGGCTCCCCCTTACAATACACTCACTTCTTAGGCACACCAAGTTCCAAGTCCTTAAGACATGTAGATCTTAAGATACTTTGCTACCTCTACAATGAACTACAAGAATGTAGGACGGCTATCAGAGGCCTAATCAGTTGTCCTCTTGTATTAACAGATAGAGGATTTTTGGCTACTACACATAGGTTGCTAGTATGTGCATCTGTTTGGGTGGTTACACATGCGATGATTCACTCCATTATGGAGGCTTCCTAGCCTGAAGAGGTTATGCTCAATAGGGTTTTGGGGAAAACATTCGTCGATGTAACACAACAGCACCCGTTGCTTATGACTTTTGCCACAAACATGTTTTTTGTATAGTGGTTTGGAGGAGCTTGGCTTTAGCTTGTTACTGCTTGGGTCATCCCCTTCTCACACCAGGAAGGTAGGCCCTCTAAAGATAATAACAAGTTCTCTTGCACCCAAGATCCATTTGATAGGTAAGGGGAGAGGATACTTTTGTTATTAAATTTGGGTTACACACATACACAACAAGCAATAAAAAAAAAAGATGAAACAAACACAAAGCAAACAGTGGTTCCTTTTAAGCACCAAATCCAAATGTTACTAGATTAGTGATAAAAATGATATGTCTTGGACTGATCGATGTTGCAACAAATGGATTAGTAGCTTTAGAGCCTCCTTTCTTTAACAAACGGATAAGATGCTACACAAGAAAATGATTAGATGCCAAAGAAATCAAGCAGAAATAAGATTTTGCCCAATGTGTATCAGAAAGACCAACTGCGATGATCTAGGTTACAATTGTGCATGAAATAAAGCCAGACATGAAAATTTACCAACCAATTGCATATGAATTTAAGCCAAATGTGATGATTTATGATTCAGTTGCAGTCAAATCTGAACAATTGCACACAACTTGCAAAATAAAAACAATTGCACTTGAAATATGACCAAATGTGAAAATCTGTGGATCAATTGTGCTTTGTTTGTAGCTAATTGCAGTGATCTATGGTGTGATTGTGATTTTTTGTGGAACAAATGCGCTTGGAACCCTGCAAAAATCCAACTTCACAAAAACAACTATACAAAAGATGTTAAATCAAGGATGTGGGTCCCACCGGGTGTACCAGAATGTGTGAGAAGGAAAAATCAGGTTAGGATGATCAAATAATGCAAATCAACCTAATCCTACCACCTTCAAAGAATCCATCTAAATGATACAAGAATGCAAACAAATGAAAGAAAATCACTTAGAGTATTGATTCCTTGGTTGGATTTGTGGATTGCTTCTCAATTGCGAATAATCATAGATGCTAAAGCTGCCATGATGATGGATGAAATCCTCAAAATGCTCAATGGATGCTAATGGAGGTATTATGCTTGAGACAATACTCTGGACGCTATATCGTGAGATGATGATAATTAGAATGAGTGGGTGTATATGTAGCACTCAATAAAGGTTGATCAATGGTGGAGAAGAAAAGATAGTTTGAACGGTTGAGATAAATTCATGATCATAGGTGAATGTGCACAAGACAAGTGTCCTTGAAGCTTACATTTATTAAATGATTTAGTTGGACTTTGTTGGATAAAGATAAGATAGATACCCTTAAAATAGAATGCTTTTCTATTTTAAAGATATGATGTCAAGAATAATTGCTTTTTAGAACCAATTAAATCATTCTTTTCCCTTGGTTTAAGATAGAACCTATCTTGTACACATGGAAGAAAGCAAAATGATAAGATGGTGATAGAGAAAAATGCTATTTTTAGAATATTAGAGGAAAAGTCATAAATTAAATAAATAAATTTATTTAATTTATGCTTATGATGAGAAAATAAATAAATAAAATATAGATTTTATTTATTTATAGAAGAACTAAATTAAATAAATATGTAAATTTATTTAATTAAGAAGAATGGAGAGATAATTAAATAATTAAAAATTATTTAATTATAGATAGAGGAAAATAGAAGAAAAATAGATAATAAAATAGATGGATAATTAATTAAATAAAAATAAATTTATTTAATTAATAGAAGAAATAGAAGATTTAAGAGAAAATAGACAAATTATTCAAATGTGTTAGACAAATGCAAATGATGAATAATGCAATATTTTGATAATGATAACTAGGTCAATTTTAGGTGTCTACACCTGGATAGTCAGTTATTGGGACTTGTAGCATGTTTATCACAATGTCATGGATAGCTTCAAGGATACATGGTTATGTGTGAGCTTTTGACAATGATGGTTTTATCTTCTTATTTGGATATCTTGGTTCTACTTTATTCTTTTGTATTGTCGGTATTGCAAGTGAATCATTAGATGGTGTTAGAGCAATGGATGATCTTCATTCAGAGGATGGTTATCAAGATGCTTTGACAAGCCCGATATTATAGTTTTAGTGGGATCTTTGGTAGTGATGTGGATTTGTCTCTTGGTGATGGATGTTCTTCTACAATGGTTGTAGGTGTCATGGTAAGGCTTTTGGATTATGATTCTTATATGTTGTAAAATTATTTTGACATCTTGAACTCCATTATTAGGGGATGGTTATCTTCATGTGATTGGAGATGGTATTTGCCATGATGGACTCTTATTTCTAAGATTAAATTTTTGGCATGATGGTGCCCCTTTGGAAAGATATGTTCATTGGAGCAGGTAGTGATCTCCTAGGAGGAGATGTGAGATCATGATGTCATATGTGTTCTTAGATTTTGCAGATATGCAGTGGGATCTTTGATAGTGGTCTAGTGAAGTTCTGTTTGATTTTGAGTATTAATCATTTGCTTGAAGCTTCATGATTTTGCAAGATGAATTTGAAGTTGGCATGAATTGATTGATGGATGCTCATGGATATTAGAGAGACTTGAGGTGAGGCTAGAGATCTCTTGTTGTGGGGATCATGTGTTGGAATGGTGAAATTTTAGCAGAAAGACCGAGGAGCCTTTACTTGGGTATGGAAATGAGTTCATGTTTGGATCTAAGAGGAGATTGTGCTTGGGGAGAGTCTATAAGGCTTGGTGTACCTCAATTGAACATTCTCATTCCCCACTCTTAGTTCACTTGGAAAAAAATGATCTGATAGGTATTGTCCATGTTTTTTCAAATTCTTTTGTTTTATGCTTTGATTTATCATGGATATGGATCTTGAGCTAAGTTTCTAGTTTTGAAGGGTTGAGTTGAGGAGTATTTGGTATGGTTATCTCCTTGGGTATATGGTTTGATTTATGAGAATTTTTGGAGATGTTATTGGGTTGTATTCCTATTTTTGGAATAGATTTTTTGAGTTTGATCTTCCTTCGATAGAGAAGCTTACATCCTTTTTTGTTATATGAGATATATATGTTTTGTTTGATCTAATGAGATTGAACAATTGGGTGTTGTTAAGGCTTTTCAGTTGGGGTTTTGTGAAAGAGATCTTACTTGGCACAACTTAGCACTTTGTGGTGTTGGTAGAAGGACATGATATGGTTTGTAGTTTCTCTTTATGGTCTCATGTTTCTTCCTAGAGGTTCTTATTCATCTAGTATGATCAATGGTCTTGTGGTCATCTACTATTGTTGTACTTTATTTTTTTTTAGCAATAATATGTGTTCTTTTAATGTATATCATTTGAGATGTGGAGAACTTGGGAGAAGTGGAGGAGATCAAAGGTGAGAGAGTGAGCAAAAAATTATTTGTGGAAGCATGCTATGTTTTTTAGCAAGTTGGTTGTAGTTTGCAGATCATTGTGATTGTTCTTTGTATTACATGATTTGAGTATAAGCCACACTTTTATGTAAGTGCTGATTGGTATACTATGAGTTGCTTTAGCTAGCATTACTCATGTAGTATGATTGGACTAGGATGTTATATCTTTGGTAGATTGTTCTTCATTGGACTACAGTATCAAGGGTCTATAGATTTTTTGCACATCAATGGTTTTGTTGTGTTTGTTATCATGGGAGATGGTAACTTTGAGCAAGACAGTGGATTATACAGGGATGAGAGCTACAGTATGGGCTAAATATGTTAGGTGTAAAAGTTCTATTAATGGTGGGTCTTTTAGTTGGATGTAAACAACTAGATGTGGTTGTTGTTCTAACTATTTTGGAGCGTTCATGCTCGATCATGTTTTGGAGGTGTTTGGACTTTGGAGATGTGTTTTGATAATGGGTTTGAAGTTGACACTTTGGTGAATGTTATAGATGTACTAACAAAGATAGTGAGCATAGAGAAGTTTAGATGGTGTTCAAGTTCCATGGGCCTTGAGGCCTAATTAGCTAGTTGATATAGACTCTTGACAAGTCTTCGACAAGTGGGGGAATGTCGGGATTAAGGTGTCTCAACCTTAGAGTCCTTTCTAGTGTTTCCTATTTTTTAGGAGGTTAAAAAGCAATTTTTCTTTTTGCTTTTTTAGAAATGGTGTTTTTAAGCCATTCTAGAAAAAATTGTTTTGTTCTTTTTGCTTTTTACTTTTTCTCAAAAAGTTATTTTTTGCTTTTTGTTGAGAAAAACAAGGAGTTCCACCTCAGTTGACCTTGGGTCTTGTTTAGCAGGTTTCTATTGTAGGAAGTTATTGTTTATGGCAAATCTTAACCTTATCTCTTTGGAGCACCCATGAAGAAGATATGCTTTCTTTTTTGGAAATTTGATTTAGAAAAGATTTTCATGTTGGAAAAGATTTTCAATTTGGAAATTTTTTTTTGGGAAGTGGACACCTAGTGGTGCAGGAGCACCTTGGCAAATCAAAGTTGTCCTAGACAAATCTTTCATTTTGATTAAATTGTAATGATTCAACATTGTATAAGGTTAAACAAGACATTGTTATGTCATTAGGAGTGTTAAATGTTCAAATGTTATCTCCATTTGCAAAAGGGGAAATGTTATCTTTCAAAAAATGTAAAAATGAGGGAAGGTGAGGAGTCATTTGGCTTTTGATTCATTCCTAGGAAGTTAGGAACTAAAAAGACATGTTGAAATGCCTTTAAAAGGATTTGTAATCTTCACAAAATTTGTGGGTGATTGAAGTTAGGAGTTTTGAATAAAGAAATCCACTATTTTTCTGCATTTTTCATCAGAAAATGTTGTTTCCAGGCCTTGTACGGCTCTGTACGGGCATGCATGGCTGTATAATTGATTGTAAGTATTAGTGTCTTCAATCACCTTCTAGTTACCATTGGTCTCATGCATTTTGGTTTTATTTTGAGAAAGATATTGCATTTTTGTTTAAAACTGTCTAAACCCTCTGTTAGGGTAAACAGTGAATGAGAAATTGTGTTTTCTTCCTTGTTAACCTTGCATGTTGTTGATCCTTGGTGGAGAATGTCTGTAGTAGCATTTGCTTTCATATTCTAGAGGTATTTAAGCAAATGATTGAGTTTTAAGGAGTGTGAGGTTCAAGTTTGGACTGATTTTTTGTTAACAGTCAGTCAAAAACAGAGTTGAAGGACAGTTAAGAGGTATGGGTGTAGTGTGGTTAAAAATACTAATGGGAATGGACTTTTGATGGATGTTTAAGCTTTAATAGACCTATTTGGATGTATTCCAAGTGTTGTTTGGGAGAGTTTGAAGTTGGAGGTAGAAGAACCAATAAGCCCTTGTGTGCATGAAAGCCTATTAGGCCTATTTAGCACAGCGACAGTCCTATTTTGGATAGTTCCTTCCAAAGCAACCTACTTTGATTTATAGATATGTTTTAAAATGCTGTAATGGGTACTCAAAACAGGTTTTAGATGTTGGAAATGAGGTCAAGTTTGAAAGTTATGGTCAAAAAAAAGTAAATTTTTTATTTTTAAGTTTTTGTGCAAAACGTATCAGTCCATTTTTGGATAGTCTCTTCCAAAGTAAGCTATAGTGATTTCCTGACATGTTTGAGAACATCTTAATGGGTATCCAAATATGCTCTCATAGTTTTGTTTGATGAACTACCTCAAAAGATATGAGTGACTGTTCCTCAGTGAAGGGCTACAAGGTGTTATGATAGTCATGAAGGAGACAGTTGCATGCATGAAGAAACAATTTGGTAAATGATTATTTGGGATTGAGTTAAAGTCCTTAAGGGATGAGAAGGCCTTTGATAACCTTGTTTGGGTCAGAAGAGTTAGAAACCCCTAATGTTGCCTTTGTGAGATCCTTGTCTAATGAAGTTTTTGTGAAACTTGATGTATCTAGTGATTGTGACACATTGTTTGCAATATGCTAGTATGAAGTTGAGTTAAGTTGTTCTTTGTCTCTGCATCACCTAGGAAAGAAAGCATAATATTTTATATCTTTAAAATAGATTTGAAAGTGGATGTTTTGTACGCTTTTGCAGAGGAGTTGGTGGAGAAAGCTAAGCCAACTTTTTGAGGGCGCTTTGCTTTTGCAACTCTTGCATTATGTTGTATTCAGAATGTTTAAAGAGGTATTTTTCATGCAAGGTTATGCTATCAGTTGTCCTCCAGAGAAGCAAGATGTAAATCTCCATGTTAAGGCTTTGAGCCTGCAAGTGTATTGTAACATTATTTTTGTAGATTAATACATTGGTTCGATGCTTTAGAGTGTGGGGTTTTTTACCTGAAAGGGTTTTCCCCACTTATATTGGTGTTTCTTCTTTTCTATCTATTTTCTTCTTCTTTCATGATCTTAAAGTGTTAAATTTGTATTTTGTTATGCTGCTGAAATTTTCTTAGATTTGTAAGCTACATTATCTTTCCTCTAAGGGTTAATGTGATGGGAAATCAACTATGTTTGTTTCTTCTTTAAGGGCATAGTAGTATGTGCTTGCATCAAGTTATTGAATATCTCTTTAAGTAAAATATAAGATGTTGTGAGGTGCATGTTGGGTTCTCTTTCCCTTTCACTTAGTCCTTTGCTTTCACTCTCTCTACTCTTGGGGGTGTTTTCTCTCTCTATTTATGGGGGCTATTCCTTTTTATGGGGGCTTCTTCTCTTTTGGAGGAGAATTCTTTGTAGATGGGTACCTCACCGGACTTCATATGCTGGGACCCATATCTTTTCACCCACCTAAGCTATGCTTAAGGGGGGTGTTAGTGTAGGTTTTTTATTTTCCTTAGGGATATTTCTTTTTCCTACACATTATTAAGCTTTCTTAGGTTTATTAGATGTGGTTAATATAAGGACACGTGGAGAAATACATCAACTACATGTGTCACTCTCTCCCACACATGGGTAGTTGAGTTACACACCTTTTGGCTTATTGTGCCACCTCTCATAACCACTATTCTATATTTGCCTGAGTAGGTTATGGGGTAGTTGGTTTTCACACCCTTTTTTGGCTTTATGTGCCACCTCCTTTTTGTTGGCAAGAGACACTATATGGCTTCATGAATGTTGCCATTGATGGCAACAAAGCTCATCCCACCCATCCACAGGGCATGGTATGTCTATATCGAAAGTTAGGTTGAAGAATGTTGTGATCTGGTAAACAAGAACAGAGCATGTGGCAAGGTCCGATAGTCAGGTCCGGATCTCTTAGAGGAAGTATCTTAGTAAAGTGCAAATTTAGGGAAGTCAAGAGGAGTACCTTGACTGATAGATTCTAGGACTTGAGCCTCTGGTGATAGAAGAGTGAAGAGACATGAGCACTTGAGTGTTGGGTTCTTGTTTGGCAAAGTAGATAGAGGAAGAACTGACCGGTAAAGCATCAGACCTAAATCTGGATGAGATATTGGTGGTAATCAAGCTTCCTGAGGTATCATTCATGATTGGCTGAAAAAATTGATGACTTCTATAAGCATCTCCTTGATACGCATCACTTGGCAAGCAAGAATTCAACCGACAGATCAAAGTTTGGGAAAATATTGACTATTCTGGATGTCGACTAGAAAGGTGTTGAAATCATTTGTGTCGATATATATACCAGATGGATTTAAATGTGAAGTGGGCATTGTGTGTTGTGTTGTGCGAAGAAAAGTAGAAGAGCAGTGTGAAGGCAATAAGACAGGTCTGGAATGTGACAGGACAGCAGCACCAAAGAAGAGGTAGAATGAAGTGCAGCAGATCAGTATTTTGAACCTAACCGGAACTAAACCTCAACATGTGTGGATGCTTCTCATCAGTTTAAGTATCTTGTCACCTTATACCTTGTAGACAGTGAGTCTCTTGTAGGCAGTGAGCCTTTTGTGAGCAGTGTGCTCGGGCAGTGAGCCCTAATTGGCAAGTGCCACTTGTACTATCTTATTCTTCTAACAGAGAATATAATCTTGGGTTAATCACCCCATGGTTTTTCCCTTAAACAAGGTTTTCTACATCAAAATCATTGTGTCATGTGTATTGATGTCATTTCTATTTCATGGTTATGTTTGCTTATTTGATTTGATGCCACACTAATTGTTAAGAAAGATTAGAAAGTTGAAATAATCAAGATAACTGATTCACCCCCCCTCTCAGTTATCAACAATTGGTATCAAAGCCAAGTTCCTCCAAACAGAGCCTAACATCTTGAGGAAGATCTGGGAATTCAAATGGATATGTATGGTATGAGGGAACAACTTCAGTCTGCCCTAGATGATCTTGAACAATCTACTTCTGAAGTCAATGAATTGAAGGAAAGACTCAAATAGGCTGATGATTTCATAAATGAATTAAAAGGGAAACTGAGTATCTCTATGAAAAAGAGAAAGGATCTACTTCAGCAATTAGCAAGTCAAGGTGAAACCAATGATACAAATGAAGACCTAAAGGAGAAAACCAAGCTATGTGAAAAGTTATCAAAAGAGTTCATTATGGTAAGACATGAAATGGAATTAGGAGTTATGAAATTCACCCAAGAAATTGAAGAGAAAAGAAAAACTAAAGATGATCTAAGACAATCTCTCAAGGAAAAATCAAAAGACTACCATAAAATGGATAGAATAATCAGACATCTAGAATCTGATCTTGAAGATGCTAGAGATAATGAAGAAAAACTTGAGGATCAAATAGACATTCTTAAAAAAGATCTTCAAATAGCAAATGAATACAAAGAAAAATTCAAGATAAGCTCTGCTCAACTTGAAGTTCTTCTTGAAAGTCAAAAGAGGGTAGATGACAAGCATGGCTTCGGATAAGAGAAAGGTGAAAGCTCCAGATCTGGTCAGAAGAACTCTGGATCAAGAAATCCAAGGAATAGACCTAGAAGACCTCTGGTAAGGCAACCAAATGCTCAAAGATATCCATCCTTCAATGGATACTACCACAACTGCAGTAACTTTGGTCATAAAGCAAATCAGTGTAGAAGAAGAATGAATCAGACTAATTCATCCTTCTCCAGACAATGTTTCAATTGCAAAAGGTATGGTCACAAATCTCATGAGTGTAGAAATATGTAAATGAACAATTCATTCAATGGTAGATGTTTTGCATGCAATAGAGTGGGACATATGGCTAATCAGTGTAGATTAAGAGGATATCAGTCAAATATGCAAAGAAATGTTGTTTGCTACAATTGCAATAGATCCGGTCATATTGCTAAATTCTGCAGAAGTAAGAATCAAAACAATAAGGGTCCGGTACATCATAATCAAAACCAAGACAAAGGAAAAGGAAAAGTGAATGCGGATGAAATTCAAAAGGAGATGAACAAGATATGGGTAAAGAGAAGTATAGAAAATGATGGGGATGGATCCGCACTAGAATCTAGTGCTAATACCCCGTCTAGAAACTAAATAAATGAGCTCTAGCTTAGGGGGAGTAACAGAAGAAAAATATTTTCCCCCAGCTAGTCTTTTGGTGCCTAAAAATTGGCACATGGAGGGATGCAAACTAACAGGGCTCTCAAAGAAACTATAAATAACCTTTGGGAATAATATGAAAGATCCACAATGAATTTGAAGAGGTTATTCATCTAAGATGAATTTGGTTCAACAGTCATCTTTTTAAGAACAAGTTTTTCACAGTTAGATCCGGTATGATTCAAATTTGAGGTATCTTGATCTGCGAATAGATCAAATGTTTGAGGAAAGGAAGACAGATTGTCAATCAATCATCGAGAATAATTCTATGTACATCTCAGTGATCCGAAGAAGATCTTTCTCAGAATAGGGAGAACAAGGCAACCAAAATAACTTAAGTTGCACATTTATTGCAATATGAAATTAGGGTTTGCAGAGAAATATAAGGGTTCTCTTATTGAACATTTGCTCATTTTACATTCGAGAAGAAGAAAAAAAGGGAGCTCTGCAATAGATTGCCTCAAGCCCATCAAAAGATCAACTGCAGAAGTTGATTCATCCAACAATCCGATTTGGCTCATATCGTGAACCCTAGAAGCATAAAAGGTATTTTTTTCTCTTGAAAATCTCTCTGTGAATCTTTGAAAGATGGCTACTCCAAATGTAGTGAAGATCACTAATAGGCCACACCCTAAATTTAGAAAACATCCCTATAAATCCCTAGAAGTTGATCCCCTATGTGCTTTTTCTAGCATCCCACATGGAATTCTGCATGTAGAAGACATTAGGCTTTACATTCACGCAAACATTGAAGAATTTGGTGAATCCAAGCTGATGGATATCTACCACAAGGAACTGATAGATGATTCATTTGATCTCAAACCCCAATACAAGGCCATCAGGGATAAACATTTTAGTTAGTGCATCCATTTCCCCTACTTTGCTGAAGATGAATGGGTTCGGTGTGTCTTGAGCAGAATACATGACAACTTCATATGGTTGAACAGGCCGTTTAAAATCACTAAGGATGCCATTAGGGTAGTAACTGGATTACACTCAACTGGTGAGATACCTACTCTCAAATCAGTCAAAAACCAAACTATGACTGAGGCTACTAGATCTAAATTTGATAAAAGAGCAATGCCAGTTGAGGATATCACAGATCCAGACGTCAAGTTTGCCTCCATGATTATTGGCTACAAGATATACCACTCCAGCAGAGAAAATTCTATATCTGAAACAGCAATCTACACTGCTTATGAAATGTTGAGAAAGAATATAGATTATGATCTTTGTGAACTCCTTCTGAGCCAACTGATGGAAAACCTACAAAAGATCAAGAAGGACAAGAAGAACTCTTTCAAGTATGGTGGGATGATACTATGTTTGTTCTTCTACTTTATGAATGAGCTACCCAGATCTAGTGGCTGGATATGGCAAAATGACAGATCTGTTGCAATTCAAATCAGAGATTACTTGCATGGGCTTGGTGATGCCAAGGCACAAAACACAGCACTGTGGGGTTATTTCAAAAACTTCCAAAGCATGATGCAGGCTAGAGAAAGAATTCCCCAATCCCTAGTTGAAAAATACAAGGATATAGTGTGCTTTATGGTAGACACTGATCAATGTCTGATGGAGGCAGTAGAACCAAGAATAGTATGGATCATGCCAATGGGGTATGAGGTTGATGAGAAAATCCTAGAACTACATATCCAACATCTGCTGAGCCAGCCCAAAGATCCTAAGGCGGAAAGGTTTGGAACTTACCAAGAACTAAGTGTAAAAGTTCATGTTGAACTGAGATAGCCTGAGATCAAGAGAAAGGTAAGGAGGGAAGTAGAAGATTTTGCCAAGAGGCATAGAATTTCAAAGGAGGCACTTGATGTAAATAGAGAAAAGATGGAAAGGGCAGAAAAAGAAAAGGAAGAGGTAGAAAAAGAAAATGCTTTGGTAAAAGCCCCCTCCCGGACTAGATCCTCTAAGAGCTCTACATATGCCACTGCTAAGAGCTCAAAGGCATCAAAACCAGAGGCAAAATCATCTGGTAAAGGAGAAAAGAGAACAAAGACAAAGGCAACAAGGTCTTATATCAGCCAGAAGGATGAAGAAGAGACAGAATCTGATGAAGAGATCAAGAAGATGATGAAGAAGAAGAAAGTATCCAATGAAGACAAGGAGGCAAAGGCAGAAGATTTTGTTGAAAGGCCCACTCTGTCCTTAGATGATGTAGTTAAAGCAGTTACTGTGGATGGGAACCTGCAACCAATAACAGAATTCTATGGTACATATAATGATGTAGATAGAAAGATCTTGGAGGAAGCCACAGTTAAGTACTTAAACATATACAATAAAGCATTTATTGAAATAATTTCTCTAATTCCTAAAAGTTTAGAGAAGGAACTTGAAATGAGAAAAGAAAATGCCAAGGCTAAGGACTTAGAGATTAGAGAATAGATAGCTATTCAGCTCTATCATTCAATTACTCTGAGACAAATGGATATGATCTTCAAAGATTGCAAGGGTGAGTTCCAGAGTAAGGCTAGAATGAATCAACTCATGCTTGGAGAAACTGATAAAGTGGCAAAAGAAACAGAAGAAATCCTCTGAAATGCCTATAAAAGATTTAATATTCCTGTTATAGAGGATTTAAGTAATGATCCCTCAGGAATGGATAACAAAGAAGAATCTACTGAGACTGTAGCAGAAGAGGTAAAGGAGACATGTGAAGAGAAAGATAAGGACTTAGAATCCTCTGCTCTAGAAGAGGAGATCCATGAACAAGCAAACCTCTCTCCTCCGGTTTCCCCTATTGACTCCGGATCTAAAGAAGAAGAAAGAGTAGAAGAGAAGATCAATCAAGAAGCAGAGGAGAAGGAAAAAGAAGATGACAGTAGTAAGGGTGCAGAAGGAGAGAAAACTCCAACAGAAAAGACCATAGATGATAGTGGTAAGGCTGCAAAAGGGGACAAAACCATGTCACCAGCAAGAGACATAGCAGAAGCAATCGAAGAATTCTTAACCAAGGAGATGATGGAATTTGATGAACCAGAACTTCTTCAAGGACCATTCAATTTTGAATCCCTCTCCCTAGTTCAAACCATGAAGGTAGCATCCTTTACTTCAGCAAAGGCAAAAGAAAAACTTCTGAAGTCTCACATGCAAGACTGCAAGCTCATAGAAACTGCATCTAGTGTATTAGAGAAGATCATACCATCTTTTTAGAAAGATCCCTCAGCCTCTTCATCTGGTAATCTCAAATCTCTAGTAAATAGTGTTAGCACAAATTTTGATTCCTTAGAGAAGTCAGCAGAAGATAAAGTTTGGAAGGAGCTTTTGGAAGAGATTCTTTGAAGTACAAGGACTAATAACCAATGATAGGAGAAATATGGATATAGGGATAAAGAGCTTAGAAAATGCTCTCAAAGATGGCAGGGAAATGTATAAATTTTGTCTATCATGGTCCAAAGTAACAATGGAGATTGAGAAGGAAGTGAAAGAACAAGAGGATAAACTAACAAGACTATCTTAGAATTTTGATCCTCGTACCACTTCCATAATAAATCAAGAATGTCAGACTATTGCAATCTTGAATGAAATTAAGAAGCTTGAGAAGAAGAAGAAAAATAGAATAAGTAGGTTGAGTGAACTTAGAGGGATAATTATCCCTAAGTTAGAGGCCATGCATGAAGCCTTAAATGATGCTCAAACCACAACCTGGACCAGTGATCCGACAGATCTGAAGAGGGTACAAGCTTTTGCATTCCTCTTGAGTGGTCACATCTCAATTTTGGATAGGATGAAGCTAAGTTGGGCAACAGAAGTTGTATAATTGAAGAATACTTTTGCAGATATACTAAAGTATATGTAAAGTATAACCAGATAATATACTTATGTAATAGATTGAGTTTTGCAAATTTTGGTATATGGACCCCACCCTTTGCCATTGATGTCAAAGGGGGAGTGAGGAGCAGTGAAAAATGAGGAATCCAGCTAAGGGGGAGCTCCGAAAAATGTAAATAAGAATAGAGCATTAGCCAAGGCGGAGTATAATGTGACACTTAGTCATTTTTCACTAAGTGTTACCATCAATGCCAAAGGGGGAGATTGTTGGCAAGAGACACTATATGGCTTCATGAATGTTGTCATTGATGGCAACAAAGCTCATCCCACCCATCTGCAGGGCATGGTATGTCTATACGGGAAGTCAGGTTGAAGAATCTTGTGATCCGGTAAACAAGAATAGAGCATGTGGCAAGGTCCGGATCTCTTAGAGGAAGTATCTCAATAAAGTACAGATTTGGGGAAGTCAAGAGGAGTACCTTAACTGATAGATTCCAGCATTTGAGCCTTCGGTGATGGAAGAGTGAAGAGACATGAGCACTTGAGTGTTGGGTTCCTATTTGGCAGAGTAGATAGAGGAAGAACTGACCAGTAGAGCATCAGACCTAAATCTAGATGAGATATTGATGGTGATCAAGCTTCCTGAGGTATCATTCATGATTAAATGAAAAAATTGATGACTTCTATAAGCATCTCCTTGATATGCATCACTTGGCAAGCAAGGATTTAGCTGACAGATCAAAGTTTGGGAAAATATTGACTATTCCAGATGTCGACTAGAAAGGTGTTGAAATCATTTGTGTCGATATATTTACCAGATGGATTTAAATGTGAAGTGGGTGTTGTGTGTTGTGTTGTGTGAAGAAAAGTAGAAGAGAAGTGTGAAGGCAGTAAGACAGGTCCATAATGTGATAGGACCGCAACACCAAAGAAGAGGTAGAATGAAGTGCAGTAGATCAGTATTTTGAACCTAACCGGAACTGAACCTCAGCATGTGTGGATGCTTCTCATTAGTTCAAGTATCTTGTCACCTTATACCTTGTAGACAGTGAGTCTCTTGTAGGCAGTGAGCCTTTTGTGAGCAGTGTGCTCGGGCAGTGAGCCCTAATTGGCAAGTGCCACTTGTACTATCTTATTCTTCTAACAGAGAATACAATCTTGGGTTAATCACCCTATGGTTTTTCCCTTAAACAAGGTTTTCCACATCAAAATCATTGTGTCATGTGTATTGATGTCATTTATATTTCATGGTTATGTTTGTTTATTTGATTTGATGCCACACTAATTGTTAAGAAAGATCAAAAAGTTGAAATAATCAAGATAACTGATTCACCCCCCCTCTCAGTTATCAACACTTTTTGTCTTCACTTAAGGAAGTTATGCCACATGTTTTGGCATTTACCAAGTAGGTAAAACTTCCCCCTATTTTTGGTAGTTGGAGTTATTACACCTCTTAGATGTATTTGCCCATATTTTTCTATATATACATTACTCTCCTCTCACCTTGACTAGTTCAATACCAGTTCAGTAACTAGTCAGTGAGAGTAATGTGAGTATTCTCAAAATTATCTTGCAGTTGTCTCTTTGATTCTCTCTTTCAAGATTCTCTCTCCATTCCTCTATTTTGATCTTTGATCATTTGTCAACTGGAGTGTATGTGATCTATGACTGACATCAGATCCTAGTTTAGTTCTCACTTCTTGCATAATCTAACAAAAATGTAGTCTTAACATCTGAAATCATGAAAAATTGACATGAAGGAAATGATAACAAATGCAAACCTCATATTGACTCATGATCCATTGATAGGGTTGAGAATGCCGCACCCATGAACATTCTAGCTTTACCTAAATAGATGAATGTTGGTTGCTTGATTCAGCAACATAACATGATAAGATAGGGATTGGTAGATGGAAGATTGTGTTAGGTATCAAAAATGCAAGTTGCTAATCCTAAGAGGATGCCAGGCTCTATGTTTGGATTTGCAACGTTTTTGAACTAACTTGACGAAATCAACCTTCAAGGTTTGATGATTTCCTACACTTTAGGTCCTGCTACACCTAGGTGGGTGAACCTTGAAATATTAAAGCAGTATGAGTGTGGATAAGTGGACTAACTAGATCTATCTACAATGGCATAGGATGTAAGATAGATGAAAAAGAAGCTGACTACTTAATTCTATGTATAATGTTTAATAAATGATTGGCAGAATTTGTATAAGCAATATCAAGGTAAAAGGTTTTAAATAATGAGTTGAATGAGACCAGTGCCTTGTTGGGTAACAGAGTCAATTTGAAGGACCTAGACCAGTAGTTTCTTAATGGTAATAATTCTAATTGCTTGGCACAACTTTGGTTTATAGCTTGTATAAACGTGCAAGAAAGTGATTGACAAACTCTTCTTAGTAATCCAACCAATATAATCAATTATCTTATAATTCACCAGAAGGTATTTTAATCCTTACTTGAAGGAACCAAATGAAATGAATGGGCAAGATTAACAGATATATTTTCTGGAGACAGAATGGTAATCCTAATTATATGGCTCTACTTAGTAATCCCAACTTACTATTTCCAGGTTAATGCGACTAAATTTGAAGGGTTTAATTCCTCAGATGGACACCAACCAAATTAATCACACAGATACAGCAAGTGTGTAATGACAGATTAACTATATACTTGATATCTTAATCTGAATAACAAGGAAATGCAGAAATGGAGACAGCCACACAATTGAATATTTTCAACAAACAACTGATACCAAAATAGAAACACTGAATCAGAGAACTTCAAACTTCTTCTTCAAATAAAATATGCAACATAGTCACTTTGAGACATTGTATATTATGTATATATGAATATCTTCTAATGCTGATGATCCTTTCAGCATCGATTGTTTGAACTTATATAGATATTTCTATGAAGAGATACAACTCTTCAATAAGTCTCTTGGGAACTTAACAAGTATTAACAATAATTACATAAGCGTAATTAGGCTCTATTCAGCCATAAATAAACTTTAGCCAGATGATCTAGATACTCTTGATCACGGTGAGAATCAGTAAGCTCAATAGCGCTTCTGGTAATTACATCAAGAGTAACCATTTCCTCCAATTGTTTGCAGACTTCTTTGGATGCAGAGGCTTTATCTTTCAGAGCTCCTGTGGCTTTGTGTAATATAATCTAACAGTCAATAATCCATTCTTCTTTGCTCTTTACCTCTCTGTTATCTTTAAATAACCTAGGCATTCCTGCACTTGAAGCATCAGTCCCTTCCTTAGCATCAACTTTAAGTTTGTCATAATAATTCTGGTGCTGTTTGAACAATGCTCTTGCATCAGAGATATCTGTACCATCAGTGGCACTTCTGTTTTGTAACTCAATCATCTTTTCCTGTATCCTCTTATCAAGCCTTTCATGTTCTTTGACTGCTTTATGATTTTCTGAGTAGTTATCCCAAAACTAGTTTAACCACCGTACCATATTTGCATACCTGCTCTGCAGTACTGTAACAAATGCGTCTATCTGAATTTGTGCAGCCTGATCAGGGGATATTACTTGACTACCTTGTGAGCTATCACCTTGAGTTATTCTTTTTGTGGATTGGCCAAAGGTACTCTTAACAGCATCCTTCAAGTAATCATTTTCTTTTGTTAATCTCTCACAATTCAGTTTATAAGAATCTCTTTCTTTGATCAGCATCTGAGCTTGTGCTTTATTTAACTTTGCAACATTGATACCAATGTCTGCAGTAATTATAGGGTCAGTCTCACCTACTCTGAAAGTCATAACATGGCCAAAAGTTTTTTCAGTGTCTATGATGGCCGTCTTCTTATGGGGAGGATACAACGCCCATATCATCAAAGAATTTTCATCATTATTGTATCTAGTCCCCATATATACTTCATTAACTCCTTCTGGAGTAAGCTTATACTTGTCATTAGCATTATTCAAAAAGCTATCAAAAACCAGAGCAGAATTTAAATCCAAACCAGGAAAAATCATAACCCCTGCATCTTTGAGTAACTGTCTACCCTTGCTAGGTGTCATGTCCTGCATTTCTTTATCTACTGTTTGCTTCAACATATCTAATAACTGTTTTTCATTATCAGCAGAAACATCATCTACTGACTCTCTAATTTCTTTTCCTTTGTATTTATACAGGAATGATTTAAATTCCTTTGACTGAATGAATGTATCATCTGAAATGAAAGAATCATAAGCCTTTTGTCGTGGATCTTCATCAGCAGACCCCTCCTCATCATGTAGCACAACTGGAGGCTGATATTGTTGCATTTTTCTTTTAGACATTTCTATTGTTTTATCTTATGGCTGCTCTTGTTTAGTCAATTCTTCATCTTCAGAGGATACCACTTCAACTTCTGCCAACTACTTTTTCTTTTCATTTAAATCTCTGTTATATTTTTCTACCACCAAGTCGACTTCAGCCTCTTCCAGATTTCTAATGACATCATCATGTGGATAATGTATGTGCATGTATCCACTGAGATTTTGTTTTCTTCTTGCAGAGTCAATGAAACCTTCAGGGTCAAACCCTTTCCTCACCTCAGCAGTCACCATGATATACTGCATTAGTTTATCCAAAATGAGATTGTATCCTTCTTTTGAAACCACAGTAAAATCACCAAAACACAAAGTGCTAGGCATGAATGATTGTTTATCATGTGAACTTAGATGCATCACATTCGAACAATGCATTTGCCTAATTATTTCTAAATATGCAAGTCTGTCAAGGACAGTTTTAGGCAATATGAATGGAGTATCCTCAAATCCATAAACTCTGATCATAGTGGCATCCTCAAAGCAGTACCAGTCTCCCCAATTATGAGTGACTGTAGGGGGACCACCAAAATCTTTAGGTCTGAGGAACCTTTTTATTTCATTTGAAATTGAATATTCACAGGGGTGGTTGAAATACCTATATAGCACTTTTACACAATGCTCTTCAAATTGAGCATAGCTGGAGTTGGCATACCTGCTATCCCAGATTCTGGTCCACATTTGTACAGGTATCTTTTCCCCTTTCTTATCCGCAGCAACAACTTGAAACTTACTTGGCCACAATCCTACTTCCTGGCCATAGTATAACACCATATGCATAAGCATCGAGTAATGCTCAAAAGATCATGCTGGAGCATTGTTTTTTATTGCAGATAGACCAGAGTCTATTCTAGTAGCAACATAGGAGGCATAATCAAATTGTCTGGCATTGTGACATTGAATATCAGAGGCTATGACCATCAGAGGAATAGTCATGAACTCAGGGACCTCTGAGCCAAGGACTTGGCCTACAGAATAGTAAGTATATTGTATGTATGGTTCAAAAATGGCTACATGAAAGGGAGGGCCATCATTCTCAGTCAAGGGTATCACTTCTCCTTCAATCCTGGGCCTATGAATGGGTAACCTCCATCCATTGTAAGTTGTATCCATTCTCCAATACTCTTTATCCAAATCTTCATAAACAATAGGGACAGTGCACAAATCATCTAAATCATACACCTCACAAATAGCATTTTTTGACAGGTGTACAATTGGTTCTCCTTGAGGGTTGCAGATAGCTTTCAGGCCTGAATTGTAATGTCTAGCTAGCAGTTGAAGGAGTTCTACATTCAAGAATACATTAGGTACAACTAGTTTGCCTAAATTCATGTGCCATGGGTTTGACACAGGAGCATTTCTAAACCGTCTATTATAGTGAAATTTGAAAAGCTCATACCCCCGAATTGGGGTCCAGATATCTCCCAGGCATTTATGTTTATCTTCCAGTTTTTCTACTTCTGCTCTGAGTTGGGCAGACCTCCTGGCCTTGGGAGTTGACCCAGGCAATTGATCAATTAGGTCCTGATTTAATTTTCTATCTTTCACTTTCTCTTCAAAGGTTTGATCAGTTTTTTGTTTTTTAGGCTTACTGGTTTCCCCTTGTGACTTTCTTCCTTTTCCCTTTCCCAGATTTTCCATTTTAAAACTTTGGCAGGAAATTCAAATACAGGTAATATAATGGTTTGTGTAGGTGTACCTGTTGTTCGGTGGCTGGAATTGGAAGCCTCTGCTTTTGCCCTAAGAATTCCTCTGTATTCTCCTCTCGGACGGTTTTTTGCAATTATAGTGATCGTATGAATTTCGTAGTCGTTTGTATTAATCACCTGATCAATTCAATGTTCATCGCTGTGAAGTGTCACATCGCCATAACTCTGCTTATTGGCGTGATTTTTGAAATGTCTGGGCGACCTCAACATTTTTTATGGCGCGAACAGTCAATCGGCGTGACCCCTTGATTGTATTCCTGACGCTATGTAATGTCATGCTTTAAGTGGGCGCGGCCATCGGCATGACTTCTCTCATCGCCAAGTATTTTAGATCTCTCTGTGATATAGCAAGTCCCACCGATATGATTTGCTTATCAGGATGATTAATACTATCGGGGTAATAAAATTATGTTCTCCCGATCTTTATTGTCTTGCCGATAGTCATTTTCATATATGGACTTTATCTTTATCGGAATGACATACACTATCGGGATAGCTAAATCAAGATATCCCGATCCAAATCATCTCCCCGATGGCCCTTTTCATATCCTTCATCGGACAGAGTATGTTGAAGTGTTACCGATGTCTTTTGATCACCGTGACTTGTGAATCGGCGAGACCTAATTCCCTTATCCCGATATGCTGAGTTATCCCGATAGATGTGTATCGCTGTGAGTCTCGCCGAAAGCTTTCTTATCGCTAAGACTCTAATCATCGGAAGCTTAGCTGTTTGCTATCCCGATAGTTTATTTCTCGCCGATGACTATTTGCTTCATTACCCCCACAGGGTGTTCGGTGAGACTCCTGCTGAAATGCTTCATCGGTATGATATATACCATCGGGGCAACTTTTAAAAAGTTATCCGATAGATATTTGTCATACCGATCGGCATGACCACTTGCCTTTCTTGCCGATGTAATGTCATCGGCATTACTCACTCCATTGGTGACTTCCATAATTCTTCTTCCGATCTCTATTCTCACGCCGATGGTTGTTTTCAAACGATTCCTTATGTATTGGTGTAAGCAACACAACCTCTTGCTGATGGATTGATTTTGATGAAATTTGGCACTGCTCATCCATAGACACCTTGTGAGAAAATTTTTTTATTATGGTCTTTTTGGGATATTCTTCAGGATTTATTCAAATATGATGGGGTAAGGAGATAGTAAAAATTTCAAATTTTTACTGTGCTAACAAATTGGATGAATGCAAGATAGATGGATTATGGATTGAGAGGAAAATTAGGCAGAGTAAGGATGCTAGAAGAAGATTCCTTGCAAATGGATCAAGAGAGGTTACCTTTATAGAAAAAGGCAAATTCGAATAGACGATTGTGATTGAGAGTTATGTTGAAAGATATGGACGGTCAAGATCGATTAGAGTTTCCCACTCAAAGAGGGATTATAGTCACATGACAAGTGTATGATAGAGAATAAAAGGAATCTAATTCAAATATTTTATTTGAATTAGCTTGCACATGTGAAGGGGTTAAGTGGAAGATGAGACATGTGACATGTGTCGCAATGTGATGAGAGGTAAGGGAATAATTCAAATTTTTAATTTGAATTATGTGAGACATGTGAAGGGGGATTATTAACTAAACAAATGGGATTTATTTAGTTAATTGGAATGTGATTAAGTTGAAATAAGAGTGGGATGACCTAGGACCTAGGGCAAAACATTACAAGGTCATGTTGACTAGGTGTTGTGTTGAGACATGGACAAATTTTAGTGTCTACATTTTACCCCTTTTTCAGATGATGTTGCGAGATGATAAGATTTTATGTCGAGTAACATCATTTCAAAGAAGTTAAGGAAATGGATACAGGAAAAGGATAGGGTGATGATGCCCACTTAAGAGGATAGGCAGGTTGGATAGACACGGGTAGGCTCTCGAAATGAAAGGAATTGGTCAAAGGAAGAAAGGTGAGGGAATGGATAGAAGAAAGGATGGATGCGTTATGTTGCAATGAAAGTGAGCAACCATGATGTTTGATATAGCACGAGATGTTATGCACCAAGGTATAAGGACCAAGGTGACGATGTGTCTCGTGCCTCAGTGTAATACAACCTTGTCTAGATACAAGATATGAATATTAGCTGGGTTGATACCGATGTGATACAAATGCAAGATAAAAATATAACACACACAAGTAAGAAAGCATGCATGAACAAATGATACAAAAACAAACAAGGTATTGCCCTTGTCAAGCTATAAACCAATGATTGATTGATTGATGATTGATGATAGTGTTGTCATTGAGGGGAACGATATATCCCTAAATCAACACAAGGATGTGGGAATGATATATCCCATTGATGATGATGATTGATTGATTGATTTGGATTACAACAAGATTAGGATCAAGACCAAGGATTGCAATTGGATAACTTGGAAAGATTGATTAACTTGATTGGTATGGATTAATGATGACTTGCATTTGGATCATTGCTTGGATTAATTGATAAGGATGAAATGGAAGAAGTGATTTGAAGGAGATTGATTTGATGAAGTGATGAAGATAGATGATAGAATAATGATGAAAAAAGAAAGAGGAATATCATCTTATGCCTGAATCTAGGCACTTCCTTCATATCCCAGATTGCCTACATACCCATGTCCACGGGATCAAGACACTTATGATAGAGATGAGATGTAGTTCTGATGTTTGTTTTATTGATGGTTATGATGAAGGTGGATGAATTGATCAAGTTATGGATTGATTGATATTTATAGGATGTTTAATGATATACGATGTTATTTGATTTTCTTTTGATTGTTTGATAGATTGGATGATTGATAGATTGGCTTGATTTGATGATGTGATTGGACTTGCTTTGATGGATTTGATGATGTGATGAAGTTGATGATTGGGATTGATTTGATTGGAAGAATATTTTGATGACTTGATGTGGAATGGTTTTATTTCTTGGATTTTGTTGGATATTTGACTTTTTTGGATTTTGTTTGACATATTTTGAGTTTTTTGTGTTTTTGAGAATATTTGATTTTTTTGTGTTTTTGGGGATATTTGATTTTTTTTGTATTTTTTGGGGATATTTGATTTTTTTGTAATTTTTTCAAGACATTTTATGATGTTTTTGGATTTTTTTAGGACGTTTTATGATTTTTTTTTTGTATTTTTTGTATGTTTTGGGATGTCAATGGATTTACAATTTGTGCAACCTTTTATGCTACATACCAATGACAAGGGGAACCAAGTCTAGGTGCAAGGGAATGAATGGGATCAAACAAAAGGATGGATGATAGTGGATGGATGCAAGGATGTGATCTCCAAGGACTGTGTTGCATAGGAATAACATGCCCCAATCTAGGTAGGAGACTTAGGATTTTTCAAGACAATGCTTAAGACAATGGGATGACATGATGGATTTTATATGACAAGGCTCATGATAGGTGGATAATGATAGGATTGTTTTGATGGGATGGAAAAATTGGTAATGGAAAGAGGGTATTGATAGGATTGGTTGGATGGGAAGAGGTACATCAAGAGATATCCAAAACATGTTTCAACATTTTGCCCCCATATCTTCATCAAGATCAAAAGGAGGAAGGGAGGATGGATGGACTCAATATGATAGGTATATGATAGGTGTAATGGATAAGGATGGTAGGATAAGATAGTATAGGACATGATATGATGGAAAATGATATAATGGGATAGATAGTTTGGATGAGACAAGGTGCCCCCAAGTGTAAGTGACATAGAAGATTGACCTACACATGACGCCTGTTTGCCAGGTTTTCATCATGGTACTTATCCAGGGCGCCTATTTGCCAGGTTTTCATCATGGTACTTATCCAAGGAGCCTATTTGCTAGGTTTTCACCATTGGACGAAGGGATTTATCTTTACTTTTCTTTTGATTTATTTCTTTTTTTTTTGTTTTTTTGACTTTTTAGATGGAAGAAGGTGGATATGGATGAGAGGAACTCAAGTGCCTAGTGCCATGAAAGGTGATAGTCCCATTGGAGAGGAATGTCACATGGACCATGTCAAATGTGCTCGTCAATGTTGGTAAGGTGATTGTGTGAAAGTGAGATGGATAAAGGTAGATAGTGGATTATGGTGTGGATTATGGAGGAATCGAAAGTGGATTATGATGTGGATTATAATGGACTTATGCAAAAGCATGGACTATAGGAAGGTGATGGGGGAGATATGTAGGATAATGAGTGAATGATGGAGTGATAGAGGTGTGAAAAGGAATCATGACCAACGGTTGCACACACCGTGATAAAAATGAAAGATTTTAAGTGGGTGGAGGTGTAGGAAGCAAAGGTGATGTTTACTTAGTGGATGGATGATTTAGGCATTTGGGTACCCACATGGACTTAGTATTTTTCTGACTTTTGCTTTTCATGTGGGGTGGAGGAATTTGATATTTTTGAATGGAATGGATGGAAGAGGATGGTTGGGTTTTTTGAGAGGCAGATGCTTCATTTAACTTGTTTAATTTTTGTTTAGGGACCCATACCATTTTGCTTTTGGACTTTGCTTTTGGAGGTATGGGTTTGGATGGATTTTTGAATGTACCTTGCTTTGAATTTTTGGATTGATTTCCTAAGGTATTAGGACCCTTAGGAAGTTTGGCTTTATATGTAGAGGCATCCAAATGTTTATTTCTAAATTCCATGTGGCAAGTGGAAAGGGCAAAAGTTTTATGTTTACACAATGTGTGCATTTGTTGGTCAGGATTAGGAATGTGATGGAATTTATGGATGGTAGGTATGTTAGGTGTTGGAAGCAATGGTGGCAAAGCGGATGGAGGGATATTAGGAGTTGGAAGGAGTGGAGGTAAAGTGGATGGTGGAAGGTGAATGGTCGCATGCTTTTGACATTTGTAGGATGATGGAGGTGGAATGGCCACGTATGTTTTAGGAATATGATGGGGTTTATGATGGAAGGAAGTGGATTTAGGAAGTGTGGAGGAAGTACCAACATCGTTAGATTGTTGACCTTTGAGTGTGTATCCAAGGCCAAATGAGCGAGGAGGGACCTTGACATGTATTAGCTCCAAAATTCCTTGTTCATGAAGGCCTAATCCTTTGCCTTGATAATTCATGTTTTGGAGCATGTGATTGACTATAGGACTAGGTGTAGTTTGGACACTAGACTTGAGTTGATTATTGGATGGAGAAGGTAAAGTGGATAATGGTTGTTGGTGTTCTAAGGAGTAACACTCATGAATGAATGTGGATAGACTAGTAGGATATGGTGGATTTGAAATGGGATCAATGGTGGATGTGGAAGGATCATTAGGATCTTGCTTATGTTCATTGGGATCCAAATTATTTGTTTGATCTTCTATGTTTTCTTTAGAGTCACATGTCTCATCATGATAAGTGGAAGGTGTAGGATCATGGATTGGGCTAGATAGAGGATGACTAGGAGCAATTTAGATGTCTTGCTCATGGATTATAGGATTATGGATAGGATCAAGGTGCTCATGGATAGCTTCTTCATAAGTATTATCTTGATCATAAAGAAGATACATGTTATGGATAGATTGGATGGGGATTATTTGATCTTGATTAGATTTAAGAGCTATTGTTTCTTCATGCTTAGGATCATGCTCTTTACATAACTCTTGGTTTTCTTGAATGGAAGTGGAAGGCTCTTTAATAAGCTTGATAGCTCGTAGATCACATGATGGGGTTAAAAGACTAGACAAAGTGTTTAAGGACTCACAGGGAGGCTCAAGAATAGGTGTTTGATGACATGGCAATGTTTTATTCCTTGCTAGTAGCCAATGGATCACATCCTTTGCAAGGGTATGGGTGAATGGACAATATAGGGAATGGATGATAATAGTGGAAGTTGAAGGCTTAGGATTAGGATTTGTTGGATGGATAATGGGATTAGGATTTGGGCTAGATGGAAAAATAATGGAATTAGAGGGATTGGTTTTATCTCGAACAATCTTACCACCATCCTCTAGGTTCTTGACTAATCTTTAAAATTGGACACAAGTGGATATGGTATGGCCCCTATACCTATGGTATGCACAATAATAGTTTTCATTATACCCTCTAGGTTTAATCATAAATGGAGAATATGCTTTGAGCAGGTATAGCTCAATCAAATTTGCTTGGACCAATTTCTCTAAAAGTATCTCCATGGAATCTTTTAATGAAGGATTAGTGGAACATGGGGATGAAGGTGATGAAGGTGATGAAGGGTTTGATAAAGGTGTTGAGATGGGACTAGTTGGCTCATGTGTTGGCATATGATTGGATGGTGAAGGTGACTCAAAGGAGGTACATGCTAGGTTGGTTTCTCCCTTGTCAAAGGATTTTAGGTCTTGCATAAGATGACTTGGACTTTTTTTATTTATGTACATGGGACCATTTAGACTTGCATGTTGTTCTTGTAAGGACATTTGGTTGCCATGTGGATAGGTTTGGTGATGAGGTGGCATGATAGGATTTGTAGGTGAAAGGTTTTGTGAGGTGGATTGTTGTGGACATTGGTTGATGTTGGAGGTTTGTTGAGAAAGCAATTGGGATATGATGGCAATGGAGTTAGGATCATTGGATGGTAGACTTATGGAAGTACTTACATTTGGGGTGTTGCTAGGAATAGTGAGGGTGATTTGTGGTATAGATGTGGTGGCATTAGCGTCTAGATTATGTGCTTGTTGGGCTTGTAATGGAATGTGGGAGCGTTGATATTGGCCTAGGACTTGATGTTGCAGGAATTGTTGATCTTGTGGTGACACAGGGTCTTCTTCCTTTCTAGATAACTACCTAGGTTGACTAAGTTGAGTAAGCAATCTTTTAGTGCCATAAGGATCATTCTCATAGGTGTTGTTTGGAAATGCCCTGTCCATGTTTACAAGTGATAGATGTGGAGAATTGATTGGATGAAGATTTGATGATGTGTAATGGCTAGAAATGATTAGGGGTTTACTTGGATGATGAGGACTATGGTGATGATGATTAGGATGTCGAAGATGACTAGGATGATGAGATTGGACAACTTGAAGGAATTAGGATGAATGATGGTGGAATTATTAGGGTAGGTGACTAGGATGATTTAGGATAATAGTAAGGGTGATGTGGGATAACAAGGTGGGATGACTTGGATTGAGGTGATTAGGATGAATGGATTGGGATGAAAGTGGTTAAAATGAGAAATGTAGGTGATAATGTGGAGTGATTGGGATCAAATTTCAAGACCTTAGGATGATTTGATTTGTTTTATTTTTTAATGGATGGCTCTCTATGCTTGAGGTAGACTAATGATCTCAAGTAAGAGGGTTGATTGGATTGATTCTCTATACTTAAGGTAGACTAATGACACTTAAGTAATAGAGGGTTGATTGTATTGATTTGATTGGATGACTTACTTAAGATAGACTAATGATCTTAAGCAAGTTTGAATAATAGTTGATGATGATCAACTAAGGTCTTGATTTTTTATTAGGTTGATTTGGATTTGTATTGGGATGAAAGTAGTTGGGATGTGATTTGGCTTGGACTTATTGGATGATGTGTAATGACTAGTATGATGACTAGGATGATTAGGATGATGTTGATTTGCTAATGTAGAATGAGGAGAATATGGTTAGGATTGTGTTTGAATGAATTAGATGTGATTAGGATGATGATTAGAATGAAGGGGGGTTAATTAGAATGAGGTTGATGATGATGTGTAATGATGACTTGGATAAGATTAAGGATGAAGTGGCTAAGGATAGGTGATTAGGATGAGTTTGATTGGATTTGAATGTGTTGGAAGAATGAGTTGAATGACTTGTCTTGATGTGCTTGGTGTTTAGCTTGATTTGGCAATGTTCAATCAAATGATCACACATGTACAATCATAAATCACTCACGCAAGACACATAAGAAATTTTGAATTTTGAATTTGAAGAATATGATGATGATTAAACAAGCACACGTGGAAGACACATCAATGAGCCCTATGACTAGTCAAGTGGGGTATGGCCAACCAGGTCTTAGGCTATGTTTACACGAGGTTGACTAAGGAATTGAAAGTGAAATCCTGCCACACAGCCAGGAGAAAGGGGTAACCCACCCTTCACCTTCACTTCCCAAAGGTATAAATTTCTTTAGGGTTTAGCCAAGAGTGACAAGATTTCAACTTCCAATGAGGGTGTCTTTCAATTCAACCTCGATTGATGTCATCCCTAGGGGTGATGAAATCCCCTAGCAGGCCTCCTAGGAAAGGGTAAACAAAAGAAAATCAAGTGAGGTGTTTTTGATCTCCAAGATCACCTTGCAATGCAAGGAGAGAGCATACACACACACACTTGACTCACACTCACACTTGTAAATTGCCCGTAAGAAATCAAAATGTGAGGTGTGAATATGAATGGATAAGAGGTGTTTTTGATTCTCAAGATTGTACGAAGTGCATGAGAAGAGCATACACACCACTAATCACATGCAACTTCACCAAGCAATGAAGGCACTTGTTCTTGTTTAACCCAAAGTCAAGATGTGAATGAGAAGACACATGTTCATTTTATGCCCAATTTTGATATGTGATGAAGACAAATGTTCATTTTATGAGCCCAAATCGAAGTGTGTGATGCAAAAACAAGATTAATTAATCAAATGAAAGAGATGAATGATGAAATGGATACACCTGATTGTTTCACTATCCCAAGCTGCTGTAGATGTTGGTCCTAATGTTTTTCCAGTCCTGTAAGGTCACCTATAAGCCACAAAATTAAGAAAGAAGCAAGTAGACTAGCTAGGAAGATCATTATACAAAAATTGAGAATCTGATAAAATCTGATGAAAAAAGAATTGATATAGAAAAATGAAGTGCATGAGTATATTCTTCAGGAAATTCTATGTAATTTTTAAAAAATTGCCAAAATTCAATCAAAATTGTAAAAGATATGAGTATTTGAAGTTTTAAAAGAGCTTTGACTTTGACTACAAAAAATGGGCGAAATGGTATAGTCACTTGATAAAATCACCACCATTGTGAAGTTCTCTGAATCCTCTCTCCAACAACTATTCGTTTGCAAAATTTCACCTTTGTATGACCAAGTTATGATCAAGAGAAAAAATTAGCCTCCTTTGGCATGTAGGAGGCACAAAATGTTAACCTGACAGTTAATGTTATCATTTTGACCACTGACGGTTTGCAAGTTTTGGTCACACGGTAAGTGTTTTTTGGTGGTCAATGTTTACCCTGGTGGTTAAAGTGTTTGGCAGTTAAAGGTTCAGCACAGCCCTCAGTCGCCCATGTGACCAAGGGCTCAATAAAAAATAAAGAGGGGCACTAGCCCCCCTACCCCCTTTCACAAGTCACAAAGATGTGATCACAGTTTTAAAGCATTTCATAGGGTTTAAAGAGGCCAGGGTTGAGAAAGCCACACCCAAAGCACTGTAGCTTTACCCAAAGAGATTAATGTTGATTGCTTGATTCTTTAGCATAAAAAGGATATGGAGATTGATAGATGAATAGATGGATGATGATAGATGCAAAATAGATGGATTATGGATTGAGAGGAAAATTTGGCAGAGTAGGGATACTAGAAGAAGATTCATTGCAAATGGCTCAAGAGAGGCTACCTTTATAGAAAAAGACAAATTCAAATAGACGGTTATGATTGAGAGTTATGTTGAAAGATATGGACGATCAAGATCGATTAGGGTTGGATTAGGGTTTCCTACTTAAAGAGGGATTGTAGTCACATGACAAGTGTGTGATGGAGAATAAAAGGAATCTAATTTAAATATTTTATTTGAATTAGCTTGCACATGTGAAGGGGTTAAGTGGAAGATGAGACATGTGACATGTGTCGCAATGTGATGAGAGGTAAGGGAATAATTCAAATTTTTAATTTGAATGATGTGAGACATGTGAAGGAGGATTATTAACTAAACAAATGGGATTTATTTAGTTAATTGGAATATGATTAAGTCAGAATAAGAGTGGGATGACCTAGGACCTAGGGAAAAACATTACAAGGTCATGTCGACTAGGTGTTGTGTTGAGACATGGACAAATTTTAGTGTCTACAACATCCATTTACTCAATTTCAAAATCATAGGTTGTAGAATAGATAAAATAAATCTAATAGAAGATAATTTAGTAATAGGAGAGAAAATTTCACCGAAATTGACTCCCTCTCTTTGGGAGTAGCCCTTGGCTACTAGTCTAGACTTGTACTTATGTAATGAATCATCTGCTTCAAACTTCTTCTTGAAGAACCACTTACATATTATGGTCTTTCTTCCTTTGGGAAAACATACAAGATCCTAGGTGTCACACAAGTCTAAAGACATCATCTCCTCCTACATGGATAGCTTCCAAGACTCACTATCATTTGCATGAATAGCTTCCCTGTAGGATCTAAGTTCATCATCAGTACTCAATAAAGTAAATACACAATGGAAATCTAGTGGGTAATACCTATTAACTAGGTTTTGTTGTCTTGTGGATCTTCTCAAGGGTGGAGTAAGATATTCTTTCTCATGTTCTTCTATGATGTAGAAGCATCCTAGGTTGAAAGGCAATCTTTCATCAACCAAAAATATTTTGATTTCTTTCTTTTCTTGCATTTCAATTGCATTTTAGTTAGATATAATTTCAGCATTTTGCACCGCATTTTACCACATCATCACAACTCACAAAGTAGGACTTAGATTCTACACTATGTCATCTACATCATGTCTAAAATTCATGAGGTTTAGAGTTGTATGTAGAGAGTTATCACTATCAAAACATCATCAGAACTCACATAATAGAGAATTCAACATTCAGTATGAGCATGCAAGGTTTGCAAAGCATTTCCATGACTTACTGAGCCAAATGGAAACTCTCATAAGGCAGTATGGGACCATATAGAACTTCATTGAGAACTACAACATGTCTCATTCAATTGTGAAGCATTACCACATGTTGTAGGCCAACCTACATGTTTCATCATGCATTAGAGTTTGAAACCTCTTGATGCTGACACGAAACATTCTTTGAGCTTGGTATTAATCTAGATCCATTAGGGAGTTAGTCATTGATATCTAGTGATAAAATAGAAAGATAGTCCTTTTCCAAAGGTACTTCAATTCCATATCATTCATGTATGTTGTATTCCAAAAGGCAAGCCTGTGAGCTAGATTGTAGCCCTCATGTTGTTGGCATATGAGTATTACAACTATCTAAGTTATTGAATATATAAAGCTTCCATTGCTATTAATTCTTGTGTTGTTTCCATAATGTTTACTCTAGCTGCATGGTTGGACAATCCATTCTCTAGACCCTCCATCTGTGACTGCACCAAGTGGTATTAGAGTGAAGTTTGTGAATCCTTTGGGAGAGAAGGCATGCTAGATCTTGAAGTGAGTAGATCGCCGACCTGAGGTAATCTACTTGTGTTTGTCAATAGAGCACCGATTGTGGGGTAGTTGCAACCTTGTAGTCAGATCACTGAATTGACGCAGTTGCACCAAATATGAGGAAGAGATGCTGCCAAGGAGGATGCCTGCTATGGCCAATGTTGTCAAAAGAATGGAAGAAATGATAGAGATGATGAGAACAATGAAAGTTAGATTGGATGTTGTAGAAGAAGACAGAAGGAGAGGACTAAACCCTAACATGAGGATGAAAGTGATGATGATGAATTTTAAGCTACCAACCAAAACAAAGAAACCCTAGAAGAAGAAGAATTAGATTAGGTAAAGATGTTGAAAGTTATTTCTAAGATTGGTAAGAGAACTAGAATGAAAATTTCAAACTATACTAGAAATTTAAACCCTGAGAAATGAAGGATTGGATAAATGACATGGAGGAATACCTTGAGTATGAGGAAATTGAAGATCAAGAAAGAGTGATATTTGCAAAAACTAAGTTGAAAGGACATGCTTCTATTTGGTGGAAAGAAGTTCAATTGGATAGAACTATGAGAAGAAAAGAGAAAATCATAAAATGGGCTAGGATGGTGACAAAATTGAAGAATCAGTTCAAACCTATTGACTATGAGTTGGAATTGTTGAAGAGATTGCAAAACCTAAGGCAAAAGGAGAAAACAGTAAAAGATTACATTGAAGAGTTCCACAAGATGATTATTAGGACTAGACATAGTGAAGCAAGCAAGGAGAAAGTGGCGTCGTACATAATGGACTAAGGATAAACATTCAAAAAGAACTAAGTCTAATAAGAATGACAACAATGGAAGAAGCATATCAATTTGCATTGAAAGTTGAAGATGAGTTAAATAAGAGACATGAGCAAAGATAGAGAGGTAGAGGAGGAAAATTTCAAAGAGGTAGAACACATTTTGGAGAAGGAAGACCATATGCAGAAACAAAACAAGGAGAATAGCCCATACCGCAAAGAAGAAAGAGATGGTAATTCATACCATAGAGGGAGAGATGATAGAAATTCCTACCGCAGTAATAGAGGAAGTCATAATTCTTAACATGATGAAGGATGCCAGAGAGATGAAAGAGGATTTGAGAAGAGATCATTCAGAGGAACCTATTTCAAGTGTGGAGGCAAAGGACACTAAGCATTTTAATGTCATCAAGGGAGTACTAGAAAAAGGACATAGAATAGTGCAAGAGCAGCATATGTGGAGGAAGAACTGGTTGATCACCTAGTTTAGTGTGAAATCTAGAGAAGGGTGAATCATTAGTCATGAGAAGAGATTTGTTCCAAGCATAAACAACTAAGGAGCCACCACAAAGGAAAAGTTTGTTCCAGACAAGATGCAAATCGGGAGGTAAATGCTACAAGGTTATCATTGATAGTGTTAGTACTGATAATTTGGTTTTAGAAGAGATGGTGAGGAAGATGAATCTAGAAAGGTTGGAACATCTAAATCCCTACAAGATAGCATGGATTCAAAATGAGCACAAGGTATTGGTGAGTGAACAATGTTTAGTGAAATTTCATATAGGATCTTATAATGATGAGGTATTGTGTGATATTATGATGATGGATGTATGTCATATTTTTTGGAAGACCATGGCAGTATGATACGAAGGCAATACATGATGGAAGGAATAATACTTATACTGTAACATCAAATTGGAAGAAACATATCTTGATACCTTTGGAGGAAGAGCCTAAAAGTGAAGTATACGACAATGCTAGAATTTGTCTAGTGGATGGAAAGAAATTTCTAGAGGGATTTAGACATGAGAACATGTGTTTTGCATTGATTATGAAGAAGGTACCCTAAGTGCATAAACTCCCACCACAAAAGAAGAAGAACCATCATCAGAGGAGATAACTAAGTTATTGATAGAATACCAAGATATCATATCGGAGAATGTGCCAAAAGGATTTCCACCCATTCAGAGTATCAATCATCATATGGACCTTATACCTGGAGCCATTTTTCAAACAAAGCATCGCATAGGATGAAACCAGCTAAAAATGCAGAGATAAATAGACAGATATAGGAGCTATTGAGGAAAGGATTAATTAGAGAAAGTTTGAGCCCATGTACTGTACCGATAGTACTAGAACCAAAGAAGGATGGAGAATGGAGGATGTGTACAGACTCAGGAGCAATCAACAAGATCACTGTCAAGTATAGATTTCCATTGCCAAGGATGGATGACATCATGGACTATTTGAGTGGAGCAAAATATTTCAGAAAGATTGACCTAAAGAGTGGATACCATTAGATCAAGATTAGAGAAGGAGATGAGTGGAAGACTACATTCAAGACAAATGAAGGATTATATGAGTGGTTAGTCATGCCTTTTTGGATTAACTAATGCACCAAGTACTTTCATGAGGTTGATGAATGAGGTTTTGAAAAATTCTTGGGTAAGTTTGTTATTGTCTACTTGGATGATATTATGATTTTCAGTAGAACAAAAGAAGAACATTTACAGCATACTAGACAAGTACTTCAGAGGCTGAGAGAAGAGAAATTGTTGATTAACATCAAGAAATGTAGTTTCATGAAGACAAAACTAGTATATTTAGGATTTGTGATTTCTACAGAAGGATTGAAGATGGACCCAAAGAAAGTCAAAGAAATTGTTGAGTGGCCAACACCTGTGAACATTGGAGAGGGAAGATTATTTCATGGACTAGCAAGTTTCTACTAGAAGTTCTTCAAAAAATTTAGTATTATATGCACACCAACGATAGAGACAATGAGAGGTGACTGGAAGTATTTTAAGTGGACATCAGGAGCACAAAAGAGTTTTGAATTATTGAAGTAAAAGGTGACAAAGCAACCAATGTTATCATTACTAGATTTTGACAAAGTATTTCAAGTTGATTGTGATGCCAGTGGGAATGCAATAGGACTAGTGTTAAGTCAAGAAGGGAGACCAGTAGCATATTTTAGTAAGAAGTTGGATGATGCAAGGAGGAGATTTTTAGTTTATGACTAGGATTTCTATGCAATAATTCAAGCCTTGAAGAAGTGGAGACATTACTCGTTGCCAAAGGAATTTGTGTTGTACACTGACCATCAAGCTTTGCAGTATTTGAACAATCAGGATAAGTTGAACCAAAGACATATGAGATGGGTAGAGTCCATGTAGAGTTACACATGTGTACTGAAGAATTAGAATGGAAAGTCAAAAAAAGTTGCAGATGCATTGAGCAGAAGAAGGAACTTGTCGATAGAGATAAGGGTAGAAGTACTAGGTTTTGAAGAACTTAAGCATATGTATGAGAATGATCTTGATTTTGTAGAAGCATGGAAAACATGTAAGGAACCTGTTGTGATATATAGAACCAAGTGGTTGGATTATTTCATTTAGGAGGATATGTTGTTCAAAGGGAATCAGTTGTGTATACCTAGGAGTTCAATGAGAGAGAATTTGATCAAGGAGAACATAGTGGTGGATTAGCAGGATTTTTTGGTATTGATAAGATAGTAGCTTTGGTGAGTGAACATTATTTTTGGCCTCAGATATATAAGGATGTAAGGAATTTTGTTCAATGTTGTAGAGTTTGTCAAGTTTCAAAAGGGAGTAGTCAGAATACTAGATTGTACAAACCTTTGACAATATCGGAGAGACCTTGGGAAAATATAAGCATGGATTTCATATTAGGATTACCAAGAACACAGAGGGTGCATGATTCTATATTTGTAGTAGTGGATAGATTTTCAAAGATGGTGCATTTCATTCCTTGTAAGAAGGCAAATGATGTTGTACATGTTGCTGACCTATTTTTCAAGAAGATTGTGAGATTGCATGGATTACCAAAGAGTATAGTTTTAGATAGGGATACAATATTCATAGGATATATTTGGAGAACATTGTGGAAGAGGATGAAGAGAGACCTAAAGTTTACTTTAGCATTTCACCCATAGATAGATGGACAAATGGAAGTGGTAAATAGGAGTTTGGGTAACTTATTTAGATGTTTAGTAGAAGATAAGATAGGGAATTGGGATATAATTCTACCACAAGAAGAGTTTGCATACAATATCTTAGTGAACAAAAGCATGGGGAAGACTCCATTTGAAGTTGTGATAGGAGTGTTGCATATGTTGTCACTGATGTTAATAGAGTTGTGGTGGATGATATCAACAAAGTGGTGTGATCAGTGATGTCAAAATAGTAAGTGATCAAAGGAGCAGACAATGGAGTAGTTTAGAAGAGCAGACATAGGAGCAAATAGAGGAGTGATGATCAGAGCTGTTGTGAAGTGAAGGATATGGTGATGAAAGTCATGAGCATGTTGTTGGATCAGCATCATCTATACATAGTTGTACCTTATCTTTTGAAGTTCATGAATAGGTGAAAGTTGTCAGGTTAAAGGATGTGCTAACATGAAGATTCTTATTTTTTTATGAAAGAGATGTGATTATTATCTATGGTGTTGTAATGTTGTATTCATTGCCTCTTGGTGAGAATCATTACATAAGATATCAAAGAAAGTGTAAAGTTTCAAACAGTCAAAGGCACAAGAAGTTGCACTGAAGAAGCTCATGAGAATCCTTTGCACTCCTCTACATTGGAAGGTTTGGCCTTATAGTTTGAAGGTTAGATAGATACAGCTATGAAGTATGCATGATCCTAATTTCATAGCATAGAAGTTGCCACAGAATATTCTAGAGCTAGTAGAGTGAAGACAATGGTACAGTGGTGTTGCAGTTAGAAAGAGTCAAAGAAATGTTTCACATTTCTCTACATTTGAAGATGTGATCTTTCGGCTTGGAGGATAGTTAGATAAAGATGAGAGGTATGATGTATTCAAGTTTCAAATGATAAGTTGTACCATAAAGGTTCTCCAGAGTCAACAGAGTAAGGACAAATCATGTTGCTGATTAGGTTTGTCAGAAGGAGAAAGTGAAAGCCACCGCATTTCACCGCAATACAATATTTGGCTTTGCTATTTGGAAGATATGTTTAGAATGTCTATATATTTTCTCATTTCAAGTGTCATGTTTTGAGAAGTACTGCAAGTTCATTTTTCAAGGCTCTATATCAAGACTATTTATTCAAAGTTTGTAAGAGTTGTTGGGTTCAGTGTTTGTTTGTTTGCATAAAAAAGAACACTAGTAGAAATATGGCAAATAAATGACCAGGTGACTAAAACTTTTAGTCACGTGACCAAAACTTTTAGTCACGTGACCAAACTTTTAGTCACATGACTAAATGTTTTTGCAACACAACTATAAATGACTAAATAAATGACTAATTTGGTCATCGAGCAAAAAACACAACTAAATAATTGGTTAGACAAACTGGATAGATATTATTATATAATTGTAATATCAAAAAATGTCCCCTTGGGGGCTTTTCCCTCATAAGGCTTAGGTCTCGGGTCTTTAGCATGCATTTAGGACATTTAGTTCATATTTTAACACATTAATGGAATGAGACCTAGGTTCCTAGGCAAATAGGGCTTAGGTGGACCCCTTGAGCTGTACCCTACCCAAAATAGGGGGGAGGACTTGGACGCTCATGCCCTAGTCCTGCCCTATTTTGGGGCAGCCCCAATTTTTAGGTGTCGGTTAGTGACTGTTATTACGTCCCTTTGCCAACACGGTAAGTTTAAATTTCAAATATCTTGGTAGGAGTGCTTGTAGATGCATATATAAGAATGTGTAGGCATTCATTTGTAGACTAGAGCATTATTAGATGATCACTAGCAAGCTATTATGTTCTCAAGGTGATTCAAGGCTTTCTATTGTGTTGCAAGACCAGACTTGTATGTTTTGTGTGTTGATATTTGCAAATTTGAGCATCAATCTCCTCATGGCATGAAGAGCATCTTCATCCATGAGAGCTTCACTACAAGGTGACCTATCATTGTGTTTTTATCATTGATTCCTTTGGTTTTTGGCCTCTACCTCACAAGGGCACACCCTCTTGATCTAACAATGGTGTTCAAAGACTTAAGTGTCCTCCAGGGTTTGACTGAGGCAAACCTCTAAACACCACAACCCCCAAATCAAGTCTTGTGATTACAGGTTACAGGTGTCGCATCCAAAAAAATTAGAGTTGCAGGAAGGCTTGGAAGGCATCAGGGATTCAAGATCTAAAGAGAAGTCAGACAAAGGAGCACTTCTAAGACTAGGGCGCTCACTCCAGTGTCCTCCACAGATAGATTTTAGAAAATAGAAGTTACAGGGCTAATCAATGTCCAAAGGAGGTCCAGATTCCCTGAAAAAGTAGGTACCTTGGACTTGGGTGCCTTCTCTAGTGTCCCCAATTGTTCTTCTTCGAAACCCCAAAAATAGGTATTTTGTAATTTAGTATTTTACTCCCATCTACAAGAGCTTTTTCTGTAATTCATTAATTTGTTGTCGTATTTGCATAATTAGGGTTTTAATGGTCAATTGAGCATGGGAGAAAGAAAAATTGATAATTAATTCCCTAATCCAATTTTCCCTACATTTGAAATTGACTCTAGGGTATGATAGTACTCACCACTTGACCCTAGATCCTTCAATGTTTAGTGGAGAGGCAAATTTTAACATCTAAACAACAAAAAATTAACAAAATCCAATTTTACCCTAAACATTTTGGTGAATCCATGTTTTTGAACTTAAATTGCAACTTTAGGAGTCTTTGTCTACAGATTTGTGTGATTTCATTCATTCATATAGGCATTTACTTTATTTCATTGAGAAAATTTCAAAAAAATTGAAAAATTGGAAAAATACAAAAAAATTGTATTGTTGGGCTTACTAAATTGTGCCATTTCTTCCTAAATTTTCCTAATTCATGATTTTTGCATCAGATCTGATATAAACTATAGAAAAATTAGAAATTAAAAATATTTCTTTGCATTTTCATCATTTAATTGCTAGGATTTTGTGGAAATTTTGACAATTTTATATAACCTAGTAATTCCAAAATCTAGGGTTTGTAGGCAAAATATTTTATCATATTTTTCTACTAATTTTAGAGGCTCATTAAAATTTTCATTTGGCTTTAGTCTTTCATTTTAGTGTGAATTTTCATTGAAATTTAAATTATTTGCATTTTTGCATTGAAAATTTCAACAAAAACTAGCAATTTTGATGCATTTTCATTAAATTTGCATGAAAATTTTGCATGATTAATCTTGAAAATCATTTTCAGATCTGAAATTATGTAATTTCCATCAAAAATCAGACTTCAAACCATTCGCATAGCATTTTGTTCCAAAATCTCAAACCTAGGGCTTTGAAAACAACGATTTTCACTAATTCTGGCCTTATCGATTTCATAAAATAGCACCATAGGTGTGTTGTGAAAGATATTTTGGCATTATTTTTCTGTTATCAGGGTAATAATTTTCTTCCCCTCATAAAAATATTCACAACACCCTTTTAACGGGCTCTTGTAATGAAAAATAGGCGTAAAACTACACATTTTGACTATTTTTGCCCTAGGGTTTGACCTAGTTTGCACTCCAAGTATGTTGTGATCAGTTTTATGGATTGAGGTGGCTAATATTATTGATATTATTTTTTTTCTATCCTAAAATTCCTTACAACACCTCCCTTGCTAGGTCTTGGAGTTAAAAAACATTGAAAAATAGCCTATTTTTGCTATATTTTCACTAGGATTTTACCTTAAGTGGCACTAAAAGCCTGTTGTGTTAGATATTTTAACACCAAGTGGCTGTTATTTCTGATATTATTTTCTATACATAATCATTTTCCTCACAACACCCTTTGTTATTCTCTATTGCATTGAATTTTGGTGAAAAAAGTGCCTTTTTGACGTATTTTCACTATAAATCAACTTGGCATTGCATCAAGAGTGTGTTGAGAGTGAGCATATTGCTACATGAGTTTAATAACTTGCTTCCCTAAGAGAAATATTCCTTTAAGAAGAAGCATAAGACACATGGGATCTAGTGCTCTTGAAGAAGTTGGTACTTTAAACACCTTCTTTACAAAAGGAGAAACCCAAACAGTACAAGACATTCCACCTATTACAAGTACAATGGAATAACAAACTTTTCATCATGTTGATGATACCATTGAGGCAATAGGATATGTATTAGATGAGCAAATAGAAAAATTGGATAAAGAGTTAACCGAATTTCAATCATTTATGGAAACTGAGAGAATAGCTGAAGAAGTCATTCTTACAATTCATAATATAAGAGAATTGATAAAAGAATTACAAGATGGTGTTAATGCACTTCATGGTCTAACACATATTGTACAAACCAACATTATGCAAGTGACTGAATGTGCACAAGTGATAAAGAACACTCTATCACCATCTCATACACAAGTTTCGGCACCTATACCAACTACAGGAATGTCTACTTTTACATCAACAATCTTAACAACTAATGTGAATGCTTGTAGTAATGCTACCACTGGTATTGGAGTATCTAATGGCACAAATTATAAAGATGTAGGATTTAATTATCCTAATTTGATTTCTAAAGGGACGTCTTCTATGAGTAATTGTTCTCAACCTCCTATCTACTCCACTCATTTCTAGCTACCTATTACATACTCGCAACCATCTTCCACCTATCATTATGGCCAACCACCATTAACATATTCTCAGTCTCCGCATATTGTATCTCAAGCTCAATCACCTCCCCACCTTGGTTCCAATTCCTCACAACAAACCGCATCTCCAAATGACACCATCCTAAACCAACTTTTACAGGGCATGACTGCTTTACAACAAAAGGTAACAAATTTGACAAACTCTTCATAGCCTAGTCTGCCGACATATCATGCCCGTAATCCTTTATCCTATGCAATCTTGAGAACCCCTATGCCTAAGAGGTTTGAGACTCCTCACTTTGAAACATATGGTGGAAAAGGAGATCCTAATATCCATGTGGCAACATTCACAGCTATGTCTAGTGATTTCTATTTTGAAGATGATTTGTTAGCAAAAATTTTCTCGTGATCTCTCAAAGATACTACTTTAGAATGGTTTTGATCTTTGCCTCCGAATTCAATACACTCTTTTTCACAGCTGATTGATCAATTTTTACAACATTTTCAAGCAAATATAGGACACCAGGTTACCCTTATTTCCTTGGTTCAGTGCAAACAAGGACCGAAAGAAAATTTGACTGAATTCATCAGTTGGTATCAAGGACTTTATGCACATATTCAATATCAGATGAAAGATGAGGATGTTCAGAATATATTTACTACAAATCTACAACCTAATATTCATGATAAGATTATCTTGATGAAATATAACTCCTTTCAACATTTATGCACCGCCCTTCATGATTATCAACTTTCATCTAGTCAGTATTGTTGTGTGGTTACACAACACGTCCCATTTTGACTTGACAAAATAGGGACCCAACTTTTGCTTGGCTTGGCTTGTGTTTTTTCTACTTTTTGGTAGTCTGGTAAAAGTAAGTCGTGTAGGTGACCCTGTATAAGGAAGCTGGGTAAGTCATCATGACGAGGTTAGTTCATCAAAGTTAATATTTTATATCAATAACCTCATGGTTGGAAAGAGTACAAAATTTCATGCAGGTTTGCCTTTTGGATCACCCTAATATTCCTTAGGGAACAAGAGTTATGGTGAGTCAAAGTTCTGGTCAAACCTGATATTTCTGGGGGGTCATTTTCTTAACACCAGTCATCTTATGTTAGATCACCCCGATCCAATTTTATCACCCGATAATCATTTGGTCCAAAAATCTGGACGTCAATCTTACATGGTAGTGATATTTACCCGTCAAACAGCTTCATATATTTTGCGGGGGTCATATTTCGAATATCACCTGATCTTTTGAATTCACCTGATTGTTCAAATATCACCCTGTCACAAAATATCACCCCAGTGCCAATATGCTGATGATGTCATCCAATCTTGATAAATAGAGAAAATCACCCGGACGATGATGTCATCATACTTTTTACCTCGCGGAGGTATATTTCCAACGATCATCCTTTTCAATAACATGACGGTGACGTCATCCTGATCTTTTGACAGGGGTCACTTTAGCTTCGAGGGGTCACATTTCAACATGACCTGATATTCTCAACATGACCTAATTTTCAAAGCATGACCCAATATTTCAAACATCACCTGATTTCTTTACATCAGTTTTTTTGCTCAAAGCCGGAGAGTCATATTACACATAGGGGGTCATATTTTGTAATATCACCCGATCTTCTAAAGATCACCCCCTCCTCTTTCCTTGTAACATTTAATGCACATAAATGTAGTAGGTGGATTCCTATTGATTGCAAATGTGATACTCACACCTGGCAGCGTTCATGAATTTCGTGCAGAAGATCAATGGTTTTGATCAATTTAACCTAGTTTTGCCCTAATTTGCCTAATGAATGAGTTTAAAAGTGAATTTCCAAGGTCATTTTGCATTTACCTTGTGGAGAAATGAGAATTTATAACGCAAATGTTCAAACCCTCATACGAGCTACATGCGGACAAACAAACAACGTACAGCATAATGGAGCACATGATCATCGTCATTTGACTCCCTTTTCCATAATCATCTGATTAATCTAGGAGATAAGCATTATCAGGTAAGTAATTAAACCCTCATGTTGTCATTTTCTGTGTGTCTAGGTAGTATACTTTTCTAGTGGTTTGAAACTGTAGTTATGCATATCATGATGAAATATAGATTAATAAGTATAATATGCATGATGCCGTAAACATATAATGTTGTATGCATGCATGAGAATATTGTGGTAAGACCAGTTATGTTCATTGCAAGAATCCATGGCAGATATCAGGTGGAACAAGTCTGAGTCTGAATTTCTTAAGCCTATGTTTGCCCAACCTGAGGGAGTGCAGTTCAAGTATGATGTCATCGGAGATACTCATCAGGGAAACATAGATTTGGTAGCATGGTCGTCCAAAATGCATGATGATAAAGATAGTACCCTACTGGACTCCATATTTACATTAGGAATGTGGCATGCAGCTGGATTTCCTTATTCCATGGAAACTTCAGAATTGATAATAGAATGTGCCAGGAATTACAACCCATAGATGAGGAAAGTGGAAAAACATGGTAGGGTTTATGTAGATTTGTGCATAAAATGGATTACATCTACTTTCAATCTCCCAGTTGGAAAGAAAGTAGTCAGTCTGGATCTAAAAAACCTAGAAATTGAATATGAAAATAATAAGAAGACTGCCAGAAAGAGGATGTACCAGTGGAGATCAAAGAATAGCACTTACACTACCTCTGCTAAATTACCAGTGCATTTGTACAAATTTGATTTTGATGAGGAATATCAGTATATGATTGCCTTGCTTAGCAGGATGATAGGCCAGCCTACTACTGGAAGTTTCAAGGATTAGATGTATGGAGTCATCATGATGTGTCTTTATACAGATAACAAGCCATTATGGGGTAAAATCATTAGTGATGCCTTAGATGAGCAGATGATGAACCTAGGAGGCCTGGAATGTTCATTTTACATGACTTCATATGTTGTATATTCATGTGCTTAAAACGAACTTTTAATGCACTTACCACAATGGGAAAGATTGGTGGCATTTTAAATGATGCCCATATATGGGACCATTATCCTCAGTTGTAGAGAACAAACTATCTCCTTGATTACAAATTAGTGAATGATGCATTTTCTATGCATCTGGTCAGGACAATGGAGGAAGATAGAACCAAAAGACTGAGCATGGAAGCTCAGGAAGTTATATACAAGCATGGTGCCTGGTTTATCCAATTTGCCACATTATCTTCCATCAGAATAGAAGGCTTTGAGGGATAGCCATTGATGCTACCTAGGTACCCTACTGATGGGGTAGTCCTGATGGAGTTTTTGAGATAGGTATCAATTATACTGGATGCATACAAAGAAAACAAGAAGATACCTCCAGTATTGTTCCCAATAACCATAGGGTGGTACATATGCCCTGATTCAGAAAACATAAAGAAAGCCATAATGGGCCTGAGCATAATGAACATACAACCATTTCCATTGGCCAGATCCTATGACCCCTATGGAAGAATGTAGAAGATCACAGGGAAGCTCATACATGAAAAGCATTTAGAGGATTTCTAGACTGACTGTGAAGATGAGTCTGAGATCAGAAGAAGAAAATATCAGAGACTCACCCTCAATCAGGTTAAGACATTTGATTGCATTCTAGTGCCTGCACAATTAAAGAAAGATGATGGCAAAACCATGTCCAATGAGTATGAAGACAATAAGGTGTATAATGACACCATTTCATCCCCTAACCTAATGCAACCTGGAGAAATTTCATTAGATTAGTTTACAGGTGGGGTGCTGCAGTTGACCCAATCATGGGTAAATGAGCAAATCAATACACTAAAGAAGAAAGGTGTAGCCATTACAGTAGACAATAAGAGAAAAAGACAAGAGATTCTAGATGAAGAATATGATGACTTCCTTGTTGAGAAGAGAAAATCTAATGGAGAAAGGCTGCCACCTCAGGAACAAAGCAAAAGACCCCCCAGAGGAAAGAAGACTGATAGTGAACCTAAGGGGATAATAATTGAAAGAATAGATATACCATCTGAAGGTGCATCTGCATCAGGACAGGCATCAGCATCATCTGCACAACCTTTGAAGGATAAATCAAGTACAAAAGTAATCCTAAGGCCAGCTGTGGAGGCTACAGTAGTAAAAGATAAGGGCCAAACCTCACAGTAGAATGTGGAAGAGGATATCATTCTTGAGGGAGAGCTAGTGAATAAAGAGCCTGCAAGAGATGACAGCATGATGATCACAAGAAAAAGAAATGCACCCTTGGTGGCATCACCACCTAAAAAATAGAGAACATCTATGAGAGGTGAGATAAGACATGACCTTGTAGTATTAAGGGGAGCTGGTAGTGAAGTGTTCAAGAAAGAATTGCAACATGATGTGCCACTTCCTACCATCATATAGTTTAAGATTGAGAAGGCTGAAGAGCAAACAAAAGAAGCCACTAGAGCAGGTCAAGGCAGTCCTTTCTCATTAGAAGAAACTGTGGACTTATCAGATGATGAAGTGGTACACGATGTAGCTTCTTAGTAGATGGAGACTCTTGCTTCTAACACTCACATGACCCCACATGGAACTCCATCAGCACTGATGGCTATGTTAAAAGAGTTGAAGCAACTAGAGCAAGAGAAAGAAAATAGCCCAGAGAGGGCAGCCCAACAAATTAGGCTAGATAAGTTAGTTGATCAAGTAACTAGCCCTGTAGTGATAGATATAACATACAGGGAGGATGCAAGTCCCAAACATCAAGCAGGTGCATCTGATAAAGCATAAAATATTGAGATAGTCAAGCAGACAGAAATAGAGAGTGATACTCTAGATGCAGGCCAACAACAACATGATATATCTGATGAGCCTAAAATAGTTGAAGTCTAGCAAAAGGATAGGAATGATATAGATACATCAGGTGATGGTGCCCCCCAGACTCAAGAAACCTCAGGTGATAAAGAAATATCAGGTCATGATGACCTTAAGACCCAGGAGGTAGATACATCAGGTGCTGAGCAAAATATGATCTAGGATCAAATGGATGCACCTAGTACAAACATAATGATATCAATGGATACACATATACATTAGGATGAGGAAATTTCCAAAGTGGATGAAACACAAAAGGAAGGAGTACAAGATCAGGTCCAGGACCAACATGTAGATACATCAAAGTATCCTCCTCCACAAGAAGAAACTCCTTAGGAAAAGGAAACATCACAAGATCACCCTCATGAAGAACATCATGAGGAGGAAATAAGGAAATCACCCTCTCCATTGAGAACAGAGACAGATGCTAGAGATCAGGGTAGATGTGATGATGATGATAGACAACAAGGATCCGAAGATCAAGTACCTCAATGGCTTAAGAAAGAAATAGGTATAGAATCAGGGTTTGAGATTCAAGAATTTGATGTTTCAACATTGTTTTCAGAAACCATCATGAAGCCTAAGAGGAAAGCCAGAATAACATCTACAATAAGAAGAGATCCTGCTACAGGCAGAAGGACTGCCCAGGTAGCACTTCCCATTATTGAAAAAGAGAAAGGTAAAATTGCCCTAGAAGAATTCCAGATCACTATAGTCGACTTGGGGTTTGCCAATGAAGACCAAGAGGGTCAAGAAGGGAAGGATATAATTGATTCTTTAACCCAAAGGGTGAAGAAAGAAAAGGAGAAGAATAAGCAGCATAAAGAGCACATTGCTCAGCTGCACTCATACATAAAAGGGTTAATTAACCCTGACAATACATCAGTAAATCAAGCAGTCCCATTGACTGTAATTTCTCAAGAGGAGGTTAATAAATTAGACCTTATGAAGCATGAGTTAGTAATCATGAGGAAATGGATGTTGTCAGCACTAATGGGAGCTGAGGAAGTAGTGAAAGCCTCTTTGTAGAGGTGGAATTCTTTGAGTATGTCTAGGAGGAAAGTTGATAAAGTACAGAATGAGGCCAGAAGAAGGTCATTCCAGTTAGAGAAAGCCTTGGGTACTCTGAATGAAATAAAGAAGATTTATCCTTAGATCCTAATAAACAATCAAATATTGAATAATAACACTGCCATGCTAGTAGATATTTGGTATAAAGACATCAGGTTTGAGTGTGATGTACTAAAGAAATGCAGCAATAAACTAAGAGCTATCAGTGTGAAACTGCATAGCATGATGTCATATGAAGCTGAAGTCCTAGAAGCCCTAGAGGGAAAAGTAGAGGGAAAAATTGAAAACCAAGACGCCGACTTTGCCATAAAAGCTCTGCATGATAACTTCTAGCCAATGGTTGATGATCCTCTCACCCACCTGATGGAAGAAGCAATGAACAAGATCATGAGGATCAAAGTCAGGGTAGAGAACTATAATGAAACATTGAGCAATAGGAAGGGTAAACTAGAGACCCTAAGAGATAAATATCAAGCCCATAAGCATGCCATCAGCAAAGCTAAAACTCAGGATGGTGGGGAAGTTGAAAGAATAGTAGAATCATATGAAAATATCTGGATGATAATGCAGGTCCATATACAAGGAGACATTCATCAGGGTGATGATGACACAGAAAGTGATGAGCATGATGATCATGATGATGAAGAAGAAGACCCTGAGGAATAAATGAAGATGCGCCACAAGGGAAATATATGCATCAGGTACTTAGAAGAAAATAAGTTACCTAGATGGTTGCTAGCTGGCAACCTGTGCCACGAGAGATAGTTGACCAAGTCAAAAGGAATTATGCACCGTTGATCTTAATTGATAAATCTTGACCGTAGGTCATTTTGTAACTGCTCCTTCACTTTATTCTATAAAAGGTGTAGGGATGCCTTATTTTAAACATTCAGAAGCTTAATTGAAATTTGATTAATGAAATATCAGGGCCTATTTCAAAGTTATTGTAAACATACATGTTTTTGCATACTTAATGAAAAAGAAGAACATTTTGATTACAAATCATATAAATCCTAAGTAATCTGTGTCTGGATTCTTGATATATGCTTTGATTTGCTGCATCCCTTGGAGTGTTCATCAGTCTACATATATTGTTTTCATTCACCATCCTTTGAAGTTAGCATCATCTGTATCTAGCCGTGGAACATCCTGGTGAAAATATGGTTTGATTTCTTCTCCTAATGACAGTATCAAGTGTGTATGTGGCTCAATAGTTGAAGATTCATCATAATTTGAAGTATTTTTATAATTTCTTTTAATTTTAGAACAATTCACCATCACAATTGCAAATAATAGATAATCAAAAGCAAATAATATAAAATATGCAGACATCTCGTAGACAATTGAAAATTCATAGCATATTTGAGGTTAAAACATGTTCAATCGACAAATATCATGCAAAGATTCAAGTATAGACACAATATTTGTAGAAATATACTGTGTAGAATAACCTTTTTGTGTAGCATCTTTACAAGAATAGAATCCTACTGGTAAACAAATGTAAGGCCCTTGAATGGAAACAACAACACACATCAACCACTGAGTAACGTTAGTAGATTAAGAACTAATCCACAGAGACTTGGGATCATGAATTCTTTGAATTCATCATATCTTTCAAGATGAGTAAAGGTTGTGTAACTTTTATTCTATGTTTGTTTATGACTAACATCATGATCAACATAAAATGGCGCTAGAAGGAGGGCTGCTGAAGCCAGAAACTCATCATCAATAGGTTTTATCAGATTTGATGGTACAAACAGTAAGGTAACACTGAAACACCTCTAGATTTTGATTAATGCGCAAAGATTTGTTATTTTAAGCTTGTACCTGCTAATCCTTTGTGAAGTTTTCAAAATTGATCATAAATATTGCAAGCTTTGTGGTAAATCATCGTGAATTTGCAAAGATCAGTCCTATTTTAGGTAAATTTGTCAAAGCTTTGAGGTAATTTTCTTTAGAAACCTGATATCTAGTTGCAAGTGTCACCAAACCTCAGTATCACCTCATATTTACATTGTTCATGCAAATATTCTGTAAATATCTTGTCAGTCTCACTTTCTGACCATAAATACAACCTTTGCTGGTAAATTCCAACTGATCTTTATAGTCAACCAACCAATTTTCCTTAAATTTGAGAAATCCTGGCTCACATGCCAAATACCAGGTCCCTATCCACCGGACTTTTCAAAGAATTACCTGTCAGAGGATTTAGACCTAGAACTGTAGACATTCATCACACTCTTGGTTCTAGTGCATTAGGAGCATCACCAGAATGTTCTCCTGTAAATCCTATTGGTTTATAAACACCTACAGGACAACCTGTTACACCTCAGGTTCAACCTCAGTCAGTCATACCTGAAGTCCAACCTCCACCAGTTGTAATGTCTTTGTTTGCAACAGAATCGCCTCTAACTTTCACAGCATATCATCCTTTACCAAAGAATCCTGATAAAATTTGTCTAAAGTATCATCCTTATCAGGATGCTGATGATCATATCAGGACTTTCAAGGAAGCCTGTTGTAGGGCTAGAATTGAGCATCAGGACGTTGTATGTAGGTTATTTCCTTTTTCCTTAGGGGAAGAGGCTTATAACTGGTATATTAGTCTTGGTTAGGGTTCAGTTGGATCATGGGCTACCTTAGAGAAAGCTTTTACTGATAGGTTCAAAGTACCAATAGATCCTTCAATGAACTATCACTTATTTGCTACAATCAAATGATTCGAAGGAGAACCTATTGCTAACTTCAATGCTAGGTTCCAGAAAATGCTATCCAAGCTAGTTGCACCTTATACTGTAGGGGATTAAGTGGCTAGAAGCATATATTATTCACCCCTAGATCCTTTAACTTCTATGTTTATCAGGAGAGGACATTCTAATATCACAACTTTGACATAGGCTTTCCAAGAAGCTATCAAAGTTAGTCAGTAGCTAGTCCCTACTCCTACACCAAAAATTATATTCCCAACACTTCCTGGTTATCCTGGTTATCTATCATATCCTGCCTAACAATAGCCTAATGGAGCCATGATACCTCCAGTTGTGATGTCAGCACCTTTGCAAATACCTCCATTGAGTATTATGCCTCCTCCAAATGGAAATGGCCAGATGTTGCAATATCTTGGACATACTCAAGCACCTCTAGTTGTAGATTAGTCCAATCAGAACAATGGATCTTCCTTTTTCAAGCCTTTGATAGAAAATGTAGTGGCCAAGGTTCAGGAAGAGAAAGAAGAAATCAAGGAAATATCAGCTTAGTTAAGGGAACTTACAACTGAGATTACTCACCTAAGGAATCAGAATTTCTATTCTCAGCCTAGTCAAAACAGAGGCTATGCTAATGATAGACCAAATTATCCTGATAGGGGGTACAACAATAACTACAACAATAATCCTCCCAGATAGCCTAGAGTGTGGAACACTAGGCCAAACAATGGTTCCTTGCCATCACCCCTAGACAATCAGCCTCCAAAATGAACCCAAACAGACTACTAGAGTCAACCTTGCAGAGGCAGCCCTCACTAACTGGTACAGAATACATAACACCAATGCACATGCAGAGTTAGACTGTCCTCAGTTCAGGATTGCTGCTAGCATTTTCCAGACTGAAGTGTCTGATACTTCAGGGAATCCACCTCATGTAGAAGGAAATGAAATTGTTCCTTGTGGATATGACTCTGCTCTAGTGTTAGAAAGTTATGTACAACATCCTTATCAGCAAACAGTGCCTGTTCACCAAGATTACACCCTAGCATGTGAGGAGTCAACTATGGCTTTTGAGTCAAACTGTGTTTTCCCCTTTGAGGATGAAAATGAGCCCTAAAATGAACATGAGGAGGTACATGCATACCAACAGCAATATCATGGTAAGCATAACTACAACCTAAAAAATAATTCCAATAGGCCTATTGGTCCTTTGACCACTTCTTTGCCTCTGAACAATTTTAATACACCTCTTGATCCTAAGGCAAATAATAACCCTAGATTTCCCAAGGCTAATGCTCAGTATTTATCACCAAATACAACACCAAAGGCTATGAATCTGCCTCATGAATCTGACAAGTTGGTCACTTATCTGGCTGATGAAATGAAAAAGATCAAAATCAGTCTATCTTTGTCAGAGTTGCTTAAAACTCTTGTTATTAAGAAAGCATTCATGAAATCACTAGATGATCCTACTCCAAAAGAGGATAGTCATCCCCCAGGTCAGTCTGGTAGCAAAGATCATGTTGCTAGAGATCCTAATGTCAAACACAAGGTGCCAGCTACTGTTCAAGCTGTAGAGACCTCCCACATGACCTTATATAGAGACAAGAGTGAGTCACCTCCTTTCCTCCTTACAATAAGGATGTTCAGTAAAAATTTACACAACTATTTAGTAGACTCAGGAGCATCTACCAATGTAATGCCCCTATCCATATGCAATGCTCTAGGGTTGCATCCTGCTCAATCCTTAAAAAAGGTGACACAATTAGACAAAACAGAGGTGAGTGTGGTAGGAGAACTAACTCACATTCACATGCAGCTAGCATCTGATCCCAGGATCCAGTACTATATAGACATTCAGGTGGTGGATATACCTGATACTTATGGGATGCTACTTAGCAGGGACTGGTCTAAAACTCTTAATGGATACATGGCCACCGATTTCAGTCATATGTGGTTCCCCTGGAAAGGGATACCAAATCAAATAAGAATAGATGCCGATCCTCGAATGAAACATGATCACTGAATATAACAAAACTAACGAGATCATGTATGTGGATGTAGAACCTGGAGTTTACACTATCCGGCCACAAACTGTCAGGATAGAGGAGATCCTAATGTATGATGTTCATCATCATGATGATGATCCTCAGGATGACAAAATAATTGTAGAATCTGATGGTAATCCTAAGAATGAAAATGAGGTAGATCACTTTAGAAATTTTGAGATGCACCTATCTAGAGAGGTAAAACGATGTCAATTGTTAAAAGTGTCAGTGCATGATATTTTAATTGATGGATGGTGTAGGTTGCATAATGAGTCACATTTTGAGAAAACTTGTGACGCCTGCCTAGACCTGATGGAGTTGGAACAAGCATGTAATGATGAATCAATATCATCATCATCATTAGAGGTAAGTTCTGTAGACAGTGATAGTGAAAGTGACATTGATGCTTGTTTGTTTTCTGCAGGAACGGAGGAAGGTATGTGCCATGATGCAGATGAAGGTCATATTTAGATAACAGAAGAGATACTGGTATGTAACTAGGGTAATGTTGAAAGAAAAAATAAAATTACCCCTAGGAGTGATTGTTTAATTGAATCAGATTATGAGTTGTTTGATGAAGACAGGGGCAATAGTCTATCTAAATTCAAAGAGTTTTTATCCAAAGAGATCCAGAAGATGATATAGTAGCAGAGATCTCCACAGGAGGTCTTGATTGAAGACTGGTGCAGGTTACACGAAGCACCTCACTCAGAAACTACGTGTTCACTCTGTCTACATATTTTGAAAAGGAAAATGCTGCCTAGTCTAGAAGATCATCCTTCTGATGGTAAAAGGAAAGCAGAGACATCAGCTTCACATAAGAAAGGAAAGATAAAGTTTGAGAAAGCTGAGATACCAAAGTTAAAGTGGATATCTAGTGGTGCAGCTGCCAGAGCTACAAAGAAAAAGGAAGGCTTAGATAAGCCTTTGGTTGAAGAAAAGCCATGGATCCTTAGATTTGATGGATCCAAGTCAAAACAAGGAGCTGGAGTAGGGATAGATCTTGTTGATCCATCTAGAAAATCCTACTTGGCAGCATACAGATTGCAATTCCCCTGCACCAACAATGTAACAAAGTATGAGGTTCTGATTCATGGGATACTATTTGCCCTTAAGAAGAAAGTGAAAATTTTGCATGTCTATGGAGACTCAGAATTAGTAGTGAGACAGGTAAGAGGAATTTACTCCTGCAATTATAAAAAACTATCCAATTATAGACACAGGGTGTGGGACCTGATTGAAAGACTTTGATGCATTTAATATCACCCACGTACCCAGAGAACAGAATCATAGGGCAGATGCTTTAGCCCAGGCTGCCAGCACATTGGAGCCACTGTCTATTTCTGGTCTAAAAAGATTTTTAGTAGAGTTGGTATCAGTACCTTCTGTGCCTAACAATGTAACCAACCTCCAAGTATTCGACAATGATCAGTATATCCTTGATTTCATCTCCAACAGGGATATATTTGATGTGCAGATCATAGATGAGAACAATGTAGAAGATCATGTCTGGGAAGAAGAAGAAATCTTAGAGTTGCCCAACAATAAAATTCCTAAGGGAATGATTGAGCTAAAGAGAGCATTTGATCTGGACAACATGTTGAAACAGAAGGATCTTCCAAAAACTGATGGAGGACAATATTCACAAGTCAATATTGGATAGAATGATGAAAAGAAAAATGTCTTGATAGGAAAAGTTTGCACAGAAGAAGAATTAGAAGGAATAACCCAAGCTCTCAAAGATTACATCCATGTCATCACCTGGACTTATGATGAGTTAAAACCGTATGATACATTAGTCATCACTCACACCATACCCCTCAAGCCAGATGCCAAACCTTTCAGACAGAAGCAAAGACCTGTCAATGCTTTACTGGAACCCATTATTTTTTAGGAGGTCAATGCCCCTTAAGAAAATGAGGACCCCTGTTGTGGCTTGCCCCCTTTGTTTTTGTGCTCTGGGCAGTAATGGTAAAAAGCATCATCATATCAGGTGCATGATGATCCTCCTGTATGAGCCCAAAATTTAAGGTCTGAATCTTGCCTCAGGAAGCTTGCCATGTGAAAGAGTGTAAAATTTTAAGCAAGTTTGCCTTTTACATCACCCTAAAATTCAGCCAAGTAAGAAAGTTATGCTCGGTCAAAGTTCTGGTCAAACCTGATATTTGGGGGGAGGATCATATTTCAAACATCACCCGATCTTTTAGATCACCCCGATATCGGTTTATCACCCAATAAATCATGCGGTCAAAATATTCGAACGTCAATTTTAGGTGATAGTGGCATTTGCCATTCAGCAGCATCATGTGTTTCACAAGGATCATATTTCTCAATGTAACCCGATATTTCTCAATATCCTCTTGCCACAAAATATCACCCTAAGCCATTATCCTGATGATGTCATTCAAGTCTGATAAACAAAGAAACAATCATGACGATGACGTAATCATCATATTCACCTCTCGCAGGCATATTTCCTAAACATGATCCTGCTCACATAACATGATGGTGATTTCATAGTGCTGTAGCGATAAACAAGGCCACCCTTCTGCTGACGTCACCCCGATCTTTCGAAAGGAAGGTCATCTTACTCATGGGGGTCATATCCAAATATCATCCTGATCTTAAAATATGACCCGATAAGCAAAACTCAACATATCCTGATGACGTCATCTTCTTGGGAGGGTAATATTCCTCAAAGCTCTTTCCTCGGGATCATGTTCCTTAAACCTAATTTCCTTCAATATCACTATGACGTCACCATCATATCATGACCAATTAAAGAGAATGTCCAGAAATCTACATGCAGGTGGCGGAATTGAATGAATTATCAAAAGGGGACTAATATCTCGTGTGCAGGCGGATTTTCGTAGTATAATGACCAGATATTTATATTTGCACTTTCAAGGCATGATTTAACATTAGTTTTTATCCTCCTGCTGATTATTTAATTAATGATGCCTAACTTTATATGATGACCACAGGTGCATCAGCCAGAGAATGAGATCGGTAGGACATTATGGGCTCGCCCCAATCAACGATGTCTTGCCGATGATCATGAGGATGCACGCTTGGGATGCAAAAAGCGGAAAACAAGCAAGGCAGGCAGATTTTGAACCCGTTCTATACATGACGATGACATCATCATCATGTCTAGATCAACATGAAGAAATCTCGAGATGCAGCCTAATATTCAAAAACGCAAAATGGCGAGAAGACTGCAAGTGCACAGATTTGCTGCTGCACAGGCCGCCTTCGGCAGAGAATTAAATGCTTGATCCTCCTACACAAGTTTCACTGGTGATCATGCAGAGGATAGAAAAAGAAGTACACGCAAAGCCTACAGAGGGTCTACATGTAGACTTGACCCGATAGCCTGCAGGTAGAGATATGACAGAGCATTAATGGCGAGGGACATCCCGAGCGGTGCATCAAATCCCAAGAGGTTAGAATGAACCAAAAGGAGACACTGCATTAAATCAGTGGTTGGCTGATGGAGGAAGTTACTGAGCGAGCGGTGCCTTGTCTAGGTGCTTTGCTCGAGGTTTTGGTGGGATCCATCTTCCATCGTTGGATGAGACATCTAAGGAGGCTGACCATTGATTCAGCTAGGTTTTCTTGGGCACTATGTTGGGGGGAAAACATAAACATATATTCAGCCCCATTACTACGAAGAAAAAAAGGACGTAGGGGGTCAATCATACAATATCAGACCTCTAGGAATTTCATGTAGTAGACCAGATTGCTGAGACTAGTGGGGATTGAATTGTTGAAACATTCAAGGTTCTTTCCTCATGATCACTGTAAATATGCATGTTTTATGAACATACTGTATGGAGATGAAGCTTCAGATTACATCATTATTGTAAACCTTAAGTAATCTTCAAGTTGATTTCTGGATATGTACTAGTAAATGTTGTGTTCTATAGAAGCGCTTTCATTTCATTGCATGTTTTTGTCAACCCTACCTCTGAAGATTTTGCATTGGATCATGCTGATTTGTGGAATATCCTGGTGAAGTATGATTTTAGTTTTCTTCTCTTCATTACTATATGGGAACATGTATGTGGGTCAGTGATCTCAGTCAAGTAAATCTTAGGAATATCTCTCTCTTTAACCCTTTTTCTCATTTTAATTTTATAGAAGTCACTTTCATAACTGCACATCATGATAAACATTAAGCAGAACAGAGGAATATACTGACATCCCATAGATACTTGATCATCCTTAACATATTCCTGAGCTAGACGCATGTACCATTGAAAATTTCACGCAGGAAATCACTGATAAGGGTAGAACTCATGCAAATATCACCTTAGGCACATCATTTGGAGGTATATTCTGTGTAGAGTAACTTCCCTAAAAGCATTGTTGCAGAACTGGAACCTATTGATTCATGTAAGACCCCAAAAAGGAAAACAGCAACACACATCAACCACTAAGAGATCTTAGCAGATTATGACCTAATCACTGGGGACTTGGGATCATGAATTCTATGAATTCATTGTATCTTTTAGGATAAGCAAGGGTTGATGTGTAACTTTTGTTTCATGTTTTACTTGTGTGTGTCTAACATCAACATCAACAACAACAGAACTGGCGCTAGAAGGAGGGCCAACAAGAAAACTGTAGATTCCTGCTAACATTGCTTAAGTATCTTGTCAGTTTCCAAATCTAACCATAAACTAGCCTATCTCTCTTAAAATTTGAAAAATCTTGGCTCCTAAGCCAAACACCAGGTCTAGATCTAGTGGACCCTTTGAAGAACTACCTACCAGAGGATTCAGACCCAGGACTGTGGACCTTCATCACTCCCCTGATCCTAGTACATCTGGAGCTTCACCAGGGCCTGCTCCTGCAACTCCTATTGGCCTACACATACCTACAGGGCCTTCTGTCACACCTCAGGTTCAACCTCAACCAATCATACCCCAGATCCAACCCCCTCTGGTTGCAATGTTATTCTTCACAGCAGAGTCACCTTTGATCTTCACTGCATATCATGCTCTACCCAAAAATCTAGATAAAATTTGTCCTAGATACCACCCATATCAGGATGCTGATGATCATGTCAGAACCTTCAAAGAAGCCTGTTGTAGGGCTAGGATTGAGTATGAGGATGTGGTCTGCAGGTTGTTTCCCTTCTCCTTAGGAGAAGAGGCCTACAACTGGTACATTGGTTTGGGCCAAGGTTCAGTCAACTCGTGGGATGCCTTGGAGAAAGCTTTCAAGGATAGGTTCAAGGTGCCTATAGACCCTTCAACAAACTACCATTTATTTGCCACTATCAAAAGGTCTGAGGGGGAGCTTATAGCAAACTTCAATGCTAGATTCTAGAAAATGCTGTCTAAGATAGTAGCTCCTTATAATGTAACAGATGAAGCTGCCAGGAGCATTTACTACTGAGCCTTAGATCCCTTAACCTCCATGTTTATCAGGAGGGCACATCCTGGTGTAACAACTTTAGCAGGAGCTTTTGGAGAAGCTATCAAGGTCAGCCAACAATTAGCCCCTGCCCCCACACCAAATGTCACCTTCCCTTCACTTCCAGGCTATCCAACATATCCTGTCCACCAACAGACCAATGGGGCCATGATACCTTCAGCCATGATGCCAGCCCCTTTGCAAATACCTCCACTCAGTGTCATGCCACCACCAAGTGGGAATAGCCAAATGTTGCCATATCAGACACAAGTGCCACATGCTGTAGAACAACCCAACAATAACAATGGGTCTTCATTTTTCAAGCCCCAGGCAGAAAATGTTATGGCAAAGGCTCAGGAGGAGAAAGAAGAAATCAAAGAAATATCAGCCTAGCTTAGGAAACTTACCACTGAGTCACCCATCTAAGAAATCAGAACTTTTACTCTCAGCCTAACCAAAACAGAGGCTATGCCAATGATAGACCAAACTATCCTAACAAGGGGTACAACAATAATTACAATAACAATAATGACAACAACAATCTTCCTAGATAGCCTAGAGTGTGGAACACTAGGCCAAACAATGGTTCCTTGCCATCACTCCTAGATAATCAGCCTCCTGGTGAACCTAAACAGACCACTAGAGTAAATCTTGCTGAGGCAGCACTTGCAAACTGGTGCAGGATTCATAATACCAACGCTCATGCAGAGTTAGATTGCCCCCAATTCAGGGTTGCAGCTAGCATTTTCCAAGCTGAAGTGTCCAATACTTCAGGAAACCCACCTTATGGAGAGGGAAATGAGATTGTCCCCTATGAGTATGATATTGCCTTAGTGCTAGAAAGCTTCATGCATCATCCTCATCAGCATGCAACCTTATCACATCAGGATTACACCTCAACATGTGAGGAATCAACCATGGCTCTTGAATCCAACTACGTTTTCCCATTTGAAGATGAGAATGAACCATCAGTGGAACATGAGGAAGTCAATGCTTATCAACAGCAACCTCAAGGCAGACATAACTACAACTTGAGGAATAACTCAAATCGGTCTACTGGCCCTTTGACCACCTCATTGCCTCCAAACAACTTCAATACTCCACTTGATCCCCAGGCAAATAATAACCCTGGATTTCCCAAAGTCAATGTACATCACTTGACACCACAGAATGCAACACCAAAAGCCAGAAATCCACCTCCTGGACCTGACAAATTAGTTTCTTACCTGACTGATGAGATGAAGAAGGTTAAGATCAGCCTGCCATTGTCAGAACTACTTAGGACCCTTGCTATCAAAAGTGCTTTTGTGGAATCTTTAGATAGTCCTACCCACAAGGAAGACAGCCATACCCCAGGCTAGTTTGGAAATAAAGATCATGCTACCAGGGATGCTAATACAAAATTAAAAACTCCAGCCACTGTCCAAGCTACAAAGACCTCCCACATGACCCTATACAAAGACAAAAGTGAGTCACCTCCCTTCCTCCTGACCGTAAGGATGTTCAGTAAGAACCTCCACAACTATCTAGTGGACTCAGGGGCATCTACCAACGTGATGCCCTTATCCATATGCAGTGCCTTAGGGTTACATCCTGCCAAATCATTGAAGAAAGTAACCCAGCTAGACAAAATAGAAGTAAACATGGTTGGGGAACTGACCCACATCCATATGCAACTAGCCTCGGATCCCAGAATCCAGCATTATATTGATATCCAAGTAGTTGATATACCTGATGTATATGGAATGTTGCTTAGTAGGGATTGGTCAAAGACCCTCAATGGATATATGTCTACTGACTTCAGTCACATATGGTTGCCCTAGAGGGGAATACCTAACCAGATCAGGATCGAAGCTGAACCTCGCATGAAACACATGATTACCGAATATAATAAAACCAACAAGGTCATGTATGTGAATGTGGAACTTGGAGTTTACTCCATCAGACCTCCGACTGCTAGGGTAGAGGAGATCCTGATGCTTGACATACATGATCATGATGATAACCCTCGGGATGATGATGCATATCTAGAACCTAGTTGTAATCTTAGAAACGAGATAGAGATAGATCACTTCAAGAATTTTGAGATGCATCTGCTTAAAGGGGTGAAACGCTGCCAATTGTTAAGTGTACCTATTCATGATATTTTAATTAGTGGATGGTGCAGGTTGCATAATGAGGCCCATTCTAAAAAGACATGTGAGGCCTGCCTAGACATGTTGGAGCTGGAACAGGCATACCATGAAGCGTCATCATCATCATCTACGGTAAGTGCTGCATATAATGGTAATAATGCTGATCCTTGTTTGTCTTCTATAGGAGCGAGAGGAAGCACACATCATGATGAGGATCTTATTAAGGTAACAGAAGGGATGCTGGTTGGTAACAAGAGTAATGCTAAGAACAAGGAGAAAATCACCCCTGGGAGTGATTGATGGAGTCAAATTATGAGTTGTCTGACGAAGATAGGGGCAGCAGTCTGTCCAAATTTGAAGAGTTCCTGTCAAAGGAAATGCAAAAGATGGTGCAGCAGCAAAGACCTCCTCAAGATGTCTTGGTTGGAGGATGGTGCAGGTTACATGAGGCACCTCATTCAGAAGCATCTTGTTCATTGTGCCTACACATTTTAAGAAGATTGAAATTGCCTAGTCCAGGGGATGTTCCTCCTGATGATAAAAGAAAAGAAGAAATATCAGCTCCCCATGAGACCGATGAAGTGGTGCCTAAGAAAACAGAGATACCAAAGTTGAAGTGGATATCTAGTGGTGTAGCTGCTAGAGCCAAAAGGAAGAAAGAAGCCTCACACAAGCCTTTAGATGAAGACAAGCCATGGATCCTCAGGTTTGATGGATCCAAGTCAAAGCAAGGAGCTGGAGTAGGAGTGGACCTCATTGATCCATCAAGAAAATCCTACCTAGCAGCATACAGGTTGCAGTTCCCATGTACAAATAATGTAGCAGAGTATGAAGCTCTAATTCATGGGATGTTGTTTGCACTTAGCAAGAAGGTGAGAATTCTGCATGTCTATGGAGACTCAAAATTAGTTGTCAGGCAAGTAAGAAGTATATACTCCTGCAAATACAAAAGGCTGTCTAACTATAGGCATAGGGTGTGGAACCTGATAGAAGATTTTGATGCCTTCAATATCACCCATGTGCCCAGGGAGCAAAACCATAGAGCAGATGCTTTGGCCCAGGCTGCCAGTGCTCTAGAACCTCTATCCATATTAGGTCTCAAAAGGTTCTCAGTTGAATTAGTACCAGTGCCTTCAGTACCTGATAATGTAACCAATCTTCAAGTATTTGATGATGATCAGCATATATTGGATTTTATTTCCAATAGAGATGTTTTTGAGGCACAGATCATAGATGAAGTTAACATGGAAGATCATGTCTGGGAAGAGGGAGAAATCCTGGAGTTGCCTAGCAACAGGATCCCTAAGGGAATGATAGAGCTAGAGAGGGCATTTGACCTAGACAACATGCTAAAATAGAAGGACCTCCCAAAGGCCGATGAGGGGCAGTACTCTCTGGTTGACATTGGGCAAGGTGGTAAAGAAAGAAATGTCCTCATTAGAAAAGTCTGCATGGATGAAGAGTTCAAAGGGATAACCCAGGCTCTCCATGACTATATCCATGTCATTGCCTGGACATATGATGAGCTAAAGACTTATGACACTTCTGTCATCACCCATACTATTCCTTTGAAGCCAGATGCCAAGCCTTTTAGGCAGAAACAAAGACCTGTCAATGCCCTGCTGGAGCCCATCATCTTTGAAGAAGTTAAAAGACTGCTTGATGCCAGGATCATTTTTCCTGTGAGACACTCCACGTGGGTGGTGAACTTGGTACCCATGAGGAAGAAGAATGGTGACATCAGGCTGTGCGTGGATTTCAAGAATTTGAATAGAGCTTCTGAAAAGGATAATTATCCTTTGCCTCCCCTGGATGAAGTCCTGCAGGTTGTGAATGGAGCCAAGATGATGTCCTTCTTGGATGGCTTCTCTAGTTACAATCAAGTGATGGTGGATAGAATTGATAGATTGAAAATCGTATTCACCACTAAATGGGGGATCTTCGCCTACAGACGCATGCCATTTGGGCTGATAAATGTTGGAGCCACCTTCCAGTGGGCAATGGACATAGCCTTCAGAGGATTAATTGGTAAGTGCATAGTGATCTACATGGATGACCTGACTGTGTTTTCCAAAGATAGAAAGAACCATGTAGAGGACCTAAGAAAGGTGCTAAAGAAGTGCAAGCAGTACGGGATATCCTTAAATCCCAAGAAGTGCATATTTGGGATGACCACCGGGAAGTTGCTGGGTCACTTGATAACTGAGAATGGGATCATCATTGATCCTAACAGAGTAGAGTCCATCATGAAAATACAATTGCCTGGAAGCAAGACAGAGCTCAAATCTTACTTTGGTAAGATTAATTTTGTTAGGAAGTTCATCATTGGCTTTGCAGAGATAGTTAGGCCCTTGAATGCCATGCTCAAAAGGGACACCAAGATTGGGTGGACACCTGAAGCTAGAGCAGCTTTTGAAGACATTAAGAAAGATATTTCAGATGCTCCAGTCCTGATCAGTCCAGATTACACCAGGGACTTCTACATCTACTCATTTGCCTCAGAACATACCTCTGCAGTAGTGCTACCCTAGAGAATGAAGAAAAGCAGGAGAAGCCTATAGCCTTCATGAGCTGCCCTTTCAGAGATGCGGTGCTCAGGTACATGGATGTTGAAAGACAAGCACTTGCTCTGGTTCGAGCAATCAAGAAGTTCAGGCACTACATCCTAAGGAGTAAGGTTATTGCTGTGGTACCTGATGCAGCAGTAAAGATGCTACTAATGTAAAGTGAGCCAGGTGAGAAGAGGGCCAAATGGATCACCATCCTCTAGGAGTACGACATGGATATCACACCCATGAGGTTGGTAAGAGGACAAGATTTGAGTCAAATGATATCAGAGATAGACCCTAACATCCTGAGCCAACAGTATGTTGTAGATGCAAAAGATGGTGGAACATGGTATTCAGACGTTAGGCATGTCCTGATCACTGTGAGATGTCCCTCAAGATTGTAGGCCTCACAAAGGAGAGCCCTAAGGATAAAAGCACAGAAATATATGATGAAAGGAGGAGTCCTTTTTAAGAGAAACTATGACAGGATATACTTGAGGTGCTTGGAAAAACCAGAAGCAAACAAGGTACTAGCGGAACTGCATAATAAATTTGGGACTGCACATGGATCATCCTTGGCCACCACTCATGCCATCCTCAAGGTAGGGTATTATTGGCCCACAATTTTCAAGGACACTGCTGAACACATCAAATACTATCATGTGTGTCAAGTTGCTGCAAATAGAGATAAATATGTTGCTCAACCTCTTCAACCAGTGATGGAGATGCACCCATTTGCTCAATGGGGTATGGACTTCATAGGACCCATCAATCCTCCATCATCCTCAGGCCACAGGTATGTCTTGACTATTACTGACTACTATACCAGGTGGACTGAAGCTGTTAGCAGTAAAACATGTAATGCTGAGGATGTCATTAAGTTTTTGGAAAGCAACATAGTGACCAGGTATGGAGATCCATATGCTTTAGTGTGTGATAATGGACTTGCCTTTGCTCCAATAAAACTATCAGGTTGGGCTTTTGACCATGGGGTCATCTTGAAATTCTCCTCCAATTACTATCCCTAAGGGAATGGATTACCATAATCCACAAACAAGAACTTGCTTAACATCATAAAGAAGTTGATAGATAAGAACCCAAGGGAATGGGACACTCTGTTGAAATATGCCTTGTGGGTAGATAGAACCAGAAATAAGACTGCATTAGGAAACTCACCTTTTCACCTAGTATATGGGGTGGATCCCCTCCTCCCTATTAACCTAAAGATTCCTACACTGTAGTTTGCACAAGAATACCTAGGCATAGATAACAAACAGGAGGTTAGGTTGCTGTAGCTAATGCACCTAGATGAAAAAAGAAGTGAAGCCATTAACCAGTTTGCTAAACATCAGGCTGTTTTTAAGTGTTGGTTTGACAAAAGGGCTAAAATTAAGGATTTCTGGATCTCAGATCTAGTCCTGATGTGGGACAAAGCACATGAAAGGAAGGGTGACCATGGTAAGTTTGACAAACTCTGGATAGGCCCCTTTCAAATTTTTGAAATATTAGGAGATAGCACCTACAAGCTCAAGTCCTTAACAGGTGAGGATGTCCCATTGCTAGTTAATGGACAGTCCCTCAAGCACTATTTTCAGGCCTAAAGTAGCATCATGACAGTCATGTGTATCATAATGTATATTTGTAGGTTAGTTGTTTGTACAGTCTCCTTGCTTTTGTTTGTTTTGTTTGGTTGCTTTGTTGTCCCCAACAGGGATCTTTCTTTTGATTTAGAGTATGAAGGAGTAAACTAACAACCACAGAAGACAATGGAAAATTCTGATCATTCAAGTTAATTGTTTGAAATTTATGCATAGCTTATTGTGACTGTCATGAATGTGGAGAGTTGTTTGACTTGTGAAATTTTGTATTCAATAAGAATGGGTTGAGTACTCAAGGATGTTTCTCACAATAACACACCTAAAATCCCTGGGTTGGTTGAACCTACCAGTGTAGATATTAGGTGAAAAATCAGAGGTCACCCTTGCTACCATTACAATTCTCAGCTTAATTTTAGCAAGTGACCACTCCTTGCATCATGATGATGAAGTTACAAATGCAACATCTTATGAAGTTCTACCAAAAATATAAAATGTAAAGCAATAAAATGGATTTTACTGAAAATCCAGGTTAAGCCATCTAAGTAACTCTACCGAGGCTATAGACCCTCGCTGGTAGTGGGGCTCTACTTAGGAGAATTGTAACGATATCCTTGCCGGGGCTATGGATGCCTGCTGGCAGCAAGGCTCTATCCGGTTGGCTATGAGGGAACATCCTCACCTACGTAGGCTAATGTTAGTCACTGGTTTGTTCAACTGATCTTCAAGATGAAGATGATTAATCACATGCACCCACTTAAACTGAAACGAAAATTCATGCACCTTATTGAATACATTGAGTCTCAAGTTAGATGATGATCTGCAGGAGAGATAGTTGGAAGTTATGCATGTATTTCTTTCAATTTCCTTTAATGGTCTTTGCTTTTGATTGTTTTGTTTGGTTGCTAGTTGTTGTGATGTTCACAACATGCCCCTTTTTGCCCCTTAGCAAAATGAGGACCCCTGCTGTGGCTTGCCCCCTTTGTTTTTGTGCTCTGGGCGGTAATGGTAAAAAGCATCATCATATCAGGTGCATGATGATCCTCCTGTATGAGCCCAAAATTTAAGGTCTAAATCTTGCCTTAGGAAGCTTGCCATGTGAAAGAGTGTAAAATTCTAAACAAGTTTGCCTTTTACATTACCCTAAAATTCGGCCAAGTAAGAAAGTTATGCTCGGTCAAAGTTTTGGTCAAACCTGATATTTAGGGGGAGGATCATATTTCAAACATCACCTGATCTTTTAGATCACCCCGATATCAGTCACCCCGATATCGGTTTATCACCCAATAAATCATGCGGTCCAAATATCCAGACGTCAATTTTAGGTGATAGTGGCATTTGCCAGTCAGCATCATCATGTGTTTCGCGAGGATCATATTTCTCAATGTAACCCTGCCATGAAATATCACCCTAAGCCATTATCTTGATGATGTCATTCAAGTCTGATAAACAAAGAAACAATCATGACGATGACGTAATCATCATATTCACCTCTCGCAGGCATATTTCCTAAACATGATCCTGTTCACATAACATGACAGTGACGTCATAGTGCTGCAACGATAAACAAGGCCACCCTTCTGCTAATGTCACCCTGATCTTTCGAAAGGAAGGTCATCTTACCCACGGGGGTCATATCCAAATATCATCCTGATCTTAAAATATGACCCGATAAGCAAAACTTGACATATCCTGATGACATCATCTTCTTGGGAGGGTGATATTCCTCAAAGCTCTTTCCTCGGGATCATGTTCCTTAAACCCGATTTCCTTCAATATCACTTTGACGTCACCATCATATCATGACCAAGTAAAGAGAATGTCTAGAAATCTACATGTAGGTGGCAGAACTGAATGAATTATCAAAAGGGGACTAATTTCTCGTGTGCAGGTAGATTTTCGTAGTATCATGACTGGATATTTATATTTGCACCTTCAAGGCATGATTTAACATTAGTTTTTATCCTCCTGCTGATTATTTAAATGATGATGCCTAACTTTATATGATGACCACAGGTGCATCAGCTAGAGAATGAGATCGATAGGACATTATGGGCTCGCCCCGATTAGCAATGTCTTGCCGATGATCATGAGGATGCACGCTCGGGATGTAAAAAGCAAAAAACAAGCAAGGCAGGTAGATTTTGAACCTATTCTATACATGACGATGACATCATCGTCATGTCTAGATCAACATGAAGAAATCTCGAGATGCAGCCTGATATTCAAAAATGTAAAATGGCGGGAAGACTGCAAGTGCGCGGATTTGTCGCTGCGCAGGCCGCCTTCGGCAGAGAATTAAATGCTTGATCCTCCTACGCAAGTTTCACCGGTGATCATGTAGAGGATAGAAAAAGAAGTGCACGCAAAGCCTACAGAGGGTCTACATGCAGACTTGACCCGATAGCCTGTAGGTAGAGATATGACAAAGCATTAATGGTAAGGGACATCCCGAGCGGCGCACTAGATCCCGAGAGGTCAGAATGAACCAAAAGGAGATACTGCATTAAATGCAGTGGTTGGCCGATGGAGGAAGTTACTGAGCAAGCGGCACCTTGTCTGGGTGCTTTGCTTGAGGTTTTGGCAGGATCCATCTTCCACTGTTGGATGAGACATCTGAGGAGGCTGACCGTTGATTCAGCTAGGTTTTCTTGGGCACTATGTTGGGGGGAAAGCAGAAACATATATTCAGCCCCATTACTGCGAAGAAAAAAAGGAGGGAGGGGGTCAATCATACAATATCGGACCTGTAGGAATTTCATGTAGTAGACCAGATTGCTGAGACTAGTGGGGATTGAATTGTTGAAACATTCAAGTTCTTTCCTCATGATCACTGTAAATATGCATGTTTTATGAACATACTGTATGGAGATGAAGCTTCAGATTACATCATGATTGTAAACCTTAAGTAATCTTCAAGTTGATTTCTGGATATGTACTAGTGAATGTTGCATTCTATAGAAGCAATTTCATTTCATTGCATGTTGTTGTCAACCCTACCTCTGAAGATTTTGCATTGGATCATGCTGATTTGTGGAATATCCTGGTGAAGTATGATTTTCTTTTTCTTCTCTTCATTACTGTATGGGAACATGTATGTGGGTCAGTGATCTCAGTCAAGTATATCTTAGGAATATCTCTCTCTTTAACCCTTTTTCTCATTTAATTTTATAGAAGTCACTTTCATAACTACACATCATGATAAACATTAAGCAAAACAGAGGAATATGCTGACATCCCATAGATACTTGATCATCCTTAACATATTCCTGAGCTAGACGCATGTACCATTGAAAATTTCATGCAGGAAATCACTGATAAGGGTAGAACTCATGCAAATATCACCTTAAGCACATCATTTGGAGGTATATGTTGTGTAGAGTAACTTCCCTAAAAGCATTGTTGCAGAACCGGAACCTACTGATTCATGTAAGACCTCAAAATGGAAAACAACAACACACATCAACCACTGAGAGATCTTAGCAGATTATGACCTAATCACCAGGGACTTGGGATCATGAATTCTATGAATTCATTGTATCTTTCAGGATAAACAAGGGTTGATGTGTAACTTTTGTTTCATGTTGTACTTCTGTGTGTCTAACATCAACATCAGCAACAACACGTCCCTTGGAGTGCTCATCAGTCTACATATATTGTTTTCATTCACCATCCTTTGAAGTTAGCATCATCTATATCTAGCTGTGGAACATCTTGGTGAAAATATGGTTTGATTTCTTCTCCTAATGATAGTATCAAGTGTGTATGTGGCTCAATAGCTGAAGATTCATCATAATTTGAAGTATTTTTACAATTTCTTTTAATTTCTGAACAATTCACCATCACAATTGCAAATAATAGATAATCAGAAGCAAATTATATAAAATATGTAGACATCTCGTAGAGAATTGAAAATTCATAGCATATTTGAGGTTAAAGCATTTTCAATCAACAAATATTATATAAAGATTCAAGTATAGACACAATATTTGTAGAAATATACTATGTAGAATAACCTTTCTGTGTAGCATCTTTACAGGAACAGAATCCTACTGGTAAGCAAATGTAAGGCCCCTGAATGGAAACAGCAACACACATCAACCACTGAGTAACATCAGTAGATTAAGAACTAATCCACGGAGACTTGGGATCATGAATTCTTTGAATTCATAGTATCTTTCAAGATGAGTAAAGGTTGTTGTGTAACTTTTATTCTATGTTTGTTTATTACTAACATCATGATCAACAAGTATGAAAACCAAAACTCATCATCTCAAGTTGGTCAATCCATGGGTGGATCATCACAAAACAACTTTAAAAGGAAAAATAATAGAGGTTTCATCAAGATCAATGGACCAAATACAAATGTGTCTGCTATAAACAATCCAAAGAAACAATCGTATCAACCAAGGAAGTTTACTCTGATATCTAAGTCCTATCATTCTATCATGAATCAAGCTGTGAGTAATAACATTCTAAAACTTCCCCCGATCAAGCCTGTTGATCCTAGTAAACAAGGACCTTACTTCAATGCTAATGACTTTTGTCATTATCATCAGACGCAAGGATATGACACTAAACAATGTATGCATCTTAAACATGAGATACAGGACCTTATTGATTCAAATGTCATCCAGATATCAAGTGTGAATGATAATGGAAATAAGTCAGTTGCTCTGTCGAATCAGAATTTACAAATCTTCACTAATCCTTTTCCTAAGCACACTAAAAATAATATGGTGGAACAAGATTTAGTGGAAGTAGATGAGGATGATTACTTGGATTATGATAGTATCGTGGGAATGATTGAAGTGGATAAGAAACAAATGGATAACCCACCTCATCCATGAAGAAATGGAATTTACGCTGAGGTTCCTCCTCCGTTATCCTTATATGGATCGGGAGATAATCAAAATTCCTTTGAAAAAAAAGAACAACAACCGATATAGATGAGTAAGATGGTACAAGATGAATCCTACTACTATTCCAGAAAGACCCACCAACGAAAACTTGCCAAAAATTAGAAAAGAGCAAGATGACAATCAATATTTGGAAATAATAGTGGTTCTCCCCCTCATAAGCAACAAAAAGCCTCATTTAAACAAGGAATTAAAGAGCAAGCATCATATGATAAGAACCACTCAAATTTTACAACAAATATGATCGAATACCTCTCCCAGAGGTTTGCAAACTCCAACATATAATATGAAGACCTACAGGTAAGTATCTCTAACCCTTTATATCTCTCATGGTGTGCTTCCCCCGTGCTATGTTATATGTTGTTTAGGCCTCCTGGGATGACCTCAGATTCTCCCATAAGGTTTGGAATACCAAGAGACTGCCTCTATTGTGACCTTCCATTTTTATCATCATTCTTCTATATTTCCTCTCTCTGATTTCATTGTTGTGTGTTGTGTCTGACGGACATAACGTCATGGTTGGTGACTTGGGGGCACCCTCCTACATGATTGTCCTTAAGACACTTGTTTCTCCTCTCTTATTTATTGTTTCCCTTCCCTTAGTGTTTCCACCTACTGGCAGATGACGACAAACATTTATACTGATGCTGACCTAGTGTCCCTTTCAAGAGCAATAAAAAAATGGACTTAGTTCCTAATATGATGATGGGGTTGTATATCTTATCCAACGCTTGGCTAGTGGAAGCACTTGTGGTTTTTGTGTAGTGAATTTCATGATGTTTCTATTGCATTTACAAACCTTAACAATACTACTGCTCTATGCACCTTTGTTTGCCTTTGAATTTGGCCTTGGCAGTACTCGATTCAGAGAGCTTTGTGATATAGCCCTACAGTTATCCTCGAACTCTAAATTCATTGTATAACCTTGGCTCTTTGTGTGGTTAATCATATGCATTGATGTTGTTGTTCATCATGATGTTGTAGACACTAACATGTTTCTTGTAGGGATGTGTTTGTGGGAACATTTGGCGATCGTAAAGTACATGTCACCTCCGGGGGGCATGGGCTTTGTGAAAGTTGGTGTTCCCTTGTGTGTTTTCTTCCTACCTTAACATGCTTGATATCGATACCTGATATCAACCACCTTAAGGTGGGGGCATATATAAGGTAAGTTGTCTATTATAGATGTTAGCAATGTGTTTGACCTCAGATGCAGAGACCTGCATTCTTAGGTAGTGCATCGTGCATCCTAAGTTTGTTTGCAATCAATCAATCAATCATGTAAGCCCTCTACAGAGGTGGGATATCAAGCATATCCTTTTTCTTAAGCCCTATGTGGAGGTGGGGATGGTGTATTTCTTGGAGCAGATTGCATCATCCTGTCATTTTCAAAAGTCCTCTATGGAGGCGGGGAGCGGTTCTGTGACTAACTCAACCCTTAAGTGTGTTTTCAGCAATTGTTGTGGTGAATCCCAATCATCAGTGTGTGCCTGTAATGTGCCTAAGATGGTGTTGGACCTAGAAATAGGTACACTCCATTGCTTGTCTGCCATGTTTTCTCCATGTCTTCAAGTGTGTGTTTTGGCGTGCTTGTTTTGTGTGGCATGTTTTTTGCCCCATATGTAGTGACCAGCACTCTTAGATAGTGCTTCATGCATTTTAGGAGGTTTTGTGTGTCTTGCGTGTGTGTTGCCCCATATATACAGAGACCTACACCCTATGGGAGTGCATCATGTATTATGGGAGGTTTTGTTTACTTTCTAGTACTTGCATTTGCATTTCATATATATGAGAAAAAGAAAAGAAAAGATATCATTTCTATCTTCCATGCATTAATGTGTCTTCTATGCAATGACTATCTGCTCTGTGTTCTACATGACTATAATTGTCTTCTCCATGTTTTGTGTTCCTGTTACTGTCTTCTATGTGATTGGCATGTCTTCTCCGTGCTTCTTGTGTTTGTTGTGTTTGTGACCTTACTTTAATGCATGTATTTGCCTCACGTTTATACATACATTAAAGTGGGGGCTAAATGTAATGTCAAAAAAAGTCCCCTTGGGGGCTTTTCCCTCATAAGGTTTAGCTCCTGGGTCTTTAGCATGCATTTAGGACATTTTAGTTCATATTTTAACACCCTGATGGAATGAGACCTAGGTTCCTTGGCAAATAGGGCCTAGGTGGACCCCTTGAGCTATACCCTACCCAAAATAGGGGGGAGGACTTGGGTGTCCACGCCCTAGTCCTACCCTATTTTGGGGTAGCCCCAATTTCTAGGTATCGGTTAGTGAGCATTATTAGGTCCCTCTGCCGACATGGTAAGTTTGAATTTCAAATATATTGGTGGGAGTGCTTGTAGATGCATATATAAGCATGTGTAGGCATTCATTTTTAGACTAGAGCATTATTAGATGATCACTAGCAAGCTATTGTGTTCTCAAGGTGAATCAAGGCTTTCTATTGTGTTGCAAGACCAGACTTGTATGTTTTGTGTGTTGATATTTGTAGATTTGAGCATCAATCTCCTCATGGCATGAAGAGCATCTTCCTCCATGAGAGCTTCATTATAAGGTGACATATCATTGTGTTTTTATCATTGATTCCTTTGGTTTTTGGCCTCTACCCCACAAGGGTAGCCCTCTTGATCTGACAATAGTGTTCAGAGACTTAAGTGTCCTCTAGGATTTGACTGAGGCAAACATCTAAACACCACAACCCCCAAACCAAGTCTGGTGATTGCAGGTTACAAGTGTCGCATCTAGAAAAAGTGGAGTTGTAGGAAGGCTTGGAAGGCATCAGGGATTCAGGATCTGAAGAGAAATCAGACAAAGGAGTACTTCTAGGGCTAGAGCGCTTGCTCCAGTGTCCTCCATAGATAGATTTTGGAAAATAGAAGTTATAGGGCTGATCAATGTCTGAAGGAGGTCTAGATTCCCTAAAAAAGTAGGTACCTTGAACTTGGGTGCCCGGTCCAGTGTCCCTGACTGTTCCGCTTCAGAACCTCAAAAATAGGTATTCTGTAATTCAGTATTTTACTCCCGTCTACAAGAGCTTTTTTCGTAATTCATTAATTTGTTGTCATATTTGCATAATTAGGGTTTTAATGGTCAATTAAGCATGGGAGAAGGAAAAATTGATAATTAATTCCCTAATCCAAATTTCCCTACATCTGAAAGTGACTCTAGGGTATGATAGTGCTCACCACTCAACCCTAGATCCTTTGATGTTTAGTGGAGAGGCAGATTTTAACATCTAAACAACAAAAGATTAACAAAATCTAATTTTACCCTAAACAATAATATAAATATTATATTATATTATATTATATTATATTATAATATAATATTATATTATAATATTATATTATATTATATTATATTATATTATATTATAATATAATATAATATTATAATATTATATTATATTATATTATATTATAATATAATATTATATTATAATATTATATTATATTATAATATAATATTATATTATATTATATTATAATATTATATAATATTATTTCTATGGTATATAAAATTACTTTGATGATCACTTAAGTCATCTGACCTAAATAATAGGTCTCAGCTTCTCAACAGGCAAAAAAGGTTACAAACTCAGTTTTGTTATTACCGGCCCTTTTAGGGCAAACCTAGACTCTTGGTAGCTATGGTATATCGAGCAAAAAGGAAGTTTTGTCATCATTTTACAATGTTTAACATTGGGAAATAGAGCTCCAAGCTTAGGATTTGATATTTTACAAGGAATCTGTTGAATCATGAGTTTTGAATGTGAATCTGGGTTGACTGTGTGGAGATGTGACAATGCTAAAGTCAGTTGACAGTGTAGGGAGATTAATAGTTATTTTAGCATGAAAACACAAGTGTTATCCTTCCTTCTCTACTGGTTTGTTGTTCTTCAAAGTTTAATGGCTTTAGTTTCTGTTTGCTTTCAAAGGGGTAAAGGATTTAGTTTGATTTGTTAAAGCAAACAAAATTTCTATTAAGGGTTTTGGTGTTGCTTGTATTTGGTTAAAAGTTGTTAAAGAAAAGAATGGTTTCAGTTCATTACTCCTGAAAATAATTTCTTTAAGGCAAATCTGAGATTATCTGAAGTTACAATTTTATTCGAGGACAGTAATAACTGTATATTTGTGGGTTTGATTATAATCTTCATTAGTTTGTGTAAAAGGATTCATTTTGGAAATAGCTAACTCAGTTGATATTCCTGTTAGGGTTTCTCAACGACAGTATGGAAAAGATATTTTTGTTACAAGAACAAATAGATTTGTTAAATTATTGTAATGTTGTGATTATGGTTACAATGAATAGTTAAAAGTTTTTTGAAACACACTTTAATGTGGTCCCCCTACCACATCAGCATCGAGGTATCGGAGAGACCCATTTCAGGGTCCTACCAAAATGCTGAGCCCCGCCAATATAGTTAACAACCCACTGTGTATTTGATATCGAAGTTTCAGAGAGACCCGAAACAAAGTCCCACCAAAACACTTAGGTCACTCCGATAGTTCATGTCAACTTGTCAAGGAGACTCCTTAGAGACTCCCACCGATATCACCATGTCTCACCGATGCAACCAATGCTCACAATGTTATCAGTTTGTCTGGAGCCCCTTAGCTTCAAGCAAATAAATTCTTTTATATAATACAATTGCATCCAAGTTTTGGGGGCCCACATTTGGTGTTGTACAATTGAGTAAACATGCTAAAATCTCAAATGAAATAGATAGGAAAAGGAAAAAAAAAGAAAAGAATAATCAAAGTTGAGCTCAATATAGCTGAACTAACTCTAAGAAATCTTTGGAGGGATTCTATTTTATGACCAATTTATTGAGTTCTGTATGATTTTAACTATCTCATTATGATGTATATGATATTTTCATATATCTATGTTCTTTTAATTTCTTTATATTTTTGAAAAATCTAATTTCAACAAATCATTAGATTTTAAGACTTTAAAGCTTCACACACTTGCATTCATTTGGTTTCTCATTCTAGTATTAATTATCTATGTTTTCCCATCTTTGAAGGTGCTTAGGCCCTTGACATGGGCAATTTACAACTCTTCACTCATTTGAAAATTTTTGGTAAGACACTTTTTTGTGAAATAGACGTTAAGTGTTTTTATCAAAGTTAACAGTTCAGGGGCACTAGTCAGATTGGTTAACTTAATCAAATTAACATATAATTGATTTTTAGTGACTAAATGATCGATTTAATATGATACTGATTTATCAAATTAGATTAAGGTAATTTTGTACAAGATTGGATATGGTTAGCGAGTTGAAGAAAAATTAACATTCAAAATATCCTTTCTAGAATCCCATATACTGCAATATTACAAGGAGAATTGATTAGTGAACTCATTTACCAATTATAGGTGACCCTAGTAGAAATAAGCTTCTTTTACTGCTTACTTTACTACATTATATAATGTAATCTGATTGTCTTCTCCATTTATATACCAATATTTGTGTTGAATTGTCTATTTATCTCTATATAATTCTTTTGTTTTTATAGATAGCTTACATTGTTTATTTTCTGCCCCTGAATGGCCGATGGTAAATAGATTTTTATTTTTAATATTTTGGTAGATGTGTCTACCTTTACAGAATTTCAAATAGAAACTGGAATACCTTAACATCTCTTGTTGTCTCTAGTTACATTCATTCTCATTGTCTCTGTTAGATGTATTATGGGGTTAGTGGTTTCAACTGATACTCAGATTAGAAGCATTGTTGATATTTTGTTTTTGTTTGGTGGTGAAGGTTTGCATAGATAGGTAACTTGGCTTCCCTCTATAAGCCTATTTAATAGGCACAATTGCAATGTGATTGTACCACTTTTTTTTGTGGCTTTAGTTCTGCTAAATATCAATTGCTCTGATATGGTTTAGAGTCAGTTATTGTTGCCAGTTGCAAAATAGATTAAAGGTGCATTAGCCATGGTCTGGTACAGTGTGGTATTGTGTGAGAAGTGCAGAAAAACATTTTTTTTAGGACTGTGGTTTGTGTGCAAACTTCTATAGACATTTTCCAGCATCAAGATGACTGCTTATTTGTTAGCTCTCTACCATGCAGCATAAGTGTTTATGGTAGTGGCATGGATTAAAGTGTCTACAGCACCAGCAGAAGTGTTTACAGCAGCAACATGTGAAGAAAGAGAACACTAGAATTGGTGATGTCATTGTGGAGGCCATACAACAACCTGCACATTGTGCAAGGCAACATTGTGACCAAGGCAGGCTGTTGAAGATGCTACAACTATAATAGTGCAGCATTTAGTAGCAGCACATGCAGTACTCAATAAGCACCTAGATTGTATGTGATAAAATTTAGAGTTGCATTTGAAAAAATAGAATAGTCCAATCTCTAAAAGTTGATATAATATATATATATATATTGGGCTGTGGTACAATGTAATTCAATATCTGTTGACTGAGAGGGAGTTTTTTGATGAAATTTTGCCAGCTTGTGTCTGGTATCAACCCAGTTTGAATGGTATTGATGAATTTGCATCTATTCTCTCTACAATCATGCATCTCAAATTAATTTACTCATATATTTTTTGCACATTCATTTCAAGAAGGTCTTCCCTTTCATGCACAACATTATCATAAAAAAAATCGTAGTCCAATTCAACGTGTATTCTACTTCAATATAATATGGGAACTTGCCAAGCGGTCATCCTGCCCCTTTGCAACTACAGATTCCATTTTTTGGTGTTCTCCAATTGATTTAATATCCTAGGCTTTATGATTTATTATGGCATTCAAACTTAAATCACATGAGTCAAACTGCATGCCTAGTGTACCTAATCCATTTTCTAATAATTGGAGAATAAATTTGTGTTCCATCTCTAGCTTGATTATCCTTTTTTGGCTTTAGGTCGGTCTTATGAAAAGTGAAGTCTGATTTTTACAACTCCTGTGGATGTTCAATTATGGCCTCGTTTATGGTTGGTAGCTAGTTCAATGGGATAGAATGGAGTAGGGTTTCACATATATATGGGAGAGAAGCTAAAGACTTTTAATGCCCATAGAAAACTATTCATAGACAATAGAACCAGTATTGCAATATCAACTGTGTCGATAGTTAGAAAAATGCGTTTAATTATCTACTTTAACCTAAAAGTATAAATAATACCGGATCTATTCATATCTTTTCAATGTTCAGGATTCTCAAAAGTTTGACAACTTTCTTGTTTCAAGACACATAGTATATACAATTGCTTTAAGAGCACCAAACTAGCTCTCTTAAATTTGCAAGCTTCTTTAAGCTTGTTTAGCTATTTCTATCATCTATGTTTAGGCATCTTATTGAATGTAGATTGAAGTTTTCATGATCTTTTATTTTGTATTCTAGGGTTTTCCCTGAAGCTACTTTTTTCAAATCCTTCTCTACAATTATGTCTGTCAATTCAGGCCATTCGTCCTCTTCAAACTACCTGGTGACTTTATCTTGCGTTGAGCCACTTTTTAATTTACAAAGAGTTCTAGTGAAATGCATACAATATGCTGAGTCAGTAGATGTTTGCATGGTAACAGGCAAAGTTCAAAGAATCTGATGAATCTGTCCACAATGTTAAGTTGAAAATTGAAAGTCATCATCATCCATTTTCCAAAATAAAGATCTGTTGTGAACTCTACTTGAGCCTGTCGAGAGTTGGAGAGGTGACCATGATAAGAGAGAGAACAACTTTGTTGTGTCTGACAATGGGGGTTATTGTGCTAGTCAAAAAATCATTTTTCTATTATGCTTATCAGTTACAACTTACAATACTAAAATACTTAACAAATAACTTGTATGTATCATTAATATGCTTGGATTATAATCCATCTTGCAAAAACTTGTTTATATTCGAATATTGCACCCAAAATTGAGAATAAGGGAATCTTTTTTTAAGTTAAGTGAATATCTTGTTTATTAATTTTTGGGAGTGCTTGCAGAATGATTTTAGAATTCTAATGTAACAAGTTGCATGTGTTGTTAATGACTCAGGTTTCAGACATTAATAAATTTGGTGCCACATAGTGATCAAAAGAGACACAAAACATCCTTTCTTCTTGATGTAATCCTATGTAGATTTGTTGAGTTTTCCTTCTAATATATGAAATGAATTGTAGAAGCACATGAACAATGTAGTATTGCATAACACAGTATTGTCCTTGAGTCCACATCTTGGTTTGCATGTCTTGGCCAGGTTATTGAATACATCCAACCTTTACAAGAAAAGGTCTGAAAATATGAGGCAATAGAGCAAAGCTAGAACCAGGAAAGAATGAAAACTATGGTTTGGGATTTATGCAAAGTGAATATTTTTGTTGCTTACTATGATTGGAACAGGGATTTGTGATTTTTAGCTCTTTATTTTGGGTCCTAGTTTACAATTTCTTTGTATTCATTTTTAGGTTTTCTTTCTTATAGTCCTCATGTTTATTACTAAGTCCTATATAATTCATGCTATGAAGCTTATTCCACTCTTCAAATGCCAAATTGTCTAGTTGTAGGAACAACTTAACTCATTTTGTGTATTTTGGAATAATATATGTACTGAAGATACTGATGTAAAAATATATTTGAAATGTGAAGTCTACAAATTTATGCTAATAATATTTTATTTATTTGAGACAGAAAGGCCCAGTCCATGGAGAATTACCTGTAGATAGTTGTCAAACTATTGCTAGCACTATTTTAGAGTCAAAACAAAATAGTGAAATTGCTGAACCAAACAAATCCAAAGCTTCAAATGCAACAATACATGATGAAATTAGCATTGTTACTTTAGCTATGCACCCAAATTCACAGAATCTAATGTAGACTAACAAGTCAACTCCAGTTATTCCTGGCTGTCAATTGTACAGAGAAAAGGAAAATACTAGGGTTTTCAACAAGTTGGTTCCCCTTACTCTTTCCATGCAACAATCTATGTACTCTCCATTTGGAAGGAATTTGACACATTTTGTTCATCCTAAGACACAGGCAGCATCTGAAATCCACTCTTTACCGACTATTCCAGGTATAACATCTGGTTGTATGGTAGTTAATGCATATACTTTTGATAGGGAAAAAGATTGAAATTCTATAGCATTAGTCCTTTTGTCGTGTTTTCAAGAAAATATTATTAATGTGGTAAAGACTATGAGTGGACTTGAAACTCAGTGGTCTACGCTTAGGTCATCTCAACCATCTTCATTAACACAAGATTCTGGCCAGAATGGAGGGATACAAGTGAAAGATGAAAATGTAGATACAAAATTAGCATTTAAGCCAGATCAGCATTCGAATCTGTCTTAATAACAGGTTATCTTAGTTTGCATCTCAATCAGAAGTTGAACTAGCAAGAAGGCAACTGCAACCACAATCATCTTCTCTTGACCCACATAGGGAAAATGAATCTCGATGGCCTGCCAATGAACAAGAGCAACTTGTGATCCAATGTGGTGTTATAAATGTTTCAAGTGTTTACTCCCAAGGGTGAGTTTGAGATAAACGACTATGGCCATTTGTGTTGAATTATCAAGTTCTTATATGAGTAGATATACATTTATTATTTGTTCCAAAATTTTGTTACTTCTTTGACTCATAGATCCATGACAAATACTATTGGTTGGATCTTATTCATTCTCTGCTTTCTATTAGTATTTTAATTTTTCCTTCTTTCACTAAGCTTGGTTGATAGTGTTGGGACTAGAAAAAATCTCACATTGTCTAGCTTCCATTAGTATACAGCCACTATGTAACTCTGTGATCAAAATAGATTACTACAATTTGTGTGACAAGATTCATATTGTGACCTATGTTAACCAATAATCTTAATTCCTTCATTATGGTAGATAAAAACCTCAGATTAATCAATTTTGGAAAGACCCTAGTCATATTTCCCTGATCCATGAACCATATGTCTATACAAAACATATTTTGTCCATAATTGGGAAGAGACAGATGAAGTCTCACTGATGAGAATTCAAAAACAACACAAGTTGAAGTATCGATGAGAACAGAAGGATCGGGACGAATCTCTTATGTCCCCCCGAGCTCATTATTCATGGCGATGAATGGTTTTCGGTGAGAAACTGACACTTTTCTTTCGATAAAGTAAATGCAATAATCCTATCAGAGAAACATTGATGATCAGGTGAAGTCTTTTAAGTCCTTCTGACTGCATAAGTTACTCTGATGATTGAAACCACCAATTATATTGATGAAACTCTTGCCGATAGAACATAAATTTCAAAAGGACTAACACTATTAGAGAAGACCTTATAGATCTCACCGATGATGAAAGCTACTTTGACAAAAGCAACTTGAGAGCTATTTCAGGGAGACTTATGCTGATGGGTAAAACAAAAGATAAAACATATAGAAGAAACTCAAAACATCGAGACCACATGATAGCCTCATAGCGATGGTTCCAGTCAAGTTGATGACAATGCAAACACTCACTTGTTCATTAGGTAAGCCTTGTAATGTCTTCTCGAAGCATTAGAAATCAAAGGAAAAGGGGTTAAATCTATCGGTAGGAGGATTAAAGGGTCTTCCCAATAATGATATACTATATCGAAAGGACATTTGGTTGGTCATAAAGATTGAGTTATGAAACATATAAGTAAAAATGGCACCAAATGAAGCATACAAATCGGCATAAAGTCAGGACTATCTCACCTACAATAAATGTTGTATCGATTTGACATTTCAAATTTTGAAAAACATGCCACATTAATTCATAGGAGAAGACATTAATGGCGACCTAAATAAAATCCCCTATAAAAACATTCCAGGTCAAAGTAATTGAAACTAGAAGAGATTTTCAAGAGGCACGGCGAAAGCGCGGGGATAAAACAAAGCACGAAAGGATTCAACAATCTCTGCAACCACAGGTAAGCACATAAACTCCTCTACGATTGATAAATTGAAGTCCGTCTCTATTATTCTGAGTAGGGTTGGAATGGAGACACCCACAAAAATGAAGGATAGAAAACAACAAGGGGAAACAAGTAAAGCTAAGAAACAAAAAAATTAGAAGGGACAAGAGGAGAAGGTGAAAGAGCAAAAACTAAACTAGGACCTCATAGATCAATTACCTGGTTCAAGTCCTAAGGCCAAAAGGTTTGCACAACTTAGGGCTAATGTAGAGAAATTAGAAGATAAATGTAAACACATTGGCAATATATAGACACCCATCCATGGGTATGAATTGTTTAAGTTTCATTACAACAAAAGGATTAGAAGTGCACCTGTTTGCAACCCTTGGAACTTCAATTTGGGGAAATTGGTTGTGTCTGATCTGTTTGAAAACATAGATCTCCTGAAACTCTTAGCCACCCATTATAATCAGAATCTTAAGGCTATATGCAACCCGCAGGGTGAGCCTTTTATACATTTGTCAAAAAATGCAATGCGTGAAATATTTAATTTAGACGACCTATGCAATGAACCCATAATATATGAGGACTTGGAAAAGGAGTATTGGAGGATGGATACCACCTACAAAGGGTGGAGACTACAACTTCACAGGCCTAGGATAGAAGGTAACACAGTGCCCCTTGAGGACAATGATGGGGCTACATTTCACGTTGATTTATTTGAACCATATATGAAATACACCTACTATTCGATTGGCCAGGTCTTACGATCAAAAGTTTCTAAATTCATGAGAATTGGACCAATGGTGATAGCAATTGATGTACAATGTCATAATGCTAGGCCTTTTGACTATGTTGCATATGTCTTCAAGGAAATTGACTCTGGGTTAATGGCTATTAAAAACAACTCTCCCATACTGCACTTCGAGCATTACTCATTGCTTATGCACATGATACTATATTATGGTCAGGAAATTGGGATGTGGCTAGAAGAGTTGAGGATTACACAATTGGACAAGAAAGGACAGCCATTACCTGTGTAATTATAGACTAGTGTGTGGGATAACAGATTTGCTAATTCTAATTATGTTTACTTTGAGGAGTATTTTGTAAAGATTTTGTATAGATTCTTTAGCCACCCATGTGATTATTCTTTGTCTGATGAAATTAAGAGATTCCTGAGGCCAAAAGACTTCAATGGGCCTCTAACTATGACACATAACTGGGAAGACTAGTATTGTTTCCTTGACTCTACCATGATTAGAGTCTATGGCTTTGAGGACACACCTTTTTTGTTAGCTAAGACTGTTCTAGATAGGATAGCATATTTGGATATTGTCAAACAAATGGACTACTCCAATGTAATGAATCTAAGTGCCTACGACAAATAATAGTTTATGGCAATCACATTGTGTTTTGGGGATTTCACCATAGTATCAAAAGATGGGTATGACCTCATTCAGGATAAATTGCTACATTACAACATGGAATGTACAAAACAGAGAAAGGGGTTTGATCCTGAAGGTTTTATAGATTATGCAAGGAAGAAGAAGAATCTCAGTGGATATGCACACATACCTTATCCACATGATGATGTCATAAGGACTATGGAGGGAGAAGAGGTTGAATTAGCTATTGATAAATATAACAGAGAGATAGATCAAAGGAGGAAGGAGATACAGGAAGTGGAACTATTGTCCTCTGGTGGTGAAGAATCCTTAGATGAAGATGAACCCCATGCACAAACTGATAGAATTCCCATGCATAGAATTGAAGAATACCAGCCTCCTAGCAGGGAACATGAGGTTGAAGAACTAGTTGATATAGATGCCAAACAATCGGCATATGATTCATTTATGTTTGATGACCAATTTATTCATTCTCGAGAGTTTAAGTCCTTTTTGTACAAATACAAAGGAAAAGAAGTTAGGGAATCTATTGAAGATGTCACACTTGATAATGAAAAACAATTGTTAAGTGTACTAAAGACAACTGTGGATAATGAGATGAGGAGTATGACCCCTGATAAAGGTAGACAGCTACTAAAAGAAGTTAGTGTGATGATATTTCCAGGATTGGATATGAATTCTACATTGGTATTTGATAGTTTCTTACATAATACTGATGACAAATATAAGCTTACTCCAGAAGGGGTAATAGAAGTATACATGGGAACAAAATATAATGATGATGAAAACTCACTTATGATCTCAGCTTTGTATCCGCCTCACAAAAAGATTGCAGTCATTGATACTGAAAAAACATTCGGGCATGTGATGACATTGAAGGCAGGAGAAATGGATCTCATAATCACTGTTGATATTGGGATTAATGTGGAAAAGTTGAATAAGGCCCAAATCCAAATGTTGATCAAAGAAAGAGACATGTATAAGTTGAGTTGTGAGAGAATGACAAAGGAAAATGATTTCCTAAAAGATATAGTCAAAGGTGCTTTTGGAGGATCAACTAAGAGATTAACCCAAGGAGAGAGCTCACAAAATGCTGAACCACCATCGAATGATCAGATAGCTTAGGTCAAAATTGATATACTTGCTAGAGTACTACAGAGCAGGCATACTCATATGATGCATTAGACGAATAAATTTTGGGATATCTACTCTGAGAATCATAAAGTTATCTAAGAACATGAGAGAATTAATAATAGGCTCCAAGAGAAGATCCATGAGACACAAAGTAAAGATACCCCTGACAGTACAGGCACCTCTAGTGCCAAAAATCTAATGAAACAACATAAGAAATATCATGATAGGCTTCAAGATGAGTTAAAGGAGTGTACTGATGCTTCCCAGATGGGTGTACCTACATTATTCAGAAATGAGAAAGAGTTGAAAAGCAAAGATGAATGGGCTAAAGAATGCCAAGTGATATTACATGAGGCTCTAGAGACTATCAAAGATAAAGACTCAACATCCAAGGAGGCCTGCAAGTATTTGGAGAGGATGGTTTCAATAGAGGTGGTCACGAGGAATGCCATAGAGTATGTTAAAACACATCTGAGCCAAAAACATCTAGATCATATTGCTCAGATTTATCTATGGCTCAGTGGATCTTAATGTTAATTATCTTTTTTTATTGTTATGTTAATTTTGTTAAATCCCAAAAGACACTATGAAGAGATATGTCCTCTTCACAACTATTGCTATAAAAGATGAACATATGATGGTCTAAAGGATCATCAGTAGTAAGATATCTTTCTCTCTTATTTTAAAAAGACTTTATATGAGGCACTAGTAAGAAGATAGATTGCCATCTCTTGTCCATTTGAAAAACTTATATCATATATGCTTATTTTTTGAAGAAGTGTAATGGAGTAGAATACTTTCATATGGTGATTTATTTCCAGTGTTCAATAGTTGTGTTAGTTTTTATGATTACATGTTATTGTGTTGTCTCCAAAGTGGTTTTCCCTTATTATTCAAATTTATACGCATTTGTCATAACACATTTATTATTTCTGTGTGACGTTGTGGCTAGGTTCTTCTTGGGTGAATTAAATTCCTTTCAAGTAATTTGACTTAACCGGTTCCATAGGATTAAAACTTTTTAAAGCTAATTATCCTTATTTGTTTCCCTAAAGTCAAGAATTAAATATCCTTCCATAATATCATAGTAATCTGGGAGAATAACACTAGGATTAGTAAGAAGAGTGTTGTAACTAGCAAACTTGCACATCTGCATAAGGTGCTAACATTTGAAAGTGCCCAATTGTTAGAGTTAAGATAGAAGATAAATTCACCTATCATATACATCTGTTTCCATTAACCCATCCACTTACTCCAATAGCCCAATAGGGTAGGCATTGGTCATTCCAAATTCATTCTAGAAATTCTACATAGTTTTATTCAAGCATTCATATCTAAGACCTTAACATTAAGAGTAAGAACAGTTATCTTTTAAGCTACTTCACACCTATTTTCCACCATGAAGGATATTAAAAATCTGCATTAGTTATGAAAGGTATACCCACCTAGGTCTAACAGAACCTAAAGTGAAGAAGGTATTATCCTTGTGCTTGTTAGCCAAAAGCATGAAGAGAGCTTGGAAACCTCTTAAGGTGTAAAAACCTATGTTTTTGAGACCTAACAGAATTGGCGACTCTACTGGGGACCAGCCTAGTTTAAACTTGAGCCATCGATCATATGAGTCATATCATAATATTATAATATATTCAAGACTCCACTAGGAAGGACCAGAATCATTTCTTCTTACTCATAGAAAGTAAGTGGTGACTCTAAAAGAATGTTATGAATGATGAGATAAACATCATATCAGAAAGGATAGACGAGAGACACCAAAGATATACTATAATATCCAACATGAATGGAAGGAGATCTATGCACCCGGATAGTCCCAAGAAGGGCCATGTGAAGTGGACAGACAAGCATGGACCTCCTCGTGGGAAGAATAATGTAAATAAGGATGAAGCAGTACCCAAATGGTTAGAAGATAATACAAACACGTCAAAACAACCTTATACAGTATTCAACTCCCCATGAGATAATGGCAGTGGAAATCCCTCAACACCACCTGAGAAAATTAATACAAATGATGAAGCCCTCAATTTAAGGATAGAACCCCAGGTGGCAAATGAGTTTGAGGAATGGTTGGATGAAGAAAAATAATAGGAACAAGAAGAGCCTAATAAGGAACTTTTATCACAGCAGGGGGAGGATAATCAGGAGGGACCTATAGATCATATTGTTGTTGACTTTAAGAGTATGAGTAATCAAGAGATTGAGATACACTTGGAATGGCAAAGACAACAACTTAGAAGGAGAAAATAGATGATACGAGAAAGCCAGGAAATAAACTAACAAATGGCACAATTAAAAATATAATCACCAAGACAACCAAAATATGTCCCTCCACACAAACAAGGTGGTAATACCAATCCACATTGGATATCTTAAAATACAAGTACCCCGGGTACCTCAAAGATGACTGATAATACAGGAGGTAATTCAAGACAAAACTCTCAACAAAATATATCATCACAAAGGTCCCAGCCTCCAAATACCAATAATATTCCCCAATATTGCCCACCACCAGGTCAATATGGTGTCCCACAACATCAACATGTAAGGAAAGCAGAGGTGCGGAATACAGCTTCCCTAATGTTAATTCAAAGGGGATAATGTAGACAGGTGACTTTCAATTCAAAAAACCACAAATAAACACACCAAGAAAAATACATAATAAACAAACAAGCTACAGAGAATGACACCAGATTTACATGGGAAAACCCTTTCGGGTAAAAAACCCACCACCACAAGAGAGACTATCTTTATTACAGCAAACTGAAAGATTACAACAAAGATTTCCAGCTCTAATGTTCAGGTATCGATACTTTTTTACAATTGTACAAAGTTGTTTATCTCATCTGCACATTCTACAGAAATAAATAGTACAAAATGAATCATTTCATCAAATCATAATGAGCTATCTAAATATGTATAAAAACCACAGCCTTCAAGAGCAAATAAAAAACTATTTTCACTTCTACCCTAACTGTTCGTTTCAACTGACTCAGCATCACTATCACAACCATCACGTAACTACTAACAGTTCACATCCCAGTGAGATGATTAATCCCACATGCATCGGACATCGGGCGTAATAGTAATATATATACACGCCCAAAATAATATAGACTGTTGACACATATGCCGACAAAACCAACGGGTTCACCATTCACCGTCCATCGGAAAGACACTGGCAGTTGGAGAGATATCTCTAAACTTTGCAGATGATAATTTTCTTACCGATGTCCAAACCTTCAATCTCCATCAGTTGAACCATTGAACCTATGGAATCATCGAACCATCAGTTGAACCATTGAACCTGCCGAACCATCGAACCAATGGTTGAACCATTGAACCACAAAACCTGTCGGACAAAGTTCAAACCTTCACCGAAGTATCCAAGGCATATCGGTTGAACCATTGAACCTGATGAACCTAACTCATGAAGTTCAAACCTTCACCGAAGTATCCAATGCATAAAGGTTGAACCATTGAACCCGATGAACCATTGAACCTGACGAATGAAGTTCAAGAGTTCACCAATAGTTTAGCCTTTTCCAATGAACGATGATGAAAACCAATGAATGAATGAATGAGGTTCCAAGCAGTAACTTGAGACATTAATTCTCTTCACAACAGCCTATACCACCTCAGAATATATATCCTTAGCAACATACACAACAAAATGCCTATCACCATCCTCCATATGGATACCAATACTACCCTAATCCGCCCCCCATGAATATGCCTCCACAAAACCTCATGAATATATGTAGGCAATTTGATCTAATAGGATATCAACTATACCCATACCCAACTGACAGCAACTAGAGAAATATAGTCCCCAAATTCACTGGAAATAATGTAATAGCAGCTGAACATCATATTAGAAATTTGAATGCCTTTGTACAAGACATTGGTATAGAACATGAGGATGTAAACATGAGATTATTCATGATGTCTTTAACTAAAGATGCAAGGGATTGGTTCAATAGTTTACCAGATTCTTCAATTAATTATATAGCAGACTTCCATAACCAATTCATAGAGCAATATGGTAATCAATATGCCCCAGAATTTGCCCTGCATGAGCTAATAAGCATCTAGAAATACTAGAATGAATCAGTGTATGACTTGAATCAAAGATTCTCCAAATTGCATAACAAAATACCATACGGATCTAAGCTGACTGACCCAGCAACCTTAATCATTTATTTGAAAGCCTTTGATCCAAAAATAGGATACGAACTCAGAAACAAGTGCCTGAAGAGCTTAGTTGAAGCACAAAAAATAGCATTGACTATTGAAAATAATAGAAAAGATGCAGTGATGATTGGCAAAAGAGATAACCTCAGAGTTCCTCAAAACTCTAATAATCACTAGAATAAGCAGGAGAGACAATATAGAAATGAAAGACCTAGGTTGCATGACATGCCATATAATACCAATTGGAAAGATGGAAGATCTGTGGAGAATAACAGAAGGCAAAATTATGGCAAGGATACTCCTGACCCTCTAAAAAGAAATGGGGCACACGTGGTAGAAGATAATCCATGGTGCTTGGTATGTAATTTGCCCCATTCACCTGAATATTGTATAGTGGCCCAATTAGTACAACAAGAAGAAGCATCTTATGGCTATGAAAGAGACAACCATACCATAAATATGCTGGAAGTTACACCTTACCAGATACATGAAGAGTATTCTTCTGCAGAAGAAGATGAGTATGAGTATGATGTAGGGAACCAAAAATATAATGTTAATATGGGAAGACAAGAAGTCTTCTCAAATCAGGAGGACAGCTATAGGGGAAGTACTTATAATCCTAACAAGCCACCACATTGCCAATGGAGAAAACCTACTGAAGAAGAAAGGAGAGCTCTTACAATGGCTGCAGTGGCATAGGCTAAGAACAGTTATAATCTAAGAAATAGGATAGTCAACACAGATCAAGGAACACCTGGGAGTGCCTTTATAAAAGATCAAAATTATAATAAAAATAACATGAAATCCTCACATAAAGAACCAGGAAAGACTGAGCAAAATAAGACAAAGGATAAAATGTCAGTTGAAGAAAAATGGCATATGAAAATATAAAAGAATGATCAAACAATAACTTCCTCATTTGACATTGCCCAAGCAATATCTCAAGTAAAGATATTAGTACCACTCCTTGAAATGATGAAGTTAGACAAATACATAAATACATTGGTCAAAATAATTTCAGATATACCAAATCAAGAATAGTAGAAATCTAAAAGTAAAATAAACAATGTCCAACAGGAGACTATTAAAATTCCTGAGGTATACCTAGGTGATACTTTGACAGAAAACCCCTCACAAGTAGACCCTTTCTACACCACTTTGTTGATAAAAAATAGACTAGTAAGAAATTGCATGATTGACTCAGGCACAGCAATGAATATTATGACAGTAGCAGTTATGAAGGAGTTGGCAATGTGGGTTGACACTACGTATGGCAAGTGTTATGCAATGGACAATAGGTCCATTCCAGTTGTGGGCATTATGAAGGATATAGAGATAAAGCTAGTTGCCTACCCTGAAGCAAACAATAATGTCGACATCATTGTGGTTGATATCCCACCATATTACGGGATTCTATTATCAAGACAATGGGCCACAATGGCAGGAGGGAATGTTCAGTTAGATTTATCATATGCCACAATACTAGTGGGAGGCAAAGAAGTTAAACTTTGTAGAGAGCCAAGATACAAGAATATCATAGAATGCATAGATCAAAACCAAATAAACTTATTTTGTGATATAGACCTTGGTGCATTCAAAGTTGAGAAAAGCTAGCCAGAATTACAAAACGCTAATCCAATACATCTAAAAGCCCAAAAAGTTGAATGTGATGTATGGAAGATGTATTTCGATGGTGCGTGTAGCAAGACTGGTAATGGAGCAGGAGTATTGCTTATCTCACTAACTGGTAAGACCTTCAAGTATTCATTTCTGATGACATTTAAATGCACTAACAATGTAGTAGAATATGAGGCTCTGCTCATTGGTTTGAACATTGCCATAAAGCATAAAATAAAATATCTTGCTGTATATGGGGATTTTGAATTAGTTACATCTCAGGTCAAAGGGAAGTATTCATCCAAGAACAAAAGGTTGAAGCAATATAGAAATGTTGTCTGGGATGATGTTGAGTTATTTGGTGCCTTTTCAATTAACTAGATAGACAGGTTAAAAAATATAATGGAAGATTTCCTAGCAAACATAGCATTGAAAACACTAGCAGGCATTACTGAAGTATAATTCAAAACTAGACCAATGATTCCAAATAGCATCCATAATTGGAAAGTCTTTAATGATGACATGAATCTAATCAAATTACTACACTGTGTCGATCAATATGAAGCCCAAGAAATCCATTTCAATGCATTTGTGGAGGAAGTAGATGGAAAAGAAACTCTTTGGTCAGGAGATTGTTTAGTTAAAAACAAATAAAATACCTAAGGGTCTCATAGAATTAGAGAGAGTATTTGACGGGCATGACCGATTCAAGGCAAAGAGCATACCCATAGTACAAAATGATCTTGAAGAAATAAATCTGGGAACACAAACAACCCCAAAGAATGTATATATTGGGAAGAAATTGAATACCAAAATTAGAAGCATGCTCATTGATTTACTTAGAAAATATAGACACGTATTTGGATGGTCCTATGATGAGTTGAAAGCATACCAAGAAGATCTTTTCCAACATGAGATACCACCAAAGCTAGATGCCAAACCATTCAGGTAAAATCAAAGACCTATCAATCCCACATTGGCCCCTAAGATGCTTAAGGAACTCACAAAACTAAGGAATGGAGCTATTATCAAACCCATTAGACATTCTTCTTGGGTTTCAAACTTGGTGCCTATCAAGAAGAAAAATGGGGACATTAGACTATGTGTGGACTTTAGAAATTTGAATAAATCTTCACTTAAGGATAATTACCCCCTTCCTAACATGGAAGCAATACTGCAAAAAAGTCACAGGTTGTGAACTATTGTCCATGATGGATGGTTTCTCAGAATACAACCAGGTAAAGGTCAAGGAATCTAAACAATTCAAAACTACCTTTACTACACCTTGGGGAACATATGTTTATGTAAGAATGCCATTTGGGCTCAAACGCTGGAGCAACATTCTAAAGGGAAATGGATGTGGCTTTTGCTGGTTTAATTAATGGAATTATGGTGGTTTATCAGGATGATTTGACATCATATTCCAAGAAAGATGAGGATCATTGTACACACTTGGAGAAAATTTTTATTAGAGCCTTGGAATATGGGATCTCGTTGAATCCTAAAAAGTGCCATTTCGTTGTAACAGAGGGCAAGTTGCTTGGCCACATAGTTTCAAAAGATGGAATAAGAATAGATCCCAAAAGAGTGGAAGCCATTGACCAGATTCCCATCCCTAAAACTGTGAAGGCTGTACAATCTTTCTTTGGCCAAATCAACTTTGTCAAGAGGTTCACTCCAAATTTTGCTAAAATAGTAAAACCTATTTCCAAGATGTTAAAGAAGGGTGAACAAGTGGAATGGACAGAGGATGTAATTGAAGCTTTTGGAGCTATTAAAAAGGCAATCAAAGAGGCTCCTATATTAAAGTCCCCTGAATTTGATAAACTATTTTAGATATTCTCTTTTGCATCATACCACACAATAGCTGCAGTAATGTTGCAAAAGAACACTGAAGGATTTGAATAGCCAATTTCATTCTTTAGCAAGTCACTTCAGGGGCCTAAATTAAAATGTGACATAATGGAAAAGCAAGCCTATGCCTTAGTGAAAGTAGTAAAATCATTCAGACCTTATCTAGTGGGAGCTCAGGTGATAGCGTATGTGTCAAATGTTGCAACGAAGGATGTATTTGTTCAAAATGAGGTTACTCGATGAAGGTGTAGGTGGATTAATCGAATCCAAGAGTTCAACATAGACATTCAGATCACTAAGCTGGTTAGGGGACAGGGCTTAGTAAAACTAATGACTAAATTTAATTTGGAGGCAGCACAAGTCTACAATATAGATTATGAAGAAAACCATAGTGTTGCAAGCATAGAGCATACATCTTGGTATACCAATATAATATATTATTTGAAGAATCTAAAATGTCCTATAAACTTAAATAAAAATCAGAAGAGAACATTAAAATTACAAGCATCAAAATATATTTTCATGGACGAAGACTTATATTGGAAAAATAGAGATGGTATTTTGCTACTATGCTTAGATAAGACACGGGTTGAAAGGGTGTTGCGAGAGACACACAAAGGTGCATGTGGAGGACACTTCTTAGAGAAGACCATTGCCCATAGAATCTTGAGAGTCGAGTATTATTGGCCAGAAGTGTACAAAAATGCTTATAGTTATGTCAGAAGATGTGAAGCCTGTCAAAAATTCTTTGGTAAGCTCAAATATCAGGGAGCCCTACCACTAAGATCCATGCAAATAGAGGCTCCATTTCACCAGTGGGGAATCAATTTCATAGGATAAATTGCTGAGAAATCAAGTGGAGGACATAAATGGATCCTAGTAGCCACTGATTATTTTACCAAGTGGATAGAAGCTATCCCAACAAAACAGGCTACTAGCAAAGTAGTGATAAATTTCCTCTTAGAAAACATAATTACAAGATTTGGAGTGCTAGTGAGAATTATTATAGATAATGGTATGTGTTTCAAATCTGAGGAATTTAAATCATTATGTGAAAATTATGGCATAACAATCTCCTATGCTTCACCATATCATCCTCAGGCGAATGGTCAGGTAGAATCTAGCAAAAAAAGCATCTTAAAAATCATCAAAAGGATCTTGGACAATAATAAAAAGGTGTGGGATTCAAAGTTGAGGTTAGCCTTATGGGCAGATAGGATTACTATAAATAAGGCTATAGGGAAGTCACCATTTGAGTTAGTATATGTAACTCAGGCTAGGTTACCAATGCATAATCTCATACCAGTTTGTAGGTTTATTCTTCAAGAGGATTTAGATGTCCCCCAACCCATGGAGGAGAGATTAGAACAACTGATTGAATTAGATGAAGTGAGGACTGAGGCCCAAAACCAAAATGAGAAGCTACAGCTACAGACAAAATACCTCTTTGATAAAAGGGCCAAGGAAAGAAAATTTAAGGAGAATGACATGGCCCTCATCTGGAATGCTAGAGCACAAGAAAAGGGTAAACATGATAAATTTGAGGCATTATGAGTAGGGCCATTTGTTATCACTAGCAAAGGAGGAGAAGATTCCTACTATGTACAAAATATGTCAGGAGAGAATCAGGAATTGCCAATGCATGGACAATTCCTGAAATATTTCTTTTCTTAAATTTTCCATGCAGTGTAGTCTAGGAATGTTGGAATTAGAATAGACAACTGAGAGGGGGGGTGAATCAGTTGTTACCAAAATTTTGTTCCTTATTTATTTAAAACCTTCTTATATTTCAACAACATATCAATGATTCAATCATGAAATCATAATGCAATAATTCAAGAGCAAAAACAAGTTCAACACATATAACACCAAGATTTTAATGTGGAAAACCCGGTTAAGGGAAAAACCACAGGGTGACTAACCCAAGATTGTATTCTCTGTTAAAAGAATAGGAAGTATAAAATGGCACTTGCCAATTAGGGCTTATTGCCTAAGCACACTATTCACAAGAGGCCCATTGCCTACAAGAGGCACACTGTCTACAAAAAAATATAAGTATTACATATTTGAACTGGAGATTAGCATCTTCACTATGCTTGAGTCAATTCCATTTAAGTTCAACACCTTTGCTCTACTTTTTGCTCCTCTTCACTACCACCTTCTCATCATGACCACAAGGATACATTTGAATGACTTTACAACTCTTATTTATACATGACATCAGCTTTGGAATGATCATCAAAGTTGGCACAACATACAATTATTTTATTATAGATCAATTATAAAAATACAACTTGACTTATTAAAAAACTTCATGTGCATCACTACACTGTCAGCCACACATAGCTAGGACTTCAATATTCTTTGAGGAACATGCCATGCTTCGTAAAACATCTTCAAAATCATCTGCAACATGCGCAAATCATTTGGTCAGCCAAAACTAGGAAGAACACCATCACCCAAAGGTAAATCTTCAATCACGAGCTCAATCTTCAATGCGGACTGCCAACATGAACTAGACACAATCTAGAGACCCCCAAAAGCTTGCTTGAAACACCAAGAACATCCACACCACTTCTGCTTATTGTAATCATTCGCATCTTCATCTGGAACCTCAAGAACACAGTCGGTCATCATTGTCACATTAAAAGGATTGCTTGTGGACCTCCAAACCATGAACCAATTGATTTGTCAATTCACATTAGCCTCCCAAACATGCCACCAAATCCATAGAACATGATATTGTATTTCCAAATCTCACCAGACCTATTTGTGTCACTCTGTTACATCTGAATAGTTGCCAAAACCAGTTTACTCTCATGGCCATAACTCCTTCACATTTTCATGTGGACCTCTCAAAACCTGACTAGATCATCTTCAGACACATATCTACAAACCCTTTGATGTGCATTCTCTGATCTTCATCTAGCTAGGATCTTCACTTCATAAAGCTTCACTATCTTCACTGTTCTTCTCTATTTCTAATAGGATTAATTTTCTCAATATCCTCAGCACACAACTCATCCAATCCTTGACATCAATGCAATAGGAGTATGTTGACATCAATATCAACACCAGTTAGGCCCACACTTGCAACAATCTCCTCCTTTATCATTGATGGCAACATATGATGTGAAAAACTATTTTAACCATCAAGACAAGAACTTCTCACTGAATGACATAGCTCCCCCTATCAACAGCAACCATTCGCATGTCTTCATCTTCTTTTACTACTCCCTTTTGATCAGCAACCACTTTTTGTTTTTCACATGTCTTCTCTCCCCCTTTGAAATCAATGGCAAAGGGCACATACTTGCAACCACTTCTCAAACTTCAGAATCATACTAACTACTCCCCCTGAGTAGCAGCCTCCTAACATCAATTCAAATCACAAGATATGACTGTGGGATCTGCTGGACTGATGCACATCAGTGCACCTTAATTCAGAATCAAAGGGGTAATAACCCCTAACTTCTCCCTGAGATAGTCAAAAGTTTTCTTAGGTAGAGGTTTGGTAAAAATGCTTGCAATTTGATCCTTTAAGGGCACAAACTCTAATTTGACTTCATTCTTGTTCACCTACTCTCTCAAAAAGTGGAACTTGATGGATATATGTTTTGTCTTTGAATGCAACACTGGATTTTTTGATATGTTTATTGCATTTGAATTATCACAGAAGATTGTGATAGGTTCTTCATACTCCACTCTAATATCTCTTAGAATTTTCTTCATCCACAATACTTGAGTGCAACTACGTACTGCTGCAATATAATCTGCTTCTACAGTGGACAGAGATATTGCCTCTTGTTTCTTGCTTAGCCAAGAAACCAATCTTTTTCCAAAAAATAATGCACCACCACTGGTACTCTTCCAGTCATCCACATCTCCTGCCCAATCAGCATCTATATATGCATGAAGAGAAAATTCATGATCCTTAGGATACCATAATCCATATTCAACTGTTCCCTTCAAATATTTAAGAATTCTCTTGATTGCCATGAGACTCTCTAGGATCAGCTTGGAATCTGGCAACAAGACCAACAACATTCATAATATCAAGTCTAGTTTGAGTAAGGTAGAGTAGTCCTCCAATCATTGACCTGTACTTTTTCTAATTAGCCTTAGGGGATTCATCATCTTTACTCAGCTTACATCCAGTTGCCTTGGGAGTATCCATTGCCTTTGAATCTTCCATCCCAAATTTCTTCAACAGTTCTTTCACATATTTGGTCTGTGATATGAAGATTCCTTTCTTTGTTTGAGTGATTTGCAAACCTAAGAAGAAATTCATTTCTCCAAACATAGACATCTCAAATTCACTTTGCATTTGATTTGTAAAAGTCTTGCAAATACTATCTTTCCCTCCAAAAATGATATCATCAACAAATACTTCAACAATCAAGATATTTTCATGATCAACCTTAAAATATAGATTACTGTCAGTAGTACTTTTGTTGAAACCAATCTTCAACAGATGTTTGTCTAATCTTTCATCCCAGGCTCTTGGGGCTTGTTTGAGTCCATATAATGCCTTCTTCAATTTGCAGACCATATCTCCATGATCAGACAATTGAAATCCATCCAGTTGCTCAATGTATACCTCTTCTTCCAAATCACCATTTAGGAAAGCAGACTAAACATCCATTTGATATACCTTGAAATCTCTGAAGGTGGCAAAGGCAAGAAATAATTTGATTGCTTCAATTCTTACCATCGAAGCAAAATTTTCTTCAAAGTCAACTCCTTTTATTTGAGAATAACCCTTACAAACCAATCTAGCTTTGTTTCTTACCATTTCACCATCTTCATTTAGTTTATTCCAGAAGAACCACTTAGTTCCAATCATATTTTTGTTCTTAGGTCTGGGAACAAGATCCCAAGTGTGATTCTTTTGAATCTGCATCAATTCTTCCCCCATTGCTCTAACCCAGTTTTCATCATTGCATGCTTCACTTACTATTTTTGGTTCAATCTTTGAAATCAAACAATACTTCACTGAATCTTAAGCAATTTTTTTTCTTGTTTAAACACCTTTGCTTCTATCTCCTATGATCTAATCTTCAGAATGATTCAGTCTTACATACCTGGGAGTTTTGGGATTCTCTTGCACTTCTAATTCTTGGACATGCTCATCCAACCTTGTCTCTTCTTGTATTTCTGGATTCTTCGGATCAGTATGAATCCAAGCTAGAGTTGGGACTTGTTCTCCTTGGTCTGGGATAATATTCTGATCATCTACTTCATACTCATAATACCTTGAGGGACTTTCCATGCCTTCATCAACCTTCACATTTGTACTTTCTACAATCTTTCTCAATCTCTTGTTATAACACTGGTATGCTTTGCTTTGAGTAGAATATCCCAAGAATATTCCTTCATCACTTCTTGCATTATAGCATTTACTACCAAAGACTCTGAAATAATTCACAGTAGGAGTGATGCAAACCCAAAGTTTATAAGGACCAGTATTACCTCTGATTTGTACCTAATTAAGAGTATAGACAACAATGCTTACAGCTTCTCTCCAATAGATTTGAGGAACATTTGCTTCCATCATTATGGTCCTAGATGCTTCCTAGATGGTTTGGTTCTTTCTCTCCACTACTCCATTCTGCTATGGAGTCCTTAGAGCAGAGAACTGTCTCTTTATCCCATGTTTCTCACAGAATGTTATGAACTCTCCGGATGTGAATTCTCCACCTCTATTAGACCTGAGGCATTTTATGTTTATACCAGTTTAATTCTCTACCATAGCCTTGAATATTTTGAACTTCTCAAGTGCTTCAAATTTCTCTTTCAAGAAAGTCACCCACATCATCTGGGAGTGGTCATTAATCAACAACATGAAATATCTAGCTCCTTACAGACTCCTGGTTCTTGTCAGACCACATAGATCAGTTTGCACTAATTCTAACAATTTAGTTGAAGATTATTCCTTACTTTTGAATGTGACTCTATTCTGCTTACCCAACTGACATTATTTGTACAAACTGTTAGTAGGTTTCACTAGTTTTGGTAGATCTCTTACAACCTGAGTGTTTCTTATCTTGATGATATTATCAAAATTCACATGACACATTCTCCTATGCCACAACCAACTCTGATCAATTTGAACAAATAAGTAACTTTTTCTAGTACCAACCAAGTGAAAGATGTTACCTTTTGTTTGTGTACCAGATGCAATCTCAGTTCCAGAGCTTTCAAAGATCTTGCATTTTCCATTTTTGAATCAGAGATCATATCCTTTGTCCACCAACTGTCCAACACTGAGAAGATTATGCTTCAGACCTTCAACATATAGAACATCACTGGTTTTGTTCTTTCCATCAAAAGAAATAGTTCCTCTACCTCTGATTCTGCGAGCAGAATTATCTCCAAACTTTACAACTCCACCTTCATATCTTTCCAAGCTTATGAACTTACTCTTGTCACCGGTCATATGGTGAGAGCATCCACTATCAATAACCCATTCATCCTTTTCTTCAACTTGAGTAGCCAAAGGATTTTCTATCATCTTATGATTGGCAGATTCAATAGGCATTAGATCTTCTTATGATTGGCACTTTCTATTAACTTTGATTGGTAGATTCAATAGGCATTGGATCTTCTTCTTTGATGGTAATAAACACCCAGTCACTTCTAGGTTTGTTTCCTATCTCAAATTCATCATCTTCTTGAACATAGTAACACTTCTTCCGAAACCTTAACTTGTTAGGGTTTAGCCTTGAAAACCTTTCCGAACACCTTGAGGCAAAATGACCAATCTTATTGTAGGCAAAACATTTGAAAGGTAATTTTCCTTCATAATTACCAGATCCTCTTGGTAGTCTCCTTGCAATAAGGGCTTCAAGTTGTGTAGCTTTTGACTCATCTTCTTCTAGATCTTTCCTTGCTTTATCATACCATGTTGATTTCTTTGAGGAACTTTCTCATTGATCATAGCTCTATTTTCCTTTTGTAGAGGCGCTAGCTTTGAATGCAGATTCAGTCTTGGGAAGTGCATCACCAAACTCAGCCAACTCAAATGCAGATATCTTACCAACCAATTGATCCATTGTAATAGTTGTTAAAGATCTAATTTCCTCAATAGCAACAACTTTGTGTTTGTAAGTAGGAGGTAAGGATCTAAGAACTTTGGCAACAATCTCATCTTCATCCAATATTCCACTAGCACATCTAAAGCCACATACAAGCTCATTTACTTTTGGCATAAATGAAGTGATATTCTCATCTTCACTCATCTTCAAGTTTTCAAACTTTCCTTTTAGACTTTGCAGCTTGGGACACTTAACATATTTGTCTCCTTCATATAGAGTTTCCAGCTTTATCCAAATTTCATAAGCAGTCTTCAATCCCATAACATTTGTCAGCTCTTAATCAGTCAAGGCACTTAGTAGGGCTTCTTTAGCTCAAAGATTATTCTCTACATCTTTGACTTCATCTATAGTTGTTGGGCCATTCTTTTGGGGAACATATTTAGTTGTAGTTATATTCCAATACTAATCTCCCATGCATTGTAAGTGACATTCCATGCGGCTCTTCCAAAGAGTGTAGTTTGTTCCATCAAACCTTGGACTATCCTTCTTATATGTCAACATCCTGGATCTCCTCAAGCGGTTACGCTTCATCTAGAGGAACTTGGCTCTAATACCAATTGTTGGAATTAGAACAAACAATTGAGAGGGGGGGTGAATCAATTGTTACCAAAATTATGTTCCTTATTCATTTAAAACCTTCTTATATTTCAACAGCATATCAATGATTCAATCATGAAAGCATAATGCAATAATTCAAGAGCAAAAACAAATTCAACACATATAACACCAAGATTTTAATGTGGAAAACCTGGTTAAGGGAAAAACCACAGGGTGACTAACCCAAGATTGTATTCTCTATTAAAAGAATAGGAAGTATAAAATGGCACTTGCCAATTAGGGCTCACTACCTGAGTACACTGCTCACAAGAGGCCCACTACCTACAGGAGACACACTATCTATAGAAGAATATAAGTATTACATATTTGAACTACAGATTAGCATCTTCACTATGCTTGAGTTAGTTCCATTTAAGCTCAACACATCTGCTCTGCTTTTCTCTCCTCTTCACTACCAACTTCTCATCATGACCACAAGGATACATTTGAATGACTTTACAACTCTTATTTATACATGACATCAACTTTGGAATGATCATCAAAGTCAGCACAACATACACTTATTTTATTACAGAGCAATTACAAAAATACAACTTGACTTATTACAAAAACTTCATGCGCATCACTACACTGTCAGCCACACATAGCTAGGACTTCAATATTCTTTGAGGAACATGCCATGCTTCACAAAACATCTTCAAGATCATCCGTAACATGCGCAAATCATCCAGTCAACCAAAACTAGGAAGAACACCATCACCCAAAGGTAAATCTTCAATCACGATCTCAATCTTCAATGTGGACCACCAACACAAACTGGACACAATCTAGAGACCCCCACAAGCTTCCTTGAAACACCAAGAACATCTACACCACTTCTACTTACTGTAATCATTTGCATCTTCATCCAAAACCTCAAGAACATAGTTGGTCATCACTATCACATTAAAAGGATTGCTTGTGGACCTCCAAACCATGAAGCAATTGAGTTGTCAATTCACATTAGCCTCCCAAATATGCCACTAGATCTATAGAACATGATATTATATTTCCAGATCTCACTAGACCAATTTCTATCACTTTGTTACCTCTGAATAGTTGCAAGAACTGGTTTACTCTCATGGCCATAACTCCACATTTTCATGTGGACCTCTCAAAACTTGACTAGACCATCTTGAAACACATATCTACAAACCCTTTGATGCACATTCTCTGATCTTCATCTAGTTGGGACCTTCACTTCATAAAGCTTCACTGTCTTCATTATTCTTCTTTGTTTCTAATAGGATTAATTTTTTCAATAGTCTTAGCACACAACTCATCCAATCCTTGACATCAATGCAACAGGAGTATGTTGACATCAATGACAACACCGGTTAGGCCCATACTTGCAACAAGGAAAAGGTCAAGAATTGCCAGTGCATGGACAATTCTTAAAAAATACCATTTTGCAAATAGATTTTCCATTCACAGTAGTATAGGATTCAACTCAATTTCCATCCATTCCCATCCACTTACAAATTCCTTCCAATCACCACATCCAACAAATAAAACACTTGGTCTTCTCTCCCAAAGATCTGGATTCTTGTCATACCCATAAAGGGGTATGCATCGCCAATCAGAGCCACTATTGGGACTAGAAAAAATCTCACATTTTCTAGCTTCCATTAGTTTATACAGCCATTATGTAACTCTGTGATCAAAATAAATTGCCACAATTTGTGTGACAAGATCCATATTGTGACCTCTATTAACCAATAATCCTAATTCCTTCATTATGATAGATAAAAACCTCAAATTAATCAATTTTGGCAAGACCCTAGTCATATTTCCTTGATCCATGAACCATATATCTATACAAAACAGATTTTGTCCATAATCGCGAAGAGATAGATAAAGTCTCACTGATGAGAATTTAAAAACAACACAAGTTGAAGTATTAGTGAGAGCAGAAGGATCGGGATGAAGCTCTTATCTCCCCCTGAGCTCATTAGTCATGGTGATGAATGGTTTTTGGTGAGAAATAGACACTTTTATTCCAATAAAGTAAATGCAATAATCCTATTAGAGAAACATTGATGTTCGGGTGAAGTCTTTTAAGTCCTTTCAACTGCATAAGTTACTCTAATGATGGAAACCACCAATGATATCAATGAAACTCTTGCTGATAAAACATAAATTTTAGAAAGATAAATACTATCGAAGCGGACCTTATAGATCTCACCAACGATGAAAGCTACTCCAACAAAAGGAACTCGAGAGCTATTTTGAGGAGACTTATCCTGATGGGTAAAACAAAAGATAAAAACATATCGGAGAAACTGAAAACATTCGGACCACATGGTAGCCTCATAGCGATGGTTCCAATCAAGTCGATGACATTGCAAACACTCACTCGTAAATTGGGTAAGCCTTGTAATGTCTCCATGAAGCATTGGAAATCAAAGGAAAAGGGGTTAAATCTATTGGTAGGAGGATTAAAGGGTCTTCCCAATAGTGATATACTATATTGAAAGGACATTTGGTTGGTCACAGCGATTGAGTTATGAAACATATAAGTAAAAATGGCACCAGACGAAGCATACAGATTGGCATAAAGTTAGGAATATCTCACCGACAATAAGCGTTGTATCAATTTAAAATTTTGAATTTCAAAAAACTTGCTACATTAATTCACAGGAGAAGACATTAATGGCGACCTGAATAAAATCACCTGTAAAAACATTCCAAATCAAAGCAATTGAAACTAGAAGAGATTTTCTAGAGGCACGGCAAAAGTGCGGGGATAAAACAAAGCACAAAAGGACTCAACAATCTCTGCAGCCACAGGTAAGCACATAAACACCTCTGCAATTCATAAATTGAAGTCCGTCTCTATTATTCCAGGTAGGGTTAGAATGGAGACACCCACAAAAATGAAGGCTAGAAAACAACAAGGGGAAACAAGTAAAGCTAAGAAATAGAAAAATGAGAAGGGACAAGAAGAGAAGGTGAAAGAGCGAAAACTAAACCAAGACCTCATAGATCAATTACCCGGTTTAGGTCCAAAGGCCAAAAGGTCCACACATCTTAGGGCTGATGTAGAGAAATTAGAAGATAAATGCAAACACATTGGCAATATATGGACACCCATCCGTGGGTATGAATTGTTTAAGTTTCATTACAACAGAAGAATTAGGAGTGCACCTGTTTGCAACCCTTGGAACTTCAATTTGGGGAAATTGGTTGTGCTAGATGTGTTTGAAAACATAGATCTCCTGAAACTCTTGTCCACCAATTACAATCAGAATCTTAAGGCTGTATGTAACCCGCAGGGTGAGCCTTCTATACATTTGTCAAAAAATGCAATGTGTGAAGTATTTAATTTAGATGACCTATGCAATGAACCCATAATATATGAGGACTTGGAAAAGGAATATTGGAGGATGGATACCACCTACAAAGGGTGGAGACTACCACTTCACAGGCCTAGGGTAGAAGGAAGCATAGTGCCCCTTGAGGACAATGATGGGCCTCCATTTCACGTTGATTTTTTTGAACCATATATGAAATACACCTACTATTCGATTGGCTAGGTCTTAGGATCAAAAGTTTTTGAATTCATGACAATTGGACCAATGGTGATAGTAGTTGATGTACAATGTCATAATGCCAGGCCTTTTGACTATGCTACATATGTCTTCAAGGAAGTTGACTCTGGGTTAATGGCTATTAAAAACAACTCTCCCATACTGTACTTTGAGCATTACTCATTGCTTATGCACATGATACTATATTATCATTAGGAAATTGGGATGTGGCCAAAAGAGTTGAGGATTACACAATTGGACAAGAAAGGACAGCCATTACCTATGCAATTATGGACTAGTGTGTGGGATAGTAGATTTGCTAATTCCAATTATGTATACTTTGAAGAGTATTTTGTAAAGATTTTTTACAGATTCGTTAGCCACCCATGTGATTATTCTTTGTCTGATGAAATTAAGAGATTCCTGAGGCCACGACTTCAATGGGCTTCCAACTATGACACATAACTGGGGAGACTAGTATTGTTTCCTTGACTCTACCATGATTAGAGTCTATGGCTTTGAGGACACACCTTTTTTGTTACCTAAGACTGTTCAAGACAGGATAGCATATTTGGAGATTGTCAGACAAATGGACTACTCCAATGTAATGAATCTAAGTGCCTACGACAAATAAGCATTTATGCCAAGCACATTATGTTTTGGGGATTTAGCCATAGTATCAAAAGATGGGTATGACCTCATTCAGGATAAATTGCTACATTACATGGAATGTGTAGAATAGAGAAAGGGGTTTGATCCTAAAGGTTTTATAGATTATGCAAGGAAGAAGCAGAATCTCAGTGGGTATGCACACATACCTTATCCACATGATGATGTCATAAGGATATGAAGGGAGCAGAGGTTGAATTATCTATTGATAAATATAACAGAGAGATAGATCAGAGGAGGAACGAGATATAGGAAGTGGAACTGTTGTCCTCTGGTGGTGAAGAATCCTTAGATGAAGATGAACCCCATGCACAAACTGATAGAATTCCCAAATGCAGAATTGAAGAATACCAGCCTCCTAGCAGGGAACATGAGGTTGAAGAACCAGTTGATATAGATGCTAGACAATCGGCATATGATTCATTTATTCTGATGACCAATTTATTCATTCTCTAGAGTTTAATTCATTTTTGTACAAATACAAAGGAAAAGAAGTTAGGGAGTCTATTGAAGATGTCACACCTGATAATGAAAAACAATTGTTAAGTGTACTAAAGATAACTGTGGATAATGAGATGAGGAGTATGACCCCTAATAAAGGTAGACAACTACTAAAAGAATCCGGTGTGATGATATTTCCAGGATTGGATATGAATTCTGCATTGGTATTTGATAGTTTCTTACATAATACTGATGACAAATATAAGCTTACTCCAGAAGGGGTAACACAAGTATACATGGGAACAAAATATAACGATGATGAAAACTCACTTATGATCTAGGTTTTGTATCTGCCGCAAAAATAGATTGCAGTCATTGATACTAAAAAAATATTCAGGCATGTGATGACATTGAAGGAGGAAGAAATAGATCATGTAATCACTGTTGATATTGGGATTAATGTGGCAAAGTTGAATAAGGCCCAAACCCAAATGTTGATCAAAGAAAGAGACATGTATAAGTTGAGTTGTGAGAGAATGACAAAAGAAAATGATTTCTTGAAAGATATAGTCAAAGGTGCTTTTGGAGGATCAACTAAGAGATTAACCCAAGGAGAGAGCTCACAGAATGTTGAACCACCATCGAATGATCAAATATCTCAGGTCAAAATTTACGTACTTGCTACAATACTACAGAGCAGGTATACTCATATGATGCATTGGATGAATAAATTCTGGGATATCTACTCTGAGAATCATAAAGTTATCCAAGAACATGAGAGATTAAATAACAAGCTCCAAGAGAAGCTCCATGAGATGCAAAGTAAAGATACCCATGACAGTGCAGGCACCTCTAGTGCTGAAAATATGATCAAACAACATAAGAAATATCATGACAGGATTCAAGATGAGGCAAAGGAGTGTACTGATGCTTCTTAGATGGGTGTACCTATGTTATTTAGAAATGAGAAAGAGTTGAAAAGCAAAGATGAATAGGCTAAAGAATGCCAAGTGATATTACATGAGGCTCTAGAGACTATCAAAGATAAAGACTCAGCATCTAGGGAGGCCTGCAAGTATTTGGAGAGGATGGTTTCGATAGAGGTGGTCACGAGGAATGCCATGGAGTATGTTGAAACACATCTGAGCCAAAAGTATTTAGATCATAATTCTCAAATTTACCTGTGGCTCAGTAGAGCTTAGTGTTAATTATCTTTGTTTATTGTTATGTTAATTCTGTTAACTCCCAAAAGACACTATGAAGAGATATGTCCTCTTCACAACTATTGCTATAAAATCTAAACATCTGATGGTCTAAAGGATCATCAGTAGTAAGATATCTTTCTCTCTTATTTTAAAAAGACTTTATATGAGACACTAGTAAGAAGATAGATTTCCATCTCTTGTCTATTTGAAAAACTTATATCATATATGCTTATTTTCTGAAGAAGTGTAATGGAGTAGAATACTTTCATATGGTGATTTATTTCCAGTGTTCAATTGTTGTGTTAGTTTTCATGATTACATGTTATTGTGCTATCTCCAAAGTGGTTTTCCCTTATTATTCAAATTTATACGCATTTGTCAGAACACATTTGTTGTTGTATGTGATGTTGTGGTTGGGTTCTGCTTGGGTGAATTAAATTCCTTTCAAGTAATTTTACTTAACTGGTTCCATAGGATTAAAACTTTTTTAAGCTAATTATCCTAAGTGGTTTCCCTCAAGTCAAGAATTAAATATCCTTCCATAATATCATAGTAGTCTGGGAGAATAACACTGGGATTAGTAAGAAGAGTGCTGTAACTAGCAAACTTGCACGTCTGCATAATGTGCTGACATTCGAAAGTGCCCAACTGTATGAATTAAGCTAGGAGATAAATTCACTTACCATATACATCTATTTCCATTAAATCATCCACTGACTCTAATAGCCCAATAGGGTAGGCACTGGTCATTCCAAATTCATTTTAGAAATTCTACATAGTTTTATTCAAGTACTCATATCTAAGACCTTAACATTAGGGGTAAGAACAGTTACCTTTTAAGCTACTTCACACCTATTTGCCACCATGAAGGATATTAAAAATTTGCATTAGTTGTTAAAGGTATACCTACCTAGGTCTAACAGAACCTAAAGTAAAGAAGGTATTATCCTTGTGCCTGTTAGCCAAAAGCATGAAGAGAGCTTGGCAACCTCTTAAGGTCTAAAAACCTGTGTTTTTGAGACCTAACAAATAGCAGGCTACTTTTTGAAGATCTGTCAAACTCTTAAAACTCTCTTAACATCATTCAAATTGGTATTGACATATGAATGAGAACTCTTAGAAATAGATCATATAGGTGTTCCCCAGAAATTTGTACATATCAATTTTCTTGTTCGGAAAACACTTTCTTACCAAGTGTAGACTGCACTTTAGTCTTTCATCTGTAAAATGAAAATTAGTGTTGACTGTTAGCAAAGATGAGGAACAAACATATGTTGACTCAAGCACAAAGTGAGACATAAATTCACCTTTATGCACATATCTCTGATCATGTTAATATATTATCTATATAGAAATTATGTTATTGCTGAATCTGAAGAATTACAATCACAATTAGAAAGTTTTACTTGGCAGGCTAGGTAAATTTAGCTCTCTAGAAAGTTACACTCCAGTTTGGATGTGGTTAATCTCACCTAATAGGATCCAATCACAAGAAGTGGGAAAATTGGCATTTAGATGATTCCAATTACTCTCGTATTAGGCATATTGTACATGCCAGTCAGCATAGAGTTTGCAAATCATAAGATATATATGTGTTCATTATACTAGACAGAATCATTGGATGAGATACCAAATGTCTCTGGTAAAAGCTTACCATAAATGTTATATCCCAAAACTTGCACTGGAACTCTAGTAAAATCTTACCATACTATAGCATCATCAAGTCAACCTTGGATATAGAAATTGTTCAAAATAGAAAATAGTTTGTAAATGTTGAATGGTCAGACAATATGAGAAATTACAGACACCAGGAGTTACCTTTTGAAACATTAGGGTAGAGGGTGGATAAAATTGATATATGTGGTGTAAAAGCCAAGGGATTGCCTTTTGATTTCAAGATCCAAGTGACTTTGATCCTGATTTAAAATGTTCCTTATGAGTGGTCCATTGTGGTAACCTACATAGTGGTATGTATTCTTGGAATCCTTATGGTGCCATATTATTTAATGGAGTATATGTGGTGTTAAAAAAAATGAAATGCTCTTTTATAGTAAAGGAGATTGGGTGGTATTTGTGATCTACTATGCTAGAATATAATAATCTACACCTCAAATTTAGATTACTCAAACCATGTCACATGGATCATATTGTTAAATAAATATAATATATTCCATAGCTTAAGATGTTTTTGGTTTCAGCGATCTTATCAATATCATAAGGAGTTGAAGGTTGCACAGGAAATCAAGATAACTACTCAGGTATCAAATTTCAAGCTAATAATTTGATGTATATGAGTATAAATTTATCAAATATATGTGGACATGTTCTCAAAATTAGCTACACTCATTTTTGTAGACAACCCCTACGAAACTTGTCCGTTTCATAATCTACACTCTAAGTTTGCAAATCGAGACAAGATTCTCTTGGTCCCATGCGAAGTCGTTGGCATCCTAAACTAGTTTGCGACATTCCCTCGAATCGATTCCTCAAAGTTTGTGCAAATCGATTAAGTCGTAAACTTACCAAAATATCAATTTTGATCATTTTGGGGGTGTTGGTGAAATTTTGAATCTTTATATGCAAAGTCAGCTAAATTCGCTGCTATTACATATTCTGAGTGTTTTCTTGTGTAAAGTGGGCACTTTTTGCCACTTTTACATGGTTATTCCTTTTCACATACTCAAGCGGCACTTTTTTCCGCATTACATGTTCTCGGACATGAAGCACATGTAAGGTCGGCGGTTTTTACCACTTTTGTATTTTTTAAAGCACATGCCATGTCAGCTGAAATTGCCCCCTAAGCAAGATCTTCAAGATCTCAAACTTCAGTGGCATTAATGGCCACTCGTGCTAAGCATTAAGGGCTTCTTTTTAAGCTTTTTAATGTATAAACTCATTGTTTTTCGTCATTTCTTTTCTTCTAATGCTTCCTAGTCAATTCTTGAATCCTCCTCAAACCACTCGACCGTGGTAACCTTGGATTCGAAACAATTTTTGAATCACCACTGTCAAGCTTGGGGTTTTCGTTATTTTTGACAAGTAAGCTTTTAAAAGAAAAACATTGTTTTCGTTATTTCCTACTAGGGTTTTCTTCTTCTTGTTGGTTCACATTCTTGAAAAGTTTTATTGTTTGGATGTTATTCAAAGTTAATTGTCATTTAAAGGCATCTTTGTTTGTGTTTCTTTTATCATTTGATTCTCGGCCTTGTTGCGATAACCCTAGTTTTTCCCAATACTTGTGTGTTGCCTAAGTCCTCGAATAGGTTTTATTGTTTGTGCCCTAGATTGAAAACTAGTAAATCCAAATGGTGATAATTACCGCTTGAGACAAACCTTCATAACCATTTTTGGATATGTGTCATCAGTGAAAATGACCGCTTAAACATGTTCCTTGTGTTGTTCCTGTGTAGTGGCGGTGAAGTTTACCGCCCGAGTTCCATAAACTTATGAGCAAATGCAAAGTCGGCATTTTTTGCTGCTTATGCATTTGAAGACATCAAAATGTAAGTGTATGGGTGGCAAAATTTGCCACCCCTACACGAAAACCTTGAAACTCCCATCACATGCAATGTCAGCATTATTTGCCACCCGAACATCAAACTCGTAATTCATACCAACATGCAATGGTAGAAAATTTAACCGCTCTGACACTTGTGAAATATCCTTCATATGCAAGGGTGGCAAATTTTGCCACCCATGCAAACATTCTCTCAAATTTTTCTAACTCTGGGATATTTCCAATTTTTCTTTTTCAAGCCTACTTCCTCTATTTTTTGGCCTGCTCGCACTCTAGTCCTTTCAAGCACGTCTCCATAGTCATGATCATCGACATGCAATTTTCCCAGATTACCAGTATTTCCCCTAATTGCATGATCATGACTTTTTTGTTGCAGTTTCTTCTGTGGATCTTCTTTCTTCATCAACATCCTTCTAGTGATAGCTCATTCAGATGACTGAGTTGTCTCTGAAGAAGTCAAAAGAGATGAAGTACAACTATCAAGGTGTTTTTCCAATCACCTCAGTTACTTCTAATGTTGATGACATTAGAGATACAGAGATTGGCCATGTGGGCATGGCTGAATTTGTGGAAAGAACCAAGTCAAATAATCCCAGCTCTGTAATGAAGAAGATAATTGACAGTAACATCCATCTGGTGTCATCTTTCCTGGTGGCAGCCCATAACACAGAGTTTGTTCTTCAGTGTGCTTAGTTTTACAACAGAGATACTAGGGCTATGGTGGGTACAAGTGGCAATGTGATAATCAGACTAGATCCTGAATTCATTGATAATGTGTTTATGTGCCCTCCTGCTACAGAAGTGATAAAGCTAGATTTTGCTGAAGCACAAAAAGAATATGAGAAGAATCCTGAGAAGGCAAAGAAGGTAATCAATACTAAATGGCTTAAAGCTCCATGGTCAAACTTGTCTAGGTGGCCACGAAGTTCTCCTAGAAGTGACTTTATAGAAGAGGTTGGTGATCTGATTACTCTTCTCAGTAGGATAAGAGGATTGGCTTCTTCTTCACTGTTTCATGAATGGATATATCCTTTCATCAAGGTAATACTCCAAGACAAACAAGCTATCTTCTGGGGTGAACAAATTAGTAATGCTCTGCATGAGCAATTGACAAAGGTATCTACTAATTTCAAATTCTACATGACTTCTTACTTGGTGTATATAGTAGCCTCTATGAGAATTTTTCCAGGTCTAACATCAGAAGGAGATAGGAGGGTAATCCCTGTGTATCAGTACTACTCTCAGCTAACATTGAAGGGTTCTATTCATCATTTTAGGAGAGTAAATAATGCTTTCTTTTCAATATTCTTGTGTCTTTTTGACCCCCAACTAGAACAAAGAAGAGTGTTAGATGAGGCTTGGATAGTGGTAAATAATTTTGGATGCATGTTCTTACAGTTTCCTTCTTTCTCATGTCTGAGGGTTGCCTTTTTCCAAGGTCATCTCTATATGTTGCCAAGGCTCCCCTCAGACAAAATTGTCTTAATGGAGTTATGCAGACAAATGATCATCGTGCATAATAAACAAATGGAGCTCAAGAAGCCTGGTTTCAAGTTCCCAATTGAAATTGGCATGTATTTAGTATTAACTGCTACAAAGGCTAGGGCCACGGAGACTGAGATGCAGCTTGTAACCATGAAGCAATTCAAGAGAAGACCAAAGTTTGACTATAGGGGCATGAAAGACAAAATCAAGAGGAAAACCCAATTCCATGAACCTATGGTTGAAGATGTTTGGGTAGATTTGAGAACAAAAGAAGATGTCAGGAAGTTGGACTACAAGTCATCTCTTGAGCAGATTGAATATATGGGACTTGCTGATATTCTTGAGGATCTAGTGGATGATGGAGAATTGGTTGATAACAGATATAACATTGAACAGGTTGCTAACACTCCCCTCCCTCCAATCCAATGGTCTCAAAAAGAGCTGACTTCTTTGAGGAAAAGATTTGAGCCTATATTGGCAAACACCAATAATTGGCTAGTAGATAAAGGAATTGCTTTGAAAGAATTCCTTACAGCATCAGAGACTGAGATCCAAGAGAAAACAAGTAAAAAGGTGGAGAATAGGATGATGAACAAAAGTGATGCTCCCTCTTCTTCCAAGCCACATACCTACAATTAAATTTGTGATGAAGAAGTCAAAAGCTATAGAGAAAGAGTCTGAAATAGAAGATATGGAAGTTGAGAAATAGAACATTGAGGAGCCAGCTACTAAGGAAATGGAGGTTGAAGATAGACCTACAGATCAACAAGAGGGGGAAGCTTTGTCCACACAGGAGAATGTATACCAAGAAACGGGAGACTCTTCTACTTTGCCTGACACACCTATTGTAGTTCCTTTGTCTGTTTCCCCTATTGATATTCCCTCTTCTGAATCTCCCTCCCCTTCCAAAATATTTTTTGACAATCCTCAAAACACTTTTGAAGATGTTCTCAATTCCTCAGGGTCTATTCCTAGTTTGTCTTCCTCATCTTTTGATATTGGGGATGCTTCTATTTTTAATCACTTTGTAATGAATACTGAACAGGTATCTAATGTAAATGTAATAGGTGTAGTTTTTACTAACACTCCACCTATTGTTTCCACTACTAGTGCAAGTGCAGTTCTGGTGACACCAACAATGGGGACAGATCCTAATGTGAGTACTTATGTGCTTACACCATGGTTGTCAGCTTCTACACCAAAAAAGAAGAAACAAGCCATCTCCCTAGATGATTTTGATTTTAGTAAGCTAGTTCCAGTAAAAGCCAAGACCTCGAAGAAGCCAAATATTCTTTCAAGAATGCTTGAGGACAAGGGACATAAATTTCTAGAGATTGCAAAACCTCCACAGGATGCAACCATGGAAAATTTTGATATGAATGATTACTCTATCTCTAGAGTTAATTAGGCAAGATAATTCATGAAAGTGCCAAGAATGATATGCAGTCAGCAATGGACATCCTGATTCAGAAATTTGACAGCAAGAAAGAAATGAAAGATCACTACAAAGCAATGGTTGAATAGTTGACTGCAGTGGTAAGGAAAATCACTTTGAATTCAAAAGCAGTAACTCCCAAGGCCGTTTCTGTAGAGGACCCTATTATCCAGAAAGCAGAAAAGACTCACCTCAAGGGAAGAGTACTTGAAGAATATTTGGAAAGGATGCACACCTAGGAATCTCTCCGCTTATAGAGCTATCTGAGAAGATAGATAAAATGGAGAAATTAAGAGTAGAACTAGATGATCTCATTGATGTTATTTCTCAAGATATTGAGCACATAGAAAAGAATCATGATAAATGGGTGGAGATGAGAAAACTAAAAATAAGCACTCTAATATCAATTGGTGTCATTCTTAATAAGGATTCTTATATAGAGACCAAAGAGGCATTGACATATAGGAGCCATGTGCTGAAAGATTTGATCAATGACCTGGAAGCTGCAAGGAAACTCAGTGAACGGAGTGATGTTAGTCTTTTGTATAAATTGGAGGAGCTACCTTGCAAGCTCGTATCACAAGATAACCAATTTCTATCTACAAAAGAAATGGTTCACAAATTTGAAGATATGTTCCAGAAAGAGTTTGAGGATAAAACATTTTCAATGGCCTCCGTGGACATATTCTGGACAATCAGTTAACTTTGGATAATCTGAAAACCAAGTTAACTAGTCATGCAAAATCAGTCACCACAGTAAGAGATGCCATAGTTAGAGCCAAGATGATTTTTAGGAACACGGTTAGTCCAGACAGTATTGGGATGCAAGCAACTTTCACTATGTATGATGGTCACATGAAGAAAGATGGCAATACAAGTTGAAGTAGTTTTTCCCTTAGTTTATTTTCCATTTTTTAGATGTACTTTTGAAATAATTTTAGACATATTTACATGTACTTTTTTCATATGTAATTACATGTAAAAACATAAGAAGTCCCAAGTCAAAAAGGACTTCTTTGTTGAATAAGTCAAAGTAGCTGTAAATTTCCTACTTTTGCTCTAGGCTCCTCCCTATAAATAAAGAGGGCCTCTATTGTAAATACTATCTTTTAGTTATTGAAGTGAAACTCTGCCAAATTGAAGAGCATTTTGGGACTTTGTGTTCAAATTGTAAATCAAATTTTATCAAGTGAATAAGAAAGCAAGTGATCATTCAAACTTTGTGTTGAAATAACTTGTGGCATATTGGAAATTGTTCTTATGTCCTTTTCCTAATACCATCTTATCTGTTTGATCAAATAGTAGTGTGAGTGAGAATAATCTAGGAGATGTTCTAAAGTTGATTGTGGAGACTTTGTGCTACAACAATTATCTTTAGTTTGTGATTTAGTGTTTTAAAGTAAAAGACATTGGAAAGGATTTGAACTACTATTATCTTTTGTGATCATTTATTTTGTCGTAGTTTTCGGTGAAGACTTTGGGCTGCACCTTATTCTACTGGGTTCTAATTTATAAATCAGCAAAAGAAGCAATGATAGACTTTGTGCTCTCATGGGCTTCTTGGTTATTCAATTTGTATAAAAAAAAGTGCTCTTTTATTTTGTAAACATCATTTCTGAAAAAAGAGAAATGGATGATATGGTCTCACCCCTGAATTAGTATTTAGTTTAAAGTATTTTGTGATAGTTGATAGGGAACCTCCCCTTGCTGAGAGGAGAGATTTATCTCATTACACTATGGTCAATATAACCATTTTGCCTTCAGTTAGTTGAAGACAAAATATTGACCCAATAGTTTTTGGCGACTCTGCTAGGGAAGGAATGCGCAACTTGAAGCCTCACGCTCTGAGTTGAAGCATTTTCACTTCTTTTCCATTTGTTTCAAAATTTTGTTGAGTATACTACATTCTGGCAGATTCATGGTATACAAGAAGCAAGAGAGATCAAGGTATTATTGATCCTATATTTGAGTTGATGTAGCAATATAATTTTGGTCTTTTGCCTCTACGACCTCACCTTCAGCGAACCAAGAGTTTTCCTCCTATCAACGCCAGGTCTCCAATACTAGGTGAAGCTTCCAGTTCTAGTGCTAGTAGAGTTTTGTTTGTTCATACTCCACAAAGGTTTGTTATCCTTCCTTTTAATCAGCACATCATGGTAGCTCAAGGCCCTTGGGGTAACACTTTTGGTCCTCTAAATTTAACCCCACCATTGCATGAACTACCTTGTAGTTCAAGAAAGAATTTTCCTAAGTTCTATGGTGATGGGAAAGTCCACCCTGATGAACACATTACAGATTTCTGCATAGCTTATGGTGTGATAGGTGTTAAGCATGAAGATGTAGTAGTAAGGCTTTTTGTGGAAACACTACAAGGTGTTGTTGCAGATTGGTTTTACCATCTTTACGCTCAGACTATAACCAATTGGAATACTCTCAAGACCAAGTTTGAGGCTAGGTTCAAACCTACAGAAGATGCTCATGCCCTGTTAGCACAACTAACACAAATGAAGAAAGATCCTCATGAACCCATGCAAGATTTCATCGCTAAGTTCAATAAGCTGAGAAACAGGATTCCTGCGACGGCTCAACCAACAACAGAAAATCTTAAGTGTTTCTTTATCAATACTCAGCTTCCTGAAGTGAGTTTTCTGCTAAGATGGGCTGGTCCTGTAGATCTTCCAGTAGCACAAATTTTGGCTACTAAAGTGGAAAATGATCTTATCCTTGCAGGTAAGATAAGAAGAGATTCTAACAGAAATAAAGGTCCCTCTTTTGCTGATAACTCTTCCACAAGCACCACGGACCCTATGGTTCAAAAGTTAGCAAATGAATTACTAGCTCTGAAAAGGCAAATGTCCCAAGGTATGTCTGCCCCTCCCTCTTATTGGGATATACCAAGGAGGACATTTCCCAACAATTCATATCAAGGCAACGCTACTAAAAATTAAGGGCAACCCAATTGTCTTCCACCTACACAAGGGAAGCTTGCCATTGAAGCAACATCGGTCAACTCAGTAGTTGGCTATTATGAAGCTGAACATGATCATTCTTTCAAACCTAAGCTGGACTAGGAGAATGATGCTAATCTCTTTGTAGAAGGAGAAGAAGAATTAGCTAGCGACTCTACCATTGGCTTTCTGAATTACCAAGATGAAGTTGAAAAAGAATGCTATTTTTACTAGGTCCCAAAATCAGTCAACTCAACAAGATGATAAAGGAAAAGCAAGATAAGATCCTCAACCAGTGATCTCAATTGCTAAACAGGGAACTCCATTGCCTTTTCAACCAAAGGTCTCGGTGGGCACTAAGCAAGTAAGTACATCTAACAATCCTGTATCTTCTACTTCTGTCCCTCAGACCAGTACTACCCCTAATAAAAATTAGAATGATGGATTTCCTTCCTCTGTTTCTAGTTCATTCCAGTTATTTGATATAATAGATCATGCTAGGAAGACCAAAATCCAAATGTCTAAAGTTGAGTATTTACAAGCTAATCCTAAACAGTTTGATAGGTTAGCTAAATACGTCAAAAACAAGACCATCCCTACAGGACAAGATTTTCCAAAAGTTGCCCATCATTCCTCAAAGAACAAATCTACCCAAAATAATCTTGTCACTACTCCCCTTGTTGCCTCTGGAAAAATAGAACCTTTCTATGTTTCTCTATTGGTAAATGGTCACAAGTTGAGTAACTACTGTAGACACCCAAATTTGTCCCAAATTTGTCCATGTCTTACAACACCTAGTTAAAAACATCATTAAGACATCATGTAGCATTTTGTCCTAAAACCCACTCTTAATCCCATTAATTAAATAAATTTTATTTATTTAATTAATTTTCCAATCATATCCTAATCCCACTATCCATTTAATTTCCAACTATATCCCAACTAATTCAAATATTTTATTTGAATTAAGTCACATGACCTTTCATCTCACCTTGACATTTGTCCATCTCTCCAATCAATCATGTGTTACAACTTTTATCCTTCACATGCACAGCTAATGGGACCTAATTTTAGTATTTATCTACACAAGCACACCTAAGCTTTATCTTCCCTTGCCACATGTCAATTGACTACAATTTCTTGATGTGCAAGGAAACCTAACTTAATCCTATCCATCCATTTCATCTAAAGCCCTAATTGATCCTAGCCATCCATTGGAACCAATCCAAGCCTATAAAACAAGCCTCTCTTGAGCCATTAAAGAGGAGATTAGAGAGGAGACATGAGGAGATTAGAGAATTCAGGATTCTTCTTCATGCAACCTCACTCTGCTAAATTTTCATCTCAAGCCATTATCCATCATCTTCAATCCATCTAGCTTGCATCTATCAACCATCAACCATCATCCATCACCTATCTCTCTATCAACGTTATGCTGTGGAATTGAGCAATCAACACAACAAAGTGATCAATCAATCGAGCTCATCTTGCATCTTCGAGGTATTGAATTATTTGGGTTTAGGTTATGCATTTCATTGTTTTATCATTTCCATTTATAAATCCAAATTTTTTCGATATACATTTTAGCACGCCCGGTGGGACTCACTTCACTTGATCTTTTTTGTAGGTTTTTGTAGTAAAAATTTGTATTCATATAACCCCCATTATTGAGTTTTGCAGGTTTAATTAACTTTTTGTTGCAGATTTGCTACTTTTTGGACAAAACCCTAGGTTTTAAAGATTTCATCATATATCCCAAATGGCTATGAATTTTTCTACAATATTTTAGAAAAAGTTTGTCCAGGATATAGGGAAGCTACAGCAGAACAATTTCGGGTTTATCGTGATTTTTGCGGGATTTATCACATTTTTATGTTTTTTCATAAAATCACAATTCTAGGTGTAAATCAGCAAATTTTTTGAAAATTTTTATATTTCTAGAAAGTTCTTGAAATTCTAATGGGGGTCTATGTTTTACAGATTTAATTTGGAGGTCGTTTATAGTGCAAAAATATCAGATCTTTGCTGACTATACTATTTTCATAAATCTGTATTTCTAGGCACAAATCAGGGAATTTCTTTGATTTCTTTACATTTTTAGAAAGCTCTCTGAAAATTAATAGGGGTCTCTTCTTTGATTTTTTAATTTTCAAACCAAAAATGTATCGAAATAATCAAATCTAATTCAGCTATGCATCTAAAATTACAATTTTCCTTGCCTGACGAGCCTATTTTTTATGCCTGCATTTTAATATCATTTTTTTTTGTAGGTGATCATAAGGAGCTGGAGAAACATTAACATCAACATCTACAGCAACTTGGAAAGTGAAAATAATTAGGTGCACTCATTCTAATCTTTCATCTTAATCATTGTTTGAATCACACATTTGGATTTTGGGCATAAAATGAACAATTGTTTGCAAATTCACATCAAAAAATTGGGCTAAAACAAACCATTGTCTTTCATTACATTTGGATTTGAGCTTTAAAACAAACAAGTGCTTGCATTGTCTTCTACACATTGAATTTCTAAGGTTAATGAACCCCATGCGAGTGTGACCAAGTAAATGTGTATGCTCTCTCCTCGCGTCCCAACATGAACTTGGAGATCAAAAACATTTACTTTTGTTGCTTTTGCTTAGCCTTAGAGAGGCCTGCCTTGGTATCCACCCCAAGGGAACGACCTCAAGTGGTACTTTCATCCAGTCCGCTATAAAATTAGAGGATAAGGCGAAAGCCAAGTCTAACCGGTATTAGCGCTCACCATACAGTGCTAACTCGAAAGGAGGTGTACCATTGTGTATATTAAAACTCCTAGTAGGGTTAGTTAAAGTCTTAAGTGGCTTGTTGGATGCTCGTGGGGTGCTGGTCCCCCAGATTTTCACTAGAACCTCCTTGTGATAGTGGCCTTGCCTTGACTAGGACTTGTTGAGTGTCTTCACGTGCTTGCTTAACCATCATCACATTCTTCCAAACTAACAACTTGCTTATGTGTCTTGTGTGAGTGATTCATGTGTGTATATGCATAATAATTTGTTTGAATATTGCCACATCAAGCTCTAAACACCCAAACACATAAAGACAATTCATCCTACATTTCATCCACATCACCCAATTTTGTCATTCCATATCATATCCTAATCATCCACCAAATCAATTTTATTCTGAACATATCATAGTCATATCCATACTCATTCCAAATCATTCCACATCATCATCAACCTATTCATAGTCAACATTTGTCAAGATGGTCGTAATCATTCAAGGGGGCTATCCCTCTAATCATGAGACAAATCACAAGCCTAAGGTGACAATTCAAGGGGGTTATCCTTATAATCATGAGACAAGACCTAAGCCTATAATCATAGTTCAAGGAGGCTACCCCTCTAATTCAAACAATGAAATAAAACCAAAGCCCAAGATCACAATTAGAGGAGCCCCTCTTCCTAATCCAAATCATGAAGACAATGCAAGACCCAAGCTCACAATTAAAGGTGGCTATCCTCCTAATCTAAATCATGAAAATAAACCAAAGCCTAAGGTCACAATTAGAGGAGCCCCTCTTCCTAATCCAAATCATGAGAAGAAACCAATCACAATTAAAGGTGGTTATCTTCCTAATCCAAATCATGAGAAAAAACCAATCACAATTAAAGGTGGCTATCCTCCTAATCCAAATCATGAAGATAAACCAAGACCTAAGGTCACAATTAGAGGAGCCCCTCTTCCTAATCCAAATCATGAGGATAAACCAAAGCCCAAGATCACAATTAAAGGTGGCTATCCTCCTAATCCAAATCATGAAAGCGAACCAAAGCCCAAGATCACAATTAAAGGAGCCTCTCCTCCTAAGACCAAGTTTATACTTCGAGGAGGATATATCTTTATTGGTGAGGATGAGACAAGTACAAAACCCAATCCATCCACACCTCAAACCAATTCTGCATCAACTTATCCCACTTCATATCAATCTAATCCATCCACACATCAAATTAATTTTGCATCAACTTATCCCACTTCATATCAACCCTTTATCAACCTATCACAACCCTTATCCATATCAATCCATATCACAACAATCATTATCCTATGCAACCCCTCCATTATCATCACATCAACACATTTACCAACATCAACAACAAATCATATCACAACAAGAAGTCCAAACACCATCACAACCTCAACAAATTCCACCTCAAACCTATGAACATTCACCTCAAGTTTATCCAATCCCTCATGCCGCCGTTCCAATGCACTACCAAGCCCATCCACAAAGCAATCAAGTGATATTACAAGAACAACATCCAGGTCCTAATGGCTCTTTGTACATAAATCAAGTAAGTCCAAGTACACCTTTTCAACAAGACCACCAAGCACCATTGATAGATCTAAATCCACCTTTGCAACAAGAATCATATCCAAATCCAAGTGGCCCCTTGTACATAAATCAAATGAGTCCAAGTTATCCTATGCAAGACTTAATTACCTTTGACAAGGGAGATACCAATCTAGAATGGCCTCTACCATCCAATCATATGCCAACACATGAGCCAACTAGTTCTATCCCAACACCACCATGTGATCCCATTCCTAGTCCATTAATCCCTCTACCTTCCAAACCACCAAGCCCTCTATTACCTTCATCACCATGTCATTCTAATCCTTCACCAAAGGATATGGCTGAGAGAGTTTTACAAAGGATGCTTGAAGCAAAACTCATTGAACTTCCTAAAGTCAAACCATGTGAAGAAAGTCCATATGATGAACATGATTATTGCCCATATCATAGGACCAAAGGCCATGATACAAATACATGCCCCATGTTTTTCCCAATTGTTTACAAGGTGTATCAACATACAATAAGAAATCATGCCACATCATCCCAATCCCATGTGTCACACCCATCTAGTCCACATCCTAATCCATCAAACTCCATTATCCTTCCATCGAATCAAAATCCTAGTCCTATGCTTACAACATCATCCTCTATTATTGCTCATCCATTATATTGCCCATCTACACATACCCTTGCGAAGGATGTGATCCATTGGCTACTAGCTAGGAATAAACTACCTCCATGTCAAACACCCATTCATGAGCCTACCAAAGAACTTTCAAAGGTCATGTCCAAGCCTATAATCCCATCATGTGGTCCACCTATCCTTGAGCCTATCCAAGAGCCCTCAATTAACATTCTTAGCCTTTCAAGCTCATCATGTGACCTCCAAGCCATCAAGCATATTCAAGAGTCTCCTATTATGAATCCAAGTCAAGATTCATCTACTTCCATTCAAGAAACCCAAGAGGTATGTCAAAGGTTTAATCCTAAGCATGTGGAAACATTAAGCCCTAGTCCAACTCAAGATCAAAACACTTTCATGCAACCCATCCATAACATTTACCTTCTTTATGATCAAGATGATACCTATGAAGAAGCTATCCATGAGCACCTTGATCCTATCCATAATCCTATATCCATCCATGAGTGAGATATCCACATTGCTCCTAGTCATCCGCCATCCAGCCCTATCCATAATGAGCAAACATCCACTTGTCATGATGAGACACTTGTCCCCCAAGTAAGCACAGAAGATCAAACAAATAACTTGGATCTTAGTGAACATAATGCTAATCAAGATCCTAATGATCCTCCTTCCACATCCACCATCGATTCCACTTCAAGTCCACCATCATATCCACTTGGTCTTACCACCTTTGTCCATGAGTGTTCTTCCTTAGGACAACAACAACCTTTGTCCTCCACTTCATCTTCTCCATCCAATAATGAACTCAAGTCTAGTCCCATAGTCAATCGCATTCTCCAAAACATGAACTACCAAGGCAAAGGCCTAGGCCTTTATGAACAAGGTATTTTGGAGCCAAACCATGTTAAAGTTCCTCCATGCTCATATGGCCTTGGATACACACCCCAAGGCAAACAAGCTAAAGATGTTGGTAATCCCTTCATGCATCCTAAACCTGCCACTTACCATCCTATATCCTATCATGTACCCAAAACATATGTAGCCATTCCACCTCTATCATCCTATAAATGTCAAAAGCATGTGACTATACACCTTCCGCCATCTACTTTGCCTCCACTTTTACCAACTCCAAATATCCCTCCATCCACCTTACCACCATTACTTCCAACACCTAACATACCTATCATTCATAAATATCCGTACATCCCTGATCATGGCCAACAAAAGCACACATTGTCTAAGCATAAAGCTTCCAATCATTCCATCCACTCCACCCACCCCATAGGATTCCAAAGAAAAAATTTTGATGCCTCTACCTATAAAGCTAAAAATCTTACCAAAAATCCTAAAGGTCTTCATACCTTAGGACATAAAGAATCAAACTCAAAGCAAAGTTCATCTAAGTAGCCATCTAAACCCTTACCTCCAAATGCAAAGCCCAAAAACAAAATGATTTGGGTTCCTAAGCAAATAGCTAGCAAAGCAAATGAGGCATCCTCATCTACATCTCAAGAATCCCAATCACCTATCTCCATCCAAAACTTCCATTCCCTTCAAAAATCCCACAAGCAAAGAAAAAGCACTAAACATACTAAATCTATGTGGGTTCCTAAATCACTTCATCAACCATCTCCTAAGCAAACATCTCCAGTGCTTCCCACACCACCATCCAATCAAAAGCTTCAATGTTTATCACGGTGTATGCAACCATTGGTCATGGTTCCCTTCCATTCCAAAACATTCCCACATGCCTCCATCTCCCCATCCTTCATCCATTATCCTACATATCTCCTCAATCACCTTCCTATGGTCCATGCTTTTGCATAAGCCTACATAATCCACATCATAGTCCACTATCCCCATCCATCTATCCTTGCATGAACCTTTCATAATCCATTTCATCATCCACTATCTACCTACTCCATCTCCCATCCATGCAATCCCTTATCAACATCTATGAGCATAATGACATGGTCCATGCGAAGACATCATCCATCTCTAATGGGACAATATCACCTCTCATAGCACTAGCCACTTGAGTCCCTCCTATCCATTACCATGGTGAAAACCTAACAAATAGGTGCCATGTGTAATTGTCTTTCCATTCAAAAAAAAGAAAAAAATCAAAAAAGTAAAGAGAAATCCCTTCATCCAACAGTGAAAACCTGGTAAACAGGCGCCTTGGATAAGTACCATGATGAAAACCTAGCAAATAGGCATCATGTGTAGGTTGATCTTCTATGTCACTTACACTTGGGGGCACATTGTCTCATCCAACCTATCATTTTCCATCTTATCATGTCCTATCTTGCCATATCCTATCCTGCCATCCATAGCCATTACACCTATATACCTATCTTATTGAACCCATTTATCCATCCTTCTGCCTTTTGATTTTGATGAAGACATAGGGGCAAAAATGTTGAAACATGTTGGGATATTTCTTGACATACCTTCTTTCCAAACCAAGTCCTATCCATTGACCATTCATCCATCCCATTTAAACCAATCCATCATGTCATCCTATCGTCATAAGCGTCATGTAAAATCCAATAATGTCATCCCTTGGTCATGAACTTTGTCATGTAAAAATCCTATGCATTGCCACCTAGAATGGGGCAAGTTATTCTTCCTATGCAACATAGCCTTTGAAGATCACATCCTAGCTCCCTTATGATCAATCCACTATGGCATATCCTTATCATGAGTTTTCCATCTTATAGCTTATCTCCATCTATTTATCATGAGCTTTCCACTATAGCCTACCTATCCATTTTTCATGAGGCATGCATACATACCTTATACGGCCTATCCTCTTATCTCTCCATCTATCATGAGCCTTTCATCCCATTTACTATCACCCATCCTTTTATCCATCCCTTGCACCTAGACTTGGTTTTCCCTTGTCATTGGTATCAAGCACAAAGGCTACCCAAATTGTAAATCTATTGGCATTTTCCAAAACATTTCAAAAAAAACACAAAAGAAAAAAACAGTTCTCAAAAATCCAAAAAAATCAAAATATTCCAAAAACACAAAAAAAATCAATATCCAATGAAAAATCCAAGCAATAAAACCATTCAATCATCAATCCAAAACAATCCACTCCAACATTCAATCAAAATCAAATCATCATCATCATCAATTCTTCTTATCAATAACATTCATTCATCCATTTCAATCAATCACTTCTTCCAATCATATCAATCCAATCAATCTAAGCAATGATCTTAAATCCAAGTCACACTAATCCATATCAAGCAAGCCAATCAATCAAGGAACATTATCCAATCAAATCAACAGGTTTTTGATCCTAATCTTGTCATGAGCCAAATCAATCATCATCAATGGGATATAGCGTTCCCACATCCTTGTGTTGATCTAGGGATATAGCTTTCCCCGCAATGACACCATTATCATTATCAATCAAACAATCAACCATTGGTTTATGACTTGACAAGGGCAATACCTTGTTTGTTTTACATCCTTTGAGCACACTGAGAACACTTGCTTATGCTTAGATTGAATCGACACTCTAATCATCACACCATCACTATCATCAATCAAAATAATCCAATCATCAAAACAATCAACCCAGCAATATCAATCATCAGCATCAACACCAAAGAAAATCAACTCAAAGCACATCAATCTAACCATCAAAACAAATCCTATCAATCATCAGCAGCAACACCAAAGCAAATCAACTCAATCACATCAACTCCAATCAAAACCAATCTAATCACTTCAGCAAATCAAAAGCAGCTCAATCCACCACAAATCATCCATCCTTCATCAAATCAATCTAATTAGCATTTCATCATCTTCAAATCATTCCAAGCAATGATCCAAATGCAAGCCCATCCTTAATCCATACCAATCAAGTTAATCAATCAAGCCAAATTATCCAATCGCAATCCATGGTCTTGATCCTAGCCTTGTTGTAAGCCAAATCAATCAGCCAATTAGCCAACCAACTCAGCAAACAACCTTGTGTTGATCTAGGGATATAGCTTTCCCTGTAATGACAACACTCTCAACTATCATCAACAATCAGCAATCAATCATTGGTTTATAGCTTGACAAGGGCAATACCTTGTTTGTTTTTGCATCATTTGTGCATGCTTGCTTGCTTGCTTGTGTGTGTTATCATTTTATCTTGCATTTGCATCACATCCAAATCATTCCAGCTAATATTCTTATCTTGTGTATGTTGGAATAGCTTTTTGCACTATCCTTTGCATCTAAGGTCATATCATACCTTTTGTGCAGTAGGACTTCAATGCTCTAAGTTTACTTCCTCATATGTTAGACAAGGTTGTATTATGCTGGGGCACAAGACACAACGTCACCCTGGTCCTTATACCTTGGTGCATAACGTCTTGTGCTATATCAAACATCATGGTTGCTCACATTCATTGCAGCAGAACACATCATTATTTCTTCTATCCATTCCCTTATCTATCTTTCTTAACCAAGCCATTTCTTTTCGAGAGCATACCCGTGCTTGTCCAACTTGCATAACCTCTTGAGGTGGCATCATCATCCTATCTTTCTATCATCATATCCTTACATCATCATCCCATATCATTTTCCTCTATCCATACCATAGCTTCTTTGAAATGATGTTACTCAACATAAAGCTTATCATCTCGAACATCATCTCAAAGAGGGGCAAAATGTAGACACCCAAATTTCTCCCAAATTTGTCCATGTCTTACAACACCTAGTTAAAAACATCATTAAGACATCATGTAGCATTTTGTCATAAAACCCACTCTTAATCCCATTAATTAAATAAATTTTATTTATTTAATTAATTTCACATTCATAATCCCACTTTCCAATTAATTAAATAAATTTTATTTATTTAATTAATTTCCCAATCATATCCTAATCCCACTATCCAATTAATTAAATAAATTTTATTTATTTAATTAATTTCCAACTATATCCCAACTAATTCAAATATTTTATTTGAATTAAGTCACATGACCTTTCATCTCACCTTGACATTTGTCCATCTCTCCAATCAATCATGTGTTACAACTTTTATCCTTCACATGCACAACTAATGGGACCTAATTTTAGTATTTATCTAGCTTTATCCTATATGCGCTAGCTTTTCTACCGTAAGCGAGCTAAATTACCATCCGCGACCATTCTAGCCCTAGAAGCGCGCTATCTACCCTATGCGAGCTGTATTACCCTATGCGACTGATGTCTGCCTCTAAGCGATGCATTTTGCTTCATGTGTATTTTAGCCGATATCTTCCCACCGACAGGATGTGACCTCTTTTTACATATGCGACTATCCCGCACCCATAAGCGAGCTAGATTACTATAAGCGCTTTCTATTCCTACATAAGCGACCTGAAAGCACTATTCCCTAACCTAGTCACTTTTGGTGACGTGTGTGCATTAATTACGCTTTTAGGCTATTAATTACATGCTTTTGGGAAAAGTTTTGAAACATAGCAGTTCGCCTGCTCCCTCTGGTTGCCCATGTGTCCTCACTCGCTCTGCACGATGACCCATGCGTGGAATAACCATCTTGATAGCTCTGCAACTCTCACTCTCAGGAGCTCTGGATTTTTCTAGTTCTGAGCATAAATGAGCACAAATGAGCCTATTTTCCATTGTAGAACCTACTTATAGCCCTTCTCAAAACCCTAATTCTTCTATGCCACAACCTTTTTTCTTCCATACAGCCCCTATTTTCTTCGTGTCTGCCTTCTTTTTAGCCTTTTTCTTCTATCGAGAGCCAACCCAACCCTTCCTGGTTCACCTGGCTTACCTCTCGAGGGGGCATCACGTGCCAATTACACTGGGGCATAACTTGTTTATCGAACGCATATTGTATCTTCTTTGACACAACGCTCTATCAAACATTGTATCAAAGAGGGGCAAAATGTAGACACCCAAAATTGTCCCAACTTTGTCCATGTCTAGCAACACCTAGTTAAAAATATTATCCTAGACATCTTGTAGTATTTTGTCCTAATTTCCCTAATCCATTAGCCAATTAATTAAATAAATTTTATTTATTTAAATAAAATCTCCATCTTTATCCTACTTAGCCAATTAATTAAATAAATTTTATTTATCTAATTAATTTCACATGCATAATCCCATTTATCTTATCCCCATCCCAATTAATTAAATAAATTTTATTTATTTAATTAATTTCCACATCATATCTTATCCCATCCTATTCATCTACCCTATTAATTAAATAAATTTTATTTATTTAATTAATTTCCAACTATATCCCAACTAATTCAAATATTTTATTTGAATTAAGTAACATGACCTTTCATCTCACCTTGACATTTGTCCATTTCCCCTTAATCATGTGTTGTAGTACAACTTTTATCTTTCACATGCACAACTATTGGGATCTAATTTTAGTATTTATCTACACAAGCACACCTAAGCCTTATCCTCCTTTGCCACATGTCACATGACTACAATTTCTTGATGTGCAAGGAAACCTAACTTAATCCTATCCATCCATTTCATCTAAAGCCCTAATTGATCCTAGCCATCCATTGGAATCAAGCCTTTCCTATAAAACAAGCCTCTCTTGAGCCATTTAGGACATTAGAGAAGAGATTAGAGGGGAAAAGGAGGATTCTTCTTCATGCAACCTCGCTCTGCTGAATTTTCATCTCAAGTACTCATCCATCATCTTCAATCCATCTAGCTTGAATCTATCAACCATCAACCATCCATCATCTATCTCTCTATCAATGTTATGCTGCGAAATCGAGCAACCAACACAACAAAGTGATCAATCAATCAAGCTCATCTTGCATCATCGAGGTATTGAATTATTTGGGTTTAGGTTATGCATTTCAATTGTTTGATCATTTCCATTTGTAAATCCAAATTTTTCGATATACAACTACATAATAGATTCTAGAGATTCTGATAATGTTATGCCTACCAAAGTAGCAGACTCCCTTGGCCTCACCTTAACTAAGACTTTTGGGAGATGTTTCTCCATGGAAAATAAGCAAGTACCACTTTTGGGTCAAATCAAAGATGCCCAATTTGCATTTGTAGCCTTTCCAGACAAGAGGATTAAGATGACAGTCCTAGTAGCTGATGTTCCAGCTTCTTATGGCATTCTGCTCGGACGTAATTTCTGTAAAGATGTGAGCGGAGAATTGAACATGGATCTATCTGAAGCAAGGATACCTGTTAAAGGTGTCATGCAAAAGTTGCTTCCTGAGAAAGAGGCAGAATACATTGTTACCCAAACGGCAAATCCCAAAGCTCAAATTTTGTTTGATTCCTCGGGAATGGGTAATTATTTCCTGTTCACTAAAGATGTTTCTAGTTCATTAGATGAGAGTTCATCAGGTGATTAGCTCAAACAATTTAGATGGAGAATCAGAAGAGTTTTCAGATGAAAGTTTAGGTGAAGGTATAGTAATGCCAGATTCTTCCCTCACTGATGAAGAGGAATCTTCTGATCAAAGAAATTCCAAAAAATCAAATTCTAATGAGGTCTGGGTTTTAAAATTTGATGGTAGTTATTCCTCTACTGGTTCTAGAGCTAGAGTTGTTCTGATATCTCCACAAGGTGATATTTTCCCTTTCTCATACAAGTTGCAATTCGACAACACCAACAACACTGCTGAATACGAGTCATTGTTTCTCGGATTAGAGGCTACTTGTGCTAGAGGTGTTAAAAATCTTCATGCCCAAGGAGATGCTGAATTAGTGGTTTGTCAAGTGAGAAAGTTGTATCAAACCAAAAATGAAAGATTGAGACATTATCGTAATCGCATATGGGATTGCATTGAAGGTTTTGATGCTTTCAACATTTCTGCGGTGCCAAGAGAGTTTAATGATCATGCAGATTCATTAGCTGTCTCCGCCACTCTCATGGTTCCTCATAAAGATTTCAAAGGAAACAAATACACTATTGAGCTGGTCTTTCGACCAAGTGTACCTGATAATGCTGACCATTGGCAGGTGTTCAATGGTGATAACCAAATCATTGCTTTCTTGGAAAAGATGGATAGCTTTGATGAGCTCTATTTTGAAGGTAGTGAATCTCCACCATGGGAATACGTTTCCAAAATAGATTCACAAACCGGCGAAGAGTTTCTTCAACTGAAAGGGAATAAGATTCCAAAAGGTTTGGTTTCCCTTGAAAAGCTATTTGATAAGCATGATAGATATATCAAGCAGCAACAACTGGATTCAAGTTCCTCTATGGAATTTGAGCAAGTAAATTTGAGTTCGGAGGCAGATCCCAAAATGGTCAACATTGGGAAATGTTGCATTGCCGATGAGAAGTTCAAATTCATTACACTCCTTCACCATTACATTAATGTCTTGGCATATTCCTATGATGGCTTGAAGTCTTTCAGGCCTAAGGAAATTCAACATGAAATTCCCCTCAAATCTGGGTCATTGCCTCACAAGCAGAAACAAAGGCAATACAACCCCAAAATATCAGGTACTATCCTTTTTGAGATTCAGAAGATGTTGAATGCAAGGATAATTTTTCCAATTCATCATTCCACCTAGATCACGAACATAGTTCCTATAAGGAAGAAGAACGGAGAAATCCGTATCTGTGTTGATTCAGGAATCTCAACCAATCTTCTCTAAAGGATAAATACCCCTTACCCATCATGGACCAAGTGTTGCAAACAGTAACTGGTTCGTAAATGTTGTCTATGCTAGACAGTTTTTCAGGGCATAATCAAGTGGAGGTTGTAGGAGTACAATCAACACTGAGAGGGGGGGTGAATCAGTGTTGTGTGAATTTTCAAATCTTTTTACACACTTTAACTTTTAGAGCACAAGGAGAGAAAGATAGCATTGATTTGTTAAATACATATGCACATGACTGTGAATACAGAAAGAGAACAAAACTTCATAAGTAAATCATACACACACAGAGAAGATTATGACACAAGAATTGCATGAGTGGAAAACCCTCCAGGGGTAGAAAAACCACTCTAAACTGCCTCACTGGCTTAACTGATCAAACATGCCTCACTGGCTACAAAGAAGCCTCATTGGCTACAATATGTGTCTCACTGACAAATGTTAAGGTCTCACTGACCTACAAGCCTCACTGGCATAGACAATTTTCCATCATAAAATTCTGTGTGCAAGAATTGATTGCTATTCAATCTAATTTGCACCATTATGCAACCTGTGTTTCATTATACACCCTTATACCTCCTATTTGATTTTCAAATCAAGACCATACAAAACAATTCCTTTTACAAATCTTTACAACACTCTTATCTCTGCAAATTTGATTCACCTGATGCATATTCACCTGCATTTTATCTTCATGATTCAATCTTTATTTTCATGGTTCAATCTGTAAGATTATTGCATGATGTCCTCATACTGTATTTGATCCATTCCTACACAAACATAATCTCACATACAATAAAATGATTCATCTATAAAATATCTTCAATACACCATATTGATCCACATCACCACACACTGTATATTCAACCTCTAAAACTCAGCATCTGTGTATTTCATCTCTGTCTCCCCAAAAAAACTTTTATTCAATAAACCTGAAAAATAATTTTATACAAAATTGAATGTCCTTCCACCTGCAAAGAAAAATCTTTTCATATTCCTCTATGCCTAATCAATTCTTCAATAATCTCTTCAAATTCTTCTTCAAACTTTGCATGATCCGTCATATTCCTTTTGAAGAAAATACATTTCCAATCCCATCATAAAATATTCTTTAACCTGCAAGAATTAAAAAAAAACATATGCAAATATATTTTCTTCTCTGCATCATTGATATTCTTCAAAAATATCATTCATCTTCTCCAAAAAAAATACTTCACAAAGAAATACTTCAAATCCAAAAAAAAAAATTTCATTGGATCCTTACAAAACTCTTGATCTTCCAATTTCTTTCCAAAAGAAAATCTTCAACTCCTGATTCAATTCATATTCTTCTTTCAAAAAAAATCATTCACCTTCATCTTCAAACTGTTCATGTGTCAAATATCTTCAAAAAAATAAAAGACTTTCATCTCTCTGCAATTTTCTTCTTTCATAAAAAAATATCTTCATTTCCCACTTTAAAAAAACTTCTTCATGAATATAGGAAAATAGTCTTAAAAAAAATCTTCTCAAAAATATATCTTCTTTCCAAAAGAAACTTTCCTTTTTCTAAAACCTTTAAACTACATGAAGAAGAGGTCCACTTTTAAATATAGAAAAAACTTCATAAAAAATCTCTTTTAGAAACTCAAAAAATCTGCCCTTAAAGCAAATTCCATTAACTCCCTCTTGCCACGTGAGAGTCTTCTTTTTCTTTTTTTTTTAAAAAATCTTTTTGACTCCTAAAAATCTGCCCCCTTTTAAGAATATCTGAAATTAGTCTTTAAAAACAAAGACTAAATAAAATAAATATGCCTCCTCACCCCATATAAAATCCATTTTTATTTGGTGGGCCATAAAATTAGGAGATAAACATGAAGTTTTTAAATTTAAAAGAAAAGCCATAAATATGACTTAGACTTAGGGAAATAGTTTATGATTTTAGGAGATAGAAAACTAGATTTTTAGGAATTTCCAAATCCTAATATCAAATATCATGCTTTCCCATATTTATGACAGAGAATAGATATTAGATGTTCCAATGAAGACCAAAATCATTATGAGCCTCATCACAAAATTTTATAACTCTGCCACATATTTCTTTGCAAGATCAAATTATATCATATGCCTTTGACATCAATGGACCATCTAATGATTCTTTTGCATTTCTCCTTCTACTCTTAAGAAACATCACCATTTTTGAGATTGTAACTTCTTGAACCTCTTATCTTGAACAAGACTATTGAGAAGGCATCCTAAAATCATAAGACTGTGAACCCATCATCACCTGATGATTACCATCACTAATCAATATGGCTTTGAACCTATCAACTTGAACCCATGAATGCATGTGAACATTTCCATCATGATCAACCACACTTTTAATGCCCTGATGACCCCAAAATGATCTGTGCATTGGACCCATGTGGACAACCTAACTTGATCAACCCATGTTAGCAAAATAATAAACTCCATCACCTCTTCCATATGAAGATCATTATGAACACCTGAAATGTGACATCTTGTCATATGAAGATCAAACACCTTTTTGACATCAATGACAATCAATCACCATCAGAGGTCAATGAAGCAGATTAGTATAAAACTACTTTCACTACACCTTGGGGCACATTTGCATATTGTAGAATGTCTTTTGGTTTGATCAATGCTAGCGCCACATTCCAGAGAGAAATGGACCTTGCCTTCAGAGATGAGATGGGGAAGTTTATTGTGGTGTATCTTGATGACTTGACTATTTTCTCCAAATAGCGTCATGATCATGCGCATCATTTATGACAAGTACTGGAAAGATGTCGGCAAAATGGTATCTCTCTCAACCCTAAGAAGTCAATTTTTGGGGTTACAGAAGGTAAGCTTCTCGGTCACATTGTATCCCGAGAAGGCACTAAAATTAACTCAGAAAGAGTCAAATCCATTTAGAGTCTTACTTTGCCTACTAGTAAGACCGCAGTTCATTCTTTCTTTGGAAAGGTGAATTTTCTGCGAAGGTTCATTCCAGAATTTGCAGAGAAAACCCATCACATCGTCAACATGATGAAGGGTAAGGCCACTTTCCATTGGAGCACAGAAGGTAAAGTGGCATTTGAGGATATCAAGAAGGCTATTTCTCATGCTCCAGTTCTTGTTTGTCCTAACTATACCAAAGATTTCATAGTTTACAGCTACGCTTCTGAACATACACTTTCAGCTATTCTGGTTTAGCAAAATGAAGAAGGTGTGGAATCCCCCATATCATTTATGAGTTGTCCTCTCAAATCTCATGACTTGAAATATTTGAATATGGAGAAGCATGCTTATGCTGTGGTCAAGGCGGTAAAGCATTTCTGGTTCTACATTCTAAATTCACATACTATTGTTTTGGTGCCTGATACAACAGTAAAGTTGATTATGACTCAATAGGAGTTCAGAACCAAAAGAGGCAATTGGATTGCTAAGATCCAAGAGTTTGATCTTGATATCAAACATACTAAGCTTGTGTGTGCCAAAGGTTTGTGTCAGTTGATCACTGATAATGTACCAAGGGAGATAGGGGACGGAGAAGAAGAAGTGGAGGATATGCCAACTGTTCTTTTTGTCACAACTACAGATGAGTGGTATTCAAATATCTCTCATTTTCTTACCTATGGTGAGTGTCCTACCCATCTGTCTTATAAGGAGAAAAAAACTATTAAGTTGAAGGCTGCCAACTATGTCCTATGGGACAATGCTTTGTATAAGAGGAATCTTGATGGAGTATTTCTTCGTTGTGTGGATAAAGCGCAACAAAGTAGACTTTTGGAGTCTTTCCACAATTTGGCTTGTGGAGGACATTTTTTTGCACCTGTGATGGCTCATAAGATTATGTGGGCTAGATACTATTGGCCCACACTATTTCAAGATGCGTACAATTGGGTACGTAGGTGTGAGTTGTGTCAACAATTTATTGGGAAACCTAAGTTGGTCGCACTACCTCTCAAGCCAGTGGTGATTGAAGAGCCTTTTCAGCAATGGGGCATCAACTTCATTGGCACTATGAACCCACCATCAAGTACGGGACACAACTATGTTCTCACCGTGACAGATTATTTTACTAAGTGGGTGGAAGCCATCCCAATTAAGCATGCTACTTCCGAAGTGGTATGTAATTTCCTTAAGGAAAACATTATTTCCCGTTTGGAGTCCCAAACAAGATTGTAGAAGACAATGCTACTTGTTTCTCTTCCCATGAGATTACTGACTTTTGCTATGGGCATGGGATCATTCTTTCCCACTCTTCAGACTATTATCTGCAAGGGAATGGTCAGGCAGAATCATGTAATAAAAATCTGGTTACTATTATCAAGAAAGTGGTGGAAGAGAATTAGAGAACTTGGCATAAAGCATTGTTTGATGCTTTAAGGGCAGACAGGATTACCCCTAAAAGGGTAATAGGTATGTCTCCATTTCAGCTTTTGTATGGTCTAAATGTAGAGATACCAATTACCTTGGAGTTGCCGGCACTGAAGTTGGCAAAGGTAGTGGAAGATAGAACTTATGATAGTTCTATTAACAAAAGGATCATGTACCTAACTAAACTTGAGGAGCAGCGAGTGATGGTGGTAGATTGTATTATTGAGCATCAAAGTTAGGTAAAGAAACTCTTTGACAAGAAAGCAAGAACTCGTGAGTTTTAGATTGGAGATCAAGTCTTGTTGTGGGACAAGAGGAGGGAACCAAAAGGAATGCATGGGAAATTTGATTCCTAGTGGAGAGGCCCGTTCACCATTCATCAGTTTTGTGGTGAAAATGGCTTCTTACTGGAGTATCAGGATGGAACACCATTCTTGCTGCCTCACAGTGGAAAACATCTGAAGCACTTCAATCCTTGAAGTATCAGATAAGTTCATTTGTACATTTGTATAGTTTTGTGTTTTTATTTTTGTGTTTTTGTTTAGTCTTTTATGTCTTTTTATTTTTAGCTTGACTCTATAGCCCAATGGCATGGATGAAGGCACTTAGATACTGGATTCTCCTCCCTTCGATCCTTTAAAAGTTTAATCGATGGAAGTTCCCCAGTTAGAGCCAGCTGTTGTTCTCAAAATCAGCTACGCTCATTTTTGTAGACAACCCCTATGAAACTTGTCTGTTTCGTAATCTACACTCTAAGTTCACAAATCAAGACAAGATTCTCTTGGTCCCATGTGAAGTCATTTGGCATCCTAAACTAGTTTGTGACAATCCCTCAAATCAATTCCTTGAAGTTTGTGCAAATAGATTAAGTCATAAACTGACCAAAATATCAATTTTGATCATTTTGGAGGTGCTGGTGAAATTTTGAATCTTTATATGCAAAGTCGGCTAAATTCACCGCTATTACATATTTTGAGTGTTTGTTTGTGTAAAGTCAGCACTTTTTGCTGCTTTTACATGGTTTTTCCTTTTCACATGCTCAAGCGGCACTTTTTGCCGCCATTACATGTTCTCGGACATGAAGCACGTGTAATGTCGGCAGTTTTTACTGCTTTTGTATTTTGTAAAGCACATGCCATGTTGGCTGAAATCGCTACCTGAGCAAGATCTTCAAGATCTCGAACTTCAGTGGCATTAATGGCCACTCATGCTAAGCATTAAGGGCTTGTTTTTAAGCTTTTTAATGTATAAACTCATTGTTTTTCGTCATTTCTTTTCTTCTAATGCTTCCTAGTCAATTCTTGAATCCTCCTCAAACCGCTCGACTGTGGTAACTTTGGATTCGAAACAATTTTCGAATCGCCACCATCAAGCTTGGGGTTTTCGTTCTCTTTGACATGTAAGCTTTTAAAAGAAAAACATTGTTTTCATTATTTCCTACTAGGGTTTTCTTCTTCTTGTTATTTCACATTCTTGAAAAGTTTTATTGTTCAGATGTTGTTCAAAGTTAATTGTCATTTAAAGGCATCTTTGTTTGCGTTTCTTTTGTTGTTTGATTCCTGGCCTTGTTGCGATAACCCTAGTTTTTCCCGATAGTTGTGTGTTGTCTAGGTCCCCGAATAGGTTTTATTGTTTGTGCCTTAGATTGAAAACTAGTAAATCCAAACAGCGATAATTACCACTTGAGACAAACCTTCATAATGATTTTTGGATATGTGTCGTCGGTGAAACTGACCACTTAAACATTCTTGTTGTGCTTGTTCCTATGTAGTGGCAGTGAAGTTTACCGCTTAAGTTCCATAAACTTATGAGCAAATGCAAAGTCGGCATTTTTTGTCGCTTATGCGTTTGAAGACATCAAAATGCAAGTGCATGGGCGGCGAAATTTGCCGCCCCTACACGAAAACCTTGAAACTCCCATCACATGTAGAGTTGGCATTATTTGCTGCCCGAACATCAAATTCGCAATTCATACCAAAATGCAATCGCAAAAAATTTAACCATTCTGACACTTATGAAATATCCCTCATATCCAAGGGTGGCAAATTTTGCTGCCCATGCAAACATTCTCTCAAATTTTCCTAACTCTGGGATATTTTCAATTTTGCTTTTCTGAGCCCGCTTTCCTCTATTTTTTGGCCTACTCGCAATCTAGTCCTTTCAAGCGCATCTCCATAGTCATGATCATCGACATGTAATTTTCCCAGATTACCAGTATTTCCCCTAATTGCATGATCATGACTTTTTTGTTGTAGTTTCTTTTGTGGATCTTCTTTATTCATCAACATCCTTTTGGTGATAGCTCGTTCAGATGACTGATTTGTCTCCGAAGAAGTCAAAACAGATGAAGTACAAATATCAAGGTGTTTTTCCAATCACCTCAGTTACTTCTAATGTCAATAACATTAGAGATACAAAGATTGGCCATGTGGACATGGCTGAATTTGTGAAAAGAACCAAGTCAAATAATCCTAGCTCTGTAATGAAGAAGATAATTGACAGTAACATCCATCTGGTTTCATCTTTCCCGGTGGTAGCCCATAACACAGAGTTGTTCTTCAATGTGCTCAGCTTTGCAACAGAGATAATAAGGCTGTGGTGGATGCAAGTGGCAATGTGATAATCAGACTAGATCCTAAATTCATTGATAAAGTGTTTATGTGCCCTCCTGCTACAGAAGTGATAAAGCTAGATTTTGCTGAAGCACAAAAAGAATATGACAAGAATCCTGAGAAGGCAAAGAAGGTAATCAATAATAAATGGCTTAAAGCTCCACGATCAAACTTGTCTAGGTGGCCACGAAGTTTTCCTAGAAGCAACTTTATAGAAGAGGTTGGTATTTGATTACTCTTCTCAGCAGGATAAGAGGATTCTTCTTCTTTATTTCATGAATGGATGTATCCTTTCATCAAGGTAATACTCCAAGGCAAACAAGCTATCTTCTAGGGTGAACAAATCAGTAATGCTCTGCATGAACAATTGACAAAGGTATCTACTACTTTCGAATTCTACATGACTTCTTACCTAGTGTATATAGCAGCCTCTATGAGAATCTTTCTAGGTCTAACATCAAAAGGAGATAGGAGGGTAATCCCTGTGTATCAGTACTACTCTTAGCTAACATTGAAGGATTCTATTCATCATTTTAGGAGAGTAAATGATGCTTTCTTTGTAGTATTCTTGTGTCTTTTCGACCCCCAACTAGAACAAAGAAGAGTGTCAGATGAGGCTTGGACAGTGGTAAATGATTTTGGATGTATGTTCTTATAGTTTCCTTCTTTCTCATATCTGAGGGTTGCCTTTTTCCAAGGTCATCCCTATATGTTGCCAAGGTTCCCCTCAGATAAAATTGTCTTAATGGAGTTATGCAGACAAATGATCGTCGTGCATAATAAACAAATGGAGCTCAAGAAGCCCGGTTTCAGGTTCCCAGTTGAAATTGGCATGTATTCAGTATTAACTGTTGTAAAGGCTAGGGCCATGGAGACTAAGATGCAGCTTGTAACCATGAAGCAATTCAAGAGAAGACCAAAGTTTGACTACAGGGGCATGAAAGACAAAATCAAGAGGAAAACCCAATTCCATGAACCTATGGTTGAAGATGTTTGGGTAGATTTGAGAACAAAAGAAGATGTCAGGAAGTTGGACTACAACAAGTTATCTCTTGAGCATATTGAATATATTAGACTTGCTGATATTCTTGAGGATCTAGTGGATGATGGAGAATTGGTCAATGATAGATATAACACTGAACAGGTTGCTAACACTCCCCTCCCTTCAATCCAATGGTCTCAAAAAGAGTTGACCTCTTCGAGGAAAAGATTTGAGCCTATATTGGCAAACACCAATAATTGGCTAGCAAATAAAGGAATTGCTTTGAAAGAATTTCTTACAGGATCAGAGACTGAGATCCAAGAGCAAACAAGTAAAAAGGTGGAGAATAGGATGAAGAACAAAAGTGATGTTCCCTCTTCTTCCAACCCACATAAGCCTAGGATTAAATTTGTGACGAAGAAGTCAAAAGTTCTGAAATAGAAGATATGGAAGTTGAGAAACAGAACACTGAGGAGCCAGCTACTGAGGAAATGGAGGTTGAAGATAGACCTACAAATCAACAAGAGGAGGAAGCTTTGTCTCCACAGGAGAATGTACAACAAGAAATGGGAGACTCTTCTCCTTTGCCTGATACACCTGTTGCAGTTCCTTTGTCTGTTTCCCCTATTGATATTCCCTCTTCTGAATCTCCCTCCCCTTCCAAAATAATTTTTGACAATCTTCAAAACACTTTTGATGTTCCTCAGGGTCTATTCCTAGTTTGTCTTCCTCATCTTTTTATATTGGGGATGCTTCTATTTTTTATCACTTTGTAATGAATACCAAATAGGTATCTAATGTAAATGTAACAGGTGCAGTTTTTACTAACACTCCACCTATTGTTTCCACTACCAGTGCAAGTGCAGTTCTGGTGACACCAACAATGGGGATAGATCCTAATGTGAGTACTTCTGTGCTTCCACCATGGTTGTCAGCTTATACACCAAAAAGGAAGAAACAAGCCATCTCCCCATATGACTTTGATTTTAGTAAGCTAGTGCCTATAAAAGCCAAGACCCCGAAGAAGCTAAAGATTCTTTCAAGAATGCTTGAGGACAAGGGACATAAATTTCTAGAGATTGCAAAACCTCCACAGGATGCAACCATGGAAAATTTTGATATGAATGATTACTCTATCTCTAGAGTTGAATTAGGCAAGATAACTCATGAAAGTGCCAAGAATGATATGCAGTCAGCAATGGACATCCTGATTCAGAAATTTGACAGCAAGAAAGAAATGAAAGATCACTACAAATCAATGGTTGAACAGTTGACTGCAGTGGTAAGGAAAATCACTTTGAATTCAGAAGCAGTAACTCCTAAGGCCGTTTCTGTAGAGGACCCTATTATCCAGAAAGTAGAAAAGACTCACCTCAAGGGAAGAGTACTTGAAGAATATTTGGAAAGGATGCACACCCAAGGAATCTCTCTGCTTATAGAGCTATCTGAGAAGATAGATAAAATGGAGAAAATAAGAGCAAAACTAGATGATCTCATTGATGTTATTTCTCAAGATATTGAGTGGATAGAAAAGAATCATGATAAATGGGTGGAGATGAGAAAACTAAAAATTAGCACTCTAATATCAATTGGTGCCATTCCTAATAGGGATTCTTATACATAGACCAAAGAGGCATTGACATATAGGAGCCGTGTGCTGAAAGATTTGATCAATGACCTGGAAGCTACAAGGAAACTCAGTGAACAAAGTGATGTTAGTGTATTGCATAAATTGGAGGAGCTACCTTCTCTCTGCAGAAGAAATGGTTCAAGAATTTGAAGATATGTTCCAGAAAGAGTTTGAGGATAAAACATTTTCAATGGTCTCCGTGGACAATATTCTAGACAATCAGTTAACTTTGGATAATCTGAAAACCAAGTTAACTAGTCATGCAAAATCAGTCACCACAATAAGAGATGCCATAGTTAGAGCCAAGATGATTTTCAGGAACATGAATAGTCCAGACAGTATTGGGATGCAAGCAACTTTCACTATGTATGATGGTAACATGAAGAAAGATGGCAATACAAGTTGAAGCAATTTTTCCCTTAGTTTATTTTCCATTTTTTAGATGTACTTTTGAAACAATTTTGGACATATTTACATGTTATTTTTTCATATGTAATTACATGTAAAAACATAGGAAGTCCCAAGTCAAAAAGGACTTCTTTGTTGAATAAGTCAAAGTAGTTGTAAATTTCCTATTTTTGCTCTAGGCTCCTCCCTATAAATAAAGAGGGCCTCTATTGTAAATACTATCTTTTAGTTATTGAAGCAAAACTCTGCCAAATTGAAGAGCATTTTGAGACTTTGTGTTCAAATTGTAAATCAAATTTTATCAAGTGAATAAGAAAGCAAGTGATCATTCAAACTTTGTGTTGAAATAACTTGTGGTGTATTGGAAATTGTTCTTATGTCCTTTTCCTAATACCATCTTATCTATTTGATCAAATAGTAGTGTGAGTGAGAATAATCTGGGAGATGTTCTAAAGCTAATTGTGGAGACTTTGTGCTACAACAATTATCTTTAGTTTGTGATTTAGTGTTTTAAAGTAAAAAATATTGGAAAGGCTTTGAACTACTATTATCTTTTGTGATCATTTATTTTGTTGTAGTTTTCGGTGAAGACTTTGGGCTACACCTTATTCTACTGGGTTCTAATTTATAAATCAGGAAAAGAAGCAATGATAGACTTTGGGCTCTCGTGGGCTTCTTGGTTATTCAATTTGTATAAAAAAAAGTGCTCTTTTATTTTGTAAACATCATTTCTGAAAAAAGAGAAATGGATGATATGGTCTCACCCTTGAATTAGTATTTAGTTTAAAGTATTTTGTGATAGTTGATAGGGAACCTTCCCTTGCTGAGAGGAGAGATTTATCTCATTACACTGTGGTCGATATAACCATTTTGCCTTCAGTTAGTTGAAGACAAACTATTCACCCAACATGACAATGAAATTTAGCTGCAATTTCTTGATTTCAGCATCTTGAGCATGCCATAGTAGGAACTCAGTTATATGTTGTTGGACTTGATGATGATTTAGAGGATATTAAGGAAGAAGCAATGCAAGATATCAATAATGTAATGTCTCAGATTGACAAGAGTGGGGAAGGAGTTTATGTTCAAGAGTCAACTCTTGGATCTTTGGAGGATTTACTTGAGTTCTTGAAGACCCCATTTTTAAGCATCCCAATTAGTGCAATTGGTATTGGGCCTGTGCATTAAAAAGATGTCATGTGTGTGAGTGTAATGCTTGAGAAAAAGAAGAAAGAGTATGCTGCAATTTTGGCATTTGATGTCAAAATTACTCCTGAAGCTCGGGAGCTTGCAGATGAAGTTGGTGTCAAGATATTTGCAGCAGACATTATTTATCATCAGTTTGACCAGTTTAAAGCATATATGGACAATCTTAAGGAAGAAAGGAAAAAGGAGGCTGCAGAAGATGTTGTTTTCCCCTGTGTACTGAGCATTTTGCCAAATTGTATTTTTAACAAGAAGGATCCTATAATTGTTGGTGTTGATATTCTTGATGGTGTCAATATTTATTTCCACTTTGCTTTGTCTTGTTTCATTTTCTTATTGGTTGATTCTCAAATAGAAAGTGTTGGCTCAAATTTATCAATCTTTACTTGGCAGCATCATAAAATATATAGTTTTCCAAATTTATTTGCTTTTATGTTTTAATTCAAATTTAATAGTATGTTTTTTTTGCATTATAAAATTTATGGTATTTAATAAATTATTCATATCATGACTAAATTTACTACCAATTAATGGAAACCAGTAAATAAAAATGACTACCATGACTAAATAAATGACCAATTAACTATTAGAATTAAGCTAGACAACTGAGAGGGGGGTAAATCAGTTGTCACAAAACTTTATCATTTGCAACAATATCACTTAGAACTGATTAAAACATTTAAAGCATGAATCATCAACACATGAGCATAAACAAATTAACACACATGACACAATGATTTTTGACATGGAAACCCAGTTAAGGGAAAAACCAAGGTGGGGGTTAACCCACAAAGATTATACTCTGTTAAAAGTATTACAATTGGGAATGCACATGTATTCGGGCTCACTGCTCAAAAGAAGGCTCACTGCCTACAGAAAGAAGATTACAATGAGTTTGAATTGATAATTAGCATCTACCAATGCAAGGATTTAGTTCTGGTTAGGCACAGAATACTGACTTGATACACTTCATCCTCACTCTACCCTATTTATTGTTCTGCTAACATCTGAACCTTAGATCTCTACTTTTTTCATACTTATTCCATAGTCACATCACACACACACACATCACTTAAATACATTGGCTATATATATCCGCATCATGATATTCAATCACTTTTCAGTCAACTTCAAGAACACTTAGAGCTTTGTTGAAGACTCTACTCTATCAGCTAAATCCATGCATAACTTGTAAAGCAAACCAAAACTTGCATTCATAAATTATCAATCATGTCAGCCACTATCACTGATCATCACAAATTGTCCAACTAACAACTTCCATTTATCTAGAACCAAGATCAATTACAAGGTCAGCCTGTTCTTCTACTATTTGCATTGTCAAACTGTAACCCTATACTCAAATGCAAATAACTTTTGAATCCTTCATCACCAGGGGTTAAAATTCTAGATTTATATTGCCCTGACAATCCTTATGACTCCTTCAGATCTGTAAAATACTCTGATTTGCCACCAGAGAGATCTGGACCAAGATACTAGACCCTATCACATGCTCTATCTCTAGCTACCCAGAATTAGATAAAGTCTAATTCTGACTTCCGATATGAACAAATTATGTTATGCAGATGAGTAGAATAGTCTTAGTTGCCATCAATGATAACACCTGTCATGCGAAGCAGTGTCTCTTGCCAACAATCTCCCCCTTTGGCATTGATGGCAACACTTAGTGAGAAATGACTAAGTGTTACTCCCCCTTACTCTATACTCTTATGCTCTCCACTGATTCTGGAGCTCTCCTTTGTTGGATTCCTCATTTTTCACTGTTCTGCACTCCCCCTTTGACATCAATGGCAAAGGATGGGGTCTGCAAACCAAAATTCACCTAAAAATTTAGTATATAATGTCACATATGTACAACCAATCCTTAAGTTATATTTACATATACTTAAGTACATCTCCAAAAATATTCTTCAGTAGGGCCAACTCTGAATCCCAACTCTTCTTTATACTATTCAAAGTTGAAATGTGGTCATCGAATAAAAATGCTTGTGCTTCAGCCTTCCAAAGATCAATGGGATCACTTGGTTGTGCAATAGTTTGGGCTTCTATCACAGCATTGAACATTGCTTCTATCTTAGGGGAAATCAATCCCCAAAGTTCACCCATTCTTGCTTCAATGTTCTCCTTTTCTCTTGTCAATTTCCTTATTTCTTCCTTCAGGTTGATTGCTTAACACTCCTTACTTGCCACTGATACTATTAACAGATCAAAAGCTTGGGACAAACTTGACAATTTCTGTTTGGAGTCCTTTATTTTATCTTCTATATCCTCTATGAATTTCAGAGTAGATAAATAAAACTTGTATATACTGCTCCCTTCTAAAAGAGAACTATGAATACTCTTTATACTATTATCTAGCAACATTCTATCTATCCCAATCATGCCTTTAAGTGCGTCAAATCTTTTACTATTAAATTCATTCTAAACTTTAACCTCTGTAGATTTTTCAAAAGATTTAAAGTGTGTACTTACAAAATTTACAAGGTTCTTCAAATTTCCAAAAGGAGAATCAGATGGATTCTTTTGGAAAGTTGGCATTATCTTCTCCAATATACTAGATGTAAGGCCTAGTAGCTCATTTTCCTCTATGTGTGATTTCAATACCTTTTCTCTTGCCTTGGCTTGTGTGAAAGATGCTAACTTCATTAATTAGACTAGAGAGAAAGTATCTAGGTTGAGTGGTCCTTGAATCAATTCTGGTTCATCAAACTAAAGCATTTCTTTACTCAAGAGACTTTTTACTGCATCTGTACTGTCTCTTGCCACAATTCCTAAACCACCTTCCTTTCCTTGAGATTTGTCAATGTTAGTATCAGGACTAATTTGTTTAGATGCATCAGCATTTGCACCATCTTCTTCTATTTTATCTTCCTTACCTTCTTCTTTCTCTTCCTTTGCTTTACTTTTCTTTGTACCATCAGCAGGGGAATTCTTTCCTATGTCCTTACCATATGTAATCTATTCAGAAGGATTTTGTGTAGCAGTAGTAATCTCAACACTATCTTATTTTCTAGATTGATCAAGAGGAGTTAGAGTATCTCCTGCATCAACAGTTTTATCCACCATTTCTGTGTCTTCTTTATTTATTTACTCCTCTTCTGGAACAGAGGAATCATCAACTTTAGTTTGTTGCTCACTAATGTTTACTTTTTCAACATCCAGAATTGATGAATTAATCCCATCATCTGTCTCCTCATAGGTTTGCTTCAGAGTATCTAGAGTATCATCTTGGTAATCATTTCCTTTTCTAGTTTCTTCTTTTGAGGTTTCTAGTTTCAGAACCATAGGATTACCTTCATCAACTTGTTCTTCTAAAACAATATAATATTTATTTTTATATAGTGCCTTCTTCAAATTTTCCTTTGTTTCCTTTACTACTTCCTTAGTTTCACCAAGCATTAGCTTTTTCATGTTGGCAAGAGACACTGCTTTGCATAACAAGTGTTGTCATTGATGGCAACTACGACCATTCCACTCATCTACATAACACAATTTGTTCATACCAGAAGTTAGAATCAAAATTTATCTAAGTCCAAGTAGTCAGGAATAGAGTAGGTGACAAGGTCCAGTATCTTGGTTTGGATCTCTCTGGTGGAAAGTCATAATTTGTTGCAGATCTGAGGGAGTCATAAACATGTTAGAATAATCTAAATCTAGAGTTTTGGCCTCCGGTGATAAAGGATTCAAAAGTTATTAGCTTCTGAGTATCAAGTCAATAGCTTGACAGAGCAGTTAGAAGAAGAATAGGCCGACCTTGTAAATGATCCTAGTTTTGGATGTATGGAAGTTATTGATTGGGCAAGTAGTGATGACCAGTGATAGTGGCCAACCTAATTGATGATTTGTGAGTGCAAGTTTTGGTCCACGTCTCATGTTATGCATGGATCTAGCTAACAAAGTAGAGTATTTAATAAAGTTCCAAGTGTTGTTGAAGTCAATTGGAAAGTAATAAAAGATTAGGATGCAGATATATATAGCTAATGGATATGGATGATTTTGGTGTGTGTGTGTGTTGTGACTATGGTGTAATTGTGAAAAGAGCAGAGATCAAAAGTTTAGATGTTAGCAGAGCAGTAAGAGGAGCAGAGTAAGAATGAATTGTGTCAAGATAGTTTTATATGCTTAACCAAAAATGAACTCCAACATTAATAGATGCTAAATATTAGTTCAAATTCATCGTAATCTTCTTCCTATAGGCAGTATGCCTTCTGTAGGTAGTGAGCCTTCTTTTGACTAGTGAGCTCTGGGTAGTGAGCCCGAATGCATGTGCATTCCCCATTGTAATACTTTTAATAAAGTATTAATCTTTGTGGGTTAACCCCCACCGTGGTTTTTCCCTTAACTAGGTTTCCATGTCAAAAATCTTGGTGTCAAGTGTATTATTTGTGTTTCTGCTCATGTGTTATTGATTGATGCTAAAAATTTTATATCATTAATTTGATTATAAGTTGTAAAGGAAGATTAAGGGTAGAAAAAGTTTGAATTGTGTGACAATTGATTCACCCCCCCTCTCAGTTGTCCGGACCTAATCCAACAATTGGTATCAGAGCGAGGTTCCTTTGAGAAGCCTAATAGATTAAGGAAAGATCTTGGAAGGAGTTTTAATGGGTTCCCTAAAAGATCAACTCCAGTTGGCCCTAGAAGAACTTATTCAATCTAAAGCAAAAATTAGTAATCTAAGAGGAGAACTTAAAGACGCTGATGATACCATTGAAATGTTAAAAGATAAATTAAAGAAATCCATGGGAAGGAAAAAGGAGCTACTTTTGTAGTTATCCAATTTAACTAAAGAAAATGGCATGAATGAAGTTTTGGAAGAAAAGACAAAGGAATGTGAGAAGCTGTCAAAAGAAGTTGATGTTCTAAAAATTGACATGGAATCTGGGGTGATGAGGCAAACCAAAGAAATTGAAGACATGAAGAAAATTGAAGAAGACTTGAATCAAAGATTAAAAGAAAGAACTGAAGAATGCTACAAATTAGATAGAATAGCTGGCCATCTAGAATCTGATCTACAAGAATGCAGAGACAATAAGAGAGAACTTGAAAGGCAAATTGTCATTCTCAGACATGACCTAGAAATTGTGAATGAATACAAGGAAAATTTCAAGATAAGCTCAGCTAAACTTGAAGCACTGCTTGAAGGATAGAAAAGGGCTGATGACAAGCATGGTCTTGGATATGAAAAAGGTGAATGCTCCAAATCCGAGCAAAGAAATTTTCAACCAAGGAATGGGAAAGACAGACCTAGAAGACATCTAGTAAGACAACCTAATGCTCAAAGATATCCATCATTCAATGGAAATTGTTTCAATTGCAATAAATTGGGTCATAGAGCTACTCAGTATAGAAGTAGAGAAAATAAAAATGGTCCATCCTTCTCTGGTCAATGCTTCAAGTGTAAGAGGTATGTTTATAAACTAAATGAATGCAAAAATATCATAATGAATAATTCTAACAATAGAGGAATTGGCAATTCCTTTAATGGTTATTGTTTTGCTTGTAATGGATTTGGACACATGGATAATTAGTGTAGATTAAGAGGAAATCAAGTTTATAAGCAAGAAATGGTGTGTACTTTAATTGCAATAAATCTAGTCATATTACAAGATTTTGCAGAAATAGGAACAATGGAAGAAGAGGTCTGGTAAACATAAAACTGGATGAGCAGCGACAAGACAAAAGCAAAGAAAAAACTGATGTAAATGAGATTCAAAATGAAATGAGCAAGACATGGGTCAATAAATCAATTGTGAATAATAATAATAGGTCCGCACCGGAATCTGGTGCTGATAATTCATTCAGGAATTGATTTAGGAGCTCTAGCTCAGGGGGAGCTGCATCAAAAATTAAATTCCACCAACCAGAAAGTGGGTGCCTAGATATGGTACAATAAGAGAAGATATTTTGAACTATCTCAGAAACCTTGGAAGGATCTCTAGAAGAAAATATGTTGATATGAACATTTGTAGAGTGATTCATCAAGAACTACTCAAGAAATAGAGTAACCAGATGAAGTTAGGGCAACACATTTATTACAATGCCAAATTAGGTTTTATGGAGGATAAAAGGCCACTTGGTAATGCATTTGAATCACTTTACATTCAAAGGAAACAAGAAGAAGAACATCTGAGGTGCAAATCTAGAGATTGAAGCACGAAGAGCGAATTCAATCGGTAATTTAATCAACCCTAACCCCGCGAAAGAAAAAGGTACTTCTCTGAAATCTGTCGAGATGGATACTCCTCATATTGTTGACATTACTAAAAGACCTCAACCAATATTTAAGAAGCATCCTTACAAATCTGTTGAAGTTGAGCCGCTAGGTGCTTTTTCGGGTGTTCCATATGGGGTTTTACATGTTAAAGACATTAGGGCATACATTCATTGCAATATAGAAGAATTTGGGAATCTAAAAATGCTAGAGTTGTTTAAAAGCCATCTAAAGGATGACAATTACGAATTGAAACTTGAATTTGAATCCATAGAAAGCAAACATTTTCTGCAAATTATTGAATTTCTGTCATTTGATGAGAGTGAATGGGTTCATTATGTGTTGAGTCGAATGCACGATGAATTTATATGGTTTTTGAAACCATTTAAAATCACCAAAGATGTTATCAAAATTCTAACCGGATTAAACTCAACTAGTGGATTACCCATGCTAAAAGCTGTAAAAAACTAGACAGTGATTGATGCTACCGGTGCCAAGTTTGGCAAAAGGGCATTGACCATCAATGATATTACAGAACTAGATGTTAAATTTGCCTCCATGGTGAATGGGTGCAAGATTTACCACTCAAGCAGAGAAAACTCTATCTCTGGAACATCTATATATGCAGCATATAAAATGCTGAAAGAGAGTGCAGACATGACCTCTACAAGCTACTACGGGTTCAACTATTTGAAAATTTAAACAAAATCAAGAAAGATAAGAAAAATTCCTTCAAGTATGGTTCCTTGATTATATGCTTATTCTTCTATTTTATGAATGAAGTGCCTGGAGTGCAAAATGTGCACTAGACAAATGACAGGCAAATGGCAATCTAGATAAGAGATCATTTATATAGCCTTGGAGATTTAGGTGCACAAAAGATTGCAATCTGGAGGTATTTCAAAAAAATTTAGAGTCTGATGCATACTAGGGAAAGAATCCCTAAGTCAGTTCTAGAAAAGTATGAGAATGAGATATGTTTTATGGTTGACACAGATCAATGTTTGATGGAAGTTGTAGAACCAAGAATAGTATGGATAATGCCAATGGGTTATGAGGTGGATGAGAGAGTTCTGGACATGTATGCTCAGCATCTTCTGAGAAAACCTAAAGACACCTCTACGGAAAGGTTTGGAACATACAAGGAACTAAGTATAAAGTTGCATGTGGAACTTAAACAGCCAGAAACAAAAAGGAAAGTCCATAAGCAAGTGGAGATGTATGCAGAAAGCATTGGGATTACTAAAGAAGTGGTGAGAAAGAATAGAGAAAGGATTGAAAAGATGAACAAAAGCACTAAGTAGACTTCAGAGGAAAAAGCAAAAAGTGAGCCAGTAGCCGCTTTGGAAGTCCCACCTAGCTCTTCAAGGAAAACAAGAAGCTCTGCAACTATCTCAAAACAATCCAAGTCTATTCCCATCAAGACACCGGAAGCTACACTATCTGGTGAAGGAGGAAAGAGGAAGAAAACCAAGACCACAAGAGCCTACAAGAGCACAAAAGATGATGAGGAAATAGAAACAAATGAAGAAGTTAAAGAGATAAGATCAAAGAAAGCCAAGACTTTTAAGGCCTCTAAGAACCAACCCTCTGGAAGCAAAAAGGCAAGTAAAAGGCAAGAGAATGGTGAGGTTGCTATGATTGTTGAACAAATTGTGAAATCAATTATGGTTCATGGGAATCTAAAGCCTATCAGAATATATTATGATAGTTTTGATGAAGCAAATAAGAAAATCTTGGAGGATGCCACCATCCTGTACTTGAATAAATTCAATAGAGCTCTATTGGACATTTTGCAAGAAATTCCCAAAAGTTTAAGGAAAATACTAGAAATGAGGAAGGAAGTCGCCAAGGAAAAAGACATAGAACTTAGAGAATATGTTCTTTCCACCCTATGTTCAGTAATGACTAGAATAGAAGCTGATAAAATCCTGAAGGAAGTTAAGGAAAAATTCATAAGCAAGATCCGGATGAACAAGTTAATGCTTGGTGAAACTGAGGAAGTTGTAAAAGAAACAAAAGAAATTTTGAGAAAAGCCCTTGACAAAAATAAATACTATATTATTTTAGAGGAACAAGAAGCTCCAAAAGAAGAGATTGAAAAAGGAAATAATGACCAAGGTATTACTCTAGATCCTCCAGAGCAAACCTATGAGGAGACAAGTGATGGAATTGATTCATCAATTCCAGTTGTTGGAGAAGTGAACATCAATGAGAAACAAACAGAGATTGATGACTCCTCTATTCTGGGAGAGGAGCAAATAAACAAAGAAGATACAGAGATGATGGACCAAATTAATGATGTAGGTGATACAGTAACTCCTCCTGACCAATTAGAAAAGGAAGATAATGTTAAGAATACTGCTGCCACACTAGATCCTCTAGAACAGATTTTAGGTGGTGAGGACAAAGGAGAGAATCCTGCCACAGATGATATGGAGAAAGGTGAAGCAAAGAAAGAGAAAGAAGAGAGTAAGGATGAGAAAATAGAAGAAGATGGTGCAAATGTTGAAACACCCAAACAAGATAGTCGAGAGAAAATCTAAGAAGAGGAAAGTGTTCCAGAAATTGTTGTAAGAGACACTGCAAGTGTAGTGAAAAGTCTCCTGGATAAAGAAATGCTTGAGTTTGATGAACTTGAATTACTCCAAGGACCATTTAATTTAGATGCTCCCTCTCCAGTACAAGTGATGAAGATTGCATCCTTCACTCAAGCCAAGGCCAAAGAGAAGTTGTTAAAATCTCACATGGAGGATAGTGAACTATTAGGGCTTGCAACCGGAGTCTTGGAAAATTTATTGCCAACCTACCAAAAAAGTCCATCAGATTCCCCCTCCGGTCACCTGAAGAATCTTGTGAATGTTGTAAGTACATATTTTGAGTCCTTTGAAAAGTCTGCAGAGGCAAAAGTTCAGAAAGAATTTTTGGATAAGAAATTTGGTGAAGTAAAGAACCTGATAGGAAATGATAGAATAATACTTAGTATTAGCATAAAGAGTATTCAAAATGCTCTAAATGATGGAAGTGATATGTACAAATTCTATCTATCATGGCCCAAAGTTAGTGAGGATATTGAGAAAAAGATAAAGGAGCAAGAACAGAAATTGTCAAATCTTTCTCAAAATTTTGATCCTCTAATAGTTTCATCTATAAGTTAGGAATGTCAAGTAATCAGCTTGACAAATGAGATAAAGAGGCTTGTTAAAGAAAAGGGTAACATATGAAGAGAATGTGTGAGCTCTGGGGATTGACTGCCCCCAAGTTAGAAGTCATGTTTAATGTCTTATTAGAATCTCATACTGCACTTCAAACAAGTAATCCTCCGGATCTGACAAAGGCAAAAGCATATGCATTTTTGTTGAGTAGACACATCTCAATTTTGGATGGAATGAAGGGAACTTGGGCCTCTAAACTTGTGCAATTGAAAAATAGTTTTGCAGACATTCTCAAGTTCGTGTGAATATAACTTAATGATTAGTTGCACATATGCGGCATTATACACAAAATTTTTGGAGAATTTTGGCTTACAGACCCCACCCTTTGCCATTGATTTCAAAGGGGGAGTGAAGAGTAGTGAAAAATGAGGAATATAGCAAAGGGGGAGCTTTGGAAATAGTGGAAAGCACAGATGTACAGAATAAGGAGGAGCTACTTTTGACACTTAGTCATTTTTCACTAAGTGTTACCATCAATGCAAAAAGGGGAGATTGTTGGCAAGAGACACTACTTCACATAATAGTTGTTGTCATTGATGGCAACTAAGACTATTCCACTCATCCACATAACACAATTTGTTCATACCAGAAGTTAGAATCAGAATTTATCTAAGTTCAGGTAGTCAAGAACAGAGCAGGCGACAGGATCCGATATCTTGGTTCAGATCTCTCTCATGGAAAGTCATAATTTGCTATGGATCTAAGGGAGTCATAAGCATTGTTAGAATAATCTAAATCTAGAGTTTTGGCCTCCGGTGATAAAGGATTCAAAAGTTATTAGGTTTTGAGTATCGAGTCAACAGCTTGACAGAGCAGTCAGAAGAAGAACAGGCCGACCTTGTAAATGATCCTGGTTCCGTATATATGGAAGTTATTTATTGGGCAAGTAGTGATGACCAGTGATAGTGGCCAACCTAATTGATGATTTGTAAGTGCAAGTTTTGGTCCGTGTCTCAAGTTATGCATGGATCTAGCCGACATAGCAGAGTATTTAATAAAGTTCCAAGTGTTCTTGAAGCTGACTGGAAAGTAATTAAAGATCGGGATGTGGATATATATAGCTAATGGATATGGATGATTTTGGTGTGTGTGTTGTGACTAAGGTGTAATTGTGAAAAGAGAAGAGATCAAAAGTTTAGATGTTAGCAGAGCAGTAAGAGGAGCAGAGTAAGGATGAAGTGTGTCAAGTCAGTTTTCTATGCTTAACCAGAACTGAACTCCAACATTGATAGATGCTAAATATCAGTTCAAATTCATTGTAATATTCTTCCTATAAGTAGTGAGCCTTCTTTTGAGTAGTGAGCTCTGGGCAGTGAGCCCGAATGCATGTGCATTCCCCATTGTAATATTTTTAATAGAGTATATCTTTGTGGGTTAACCCCCACCATGGTTTTTCCCTTAACTGGGTTTCCACGTCAAAAATCTTGGTGTCAATTGTGTTATTTGTATTTCTGCTCATGTGTTATTGATTGATGCTGAAATGTTTATATCATTAATTTGATTATAAGTTGTAAAGGAAGATTAAAGGTAGAAAAAGTTTACATTGTGTGACAACTGATTCACCCCCCCTTCTCAGTTGTCCAGACCTAATCCAATAGTTCATCCGGATCTTGCTTCTAAATTTATCCTTAACTTCCTTGAGGATTTTATTTGCTTCCCTTCTGGTAATTACTGGACATAGGGTGGAGAGAACATGTTCTCTGAGTTTTATTCTTGGTAGCTTCCTTCCTCATTTCTAGTATTTTCCTTAAACTTTTAGGAATTTCTTGTAAAATTTCTAGTATAGCTCTATTGAATTTATTCAAGTATAGGATGGTGGCATCCCCCAAGATTTCTCATTTGCTTCATCAAAACTATCATAATATCTTCTGACAGGCTTTAAATTCCCATGAACATTAATTGTTTTTACAATTTCATCAATAGTCATAGCAACCTTACTAGTCTCTTTCTTTTTACTTGCCTTTGTGCTTCCAGAAGGTTCGTCCTTAGGAGTCCTTGAAGTCTTGGTTCTCTTAGATTTTATCTCTTTAACTTCTTCATCTGTCTTCGTCTCCTCATCATCTTTTGTGCTCACATACATTCTTGTGGCCTTTGTTTTCTTTCTCTTACTTCCTTCATCGGGTGGTTTGTCTTCTGGTTTTGTAGGTTTAGGGGGAACAGAGATAGTAGCAGAACTTCTAGTAGTCCTTGAAGTGGAGGATGGTTCCACTAGAGCATCTTCTTTTTTCTTGTCCTGCCTTTCCTTTTCAGCCTTTTCAATTCTTTCTCTATTTTACTTCACTGCTTCCTTGGTTAGTCCAATGCTCTCAACATACTTTTCAACTTGCTTCTATACTTTCCTTTTGGTCTCTAGCTGTCTGAGCTCCACATGCAATTTTAGACTTAGCTCCTTATATGTTCCAAACCTTTCCACAGATGTGTCTTTTGATTTGCTCAGGAGATGTTGAGCATACATTTCCAAAACTTTCTCATCAACCTCATAGCCCATTGGCATAATCCATATGGTTCTGGGTTCCATAGCTTCCATTAAGCACTGATCAGTGTCAACCATAGAGCATATTTCATTCGTGTACTTCTCAACAATTGTTGTGGGGATTCTTTTCCTTGAATGCATCATACTCTAAAAGTTCTTGAAGTATCCCCATATTGCATTTTTCTAAGCTTCATAGTTACCAATGTTGCGTAGGTGATCTCTGATCTGAATAGTGACTGACTCATCATTAGTCGAGTGCACACCTTTTACTCTAGGTACTTCATTCATATAGTAGAAGAACAAACATAGAACAAATGTACCATATTTAAAAAAAAATTCTTATCTTTCTTGATTTTGTTCAAGTTCTCAATCAGTTGGTTTTGTAACAGCTCACATAAGTCATGATTTTCATTTTCCTTCAACATTTGATATGCTGCATATATAACAGTCCCAGAGACTAAATTCTCTCTGCTAGAGTGATAGATCTTATATCTAATCACCATGGAAGCAAACTTCACATCCAGTTCTATAATGTCACTTATGGTCATAGCCCTCTTATCAAATTTTGTACTAGTTGCATCAATAACAGTTTGGTTTTTCACAGATTTCAACATGGGTAATCCACTGGTTAAGTTTAACCCAGTCACAATTTTGATAACATCTTTGTTAATCTTGAATGGTTTTAACAGCCATATGAATTCATCATGCATCTGACTCAAAACATACCCGACCCATTCATCTTCATCAAATGTTAGAAACCCCATAATCTGAATAAAATGTTTATCATGTGGTGCCTTATACTCGGGTTTAAGATTGTTATTTCCATCCATTAGTTGACTCGCAAACAAATCTACAAACCTTGAGTCCCCAAATTCACCTATGCTCGCATGAATATAAACCCTAATATCTTCAATATGCAGCACACCATATGGAACACTTGAAATGCACCTAATGGGTCAACTTGTATAGATTTGTGTAGATGTTTCTTAAATTTGGGTTGAGGCCTTTTAGTAATTTTAATGACCAAAGGTGTAGCCATTGCAAAATGATTATAAGTTCAAGGCTTCGTAGATAAAAACCTTTTTCACGAGATTAGGGTTAACGGATAAATTTGCCGGTTGCACTTCAATTCCTTGTAATCTTAGCTCAGACACTATTCTTCTTTCTTTCTTCAAGTGCAAAGTGATTCAAATGAGGAGTGAACACTTTTTTATGCTCCACAAAACCTAATTTGTCTTTGTAATAAATGCTCTACCCTAACTTCATCCAGTTACACAGTTTCTTGAACAATTCTTCATGAATCACTCTGCAAATTTCCATATCAACATCTTTTCTTCTGAAAATCCTTCCAAAAGTTTTGAAACAATTCTAAAGATCTTCTCTCATTGTGCCAGAGCTAGGCACCCACTTATTGGCTGGGGGATTTGATTTTCAATGTAGCTCCCCCTGAGCTAGAGCTCCAAATTCAATTCACAAAGGAATTATCAACACCAAATTTTGGTGTGGATTCATTACTATTGTTCTTAATTGTTTTCTTGACCCATGTCTTGCTCATTTCATTCTGGATCTCATTCACATCAATTTTTCCTTTGCCTTTGTCTTGTCTCTACTCATCCAGTTTTTTGTTTACCGAACCTCTTCTTTCATTAATCCTACTTCTGTAAAATCTTGCAATATGACCAGATTTATTGCAATTAAAGTACACAACATTTCTTTGCTTATATACTTGATTTCCTCTTTATCTACACTGATTAGCCATATGTCTAAATCCATTTCAAGTAAAATAGTAGACATTGAAAGATTTGTCATTTCCTCTATTGTTAGAGTTATTCATTATCATACTTCTGCATTCATTTGATCTATGACCATACCTTTTACACTTGAAGCATTGTCCGAAGAGGGATGGACCATTTTGATTTTCTCTACTTCTACACTGAGTAGCTTTATGACCAAATTTATTTCAATTGAAACAATTGCCATTGGAGGATGGATATCTTTGAGCATTAGGCTGTCTTACTAGAGGTCTTCTAGGTCTATTTCTTGTATTCATTGGTTGGAAATTTCTTTGTTCAAATCCAAAGCTTTCACCTTTCTCATATCCAAGACCATGCTTGTCATCGGCCCTTTTCTAACCTTCAAGCAATACTTCAATTTTAGCTGAGCTTATCTTGAACTTCTCCTTGTATTCATTTGCAACTTCTAGGTCATTTCTCATTTGCCTTTCAAGTTCTTTTTCATTGTCTCTACTTTCTTGTAGGTCAGACTCTAGATGGCTAGCTATTCTGTCCAATCTACAACATTCTTCAATTCTTTCTTTTAGAGTTTGATTCAAGTCTTCTTCAGTCTTCTTCCTTTACTCAATTTCTTTGGTTAGCCTCATTGCCTTAGATTCCATTTCAACTTTCAGAATAGAAACTTCTTTTGATAGCTTCTCACTCCTTTGTCTTTTCTTCCAAGGCTTCATCCATGCCATTTTCTTCAATCAAACTAGATAACTACAGAAGTAGCTCCTTTCTCTTTTCCATAGATTTCTTTAATTTATCTTTTAACATTTCAATGGTATCATCGACATCTTTAAGCTCATCTTTTAGATTAGTTACTTCTACTTTGGACTAATCAAGATCTTCTAGGGCCAACTGAAGTTGATCTTTGAGTGAGCCCATTGAAACTCCTTCCAAGATCTTTCCTTAAGCTGTTAGGCTTCTTTCAAGGAACCTTGCTCTGATACCAATTGTTAGAATTAGGCTAGACAATTGAGAGGGGGGGTGAATCAGTTGTCACAAAACATTATCATTTGCAACAATATCACTTAGAACTAATTAAAACATTAAAAGCATGAATCATCAACACATGAGCAAAAACAAATTAACACACATGACACAATGATTTTTGATGTGGAAACCCAGTTAGGGGAAAAACCATGGTGGGGGTTAACCAACAAAGATTATACTCTATTAAAACTATTACAATTGGGAATGCACATGCATTCGAGCTCACTGCCTAGAGTTCACTACTCAAAAGAAGGCTCATTGCCTATAGAAAGAAGATTACAATGAGTTTGAACTGATAATTAGCATCTACCAATGCAAGGATTCAGTTCTAGTTAGGCACAGAATAATGACTTGATACACTTCATCCTCACTCTACCTTGTTTACTATTCTGCTAACATCTAAACCTTAGATCTCTTCTCTTTTTGCACTTATTCCATAGTCGCATCACACATACACATCACTTAAATCCATCGGCTATATATATCTGCATCATGATATTTAATCACTTTCCAGTCAACTTCAAGAACACTTAGAGCTTTGTTGAAGACTCTGCTCTTTTGGCTAAATCCATACATAACTTGTAATGTGGACCAAAACTTGCATTCATAAATTATCAATCATGTCAGCCACTATCACTGATCATCACAAATTGTCCAACTGATAACTTCCATTTATTTGAAACCAAGATCAATTACAAGGTCGACATGTTCTTCTGCTATCTACACTATCAAACTGTAACCTTATACTTAGATGCAAATAACTTTTGAATCCTTCATCACCAGAGATTAAAATTTTGGATTTATATTGTCCTGACAATCCTTATGACTCCTTCAAATCCATAGTATACTCTGATTTACCACTAGAGAGATCTAGACCAAGATACCGGACCCTATCACATGCTCTATCTCTGGCTACCCAGAATTAGATAAATTATAATTCTGACTTCTGGTATAAACAAATTATATTATATGAATGAGTGGAATAGTCTTAGTTGCCATCAATGGTAACACCTGTCATGTGAAGCAGTGTCTCTTGCCAACATTAACAACAATCAATGACTAAATTAATTACTAAATATATGACTAGTTGATGGAAAAATAATGATTAAAATGACCAAATATACTACCAATAGACAGAAATTAGTTAATTCAAATGACTAAATATACTACCAATGGACGGAAATCAGTGACTAAATAAATGACTAAATATACTACCAATTGACGGCAATTAATGATTACAATGACTAAATAAATGACCAGTTAACAACAATCAATGACTAAATATACTACCAAATTGATGACTGAATATACTACCAAATTAATGAATAAATATACTAGCAATTAATGACTAAAATTTGTTTGGTCATAAATTTGGTCGTGAGATAAATGACCAGCAATAAACTACCAATGGTCGCGTGACCAAACTAATGATCACATGACCAATTTTTGGTAGTTTTTTTAGTCATTTATTTCTATTTTTCTACTAGTGGAAGAAGCATAATTCAGGGAAAGGAATGTATGAGAATGTTCTTGCAAGTCATATAATGTTTGTGAAGTGATCCACATGATGTTATTTGGTCTCTCTAGTACTGCTTTAGGTTTGGAGCTAATGTAAGGAAGGATAAGTGTTTGTTGGGCTGACTTGATGTGCTTAGGTGATTGCGCCATGTGTGTGGAAGTGTGCTCCAATGTGTAGATGTGTGCTAAGGTAAAATAGGTCCTAGTTATCACTTGGTTTTGTTATTGAGTAAAAAGTAACCTCATGCCTTTTCACCTCATAGTTTAGCTCCTAGGTCCCCATGTTTACACTTTACATGCTTAATACTTATCCTAGAGCAAATTCCCCTGAAACCCATGTCAAATGGGACTTAGGGGCCCAATCTAAATGCTTAATCAAGACCAAAATTGGCCTTTGAACTTGGGCACCCACACCCAAGTCCATGCTAATTTGTCAGGACCCAAATTTAAATGTGTCAGCCTAGGACCTTTAAAAAGGTTTCCCTCTGTCAGCCTTTTCCATTTAAATTGCAAATGTTAGCGGGAAAGCATATATAAGTGAGTTTATGTCTTCATTTTACATCAAGATGGATACTGTGAACTTGTGATATTGAGCTAAAGGATTTCAAGGCATTCATTGTGTTGTAGAGCATAATTGTGTTGTTATTGTGTTTATTTATTACAGATTTGGCTTCATCAATCCATCTCCTCATGATTTGAAGGATCTTCATCTGTGTGAGAGCTTCACCTCTAAGGTGACATCTATTTGTGCTTCAATCATTTTATTTCATCATTTCTTTGGCCTCTTCCCTACAAGGGCACACACTCTATCTAACAATGGTGTTGGAAGACTTGAATGTCATTTTGGGGCTTGATTGAGCAAGCTCCTAAACACCACAACCCCCAAACCCCTCTCTTTGTGATTGCAGGTTACAGGTGTGGGATTTGATGAAGTACCAGTGCAGAGAAGCAATTCAGAGGATAAGGATTTGGAATCTGGAGAAAAGTTGTAAATCTACCCTACTAGACTAGGACACCCGCCCCGTAGTCCTCTCAATAGGATTCATCCCAAAATCAGCAGTTGAACATCATCCGACACTACTCACTATTCCAAATTTGTAGAAATATTTCCCTATCAGACTTGGGCACCCGCCCCATAGTCTGCAAAGTCTTCACCTCTAGAAATCCAACTTCTGGTAAGTTTTTGATCCTTCCTAAGTGTCTTCTTGTCTGGTGATCTATAGTAGTTTATTCATCTATACCTAATTTCATTATAATTAGGGTTTGAGGCTTATTCAAATTAGGGTTTAACAATTCTCGCAATCTAATCAGTCTTTCCATATCATTCCTGAGTACATCAACCTATAGCTAACTCCTCTCCATCTGTAGTGACTTTGCTCGGTTCTTGTCCTTGAGTGTTAGTGTGAAAGGAGGGTTTGATTTGATAGATCTTAACACTATTCATCATCTTCCCACTTTTCATACATAACAGCATCAATGATAAAAATGACTTGTACTTGTTGTTTTAGTTCACAATTTCCCTCAAAAGCTACCCTATTCTATGCACAACTCAATTTTTTGACAAACTCTTACAAAAGTGTTTCAAAGGAAGGTTATGCTTTAGGTTTTGTTGAAGGAAAACGATGTGTTTTCACAATTAAAAAACTCTAAAAAACTAGTTAACATAGCCTATGACCTATATAAGTTTTCATATTCTTACATAAAGATGATTTGAAATCAGACATAATTTAAGGATTTAGTACTGAAAATCACAAAAATCAGATCAGATCACTCATAATATCACTTAACACATGAATTTTGGGAAGGCAAATATGTTGCTTTTTTATTGAAAAAATAGGAGTTTATTTTTACAAGTCTGAAAATGGCTGAAAAATACATAAAATTGTTGCTCTATACTAAAAAATATCTCTCAGATTGAGTTACAAACTCTTCTCTTGCATAAGGCAAAAAAGAAGAAAGAAAGAACTAACTCTAAAAAGAGTTGAAAACTTGTTTTTATCTCATGGAAGATGTTGACCTTGCATAAATGTGGAACTCCCTCTGAACTGGAAGCAAATCATGCAATCTTTGGTGATGAGTAAGTTCACTTTGACTTTGACCTCTTCTCCATTGCATGCTCCTTCAAGTGTATCCCCAACTGAACTTGAACTAATATTCATTGCATGAGATTGATTGGAATTGATGTCTTCAATCAATTTGCATGAATTATAGGTTGTTGGGCGTACAAGGCAAAAAAGCCTCTATTTTAGGACTTTAAATTGCCCCCAAAATGCATGATTTTGGCCTCAAACTCCACTCAACTCTAGTTATAACTATGTGGGCTTCTTAAGTGGGCCTAAAGTGCCTCTAAACTAAATGTTTAGTCCGGTCAACTTGTCATTATCTTATGAATATCCTTTGCATGATAGGCATGTGGTTTGCATGAGTTTTGGCTTTCTTGGGCATGCAAAGTGAAAAAGCCTTGTTTTAAGGGATCAAAACTGCCCTTAATTGCCCCTTTTTGCCTCTAGAACCCCCCTCAATCCATATATTATCCATGTTGTACCTTCAACCCTCTATAATTTGTCCAAAACCAAAAGATTAGGTCCTCAAAAGGGGAGTCCTAGTATATTCTTCCTATGAAGACAAAACCAAATCTTCTAATTTCCACAACTTTGTTCATTGTTTTACTACCCTCCTATTCATCTTGTAGAGAGAAGATTTGGTATGGTTGGCATCTTGCAATCACCTTGTATTGTTCTTCATATGATTGTTATATGACCGCATACAATCATCCAATGATTGTCCCTTGGATGTTCTTTGATCTCTGCTCTTTGTGATTAGATCATTGTCTCACTACCCTGTTAGGAGGCAAGCAATCCAAGGTCATACACATTGCTACCTTTGTTGTAGACCTCTATCTCTGTTTGCTTTGGCTGCTCCTTTCTTAATAGTCTATTACTCTTCAAATGATTTGAGTGCATTATCTTACCCCTGTAAAATCTAGACAGGCTCCTTATACCCTTATCACAGGTCTTCCCTTGGCATCTCTAATAGTTACTTGTTTTGCATTTGTGAAGGTTTCTAGCTCTTATACAAACCTTAACCAACTAAGCTCTTTCATTGTTTGATAAGTTGTTCTAGACCTTTGACATGATGATGCTTTTGATAATGTTTCTTCACCCTCATCATACCTTGTAGACCTTTTGACAAACTCCTATATCTTTCAAATCAAATGTTGCCCCCTTTGAGTCTTCATGGCCTATTCTTTACCTTTTGATAGTCATAGTATGACTACTATCACTTTTGGGAGAGACACTCATAATATGAATGTTTTTTACCTAGTTTGATAGTCATTTAATGATTGTTTTCTTATGCTAGGACAGTCATAATATGACTAATTTTTTTTATCCTTTTGATAGTCATCTAATGACTAATTTTGACTGTATTTTGACAATCATTTAATGACTGATTTTGACAGCATTTTGACAGTCATTTAATGACTATTTTTTCTATCCTTTTGACAGTCATTTAATGACTAATTTTGACTATATTTTCACAGTCATTTAATGACTGATTTTGATAGAATTTTGACAATCATAATATGACTAATTTTGAATGCTTTGGACAATCATAATATGAATGATTTCCTTTTTGTGACAGTCAACAATGACTATTCTTCCAACTATCCACAGTCAACTTGTGATTGTCCTTAACTAACATCAATCATCTTGTGACTTTCCTATCACTGTCTTGTTGTTGGTACAGTGTTCTTAGTTATAGGGTTCTTAGGAGTCTTCAAGGTTTCTTCATTGAATCTTCTTTATCCTACCATTAGCACTAGCTACAACCAACTCTCTTGGTCTTTAGATCCTTTGTACTATATCATATCCTTTGCATCTTCCCTAGAGTCTTATACCTTCTATACATTCCATCAAACAGCTTGAAAATTCGTGTAGGTGATCATGTAAGGTTTGAATGGTAACACAAACCTTTCATAATATTTATATCATTGTTTCAAACCTATGTCGAGTCTTTTTGCCTTGTGACAAAGCTAAAATGGATCCTTTACTCTTGATATAGTTGTTAAGGTTAAACATGCCCTGTAAGAGGTTATCCAAACCTTCAAATGCATGTGAAGACCTTACTATAAAACTTCTTGGCATACTTGAGTTATAAACAAAACTTTACAAACTATCAATAGATTTATTAAGGAAACTATAAGGTTTTAAAGGCTTCCAAAAGTTTGGCAGTCCTATTATGCTTAAATAGACTCTTCATTGATAAATCAAGACCTTGATATTGTTTCCTATTGGAAAATGAGGGGTTAGGTTGGTTGTTTTAATGGTTTATATGTGATCCTCCCTTCCCAAAAAATATTCCAAGGGCTTATTAAATGAGTTGAATCTCCACTAAGTGAGAGCAATCATCTATCATGTTGGACAGCCACTTGGGAAGCTGTTGACTCTTAGATGTATCAAACAATGTCTCTATCTAATGTTCAATTATGCTTAGAAACCCTAATTATGTAAATCAGTAAGCAAATTATCAAATTACAACAAATCCTTTTAGACTGAGATAAAGGATAGAGATATTTAACTTATTATTTTTTGAAGTTCAGAAGGCAAAAAAGTTGGGGACACATGGACTAGCGCCCAAGTCAAAGGTACATGTTTCTTTGTGGGATCCCGATCTCCTTCGAACACTGATCTGCATTGCAACTTCAATTTTTAGAGATTCCACCATGAAGGACACAAGGAGTAGCGCCCTAGTCCAAGAAAAACACCAGTGTCCTACTTCTTTTTAGATCCTGAATCTTTGATGTCTTCTACTCCTTCTCGCAACTCCACTTCGTAGGACACAACACTTATAACTTGCAATGACAAGGAGTGTGGGAGGTGGTTGTGGTGTTTAGAGGCTTGCCTCAGTCAAGCCCTAGAGAGACATTCAAGTCTTTTGAACACCATTGTTAGATGAAAGTGTGTATTCTGGTGGGATAGAAGCAAAAATCCAAATGATAAATGATTGAAAACACAATAGATATCACCTTGTAGTGAAGATCTCATGGAAGGAAGATGCTCTTCATGCCATGAGGAGATGGATGTCAAATCTACAAACACAAACACAATAACAACAAAGTACTACTCTACAACACAATGAATGCCTTGAATAACTTTCACAAAAGCTTGTTGATCAAAATGTCCATCTAGTTTGCAAATGAAACCTGATCATGCTTATATATGCAGCTACAAAGATTCCCACTAAGAATTTCATAATTCAAACTTTAGATGTCAGCATAGGACCTAATTAATGATCACTAAACTGAGATTTGAAATTTTTGCTCAAGATTCATCAAAATGCAGCCCCGTAGGTCCTATTTGTCACAAGACCCAAGAGTTTTCTCATCAGGAATCAGAAATAACATGCAAGATGCTCTAAATGCAATTATAGGACCCAGGAGCTAAACCTTAATTGGACAAAGCCCCCAAGGTTACTTTTTCTGACATAACATTTAGCCCCCACTTTAATGTATGTATAAATGTAAGGCTAATATATGCATTAAAGTATGGTCAACAAACACAACAAACATGCCAAGCACAGAGAAGACACACCAAACACATTGAAGATAGTAACAGGCACACAAAACATAGAGAAGACAGTTACAGTAACGCAAAACATGGAGAAGACAGCATTGAAGGCATGCAAAACATAGTGAATGCAGTGAAGATAGTGATGATTTTATTTTATTTTTCTCATTTATGAAATGTAGATGCAAGTATAAGGAAAGTAAACACACAACCCAAAATGCATGAGGGACTCATCACCATTGGTCTTTAAACTGCACACGGGGCAACAAACACACAAAACAAATCTTAGAGTGTAGGAGGGACTCATCGCCACCAGTCTTTAGACTGCACTTGAGAAAAAACATGCCATACAAATCAAGCACACCAAACAAATCCCAAAGCATAGGAGGGACTCATCGCCATCGGTCTTTAGACTATGCTTGGGAACAAACATGCCATACACACACACACACACACACACACACTTGGAAGACATGGAGAAAACATGGCAGACAAGCAATGGAGTGTACCTATTTCTAGGTTCATCACCATCTCAGGCACATTACAGGCACACACCAACGATTGGGCTTCGCCACAACAATCACCAAAGACACGCTTAAGGGTTAGGTTAGTCATAAAACTACTCCCCACTTGCTCAGAGGACTTTTTGAAAATGATAGGATTGTGCACTCTCCTCGAGAAATACACCATCCCCATCTCACACAGAGGGCTTAAGATAAAAAGGATATGCATGATATCCCTCCTCTGTAGAGGGCTTAAGATAAAAAGGATATGTACTATATCCCACCTCCATAGAGGGCTTAAGTGATTGTAATAGATTCAAGATTCGCAAACACACATTGCTAGCATCTACAACAGACAGTTTACCTTATATATGCCCCCACCTTAAGGTGGTTGATGTTGTGTATCAATATCAAGTATGTTAATGTAGGAACAAAACACACAAGGGAACACGAGCTCTTGCAAAGCCCATGCCCCCTGGAGGTGACATGTACTTTACAATCATCAAATGTTCCCACAAACACATTCCTGTAAGAAAAGTGTTAGTGTCCATATAATCATGATAAACAACAATGCATATTATCAATCACATAGAGAACTGAGGAATGCAAATTTGAAGATAGACAAAGTGCACGAAGTAGCAGTATTGTTATGTTTTGTAAGTGCGATAAGACACCATCAAGATCACACAGAGTGATTCTACTAGCCAAGCATCAAATAATATATAACAACCCCATCATCATGTATGGACTAGATCCATTTTTTGATTTCTCGCTAAAGGGACACTAGGTCTGCATCATTATAAAATGTTTTTCATCATCTGCCTACTAAATAGAACCACTAGAGGAAGGAAAACAATAAATCAATAGAGGAGAAACAAGTGTCTTAGAGACAGTCACGTAGGAGGGTGCCCCCAAGTCACCAACCGCAACACTATGTCCGTAAGACACAACACGCAACAATGAAAATAGGGGAGAAGCAATGTAGAAGAATGATGATACAAATAGAAGAATGGTCATAATAGAGGTGTTCTCCCAATATCCCTGACCTTATGAGAGTATCAAAGGTCATCCTAGGAGGCCTAAACAACACATAACACATCATGAGGGAAACACATCATGGAGGTAAAGGGTAAGAAATACGTACCTGCCGTACAATCGTACTAAAATTTGGAATTTGTGAACCTCTTGGAGAGATGCTCTATCAAGTTTTGTGCAAAGCTTGAGTGGTTCTTATGAGATTATTGTTTGTTATTGGGAAGTACATGTGATGTTTGTTTCTCATATCCTTGTACATATGAAGTCTTTTGTTGCTTATGAGGAGGACAACCACTATTATTTCCAACTGATGATAATCATCTTGCTCTTTTCTAGTTTTTAGCTAGCTTTCTTTGTTGAGTTTGTCTATCATAGTGACAAGGACTATCTTGTACTATCTCGATCTTTTCATTTATTAGAGTCTCTTGTTCCATTTGTCTTTCTAATGTATGTTGTCTATCTCTCGATCCTTGAAGGGATAATGGAGGATGAACTTCAGAATAAATACCATTCCTTCGTGGACGAGGTGATACTTCAGTATTTTCCTTATCCACTTCTATTGTAGAAATAATCTCATCATAGTTTAGGTAATCATCTTCTACTTCAATTATATTTTGTTCCATCATGTTATTATCAGTATGCTTACGAAAGGGATTAGTGAAGATCTATAAGTTCTGATTCGGTGGAGCAACCGACTTATTCCCATTATCATTTACACCTAATACCTGTATCACATTTGAGTCAATAAGGTCATGTATTTCTTGTTTAAGATGCATACATAGTTTGTTGTCATGTCCTTGTGTCCAGTAGTAATGACAAAAAAGCATTAGCATGGAAATGATGTCCTTGTTCTCTACTAGGATCTAAAGGTTTAATCAGGAGAACCTTCATAAGACTATTACTTAGAGCTTGATTCATGATAGAATGATAACATTCAAATATCAAACTAAACTTTATTTGTTGATACAGTGCCTTCTTTGGATCAGTGATAGCAGACACTTGTGAAAATTTGTTTGAATTCAGTCCATTAACCTTGATGAAACTCCTATTATTCCTCTTGAAATTGTTTTGTGATGGTTCGCCCATGGATTAACCAACTTGAGTCGACGAGTTCTGGTTTTCATACTGACTAGATGAAAGTTGATAGTCATGAAGGGTGGTGAATAAATGTTGAAAGGAGTTATACTTCATCAAGAGAGACTTATCACGGATGTTAGGTTGTAGATTTGTAATAAACACCTTTTGAACATCCTCATCCTTCATTTGATATTGAATTTGTGCATAGAGAGATTGATATCGACTAATAAACTTAGTTAATTTCACTTTCAGACCTTGCTTGCAATGAACTAAATCAATCAAGGAGACTTGAGGTCTAATATTTGCTTGAAAGTGTTGCAAAAACTGATCAACTAATTGTGAAAAAGAGTGTATTGAATTCATAGGTAAAGAGCAAAACCATTCTATGGCAGTATCTTTGAGAGATTGCCGGAAATGTTTTGCTAACAAATCCTCTTCAAAGTAGAAATCGCTACACATAGTTGTGAATGCCACCACATGATCACCTTTTCCACCATATTTTTCAAAATGAGGATTCTCAAACCTCTCAGGCATAGGAGTTCTCAAGATTGCATAAGAGAGAGGGTTACGGGCATGATAAGTTGGTATGCTAGGTTGTGAATAATTTGTCAGGTTTGTCACCTTTTGTTGTAAAGAAGTTGTGCCTTGCAAAAGTTGATTTAAGATGGCATCATTGGGAGATGTAGTTTGTTGTGAAAAATTAGAACCAAAGTGAGGCAGTGATTGAGCTTGGGTAGTGATAAGTGTAGGCTGTGAATAATTCAGTGGTGATTGGACATATTGATAGGTGGAAGGTGGTTGTGAATAAGTGGGATGGAGAGGTGGTTGAGAGTACTTATTCATAGAAGAACTCCCTTTAGATACCAAGTTTTGATAGTTAAATCTCACAACTTTGTAATTTTGTGAATTTATCTCATTAGATACTCTAATACTAGTGGTAGCATTACTACAAGCATTTACATTGGTGGTTAAAATCCTTGATGTAAATGTAGATATTCTTGTAGTCGATATAGGTGCCTATACTTGCGTATGAGACGGTGATGACATGCTCTTAATACCATTCGCACATTCAGCCATCATCATGACATTATTGTGTACTATATGCATTAAACCTCAAACCACATTAATACCATCTTGTCCTTCTTTTATCAATTCTCTTATGTGGTGGATCATAGGGAGAACTTCTTCTGTTATCCTTTCATTTCTAACAAACGCTTGAAATTCGGCTAAGTCCTTGTCAAGTTGGTTTATTTGTTCATTAGGTACATGTGCAACCACGTCAATACTGTCATCAACATCATGAAATGTTTGATCTTCCATAGTGGTTGTAGAAGGTATAATGTCTTGCAAAATTTGTGTCTCACCTTTTGTAAAGAAGATATTCAATGGATTTTCAGAGGTAGGAATGTCAAATTCTTCAAAGGAAATAGATCCCATGAGTCTTATGCTTCTTTGTAAAGGGATATTTCTATTATGGCAATGAGTAATAATACCCATACAAAAGCATACACAAAATAATAGAACAAAACCTAGGAGCAAGATATGTTTAAGATCAAAAATGCTTGATTTTTCAACTTTTTCCAATGCAAATCACTAGGAGAAAAGGTGTTGTGAAAATTTTCAAGAGGGACATAAAATAATATGCCTAATAACAGTCCAATTATGCAGAAATATCTTTCACAACACACTTTTAATTCAAACCTAGAATGATGAGAAGTCAAAACCCAGTGAAAATGTGCTAAAATATGCAATTTTTCAACAATTTTCCATGCAAAGTCCTAATAAAATGGGTTTTGTAAAGAATTTTAAGAGGAATATAAGGTTATATAAGTAATATTAGTCACCTAAATCCATAAAATCTATAACAACATTCTTGGAGTGCAAATCTAAGTCAAACCCTACAGAAAATATAGTCAAAATATGCAATTTTTCACAAATTTTCAATGTGAAGGCCTAATAAAAAGGGTGTTGTAAAGAATTTGATGAGTGGAAGTAGATAATAACCATTTTAACAGCAAATTAGTGCATAAAAATCCCTTGCAAAATGCCTATGGTGCAAATCTAGAGAGACGATAAGGCCAAAATCTAGTGAAAAATCAAGGTTTTTAAACCCTAGGCATGAAATTTTGCAAGAAAACCACTATGATGCAACACTACAGTTAGAAATAAATCCTAATTAGTGTTTTAAAATGGTAATAAATCTGAAAAAAGATTTTGACTAAAAACCCTAGCTAATGCAAAACTAGGTTTTTATGAAAAATGCACAATTTCAAGCAAATTTTGTCAAATTAAGCACACAAATGCAATGCAAATGTATTCCAAATGATGAATTTCTAAAAATTAAATCATATATAATGAAAATTACATAAATTTAATGAAATTTAATGCCAAATAATTTAAATTATGCTAAAATGCAAGCCTAAAATGCCAATTTTTTCAAATTTTTCAAAAATTTTTTATTTTTTTGTAATTTTTCAAATGCAATAAGAGGAATGAATGCAAATATATCAAACAACACTCATCAAGGTTCCAAAAAGTTCAAAAATATGGATTCACCAAAATGTTTCTTATTGGAAAATGAGGGGTTAGGTTGTTGGTTGTTTTAATGGTTTATATGTAATCCTCCCTTCCCAACAAACATTCTAAGGGCTTATCAACCGAGTTGAATCTCCACTAAGCAAGAGCAATCATCTATCATATTGGGAAGCCACTTGGGAAGTTGTAGACTCTTGGATGTATCAAAAAATGTCTCTATCTAATGTTCAATTATGCTTAGAAACCCTAATTATGCAAATCAGTAAGCAAATTATCAAATTACGACAAATCCTTTCAGACTGAGATAAAGGATAGAGATATTTAACTTACTATTTTTTGAAGTTCAGAAGGCAGAAAAGTTAGGGACACAGGGACTAGCACCCAATTCCAAGGTACATGTTTCTTTGTGGGATCCTGATCTCCTTCCGACACTAATCTGTACTACAACTTCAATTTCTAGAGATTCCACTATAGAGGACATAGGGACTAGCACCCTAGTCTAGGAAAAGTACCAATGTCCTGCTTCTTTTCAAATCCTGAATCCTTGATGTCTTCTACTCCTTCCCGCAACTCCACTCTGCAGGACTTGACACCTATAACCTGTAATCACAAGGAGTGTGGGAGGGGGTTGTGGTGTTTAGAGGCTTGCCTTAGTCAAGCCCTAGAGAGACATTCAAGTCTTCTGAACATCATTGTCGAATGAGAGTGCATATCCCAGTCGGATAGAGGCAAAAATCCAAATGATAAGTGATTGAAAACACAATAGATATCACCTTTTAGTGAAGATCTCATGGAAGGAAGATGCTCTTCATGCCATAAGGAGATGGATGTCAAATCTACAAACACAAACACAATAACAACAAAGTACTGCTCTGCAACACAATGAATGCCTTTAATCACTTTCATAAAAGCTTGTTGATCAAAATGTCCATCTAGTTTCCATCTAGTTTGCAAATGAAACCTAATCATGCTTATATATGCAACTACAAATATTCTTGCTAAGAATTTCATAATTCAAACTTTAGATGTCAGCATAGGACCTAATTAACGGTCACTAAACTAACATTTGAAATTAGGGTAGACCCAAAATAGGGTTAGACTAGGGCACTAGCACCCAAGTCCACCCTGCCATTTTTTCTCAAGATTCATCAAAATGCATCCCCCGAGGTCCTATTTGTCACAAGACCCAAGGGTTTTCTCATCGAGAGTTAGAAATAACATGCAAGATGCTCTAAATTTAATTACAGGACCCGGGAGCTAAACCTTAATAGGAAAAAACCCCCAAGGTTACTTTTTTTGACATAACAGATATGATGATACATAGTCTCAAAAACTTGACAGAGCTTATAAGGCATTGGATGAGACTCTTTACAAGGTTACAAGCTACTCATGTTTGACAGTCTTCTCCAACTCCTACACTTGATCCTTCTACTCATCTTTGCAAGCTCATGCAATGACTTTTAAGTTCATGTAGGACCACAAAACCTTCACACAATCCTATCATACCTCCATGGGTTCCTGAGGCAGCTTTGTACCCTTGCTACTACTCTGTAAAGCCTCCAAACTATCATATAGACTATCATTCCTAAGATGGAGTATCCCATAGAGGTTAACTATCTTCAATCTATGCATGGCTTGAGAGAATCTTGGAAATGATTGTAGGGAAAACTAGAGGCATTAGACAAAAAACTCCATAATGTAATCTCTTTTGCAGGGATAGATAAACCCACGTACCTTCCTTTCATTATGAGAAGTCTAGACATGTAGATGGATCCTTGAATTTTCTCCTTAAACTTTGGATGAGCCATGCAAAATAAAACAACTACCTTCATTCCTCACTATAGAAACCCTCTAAAGAGATGAAAACTAACACAATAGCCTTACAAACCTAAAACCTAACCAAACTCACCCAAGACTCAACCTACCATAAGGTTTAGACCTAACTTCAACGTAGACCTCTCTCCAAATGTGTATATGAGGTATTTTAGAGAGTTTAAAACTTTCAAAAAAACTTTTGACTCATAAAGTATGCATCTTTTAGAAATAATAAGGTTTTAAAACACTTTGTGAAAGGTCTCAAGATAAAATTGGCCCTCTTGACCCATCTAAACACAAAAGCAAAGGTATTTTGTCATTTTTCTTTAATTATAAAAGATCATCTAAGACTTTCAAAAGACCTAAGACCAAGATATCACATCTTGATACCATATTTTGGCTTAGAGAACAAAATATGTTAACATTTTTGGTGACCTCTATGGAATGCTTGCCTGCTAAGCATCTAGACTAGTAGCTTTAAGTATTCATTGGGTGATAGAGTCAAGAAAGCACCTAAAAAAATTTAGAAAACTCAAGGTACAGTTGAGAGGAACATAGAATAGCAACAACCTAATACCAAGCAACCTAAAACACAACCCAAATAATCCTCTAAAGGGACAAAAACTAGTTGTGCATCAGCACTTTGAGGAAAAAGAAAGACTTACCCAACCTATACTAAACTAAACTAATCAAATGAAACAGGTTATCTAAACAAAGCCATTAATTGGTTCCATAAAATAGCTTCCTTTCCTGGTCAGTTGAGAATGCTTTCCATGCTTGTAAGCAGCCAACAAGGGGTGAGGAAAGGGTGGCTATCCAATAAACTTATATAATACCTCTTCAAGAAAGAGAACAAAAATACATACCCACTTGTTTTGACTAAAAATATAGCAGCTTTGAGGTGGACAAGTGAACTAATTCTTCTCTTCATGTTGCACATATTCATGATTTGAAACAAGCATGATAGGTAATGGCTTCTCCTTGTTTCTTTCCAACTAGATTAGATGTCAAATACGACATCCTCTTGACCAACCCATGCTCAAACACAAAGTGTTGGTTTGATGTTTACATTTTGTTGCTCTATCATCCTGTTGATCAAAGTGCTTTGAAAAAATGACCTCATTTTGTTTATGTTGTTCATGAACTTATTTATAAGGGGAAGTTGGTTTGGTATCCAAATGTGAATAAAAAACTTCTAGTTCATCCCAAAAAGAGTCTTCTTCAACATCCTCTTTATTTTTTTGCACAAGAGGACTCACCTTGGAAACATAGTAGCCCTCTTGAAGGTTTGATGAAGTATAATGATCATCCTTTTGAAACATAAGTTCTGATTTGGTTTCTTGCCCAAATTGATAAGCATCTTCATGCCAAACAATCTCATTAACCTCAAAAATAGGTTTGTCTTTTTGTTCTTGTATATGGATTGATGCTTCATCCTCATTCTTGTCTTCATGAACAAGTAATACCTCATGTTCTGTAATGTCTTCTTGCTGCTCCAAATCAGTTGGTAAGGTGAGCATTGGCATGCTCTCCTCATCCTTTTTGACAAAACCAAGTAGTTGATCAAACAAAGAGACTAAAATTTCCTTTTCATTTGATTTCTTCTTCAATGAAACTTGTACAAGTTATCTTTGCAACTGAAGATTTTTACCTTGTAGCCTTTGCATTCTACTTTCATTCATCTCATGAACCACATTAGAAAACCATCAAATGGATCAAAATGTAAAGGATTCAATTTCAAGCATGAACCAACATCCTCTACACATGCATGAGGAAGAATAGGCTTTTGAATGGGCTGCTCTTGACAGATCATAGACTGGTTTTGCACCTATAAGGGCTCTTGCAAAGGACGTGAACCTTTAAAACTTGGAATCTTAAAATGAGGGAACTTACTTGCTGATTCAAAAATCTTTCCATGGTTGAAACTTGGGATTTTGAACCCTAAAACCTCCTCTTTTAAGGGTTGATCCCTAGTTGTAAGAGGAGTTTGTATGAAGCTAGGAGCAGAAGATATTGACTAAGATTCCATCCTTTGGATTTGGGCAAGCAGTTACCTCACTTGTTCCTCTTTTTTTGCAACCTATTTAGCAAAATATTATTCTTCATACGTTACATGTGCCTCCATTTCCTGTTGTTGGAGATAGGCTTGATAAGCCAGCTCTTCCTGTTGCATGTTATACTCTCATTCTCTTTCAATAGAATCAAACTATTTTTGAAAATCTAACACAATATCTTGAATGCTCATGTTATCGGCAACCTGAGGTTGACTAGGAGGGTAAACATGCTAGTTAAGAGAAAAATAGCCTTCTTGGGGTTGATTATAGGCATGGCTAGGCTACCAAATAGGATGAGCAAGGGTGGGTGGGAGGTAAGCATGATGAACATGTTGGTATCTTGTTGTTAGAGGGTTGTTTGGGATGAAACCAACAGCATTATCGATCTGATATGGGTATGGAGAAGGCTCCAAAACTACATTTTGACAAGGGAGATGGGAAAAGGCATGTTTTCCTTGATAACTTAACATGCTAGAACATTCAAATGAGTTGGGATTTCATTAAAAATTTACCTAAAGAAAGAAAAACCAAGTCTAATTTAGAAAATTTTGTACATACCAGTAGAGTCACCAAGTGATTTGAAAGCTTCCCACAAAGGAAAAGAGCATGAAAATCACCAAAACTTATCCTTGGTATTCTTTGAGCACTTATACTGCTTAAACCAGTAGGTTTGAACTTGTAGAGTCATCGGGTGTGTGAAATATTATCTCCAAAGGCTGATACTAATATACACACCAAATATCAACAATGAAAGAGAACCTATGGACTTTAATAATCCAATCTATCCCACTAGGTGTGCCAAAAACTATTGTCACGAGGATAGCACCCTAGCTAAGTGTCAACTCAACTATCCTATGAAACATGGGATCATCTTCAAATTGTGGGTTGCCTATGGTGAAGATGAACCTCTAGAGAGGGTTGGTTCCCTTGATGGACCTCCTAAAATCTTACTAATTTGGTAGGAAAAAAGATAGACTAACTAAAACTAAGATGAAATAAACCTAGGAGGTGATGTACCAATGATAAAATGACTTGTGCTTGTTTTAGTTCACAATTTCCCTCAAAAACTACCCTATTCTATGCACAACTCAATTTTTTGACAAACTCTTACAAAAGTGTTTCAAAGGAAGGTTATGTTTCAGGTTTTGTTGAATGAAAATGATGTGTTTTCACAACTAAAAAACTCTTAAAAATAGTTAACACAACCTATGTCTTCTATAAGTTTTCATATTCTTGCATAAAGATGGTTTGAAATGAGACATAATTTAAGGATTTAGTACTGAAAATCACAAAAATTAGATCAAATCACTCATAATATCACTTAACACATGAATTTTGGGAAGGCAAATATGCTACTTTTTTATTGAAAAAATAGGAGTTTGCTTGTTCAAGTATGACAATGCCTAAAAAATACATAAAATTGCTGCTATATACTGAAAAATATCTCTCCAATTGAGTTACAATCTCTTCTCCTACATAAGAAAAAGAAGAAGAAAGAAAGAACTAACTCTGAAAAGAGTTGAAAACTTGGTTTTATCTCCTAGAAGATGTTGAGCTTGCATGAATGTGGAACTCCCTCTAAACTTGAAGCAAATTATGCAAGCTTTGGTGATGAGTGAGTTCACTTTGACTTTGACCTCTTCTCCATTGCATGCTCCTTGAAGTGTACCCCCAACTAAAATTGAACTGATCTTCATTGCATGATATTGATTGGAATTGATGTCTTCAATCAATTTGCATGAACTATAGGTTGTTGGGCGTACAAGGCAAAAAAGCCTCTATTTTAGGACTTCAAACTGCCCCAAAATGCATGATTTTAGCCTCAAACTCCACTCAACTCTAGTTATAACCATGTGGGCTTCTTAAGTGGGCCTAAAGTGTTGTAAGTTCCTCTAAACTAGATGTTTAGGCCAGCCAACTTGTCATTATCTCATGAATATCCTTTGCATGATAGGCATGTGGTTTGCATGAGTTTTAGTTTTCATGGGTGTGCAGGGTGAAACAGCCTTGTTTTAAGGGCTCAAAACTACCCTTAACTATGCCTTTTTGCCTCTAAAACTCCCCTCAATCCATATATTATCCATGTAGTACCTTCAACCCTCTATAAGTTGTTCAAAACCAAAATATTAGGTACTCAAAAGGGTAGTCCTGGTATATTCTTCCTATGAAGATAAAACCAAAGCTTCTAAATTCCACAACTTTGTTCATTGTTTTACTAACCTCCTATTCATCTTGTAGAGAGAAGATATGGTATAGTTGGCAGCTTACAATCACCTTGCACTATCCTTCATATGACTATTATATGACTGCATACAGTCATCCAACGACTATCCCTTGGATGTTCTTTGATCTCTTCTCACTGTGATTAGATCATTGTCTCACTGCCCTATTAGGAGACAAGAAATCCAAGGTCATACACATTGCTACCTCTATTGTAGACCTCTATCTCTATTTTCTTTGGATGCTCCTTTCTTAATAGTATGTTGCTCTTCAAATGCTTTGAGTGCATTCTCTTACCCCTACAAATTCTAGATAGGCTCCTTATACTCTTATCAAAGGTCTTCCCTTTGCATCTCTGCTAGCTACTCATTTTACATTTGTGAAGGTTTCTAGATCTTATATAGACCTTAACCAACTAGGATCTTTCATTGTTTGATAAGTCATTCTAAACCTTGATATGATGGTGCTTTTGATAATGTTTTTTCACTCTCATCATACCTTGTAGAACTTTTGACAAACTCATGTATCTTTCACATCAAATAGTGCCCCCTTTAAGTCATCATGACCTATTCTTTGCCTTTTGATAGTCATAATATGACTGTTGGGACAGTCACTCATAATATGATTGTTTTTGACCTAGTTTGATAGTTATTTAATGACTATTTTTGAATGCTAGGACAATCATAATATGACTAATTTTTTGATCCTTTTGACAATCATTTAATGTTTGATTTTGACTATATTTTGACAGTCATTTAATGATTGATTTTGATAGCATTTTGATAGTCATTTAATGATTAATTTTTTTGATCCTTTTGACAGTTATTTAATGACTAATTTTTACTAAATTTTGATAGTTATTTAATGACTAATTTTGAATGCTTTGGACAGTCATAATATGATTGATTTTTTATCCTTTTGATAGCCATTTAATGACTGATTTTGATAGCATTTTGGTTTGGATAGTCATGATATGACTGATTTCTTTCTTGTGACAGTCAAAAATGACTATTCTTCCAACTATCCACACTCAACTTGTGACTATCCTTAACTAACAACAATCATCTTGTGACTGTCCTATCACTGTCTTGTTGTTGGTACAGTGTTCTTAGGATTATTCAAGGTTTCTTCATTGAATCTTCTTTATCCTACCATTAGAACTAGCTACAACCAACTTTCTTGGTCTTTAATCCTTTGCACTATATCATATCCTTTGCAACTTTCCTAGAGTCTTTCACCTCCTATACATGTCATCAAATAGCTTGAAGAGTCTTGTATGTGATCATGCAAGGTTTGGATGGTAACACAAACCTTTCAAATTCTTTATATCATTGTTTCAAACCTATGCTAGGTCTTTTTGCCTTGTGACAGATCTAAAATGGATCCTTTACTCTTGATAGAGTTGTTAAGGTTAAACAAGCCCTATAAGAGGTTATCCAAACATTCAAATGCATGGGAAGACCTTCCTATAAAACTTTTTGACATACTTGAGTTATAAACAAAAATTTACAAACTATCAATAGATTTATTAAGGAAACTATAAGGTTTTGAAGGCTTCCAAAAGTTTGCTAGTCCTGTTATGCTTAAATAGACTCTTAAATGATAAATGAAGACTTTGATATGATGATACATAGTCTCAAAAACTTGACAGAGCTTATAAGGCATTGGATAGTCTTGACAAGGTTACAAGATACTCATGTTTGACAGTCTTCTCCAACTCCTGCACTTGATCCCTCTACTCAAATTTGTAGGCTCATGCAATAAATTTTGAGTTCATGTAGGACAACAAAACCTTCACACCTTCTTTTCATACATCCATGGGTTCCTGAGGCAACTTTGTGTCCATGCTACTACTCGGTAAAGCCTTCAAACTATCATACAAACTTTTATTCCTAGGTCTTTCTCTAGATTAGAATGGAGTGTCTCACATAGATTAATTGTCTTCAATCAATGGATGGCTTGAGACAGTCTTGGAAATGATTGTAGGGAAAACCAAAGGCATTAGATCAAAAAACACCACAATGTAATCTCTTATGCAAGGACAGATAAATCCACATACCTTCCTTTCATTCTGAGAAGTCTAAGAATACCAAGGAAGTGTAGATGGATCCTTAAAGATGCTCCTTGAACCTTGGACAATCCATGCAAAAGAAAACAACTACCTTCATTCCTCACTGTAGAAACCCTCCAAAGAGATGAAAGCTAACACAAGAGCCTTACACACCTAAAACCTAACCAAACTCACCCAAGACTCAACCTACCATAAGATTTAGACCTAACTTCAATGTAGACCTCTCTCCAAAATGTGTATATGAGGTATTTTAGAGACTTTAAAACTTTCAAAACAACTTTTGGTTCATAAAGTATGTATCTTTTGGAAATAATAAGATTTTAATACACTTTGTGAAAGGTCTCAAGATAAAATTAGCCAGGCTCTTGACCCATCTAAACACAAAAGCAAAGGTATTTTGTCATTTTTTAATTATAAAAGATCTTCTAAGACTTTCAAAAGACCTAAGACTGAGACATCACCTCTTGATACCATATTTTGGCTTAGATAACAAAATATGTTAACAAGATCAAAAAAGCAAATACCGGTAAACTAGTGGTAGAGGCTTCTAGGACATAAAATAACTTCTACAACCTAAGTGGTGTTAATCAAAGAAATTTTCTTTTAGGACAGATAGATGAATTCTTGCTACGACATAAAAGGATGGGACACATCAATTTTGACAATCTTGTGAAGATCAACTCCAGTTAGGCAGTAAGAGACATGCCAAAAATTGCAAAGCCTACAAGCACCCTATGTAAAGAATGTCATATTGGGAAGCAAATAAGGACAAGATTCAAGACCGAGTACTCTCCTACAAGACCATTGGAACTAATTTATACCGATCTGTGTGTTCCTAACAAGACAAAGAGTCTCCAAGGTGAGAGGTATTTTATGTTACTTATTGATGATTACTCTAGGATGACATGGGTTACTTTTTTAAAAGAAAAATCAGAAGCCTTGAGTAGGTTTAAGATTTTCAAGTCCATGGTTGAAAATGAAATGAATTCTAGAATCAAGTTCTTAAGGCCTGATAGAGGTGGTGAGTTCACATCAAATGAGTTTGAGGAATATTGTTAAGAACGTGGAATAAATAAGTACCTTGTCTACTTCAAGAACTCCTCCGCAAAATGTAGTGGAAAGGAAGAATAGAATAGTCCAAGAGATGGCAAGAACAATGTTGAATGTAGCCAAGCTGCCTAATGTATATTGGAAAGAAGTAGTCCATATTATTGTCTATATTCTTAATAGAGAACAACTAAGAATGAACAACACTAAGACACCATATGAGCTATGGAAAGGAAGACTTGCTTCTATCAAGTATTTTAAAAATTTTGGAAGAAAATGCTATATCAAAAGAGATGAAGAAAGTTTGGGAAAGTTTGAATCAAGATCTGATGAATGAATTTTTCTTGGGTACTCAACTAGAAGAAAAGTTTACAGATGCTACAATAAAATATTGAGGAAGATAGTTGAGAGTGCAAATGTTAGGGTTGATGAAGAGTCACATCTATTCACACATGAGCAAGAAGACTATTGTTTAGATGAATCTACTTGCATAGAAGAAGAAGAGGAAGAAGTTGAAGATAAGGAAGAAACACAAGAGGACACTAAGACTCCTACTAAGTATGTTCAGAAGAACCACTTAGAAGATTAGATAATTGGAGAAAAGAATGAAGGAGTACAGACTAGAAGAAGATTTGCAAGGGCAAATGAATAGGTAGTCTTCTCTTTTCTATCTAAGATGGAACCTAAAACCTTTACTAATGCCAACAAGGATGAAGGATGGATCTAGGAAATAGAAGAACTCAATCAGACTTGGGAATTGGTGCCAAGACCTGTGGACAAAAATGTGATAGGCACAAAATGGGTTTTCAAAAATAAATTGAATGAAGATGGAGAAGTGGTTAGAAAAAAATCAAGGTTGGTCTACAAGGGTTATTCACAAGTGGAAGGAATTGATTTTGAGGAGATATTTTCTCTTGTGGAAAGAATGGAAGCAATGAGGATGCTTCTTGCATTTGTAGTTCACAAGGACTTCAAGGTATATCAAATGGATGTCAAATCTTCTTGAACTTGAATTGTGACTTAGAAAAAGAAGTTTACATAGAGTAGCCTGAAGGATTCCAGCTATCATAAGATTAGAATATGGTATGCCGACTTAAGAAGGATTTATATGGTCTCAAACAAGCCCCTTGGGCTTGGTATGCAAGGTTGGTGTTTAGGGGAAAATTAGATTTGTCAATATTTTAGTTTTTAGATGTTTAAATTCACCTTTCCTCTATACATTCAAGGATCTACGGTCTAGTGGCGAGCACTATCATAACCTAGGTCACTTACAAATATAGGGAAACTTAGATTAGGGAATTTAATTATTAATTTTCCTTCTCTTATACCCAATTAACCATTAAAACCCTAATTATGCAAATACGATAACAAATTGATGAATGACAGAAAAAGCTCTTGCAGACGGAAGTAAAATATCAAATCACAAAATACCCATTTTCAGGATTCCGAAGCGGAACAGTCAGGGACACTGGGGCAGGCACCCAAGTCCAAGGTACCAGTTTCTTCATAGGATCTAGACCTCCTTCTGACACTGATCAGCCCTGTAACTTTTGTTTCTTGAAACTTAGATGCAGAGGACACTAGAGCGAGCACCCAAGTCCTAGAAGTGCTCCTGTGTCCTGCTTTTCTTCAAATCCTAAATCCTTGATGTCTTCTAATCCTTCCTACAACTCCACTTTTCCCAAATGTGACACCTATAACCTACAATCACAAGACTTGGTTTGGGGGTTGTGGTGTTTAGAGGCTTGCCTCAGTCAAGCCTCGGAGGACACTTAAGTCTCCGAACACTGTTGTCAAACAAAGAGTGCGTGCCCTTGTGAGGCAGAGGCAAAAATCAAAGGAATCAATGATGAAAACACAATATTATGTCACCTTGTAGTGAAGTTCTCATGGAGGAAGATGCTCTTCATGCCATGAGGAAATTGATGCTCAAATCTACAAATATCAACACACAAAACATACAAGTCTACTCTCGCAACACAATAGAAGCCTTGAATCACCTTGAGAACACTTAAACATCACAATTGCTATCTAATTGAAATCTAGTTTATAAATGAATGCCTAAGCATGTTTATATGTGCATCTACAAACACTCCCGCCAAGGTTTTTGAAATTCAAACTTACCATGTCGACAAAGGGACTTAATAACGGTCACAAACTGACACCCAGAAATTAGGGCTACCCCAAAATAGGGCAGGACTAGGATGCAGGCACCCAAGTCCTCCCCCCCTATTTTGGGCAAGGTACAACTCAAGGGGTCCACCTAGGTCCAATTTGCCATGGAACCTAGGTCTCATTCCATCGGGATGCCAAAATATGAACTAAGATGTCCTTAATGCATGCTAAAGACCCAAGAGCTAAACCTTATGAGGGAAAAGCCCCTGAGGGGACATTTTCTAACATTATAGTTGGATAAGTATCTACTCTAGCAAGGCTTCAAGAAAGGTATAGTAGATAGTAATCTATATATCAAATTAGAGAATGAGCACATATTAATAGTAGTAGTATATGTTGATGATATTATCTTTGGTGGGAATGATGAAATGTGTAAGAAGTTTGCAGAAGAAATGTAGAAGGAATTTGAAATATCTATTTAGTGGAAAATTAGATTTGTTAATGTTTTAGTGTTTTGATGTTTAAATCCTCCTCTCCACTATACATTCAAGGATCTAGGGTTGAGTGGCAAGCACTATCATAACCTAGATCACTGTGAGATGTCAAGAAACTTGGAATAGGGAATTTAATTATCAATTTCTCTTCTCTTATGCTTAGTTGACCATTAAAACCCTAATTATGTAAATATAGAAATAAACGGATGAATAATGGAAAATTCTCTTGCAGACATAAGTAAAATAGCAAATCACAGAATACCTATTTTTGAGTTTCTAAGGCAAAATAGTTGGGGACACTGGAGCAGGCGCCCAAGTCCAAGGTACTAGTTTCTTTGTGGGATCTGAACCTCCTTCCGACACTGATCAGCCCTGTAACTTCTATTTTTGGAAACTCAGCTTCGAAGGACACTAGAGCAAGCACCCAAGTCCTGGAAATGCTCTGGTGTCCTACTTTTCTTTAGATCCCGAGTCCTTGATGCCTACCAATCCTTCCTGCAACTTCACTTCTCCCAAATATGACACCTGTAATTTGCAATCACAAGACTTGGTTTGGGGGTTGTGGTGTTTAGAGGCTTGCCTTAGTCAAGTCCTGGAGGACACTTAAGTCTCCAAACACCGTTGTTAGATAAAGAGTGTGTGCCCTTGTGAGGCAAAGGCAAAAACCAAAGGAATCAATGATGAAAACACAATATAATGTCACCTTGTAGTGAAGCTCTCATGGGAGGAAGATGCTCTTCATTCCATAAGGAGATTGATGCTCAAATCTACAAATATCAACACACAAACACACAAGTCTGCTCTTACAACACAATGAAATCCGTGAATCACCTTCAGAACACTTGAACATGACAATTACCATCAATTTTACAAATGAATGCCTAAGCATGCTTATATATGCAACTATAAGCACTCCCGCCAAGATTTTCATAATTCAAACTTACCGTGTCAGCAAAGGGACCTAATAACTGTCACAAACTGACACTTGGAAATTAGGGCTGCCCCAAAATAGGGTAGGACTAGGGTACGGATGCCCAAGTCCTCCCTCCTATTTTAGGTAGGGTACAACTCAAGGGGTCCACCTAGGTCCAATTTGCCAAGGAACCTAGGTCTCATTCCATCGGGATGCCAAAATATGAACTAAGATGTCCTAAATGCATACTAAAGACCCAGGAGCTAAACCTTATGAGGGAAAAGCCCCCAAGGGGACATTTTTTGACGTTACATTTAGCCTCCACTTTAATGTATGTATAAACGTGAGGCCAATACATGAATTAAAGTAAGGTCGCAAACACAACAAACATGCCAAGCACGAAGAAGACATGCCAATCACATAGAAGACAGTAATAGGCATGCAAAATATGGAGAAGACAGTTATAGTCACGCAGAACATGAAGAAGATAGTCAATGCATAGAAGACACATTAATGCATGGAAGACAAGCATGACTCTTTTATTTTCTTTTTCTCATATATATGAAATGCAGATGCAAGTACTGGAAAGTAAACAAACCTCCCATAATACAGGATGCACTACCCTAGGGTGCAGGTCTTTGTATATATGGGGCAACACACACATAAGACATGCAAAACCTCCCAAAATGCAGGAAGCACTACCCGAAGGCGCTGGTCTCTGCATATGGGGCAACAAACACACCACACAAAACAAGCATGCCAAAACACACACACTTGAAGACATGGAGAAAACATGACAGACAAGCGATGGTGTGTTCCCTATTTCTAGGCTCATCACCATCTCAGGCACATTACAGGCACACACCGATGATTGGGCTTTGCCACAACAATCACTGAAAACACGCTTAAGGGTTAAGTTAGTCACAGAACCGCTCCCTACCTCTGCAGAGGAATTTTGAAAATGATAGGATGATGCAATCTACTCCAAGAAATACACCATCCCTGCCTCCGCAAAGGGCTTAAGAAAAAGGATATGCTTGATATCCCACCTCTGCAGAGGGCTTACATGATTGATTGATTGATTGCAAACAAACTCGGGATGCATGATGCACTACTCTGGGGCACAAGTCTTTGCATCTAAGGTCAAACACCTTGCTAAAATCTATAACAGATAGCTCACCTTATATATGTCCCCACCTTAAGGTGGTTGATATCAGTTATCGATATCAAGCATGTTAAGGTAGGAAGAAAACACACAAGGGAACACTTAATTTCACAAAGCCCATGCCCCCCCAGAGGTGACATATACTTTACGATCACTAAATATTCCCACAAACACATCCCTGCAAGAAACATGTTAGTGCCTACAACATCATGATAAACAACAACATCAATGCATATGATTAACCACACAAAGAGCCAAGGTTATACAACAAATTTAGAATTTGAAGATAACCATGGGGCTATATCACAAAGCTCTCTGAATTGAGTACCGCCAAGGCCAGATTCAAAGACAAACAAAGGTGCATAGAGCAGCAGTATTGTTAAGGTTTGTAAATGAGATAAAGACATCATCAAATTCACTACACAAAAAGCACAAGTGCTTCCACTAGCCAAGCATCGGATAAGATATACAACCCCATCGTCATATTCAGAACTAAGTCCATTTTTTGATTGCTCTCGAAAGGGACACTAGGTCCGCATCAGTATAAATGTTTGTCGTCATCTACCTGCTAGATGGAAACACTAGATGAAGGAAAACAATAAATAAGAGAGGAGAAGCAAGTGTCTTAGGGACAGTCATGTAGGAGGGTGCCCCTAGTGTCACCATCCGCAACGCTATGTCCATAAGACACAACACACAACAATGAAATCAGAGAGAGAGGCAATTTAGAAGAATAATGATACAAATAGAAGAAGGTCACAACAGAGGCAGTCTCCTAGTATCTCAGACCTTACGAGAGAATCTAAGGTCATCCCAAGAGGCCTAAACAACACATAACACATCATGGGGGAAGCACATCATGAGAGAAATAAATGGTTAGAGATACTTACCTGGTAGCACCATCATTAAGAACCCACATATCTAGGATATCTATCATGTTGTTTTGATCTTGTTGAATTAACATTAAGTTTAGGACGATGAGAATCTTTCTTTTCTTTAAAAGGATTATATCCAATGCCTCTTGAGTAATGTGTTGAAGTGGATTCTATAGGAACTTGGATCCCTTGTTGATTTACACATCCCTTACCTTCATATTCACAATTGTTATAAAAGATTTTAAATCCTCAACCATAAAGGGATGTCATTTCCTTAGAAGATGGTGAAGTCTCATAGGTGTCATAATTTGTAGTATAAGTGAGGGTATTGTCTTTATTCTCAACCAAGGAGACTTTGTTTTCCTCAGATGTTTCAAAAGATTGCCTTGACGAGATCGATGCAACTTTTGATGTGTTGCTCGGTTATTAAGTTTATATTCCCCTACATTGCAAGGATTAAAATTTAATGAACCCCAATCATCATCAACAAGTGAATTCAATGGTTGATGGTCTTGCACAACATTATTTGTGGCTAGAGGCATTGATGAACCAGTTTGTAAACTGTTTAATCTCATATGACTGTAAACTGGTTTTTGATTTTCAATGTGTAAGCAGCTATCTGGTTCAGGATTGGCATGAATAGTATGAAGTTTACCTTTGAAAATAAATTTGATTGAATGATGCAAGGTGGAAGGAATTGCCCCTAATGCATGAATCTAAGGTCTACCAAGAATCATGTTGTAAGATAAAGAACAAGGCATGACATGAATCAAGGTAGGCACAAGCACAGGTCCTACTTGTATAGGTAGAGCTATAGTGCCCATGGATTGTCGTCCAACATTATCAAAGCCATGAATGCTAATGTTGTTTGGTGTGATTTGTGATATGTCAACCTTGATTTTGTGTAGTAGGTCAATGCTACAAACATTAAGAGCTAATCTGTTGTCAATCATAACTCATTTTACCAACCTTCTATTTATTGTGACAAAGATTATAAGAGGATCATATTGGTTTTAAACTTCAATTGACGGTAATTCCTGCGGTTGAAAGAGAATATCTATTTTTGTTGCATGCATACTATCCAATACGGCTTCTACATCATTCGACTTAATAGCAGGTGGCACAATCACCTTTTGTAAAGCTTTTTGGAGCATTCCATGGTATGTAGGTGATGTTTGTATCAAATCTTAAAGAGAGATCTTAGCCTAAGTAGTGCAAAGCTATTCAACAAGATCATATTCTTGACCACTTTTATGAGTAAGACGAGGTGGTGGAGGGAGCATAGGTTGAGAACATGGAAGAGAGATAGGCACCTGCGATGCTTGGTTATTGTGCTTGTTATTATAGGTGTTGTATGTGTGAGCAATCACATTGTGGTGTGGTTGTTGTAACACATTTTGAACACCTTGAACCGTAATCACCAGTTTTAAGCAAGAGGGTGCACTAAGTGCCCCTCAGACAATCATTTTAGGAATATTGCTATGAAATCTATTAACGCTTATTGAATTAACATTGTTTTCCTCTTGATTGTGCCCAATATCCATCCCCAAAGGATTTAATGTGAGAGACCTTTTCTCATCCACTAATGCTACATCTTGGCTAGGGAGAGCAATGGGATGAGAGGAAGGTACATCATCATCATCATCATACTCTGTAGTGAAAAAAGGATTTTCACTCTCATCTTTCTCATGATTATTCCTAGAGATGAATTTAGTTAAATCTTCTAATATCAAAGGATATACTCCTATGAATAGTGTGAAGCTATTAAAATCGTGTGGATAACAAAGTAATTGCAGCTCATATGTAGAACATATAGAAGCATCAATACCACTTGCAGAAGCTATGTGCTCTAGAACATGAGGATTTTCATTAGTGAAATTAGAAAAAATTTCAAAATCTAGGATATATCATGAAAAGATTTCAAAGATGAATAACATGAAGAGGCCATAATGAGATGCAAAATCAGATTTTAAAAGTTTGCAAAAGGACAATTGCAAAGTTATATGCAACAATGACCTAAATGTTTGATTTTTTGTACTTTTTTCAATGCAAATGAATGGAACAAAGATGTTCTAAGGATTTTGATCAGGGGTAGCAAATTATATGTCTAATATAAGTCCAAAACAGCAATGTATTCCTTCCCAACACACTCTTGATGCAAATCCAAGATAACGCCAAGTTAAACTATAGTGAGAATATGTCAAAATAGGCACTTTTTTCACCAAAACTCAAGGCAAGAGAGCATAACAAAGGGTGTTGTGGGGAAAATGATGATGGAAATAAAATAATATAAGTAATAATAGCCACTTGGTGCTAAAATACAACACACTTTTAGTACCACTTAAGGTCAAACCCTAGTGAAAATATAGCAAAAATAGGCTATTTTTCACGATTTTTCAACTCCAAGACCTAGAAAAAGGGGTGTTGTAAGGAATTTTAGGAGGTACAGAAAGTAATATCAATAATATTAGTCACCTCAATCCATAAAATTGATCACAACACGCTGGGAGTGCAAACTAGGTCAAACCCTAGGGCAAAAATAGTCAAAATTTGTAGTTTTTTGCAAAGTTTTCACTACAAGAGCCCGTTAAAAGGGTGTTGTGAAGATTTTTATGAGGGGAAGAAAATTATTACCCTAATAATAGAAAAATAATTCCAAAATACCTTTCACAATGCACTTATGGTGCAAGTTTATAAAGTCGATAAGGCCAAATTTAGTGAAAATCGTTGTTTTTGAAGCCCTAGGTTTGAGATCATGGACAAAATGCTATGTGAATGTTTTGAAGTCTGATTTATGATGGAAATTAAATATTCTTAGATCTGAAAATGGTTTTCAAGCCTTGCTATGCAACATGCCAATGCAAATTTAATAAAACTGCCTCAAAATTGCTATTTTTTGTTGAAATTTTCTATGCAAAATTGCAAATATTTTGAATCTAAATGCAAATTTACACTAAAATGCAAGACTACAGAAAAATGTTAATTTGAATGAGCCTCTAAAATTAGTATAAAAATTGAAGAAAAGATTTTTCCTACTAACCCTAGATTTTGGAATTACTAGGTTATATAAAATTGTCAAAATTTCTACAAAAAAAACCTAGCAAATTAATGATAAAAATGTAAAGAAAAATTTTAAATTTTTATATTTTTCTATAGTTTATATCATATCTGATGCAAAAATCATGAATTAGGAAAATTTAGAAAGAATTGATGCAATTTAGTAAGCCAAATAATGCAATTTTTTTGAATTTTCTAAATTTTTCAATTTTTTTGAATTTTTCTCAATGCAATAAAATGAATGACTATATGAATGAATGAAATCAATCCAAATCTGAAGAAATACACTCAAAAAGTTTCAATTTAAGTCCAAAAACATGGGTTCACCAAAATGTTTAGTGGAAAATTGGATTTGTTAATGTTTTAGTGTTTTGATGTTTAAATCCTCCTCTCCACTATACATTCAAGGATCTAGGGTCGAGTGGCGAGCACTATCTTACCCTAGATCACTATGAGATGTCAAGAAACTTGGATTAGGGAATTTAATTATCAATTTCTCTTCTCTTATGCTCAATTGACCATTAAAACCTTAATTATGCAAATATGGCAACAAACTGATGAATAACGGAAAATGCTCTTATAGACAGAGGTAAAATAGTAAATCATAGAATACCTATTTTCAGGGTTCCGAGGCGAAACCGTCAGGGACATTGGAGCGGGTGCCCAAGTCCAAGGTACTAGTTTGTTTGTGGGATCCAAACCTCCTTTCAACATTGATCATCCCTATAACTTTTGTTTCTGAAAACTCAGCTTCAGAGGACACTAAAGTAAGTGCCCAAGTCCTAGAAATGCTTTGATGTCTAGCTTTTCTTCAGATCCCAAGTCCTTGATGCCTGCCAATCCTTCCTTCAACTTCACTTCTCCCTAATACGACACCTATAACTTGCAATCACAAGACTTGGTTTGGGGGTTGTGATGTTTAAAAGCTTTCTTCAATCAAGCCCCGGAGGACACTTAAGTCTCCAAACACCGTTGTTAGATAAAGAGTGTGTACCCTTGTGAGGTAGAGGCAAAAACCAAAGGAATCAATGATGAAAATACAATATAATGTCACCTTGTAGTGAAGCTCTCATGGGAGGAAGATGTTCTTCATTCCATGAGGAGATTAATGCTCAAATCTACAAATATCAACACACAAACACAGAAGTCTACTCTTGCAACACAATGAAAGCCTTGAATCACCTTTAGAACACTTGAACATGACAATTGCCATCTAGTTTACAAATGAGCGTCTAAGCATGCTTATATATGCAATTACAAGCACTCCCGCCAAGATTTTCATAATTCAAACTTACCGTATCGGCAAAGGGACCTAATAATGGTCACAAACCGATAGCCAAAAATTAGGGCTGCCCCAAAATAGGGCAGGACTAGGGTGCAGGCACCCAAGTCCTCCCCCCTATTTTGGGTAGGGTACAACTCAAGGGGTCCACCTAAATCTAATTTGCCAAGGAACATAGGTCTCATTCCATTGGGATGCCAAAATATGAACTAAGATGTCCTAAATGCATACTAAAGACCTGGGAGCTAAACCTTATGAGGGAAAAGCCCCAAAGGGGACATTTTCTGTTGTTACAATATCCATGATAAGTGAACTTTCATTCTTTCTTGGAGTCCAAATCACTCATTCAGATGAAGGTATCTTCATTTCACAAGTAAAGTATGTCAAGGATATGTTGAAAAAGTTTGGTATGGAAGACTACAAACTAGTGAGTACACCTATGGTAATAGCTTGTCATCTAAGTAAAGATGATGAGTCACCTCAGTTTGATTAGACTCTGTATAGGTCTATGGTTGGAGGCCTACTGTACTTAACATCATCAAGTATTGACATTATGCAAGTTGTTTGTATGGTTGCAAGGTTTCAAGTTGATCCAAAAGGAACACATGTGAAGGTAGTCAAAAGAATTTTTAGATATTTGAAGAGCACTTTGGATTATGGATTATGGTATCAAAAAGGTAATGACTTCTCCCTGGAAGCATACACTGATGCAGATTGGGTTGGTAGCATTGATGATAGGATAAGTACCAATGGTGGAGCTTTCTTTTTGGGAGATAGATTGGTCTCATGGTTTAGTAAAAAATAGGATTTAGTTTCTCTATCAACAATAGAAGTAGATTATATAGCTATTGTATCTTGTTGCACTCAAGTGTTGTGGATGAAGCAAACATTGAAGGATATCAAGGTAATGTATGATGAGCCCATTCCTATCCTATGTGACAATACAAGTGCCATCAATATTTCAAAGAATCCACTAATGCACTCTAGAACCAAGCACATATCCATCAAGTATCACTTTTAAGAGAAAAGGTTGCAAATAAATAAGTAAAAGTGGAATGTGTACCTACAAAGGATTAGGTTGTACACATCTTTACAAAGGCACTTTCTAAGGACATATTTGAATATATCAAGCATAAGTTAGGGGTTGTTTCCCCTCCTTATGACTAGATACATAGATGATGCATCTATCCAGGGGGAGCAGTTCAATGTATATTTATTATCCTTGGATTGATTGTGGCTACCTCTCAGGGGGAGCAGGTAGATAAGAGACTATGAAGGATGACAAGGATTGCATAGATAGGGGAGCTTGTATGTTTTGTCAGTACAAAGAAAGACCATTGGCCCTTTTCCCTTGATGTCAAAGGGGGAGAAAAATTTGTATATCAAGTTAGTGTTTCCATCAATGACAAAGGGGGAGATTGTTGCATATGTTGTCACTGATGTCAAAGGAGTAGTGATAAGAGGTGTTTTAATGTGGAAGGCATATTGTTGCATATGTTGTCAAAGGAGTGATGATCAGGGGAGCAGCCAAGGAGTGATGATTAGAGGAGGTTTGATGTAAAAGATATGGTGATGAAAGACATGAGCGTGTTGTTGGATTAGTACCATCTATACATAGTTGTACCTTATCTTCTAAAGTTCATGGACAGGTGAAAGTTGTCAAGTTAAAGGATATGCTAGCATAAATAAGTTCTAACTTCTTTTTTTTGGTGAAAAGAGTTATGATTGTTGTCTATGGTGTTGTGAATGTTGCATTCATTGCCTCTTTATGAAAATTATTGCATGAGATATGAAGGAAAATGTATAAGGTTTCAAATTGTCAAAGGCATAGGGGTTTGTATTGTAGAAGCTTAGAAGATTGTACCACATTCTACCGCAGATGAAGATACGTCCTCATGTTTCAGAGGTTAACTAGAGACAACTATGAGGTATGCATGATCAAAGTTTTAGAGCATAAAAGTTATCACAAATTTTTTAGAGTTAGCAGAGTGAGAACAAGTCATGTTTCTATGTAAGGTTATCAGGTATAAAATTAAAAGTGTCATGTTTCACCATAGTTGCATGTATGACTTGGTGGTTTGGACATTAGGTAGAGAAAAGGTACAAGAATGACATACTCAAGTTTCAAAGGATACAAAGTACCGCAAGTGTGCTTTTCAATATTCTATGTCAAGACAATGGTGTTATAGTGTTGCTGCAGTCTCAAAGGTATAGAAGAATGCTCTACATTTCTCCACACTTGAAGATATATCCTAGAGATTTGAACCATATGTGTATAATGGTGTCTTGCATAACATATCCAAATTTTAGAATGTAAAAAGTACCACAAATATGTTTAGCAATGTTCCAAGGTAAGACTGTGAGATAGGCAAGTGTAGGGATAATAGGTTTCAATATGTGATCACTTGCACCAACAAAAAGATGCTTGAACCAGAAAGAAAAGTTTATGAGGAAGATGGTTAGGGATTATAGTTCTTATTGTGTGAACTGCTTGTTATTTTTCTTCTCTGGAACCACATTGGGTCTGGAGCTAAGACATGAAAGGATAAGTGTTTGCGGAGTCAACTTGGTGTGTTTGAGTAATTGGACTGTGTGTTTGGAAGTATACACCAGCATAGAAATGTGTACAAAGACAAATTGCATCCAGTAGATCCTCTGGTATGAACCACATTATGGAATTTCACTCCTACATTACCACAAATGATTTGGGAGCCAACAAGCAAGGTTGTTACATGCTTCATGTTACATGTTTCATCAAGGCCGACAAAGGTGAAGTTTAGAAGGCTTCTGGAGGATATATATGAAGGATAAAAGATTGTTTCAAAGAGTGTGTGTGTTCAAAAAAGATAAATAATTTAAAATTTCAGAAGTAACTATGGAATTTATGATGCATAATCCATAACAAAGGTAGTATTGTGTTGTATTGCAAAGGTGTTTTGAAGATAGCAGAGATGTTTGAGCAGAGGTATTGAAGTCATAAGTCAATGTCAAAGTGTTAAAGGAGATGATGCTACAGAGGTGATTAAACCATCAAAATTAGACAAGTGTTTTGGTACAAAGGTTGGTGCCTCATATTGTAAGTGTTTTAAGTGTTGTAACACTTTGGGGAGTTGCTGTTTCCTTTGGGTTAGTACCCATAAAACTTTGTATCAGGGAGTTGGTGCTTCCTTTGGGTTGGTGCCCATAAAACTTTGTATTGGGGAGTTGGAGTTTCCTTTGGATTGGTTCCCATAAAATTCATTGTAAATCTTATTTTATTTGTGAGGTTGGATTTGGATAGTAGATCCAAGTAGCTTGCTCATCGTGGTTTTTCCCTTCTTGGGTTTCCATGTAAAATCTGGTGTTATGGTCTCTTGTGTGAATGTGTGAACATGTTTGTGGTTGCATAATCTAATTGATGCAGTAAAGTTTTTGAAGTAGAATTGAATTAAGAAGTGATATATATTGATTCACCCCCCTCTCAGTATTGATGAGTGTCAAGTAGCACTCATTTAAACACACATTTTTACTCCCTTTTTCCCATCTATTCATATTGTATGTCCTTGTATTTGCATTATACAAACTGTAAAGTCCTGTTTAATTATGCTAATAAGAGACGAAGTGATGAAGATTATTATTCTGATGAAAATACTTATGTTGTAGTGAAACTGACAAAATTGTGCAGAATTATCTCTTTTTGGTTTCACAGATGTTTATTCCACAGGTGGCAAGTAGTTTTGAAGAACTATGAAGGTAATCCTAATTATCTCCAGAGCCTAGTACTAAAGACACTACAAGGTACTCCAACATTTTCCATCTTGTTGGAGGATCTTTAGAGTAGGAAGTAGAGCGGAGAAGATGGTGATCTCTGGAGCTATGTCTTAGCAGCATTTTGGAGCATCTCTAGAGTTGCTGGCAACAACCTGACATCTCTGAAGCTACACAGAATCTCCAGCATCATTGATTACTAGGAATCTCCAAGGTGACTAAAGTGCTACGAAGCCCACCTAGTCAGACCCGAGCATCCCAGCAAATGACTCCAATTGTCCATGGCGACATGATACACTTTCACTTGTTTTTGCATGAGATTAGAAGATTTCTCTTAGTCTACTATTTTGGGAAATTAATTTCCTTTTTATCAGGCCTTGCTTCCTATTATTGTTATAAGTTAAACTTCGGATCTAGTGGTACCTTCAATATCACTAGAGTCCTCTTTCAGACTTTGCATGATAATATTTTAGATGGACAGTTGCATGTTTTAGTTTAGAATAAGAGATTATTTATATCTCAAGATGAACTGATTAGCTAAAATAGTCAACTCTAGTAATATTATGTTGCTCAGACTTATATATATTTGGATAGGAATAGTAGAATAACAATCAAGATTTTATAGCAGTATTATGTAATTTCATTTTCAAAGCAGAAATATATACTTTTGACTACAATATACTACGATAAACTGGATTAAAGGAAGTTGTGTTGTTACACTTTTATTCTAAGTTACTTATTTAGCCTTCGGTTCTAAAGGTGTGGAGTAAGGGCCCACTCCCACCAATGGATAGGAGGCTAGTATCTTTGCTTCATTGTATTACAATTTTCATTAGAATTATAATTTTCCTGCTTCCATAAGATAGATCAATTATTGTCAAAGTAGTTTAGTTTGAACCATTTAAATGCATGTTTCTAACTTTTGTGTGAATTAGATAGATTCCTTCAGCAATTTGTTGCTTTAGTCTTTAGATCAGATTTCCTTTCAAGTAGATGATTAGTAGTATTGATTTATTAGGATAGTTCAATTCAGTATGTTATCTAAGGACTGTTGATTATTAGGTTCCTTATTGCAAATAGCTAAGAACATAGCCCTAGATTGGACAAATGAAAACATGATTAAATGCCAAGATACATCGACCCTTGTCATTTTTTGCATCATTGTTGGGGATGTGTTCATAACAAAACCCTAGTTAGTAGTCCTTTTAGATTAAATTGAATCTGTATGATTAGACCTAGGGATTCAAAAGGTAGATGCATTAAACAAACACCCAAGAAGTAAACTATAGGTAAAAACAATGGGGTGGTACAAGATCTTGTTGAAGAGGAAGAGGAACACTTAGAAACTACCTTGGAATTTACACCCTAATTAGACATTCCCACAATTCCTCAAAATCTTTCACTCTCTGAGTATATTCAAAAACTACAGGAGAGACACCAAGCAGATCTGTTAATAGGATCCATTTTACCACAACCTCACACTGAATCTTGCGAAGAAGAAGCATCAGACATGGAGGATAATTATAATGATGAGGCAGATCCTCTTCATGAGAATGCAAGAACCTTGTCATGCCCCATTGTTCTTGATCCTAGAGACAATGCCCCTATGAAGATCATTTCATCTTCAAACCTACCAACATTCAAGGGTCTTGCTTCTAAGGATCTCGATCAGTTTCTGTTTGAGTTTAAGGTCTTATGCCAGACATTTTACTATGGATCAGATAATCAAAAACTCAAACTTTTCCCATCTACCCTAAAAGATTGTGCCATGAGGTGGTTCATGGGTTTAGCCCCAGACTACATTCACATGGGACCAAATGGAAATTGAATTCCTAGACAAATACTAGGACTACTGCAGAATTAGTGATAGGAAGGAGCTATTCAGAACTAAACAAAAAGAGGATGAAAGTTTAGAAGACTACCTAGATAGATTCAACTTTGCCTTAAGGAGATATGGCAACCTTAGAGCTCACATCTTAGCCAAAACTCTATTTATAAAAGGATCAGACAAAGAGTCAAAACAGGCACTAGATCTAATGGGGAGAGGGAATATCAACAAAATGAGCATGCCTGCTATAGAGAAAATCTACAGAAACTACTCTAGAACATATGATAGAGTGAGAATGCCAAGGTCCTTAAAAGGGAAGAATGATATAGGACAGTTAATGGAGGAGTTTGTAAACCTAAAAATAGATATCTTAGTCCAAATCAATACCACATTAGATGTGATTCAAGCAAAAACTAGAACAACTGAATAGAATAGAACCACTAAACCTCTTGCCATATATTATCCTAGGTGTAGGAACAAACACCTTTTAAGAGAATGCCCATTGGATAAGTCAAAAATATGCCAGATTTGTGACAAAGAACGTCATACCAGTCATTGTGATAAGCTCCCATCCCTAAAAAGGCTGACTAAAAAGAATGCCATAATAGAAGAAGATTTGAATTATGTAGGGCAAAAATAAATTGGCCATTTCCCATACAACCAGTACCCAAATTAGGCTTCCTATAGGGGTCCTTCAAACTGGGGAAACAATCAATGGAATCTAGCTTGGTAGGGACCTTAAAACATTCCTCCATGGGTACCACAAGACTGGTCAAGCTAGCAATGGCAGAACTAGCAGTGGCAAAACCAACCTTGGGTAAACCAGCAATGGCCACAACAATTTCCATCACAATACAGACCACAAAACATGCAGCCTCAGTGGGGTCCTCAGCAGGGTTACAATCAACAATACCAAGGACAACCTAGACGTTTCCAACCTCAACAACAAGCACTCCTAACTAGACCCCCCACACAGGGACAATCACAAAATAAGCCAATTAGTCAACCACCCTTACCAACTCAACCTGTAGAAAATCCACAAAATAAATAGGGAGCAATTTTTTACATGACAAAGCAAGAAAACATAGCTGGTGTAAACATTATTTATCTAAACAACCTCTAGCTACATTCTGGGAAAGCATTACCAAGACCATCTCCTCCACTCATAGTTGAAGTAACTGGCAATATGGAACCTAGAAATCCATCCACTCAACCCCAAGAGAAGATTACTATTGAAAGTGTGCCAAAAGAATAGCCCGTAGGTAACTCCAGAGTTCCTCCTAAAGGAATAGCTCTAGAGATCACCTCTAGGGCTACTTCTGAGATGGACTTTGGAGCTTCTTCAGGGATTGAAAAGAAAGCACCTTACCCAAAATGGCTCAAACAACATGTCCCTCAGAAAAAATTCCTACAGAAACAAGTCCAACCTACCATTGAATTAGAACTTTTACAAGAAATCAGGTAGCTGAACATTGAAATTCCACTCCTACAAGCAATCAAGGATGTTCCTGAACTGAACCAATTTATCAAATAGCATTGTGTTAAAACCCAAGGCAAAAAGAAAAACTTTCTTACTTCCATTCAGGTGGAAGGAAAAGTAGTAGATCTTCTTGTGGGAGAGATGCTCCTCCCAAAATATGGGGATCCTGGGAAGCCTGTCATAACTGTCCACATTTCAAGGGTAGAAATATCTAATGTTTTAGTTGATCTGGGGCAGCAATAAACGTAATGAAAGTTCACACCCTAGACAAATTGTCCCTTACCAGTGTTTAGGCCACATCCACAATTCTCCAATTGGTTGATCAGTCAGTGGCCATTCTGAAAGGGGTGTTAACTGATGTTCCAATTATTGCGAAATCATGGGAACTCCTAGTGGACTTTATGATATTGGAGCCTAGAAATCAAAGGAATGTTTACCCTTTGATTCTATCAAGGCCATGGCTGGCTTTAGTAGCATCATCTATTGATTGTAGAACTAGAGACATGGTCATTTCAAATGGTTTGGACATGAAGAAAATCTCCAAGTGTATCCCCCAGGTAAACCATCTATACACTATTTAGGAAAAGTGTGTGTAGACAAGCCTAATAACATGGAAAAAAGTGCCTGAGTAACTATGGTTACCATCAAGGAACATTTGGGTGAGTTAGAAAAAGAAATGGACTATGACACACCTAAAGATATAACTCACATTCTCATTGGGAAAGATACAATGGAATTAGCCCAAGACTTAAGAATTTTTTACTGCTACCCATTATACCCTTGCAAATATCATTCCTTGTGGAGAAACATTCTATAGAAACTTAGCCACTTTTCACATGTTGCTTCCACATTCTTGTCCTCTCAACACTATGACTCCAGAATATGGGATAGGAACATCTATGGATCAGATTACAAAAAAGGTCATGATCTTACTTGGGAAAACATTGAACATTGAAACACTCAGCTAACAGAAAAGCAGGAAGGGGTTCTTGATCTCATCATCTCTCATTCAGTAGATTTTGCTTGGGAATATTAGGATATGAAGGGCATCCCTCTTGAGATCTATACCCATCATATATACACAGAAGATGTCAAACCTATTAGACAACCCCAGAGGAGACTAAACCCTGCACTGAAAGACATTGGCAAAATTGAGATAGAGAAATTGCTACAGGTAGGATTCATCTATCCTATTTCAAACAGTCAGTGGGTTTCACCCTTGGTTATAGTGCCTAAGAAAAATAGGGAATGGAGAGTATGCATTGATTACAAAGAGCTCAACAAAGCCACAAAGAAGGATTATTTTCCCTTGCCATTCATTGATCAAGTGCTAGATAACCTAGTAGGGAAAAAATACTTCTCATTCCTAGATGGGTTTAGTGGATATAATCAGATTCAAGTAGCACCAGAAGACCAAGATAAAACTACCTTCACATGCTCATGGGGAAATTTTACATATAGAGTCCTTCCATTTGGCCTATGTAATGCTCCAGCTACCTTTCAATGGGTTGTTTTAGCCATTTTTGTTGAATTAGCCAATGAGTGTATGGAGGTCTATATGGATGACTTTACTATGTATGGGGACACCTTTGAAGAAGCCCTTAAGAACCTGGATAAAGTACTGCAATGTTGTGAGAAAAATCAGTTGTCCTTGAGTCATGAGAAATGCTTTATGATGGTAGAAGAAAGAATTGTCCTTGGATCAAAGTAGATCAAAACAAAGTAGAAGTGATAAAGTAATTACCCTAACCTAAGAACTAAACTGATGTTACAAGCTTCTTAGGTCATGCAGGATACTATAGGAGAGTCATAAAAAATTTCAATAAGATAGTTGCTCCTATGTTTTCCCTGCTAACTAAGGATGTTGACTTTCAGTAGACAAAGGATTGCCAAACAACATTTGAAACCATTAAAGACAAGCTTACAATCACACCTGTTTTGAGGGGACCTAATTGGAATCTTCCCTTTCACATACAAATAGATGCTTCAAATAAATCAATAGGGGTAGCCCTAGGACAAAAAGAGGAAGGGGAAGGTATGCATGCAATCTACTACATAACTAGCATATCTATATTTAAAAAATATATCTAAAATATGTCGAGGGATATCCTTCTTGAGGCACCTATTTTTTAATCAATTTATCACGCATAGGTGGAATAGGCACCTCAAGAAGGATATCTCTCGAAGTATTTTAGATATATTTTTTAAATATAGATATGCTAGTTTTTTTAAAATAAATATATTAAATTTATTATGCCAAAAAAAAAGAAAATTAAATTGATAACTCTATAGTTAAAACTATAAAATATATTATACTTACCATTGGAATAAGATTGTTGAATATACTTTGCTCCTTTTTATTTCATGTGATAAAACCCTAATAAAATATAGTTTAATAAAATTTAGTTTATATCATATAAATAAAAAAGGAGCAAAGTATATTCAATAATAGAAGTTATATTTTATAGATTTTACTACGGAGGCATCAATTTTATTTTATTTTATTTTCTACATAATAAAATTTTATTTATTTCTTTTTTAGTGGCTCATGTTTTATAAAAATAAATTATCCTAAAGTAATATTTTATAACATCGTTTTATTACATATAAAATAACATTATTTTAGGGGTTAAAATTTAGGATTTTTATTTTATAAATTTAGGACTTTATAAATTTAGTTCTAGAAAGATATTGGTTAAAAATGAAGAGGAATTCTAAACCTAATAAATTATAGTGCCATAAATTTACAATAAATAATGTTTGAATGTTTGGTCGGTTTACTATGTGTATATATGTTTGAGTGAATTCCAAACCTAATAAACTATAGTACCATGGTAATATATTTTTTTTGTTTTCCACTTTTTCAAAGTTAGTTCTCTTACATATATTTTTTAAAGCATCTAAAAGTAAATGATATAGGGTTTAATATAGTGCCCTCAAATAACACTTTATAAATTAGGGTTTAATATAGTACCCTTAAATAATATTTTATAAATTAGGGTTTTACCTTTTAAAATTTTCATCACTATATGTATTATTAGGGTTTTACTTTTAAATTCTCAGCAGTATATGTATTAGTGCAAAAGCTACAAACTTTGCGTTAGTTGTTTACATATACTTTTATTTTCAGCACTATATGTATTATTAGGGTTTTACTTTTAAATTCTTAGCACTATATGTATTAATGCAAAAGCTACAAACTTTGGGTTAGTTGTTTACATATATTTTTAAAATAAAAAATTCTTAATCTAGGATTAGTTAATAAAACCCAAAAAATTCAAACCCTAGCTAAATTAAATTAAATATTATACAACACAAAATTTTCATAAATAACTCTTTTAATAGTAATAAGGTTTACAAAAAACAAAAATGAAATGCACATATTTTTTTTAATATTTTACCAATGAATTTGAATTTTTTAATATTATAGCAATATGAAATGATTAACACCATTATTCCATAAATTCATACCTATGATTTTCGTTGATTCTTCTGCTTCTTGTTTTTATTTTCTGGCTTTGTAATTAGTAATTTTATTTTTGGTTGTTTATTGAGACTTTCAAACATTTATGTTTTATATATTTTTTAATTATGAATTTTACATTTGTCATCTATTATTTTTTTAATGTTTCGAATGTTGTTTTTCTCCATTTCACCTGTGTTGCCACTGTAGTTACACCTCTCAACATAATTACATATTATACAACACAAAATTTTCATAAATAACTCTTTTAATAGTAATAAAGTTTACAGAAAACAAATTTACCAATAAACTTGAATTTTTTAATATTATTGCAATATGAAATGATTAACACCATTATTCTAGAAATTCATACATGTTGATGGTGGTTTTAGCACACAACAACGCAGGTGTGATTTCTGGTTTCACACCTCTCTTGAAACGTATCCTACCCTAGGTAAGACTACTCCAAGGTTTCTACAGCTGGGTCTTAGCTTGCTTAGAATCTCTCAGTTGAGATGTACTAGTTGTGCCTACAAAGGGTCTTACATGCAATCTATGGATTTGAACAGTTTTAATAGCAATTTATGCAAACCCTTTATGATTTCAGCTAATAAGACAATGTAAAATGCTGCTAAAATTCCTAAACTAGCAATTATTTTTCAAAGACAATGCAAAAGGAGATAGGGTTTTAAAGGAATCCTAAGTGACATTCACAACACATGGACTACTACAAGTAGACAAATGCTCTAAAATTTAACTAGTTTTCTGACTCACCAAACTAAAATGAATGTTACAGTACTGCAAAAAATGATGCTATCTTCAATGGAGATCGAAAGATTTTTAGATTACATTCATTCATCAAATACCCAACAATGGCACAATTTAATTTATGAAATGCAATTGAACTAAGCACTATGGATTAGCCCAGACTAACTTTGCACAGTTACTTAACATTAGCAAATAACTAAAAGTATGGACTAAGAACATTCATCAGATACCTTCAACAAACCATGGACATTGCAAAGCACAATTGATTAACTATTGGAGATCAAGAAGCGAACCATGAAACCAAATTACTAATACAAAGAAAGAAACTCCTAGAAGAAACTGCAGCAACTTGCTTTTATATTAATCAGAAATTTAGTAGAATGTCAACAATTCACTATCAAGACTCTTACAAATGAGAGAGAGGGCAGCCCTTTATATAGGAAAGGCATCATACCGAGTTTTTGAATGGATGGTGGAGATTAACTCGATACCAATGGTCCAGATTTACATCATTGAATGCATTCATAACATCTTATTGCAATCCCGGATTACATTTTGTCTCTAATGAAAAAGACAAAAAATGACCCACAGATACATTGAACTTAGACAATTTGACTACCCAATTGGATATATATAAAGAAAAGATCATTTTTGAAGCATAACAAAGACAAAATAGTGTCACATGTCACTCTAAATGTAGCAATTTACATTAGTGACAAGTTTACATTTTAAAATATTCAAAAATCTACTAAGACTCATCATCCAAGTCTATTTTGTCTTCTTCTGCCATCTTGTTGCAGTAGCTAACCCAAGCTGATAGTGTTGGATTGATGTCTACGGGCTCCAGGCTCTTGAGGTGATTGGCCCTGTATCTGAACATTTCCAATTCTTAACTATACCAATTATATATTTTCTCTATCTCTGCCTTTCCCTTATGAAATGCATTAAAGTTAGTTCTGAGGTCACTGACTCTGTCTAGTTTGTACTCTACATCCAACTCAACATCTTCAAAAACCATCTTATGCAATTTATCCTTACAACCTTTTACATCATATGGTGCCAAGTCATCGCAGGCCAACACCAAAAAATCTTTCAGAGTTTCATTTATTTCATAAATAAGAGCCAATATGTTTTCATCTATTGTCTTATAGGCTTCTCTGATGCTGTCAAAAATTTCCTTTCTCAACTTTATTTATTGATACCATTCAACAACCTTATGCAATCTATCTCCTGCCAAAATATCTTTAGACAACAATGTTTGAGCAGGTAAGTCTCTATTCGCTTGCACTCGAGGGAATACCTAAGAATAATATTTGTCAAAGGAATCACACTCCTTATGCAAGTCTTTTCCACTGTTCTTGAAGTTGGACTAAATTCTTATGGAATTCAGCTGCTGCATCAATTACTTCACATCCCTTGTCGCACACTCTGATCATCCACTTTTGAGTGCCTTTTGACAGGGTTCAAACTTCACCAAGCTTGGACATTTCATCTCTTAACAACAAAGTGGGCACTATCCTTATCTCACCATCAGAATCTATTGGTTTTATTAAAAATTGCAAGCATGCTCAGAGTTCCTCATTTTGCTGCTTTAGCTCTTTCTTTGAGAGTTCATCCTTATCCAGCTGCTCAGGATTAAAGTAACAGAACCCTTGAATTCATCAACCTTTTAAGCTCTTGTGGTTGGCCTCAAATTTATAGCTATTATGGCATAATCTTCTGCTCTAACCTATTCTATGTTTGTATCAGCTGGTGGGACAACTATTTCAGCTATTCTAGATCTAGTTTCATCCTTGTAAATCCTTGATTGTACTTTTGCTTTCTTTTGTTTCCTTGGCTTTTGGGCATGAGACACAAAATGGTACTTAGATCTAGTTTCATGATTTCCACCTAAGGCTCTAGATATGCTACTCTACTTTACAGCTAGTCAGGAGCTGAAGAAGAAGGCTCTTTAGACCCATCAAGATTCTCATTGTCAGTATTAGGTGGCCCTTCAAGCAACCTTTGTTCCTATTATGATTCCTTACCCAAATCCTCTTCCTCATTTGCAAGATTCCTTCAATTTATCACTACATCTTTCTGAGTTGCCTCGAGGATTGTTTCTATTTGGCTCTTTTCTGGAGGACTATCTGATATCTTAATTATTTCTGCATTTCTCATTTCATCAGAGGGCTCATCAAATACTTCCTTTTCTATCTCTTCAAACGTATTCTTTCCTGGCTCCTCTAAAAGGCCTAGTTCAGTACATACTTTTTCAATACCAAGCAGCAATGGCATAGCCAAGGGAGTTGAATCTTGGTCCATGGGTGCTTGGGAGATAGGAGCAATGGATGATAAAGGCATTGCAGTTGAGGACAAGTTAACTTGAGTCAAATTAGCGAACATAGCAAACCCAAAAGCTGGTGGGATGGAAGGAGTTGGCAAGACAAAAGAAATGACTATGGGTGAAGTGATGGATAGAGAAGGCAAGGGAAAATAAGGTGAAAGAATGGTAGAAATGGGAGGCAATGTAAGGGAAGTGGAAAGTGGAATAGAAGACATGGAAGGTAAGGATGTGGAAGTGGTGGAGGAATATGACAGGGCAGCAATGGAAGAAATGGGACTGCTAGGAATACTAGAGGCTACTTTCAATGAATAAGAGACTGTTGAAATAGCTATTGTGGATGAAGAAATAGTAGAGGCACTTTCCTGAATGATAGTTGCTAAGGAACTAGGAGGAATAGTAGAAATAGTAGGAGAAGATGCAAAAGTACCTACACTTGGAGCAACAGGAGGTGGAGAAGTTGGCAAACTAGTGTCATCAAGAGTTACAATAGCAGCAATCTCCATGGCCCAACTAACAATCTTCAATTTAGTTTTCTTTGCTTTAGACCCCTCTCCTGGGCCACTAGGCATATCTCTTTTCTTTGAAGCTCTTGTCCTAGTAGAAGGAGGCATATCTTTCTTATGTGTCTTTATAGAAGCCTTCTTACTTCTCTATGCTTTGGCCTTTTCTACCAAGGGTATATGATCTTCACTATCTGATCTCAGTCCTTGGGTTGGTTTTGCTTCATCAGTAATCTCTATGGGTTCATCTTCTTCTCCTCCAAACTCTTTCTCTGATTCAAGCTCGGTATATGTGAGTTGTATCCCTTGTCTCTCTAAGACTGTAATTTGACCTCTTACCCATGCTTTACTTAGTCTGATTGGTTCCTTCATCACAACATCAATGGATCTTTCCTCAACATTAGCCCAATTAGGCAAGGGAATTGATTGGCTATATTGCGCCTCCCAGGCACCTCTATGCATCACATTTTCATCATCTTCCAATTGATCAGGAACTACAATAATATGAAACTTTCTTATGAATGCCATAGATAATATAGAGTGGGCTTTCTTCATAACTTCATAATCATCCAATCAATTTCCCCAAAAGTCCTCTATGTGCATCTTATGAAATAATTTCTTGCTCACAAACCTCTCCATCACTTTATTTGGATCAAAATGATTTCTTTTGTTGTAGTAATGGAGGTTGAGAAGTTGGAGCTCTGTATCAAAGTGCTCAGCTACTCCCAATGAAGCACATGCATAATTTCCTCTACCTAATAGAATAGGGAACTGAACATTTGTTCTATGCAGATGCTTAAGCTTTTCAGCACAAGTTATCAATTGTCTAGATAGTTCCAAAAGAACTACCTTATCCGTGGGGTACCTAGGTAATCTATAAGCCATTCCAGTGAAGCCTTATATTCTCAATAATGTGAACTTCTCAAATTGTATATACCAGCTTCCGTACTCCATGACTTCATTCATGGCTTCGTTGGATATCCTCAGAGCTGTGTTGCCTTGTAGTAGCCTAGTTATGTACATAGTATAGGCATCATTTACCCTCTTAAAATGCATAAGAGATTATGACAATGTGAGTTGTGTGTAGCATTCATAAACCTTAATCTGAGTTTTCTCATCATTTCCCACTTCTCCCACCTTGGACAATCCAGCATAATGACTCTTTCTTGCCAATGCATAAACTACATAGGATGTCCATCTGAAAAATTGCTTCTCTTTGAAGTTACTAAATGCTTCATGGATGATATCACTTAGGATCTGGGCCCAATGAAACTTAGTATCTTTTAATATTTCCTCAATTATAAAGAACATCCATCCCTCGAAAGTTGATGCTGTAGGTAACCCATATATTTTGCTCAATAGATTTACTAAATCTCCTATCTCATCATGAAAATCACTTCTATACAGCACCTGAGGAAATTTGACCAAGGTAGATCTTTTACTCTTTGCCCACTATTCATTCATGTGTTTTCTGCATCCATTTTCATCTTTCTTGTAGGTTGCCTCTGAGCCTGCCTTATCTGGCATGGTCATCACTGGATGCCATGAAATGCCAAAGATTTCATCCAAGAAGGGTGGAATTAAATCAGTTAACACATCTCCACTGGCAGTTTGTATTGTTCTAATGATGACATCATACCTATCTGCACAAGCAGCAATCAACTCTGCACATTGAGCTGATGTGGGGAAAGCAACAGCTTCTGCAATCCCACTATCTCTGACCTTTCTGGCTCTTGGGTTAGGATTTGGGCCAAACACTCTAAGTCTTAAATCTTCTAGGTCAATATGACCTAGGTCTATATCTCCAATGTATTTTTATCTGGTGGAGATCTTTGTCTTAGGTGGAAGGCCTTTGAACTCATACCTCATGGCTTGAGCTCTTGCGGACATTTAACCTGCAGGACTAGACCTTATAAGTCTTGATGCCTCTGAGATGGTTTTCTCTAACTCCTAAGTTTAAAATCTATGATTATCGAGTTAACTACTACATTACTAAGCCATGCTATGCTAAATGAGCCTAATATGCATCTACTAAGTTACTATTATATGCTTAATGAAAACACCTAAGTCTAAATTTCATTTATCATATGATCAAAGATGAAGTAATATTATACTCATTCATACAATAAATACTTGAATGCTACAAAATTCTAATTAAAACATGTAAAACATCTTGGCTTACTAAATGCAGTCAGTATACACTTTACGAACCCTTCTCTTTTAGAAATTTCCCTTAAAACTATTATTTTATCAAGTTTGTGCTAATTTTGGGGTCACCCGACCTGCAGAAAGAAAAGCACTAATTTTGAGGTCAATCGACCTTAGCGGGGAAATCAGGGCAGTCTGACCAATTGATCTGTTTATGTTCATGTCATCGCAACATATTGTAGGGATTTCTCAGTTAACCGACTTGCACAAGTTTTGGATAAGACCGACTTAAATCAGTCATTGGGGTTAGTCAGTTGATTATTTAGTGCAAGTTGATGTGGACAACTTTGTTACTTCTGTGTGAGTTTTGAGATCAGCTGACCTTGCAAAGCTCTCAAAGGTGATAGACCAAGTCAGTGAAGACACATTTTGGTGCAAGGTCAGAGGGAGTTGATTTCGGCGCAAAATTGTCTTTCTATAGTTTACGAAGGTTTTGAGCATTACAGATTTGTGGAACATTTCAGTGCATCTGACCTTAGTTGGAAAGGGGACCTTTTAACGCAAAGTTGGATCATTTGGAATTAGGCACAAAGCAAGTTTTAGGGTATCATGGGATTTTGGAGGTCCTCCAACTAAGTTGGTCAGAACGGCAAACAGTGCAAGGTTGGAGGATACATTTTTTAGTGCAAGAAGCGCTTGGAGTCCCAGTGGGGGTTTTCAAGGCCTTCGACTAACCCAATTGATCACAGTGTTTGAAGGTCAGTTGGATGTGCTTTCAACACAACTTCCGAATGTGATTTTTTAGGTCTTAACCTACTTCTTGCTTATTATGTTGATCAAGTTGTTGTATCAAGGGAAGGTTTTGATTGAATGTCTAATGAATCTTGTTCTCTGCTTTGCGAGTGTAGGGAAGGTTCACTATCCAAAGTTTTTAAAACTAGGGTTTTATGATGATAGATAATTCAAAAAAGAAATCCTAGCTTATATGCTCTAAACTCTTTCATGAATTTTCAACATGCTTGAAAGAAAATGCATTTTGATTTTCAATTAAAACCCTAATGAATGAAAACCCTAAGCAAGGAAAACAGGCTCCCACCTGGTTCGTAGGGGATGAAGTGGGTTGAAACATGCAGTTGAGAAGGAGGTCGCAAGGTTGAATCCACAAGTGTCTCGTAGAAAATAATCAATCCAACCACTGCCAAGGAGCTCCTTGAGTGTTTGTGCAGTGCGAATGAGCTCGAAAAATATCTAAAAATCCCTTCTATTCCCCAGGATAGATCGTCATAAATGTAGAGAGTACAAGGTGTCAGTTGCAACATTCGGCAGAAAATTAGGTTTTGCATAGGATCTAGTCACCTTCAACTTGGTAGGGCTTTGGGACATCACTAACTCGGTTGGCAGATAGCATTCTTAGTGTAGAGTTGATCCATACGTTATAAACACTTTGCAAAACTTTGGGGATCCTCAGACCTGCAGAGGATTTTTCGCTCTCCAACTTGGTCGGAGTATGAACATTGCAGCTCAGAGTCAGTGATAGCTAGTTCTAGCACTAAGGTCGGTGGATAAAAAAGCAGCGCTAAAGTCAGTCAAGCAAGGAAATAGCGCAAAAGTTAGATGAGAATGTTTTTCATGCAAAGGACCCTCAGACTTGGTTTCATGAAATAGAAACACTTGGACCTAGTAGATTTTGGAATGACCTATTTTGTAACATGGCTAGAAATGCATTTGGACCATTTTGACTACTTAGGAGATGGAAAACTTACTTGATACTCTAAGCCAAGATTTCCAAAGAGGGGGGTCCCTATTTTTTGAAATGGGGTGTGTGTGTAAGGCACAACAAATGGCAACTCTGTTGGGAAATGCTCCTGAGCATTTCAACAATAAACTTTCAATTAGAACCCAGAATCTCTATGTTTCCCACACATTAGACGAGAAAGCATGATACCTTATGAAAGAATCAAAGACCACTAACCAGTGCAACCATCCATATCCTAAAAACCTGAGTGTGTGCAATTGCATTCATTCCCATCCCTTAGTGACTAAGCTCACCTTAGATCCTTTGCATTAAGCTACGTGATTAGTACACACCTCATGAACTCCCTGGGCATTGCCCTGCTACCAACGAGTGTCTATAGCCCCGGCGGGTTTGTCTCAAAATTCCACTCAAGCAGAGCCCCACTACCAGTCAAGCGTCCATAGCCCGGGTAGAGTTTACTTGATTGCACACCTAATTGAGTTATAAAATATAATTATGATTTTCTTTGTATTTCTTTCTTTGATTGATTAATTGATATTTTAGTAAGCTTAAGTAGGCAGAGTACAATGCAATATAGCTACCTAAATAACTTAGCCAGTTGGGTGTGGACTCCTAATGGCAGCAAAGGTAGACCTTAGATTTTTCACTTAATGCAATATCACCAAAACTCACTTAGCTACTTCAGGATTGTTTAAAGTGTGAGAGATATATGGTTAGAAAACATTTCAAGCCCACTGACTAATGACTCATTTTCCATGAACAAACATCATACCCCCTGATATAACAGCGGAACCCACAGTAAGACTTAAAGAGAACTTTAGCTTCTCAAAGAAAGACTAAAAATTATTTACCCAACAAGGAAGCATTTGTAGGTTTGCATAACTGCCACCACATTCTAGAAACAAAGACCCCACGCAAAAGCAAGCGTAGCGAGCAAAAGCAAATCTAGAAGGACAATTAACTAAGTGAAAGCAAGAACACCTAACAGCTACAGGAAGCGAAAACAGGAAAGAAAACTAATCTAACAGCAACCTACTCTAACCAAAGAAAACAAGCAACCCTAACTATGTACACTAAGGGGAGGCAAGACTACCTCTCAATCCTAGAAGTAGTGCTTTAGGAACTATCCATTAATAGGCAATGGAAGCTACTCACCAATAAGGCTCTTAAGTCGATATGTGTTGTCACCAAGGATCTCATAAATTTGATACAAGCCTAACTAAAGCTTATCAAACTTACCATGCTCACCTTTCTTCTCATGAGCTTTATCCCAATACAGAACCAAATCAGAAATGCAAAAGGCTTTTACCTTGGCTCTCTTGTCAAATCGTCATTTCACCACACCTTGGTGCTTTGCAAAGTTTTCTATGGCAGCATCACATTTCTCTTCAAGGTGCAGTAATTGGGCTAATTGAGAAGATAGATGGTCATCGGTCTCAAGACAGTCTTGCATGAATTGTTGGACAGGGATTCTCAAGTGAATGGGAAAGATTGGCTTAGTTCCGTAGACTAAATGATAGGGTGATGTTCCCAATGCGGCCTTGTATCTAATTCTATCAACCCATAAAGTGAATCTAAGATGAGTATGCCAATCCCTGGGGTTTTTGTCTAGTAGTTTCTTAATTACTTCAAGTAAGTTTTTATTCATGGATTATGCTACCTCGTTCCCTTTTGGATAGTAATTGGAGGAGAATTTCAGGATGATCCCATAATCAAATGTCCAGTTGGAAAAATGCAACAATGAAAAAGTAGGACCATTGTCACAAACTAAAGAAAACAGACATCCAAACCTCATGATAATATGCTTTTCAACAAATTCAATGATTACCTCTATGGTGCATTGTTTACAAGCTATTGCCTCAGACCAATGGGTGTAGTAATCAGTAGCGGTCAGAATATACCTATGGCCTGCAGAGGGGGGTGGACTGACCATACCGATAAAGTCAAGTCCTCACTATGCAAATGGTCATAACTCCACAACTAGTTGCAGTGGCATGGTAGCATTTCACTCTCTTGTGGCAGCCATCTAACATGTATGGTAGGTTTTCACATGTGAATAAGCATCTCTGAACAAAGTTGGCCAGTAATACCCTACCCAAAGAATCTGATTAGTAGTTGAGTGATCTAATCCGTGACTTGTTCCAAACTTTTCATGAAAGCTAGTTAGCACCTGATTTACCTTAGCCTTGTTCAAGCATCTTAGATAAATTCCCTCACGTTTCTTCTTGTATAACATAGATCCCTTTATAGTATAGCTATTGCTTTTCAATCTGAGTTCTCTTCTTTGAATCGCATTCAATTGAGGTGGACAATGTTGATTGAGTAGATAAAATATGATACCTCTATACCACTCATCCTTCGAGATATCTTCTAACATGTATTGTTGGGAGACTAACCCTGGTCCCACTTCTGCCATTGATTTAGTTAGTACCTTCCCCCTAACCAACTTCATCGGTTGAATGTCTATATCAAAATCCTGCAGGATGGTAACTCACTTTCCTCTCCTTTCGCCAAGTTCACTTTTCATCAACAACACTTTCATTGCCACATCCGGTACTATGGCAATTACTTAACTCCTTAGAATGTAATGATGAAACTTCTTAACTACTTTTACCAGGGCATATGCTTGTTTCTCCACATTTAGATATCTCAATTTTGCATCTTTCAATGGTGTACTCATAAAAGCAATGGGTCTTTTGTCGTCAATCACTTTCTTCTGTGTTAGCATCGCAGTACCGGGGTGTTTTGAAGAAAATGAGTAAATATGGAATGGCAGTGCATAATCTAGACTCACCAATACAGGTGCATGGCTTGTTTGATTTCTACAAAGGTATCTTTTGCTTCTAGGGTCCAATCCATCTTAGCATCTTTCTTCAACATTGCGTTGAGAGGTTGAACAATTTCATTGAAACCTGTGATGAACTTGTGCACAAAGTTAATTTTACCAAAATATCATTTAAGTTCCTTCTTGCTGGCTGGAGGTGATATCTTAAGGATGGCGTGCACTCTATCTAGATCAATAGATATGCCTTTCTCAGAGATTACATGTCCCAACAACTTTCCTTTAGTTACTCCAAAAATGCACTTCTTGGGGTTGAGTGAAATTCCATAGTCTTTGCACCGCTGTAATACTTTCCTTAGGTCAGCTACATGAACCTCACACCTTTTCAAAAACACTGTTAGATCATCCATATAGATTATGATGCATTTCTTGACTAGGCCTTTGAAGGCCACGTCCATTGCATGTTGGAATGTAGCACCTACATTAATCAATCCGAATGGCATTCGGCAATATGCATAAATCACCCATTTGCATGTAAAGATGTTTTCAATCTGTCTTCATAATCAACCATCACTTGGTTGTAGGTAGAATACCTATCCAGAAAAGACATCATCTGGGATCTATTAACAACCTGTAACACTTCATCTAGAGATGGCAGTGGATAGTTGTCCTTCTTAGATGCTCGATTTAAATTTTTGAAGTCGATGCAAAGTCTAATTTCTCCATTTTTCTTCCAGACTAGAACTAAATTGGCCACCCAGGCTGAATGTTGCATAGGGAATATTATTCTAGATGACAGAAATTTCTGCACTTCTTTAAAAATCAAAGGTTCTAACAAGGCATTTACTGGTCGTTGTCTTTGTCAAAATGGCTTCACTCCTGGTTGGAGTGGTATGGTATGAGTAATGATCAAAGTATCATAAGTCTTGAGATCTTCATAGCTCCATGCTATAACTTCATGATAATCCCTTAGTGCATGAATGATGCCTGCTCTTTCTTCTTCAGTACTGGCCCTTCCAATGAACACGTTCTTAACCTCTTCCGCTGTCCCTAGATTGAAATGATCACATTGTCCTTCGGGTGACTCTCCTTCTTTCCTTTGAGTTCCAAGTTTGTCTGAATTGAACAGTCATTCCAATTCAACCATTCCCCATGGAATTGTATTTGTCTTCAAATTAAGAACTCCTTCCAAGTCCATTTCAGCAAGTTCCACCTCCTCCTCATCTATTATTTGACCAGTAAAGACATCTGAGGAAGTGAGGAAATTGATTATATGTTTGTCATCTTCAAAGACTTGAAAGTTTGTAACATTATCAGGTACAGACGAGGTGGCAAAAAACTCAATGGTAAACTTCTTTAATCCTACCATAGCTATCGATTCCAACGTGCTTGCTGTTTGTGCAAGAGCATTAGCAACATGATTCTGCCTTCGAGGAATTAGCTAAATGTTAAAACCATCAAAATAGTCGATCAAATCCCACACTCGGTTCCTGTACCTATTCAACCTCTTATCATTGCAGGAATATTGTTTCCTCACTTATTTTACAACCAATTCAGAATCTCCAAACACTTAAATAATTTTGACTTTCTTTTGAAGAGCCATCAATAATCCCTGCACTAAAGCTTCATACTTTGTCACATTATTTGTACAAGGGAACTATAATCTATGGGATGCCAAATATGAACTCCCAGTGGGAATCAATTTCAAACCTGCCCCAAATCCCTATCTACATCTTGAGCCATCAAATCTTAGAGTCCAGAGATGAAAATCCTTACCACAATCATCATGCTTCGCTCATTTCTTTTTGTCTGATCAAGGTTTGGGCTCCATCTCTGTAGTAGTGTTTGGGGCCTCTTTGGGAACTATTGGAATATTTAAGTGCTTCTATACTTGATCAATGGCTTCTTAACAAAGTTGGCAGCAGTAATTCTTCCATCTGAGTTCTTCCCACAACTGCTTGATCACTTATAAATTTAGCCATGAAATCATGAAATTCTTTGAATGTCCTTGGCTCATCATCATCATTATCAGAAGAGGATTCAAGTACTAATTGTGCACATGCCTCAGTGGTCTCTCAATATTCAAGTTTAGTATGACTGCAGTTCAACATAAATACCTCCCCAAATTGATTGACATGAGGAAGGTAAACTCCTAGGTCTACTTCGAAGAACAGAATTTTATTTGTTTGATTATACTTTGTAATCATATGCTTCATTTTTGGTTCCCTTTCAATGCAGATCTAATTTTCTAACCCCTTCCAAGGCAACCACATGTGGGAGAATTCAGTTGCCATGTACCCATTCAAAGTTCTGGACCAGTCCTGACTTAGGAGCATGCCATATTGGTCTGGAATATCCACTACTTGAATATATATATATTGCTGCACCCTAGAATCAGAAGCCAACTACATATGTATCTTGTTCAGTTCACCCATCACATTCACTTCCATTTTATCCAACTGCATTACTTTCTTGGAAGACTTAGCTGGTGTGAGGCCAAGTGCCTTGCAAACTGACAAAGGCATCACATTAGTGGAAGCTCCAGAATCTACTAAGCAGTTATGAAGGTTCTTCCCAAATATCCTAAGTGTTAAGAGAAAAGGATGACTTTCTCTCTTATCTTTATACAATGTCTTTTTCTATTCAGCATCAGTGACATGAACCCTTTCTTTCCCTTTATTAGTATTATCTTTCATGGAAATCTCCTTTTGGGGAGGATTTACCTTAGAACCTATGTTGATATCTTGGAAAAGAGTTGTCCTAACTTCAGGCACTTTGAGCAATTCATAGATAGACAAACTAACCTTCATCTTCTTGAGTTCATCAACAACATATTGTCCCATCTTGGCTATATCAGACCTCTGGGAGCTTTTGACAATAGTTCCTTGGTGCATTGACTGGGGTATGGATTTTGGGGGTTCAGGATTGTTTGAGGCTTTTGGATCATGTGGGATTTGATAGTTATTCGGAGAAATGGAGGTGGGAAAAGGTCCTTTTGGCTTATTGCTTCTCAAATTATATGGAGTTTTGTTGTATTGCTGATAAGCATTCACTTCATCTAGTTCTTCTTCCTCAGGCTGATTATCATCCTGAAATGAGAACGTATAACTATCAAGCACCAGAGCAGTATCATACCTTTGAGATGGCACAAGTTCATACCCTGTTGGTGGATTCTCTTGTATTTCAGGATTTTGAATCTTCATCTAAAATATGCTAGATGCTATCTAAAATTCTAGGTAGTCTAACTCAAAATGAGCATTCGTATTGTGCAACCTACACCAAGTGGACAATGTTGCTTCTACCAACATTACACGGCTAGGAGGTCTGGTATCATTGTTTGGATTCTCCAGTGGCAATGGTACTCCTCCATTATTAGCCCTAGTGTTCCAAGACCAGTTTGATCTTTGCTAAAAATTCTAATTTTGATACTGATTCTGGTTCTGATTCTAAAATTGGTTCTAATTTTGAAACTGATGCTGATTTTGATTCCTCTACTGTAGATATGAATTTTGATTCCTCAAGTGGGTGACCTCTGTAGTGAGCTTCTTCATCTATTCATCTATCTCTCTAATGTCATCTATGTCATCTTTTGCTTTCGTTACTTCAGAAGATTGGAGAAAGGGCATTTGGGTAGGAAGCATTTCAGCTACTGGATTTCTTGGGTGAACTACCAAAGCCTGTGTTGTGGTTGGGTTAGGGATTGGGTTCATTACAGGGGTATGATTGGCTAGAGCTTGGTTAATCATGGGTATTTGATTTGGTATGGCAATGGGACCCATGTGATTTAATGGACCAGTGGCCATTTTCCCCAGCTGGGTATTCACAGTGACAGATTTAGTGTAGGCTTCAGTAAGACTAGCTGGGGGTGGGTTAGCCCTTATGATGAACATAGATGTAAGTCTATCCAGTGTTGCATAATAAATAGGCAAGGCTACATCTTGGTCTATGACATAAGGAGCTTGTAAATGACTAAAAGCCTTTTGGAATCTGTTATTAAAAGAAATTATCAATTCACCTTCACCTCGATGAATTTCCACAAAGGACCGATAAAGATCTCCTAGAGTAGTAGGCATTCAGAACTGGTTTAGAAATGCATTTTTTAGATTCTGCCATGAGTTTATAGATGTTGCAGGAAGGTTGGAAAACCAATAATAAGCCTCATCTTGCAATGAATAAGGAAACAATTAGTAGACCACATCTTAATGTTGTACTTGTAGCATAAACATGTTACTTTCAAAGATTTTAATATGTTCATCCGTAGTTCTATCTGGTTCATTCACTCAAAACTTGGAACAGAACTTGTTGGGGTTTTTTGGCATGTCATAAAAATCATTAAACTAAAATGGGGACTGGTTATTTGCTATGAAGAAAGCCATGACTGGAGGATGGAAAGGAGTTGCAGCTATGTTCCTTGGGGCTGACTAAACTCTTGGTGCCCTAGGTATTCCTTGGTCTCTTCTTGTTCACCTAAATTTTGTCAAGGACAATAGCTCTTCTCCCATTGAGCTGGATCTACTATGTCTCTATCTGGTCCCCAGACTTACTGATTGGAGGTGATTTAGCTTGGTTCACCCTCCTAGTGCCAATTCTATTGATGGTGGTTTTAGCACACAACGCAGGTGTGATTTCTAGTTTCACCCTCTCTTGAAAAGTATCCTACCCTAGGTAAGACTACTCCAAGGTTTCTACAGCTAGGTCTTAGCTTGCTTAGAATCTCTTAGTTGGGATGTACTAGCTGTGCCTACAAGGGGTCTTACATGCAATCTATGGATTTGAATGGTTTTAACAGCAATTTATGCAAACCCTTTATGATTTCAGCTGATAAGACAATGTAAAATGCTACTGAAATTCCTAAACTAACAATTATTTTTCAAAGAAAATGCAAAAGGAGATAGGTTTTGAAGGAATCCCAAGTGACATTCACAACACATGGACTACTGTAAGTAGACAAATGCTCTAAAATTTAACCAATTTTTTGAGTCACCAAACTAAAATGAATGTTATAGCACTGTAGAAAATGATGCTATCTTCAATGGAGATTGAAAGATTTTTAGATTACATTCATTCATCAAATACCCAACAATGGCTCAATTTAATTTATGAAATGCAATTGAACTAAGCATTATGGATCAGCCTAGACTAACTTTGTACAGTTAATTACCATCAGCACATAACTAAAAGTATGGAATAAGAACATTTATCAGATACCTTAAACAAATCACAAACATTGCAAAGCACAATTGATTAACTATTGGAGATCAAGAAGCGAACCATGAAACCAAATTGCTAATACAAAGAAACAAATTCCCCAAAGAAACTGCAGCAATTTGCTTTTGTATTAATTAGAAATTCGGTAGAGTGTCAACAATTCACTATCAAGACTCTTACATATGAGAGAGAGGACGGCTCTTTACATAGGAAAGGTGTCGTACCGAGTTTTTGAATGGACGGTGGAGATTAATTCAATACCAACAGTCTAAATTTACATCATTAAATGCATTCATAACAACTTCTTGCAATCCTGGATTACATTTTGTCTCTTATGAAAAAGATGAAAAATGAGCCCTAGATACATTGAACCTTAGATACATTGAACCTAGACAATTTGACTACCTAATTGGATATATATATAGAAAAGATCATTTTTTAAGCATAATAAAGACAAAATAGTGCCACATGTTACTCTAAATTTAGCAGTTTACATTAGTGTCGGGATTACATTTCAAAATATTCAAAAATATACTAAGACTCATCATCCAAGTCTATTTTGTCTTCTTCTGCCATCTTGTTGTGGTAGCTAACCAAAGCTGATAGTGCTGGATTAATGTCTGTGGGGTCTGGGTTCTTGAGATGATTGGCCCTATATCTGAACATTTCCAATTCTTGAATATACCCATTATATATTTTCTCTATCTCTACCTTTCCCTTATGAAATGCATTAAAGTTAGTTCTGAGGTCACTGACTCTATCCAGTTTGGCCTCTACATCTAATTCAGCATCTTCAAAAACCATCTTATGTAATTTATCCTTACAACCTTTTACATCATATGGTGCCAAGTCATCGCAGGCTAACACCAAACAATCTTTCAGAGTGTCATTTATTTCATAAATAAGAGCCAAGATGTTTTCATCTACTGTCTTATAAGCTTCTTTGATGCTATCAAAAATTTCCTTTCTTTAACTTTATTTGTTGATACCAGTCAACAGCCTTATGCAATCTATCTCCTGTCAAAATATCTTCAGACAACAATGTTTGAGTAGGTAAGTCTCTAATCTCTTCCAATCGAGGGAATACCTAAGAATAATATTCGTCAAAGGAATCGCACTCCTTGTACAAGTCTTTCCACTGTTCCTAAAGTTTGACCAAATTCTTATGGAATTCAGCTGCTGCATCAATTGCTTCACATCCCTTCTCTCACACTCTGATCATCTACTTTTGAATGCCTTTTGACAAGGTTCAAACTTCAACAAGGTTGGACATTTCATCTCTTGACAACAAAGTGGGCACTGTCCTTATCTCACCATCAGAATCTATTGGTTTTATTAAAAACTTTAAGCATACTTGGACTTCCTCATTTTGTTGCTTTAGCTCTTTCTTTGAGAGTTCATCCTTATCCAGCTGCTCCAGGATTGATGTAACAGAACCCTTGAATTCATCAACCTTTTGGGCTCTTGTGGCTGACCCCAAATTTATAGTTGTTATGAAATAATCTCTTGCTCTAACCTATTCTCTGTTTGCATTAGTTGGTGGGACAACTATTTCAGCTATTCTAGATCCAGTTTCATCCTTGTAAATCCTTGATTACACTTTTGCTTCTTTTGTTTCCTTGGCTTTTGGGCATTCGACAAAATGGCACTTAGATCTAGTTTCATGATTTCCATCTGAGGCTCTAGATATGCTACTCTGCTTTACATCAAGTCAGGTGCTAAAGAAGAAGGCTCTTTAGACCCATCAAGATTCTCATTATCAGTATTAGGTGGCCCTTCAAGAAACCTTTGTTCCTGTTTTGATTTCTTACCCAAATCCTCTTCCTCGTTTGCAAGATTCCTCTAATTTATCACTACATCTTTCTGAGTTGCCTAGAGGATTGTTTCTATTTGGCTCTTTTTCAAAGGACTATCTGATATCTCAATTATTTCTACATTTGTCATTTCAGTAGAGGGCTCATCAAATACTTCCTTTTCTATCTCTTCAAACGTATTCTTTCATGGCTCATGCTCTAAAAGGCCTAGTTCAACACATACTTTTTCAATACCAGGCAGCAATGGCATAGCCAAGGGAGTTGAATCTTGGTCCATGGGTGCTTCGAAGATAGGAGCAATGGATGATAAAGGCATTGTGGTTGAGGATAAGTTAACTTGAGTCAAATTAGCAAACATAACAGACCCAAAAGCTGGTGGGATGGAAGGAGTTGGCAAGATAGAAGAAATGACTATGGGTGAAGCGATGGACAAAGAAGGCAAGGGAAAAGAAGGTGAAAGAATGGTAGAAATGGGAGGCAATGTAAGGGAAGTGGAAAGTGAAATAGAAGACATGGAAGGTAAGGATGTGGAAGTGGTGGAGGAATATGACAGGGTAGCAATGGAAGAAATGGGACTACTAGGAACACTAGAGGCTACTGTTAATGGAGAAGAGACCGTTGAAACAGCTATTAAAGATGAAGAAACAACATAGGTACTTTCTTGAATGATAGTTGCCAAGGAAGCAGGAGGAACAGTAGAAATAGTAGGAGAAGATGCAACAGTACCTACACTTGGAGCAGTAGGAGGTGGAGAAGTTGGCAGAGTAGTGTCATCAAGAGTTGCAACAACAGTAGTCTCCATGGGCTGACCAACAATCTTCACTTTAGTTTTCTTTACTTTAGACCCCTCTCTTGGGCCACTAGGCATATCTCTTTTCTTTGAAGCTCTTGTCCTAGTAGAAGGAGGCATATCTTTCTTATGTGTCTTTGTAGCAGCTTTCTTACTTTTCTGTGTTTTGGCCTTTTCTACCAAGGGTATATGATCTTCACTATCTGATCTCAGTCCTTGGGCTGGTTCTGCTTCATCAATAATCTCTATTGGTTCATCTTCTTCTCCTCCAGACTCTTTCTCTGATTCAAACTCAGTATATGTGAGTTGTATCCCTTGTCTCTTTAAGGCTGTAATTTGACCTCTTACCCATGCTTCACTTAGTCTGATTGGTTCCTTCATCACAACATCAAGGGAGCTTTCCTCAGCATTAGCCCAATTAGGCAAGGGAATTGGTTGACGATATTACACCTCCCAGGCACCTCTATGCATCACATTTTCATCATCTTCCAATTGATCAAGAACTACAATAATATGAAACTTTCTTATGAATGCTAGAGATAATCTGGAGTGGGCTTTCTTCATAACTTCATAATCATCCAAGCAATTTTTCCAAAAGTCCTCTATGTGCATCTTATGAAATAATTTCTTGCTCATAAATCTCTCCATCACCTTATTTAGATCAAAATGATTTCTTTTGTTGTAGTAATGGAGGTTGAGAAGTTGGATCTTTGTATCAGAGTGCTCAGCTGCTCCCAATGAAGCACATGCATAATTTCCTCTGCCTAACAGAATAGGGAACTAAACATTTGTTCTATATAGATGCTTAATCTTTTCAGCACAAGTTATCAATTGTCTAGATAGTTCCAAAAGAATTACCTTATCCATGGGGTACCTAGGTGGTCTATACGCCATTCCAGTGAAGCCTTGTATTCTCAAATATGTGAAATTCTCAAATTGTATATACCACCTTCCGTACTTCATGACTTCATTCATGGCTTCGGTGGATACCCTCGAAGCTGTGTTGCCTTGTAGTAGCCTGGTTATGTACATAGTAAAGGCATCATTTACCTTCTTAAAATGCATAAGAGACTGCAACAATGTGAGTTGTGTGTAGCATTCATAAACCTTAATCTGAGTTTGCTCATCATTTCCCACTTCTCCCACCTTGGACAATCTAGCATAATGACTCTTTCTTGCTAATGCATAAACTACATAGGATGTCCATCTAAAAAATTACTTCTCTTTGAAGTTATTGAATGCTTCATGGATGCTATCACTTAGGATCTGGGCCCAATGAAACTTATTATCTTTTAATATTTCCTCAATTATAGAGATCATCCATCCCTCGAAAGTTGATGCTGCAGGTAACCTGTATATTCTGCTTAATAGAGTTACTAAATCTCCTATCTCATCGTGAAAATCACTTATGTACAACACCTGAGGAAGTTTGACCAAGGTAGATCTTTTACTCTTTGCCTGCTATTCATTCATGTGTTTTCTGCATCCATTTTCATCTTTCTTGTAGGTTTCCTCTGAACCTGCCTTAGCTGGCATGGTCATCACTGGATGCCATGGAATGCTAAAGATTTCAGCCAAGGAGGGTACACTTAAATCAGCTAACACATCTCCACTGGTAGTTTGTATTGTTCTAGTGATGACATCATACCTATCTGCATAAGCAGCAATCAACTCTGCACATTGAGCTGATGTGGGGAAAGCAGTATTCCCACTATCTCTGACCTTTCTGGTTCTTGGGGTAGGATTTGGGCCAAACACTCTAAGTCTTAAGTCTTCTAGGTCAATATGACCTAGGTCTATGTCTCCAATGTCTTTCCATCCGATGGAGATCTTTGTCTCAGGAGGAAGGCCTTTGAACTCATACTTCATGGCTTGAGCTCTTGCAAACATTTATCTTGTAGGACTGGACCTTATAAGTCTTGATGCCTCTAAGATGGTTTTCTCTAACTCCTAAGTTTAAAATCTATGATTATCGAGTTGACTACTACATTACTAAGCCATGCTATGCTAAATGAGCCTAATATGCATCTACTAAGTTACCATTATATGCTTAATGAAAACACCTAAGTCTGAATTTCATTTATCATATGATCAAAAGATGAAGTAATATTATACTCATTCATACAATAAATACTTGAATGCTGCAAAATTCCAATTAAAACATGTAAAACATCATGACTTTCTAAATGCAGTCATTGTCTACCCTTTATAGACCCTTCTCTTTTAGAAATTTCCCCTAAAACTACTATTTTATCAAGTTTGCGCTAATTTTGGGGTCAGCCAACTTGCAGAAAGAAAAGCGTTAATTTTGAGGTCAACTGACCTTAGAGTGGAAATCAGGGCAGTCAGACCAATTGATCTATTTATGTTCATGTCATCGCAACATCTTGCGGGGATTTCTTAGTCAACTGACTTGTGCGAGTTTTGGATAAGACCGACTTAAATCAGTCATTGGGGTTGGTCAGTTGATTATTTAGAGCAAGTTGATGTGGATAGCTTTGTTACTTCTACGTGAGTTTTGAGATCAACTGACCTTGCGGAGATCTCAAAGGTGACCAATCAAGTCGGTGAAGACACATTTTGGCACAAGGTCAGAGAGAGTCAATTTTAGCCCAAAATTGTCTTTCTATAGTTTATGGACATTTTGAGCATTACGGACTTGCAGAACATTTCAGTGCATCTGACCTTAGTCAAAAATGGGACCTTTTAGCGCAAAGTCAGAGCATTTAGAATTAGGCGTAAAGCAATTTTTAGGGTATCGAGGGATTTTGGAGGTCTTCTAACTAAGTTGGTCAGAACAGCAAATAGTGCAAGGTTGGAGGACATGTTTTCCAGTGCAAGAAGTGCTTGGAGTCTCGTCGAGGGTTTTCAAGGCCTTCAACTAACCCAGTTGATCATAATGTTTGAATGTTAGTCAGATGTGCTTTCAACACAACTTTCGAATGTGATTTTTTAGGTCTTAACCTATTTCTTGCTTATTTTGTTGATCAAGTTGTTATATCAAGGGAAGGTTTTGGTTGAATGTCTAATGAATCTTGTTCTCTGCTTTGCGAGTGCGGGGAAGGGTCACTATCTGAAGTTTTGAAAACTAGGGTTCTATGATGACAGATAATTCAAAAAATAAACCCTATCTTATATGCTCTAAACTCTATCTTTCATGAATTTTCAGCACACTTGAAAGAAAATGCATTTTGGTTTTCAATTGAAACCCTAATGAATGAAAACCCTAAGCAAGGAAAATGGGCTCCCACTGGGTTCACAGGGGATGAAGCGGGTTGAAATGTGTAGTTGAGAAGGAGGTCGCAGAGTCAAATCCACAAGTATCTCGTAGAAAATAATCAATCCAACTGCTACCAAGGAGCTCCTCGAGTTCTTGTGTAGTGCGAATGAGCTCGAAAACTATGCAAAATTCATTTTATTCCCTAGGATAGATCGTCATAAATGCAGAGAGTACGAGGTGTTAGTTGCAACATTTAGTAGAAAATTAGGTTTTGTGTGGGATCTAGTCACCTTCGACTTGGCGGGTCTTTGGGACACCACTGACTCGATCGGTAGGTAGCATTCTTAGCGCAGAGTCGATCCATGCATTATAAACATTTTGCAAAACTTTGGGGATCCTCAGACCTGCGGAGGATTTTCCGCTCTCTGACTTGGTTAGAGTATGAACATTGTAGCATAGAGTCAGTGATAGCTAGTTCTAGCACTAAGGTCGGTGAATGAAAAAAGTAGCACTAAAGTTGATCAAGCAAGGAAATAGCGCAAAGGTCAGATGATAGCATTTTTCGTGCAAAGGACCCTCAAAGTTGGTTTCATGAAATAGAAACACTTGGACCTAGTAGATTTTGGAATGACCTATTTTGTAACATGGCTAGAAATGCATTTGGACCATTTTGACTACTTAGGAGATGGGAAACTTACTTGATACTCTAAGCCAAAATTTCCAAAGTGGGGGGTCCCTATTTTTTGAAATGGGGCGTGTGTGCAAGGCACAACAATACCTATGATTTTTGTTGATTCTTCCGCTTCTTGACTTTCAAACATTTATGTTTTATATATCTTTTAATTATTAATTTTGCATTTGTTGGCTATTATTTTTTTAATGTTTCAAAAGTTGTTTTTCTTAACACACTCACGCCTTTTCACCCCATGTTGCCACTGTAGGTACTCCTCTCAACATAATTAAGAACCTTACACCTGCTGAAAAAAATACACAATAACTGAAAAGGAATTTCTGGTAGTCATCTATGCTATTAACAAATTCATGCATTATATCATAAGGTATAAACTCTTTGTGCACACTGATCATGTGGCTATTAAATACTTAATGGAAAAACCTATAGTAGGTGGAAGGATAATTAGATGGATGTTACTATTGCAATAATTTGACATCACTATCATAGATAATCCAAGGAAATTCAATTTGGTTGTTGACTTTTTGTCAAGGTTGCATATAGGTGGAGAAAACTAGCCAGTGGAAGACAAGTTTCCAAATGAACATCTCTTTTTTGTTTCTTCCACTACACCTTGGTTTTCTAATATAGCTAATTTCTTGGCTTCAGGCTTGTTTCCCTCTCATTTCACTTCTAAACAGAAAAAGAGATTGGTAAAAGAAAATTTATCTTACAAATGGTTGAATGGTCTATTGTTTAAATGTGGTCCTGACTTTATCTTACGTAGGTGTTTAAGAGTTGATGAAATATTTGATGTATTAACGGCATGTCATGATGAACCCTTAGGTGGACATTATTCCTCACAAAGGACAATCCACAAGATCCTTGGAGTTGGTTACTATTGACCATCTCTCCATAAGGATGTGAAGAGGTATGTGAAGCAGTGTGATCAGTGCCAAAGGATGGGTCAACCAACCTTCACCCAAGAGATATCACTTCAACCTCAAGTAGTTTTAGAACCATTTGAGCAATGGGGCCTAGATTTTGTAGGGCCAATTTCTCCACCATCTTCAAAAAAAGAATATATTTTGGTATGCACAGACTATGTAACCAAATGGGCAGAGGTTCAGGCACTACAATTTGCAAAGAAGAAAGAGTTGTTGATTTCCTATATAACAAAATCTTCTTGAGGTTTGGAGCCCCAAGATCAATAGTTTTAGATAGAGGCCCACAGTTTACTTCTCAAGTAATTCAAGCCTTCATAGATCTATACTAGGTTAAGTGTTGGGAGTTAAGGTGTCTCAACCTTGGTAATTCTCTGCATTTGTAATGTTTGTATTTATTATGCATTGCCTATGTTGTAAATAATTGGAAATTCCACTTTGTCATATTGTGGGATGTGGCACGGTGATGTGTCAATCCTACATGGATTATGACAACTTGATATTTTGTCCTCACATGAGAAGATATGCGTCCCACTTAGTGGTAGGAATATTCTACCATGTGTTGGCATCTTCTATGTTGTCTAAGGAATGTTTCACCGAAATGGTTATGACGTATTCCTATGACGAATCTATGACATGTAAGAGTCGAGAATAGAAGGTTGTAAGACAAGTAATGACATGTGTCATGAAGCATCTTTGAATGAGGCATATTTGGGCGCCCCAAGGTGGAATATGATGTGTTGTAAGAAAATATACTATTTTTAGCATGTGTATGATAGATTCTCTTACAGTTGTAAGTTGTAACTGCTATGACAGATTCTATGATAGTAGTGAGTGTCGTAAGAGCATCTGTCATAGCCCATTTTGGAAAGTGGTGACCTCTTTGGGATGGGAGCTGTGGACAAGTGTCAGACACATTCTACAATGTTGACCAGGTGTCCCTAGGCATGGGTTTTGGTCCAAGATGCCATATTGGACGCCCATTCCAAGAAAGGTCCAAAATTGCCTTGTATGTTCTATTTAAACAGGTGCTTGGAGATGGAGTTTGTATCATAGGTTTACAAGTACTATTATGCTACCAGATTGACTCTAGAAATGAGTGTCGAAGACCATTAACACTTGCATTGCAAGTGTATTGTAAACATTCTTTCAGATTTGTTAATACATTGTGCAGGTTTCTTAGTGTGGGGTTTTTCACCTGATAAGGGTTTTCCCCACCGTAAATCTTTGTCTCTCTCTTCTTCTGTCTTCTTTATGTCTCTTGTGTTTTGCTGCTATATCACATGTTAATGGTTTAACATCTCTATAATAGTTAGGATAAATTTGAATTTGCATAGTCCTCTCCTCAATAGATTAGAGTAGGAAGCATTTCTGCACACCTAGCTTCCTTTCAGTTGGTATCAGAGCTTGATCACCTTTGGTCCTAGTTGTTGGGTAGGGGTTTTTTGAGCTAATCCTAGGTTGAGTGGGAGTCTGTGCAGAGCATTTTGTATCTTGTTGTAGCAAGGAGATGGCAAGCACATCAGGAAGGTTTGAAGTAGAGAAGTTCAACGGCAGTAATTTCGAGCTGTGGAAGCTCAAGATGGAAGACATGTTAGTTGACCGAGATCTTTGGGAAAGTGTGAATGGAACTAAACCAACTGCAATGTCACAAGATGAGTGGGATCTCAAGGATCAGAAGGCTAAGGGTCTCATAAGACTTAGTCTTACCGATTCTGTGTTGTTAAATGTCCATGAGGAGGCTACTGCAAAACTCCTTTGGAAGAAGTTGGGGGATGTGTATCAAGCCAAATCCCTAGTCAATAAACTTTTTCTGAGAAAGAAGTTGTATTCTCTTCGAATGGAGGACGGAGGTTCTATGGCTGAGCATATGAATGCCTTTAACATGCTGGTTGCACAATTGACATCTATTGGTGTAAAGATGGAGGAGGAGGATCGGTGTATGACCCTGCTTTTGTTCTCTGCCAGACTCATGGGATCATCTTGTCATGGCAATCGGAAGCACCACATCCACATTCAAAATGGAAGAGGTGGTTTCTTCGTTGTTATCTGAAGAGATACGAATAAAGTCTTTTGAGGTAGCCAAAGAAGCCCTTGTAGTTTGTGGAAGATGAAAGGGAAGAAGAAGGACAAGAAAGCTGAGAAGGGTAGATCCAAATCCCGTGGGAGATCCAAATCTCCTAGAAAGTCCAAGGCTCTTTGTTGGAACTGTGGCAAGACCAGGAATTTTTGAAAGGAATGCAAAGAGGAGAAGAAGAAAAAGAAGAAAGCTCCTGATTTAGATTCTGACAAATCACAAGATGACGGTGATGCCTTCATCATAGCCCTGGCAACCCATGCATCTAATGATGTGTGGCTAATCGACTCTGGTGCATCATTCCACATGACCTCGCATCGAGACTGGTTCACTAAGTATGAGGAGTTTGATGGTGGAAAGGTGTATCTGGGTGACAACTCTCATCTGAAGATCATTGATCATGGAAGTGTCTCTGGCCGATTCCCTGATGATCAAGTGAAGGGAATCTCTGGGGTTATGCACATCCCAAGCTTGGCACGGAACCTACTTTTTGTAAGTAGTTTGAATGATGCAAGTGTGTAGGTTGTCTTTTCAAAAGAAGGATGCAAGATGACTAGAGGATCTATGGTGCTTGCTAAGGGTACTCGGAGAGGTACTCTATTTCATCTGGAAGCATGCATTGCACAATGCAATAGTTCTTCTGACTCAAGGAAGAGGGCAGCAGTCACTTCATCCCCACCATTTGAACGAGCAGTGAAGAAATCTATTGTTTCTAGTCTTGATGGTTGTAATCATGCATTGGAAGTTAAACTTCCTATAGAAAAGACAATGTTATGGCATAAGAGATTTGGCCACATTGGTGAGAAGGGTCTGCATACCCTGAAAAATAAGAACCTCATTGAGGGGTTAGATGATTGTAATCTTGAGTTCAATTTTTTGAAAATTGCATTTATGGAAAACAAAACCATGTTCAGTTTTACTCAAGTTCTCATAAGTCTTCTGGTGTGTTGGACCTGATTCATTTTGATGTGTTTGGTCCTGTTAATGTTCCTTTGTTATCAAAATCTGTATACTTTGTATCTTTTATAGATGATTACTGTAGGACATGGATTTATTTTCTCAGAAGCAAATCTGAAGTCTATAGCAAGTTTAAGGAGTTTAAAGCCTTTGCTAAAAATCAGACTGGTAAAAAGATTAAATGTTTGAGAACTGACAATGGTGGTGAGTTCTGTTTTATAGAATTTGATAAGTATTACAAGGAACTTGGGATTGAAAGACACAAGATAACTCCATACACACTGCAGCAAAATGGAGTTGCAGAGAGGATGAACAAGACACTGATGGAGAAGGCTGGGAGTATGCTTAGTGGAGCTGGTCTAGAACAAAAGTTTTGGGCTGAAGCTATTGCCACTGCTTTCTATCTGGTAAACATATCTCCTACATCAGCTCTTGTTGGAAAGACACCTATGGAGGTGTGGTCTGGTAGAAAGCCTTCAGTAAGGCATCTTCATGTTTTTGGTTGTGAGGCATATGCACATGTGCCTAGGGAGAAGCGGTCAAAGTTAGAGAACAAAGTTGTTAAGTGTATCTTCATCAGCTATGGTGTTGGTGTGAAAGGATACAAGCTTTGGGACCCCGTGCCTAAAAAAGTGTTGTATAGCAGAAGTGTCATATTTAGAGAGCTTGCACCTTCTTCCATTGTTTTGCAGCCAGAAGAAAAAGAAAAGAAAGAGGATGTTGTTCAGTTTCCTCTCACCCCTGAGAAGACTGAATAGAAAGACAATGTTGGACTTGATGATGAGGAGAGCTCTAGCAGCTCTGAAAGCTCAGAGGAAGAAGCTAAACCTCAACCTCAGCTCTTGAGGAGGTCTACAAGGATAAGGAAGCAACCTGAAAGGTTTGGTTTTACATTGCTTGATTCTAATTGTGCTTATGCTTTGCTCACTAACAGTGATGAACCTAGAACTGTATTAGAGGCTTTGGATATGAAGGATGCAAGTTCCTGGAAGGAGGCCATGGAGGAAGAAATGGCTTCTTTGGAAAAGAATCAAACTTGGGACTTGGTGCCTTTGCCTCCTGGATGGAAACCTATTGGATGCAAATGGGTGTTCAAGAAGAAGATTGGTGCAGATGGCAGTATTGAGAAGTATAAGGCCAGATTGGTTGCGAAGGCGTATCCACAAGTGGAGGGTATAGATTATGGTGAGATCTTCTCTCCCATTGTAAAGTTGACATCCATTTGATTCCTATTGTCTCTCGCAGTAGCTTATGACTTAGAGGTAGAACAGATGGATGTGAAGACAGCTTTCCTTCACAGTGACTTGGAGGAGGAAATCTACATGTCACAGCCAGAGCATTACATGGTAAAAGGTAAAGAAAATTTGGTTTGCAAACTTAAAAATTTTGTGTATGGTTTGAAGCAATCCCCTAGGAGATGGTACTTGAAGTTTGATGCCTTTGTGTTGTCAATTGGATTTGTGAGATCGAAATCGGATCACTGTGTTTATTATAAGTTTGATGGTGATCGTATTCTCATTGTTGCACTGTATGTTGATGATATGTTGCTCATTGGGAAGGGTAAGAATATGATTTCTAATTTTAAATCTTAGTTGTCAACTCAGTTTGAAATGAAAGATTTAGGGGCAGCCAGGTATATTCTAGGAATGGAAATCAGAAGAGACAGAACAAACAGAAAACTTTGGTTAAGTCAGAGTAAGTATGTTAAGACCGTGTTGGACAGATTCAGCATGGGAGATTGTAGATCATTGTGTGTTCCCATTTCCTTGGGGACAAAGTTGTCTGTTGAGGATTGTCCAAAATCTCCTAGTGAGGTGGAGGACATGAGCAGAGTACCTTATGCTAGTGTTGTTGTGATGTATGGCTAATCCTGGATGGGTTCATTGGGATGCAGTTAAGCGAGTGTTCAGATATTTGAGGGGTACTTCCAATTATTCCATTTGCTATCATGGCAATGTTTTAGGACCTTTGCATTCTATCGATATTCGTGGATTTGTGGATTCAGATTGGGCAAGTGACATTGACAGTAGGAGATCCACCAGTGCTTATGTTTTTACACTGTTTGGTGGTGCTATTAGTTGAATGAGTAAGTGAAAACCCGTTGTTACTTTGTCCACAACAGAAGCTGAGTATATGGCAGCAACTCATGCTTGTAAGGAAGCCATTTGGCTTAAGAGATTGTGTTTTGTTATTAGTGTTGATGCAGGTCAAATCACGATCAATTGTGACAGTCAGAGTGCAATTTGCCTTGCAAAGAATCCAACTTTCCATGATAGAACCAAGCACATTGATGTTCAGTTTCACTTCATGAGGGACATGGTTGAGGATGGAAAGGTAAATTTGGAGAAGGTAGATACTTTGAAGAATGTTGCAGATGCATTGACGAAGCCAGTGGGCACAGAGAAGTTTAGATGGTGTTTGGAGTCTATCGGCCTCTCGGCCTATAGCAGTTAAATCCTGTTTTTCTATTGGCTCTTATAAGGTGTTCGACAAGTGGGAGAATGTTGGGAATTAAGGTGTCTCAACCTTGGTAATTCTCTACATTTGTAATGTTTGTATTTATTATTCATTGCCTATGTTGGAAATAATTGGAAATTCCACTTTGTCATATTGTGGGATGTGGCACGGTGATGTGTCAATCCTACATGGATTATGACAACTTGGTATTTTGTCCTCACATGAGGAGATAGGCATCCCACTTAGTGGTAGGAATATTCTACCATGTGTCGGCATCTTCTATGTTGTCTAAGGAATGTTTGACCAAAATGGTTATGACGGATTCCTATGACGAATCTATGACATGTAAGAGTCAAGAATAGAAGGTTGTAAGACAGGTAATGACATGTGTCATGAAGCATCTTTGAATGAGGCATATTTGGGTGCCCCAAGGTGGAATATGATGTATTGTAAGAGAATATGCTATTTTTAGCATGTGTATGATAGATTCTCTTATAGCAGTAAGTTGTAACCGCTATGACAGATTCTATGACGGTCGTAAGTGTTATAAGAGCATCTGTCATAGCCCATTTTGGAAAGTGGTGACCTCTTTGGGATGGGAGTTGTGGACAAGTGTCAGACACATTCTACAATGTTGACCAGGTGTCCCTAGGTATGGGTTTTGGCCCAAGATGCCATATTGGACACCCATTCTAAGAAAGGTCCAAAATTGCCTTGTGTGTTCTATTTAAACAGGTGCTTGGAGATGGAGTTTGTATCACAGGTTTACAGGTACTATTATGCTACTAGATTGACTCTAGACATGAGTGTTGAAGACCATTGAAGCTTGCATTGCAAATGTATTGTAAACATTCTTTCAGATTTGTTAATACATTATGCATGTTTCTGAGTGTGGGGTTTTTCACTTGATAAGGGTTTTCCCCACCGTAAATCTTTTTCTCTCTCTTCTTTTGTCTTCTTTCTGGCTCTTGTGTTTTGCTGCTATATCTCATGTTAATGGTTTAACATCGCTGTAATAGTTAGGTTTGCATAGTCCTCTCCTCAATAGATTAGTGTAGGAAGCATTTCTGCACACCTAGCTTCCTTTCATTAAGCACAAGAAATCTTCACCTTACCACCCCCAAGAAAAGGGGTAGGTTGAGGTGACAAATAGAGAGTTGGAAAATATCTTGACAAGGACAGTGGTCGTGAATAGGAAATATTGGGCTAGCAGGTTACCTGAAGCAATTTGGGCTTACAACACCACATGGAAGTCAACAACCAAGTTCTCACCCTAGGAACTTGTCTATGGAAAAAAATCCCCATAGAGTTCAAGTTGCGAACACTAAAGACATCATTAGACATTGGACTACCATTATCTATAGCACAGTAAGATAGGATTCTTCAACTCAATGAATTGGATGAAATCAGATTAGAGGTCATACAGAAAACAAAACTCATTCAACGTTAGAGGAAACAATAGTATGATCAACACATCAAAAGGAGGACATTTCAACAAGGGAACTAGGTTCACTAGTATGATTCCAAGTTCAAGAAATTTAAGGGAAAATTACAAACTCATTGGATGGGACCCTACCAAATCAGGGAAGTTTATGAAAATGGAACAGTTTTACTGGCACCCATTGATGGAGGAGAAAACACATTCTTAGTAAATGGTCACAAAATTTGTCTCTATAAAAGACTAGTTACAAAAGAGGAGCTTACTAAGGACTTGTGCTTGGTGACCGAGCTCACAGCCTCTGCCACAAATTGAAGAGATTCAAAGGACAACAAAAAAAAAGAAGGGTTGAAAACCAATAAATGGCAACCCTTCTAAAAAAACAAGAAGGGTTGAAAATCAGTAAATGGCCAACTTCTCAAAAAGGAAAGATTGAAAAATAGTAAAATGGTGGCCTTTCTTGCATAGGGAACTAAAAAACAACAAATTGTGGTTCTCTTCTTCATGTAGGATTTCAGCAGAAGCTTCTTCAATGCCAACAAGGTGCATCTTCGGAGCAAACTAGGAGCACCTTCGACGCTTCAACAAACAAAAGCAATTCAAACTTCTGGGGCCCACCTTTCCAAGCATCAAAGTGGAAACACTAAAAAGTGATGATGTCACCATGACTCATGCTCCACTTTCAAAAAAATGAAGTCATGCAGAGCATTCAATGTACTAGCCATCAACTAACCATCATTCACAAGACATCTAATGATGTCATCAACTGACACGTCACAATCAAATTTATCTTCAGGAAAACCTACCAGATTGCACACTACTAACATCATGGTGATTGATGGGAAAGTTGTACGAAGATAGAGTTACATCAAACCTCATCAAGACGGTGGCACAACAACACAAACATATCATTTAATCATCGTGAATGCTAATCTAGGTACTTTGCTTGCATTAGTTAATTATTGCAAGTCTTTTCATTTATATTTTTGTACAAATTACTTTGACATGTACACCTTGCCATTATTCCTATCTCAGCCCATGCATGCCACCATAACTACCTAAACGGACACATCCACTCTGGAGTGTCACATCTTTCCTTGCAGTCATGATTTAACCCTCCAATTTGAATTACTCAAGTAAAGAAAACTCTCCTAAAACTAAGCAATTGTTATCATTAATAACCAAATAAAAGATATTTCAAACTCCAGAGGTAATGCTCAACAAGCACAATACAATTTTTTTGCAGAAACAAGGGAGCTCCGGAGTAAGGGTTGGTCTATAACGACAGAAGAAGAGCTCCACAGGGGAAATCATTCCAGCGAAAGCTACTTAGGAAAAGTAATTAAAGGTGAGGGTTTTGAAATCAACACAAGAAAAGAAGGGAGGAAAAGCATACTCAGGTGCAGCATGGGAATCAAGAAGAAATTTGAGCCTGAAACACCGGAGGGGTTACTTCAAGATCAGGCCTTAGTGGATGTGCTGAGAAATGTAGGGTAGTGTTGCAAATATGGGTCTAACCGGTGTTGTCATTGATGTCAACATAATCTTGTTGCATTAATGATAAGGATTGGATGATCCGGTTGCTGAGGATATTGAGAAAATTAGTCCTAATTAGGAACAGAGAAGAACAGTGATGACAATAAGGTAAAAGTTCAATATAGGATGAGGATCAGAGGATGTGGTTTAAAGGGTTTGTAGATATGTGTCTTAAGGTGGTCCAGTAAATATTTTAGAGGTCTGCATGAAGATCTAAAGAAGTTGTGGTTGTTTAAGTAAAATTGGTTCCAACAGGAGTGCAGAGGTGACAGAGTGACACAGATAGGTCCGGTGAGATCTAGAAATGCATTATCCTATTTTGTGAATTTGAGGGAATGTTGAGGAGGTCTTTGTGAAGTGTCAACTTGAGTGGTTCATGTTTTGAAGGTCTGGAAGTATCCATTCCTTGGTGACAGACTGTGTTCTTGAGGTTCCGGATAAAGAAGAGAAGGATTGCAGTAAGCAGATGAAGTGCGGATGTTCTTGGTGATTCAGGGAATCTTGTGGAGGTCTTTGGATCATGTTCAAATCATGTGGATGCTCCGCATTGGAGTTGGAGCTCACAATTGAAGGATAACCTCTGAGTGAAGATGTTCTTCCTGAGACTGGCTGACCGGATGAGTTACACATCTTGCGGATGGTCTTGTAGATTTTTGCTGACTTAGATGATCATTCCTAAGTCAATGCCTTGTATAAATAAGGAGTTGCAAAGTTATTTCAAAGGGTGTCTTGTTGAGATGTGAGTGTGGTAGCGAAGAGGAGAGTGAAAGGTAGAGCAGAAATATTGGGCTTAAATGGAACTGATTCAGGCATGGTGAAGATGCTATTCTCCAGTTCAAGTATGTGGTACTTATTCTTCTGTAGACAGTGAGTCTCTTGTAGGCAGTGAGCCTCTTGTGAGTAGTATACTCAGGCAGTGAGCCCTAATTGGCATGTGCCATTTTGTTCTTTCTATTCTTCTAACAGAGAATACAATCTTGGGTTAATCATCCCGTGGTTTTTCCCTTAACTGGGTTTTCCATGTCAAAATCTTGGTGTCTTTGTGTTGATGTGTTTCTGCTCTTGATTGAATGCATTATGTTTCCATGATTGACATATTGATATGCTAAGAATATTTTAAGTGTATAATTGCAAAGAAAGTTTTAACAACTGATTCGCCCCCCCTCTCAGTTGTTTGCCCTGAATCTAACAATTGGTATTAGAGCCAAGTTCCTCTAAAAGAGATTAACCGCTTGAGGAGATCCAGGATGTTGTCCTACAAGAAGGATAGTCTGAAGTTTGACAGAACCAATTTTAATCTTTGGAAAAGCCGCATGACATGTCACTTGAAATGTATGGGAATGCAGTACTAGAACATGGCTTCAATGAAGTATACTCCTCCACAAGGTGGTCTGAAATCCCAAAGTGAAATCACAGATGTTGAAAACAATCTGCAGACTATAGAAGCTCCTCTAAGCACATTATCTGATTCAGAGCTTTCAAATGTTGTTGACCTACCAACTGCTTTTGAGATTTGGGAAAAACTGGAACTTTTGCATGAAGGAGACAAGTATGTCAAATGTGCAAGGTTACAAAGTCTGAAAGGAAAATTCAAAAATTTGAAGATGAGAGAAGATGAAAATATCACTACTTTTATGCCAAGAGTAAATGAGCTTGTTTGTGGAATTAGAAATGCTGGTGGAGTCTTGGATGAAAATGAGATTGTTGGAAAAATTCTCAGATCCCTTCCTGCTTTTTATAAGCTCAAGGTTGCTGCCATTAAAGAATTCAGAGCTCATACAACTATTACAAGAGATCAATTGGCTGGTAAATTGGCTGCATTTGAAATGACAGAGTTCAGAGATTCCCCTCCTAAGACTGAATATGCATTAAAAACCAGTGCCTTTGTGAAAGGTAAACAAAGGTTTGATCTGGGAGAAAACTCTTCAAGGAAACTCTCATGGTATGAAAAAGCAAGAAAAGACCTAGAAGAAGAGGAAGCAGAAACTACTCAACTTGAAGCTCTTATTGCAAAAAGACTGCCAAGAGGATCTGGTAAGTATGAAGGAAAATTGCCTTTTAAGTGTTTTAACTACAATAAGATTGGTCATTTTGCCTCAAGATGTCTGGAAAGATTTTCAAGGCCAAAACCTAACAAATCTAGGTTCCAAAAGAATTGCTACTATGTCCATGAAGATGATGTTAATGGAGTAACAGATTATGAATTAGAATCAGGAAACAAATCCAGAAGTGATTGGGTGTTTATTGCCATCAAGGAAGAAGATCCAATACCCTCTGAATCTGTCAATCATAAAGTTATAGAAAGAGCTCTGGCTGCTCAAGTTGAAGAAAAGGATGACTGGGTCATTGACAGTGGATGCTCTCACCATATGACAGGTGATAAAAGTAAGTTCATAGATTTGGAAAGGTATGAAGGAGTGGTAAGGTTTGGTGATAATTCTGTTGGTAGAATCAGAGGAAGAGGAACTATTTTTTTTGATGGAAGGAACAAAACCAGTAATGTACTATATGTTGAAGGATTGAAGCACAATCTTCTCAGTGTTGGACAATTGGTGGACAAGGGCTATGATCTCTAATTCAAGAATGGAAAATGCAAAATCTTTGAAAGTTCTAGAATAGAGATTGCATCTGGTACTTAGACAAAAGGTAATATCTTCCATTTAGTTGGCATTGGTAAAAGTTGTCTATTTGTGCAAATTGATCAGAGTTGGCTATGGCATAGGAGGATGTGTCATGTAAATTTTGACAATATCATCAAGATAAGCAACACTTAGGCTATAAGAGATCTTCCAAAATTGGTGAAACCTACAAATAGCTTGTGTAAAGAATGTCAGTTGGGGAAACAAAGTAGAGTCTCATTTAAAATCAAGGAATAGTCTTCTACCAGATTATTAGACTTAGTTCATACTAACTTATGTGGTCCAGCAAGAATCAGGAGTGTGCAAGGTGATAGATACTTCATGTTACTAATTGATGACTACTCCCAGATGATGTGGGTAACTTTTCTAAAAGAGAAATCAGAAGCTTTTGAGAAATTCAAAATATTCAAAGTTATGGTAGAGAATGAAATCGGATTAAAATTAAAGTGTCTGAGGTCTGACAGAGGTGGAGAATTCACATCCAGTGAGTTCATAGATTTCTATGAGAAACATGGAATAAAGAGACAGTTGTCTGCTCCTAGGACTCCACAGTAGAATGGAGTAGTGGAGAGAAAGAACCGGACCATCCAAGAAGCATCTAGGACAATGATGATGGAAGCAAATGTTCCTCAGGTCTATTGGAGAGAAGCTGTCAGCACTGCAGTCTATACTCTCAATCGAGTTCAAATCAGAAGCAATATGGGTAAGACTCCTTATGAACTTTGGTTTGGCATCACTCCTACTGTGAGGTATTTTAGAGTCTTTGGTAGAAAATGTTACATCAAAAGAGATGAAGATCTAGGCAAGTTTGATGCTAGAAGTGATGAAGGAATATTCTTGGGTTACTCTACTCAAAGCAAAGCATACCGGTGTGATAACAAGAGACTGAGAAAGATTATAGAAAGTACAAATGTGAAGGTTGATGAAGGAATTGAAAAACCCTCGAGGTTTTATGAATTTGATGAAGATGATCAGAATGGTGTTCTAATTCAAGAAGCCCAAGCCCCTTCTGCAATTCAGATTCAAACTAATCCGGTAAATTAGGAAGAAGAGATGAGTTTCAATGAGCCTGATCAAGAAGCAGAAGTGCAAGAAACTCCCAAAGTGCCTAGGTATATGAGACTGAACCACTCTGAAGATCAAATCATAGGTGACAAAAGCAAAGGTGTACAAACAAGAAGAAGAATTGCTCAAGATTCAGATGAGTATTGTTTGATTTCAAAGATTGAACCTAAGATAGTGAATGAAGCTTGCAATGATGAAAATTGGACTAAAGCAATGGAGGAAGAGCTGATGCAAATTGAGAAAAATCGCACTTGGGTTCTTGTTCCCAGACCTAGAAACAAAAATGTCATTAGAACAAAATGGGTCTTGTTGCTAGATTCCAAGCTGATCCTAGAGAATCTCATGTCATGGCAATCAAGAGGATTTTTAGATATCTAAAAGGGACAATTGAGTATGGATTGTGGTATCACAGAGATCATGATTTCTCTCTTCATGCATATACAGATGCAGATTGGACAGGAGATGTGGATGAACAGAAGAGTACCAGTGGTGGAGCATTCTTTTTGGGAAAGAAATTGGTTTCTTGGATAAGCAAGAAACAAGAGGCAATATCTTTATCCACTGCAGAAGCAGAATATATTGCAGCAGTAGGTAGTTGCACTCAAGTTTTGTGGATGAAGCAGATGCTAAGAGACATCATAGTGGAGTATGAGGAGCCTTTCACAGTTTTCTATGATAATTCAAGTACAATAAACATATCTAAGAATCCGGTGTTGCATTCAAAGACTAAACATATATCCATCAAGTTTCACTTTGTGAGAGACCAAGTGAACAAGAATGAAGTCAGATTGGAGTTTGTGCCTTCCAAGGATCAAATTGCAGACATCTTTACTAAACCTCTACCTAGGGACTCTTTTGAGTATCTCAGGGAGAAGTTAGGGGTTATTGCCCCTCCGGTGATGAACTAAGGTGCACTAATGTGCATTAGTCCGGTGGATATCATAGTCATATCTTATGGTCCAGATTGATGATGGGGAGCTGCTACTCAGGGGGAGCAATTGGTATAAGTCTAAAGTAGTGGAGTTGTAAGTATGTGCCCTTTTCCATTGATGTCAAAGGGGGAGAGAAGACATGTGAATGGTTGTTGTTGATAGGGGGAGTTGTGACAGTAAGGAGAAGTTCTTGTCTTGATGGTCAAAACAGTTTTTCACATCATATGTTACCATTAATGACAAAGGGGGAGATTGTTGCAAGTATGGGCCTAACCGGTGTTGTCATTGATGTCAACATACTCCTGTTGCATTAATGATAAGGATTGGATGATCCGGTTGCTGAGGATATTGAGAAAATTAGTCCTAATCAGGAACAGAGAAGAACAGTGATGACAGTAAGGTAAAAGTTCAAGATAGGATGAGGATAAAAGGATGCGGTTTAAAGGGTTTGTAGATATGTGTCTTAAGGTGGTCCAGTAAAGATTTTAGAGGTCCACATGAAGATCTGAAGAAGTTGTGGCCGTTCAAGTAAAACTGGTTCTGACAGGAGTGCAGAGGTGACAAAGTGACACAGATAGGTCCGGTGAGATCCAGAAATGCATTATCCTATTTTGCGGAATTGAGGGAATGTTGAGGAGGTCTTTGTGAAGTGTCAACTCAAGTGGTTTGTGGTTTAAAGGTCCAGAAGTATCCATTCCTTGGTGACAGTGGTGACAGACTGTGATCTTGAGGTTTCGGATAAAGAAGAGAAGGATTGCAGTAAGAAGATGAAGTGTGGATGTTCTTGGTGATTCAAGAAATCTTATGGAGGCCTTTGGATCATGTTCAGATTGTGTGGATGGTCCACATTGGATTTGGAGCTCGCAATTGAAGGATAACCTCCAAGTGAAGATGTTCTTCCTGAGATTGGCTGACCAGATGAGTTACACATCTTGCGGATGGTCTTGTAGATATTTGTCGACTTAGATGATCATTCCTAAGTCGATGCCTTGTATAAATAAGGAGTTGTAAATTCATTTCAAAGGGTGTCTTGTTGAGATGTGAGCATGGTAGCGAAGAGGAGAATGAAAGGCAGAGCAGAAATATTGGGCTTAAATGGAACTGATTCAGGGATGGTGAAGATGCTATTCTCCAATTCAAGTATGTGGTACTTATTCTTCTATAGACAGTGAGTCTCTTGTAGGCAGTGAGCCTCTTGTGAGCAGTATGCTTAGGTAGTAAGCTCTAATTGGCATGTGTCATTTTGTTCTTTCTATTCTTCTAACAGAGAATATAATCTTGGGTTAATCACCCCATGGTTTTTCCCTTAACCAGGTTTTCCATGTCAAAATCTTGGTGCCTTATGTGTTGGTGTGTTTCTGCTCTTGATTGAATGCATTATGTTTCCATGATTGACATATTTATATGCTAAGAAGATTTTAAGTGTATAATTGCAAAGAAAGTTTTAACAACTGATTCACCCCCCTCTCAGTTGTTTGCCCTAAATATAACAGGTAGTGGGAGTTCTTAGAAAAATTTGAGGGTTACAATGAAGACATAGTAGATAAATTCTTCTCCAACCTAAAGAACAACCAAACAAAGGTGTATTGAGTAATAATTGTTGTCTCAACCACCATCATCAACAACATATCAGGCCTACTTTTACCATCTTAAAACCATCTACTCTAAATTAATCAAAACTTTCTCAGTAGATAATGACCCTAAGGTGCAATTACATTTGAGTAAAGGAGAAGTAAAAGAGATCATAAGGACTTCACTTCCTCAACCATGGAAATCTTTGGAAGTGTGGTTGATGAAGTACTTCACTTGTGATGGGCAATTTTTGCTAGTACTAGGGCCCATCATGAAGATGTTTATTTTCCTAAGGCATGGGCATGCCCATTTGATATACAACATAAACCTGTCAAATTTTATGTACTCTACCATAGTAGCTTCAGCAAACAAATACCAGTAGGGGAAGGGTCCTATGAAACACCATGGACTTATTCAATTGATTGTCAAACACCATTTTATGTCTAGAAGAGGAGGGGAGGTCTTATGGTAGTCATTTTTGGATGACACATAAAGCCAAGAAGAAAAGAAGGAAAACTACTGAAGAGGTACCTTCCTCCACCTAGGAGACTGAAAAAGAGGCATCCTCTACTTCATCCTCAGCTACTGGGAAAAGTAAGAGAAAGAAGAAGATAGTAGAGGAAACACCCTCTTCCATTCCACAGATAACACAGGAGAGTCCAACACCCTCTATCTCTTCTCCAATTACTAAGAAGAGGAAAAAGGGGAAGGAGATTGTAGGAGAACCCTCAGTTGCATTGGAACATGTAGAAGAAACAATTGTAGAATAGCCCTCCAAAATAACTCACTCAGCAAAAAGAAAATTGGCCCTAGCTGAGGAGTCGACCCTAGCTGAGAAAATGAAGGGTACTGTCATTATAGAGGAAGAGGCAATAGAGGAGTCTGCCAAAACTCCCATGCCTAAGAAACATAAATAGAAGATAAAGGAGAATGAAACATGTCACGAAGGATTGCACCCTTGTTAAGCACTAAGCCTAACAATCCCGTGAAACATTGGATCAATTTCAGGCTATGGGTTGTCTATAGTGAAAGTGAACCTCCAGAAGAGTTGGCTCCCTTTAAAAGCCCCCTGGATCTGATGTATTTTCAAGGAAAAGAGATAGAAAAGTAACTTAATGATAATGAAATGATCCTAAGAGGTGATGCACCAATGATTATACTCTAATTTGCAACCTGATTCACAACTATCTTTCAATATATCTGCTCACATAACTCAATTTGAAAAAACTTAACACATAAGTATTTCATTGAAAGGCCTAAAATCAATCTACTTTCTTCTAAAGGAAAACCAATGTTTTCACAACTTGGAAAAGTAAAGAACCCACTTGCACAATCTACAACTAGTGATAAACAATTGCCTTTTTTGTATACATGCTTCAATGAATGAGACAGAAATTTAAAGGTTTGATGTTTAAAACACAATAAACTTTCATCAAAATCACTCAAAAGAGAACAAGACACCTAAATCTAAGAAGGAAAACACCTAATTTTATTAAAAAATGGTAGGAATACCTCTACAATAACTGTAAAATACATACTAGAAAATAAGCTTCTACTGTGTAAAAATATGTAAAAATTGTTGAGTTACAATACTGAAAATCTCTCTCTGCAATGTACAAAGGACAGAATAAAAGAAAGAACTGAGAAAAAAGCATAAGATTTTCTCCTATAATACAAAATCTCTCCAAAAAGGCTAAGGTAAGTCATCTCCTGTCTAACTAAACTCCAACTAATGCATGAATAGTTTGGAAAAAGATCCTCAACCTCATAAATAGTCAACTCTCAGTTGTTGGGTGAGCAAGAAGAAAATGCCTAAATTAGAGGGCTCATAATTGCTCCAAATTTAGCTATTTTAGCTCTAAACTCCTCTTCTCAAGGTGGTGGACTAAATAGACTTCCAAAAATAGTCTAGTTTGACAAAAATTCAAAAATAGAAGCAAAGAAATCTCCTACATGAGTTTGCAACCTCTGTTTAACTCCTCTTCACTTTATGCATGTTTGCAAGGCAAAAAGAAACTATTTTAACAAGTATTAAGGATAATCCATGTGTATGTTTTACCTCAATAGGTGTTATATGATTATCTCCTTAGGTTTTGGGTAACAAATATTAAGGTAATTTATAAAATATTACCCTTAATAAGTGTTAAAATACAATATACCTGGCTTCCATTCATTCAAGAAAGAAAAGGGAAAATCATGATTACAATTTGACTTATTTTCTTCTCCAACCCTTGCTGAAATTCACAAGCCTTATAATAATTCCCTTTCTGCCTTTGACGTATGACAAAGATTTAATCATGCTCCATGATGCAAAAAACCCTAAGTCAAATACTAATTATTCTCCTCGAGGTCTAAGGTTAAAAAGAACCTTCAAAAAGGTCAAAAATCCCCCTTATAACCTTATAACTCCCTACCCCTCATGAGTTCATTATGCATTTCTAGTCACTAAACACTTTAAAGTGTTGACCCTATTGGTTGTTTTAAATTCCCAACCTGATCTCAATGAAAAAACATGGATCTATAGAATAGCCACTTTCTAATAACGGACCTGCCTCGAGGGATTGGCCAACAAACAGGAAACAGGGGTTTTCAATCCCTCTTTCCTCTACACTTTAGGCTCTGTGAAACCAAGGAGGGTGTTCCTATTTTTTTGGAATCTTTCCCTTTTGGGGAAAATAATGTTCTACTCAAATGGATAGGGGGTCCCTGAGATACTTTCTCAATAACATTGTTCCTATAACAGATGTGTTCCTTCTAGAATGCTTAAAGAATGTTTGATAACTAAAGAGATGGGCTAGACTCTTAAGCTTTAGTCCTATTCTTTGCAAAGGAACATGTGAATAAAATAGCACCTAAAGCTACAGTTGAAAGGGAAAACTATTTTGATATTTAATGATGAGGATAATCAAGGGGGGTTAAATACAGTACAGCACTTCAAACGGATCAATGCCTTCTCCTAGGGTCATAGAGTCAAACAAAAGATGTAAATGAAAAGGACTACTTTGTGATTAATATCAGCTTACTGTGAAAATAAAATAATGCCTTACATTATAATATCTCACTAATTTTAGAGTTAACCATGCTTAGTTATCCTTGTGAAACAATATTACATTCAATACCTCCTTACAACCATTATTTTACCACTTGAGTAAATGCCATAAGAAGAATACACAAACATAGGAAAGACTGTGATGATGAATAAATTGATCCTTAATCATATTGTATTCATAAATGTAATAATGAGTACATGAGTAGGAGACAATATACTTTGAAACTCAACAACTTGTAAAATAAACTGACACTAAATTACAAGTAGCCTTGCAAATATATCACAAGTTTGAAACTCAAAATGAAGACTGAAATAGGACAGCTAATCTTTATTTCAGAAACTAACTATGTACAACTCCTCCATGATTAGATTGATCCCACACTTCAGACTAAGTCTGGGAAATATGACCTCAAACCAATGGATTTTCATAAGCTTTGAATTCCCTTTTATAAAGATAAGGGAGTAGACAAGCTTCAAGCTTAAGACAAAAGAAGTTACAAATTTGTAGTAACCAAAAGATGTAGTTGCAAGAAAAGGCCAGTGTAACCACTTCACAACCATTATGTCCTACTTTCATGATATATGTTGAGATACCCATAAGACTACATGTCCTCTCAATTTAGGTGGGGAAAACAAGCTATGTTGCTAATGGGGGATTGTTTGATAAATGTTGTTAGAGCTCACATACCCATCATATGCTAATTATTTGTTAATAGGAACATTCACTGCCTAGCTTACCCACCTCAATTGGGAACGACTGAAAGTGACAATATCAGAAGAAAACCCCATTAACTTGAGTTCTTCGCTTTATGCATGTTGTCATTTGCAAGGATGTGATTCCTCTTTCATAATTGAGTGGTCACCAACCAACTCAACCAAACAAAAACTAGATGAAATCACATTAGGCTATATATGGCAGCACCATTTATCTAGTGAAGGGAGCAGCAACAACAACAAAATGGGAGCATCATGTCTTCATATGTTACATCTGGAGAGGAATCATCCCTACTACTAGAGCTAGTTCTTTGTTAGAAAAAGTAGAAGAGGGATGAAGGAAAACAGAGAAATGATTTCCCTCTACAACTGATACTAATCTGCCTAATCATAGACATAAAAAATAACTGGAGTCAGGAGGTTAGAATCTGAGGTCTCAATCTGGATGAAACAACAAAAAGAATAACTGCTCACAGAGATTTGTAAGACGTTGCTATTGCTCCCAGATTTTCCCTGCACCACCTATTCCAAAGGAAGAAAACTCCAATTATCCTAATTTTGTAAGGACAAGTTGATGGCCATGAGAACAAGGAAGAAAATTTGATAGAACAGGGGAGCAAATAGAACACATGGGAATAGGGGAAAGCCATACTGTTAGCAAGTTTTAAACAGTATAAGGGGTATCACTAGCACTTGTCTATTTATAGAAATTCTAAGATGTAAGCATACATCCGCACATCTTTGGTCCAATTAATTCCATTCATTTCAAAGCAATCCAGTCATAAATGGAAATCTTGTGAAGATTACTATAAATGAACAAAAAGATTCAATCTCATAATTCTGCATAACTGAGAACATCACTTCTTGCACTAAATCATGCCAGGTCAGATTTCTTGGTTTCCTCAATTTAGCACGATCATCATATCAAATTTCATCACATAGCAGATGAAATGTCATTCCTGGTAGAAGCACAGATTTCCAAAGGTCAAGCTTGCATAAGCCAAACCTTTCTGTTAATAAATTCCTTTGTAGTGGCAGTGATGGAGAATCTGCACATGCCTGAGTAGTTAATTCTTGTAATAAAGCATCATTAGATTAGTGCCAACATATCTCCCTGTCACACTTTTAAATTTTGGCTGTTGATCTTGATCTTAGCTAGCTTGATTTCAATGGTGCTGATTTAGTCCTTTATGAAGTAGGAGAGTGATGCTTACTTTTCCCAATGATGACCTATCACCTGGATAGCTCTCCCAACCATGATCCTAAGAAAATATCTCCTTTGCAATATAGTTAAGACCGTATTCCACAATTCTGCAGGCGAGGGATATGGCCAGAGATATGGTCCTGGCAGAAAGCTGGATGACCATTGGATCAACTGTACACAATCAGGACAACTCTCCAACAAGTGGCCACATCCATAGGACTATGACACGTCATGTTCTTGTTACTTAATACACCATTCCTATCCTTTTAGAATGCCACGTGTCAAGATTTCTGCCATTCCGTAATCCGGTGAAGCATACTGATTTATAGCCCAGCAGAATGGCAGAGGAACGACAACTAGGATATCAGAACACGCCCCTCTCCAACTGGACCCTTTCTTGCATACATGGTATCCACATGTCAAACCTCTACCTTTCTACGACCCTCAGAGAGACTCCATGGTGAAGTATGGCAGAATGGAAAAAACACAAAGAAATCAATTTATATTTCTTGAGGCCCACCATCCTTCACTCCTCGATAGTCACTGACTAGTTGTCACTCTTTCTACAATTCTGCAGATGCCAACTCCATCAATATCTTATTGTTGGCAGAATGGTGGATACAAATCTACTATTGCCACTTGTCAAAAAAGAGAGTTAGTAGGACTAGACCTTGGTGTCTATGCATTAAAATATCCTTTTCCTTCTAGGAAAAAGGGGGACAACGGGTCGACTTCCTTTTCCTTTAAAATAATGTTTTTCTAGGTGCAAGCTAGAAAAGGTAAATTTTTAGCGAGGGGTCAGTCAAAAGATGTTCAAGGGGACATAAGGAAGCCACTTAAACTCTGGGTAACGGGAGACGGGCGTTCACTGAAGAAATAGAATGAACGTGGCCTGTACATTCTAACTTTAGCATGGAGGTTTAGGGTTTAACGCCTCTTTTGGTATGCAAAGAACCCTAAGCCTGGAAATCCCTCAACTTGATGACATAAGCCTAAGGATAAAAATACTAGAACTATGAAATATTTTATATGGTTCCATGAGTGGCTCTATTTGGGGAAGCATGTTCAACCTGAATAGGACGAGATCACTTAAAAAAACTCTGGAGGAGCAAACCAAACACATAATAGCCCTAGGCCACTATGCAGAGAAGAAACAAAACTTGCCTCTATCAAACATATTCTTCTCTAGTGACTTCATCAAGTTGCTTCTGAAAACTAATCTATTTCTGCCATAGACACTTGGATAGCCTCTTGGACAACTATTGCCTTCAAAATCTTCCTATCTACTCTGAACCATAGATATTTGAAAAATATTGTCAAAAACATATATAGCATCTGGTTCAATTATATCCACCCATTTGGAATAACTATTTTCCTCTAATTTTTGCCTTTGGCATATATCTGAAAAATAAAAGTAGTCATAATCTATTTCATAGTTGGTAGTGAAGGAACTTTTAGACCTTGTTGAGTTGATGTCAAACCTAAAACAATCATACTTAGTTTCTTCTTCAAAGTCTGATATGATGACTTTATTTTCCAACCTTTTGGCTGGCCATTCCATCTGATGGTGAATATGGGACTGGGAATTAGCTAGGTCTTGATCATTTAATAAAGTTTTTTCTCCCTCAGATAGTTTTGTATGTTGAACTAATATTAGTTCATTAGCCTCTTCCGGATCCTCTTCAAAAAGTGGATTATCTATGTATCTATAAGGCTCCATATCTTTTATTGATGATAAGCCCATAGGCTCCTCAAAGAGTGGGTTATCTCTTATATGCATTGTGTTTGCATACTTTTCAATATCACTATCCTGATAACCTGCATCATTAATTAACTCAGAGTTTCCACAACTCTGGTATGAGCATTCTGATAACTACTCATCATATTCTGCATTATTGGTATGGACCAATTCCTTCTGACATTCAAACTCAAAAGAAACTGTTTCTCTAGGAGATGAGATCTTATCACTTGATACAAGATACACATCATCATAAATAGGGGACATATCATCACAACTTGCTACATATTCACAAGATAGAGGAACCTCCACAATTGATACTTCTTTATGCATCTAGGTATTAGTTATCTCATTAGTTTCCTCATAAGGTTCTGGAGATTTCCTTTTATTTTGGTAGTAAGGGGAAGAGAAAGCAATAGGACTATATAGAATTTGAACCTTTCTATTTTGATCACAACCTCCATCCACTTTGGTACACTGAGTTATATGTGATGATTGACCCAACATGGGTTTATTTGAACTGTCTAGTTTGCCTCCTACTTGCCAAATGGGGGAATAGATGGATCCACTCTTCCCTTTATAACTATTTCCCACAGCTTTACAATCTTTTATCATTGTATGTTTCAAATTATTTTCTATACTCATGGCCAAAGAATATGCTTGCATCATAGTAGTAGGGTTCCTATCTCTTAGTTGATAACTATCCTTCTTATTGAATGCACCCAAATATATAATCAAACACATGGCCTCATTTGGTCTAATATTTCTAGGAATATCCCCTACTTTTTTGGCAAATCTTAAATTAAAAGTTCGGATTGATTCCTTATCTTTTTTCTCAATCTGCATGAGCCTTTTAATCAATATACCAACATCTATTCTTTCCCCAAACTATTCCATAAAAGCCAACTTTAAATCTTGCCATGAAAGATTAAACTGATTCGGTAAACATGTAAACCATTCTCTAACTTCTCCTTTAAAAATTTGAACAAACAATTTTATGACAACATCCTCATGATCTATTTCACAATCTCCCAATAAGTCACAAAATTCCTATAAATGGATGCTAGCTGTTTTGGATCCATCATTATTGAACTTTGTTATCTGACTCCTAACTTCATTAGGCACATGGTTTGGTAACCCACAAATATTACTGAAATCAATAGCCTTATACATTTCCCTAACAAATTCACCTTGATAAAAGAAATGTGACTGTTGAGTATACATCTTTAAATTTTTAGGGAAACTTTCTTGAAACTTTGTAAAATACATGAAAGGAACCTTTTGCCACTAGTACAAACTTTGTTTTGATTTTATGAAAAATCAGGAACACCAAACTGCATTACCAGACTTTTTCATAGAGTCACCAGCTCTGCATATAGAGTAATAAAACTTGAAAGCACACTACTCCCTTCTAAAATCAACTTCTAAATCTTGTTTCACAGTAGATTCATGTATAACATTCTGGGATATGAAACTTGATGTATTAGATTTGTATTTACCTCAATTGCAAATGAAAAAACATAGTAGAGTCGACTATCCTTTTCTTGTAAGGAACATGATAATCTAACCTCTAACTCTTTAATATATAGGGGAATTTATTTAGCCAAGACCCTAGGATAAACACAACTTTCTCTTCATGTTCCAATAGAGTCACAAATATGTGGGTGGCTCAACTAGATGGAAACTTCTTGGTCTTTAGCTAAAATAATGTTGGTACTTGTAAGGGAACATATACTTTTAGGATAAGACACAACCCTTAGTTTAGTTCCCTAGTAGAGTCACCAATCTATTGGTGACTCAAATGGGCAAACCATCACCAGAAACTCTAGGGTAAGATTTGACAATATTTTTACTTCAACTCCCCAGTAGAGTCACCAATCTGTCGGTTGTTTTAAATTTCCAACCTGATCTCAAGGAAAAAACATAGATTTATAGAATAGCCAATTCTAATAACGGACCTACCTCGAGGGATTGGCTAATGAATAGGAAATAGGGGTTTTCAATCCCTCTTTCCTCTGCACTTTAAGCTCTATGAAACCAAGGAGGGTGTTCCTATTTTTTTGGAATCTTTCCCTTTTGGGGAAAATAGTGTTCTACTCAAATGGATAGGGGGTCCCTGAGATACTTGCCCAATAACACTGTTCCTATAACAGATGTGTTCCTTCTAGAATGCTTAAAGAATGTTTGATAAGTAAAGAGATGGGCTATATTCTTAAGCTTTAGTCCTATTCTTTCTAGAGGAACATGTGAATAAAATAGCATCTAAACCTATAGCTGAAAGGGAAAACTGTTTTGATATTTAATGATGAGGATAATCAAGGAGGGTTAAATACAGTACAGCACTTCAAATGGATTAGTGTCTTCTCCTAGGGTCATAAAGTCAAACAAAAGATGTAAATGAAAAAGGACTACTTTGTGATTAATATCAGCTTACTGTGAAATCAAAATAATGCATTACATTATAATATCTCACTAATTTTAGAGTTAACCATGCTTAGTTATCCTTGTGAAATAATATTACATTCAATACCTCCTTGCAGCAATTATTTTACTACTTGAGTAAATGCCATAAGAAGAATACACAAACATAGGAAAGACTGTGATGATGAATAAATTGATCCTTAATCAGATTGTAGTCATAAATGTAATAATGAGTACATGAGTAGGAGACAGTATACTTTGAAACTCAACAACTTGTAAAATAAACTAAGACTGAATTACAATTAGCCTTGCAAATATATCACAAGTTTGAAACTCAAAATGAAGTCTGAAATAGGACAGCTAATCTTTATTTCAGAAACTAACTATGTACAACTCCATGATCAAATTGATCCCACACTTCAGACTAAGTTTGGAAAATATGACCTTGAACCAATGAATTTTCATAAGCCCTGAATTCCCTTTTATAAAGATAAGGAAGTAGACAAGCTTAAGGCTTAAGACAAGAAGTTACAAATTTTTAGTAACCAAAAGATGTAGCTGTGACAAAAGGCTGGTGTAATTGCTTCACATCTGTATGTCCTGCTTTCATGGTATATGATGAGATACCCATAAGACTACATGTCCTCTCAATTTCGGTGGGGAAAACAAGTCATGATGCTAATGGGGGACTGTTTGATAAATGTTGTTAGAGCTCACATACCCATCATATGCTACCTATTTGTTCGATAGGAGCATTCACCGCCCAAGTTACCCACCTCAATTGCGAACGACTACAAGTGACAATATCAAAAGAAAACCCCATTAACTAGAGTTCTTTGCTTTACGCCCGTTGTCATTTGCAAGGATGTGATTCCTCTTTCATAATTTAGTGGTCACCAAACAGCTCAACTAGACAAAAACCAGATGAAATCACATCAGGCTAGATATGGCAGTGCCATTTATCTATCGAAGGGGGTAGTAAAAACAACAAAATGGGAGCATCTTGTCTTCATATGTTACATCCGGAGAGGAATCATCCCTACTACTAGAGTTGATGCTTTGTTACAAAAAGTAGAAGAGGGATGAAGGAAAAGAGAGAAATGATTTCCCTCTACAACTGATACTAATTTGCCTATTCACAGACATAAGGAATGATTGGAATTAGGAGGTTAGAATCTAAGGTCTCAACTTGGATGAAACAATAGGATGAAGAAATACTCACAAAGATTTGTAAGATGTTGCTATTGCTCCCAAATTTTCCCTGCACCACCTATTCCAAAGGAAGAAAACTCCAAGTCTCCTAATTTTTTAATGACAAGTTGGTAGCCATGAGAACAAGGAAGAAAATTTGATAGAACAAGGGAGCAAACAGAACACACAGGAATAGGGGAAAGCCATATTGTCAGCACATTTTAAATAGTATAAGGGGTATCACCAGCACTTGTCTATTTATAGAAATTCTAGGATGTAAGCATACATATATACATCTTTGGTCTAATTAATTTCAGTCATTTCAAAGCAGTCCATTCATAAATGGAAATCTTGTGAAGATTACTATAAATTAATAGAAAGATTGGATCTCATAATTCTACATAACTAAGAGCATCACTTCTTGCACTGAATCATGCCAGGTCAAATTTGTTGGTTTCCTCAATTTAGCACTATCATCATGTCAAATTTCATCACATAGAAGATGAAATGTCATTCCTGGTAGAAGCACGGATTTCCAAAGGTCAAGCTTGCATGAGCCAAATCTTTCTGTTAATAAATTCCTTCATAGTGGCGATGATGGAGACTCTGCACATGCCTAAGCAATTAATGCTTGTAATGAAGCATCATCATATCAGTGCCAACATATCTCCCTTTCACACTTTTAAATTTTGGTCGTTGATCTTGATATTAGCTGGCTTGATTTCAATGGCACCGATTTGGTCCTTTATGAAGTAGGAGAGTGATCCTTGTTTTTCTCAATGACGACCTGCCACCTAGATACCTCTCCCAACCATGATCCCAAGAAAATATCTCCTTTGCAGTATAGTTAAGATCGTATTATGCAATTCCATAGGCGAGGGATATGGCCAGAGATATGGTCCTGGCAGAAAGGCGGACGACCATTGGATCAGTTGTATGCAATCAGGACAACTCTCCAACAAGTGGCCACATCCATAGGACTATGACACATCATGTTCTTGTTACTTAATGCACCAATCCCATCCTTTTAGAATGCCACGTGTCAATATTTTTACCATTCCACAATCTGGCGAAGGAACAAGAACTAGGATATCAGAACACGCCCCTCTCTAGCTGGACCCTTTCTTGCATACACAGTAGCCACATGTCAAACCTCTGCCTTTCCATGGCCCTTAGAGAGACTCCATGGTGAAGTATGGAAGAATGGCAAAAATGTAAAGAAATCACTTTATATTGCTCAAGGCCCACCATCCTTTGTTCCTCGATAGTCCTTGACCAGCTGTCACTCTTTCCGCAATTTTGCAGGGGCCAACACCATCAATATCTTATTGTCGGCAGAATGGAAGATACAAATCCACTACCACCACCGATCAAAAAAGGGACTTAGTAGGACTGGACCTTGGTGTCTATGCATCAAAATATCCTTTTCCTTCTAGGAAAAAGGGGGGCAACAGGTTGACTTCCTTTTCCTTCAAAATAATGTTTTTCTGGGCGCAGGCTAGAAAATGTAAATTTTCAGCAAGGGGCCGGTCAAAAGATGTTCAAGGGGACATAAGGAAGCCACTTAAACTCTGGGTAACAGGAGACAGATGGTCACTAAAGAAATAGAATGAACATGGCCTTTACATTCTAACTTTGGCATGGGTTTGTTGGATCTAGGGCATACAACTGAGAGGGGGGGGTGAATCAGTTGTATAAAAATTCTTGTTCTTTCAACACTTGATTCTTTGTTGTTAGTTAGCAGCATATCAATTAATCATCCATGAAAGCATAATACATAAACACAAGAGCAGATAAGTATCAACACATTGAACACCAAGATTTTGACGTGGAAAACCCGGTTAAGGGAAAAACCACGGGGTGATTAACCCAAGAATTATTCTCTGTTAGAAGAATAAAGAAAAATGAATGGCACATGCCAATTAGGGCTCACTGCCCGAGCACACTGCTCACAAAGAGGCCCACTACCTACAAGGAGACACACTGTCTACAAAGTGATAAAAATCACAGTCTTGAATTGGAGAATGACATCTCTACCATGTCCGGATCAGTTCCAATTAAGCCCAAAAACCTCTATTCTGCCTTTCGCACTTCTCTTCGCTATGCCACACTCATCCACACACACCACACCTTGAAATGAACTCATAGACTGTTATTTATACAAGACATCAACTTAGGATCAAACATCTAAGTCGGCAAACAATCATAAGAGTATCCGCAAGATGAATAACACATCCGGTCGGCCACCACTAGAACATTCGCAGGATGAACAACTCATCCGGTCGGCTAAACAGAGCAAGAACTTCATCCGGAAGAATAACTTCAATTCTGAGCTCTACTATCAATGCGGATCAACAACACAACCTCAACACGATCCAGAAAACTTCACAAGCCTGCCTGAATGTCCGGATACATCCGCACTTCCTTTACTTGCTGGAATCTCTTGTCTTCCTCATCCAAAACTTCAAGAACACAGTCTGTTGCCACTGTAGAAGGTACTTCCGGACCTTCAAATCATACATTATCAATGCGGACCAATAACACAATCTCAACATGATCCAAGAACCTTCACAAGCCTGTCTGAATGACCAGGTACGTCTGCATTTCCTTTACTTACTGAAATCTCTTATCCTCCTTATCCAGAACTTCAAGAACACAATCTGTCGCCACTGTCATAATGCAAGAGGTACTTCCGGACCTCCAAATCATACACAACTCGAGATGGTACATCACAAGGACATCCCAAATACTCTTTCCAATCCGCAGATTAGGATTGTACAATTCCGGACCTCACCGGACCTTTCTGTGATCCTCTGTCACCTCTAAGCACTTGCCAGAACCGGTTTCACACAGACAGCCATAACTTCTTCAGGTCTTCATGCGGACCTCTGAAAACTTGACTGAAGCATCTCAAGACTCATATCTGCAAACCCTTTAATCCGCATCCTCCGGTTTTCAACCTATCCAATATATTTGCCTTCTTCTCATCACCGTTCTTCACTGTTCCTGACTGAGGGTAATTTTCTCAATATCCTCAACACACAGCTCATCCAATCCTTCTTGTCAATGTAATATGAGTATGTTGACATCAATGACAACACTGGTTCACCTCATACTTGCAACAATCTCCCCCTTTGTCATTGATGGCAACATATGATGTGAAAAACCATCAAGACAAGAACTTCTCCTTTCTGTCACAGCTCCCCCTATCAACAACAACTTTTTACATGTCTTCTCTCCCCCTTTGATCATTAACCACTTGTTTTTCACATGTCTTCTCTCCCCCTTTGACATCAATGGCAAAGGGCTCATACTTTCAATTCTAATACAGAATCATACCAGCTGCTCCCCCTTAGTAGCAGCTCCCCATCATCAATCCGGATCACAAGATATGACTGTGATATCCACCGGACTGATGCACATCAGTGCATCTTAGTTTATCACCGGAGGGGCCATGACCCCTAACTTCTCCCAGAGATATTCAAATGAGTCCTTGGGAAGAGGTTTTGTAAAGATATCTGCAATCTGATCCTTGGAGGGAACATACTCCAATCTGACTTCTTCCTTGTTTACTTGTTCTCTCAAAAAGTGAAATTTGATAGATATGTGCTTAGTCTTAGAGTGCAATACCGGATTCTTAGAAATATTAATTGCACTTGAATTATCATAGAAAATTGTGATAGGCTCCTCATATTCAACTTTGATGTCTCTTAGCATCTGCTTCATCCATAAGATTTGAGTGCAACTACCTGCTGCTGCAATGTATTCTGCTTCAGTTGTAGACAGAGATATTGCATCTTGTTTCTTGCTTAGCCAAGAAACCAATCTCTTCCCCAAAAAGAATGCTCCACCACTAGTGCTCTTCCGGTCATCCACATCTCCTACCCAATCTGCATCTGTGTAAGCATGAAGAGAGAAATCTGGATCTCTAGGGTACCATAGACCATACTCAACTGTTCCTTTCAAGTACCTAAAAATTCTTTTGATTGCCATAGCATGAGATTCTCTAGGATCAGCCTGGAATCTTGCCACAAGACCAACAGCCTGCATTATATCTGGTCTAGTTTGAGTGAGATACAACAATCCACCAATCATTGATCTATATTTTGTCTGATCTGCCTTTGGAGAGTCATCATCTTTGCTTAACTTACATCCGGTTGCCATAGGAGTGTTCATAGGTTTTGAGTCTTCCATACCAAATTTCCTTAACAATTCTTTCACATATTTGGTCTGAGAAATGAAGATCCCTTCTTTTGTTTGAGTAATTTGCAGACCCAAGAAGAAATTCATTTCACCAAGCATAGACATTTCAAACTCACTTTTCATCTGATTTGCAAAAGTTTTGCACATACTATCTCTTCCTCCAAAAATGATATCATCCACAAACACTTCAACAATCAATATGTTTTCATGATCAATTTTGAAATATAAGTTACTGTCAGCAGTACCTTTGTTGAATCCAATCTGCACAAGATGCTTATCCAACCTTTCATACCATGCTCTTGGGGCTTGCTTCAATCCATACAAAGCTTTCTTCAACTTGCAGACCATATCATCATTATCAGACAATTGAAATCCATCCGGTTGTTCAATGTAGACTTCTTCTTCCAGATCACCATTTAGGAAGGCAGACTTGACATCCATCTGATATACCTTAAAGTCTTTGAAGGCAGCAAATGCAAGAAGTAATCTGACTGCTTCAATTCTTGCCACCGGAGCAAAAGTCTCTTCAAAGTCAATTCCTTCTATTTGAGAGTAGCCTTTGCAGACCAATCTAGCTTTGTTTCTGATTACTTCACCAGCTTCATTTAGTTTGTTCCGGAAGACCCACTTGGTTCCAATTACATTCCTGTCTCTAGGTCTGGGAACAAGATCCCAAGTATGATTTTTCTCAATTTGCATCAATTCATCTTTCATTGCTTTGGTCCAGTTTTCATCATTGCAGGCTTCATTTATTGTTTTAGGTTCAATCTTTGAAATCAGACAACATTCATCCTGATTTTGAGCAACATTCCTTCTAGTTTGTACACCTTTGCTTTTGTCACCTATGATCTGATCTTTAAAGTGGTTCAGTCTTACATACCTTGGAATTTTGGGAGTATCCTGCACTACTACTTCTTGATCAGGCTCATTCAAACCTATCTCTTCTTCCTGATTTACCGGATCAGGCTGACTCTGTCTCACCGGAGAGGATTGAGGTCCTTGAACACTATCTTGGTCATCTTCATCAAACTCATAAAATCTTGAAGGCTTCTCAATTCCTTCATCAACTTTCACATTGGTGCTTTCTATCATCTTCCTCAATCTCTTATTGTAACATCGGTATGCTTTGCTCTGAGTGGAGTAACCCAAGAAAATTCCTTCATCACTTCTAGCATCAAACTTTCCTAGATCTTCATCTCTTTTAATATAACACTTGCTACCAAATACTCTGAAATATTTCACAGTAGGAGTGATGCCAAACCAGAGTTCATAGGGGGTCTTACCGGTGTTGTTTCTGATTTGAACTCGATTGAGAGTGTAGACTACAGTGCTGATAGCTTCCTTCCAAAACATTTGAGGAACATTTGCTTCCAACATCATTGTCCTGGCAGCTTCCTGAATGGTCCGGTTCTTTCTCTCAACCACTCCATTCTGCTGTGGAGTCCTAGGAGCAGACAACTGTCTCCTTATACCCTGCTTCTCACAAAAATCAATGAACTCACCAGATGTAAATTCACCACCTCTATCAGACCTTAGACACTTTAGTTTCAATCCGGTTTGATTCTCTACCATAGCTTTGAAGATCTTGAACTTCTCAAATGCTTCTGATTTTTCTTTTAGAAAGGTAACCCACATCATCCGGGAATGATCATCAATTAACAACATGAAATATCTATCACCTTGCAGACTCTTGATTCTTGTCGGACCACAGAGATCAGTATGTACTAATTCCAACAATCCGGTAGAAGACTGATCTTTGCTTTTGAAAGAGACTCTGCTTTGTTTACCTAGCTGACATTCTTTGCACAAACTATTTGTAGGTTTCATCAATTTTGGAAGATCTCTTACGGCCTGAGTATTGCTTATCTTGATGATGTTATCAAAATTTACATGGCACATTCTTCTATGCCATAACCAACTCTGATCAATTTGAGCAAACAAACAACTTTTATTTGAACCAACCAGATGAAAGATATTACCTTTTGTCTGAGTACCGGATGCAATCTCAGTTCCGGAGTTTGTAAAGATTCTGCATTTTCCATTTTTGAATCGGAGATCATAGCCTCTGTCCACTAACTGACCAACACTAAGAAGATTGTGCTTCAATCCTTCAACATACAGTACGTTACCTGTTTTGCTCTTTCCATCGAAGGAAATAGTTCCCCTGCCTCTGATTCTGCCAGCAGAATTGTCACCAAACTTTACCATTCCTCCTTCATACCTTTCCAAATTCAAGAACTTATTCTTGTCACCAGTCATATGGTGAGAACATCCACTGTCAATAACCCAATCATCCTTTTCTTCCACTTGAGCAGCCAAAGCTTTTTCAACAACTTTGTGATTGACAGATTCAGAGAGTATTGAATCTTCTTCCTTGATGGCAATAAACACCCACTCATTTCCGGATTTGCTTCCTAGTTCTAATTCATCATCTGTTACTCCTTCATTGTCATCTTCTTCGTGAACATAATAGCAATTCTTTTGAAACCTTTGTCTGTTAGTATTAGATCTTGCAGATCTTTCCGGACATCTTGAAGCAAAATGACCAATCTTATTGCAGTTGAAACACTTAAAGGGTAGTTTTCCTTCATACTTACCGGATCCTCTTGGCAGTCTCTTTGCAATGAGGGCTTCAAGTTGAGTTGTTTCTGCTTCTTCTTCCTCCATGTCTCTTCTTGCTTGATCATACCATGACATTTTCCTTGATGAGTTTTCTCCCGGATCAAATCTCTGTTTGCCTTTCACATAGGCACTGGCTTTGAAAGCAGATTCAGTCTTGCGAGGATCATCTCCAAACTCGGTCATTTCAAATGCAGCTAGTTTGCCAGCCACTTGTTCTCTTGTGACAGTTGTGTGGGCTCTGAATTCATCAATGGCAGCAACCTTGATTTTGTAGGCAGCAGGAAGGGATCTTAGGATTTTGCAGACAATCTCATTTTCATCTAAAGTTCCACCAGCATTTCTGATTCCACATACCAGCTCATTCACTCTTGGCATAAAGGTAGTGATGTTTTCATCATCTCTCATTTTCAATCTTTCAAATTTCCCTTTCAGACTTTGCAATCTTGCACTTTTGACAAACTCATCTCCTTCATACAGAAGTTCCAGTTTAGTCAGGATCTCATATGCAGTTGGTAGGTCAATAACATTCGAGAGATCTGAGTCATTCAATGCGCTTAGAAGAGCTTCCTTGGTCCGCAGATTGTTTTCAGCTTCTGTGATTTCATTCAGAGTTGTCGGACCACCTTGTGGAGGTACATATGGTTTTGAAACCATAGCCAAGTATGCTTTTCCCATACATTCCAAGTGACACTTCATGCGACCTTTCCAGAGAGTGAAGTTGGTTCCATCGAACTTCGGACTATCCTTCTTGTATGACGACATCCTGGATCTCCTCAAGCGGTTAAGCTCCTATCAGAGGAACTTAGCTCTGATACCAATTGTTGGATCTAGGGCATACAACTGAGAGGGGGGGGGTGAATCAGTTGTATAAAAATTCTTGTTCTTTCAACACTTGATTCTTTGTTGTTAGTTAGCAGCATATCAATTAATCATCCATGAAAGCATAATACATAAACACAAGAGCAGATAAGTATCAACACATTGAACACCAAGATTTTGACGTGGAAAACCCGGTTAAGGGAAAAACCACGGGGTGATTAACCCAAGAATTATTCTCTGTTAGAAGAATAAAGAAAAATGAATGGCACATGCCAATTAGGGCTCACTGCCCGAGCACACTGCTCACAAAGAGGCCCACTGCCTACAAGGAGACACACTGTCTACAAAGTGATAAAAATCATAGTCTTGAACTGGAGAATGACATCTCTACCATGTCCGGATCAGTTCCAATTAAGCCCAAAAACCTCTGTTCTACCTTTCGCACTTCTCTTCGCTATGCCACACTCATCCACACACACCACACCTTGAAATGAACTCACAGACCGTTATTTATACAAGACATCGACTTAGGATCAAACATCTAAGTCGGCAAACAATCATAAGAGTATCCGCAAGATGAATAACACATCCGGTCGGCCACCACTAGAACATTCGCAGGATGAACAACTCATCCGGTCGGCTAAACAGAGCAAGAACTTCATCCGGAAGAATAACTTCAATTCCGGGCTCTACTATCAATGCGGATCAACAACACAACCTCAACACGATCCAGAAAACTTCACAAGCCTGCCTGAATGTCCGGATACATCCGCACTTCCTTTACTTGCTAGAATCTCTTGTCTTCCTCATCCGGAACTTCAAGAACACAGTCTGTCGCCACTGTAGAAGGTACTTCCGGACCTTCAAATCATACATTATCAATGCGGACCAATAACACAATCTCAACATGATCCAAGAACCTTCACAAGCCTGTCTGAATGACCAGGTACGTCCGCATTTCCTTTACTTACTGAAATCTCTTATCCTCCTTATCCGAAACTTCAAGAACACAGTCTGTCGCCACTGTCATAATGCAAGAGGTACTTCCGGACCTCCAAATCATACACAACTCGAGATGGCACATCACAAGGACATCCCAAATACTCTTTCCAATCCGCAGATTAGGATTGTACAATTCCGGACCTCACCGGACCTTTCTGTGATCCTCTGTCACCTCTAAGCACTTGCCGGAACCAGTTTCACATAGACAGCCATAACTTCTTCAGGTCTTCATGCGAACCTCTGAAAACTTGACTGAAGCATCTCAAGACTCATATCTGCAAACCCTTTAATCTGCATCCTCCGATTTTCAACCTATCCAATATATTTGCCTTCTTCTCATCACTGTTCTTCACTGTTCCTAACTGAGGGTAATTTTCTCAATATCCTCAACACACAGCTCATCCAATCCTTCTTGTCAATGTAATATGAGTATGTTGACATCAATGACAACACTGGTTCACCTCATACTTGCAACAGGGTTTAGGGTTTAACGCCTCTTTTGGTATGCAAAGAACCCTAAGTCTGGAAATCCCTCAACTTGATGACATAAGCCTAAGGATAAAAATACTAGAACTATGAAAAAAAATTTATGGTTCCATCAGACCCATGGGCAGTTTTTACTTGTAATGTTTTTTCCTTTTAAAAGCCAAAAATCACTTAAGGCACCGGGCTAGGGTATCAAACAACAAAAACTCGCAAACCCTAAACACCTATTTCATTCTTATCATTCATCTATTTGCTTCTTCTGAGAGTTTAAGTGCCGCTAGGGGATCCTGTTGCTGTTTCTTGAACAAAACTTCAAAGTCTTTCTTATCTGCTACATTTCCATTAAAACTGGTAAGCTCTTGACTTCATGTTGTTTCTTGACTTGGAAACCAATGAAAAAAAAGGTTGCTCTTTCTCTGTATACTATGAAAATATGAAAACTTCCTCCTTTCTAAACTCTACAACTATTTCTACCCACTACCATGGTTGTTATTTAGCTTCCACTATATAAATATTTTATGAGATGACTGTAGCTCTTGGGAAGCTCTGTAAATATGGTCTCTATATTACTGCTTCTTTGCTTTTTCTTAGGTATATTGTTGCTTTTGTATCTTGTCACTGATGCTTCTGAAAGAAAAATGAAAGAAAACATGAGTTCTTCTTTTCTCTACTAGGGTTTTGTAAATAACCATGGGAGACCATTCAATAGCCTTATAATCTTCATGTGGCTCTTGATTTGTTACATAAAAATGATGAGAACCTAGCTCATTTTTCCTTTTTTGCACCCTCTGCTAGGGTTTCATTTCTATGTCAAGTTCCTTTGCAAACTGGTAAGTCTCCTTCATCCTACTGTTAAAAGGCTTTAAAACATGTATGCAGGGTAGAACGAAGGCTCACTGACCTCAAAAGGTGTCTTGACTACTTGCATTTGCATCACTGTTGTCTTGGTGGCTGCTCCTGCCCTTTGTCTGATCATCACTATCTTATGTGAACATGCTTTGCATGTATCTTAAATCTCTCTTTTGTGGCTATCTTTGTCTAAAAATGCATACTTTGAAGGCTTGTTTCATTTTTGCTTTCAAAGGATAGAATGCTTATCAAAAGGTGAAGGAACTTCTATGAATATGCTTTCTTCCTTAGCTTTGGTTAAGAAATTACAAGATTCATTTGTTAGTCCATGTTTGTGGCTGCTAATAAAACCTCTGTATTTGTGTTTTGAGTCTCTGCATTCATTGAATACTATGGGTTATACCCAGCATTCTTCTGCCAAGACTTTCATAGGCCTATGGTACATTTTCTCAAATCTGTATCTCTTGATTGTCTTTCACTTATAGTTTCCAACTGTCCTCATGTAGACTTTTCACAGACCATTCGACTTTGGTTCCTGTATAATAATGAGTACAAGGGGTATGTTATAGATAAACTTTATCAACTATCTCCTTCTTTGTAGGGGATACTGAGAAAATTTGAGTGCTAAACTAGGCCTCTGTCAATAGTTAACAGACCTTGCCATGCATTGAATGTTCTAGACTGTCACACTGATTGTTGGTATGGCTACTTCATGTTCACTATATGACAATCCTCCATGACTGCTCACTATGAAAGCTTTTGGGCTAAGACAATCCTACTTTTCTTTCTCAGTTATGATTTTGATTGTTTCCTTCACTATCAAACTATCTTTGCAACTTCATGACTGTCCTTGTTGCTCCTTCATATGATGTCCTCTATTCTTCTTATGTGACAGACCTACCAGGAAGTATAGAGTTGCAATGCTTATTGTGTTCAGTGGCTTTCATCAGAACAATGAATAAGGACATTTGAGATGTTATGGATCCCTATAGGTACTTTAACTATGGCATATTTCCAGAGGCATCAGACACTTGTTTATAAAGAATGTAGGCTATAGTGAAGGATTCTCTGAGTTATATCCATTTTGAATGTCTCATAACAGTCTAGACACTCTCATAGATCTCCTGTAGCTCTAAATATTTGCACCTCATATGGTGTGAACCAAACTATCCCCATAGATAGCTCATGATGATCTCATTAAGGATGTGATAGAGGTTATGGCTCTCCTTCAATGGGACTGCTCCCCATGAGATCACTGTTCCTTTCACTACACTACAAATCCCTATACCCCTGACAAATCTATCCTTCATCCTTGATTGTTTCTTTTGCATTAATTAATGATTGTGATTTCATTGATGATTGTCCCTGCAAGCAATGGGATAGTCCTTCATTTCGTCTAATATAGTCATTTAACATGATTGTCCCTTCTTGACATTGCCTCTTAAGAATTTTAGGAGGCTCTTGAGGTAATATACCCTTGGAATATGCTTCTTATACTTCTATTACCCTTGATAAGGATGAGACTGACTTCAATAACCTTCCTGGCTGTCACTCTTTCAATGTGAATCACTGTGGTCCCATGTTTGCATTGTTTCCTTGATATGAATGTCCATTATCTATTGTATGCTTTATCCTTAACTCTAGGAGCCTATGTAGGTGTTGAGGCCTTGTGTACTTTGTGACTATTGTCCTTCCCATAGAAACTACTCTGTCATCTTCTTGCTTGATCACATACCCCAGTATTCTTTCTTGGATCTTTTAACTTCTCATGGATGAAGACCTATGTTCACTATTCTTTATCACACTCTCTACAAGGTTATTTCTGTTACATAATAACCTAGTCATCTCTATCAATCCTTATACATTCATATCATGCATTGTTTGTTAAATATCCAACACCTTCTTTTAGGCTACTATCCATTGCTTTATGAGAAACCTTAGCAAACCATTATTTACTGTGAAACAATGTTTCTCCTTTTTTTGGTAACAAAGGACTTAGATGTGTAGATTTATGCATCTTTTCATTATGTACTCACATTGTGCAAACAAAGATTTGATGACTATCACATGTATTATAATGAGCTGATAACAACTTCAAAACATATGTGCTCCTTATGTCTATACGCATCTCCTTCATTTTTCTTGATTTTGGTTGTCACCTATTAACTGTTTTGGACTGTTCCTGACAGTCACCCCTCATTTTGACCCCTCCTTCCATGACAAACTCTTGGACTATCCTAAGACTAGAAAAATATTAATCTTCTATACTACTATGATAGTCCCCAATGTCTCTACATAGAAACGAATATAAGGAAAATTCCATTGCATGTATTTGACCAAAGAAAGACAACATTTTATATATCAAGTTTCAATTTCCCCTCTGTTCATCATGCCTTCTAATTGACTATTCTTTTAATCCTTAACTGTGGACAGTGTTAAACCTCCTTGTGTCTACTCCTTATCTACTCCCTTGGGGTCTCCTTCATATTATCAATATCATGATGTTCCTATGGGGCAAGTGGAATAGGTGGATCTTCTCCTCACAATTGGATTGCACCTCGTTGGATTTTGATTGCTCTATTGTCCCTTTAGGACTGTTTCCCTTTAGGACAATTTTGGCATTTGATAGTTGTTCATTCTGTGCATGATTTTCCTCCTCTCAAGCATATGCCTAAGAATCATGATTTGACTATTTCACTTTATCTCATACTACTATTTCATGATAGTATTCTCAATAAACCTCTACCTACACACTTAGAAAACTAGTTAGAGAAAAACAAAGAAGCTAAGAGCCTCTCCTTTGATGGTTGTGCGATTTGCTCTTGCTTCCTTGTAGTGGTTGTGTGTTGGGTAAAATTTGACAAAGATCAAAATAAAGCAAAGATCAGATTCAACCCAAACTCGAGAAATCAAAACCCAAAACAAACTAAAGACATGCAAATTAAAACAATTTCACCTGGGTTGTTAGATTCCTTGTTGAAAATGTGGGTTGCTCACAATCTGCAACATGATGATTGGATTGAGATGATAAGATTGAGATTGAGAAAAAGATAGGTAAATTGATGGATGAGGAGGAAATTTGGTAGAGTAATAGTGCTTAGAAGATTCATCCATGTCAATGGCATGAAAATTGGTCAATTTATAGGTGAGTATGAGAGAATGGAAGGATAAACTTTCTAATTTGGTGGGTGACAATTGAATTGGAAAGTTGCCATGCAACAAAAGTGGAAGGTAGGTGAGTGATTTGAAAGATGAGTTGAGTTGGAAATGGAAAGTGGGTGAGTGATTAGTTAAGATAGAAATGGAAGGTGGGCAAAATCATAATTAAATAATTAAATAATTTAATTTATGATGCATGTGAGGATAAATATGATAAATTAAATAAAGTAAAAAGATTTATTTTATTTTATTTAAGAGGAAAGGAAAATTAAATAAATAAATAAAATTTATTTATTTAATAATGCTAGGGGATGGGATAAATTAAAGAAATGTTATATTTATTTAATTTATTAGACGAAGACATTAGGTTAGGTGACGATATGGATATCTAAGGCGAAAATGCTACAAGATGCCTAAGTGATGTAACATTACGACAAGGTGGACATTTTTTAGTGTCTACATTTTGCCCCTCTTTGAGATGTTGTTTGAGATGATGAGATTTGTGTCAAGTAACATCATTTCAAAGAAGCTAAGGTACAAATAGAGGAAAAAGATGATGAAGGAAAGATAGGATGATGATGGGATGATAGGATGATGATGCCCCCTCGAGAGGATAGGCGGGTTGGACAAACACGAGTAGGCTCTCGAAATGAAATGGATTGGTCCAGGAAGAAAGATAAGGAAATGAATAGAAGAAAAGGAAGGATGTGTTATTCTGCAATGAAAGTGAGCAACCATATGTTTGATTTAGCATGAGACGTTATGCACCAGGGTATAAGGACCAAGGTGACGATGTGTCTCATGCCCCAACATAATACAACCTTGTCTAGATACAAGATATGAATATTAGCTAGGAAGATACTAATGCAAGTGCAAAAATGATAACACACAAGAAAGCAAGCAAGCATGCACAAATGATTCAAAAACAAACAAGGTATTGCCCCTATCAAGTTGCAAACCAAAGATTAATTGTTGATTGATTGATGATGATGAGAGTGTTGTCATTGCAAGGAATGATATATCCCTAGATCAACACAAGGATGATTGATGATGAATTGATTGGTGATTTATTGAAGTGGTTTATGACAAGATTAGGATCAAGACCGAGGATGTGATTGGATAATTTGGCAAGATTGATTAACTTGATTGGTATGGTTTTAAGGATTACTTGCATTAGGATTTATTGGATAGATGATGGGAAGAAGTGATAGATTGATGGTTTGAGGAAAAGATTGATTTGAAGAAGTGTTTTGAAAGATTGATGAATTGATGAAGATAGATGATAGAAGAAATATGGGAGATGAAAGAAAGAGGAATATCACATGTGCCTGAATCTGGGCACTTCCTTCGTACTCCAGACTGCCTATATACCCTGTATCCATTGGATCAAGGCACGTAACGATAGAGATGGGATGTAGTTTTGATTTTGTGTTTTATTGATGAGGGGGATGGATTGATTTGATTGATTGGATGATGTTATTGATGAGATTTGATTTGATTTTGATGATTGAATTTGATGATTGGACTAATGATTGGATTAATGATTTGATTGATGATTTGATTATTGATTTGATTAGAAGTTTGGTTGGATTTAATGATTGGATTAGAAGAATTGATTTGATGGATTGATATATGAGGCCGATTATTTTACCTTCCATATTTTGGTCATTATGCTATTCAGTAGATGACACTATCAGACCTTAGTGACTATGTTTCATTATGTAGACTTGATGTTTTATCTCACTGATTCAATGTATGTGATTTGATTCGGTCATATTAGATGCTATGTTGTGGTTCGACATATGGGATATGTATTAGAGGTTATTTTGTTATGAGATTCTAGTTATTTATGTGATGTGAACTATTTGACATGTGATGGAAAATGCAATTTAATTTAGAGTTATGTATTGATGTTATTTTGATTGCATGAAGTTAATTTCAGTTGCTTCGGCTATGACTTTTCATGACAGGACTGACACTTGATCGAGATGTGTAGGTTTTACATTCCCTAGCCACGGGAAATTAGAGGTAGAATTCACACTATGTATCCCCTGTTAAGCCGATCCATTCCCAAGAGGGATAAGGATCATGTCTAAATTTGAGTGTGGATTGATTGTGCTTGATTTAATTTTATTTATTTTAGCCTTAGTACCCTTTTTTATTTAAATTGAATAATAATAAGTGTTGTAAAATTTTATTTGATTTATGCCACTTGGTATTTTTTTTTTTTTTAGGCCATTTAAATGTGGATTTTTAACCCCTTTCATGAACCCTAGGGTCCCAAAAGTTACCCTAGGTGGTCAACCATGAGTCTAGGGTCAACTTGGACTATCTAACCCTAGTTTTGACTCACCTTAGGTCACCCTAAACCATGGTTGAGTAAAAGTGACGAATTTAGAAAAGAGGGAAGATGGAGGATGGGCCTTGCCTTGGGAAGAACTCATCTCCCATCCCTAAGTTTTGGGAATCATTCCCAAGGAAGACTTGGGAGGTCTCCAAGAGTCCTCCCAAACTCCCAAGTGAGTGGGAGCACCACTCAAGACCCTTGTCTTCTTGAGGTGTGAGTGGGAATCCAACTCACCATTTGTCCCCCTCCCACTTGTGTGGAAGCACAAGTGGATGAGGTGGAGATGGAGGTGGAGTGAGAGGAGGACATTTGTCATCCTCTTACCTTCTCACTCTTACAAGTGGCTTTGGAGGAGGGAGGAGATGGTGACAAATGTCACATTCTCATTTCTCAAGGCCAAAATTATGGCCTATAATAGCTCCTCTTGTAGAGGAGTGGGGGTTCTTCTTTTCTAGCCTTTTTTCCTTGCAATTGGGAGTCCTTGCAAATTTTAGTTTTCCCTTCTAGTTTGGAGGAGTTAGGGAAGGTTGGAGAAATTCTGAAAGTTGGAAGGCTTGGGAAGGCTTGGAGCTCTTCACCAAATCCTACTTCCATTGTCAGGGCCTTGAAGGTAGGCCTCATAACTTGCTTCTTACCTTGCTTACATGATGTTCACTATTTTAGATTTTGGTTGTGTGTTGTTTGCATTGTGATGTTTACATTGTGATGTTGGGATGGGTGTTATGGTGAGAGCACCTCCAATGGAGGTAATGCTCAACTTGTATGGGTAGGGGAAAGGAACCTCCTTGAGGTCTTCTTGGCCTCATTCCCAACTTGCCAAATTTTAAACTTTTGCATCAAAATTACTATGTCGAGTCATCCTTAGTCAGTAATTCTCTTTGATTTTCTGGAAGTGTCAGGTTTCTTTCTAGTTTGAAGGAGAAGTTGTTTACCTATTTCAATTGTAGTCCAGGAAGCTAGTCTGTTACATGGCAAAATCAGAAAAAATAATTAAAATTGAAGATTTCAAGTAGCTAAGAGGAAATCCTCTTATAGGGGTATTGTTATGTCTATTTTACAAAATGTGGCAAAGTTTCAGAGCCGTATGCTTCACGATTTGCGAGATATTAAAAGTTAAATTTTTCTGCGCGTGGATTCTAGAAACAATTAAAGAGGCAATTCTATTGAAGTTCAAGAGGAATCCTTTTGTATATGGCCTTGTATTACCTTTATGGGCAATTGGTCAAATTTTCATAAAGATCCAACACTCCAGTCAAAAGTTACGCAAGTTTTATCAGTTTTTGCACTTGCACGATTGATCAAGTTAAAGCTAAGTACATGTCAGCTTGTACTTTGGGCAAAGTTTGCGCCAACTTTTAGTTTTGTCTAAATGCGGGCACTTTCACTTTTCACTAAGCACAACTAAAAAGTCACTTTCAGTTTTCATAGAACCGGAGTCTACTTTCAGTTCTGGCTAAGTTGGCAAAGTAGAGGTCAATTTTCACTTCTAGTTAACCAAAGGGGTGAAGTTATTCCTATTCGTAAAAAAAAAAAAAGTGAACCTCATTCTTTTTATCTCTCCATAAATGTCAACAGAGACTTTTGAAAAAGTGATCTATTCCTCAGTTTTAAAATTTTCAAAGGCTCTTCATAAAGTTTCAAAAGTGCTGCTATTAAACAAAGTGGAGAGTGTTTGGTTTTGAAAGTTCTTAATACTCCCGATGAATTTTTGAAGGCATTAACCTTATATTAAGGAAAAAGTAGTTATTATAACTACTTGGGAAGATTATTGACAAATAAAGTCTAAAATCAGACTCCACAACTTTGCCCATGTCCTCCATTCCCAACGATGTGCATGAGCTATTTCCTTCAAAGAAATGCCATCAACTCGAATGCAATGAATGTAGAGTTCTATACAAAGGATTGGGTTTTAGACATTTTTAGAAAAATGTATTTGTTAGGCATAAAACCCAACTCTACAACTACTCCCATCATCATGTCTTCTCTATGCCAAAATGGGAAGATTTCAAATGAGGGTTTGGACGTCCATCAACACATAATAATGGAAGTTTTCTCAGATCCTTATCAGTTCGAAATGCTTTGGCAGATACAAATGCAAGATAACAACTGTTTGATAGAATGCTTCGAAGAGATGTCTTCTCATGTCATTGGCAGTTATAAAGACAAATTCAACATCTATTTTCCTGTATCATCTCAGCTTACACCAAATCAAGAAGTTAGAATCAATGTATGGGTAATCATTAAAACATAATAAAAGAGAGGTTTTCACCAAATCATTATAGCTGGAAATACATGCATGTGAAATGTTGAAGCATGGAAAAAGCACACAAACGGTTTGACAAAATGCTGCAAAGTATTTTATATGTAAGCATTATCATGCTTGGAAGATTGTCTCACGCCACCAGAAAGACTTTCAAAACTCGTTGGTTGTTCCTATCAGTGTATTCCTTGAATCTACTATAGGTGCAAGTGTTAGTATAGTTGTAAATGCACCGGTAATTATGCAATTTGTAGCAGCACAAACAACCTTTGATATTCGAATGCAAATAAATGTGGTTATTTTGCATACACAACAAACAGACTAGTTGAAAAAGGCCTTGGAAACTTTTAAGCAAATGCAATTGACAGGTGTAAAGCAAAACTCCGCAACCCTTGTTAGCATTCTTCTGGTTTAATTGCCAAAATGGGAGCTTTGGAAGACGGTATGGATCTCCATCAAAGCATAACGGAAGCAATTTTTGTCAGATATTATCAGATACAAACTCTCTGGCAGACATATCTACAAAATGTGGGAACATAGACACAGCACATGAACCATTTAATAGTGCGCCTCAAAGAAATGTGGTTTCACGGAGTGTTGTTTACAAGGATATGCACAAGATTTATGCATTGATAAGACTTTAAAAGCCTCATGCAAATGCAACATTAGAGAAGGTGAAGAACCACATTTCATGGCCTTTGCTAACGTTTTCTCGCATGTCTCAAATGGGAGCTTCTGAACAACACATGGCTATCTATAAAAGCTTAAATATCATTTCCATATATTATCATCTCTTATTTTCTGCCAGCAAACCATGGAAACATATATAAAGCACCTACTATCTGCAAGTACTCCTCTAAGAGATGCCATCAAATGGAGCGCAATGCCCACATAATATAACAGTTTTGTTGAGAAGGCCGGAAAAACTTTAAAGCAAAGTCATTTGCAAGTTTAAAACTAGACTACACAAATTTGCTAGCATCCTCCCATTCCCAGCTAGATGCATGAGTCATTTGCCTCAAAGAAACATCATTGTAGACATGTTCAATCAAATGCGAGTTCCAGATATTATAGAAATGATGCCTCAAGGAAGAAGTCCTCACAGAAATGAAATGCAACTGCTGTAGGATATACACAATCCAAGTTTTCAATGCCACGACAGTAAGAATGAAAATTACCAATGACAAATAGTGTAAGTCACAATTTTTAGTAATCATTATGGAATGGTTATCTATTCTAAATTAGTCTCCATGTTCCTAAAATTCTGGGAGTATCAGTTATTAATCATCAGCAAATAAGAGTTGGTTGTTTCTCCCAAGCACTCAATGCATGCATAGGTGTTAAGAAAAGTTACAAGTTGTAATTTTAGTTGTTCCGAGAAGATATGCATGCAAACATGAAAACAATGAGCAAAGTGTATGAATGGTTCAACATGACACTCCGGCCACCTCTGTTGCAATAGTCATAGGGATATATACATAATGGTTTTGTTGGAAAAGATGCAGAAAATGTGAAAGGCCGATATTACTTTCATAAGATGAATTGAGATTATTGTATTATATGTGGTTTAGAACACCATGCCTGCATAGTAGATCTTCTCGGTCAAGCAGGGCACTTGGACGAGATTTATGCTCTCATTGCTAGGATATGCCTCAATTAAGATCAAAAACAAGGTTCATGCATTCCTGTTAGAGGAAAGATCACATCCACATAGGAGATCTATGCAAGGTTGGAAAAATTAACTTGGGAAATGAAGACTTGTCAGGAGCATTCAAGTATGCATTAAATGTAAAATTACAACCAAGTTTGTTTCCAAGATTGTTGCAAGGGAAATCATTGTGAAAGAGGTGAACTAGTTTCATCAATTCAATCAAAGGCATTGTTCTTGTGGAGATTGGTGTTGATTCTTAATGAAGCAAACTAGAAGCTGGATGATTTAGTGATACAAAATGGTGGCTATAATACCAAGTTCTTCAAAAGCTTAATCTGATGAAGTTATTTTCTGGCATGCAATCAAAAGGAGATTGAGAATGAGAATGTCTATTACTAGGCCAGTATTTCTTCTGTGAAACCATATCCACAAACTTAAGAAATCAATGCAACTTCGGACAAATTATCTTGTGAAATGGTGGTAATGGCATCTTATGATTGGAGTGAGGAAATATTCAACATTAAAGGACAAGCTATCTCAACAGTTCATAATCTCTAGCACAAACATGGGAGTCTAAGATTCAAATATCTAAAGGAGTTGTTGACATCCAGAAATGTTTGATTGTTAAAATTGAGCAGATGGAGATTGAAAGGACTTAGCGAAATCTATAATTCAAAACTTGCAAGTCCTAGTTACCTTTTTGTGAAAGTGACTTAAGTCGCTCTTGCAATGTAAAGTTAGAAAATGAACTTTATTTTCAGAAAAGTGATGTAAAATATAACCAAAATAAGGTTCATTATATTTATTATATTTCAAAAAGGTAGTTACTAGGTAGTTGTGAAGTAGTTACAAAGTAGTTACTAGGTGGTTATGGGAAAAAGCCTATAAATATGAGGCTATTTCAAATGTAAAAGGGGGAGGACTCTTTAGAGAGAACTTTTGCAGGGGGAACTTATGAATAAACTTCTTGGAACATTTTTGGTTCTACACATTGTATAGTCTACTTTTTGAATTGTATAATTTTGAAAAGATAATGAAGAATGCATTTTCGGTTCATATGTTCTTGATGTATTTCTGAGTTATGATTACTAGTTTCTTGTATGTCAAATTGGTGATCTTTCTATGTATTTGTGTGAATCAAAATTATCCATTAAAGTATGTAATTGGGGTGATAAAGCACAATCATGTCTCAGTATCCTGATTTGAAAGTGTTTAGATAAATTATCTCTTCGTATGTTGAGATTTGCCATCTTTCTTCATCGTTGTTGCATATATGTCATAAGATCCATCATAGAGTTTAGGAAAGTGGTTTCTAGCTTTGTGGTGAAACCCCCTCATACTTTTCAATAAGATTGTGAAACTCCTGTTGGTTTTCATACGTCTACCAGGAGGGTTTCTACATGCCCATTTCTCCTATTATTTTGCTTTTTTTCCTTTTTGTACTTTTAGGATAAAAGTACATGAAAACCACACATACCCCCATCATACGAGGGAGCTGCCCCTCTCAAACACAGAGGAAGATTGTTGCTCTATCACGATCTCTCCAACTGTTGGGACAATTTAGTCACCGCTCAAAGGGCAACGGGTCATTTTCAAGGTTATTTCACGGTGACAAATCTGTTTACCAACAGCTTTTTGGTGACTCTATTGGGGATCGAAGCTGAAGCATTGGTGCCTTTTTATTCCTCAAGAATATACAAGTATCTTCCCAGAAAAGAAGATTGGCGACTCTATCTGAAAGAGGAATCCTGAAAGATGGTTTGGTATCGAAGAACCTAGATGCATAACTTGCAGTTTCCTAAATCAGACAGTGACAGTGATGATGAAGATTATCCTTCTCCTACGTCCTCTACTCAACAAAATCAAGTTCTTGATGACCCTAAGCAAGTAGACTTTTTGAAGAATTTCTATGGTGGCTTGCAACTTGCTACTAATCAGGTTCATCCTTGTTTGCTTCAAACATTGCAGAAGATTGAAGAAAAAGATGGGAAGGAAACTCATTTTCTTGTTCATGATCATAAGCCCCTATCAAAGGAGATTCATGCACCAGAATGTAAAATAGATTATGCTAAGATTTATCATTTGCACAATGAGGACAGCAATGAAGAGGCGAAAGTGTTTCATGCAAATGAACCTGTATTTAATGCAACATCTTCTGGTCAAAAGGTTGAAAGAGGCTCATCAGAATATGCACGTACTAGAGAAGAAGAAGTTATTACATTTCCTCATAATAGGACATCTCCACTGAAGCAAGAAGAAAAAGAAGAAGTGATAGAGATAGAAGAGGAAGATCGTATGGAAACATGCAGTAATGAAGAAGAAATTTTTCCAGACGATGGTACGCCTCTTGAGACAACTTGTTCTGGTTCCACAACTATATCTTCCAAGAAAGATTTCTGTGACATGGCTAATGTTCAAGGAAATACAGAAAGTGTAAACAAAGAGGATGAAGATGAGTCACGAAATGTTCTCTTATCATGCATGCAATTCGAGCAAGAGGAGAATCATGATGAAATGGTATCGAAAGATCTCTTTCATGAGTTTTTAATCATAGATCGGTGTCTCAATACTTCTGTTGATTTTGTTTGTGAAGAAGAAGCCATCCTTTCTCCTTTATCATACGTTGAACAAGAATACTCAACTATTGAAAATAAAGGTACTACTCAAGACAAAGAATTGAGTACTCCAAATGCAAAAATGATCATAAGGATACTGGGTAAGAATTTGTGCAAAGAGAAGTTAGAAACAAGTTTGTGCCTAAATCTCCTTGTTTGAAAGGTTCTGGTATATCCTATTCTCAATACCCTTGTCCTTTGGATGCTGATGAGAGCATTGAAGAAGCTAGTGTGAGAAATGTTTTTGAGAGCATGCACAAGATTGCAAATATGCAAAGTATTGATGAGGGACTACATGTTCTAACTTGTTCTCCTTTACCACATCTAAAGGATGAAAATATTATTTATTCCTCATCAATTGTAGAAGAGGATTTTCAGGATGATAAAATGTATGATGCAGATCCATTACTTTCTCTTCCTCATATACAATCCTTCGATAACACACATCTTGAGTCGGTAATGGTAAAGAAGGAAGAATTTTCCTTTGCAGGTGATGATTTGATGATAAAGGAGAACACTATTCAAAAGAATGATCAGTTGTAGAATATCAAATTTTCTTCACTTATTGGTTCACATGAAGGATGCTCGGTTCATGATTCAATTTTATTTGATTCAAGCTATCAAGAAGATCTTTAGATAGAGAAGGTTGGTATGCTCAACATGAAACCAGAAGATATGATGGGCAATACCAATGTGATTCAAAAGGACTTAGAAATTTATGATGAGAAATGGTTGTTCGGTGCACTGTTCAAGGAGTCCTCACATTTAATGTATTTCATTTTTCTCATGATCTTAAAATATCTATTGAGTCTACAGGCACCTCATCCATGCTCGTCTCTTTTCCGTACAGGTGCCTATTTTTCTCAACCTGTCAATGGTTTCACATGATCATCTAGAAGCAGTTTTAGGTAGGAGTCACCTACCATGTACATAGGTTAACTAGGTGTTTTGGTCGTGTATGTCTTGTTTTGGTTTCTGTTGGCTTTTGTTGTTTGCCTTGTCTCTGTGTGTCTTTGTCTCTTTGTTTCCCTCTGTACATCATAGTTTATCCTGACTCTATAGCCCCATGGATAAGGCACTATTCATTACCAGAGATTCTAGGTTCATCCTACGTCCGCAAGGTCCTTGTCCCCAATTAGAGCCAGCTATTCGCCTCATTCCCAACCTGCCAAATTTTAAACTTTTGCGTCAAAATTACTATGTCGAGTCATCCCTAGTCAATAATTCTCTTTGATTTTCTGGAAATGTCAGGTTTCTTTCTAGTTTGAAGGAGAAGTTGTTTGCCTATTTCAATTGTAGTCCAGGAAGCTGGTCTGTTACGTGGCAAAATCAGAAAAAACAATTAAAATTGAAGATTTCAAGTAGCTAAGAGGAAATCCTCTTACAAGGGTATTGTTATGTCTAATTTGCAAAATGTGGCAAAGTTTTAGAGCCGTATGCTTCACAGTTTGCGAGATATTAAAAGTTAATTTTTTTTGCACATGGATTCTGGAAACAATTCAAGAGGCAATTCTATTGAAGTTCAAGAGGAATCTTTTTGTCTACGGCCTTGTATTACCTTTATGGGCAATGGTCAAAATTTCATAAAGATCCGATGCTCCAGTCAAAAGTTACGCAAGTTTTATCAGTTTTTGTACTTGCACGGTTGATCAAGTTAAAGCTAAGTACATGTCAGCTTGCACTTTGGGCAAAGTTCACGCCAACTTTTATTTTTGGCTAAATGCGGGCACTTTCACTTTTCGCTAAGCACAGCTAAAAAGTCACTTTCAATTTTCATAGAACCGGAGTCTACTTTCAGTTCTGGCTAAGTTGGCAAAGTAGAGGTCAATTTTCACTTCTAGTTAACCAAAGGGGTGAAGTTATTCCTATTCGTAAAAAAAAAGTGAACCTCATTCTTTTTATCTCTCCATAAATGTCGACAGAGACTTTTTAAAAAGTGATCTATTCCTCAGTTTTAAAATTTTCAAAGGCTCTTCATAAAGTTTCAAAAGTGTTGCTATTAAAGAAAGTGGAGAGTGTTTGGTTTTGAAAGTTCTTAATACTCCCAGTGAATTTTTGAAGGCATTAACCTTATATTAAGGAAAAAGTAGTTATTATAACTACTTGGGAAGATTATTGACAAAGAAAGTCTAAAATTAGACTCCACAACTTTGCCCGTGTCCTCCATTCCCAACGATGTGCATGAGCTATTTCCTTCAAAGAAATGCCATCAGCTCGAATGTAATGAATGTAGAGTTCTGTACAAAGGATTGGGTTTTAGACATTTTCAGAAAAATGTATTTGTTAGGCATAAAACCCAACTCTACAACTGCTCCCATCATCCTGTCTTCTCTATGCCAAAATGGGAAGATTTCAAACGAGGGTTTGGATGCCCATCAACACATAATAACGGAAGTTTTCTCAGATCCTTATCAGTTCGAAATGCTCTGGCAGATACAAATGCAAGATAACAACTATTTGATAGAATGCTTCGAAGAGATATCTTCTCATGCCATTGGCAGTTATAAAGACAAATTCATCATCTATTTTCCTATATCATCCCAGCGCACACCAAATCAAGAAGTTAGAATTAGTGTATGGGTAATCATTAAAACATAATAAAAGAGAGATTTTCACCAAATCGTTATAGCTGGAAATACATGCATGTGAAATGTTGAAGCATGGAAAAAGCACACAAACAGTTCGACAAAATTCTGCAAAGATATTTTATATGTAAGCATTATCATGCTTGGAAGATTGTCTCATGCCACCAGAAAGACTTTCAAAACTCATTGGTTGTTCCTATCGGCGTATTCCTTGAATCTCCTATGGGTGCAAGTGTTAGTATAGTTGTAAATGCACCGGTAATTATGCAAGTTGTAGCAGCACAAACAACCTTTGATATTTGAATGCAAATAAATGTAGTTATTTTGCATACACAGCATATAGACTAGTTGAAAAAGGCCTTGGAAACTTTTAAGCAAATGCAATTGACAGGTGTAAAGCAAAACTCCGCAACCCTTGTTAGCATTCTTCTGGTTTAATTGCCAAAATGGGAGCTTTGGAAGAGGGTATGGATCTCCATCAAAGCATAATAGAAGTGGTTTTTGTCAAATATTATCAGATACAGACTCTCTGGCAGACATATCTACAAAATGTGGGAACATAGACGCAGCACATGAACCATTTAATAGTGCGCCTCAAAGAAATGTGGTTTCACGGAGTGTTGATTACAAGGATATGCACAAGATTTATGCATTGATAAGACTTTAAAAGCCTCGTGCAAATGCAACATTAGAGAAGGTGAAGAACCACATTTCATGGCCTTTGCTAACGTTTTCTTGCACGTCTCAAATGGGAGCTTCTGAACAACACATGGCTATCTATAAAAGCTTAAATATCATTTCCATATATTATCGTCTCTTATTTTCTGCCCGCGAACGATGGAAACATATACAAAGCACCTACTATCTGCAAGTACTCCTCTAAGAGATGCCATCAAATGGAGTGCAATGCCCACATAATATAATAGTTTTGTTGAGAAGGCTGGAAAAGCTTTAAAGCAAAGTCATTTGCAAGTTTAAAACTAGACTACACAAATTTGCCAGCATCCTCCCATTCCCAGCTAGACGCATGAGTCATTTGCCTCAAAGAAATGTCATTGTAGAGATGTTCAATCAAATGCGAGTTCCAGATATTATAGAAATGATGCCTCAAGGAAGAAGTCCTCACGGAAATGAAATGCAACTGCTGTAGGATATACACAATTCGAGTTTTCAATGCCACGGCAATAAGAATGAAAATTACCGATGACAAACAGTGTAAGTCGTAATTTGTAGTAATCATTATGGAACGGTTATCTATTCTAAATTAGTCTCCATGTTCCTAAAATTCTAGGAGTATCATTTATTAATCATCAGTGAATAAGAGTTGGTTGTTTCTCCCAAGCACTTAGTGCATGCATAGGTGTTAAGAAAAGTTACAAGTTGTAATTTTAGTTGTTCTGAGAAGATAGGCATGCAAACATGAAAACAATGAGCAAAGTGTATGCACAGCTCGACATGACACTCCGGCCACCTCTGTTGCAATAATCATAGGGATATATACATAATGGTTTTGTTGGAAAAGCTGCAGAAAATGTGAAAGGCCGATATTACTTTGATAAGATGAATTGAGATTATTGTATTATACATGGTTTAGAACACCATGCCTGCATAGTAGATCTTCTCGGTCAAGCAGGGCACTTGGACGAGATTTATGCTCTCATTGCTAGGATATGCCTCAATTAAGATCAAAAACAAGGTTCACACATTCTTGTTAGAGGAAAGATCACATCCACACAGGAGATCTATGCAAGGTTGGAAAAATTAACTTGGGAAATGAAGACTTGTCAGGAACATTCAAGTATGCATTAAATGTAAAATTACAACCAAGTTTGTTTCCAAGATTATTGCAAGGGAAATCATTGTGAAAGAGGTGAACTAGTTTCATCAATTCAATCAAAGGCATTGTTCTTGTGGATATTGGTGTTGATTCTTAATGAAGCAAACCAGAAGCTAGCTGATTTAGTGATACAAAATGGTGGCTATAATACCAAGTTCTTCAAAAGCTTAATCTGATGAAGTTATTTTCTGGCATGCAATCAAAAGGAGATCGAGAATGAGAATGTCTATTACTAGGCCGGTATTTCTTTTGTGAAACCATATCTACAAACTTAAGAAATCAATGCAACTTCGGATAAATTATCTTGTGAAATTGTGGTAATGGCATCTTATGATTGGAGTGAGGAAATATGCAACATTAAAGGACAAGCTATCTCAATAGTTCATAATCTCTAGCGCAAACATGGGAGTCTAAGATTCAGATTTCTAAAGGAGTTGTCGACATCCAGAGATGTTTGATTGTTAAAATTGAGCAGATGGAGATTGAAAGGACTTAGCAAAATCTACAACTCAAAACTTGCAAGTCCTAGTTACCTTTTTGTGAAAGTGACTTAAGTCACTCTTATAATGTAAAGTTAGAAAATGAACTTTATTTTAGAAAAGTGATGTAAAATATAACCAAAATAAGGTTCATTATATTTATTATATTTCAAAAAGGTAGTTACTAGGTAGTTGTGAAGTAGTTACATAGTAGTTACTAGGTGGTTATGGGAAAAAGCCTATATATATGAGGCTATTTCAAATGTAAAAGGGGGAGGACTCTTTAGAGAGAACTTTTGCAAGGGGAACTTATGAATAAACTTCTTGGAACATTTTTGGTTCTACACATTGTATAGTCTACTTTTTGAATTGTATAATTTCGAAAAGATAATGAAGAATGCATTTTCGGTTCATATGTTCTTGATGTATTTCTGAGTTATGATTACTAGTTTCTCATATGTCAAATTGGTGATCTTTCTACATATTTGTGTGAATCAAAATTATCCATTAAAGCATGCAATTGGGGTGATAAAGCACAATCATGTCTCGGTATCCTGATTTGAAAGTGTTTAGATAAATTATCTCTTCGTATGTTGAGATTTTCCATCTTTCTTCATCGTTGTTGCATATATGTCATAAGATCCATCATAGAGTTTAGGAAAGTGGTTTCTAGCTTTGTGGTGAAACCCCCTCATACTTTTCAATAAGATTGTGAAACTCCTGTTGGTTTTCATACGTCTACCATGAGGGTTTCTACATGCCCATTTCTCCTGTTATTTTGCTTTTTTTCCTTTTTGTACTTTCAAGATAAAAGTACACAAAAACCACACATACCCCCATCATACGAGGGAGCTGCCCCTCTCAAACGCAGAGGAAGATCGTTGCTCTATCACAATCTCTCCAACTGTTGGGACAATTTAGTCACCGCTCAAAGGGCAACGGGTCATTTTCAAGGTTATTTCACGGTGACAAATCTATTTACCAACAGGTCTCTCCCACAGTATGTGTTTATGCCTTGAGGGCTTATTATTATTTGAGGAGGAGATATCTAAATGGCAAGAGTGCCATGCAATTTGTTTGTGATTCTTGTGGATTGTGGTGTTCTGGGATTTTGGCTTGAAGCCAGGAGTTGAGATTTTCTTTTCATTTGGGAGCCCTTTTAAGTTGAGGGGTCCATTCCCTACCCTCACCAAACTCATTGTTATGAGTTGAGTATTGTGTTAATCCTATGGGGTGTTTGTGCTTAGTGTGTGATTGTTGTTGTGGAATGAAACCCGGTGTGGAATCCCTAACTCCCTAGCTTGGGGGTGACCCACTTGCGGGTCTCTAGTAGGGAGGAGAGCTTTTTTTTGGAAGTGGCTGGAGTGTTTCTTTGGTTGTGACTCTTACAGGTTCCTCTTGGAGCTTAATGTGGAGAATTGGTGGAGTTTCCTTGTTTAGGGAGAATGTTCATTCCTTATACTTGTAAAGAGAGGTTGTTCTCTTAAAGTTTCTTTGGGGTTGATCTCCTTGAGGAGAGATCTTTCTCTCTAAAGTTGTAAAATTTGTAAATTTGGGAAGTTGGGAGTATATCCTCTCTTCCATGTTGTTAGTTGTGAAATTGCAGTTGTTTCATTTTATCATTTGTGTGAGAGGAAAAAAAAAAAAAAACTGTTTAAAAAAAGGGTAATCTAATTCCCTAAATGCTTGTACTCCTAATTGTAGAGTGATGATTTGGATGTTGTTCTAATTTGATTGTAATAATTATTTCATTGCAAGTCTTATGAAAATGTTGAACTTGTTATTGTGAGTTGCTTAAATTTGCAATTTTGTGATTAGGGGAAGTAGAGGCATTTTTCTTTATTTTGTAATCATTCATTTGAGTAAGGAAAAGAAAGAAAAAAATCAATCTCTTTTATTCTTGTAAATTTTATGCTTCCTTATTTCAAACTGAATCATTTAAATTTGTAATTTAATTACAAAAAGAATATATATATAAGAGTTAAATTTCTGTGTGGATCTTGTTGATTACTCTATAATATTGACTTATATAGCTGAAAAAAAAAATGTGCATTTGAAAATTTATGCAAGATGAAAGAATATTTCTGTGATTTTTGCCTTAACAAGTATTGACAAATATAAATATAATTCTGTGTTACATGATCATTTTGTTCTGGTTAATAAAATTGTGATATACCCATTGTATTTTTTTAATATGCTTGTGCAATAGAAATATATATATACATATACATATATATATATATATATATATATATATAAATTATATATATTTAAATGTTGTTAACATAAAATTGTAAAAATCTGATTTTCGGAGCTTGCTGTGTGTATAACATAACACAGTAAAAAAAAAGAGTGTGTATACAATAGAGGTGGGGGTTTTAACCCCCACCGAACTTAACAAATGGTGGGTGTGGGGAGGGGTGGAGCCCCACCCACACCCCACCACTTGGGATGTGGGTGGGGCTTTGCCCCTCCCCACACCCCCACCAAACCACTCTACGCACAACCCTGCCCCCTCTATATTATACGTGGCCAGCCGTGGCCCCCAGGCCATTAAACCTCCGCTCCCCCAAACCCTTGCCGCAGTTGTGACCCCCGCCTCTGCACTGCTCCACACGCCGCCTACACCAAGAGTTTCACCTCCTCTGCCACAACTCCACCCCCGCACAGTTGCCCTCCACAGCGGCGCCCTAATCTCCTACCGTGGCCCTGTATCACGCTGCCACTCTCTGGACCATCACCGATCTCCATTCTGATTACTCTGTGAATACAAAATAAAAAGGGATAACATAGTATTGCAATGGTAAACAATGAGGATGCATATATATTTCTATATATATACGCCTGTTTGATGTAAACAAAAAAAAGGAGACTCAATAGTAATAGCGCCCTGGTATTTACCTCCGTGTGAGGAAATGGAAGCTCATTCCATGGCCTCCATGGCCTCTTGCAAACCCTACTCTGTAGAACATAAGGCAAAATACAAAAGAAAAGAAATAAGCAAATTAGGTATTATTTGTGTGATAACATGTTGTAGATGGAAATTAGGGTAGTGGGGATAACAATTAAAATAGTAATTTGTTGTTTCTCTTTATTTATTTAGGATTTCATATTTTAATGGGAAGTATATGAGGAAGTAGATTTTGGTTTTTATTTTCAAAACCTCTTTCCTTCACTTTTGCTTTTATTTACTCTTTGAGGACTTTAAATTTTGTTTTTTTTCTAAAAATCAATTGTGATAGTTATTCTTTTTCTTTGTTTCTTATTCTTCGCTTGGAGTTAAAATAAGGATCGTTCCCGGCGTTTCCTCTTCACCTAGGTGACTTAGGGTTTGGAGTGAGGTAGAGAATGAAGTATGGAATTCATTCATATTCTTGGTTGTATAAGGAGAGACTTAATATATTATATTAAAACAAATGATTTATATTATACATATATATATATAATATCTCAACTAACGAATTATATTATATATATATATAATATTAAAATAAGTGAATTATATATTTTTGTGATATATTTTTATATTATTAGAACTAATGAGGACATATATATATAAATAATATCGTTGTTAACAAATAGGTAATTTCATTTAAATGATAAATATACTTGATTGGTATAATTATTTTATAATATAAATGTATATCTCTGTTTGTGTTATCTATCTCTAGCTACAGAAAAAAGGAAGCCTTTTAGAGCAAAATTAAGTAGGGGTTATAATTTTCCTTTCAATATTTTATAACAACAATTAAATTTATAAGTGTGAATATGTATTCATATATATTCGAAATCGAAGAATAAAATTGTGAATCGTAGTTGAGTCTTTTACAAAAAAAAATATAATAACAAGCAAGAGTAATAATCCTAACAGAGTCTTTTTACCTTATGTTAATTAAATTATGACATCCCTTGCTTTTCGTAAGAGGCTGACCAAACTAAACCTGTAAGAAGAGAATACGTACAACCGAGATTTAAGGAGACAAATTATTTTCAACTCTGAAATCATTCTGAGCTTAAACCCAGTAAACGTCACCAAGCAACGATGGATAATCCTGCGTAAGTGACCTGGTTTACCAAGTAAATAGAGAGAATAACCAGAACAGGGTAACTACGTAACCAAGTTAAGCGAGTGTAATGAATTTACACCCTCATCGTTAACGCGTTATGCTGCCAGAATTTCACTAGATTTTTAGGGTTTATTTATGCGTTGTGTTATTTAATTTTAATCCACCATCCCAACTTAGTCACGTGTCGTCTGGTCATCATGATTAATCACTTGTCATTCCAAGTTAAATTAGGATTCGTTGCAGGCAAATTCACCTTCACCTAGGAAACTTAAGGTTCAGGTTAATTTAGTCTAACCCTAGAAGCGACACCCTACATGTCGCATACCCCCTTGATGGCCTCCACCTTCACGATATGTCGACATGTCTATGCCTGTGTGTATTGCCACCGAGCACGCAGACGCGTGCGAGGGGCTTCTTAAGGATAACGAGAAAAAAATTTTGCAGTTCGTGTTGTGACCACATGGCAAATGTGGTCATGACACACGTGTTCTTGTGTCGTGTCCATGCGAGGGATGTGGGCATCACATGATAGATTGACTTCATTCGATTTGATTTTGATGATTGTTTGAATTTTTTCGTGGATTTTATGATTTTTTTGTATTTTTGGGAATATTTAATTTTTAGGTATTTTTTCAGGGCATTTTATGATTTTTTGGATTTTTTAGGGCATTTTACGATGTTTTAGATTTTTTCAAGGCTTTTTATGATTTTTTGGATTTTTCAGGGCTTTTTTATGATTTTTTGGATTTTTTCAGGGCTTTTTATAATTTTTTTTGTTTTGATATGTTTTGGGATGTCAATGGATTTACAAGTTTGGTAGCCTTTGTGCTAGATACCAATGATGAGGGAGGAAACCAAGTCCAGGTGCCAGGATGATGGAGGTAGGATTGGATGGATGAAAGGACGAGCGATAAGGGATGGAAAGGAAGACTCATAAACAATGATTGGATAAGAGGATAGGTGACATTGGATGTATGCATAAGAGAGCTAGGATGTGATCTCAAAGACTATGTCACATAGGAAATAACATGCCCCATTCTAGATAGCATGTTTGAGATTTTTCATGACAAGGCTCAAGAATAGTGATAGGATTAGGCTAATGACAATGGGATTATGATAGGATGACAGGATGGATTGGAAGGGATAATGTACATGAAGAGTTTTTTCCAAGTATGTTTCAACATTTTTTCCCCAATCTTTATCAAGATTAAGAAGAGGAAGGATGAATGGACTCAGTAGGGTAGGCGTATAAATGTAATAGATAAGGATGGTAGGAAATGGTATGGTAGGATATAATAGGATGTGAAATGATAGGTAGGATGAGACAAGGTGCCCCCAAGTGTAGGTGACATAGAAGATCAACTTACGCATGATGCCTGTTTGCTAGGTTTTCATCATGGTACTTATCCAGGGCACTTGTTTGCCAGGTTTTCACCATTGGACGAAGGGATTTCTCTTTACTTTTTTCATTTTTTTTCTTTTTTTTTATTTTTTATTTTTTATTTTTTACTTTTTAGATAGGAGAAAGTGAATATGGATAGGAGAGACTCAAGTGTCTGGTTCTATGGTAGTCCTACTAGATGGATGTCGTCGCAATGGACCATGTCAAAGTATGCTCATCAGATGTTGGTACGGGTTTGCATGAAAGTGAGATGGAGTAGGTAGATAGTGGATTATGGTAGGTGCGATAGTGGATTATGAAAGGTGTGATAGTGGATCATGATACGGATTATGGATGGAAGGATAGTAGATTATGATATGGATTATGGAGGACTTATGGATGGAGGGCTTAGGCAAAAGCATGGACCATAGGGACGTGATGAGGATGATATATAGGATAGTGGATGAAGGATGGGGAGATGGAGGTATGTGGAATTATTGCTGGATTGAAAGGAATCATGATCAATGGTTGCACACACTGTGATAAACGTTGAATCTTTTGATGGGATGGTGGTGTAGGAAGCAACATTGTTGTTCTCTTAGGAGATGGATGACGTAAGCATTTAGGGACCCACATAGACTCAGTATTTTTATGATTTTTTCTTTTCGTATGGAATGGCAAATTTTGTTGCTTTTGGATTGAATGGACAGAAGGAGATGGTTGGGATTCGCAAGAGGTGGATGCCTCATTTGACTTGATGGCTTGTTGCTTATGGACCCATACCACTGTAGTTTTTGACTTTGCTTGTGAAGGTATGGTTTGGGATATATGCAGCTTTTGTACAGCTTTTGAGGTAATTGCTTGTTGCTTGGTGACTGTTGATGATGATGTTAGTCATACACAAACATAGAATAAAAGTTACACAACAACCTTTACTCATCTTGAAAGATACGATGAATTCAGAGAATTCATGATCCCAAGTCTCCGTTGATTAGGTCTTAATCTACTGACGTTACTCAGTGGTTGATGTGTGTTGTTGTTTTCCATTCAGGGGCCTTACGTATTTCTGCAAAGTTCATCATTATTCCTCCAAATATCCTGCTCTGTATGTCTGCTCTACATAAATCTCCAATAATTCTACCTCTGCACTGTGAATTTAGTCAAATAATGTGCCTACAGGCTGATATTTGCATGATTTCTACCATTATTTATGATTCTTTGCATGATATTTTCAATACTGCATGCATTTAACTCAAATATGCTAATGATTTTCAGTTACCTACGGGATTTCAGCATATTTCTCTATTTCTGCTTATTATTTGTCATGATTTGCAGTTATGGTGATGACTTTATGAAATTAAAAAAAGGAAAAGGGTTAAAGAATGAGATTCCCAAAACTACTTGACTGAGATCACTGATCCACATATAAGCTCCCATACATGCAATGAAAAGAAGGAAACTAGAATCATACTTCACCAGGACATTCCACAAATCTGCATGATCCAGTGCAAATCTTCAAAGGAAAAGTTGATAACAACATGTAATGAAATGAAAGCGCTTCCAGTTGAACACAGCATTCACCAGTACATATCTAGAAATCAACAGGAAGATTACGTAAAATTTACAATCAGGATGTAATCTGAAACTTCATATCCATTCAGTATGCTCAAGAACAGGTACATTTACAGTGATCTGAAGAAAGAACCTTGACATTTCAACAATTCTATCCTCATTAGTCTTAGTAATCCGATCTCCTAATTGATTCTACAGTAATCGGCCTTAATGTGCCAGATATTCCAATGTATATCTTTTTTTCTCTATTAGCCTTATTGCCAGATATATCTATCTATCTCCTTTATTTTTGACAAGCTCTGGCTCTTATATAGAGCAAATGCCAGAAAATAGTTACAATGATCCAAGGATCATGATCTTCTCATAACAATCAACGGTCCAGATGAAAAGCACATGCTTCGCCAGTTGGCAAATGTACAGCTGGCACAGAATATTCCAGCATCTTTGATTTGATTCAGTCTCCAGCTGGCAAACAGCATATTTGACAATATCCTCCCCACTTCTGGTTCATGTTGCCTCCATGTGCAACTTTGTAATTACCAGCTTCAGCAATAGCTCTAACAGCATCATGACTTCCTGCAAATAAACAGACAAACATTAAGTTCATCATCATGTGGATAAACAACAGGAAGTAAAATGTTTTATTAACCAGGCCTCAAAATGTGTAGCTACAGGCAATCAGGCTTTCAAATATCTATCGCTCTGTTTTCCTGCCCATTTTCATGTATATCGGGTTTCAAATTTGCATATACATCGCAACATATATGAGGAACCAATCGCTTTTAACAAATTATTTCAAATCCGACTTTGCATGCTATCGGCGAGACCACTACTGTCGGGAAGAAAATTCAAAGCGCGGCCGATGGGGAAACTTAGAGCTTTCTACCTATCTGCAGGATATCGTGAATATGATGCTCCCCCTTCTCGAATGTCCTGATGACGTCACCGTCATGTTTCGCTTCTGTATATTGGGGAAAGAATGACATCATCATCATCATCATCATGTCGAAGGAAAATAGGAGGATATGAAATATGATCCCGCTACTGAGGAAAGGAATATGATGGTGACGTCATCATCATATCCGGGCTTCATTAAAATGCAAAAGATGACGTCACCGTCATGTTTAGTTAAGATCAGGGGATAATAGTAATATCGGGTCACCTAAGGAAGATGATCAGGTGGTGAATGTAATATGACCCCTTTGCGGCCAAGGTAACCCTCTCGAAAGACCAGGATGATGATGATGATCAGGATATCCGGGGCTTTTGTTTAAACTTAGAACATGACGTCATCATCATATTCGCGAACCGGATCATGTTTTGGAAAATATCCTGCCGAAGGGAAATGTGATGATGATGTCCTCCTAATATTTGCTTCTTTGTTTATCAGATCGGGATGACGTCATCAGGATATTTGCAAAAGGTCATATTTCTCGGCAGGAGGACATTACGAAATATCGGGTAGACAAACAAGATCATGATGCTCACGATGCGCATAAGGTCATTTGACGGGTAAAGGGCACTATCACCTAAGATTGACGTCCGGATATTTCGACTGCATGATTTTATCAGGTGATAGACCAAGATCAGGATGACCTTGACAACATGACTGAGGATATAAAAAAATGATGACCCTTGCGATTATCAGGTTTGACCAAAACTTTGACTGCTCATAACTCCCTCATATGGACGAATTTTCAAGTGATGTAAAAGGCAAACCTGCCTAGAATTTCAAGCTCTTTCTATATATGAGGTCATAGAAACAAAATATAAACTTTGACAAACTGACCTCATGATGATGACCTACCTCATCCTGACCTTCATGATGATGATGCACCTAACTCATTTTTACCAAACCGCCAGAAAACAGACAACACAAGCCAAGACAAAAGTTGGGTCCCTGTTTTGCCAAGTTAAAATGGGGCGTGTTGTGTAACCACACAACAACTTGCCACCAAAGAAAACAACAAAATTCAAATAATTCAAAAGGTGAGGATAAATTAAAACATAAATTTCCAACTCCTATTAAGCATGAGCATCCTAATCCTTTCTAACTGGTATCATGTTCATCAATGTAACAGTGAATTGATAAGGGATCAATTGTGTGCATGTGATTCATATACTCATCTTGAAAGTGAGTTGAATAAGTCAGTGACTGGTGTTAAGCTACGTAGTTTGGTTCATCCCTCATAGCCAACCGGATAGAGCCTTGCTGCCAGCAGGCGTCCATAGCCCCGGCAAGGTTATCGTTGCAATTCCCCTAAGTAGAGCCCCACTGCCAGCAAGCGTCTATAGCTCCGGTAGAGTTACTTAGATGACTTAATCTGGATTTTAGAAAATCTATTTTATTATTTTATTTATTTTATATTTTGAATTTAATTCTTAAGATATAACAATTGTAGCCTCATGATACAAGGAATGGTCACTTGTTGAAATTAAGTTGAGAATTGCAATGGTAGCAAGGGCAACCTTTAGATTTTTCACTTAACCCCTACACTGATATGTTCAACAAACCCAAGGCTGTTATGTGTGTCATTGTGAGGATCACCTTGACTCAAGAAAAGTAGTACTGATGAACATGATACCACAGCCCTGATCAAGAATACCTACACTGATATGAATTACAACCTATGTAAAAACTTATATTCAACTTTTGAATTCTAACAATTTATGCAGTGTTCTTAAGTAATAAGGTGCACCAATTTTGCCCAACCAAAACAAAGACTCAACAACGCAGAGCAAAAAGCAACCTGTACAAACGGCTAACCTACGAAAGGAAACAAAAGAAACAGAACAAGAAAGCAAAACAAGCAAACTGTACAAACAACTAACCTACAAAATTATATACAAACCACTACTAGGCAAACAAAAACCAGAAAACGACCCAAATACACCTGTATTTGCATACTTCTTTTGATTGTGCAGGAGCATTAGGGTATTAGTTATGGTTCTCAACCTAGCAAATTTATCTTTATATTCTGAAAAATATTCTGCTATTCTGAATTCATTATGTTTAACAGAATGACTCTTGATGATCAGCAACTGAGGCAGCTCATCATGTTCATGATTAATCCATATGCATGTCTTATCTCCTTAATTTCCATAATCAAAATAGTAATCAACATCATTCACTATGGAAAGGAGAAATACAACCTGGTGTATTTCTGATTCTGTTGGACATGCTTCTTGATTGGCAGTTGGTCCTCCATTTGTCATTATATTTTCACTGCTTAGCCCAATGCCTGGTCTCACTTCAAATTGAAGGATGTATGACTCTTGATGTATTAATTCTTCATCTTTATCCATATTTGTTCCTTTATTCTGGATGTTCAGTTTATCCTCTAGTTCAGGAAACTTCTCAATATTTTCTTCAATTTCCTGCACATCAGCATCTAAATGAGTATCTTTATGTTCATAACCTGAAATACAGAAATTTATCATTTCTAAATCACTTGACTGTAAAAGAGAAACAACTTTCACTTGATAAGGACACTCCCCTGTTTCATTTTCAAAATATTTCTGGAGTAACATCTGATCATGCACAACAACTCCAAAGTCTTCTACATCTTCATCTTTCAGGAATTGTTCATTAAATAATTCACATCTTTTATCTAGTAAAGTGCCTGGTTCCATTAACCTGCAACATTCCTGTATTTGATCATTCAATTCAACCCAGTTAGGTAGTAAATCAGCATTTATTTTATTTTCTATGACTCCCTGAGTTACTACCATAGGAACTTCATCATCAGCAGTGAATTTAAATTGCTCTACTATCTGTTTACACTTCTCTTTACCATAGAATGACTCCAGGAAAGATGTTTCATCTTCTTTATCAAAAGTATTAGGATCAGAATCAAAAATATTATCCTGATGAGTGGTTTCTTCTCTAAAATTTTCACAAGATTCATACCTGCATACTAACTGATCCTTACTTGTATTAGGAAGTAGAGAACTCCTATCAATCCCACCATAGAATGAATCAAGGAAAGATGTTTCCTCTTCATTACCTTCTGGAACTGATTCAGCTATTGTATTTTCTAGAGTCTTTTTCAACATGACCAAGCAAGCGTAACAATCTCTCTCTGAATGCTCTTCATCATGTAATCTGCACCAGCTTTCAATCAAGACATCGTCAATGGGTAAACCTAATATTTGACTACACTGTATATTTCTAGACAAGTATAATTCAAAATCTTCAGATTGATCCACTTCAGTGCCTGGACAACTAATAACTTCTGGTGCTGCATCTGCTTGTTGCTCCAGAATTTCTTCATTTTCCTGGCAAATTTCAGCCCTGAACACATCCGGGAAGAATATTAATCCTTTCAAATATAAATCCAACCTTGTAAGGAAAGTTAAACAATTTATTTCGCTGTGTTCTACAGTCTGGTGTATCCTGCAACAGGTAGATAAACCAAAGTTAGACAAACTATGAGGGTAAAGCTGCCTACTCAAAGTTTCCTGAAATAAAGGAATGTTAATTTGACAATTGCCTTCATATACATCCATCAAAATGAGACTCTATTTTTCAATTTTTTAGTATTTTGAAATTTTAATGAGATCTATCATATCTCAAAATAAAACTTGAAAGTCCAGAAAATCAAACTAATCTTTGATGTTTCGAGCTAGATCTTTGCAAAGGTGCAACCAAAACATCTCAGATAAGAGATATGCGCAGACATTTAACTGAAATGCTGAAATATTTATGCAATATTTGTAGAAATCTAGAAATCTCCTAGCTCAGGCCCTCCTTCTAGAGCCAATTTATGTTGCGTTAGAAGCGAGGGGCCTGCAGATATGTTAGCAAGATTTAAAGCGGGCTGATAAACATAGGCAGGGGATATCACGTCAACTGAAAAGAATTTATTTGCTGAGAAACAGCTCACCTACCCTCCTTCTAGCGCCAATTTATGTTTGTGTATGACTAACATCATCATCAACATATCCCAAGTCTCCGTTGATTAGGTCTTAATCTACTGACGTTACTCAGTGGTTGATGTGTGTTGCTGTTTTCCATTCAGGGGCCTTACGTATTTCTACAAAGTTCATCATTATTCCTCCAAATATCCTACTCTGTATGTCTGCTCTGCATAAATCTCCAATAATTCTACCTCTGCACTGTGAATTTAGTCAAATAATGTGCCTACAGGCTGATATTTGCATGATTTCTACCATTATTTATGATTCTTTGCATGATATTTTCAATACTGCATGCATTTAACTCAAATATGCTAATGATTTTCAGTTACCTACGGGATTTCAGCATATTTCTCTATTTCTGCTTATTATTTGTCATGACTTGCAGTTATGGTGATGAATTTATGAAATTAAAAAAAGGAAAAGGGTTAAAGAATGAGATTCCCAAAACTACTTGACTGAGATCACTGATCCACATACAAGCTCCCATACATGCAATGAAAAGAAGGAAACTAGAATCATACTTCACCAGGACATTCCACAAATCTGCATGATCCAGTGCAAATCTTCAAAGGAAAAGTTGATAACAACATGTAATGAAATGAAAGCGCTTCCAGTTGAACACAGCATTCACCAGTACATATCCAGAAATCAACAGGAAGATTACGTAAAATTTACAATCAGGATGTAATCTGAAACTTCATATCCATTCAGTATGCTCAAGAACAGGTACATTTACAGTGATCTGAAGAAAGAACCTTGACATTTCAACAATTCTATCCTCATTAGTCTCAGTAATCCGATCTCCTAATTGATTCTACAGTAATCGGCCTTAATGTGCCAGATATTCCAATGTATATCTTTTTTTCTCTATTAGCCTTATTGCCAGATGTATCTATCTATCTCCTTTATTTTTGACAAGCTCTGGCTCTTATATAGAGCAAATGCCAGAAAACAGTTACAATGATCCAAGGATCATGATCTTCTCATAACAATCAACGGTCCAGATGAAAAGCACATGCTTCGCCAGTTGGCAAATGTACAGCTGGCACAGAATATTCCAGCATCTTTGATTTGATTCAGTCTCCAGCTGGCAAACAGCATATTTGACAATATCCTCCTCACTTCTGGTTCATGTTGCCTCCATGTGCAACTTTGTAATTATCAGCTTCAGCAGCAGCTCTAACAGCATCATGACTTCCTGTAAATAAACAGACAAACATTAAGTTCATCATCATGTGGATAAACAACAGGAAGTAAAACGTTTTATTAACCAGGCCTCAAAATGTGTAGCTACAGGCAATCGGGCTTTCAAATTTCTATCGCTCTGTTTTCCTGCCCATTTTCATGTATATCGGGTTTCAAATTTGCATATACATCGCAACATATACGAGGAACCAATCGCTTTTAACAAATTATTTCAAATCCAGCTTTGCATGCTATCGGCGAGACCACTACTGTCGGGAAGAAAATTCAAAGCGCGGCCGATGGGGAAACTTAGAGCTTTCTACCTATCTGCAGGATATCGTGAATATGATGCTCCCCCTTCTCGAATGTCCTGATGACGTCACCGTCATGTTTCGCTTCTGTATATTGGGGAAAGAATGACATCATCATCATCATCATGTCGAAGGAAAATAGGAGGATATGAAATATGATCCCGCTGCTGAGGAAAGGAATATGATGGTGACGTCATCGTCATATCCGGGCTTCATTAAAATGCAAAAGATGACGTCACCGTCATGTTTAGTTAAGATCAGGGGATAAATGTAATATCGGGTCACCTAAGGAAGATGATCAGGTGGTGAATGTAATATGACCCCTTTGCGGCCAAGGTAACCCTCTCGAAAGACCAGGATGATGATGATGATCAGGATATCCGGGGCTTTTGTTTAAACTTAGAACATGATGTCATCGTCATATTCGCGAACCGGATCATGTTTTGGAAAATATCCTACCGAAGGGAAATGTGATGATGATGTCCTCCTAATATTTGCTTCTTCATTTATCAGATCAGGATGACGTCATCAGGATATTTGCAAAAGGTCATATTTCTCGGCAGGAGGACATTACGAAATATCGGGTAGACAAACAAGATCATGATGCTCACGATGCGCATAAGGTCATTTGACGGGTAAACGGCACTATCACCTAAGATTGACGTCCAGATATTTTGACTGCATGATTTTATCAGGTGATAGACCAAGATCAGGATGACCTTGACAACATGACTGAGGATATAAAAAAATGATGACCCTTGCGATTATCAGGTTTGACCAAAACTTTGACTGCTCATAACTCCCTCATATGGATGAATTTTCAAGTGATGTAAAAGGCAAACCTGCCTAGAATTTCAAGCTCTTTCTATATATGAGGTCATAGAAACAAAATATGAACTTTGACAAACTAACCTCATGATGATGACCTACCTCATCCTGACCTTCATGATGATGATGCACCTGACTCATTTTTACCAAACCGCCAGAAAACAGACAACACAAGCCAAGCCAAAAGTTGGGTCCCTGTTTTGCCAAGTTAAAATGGGGCGTGTTGTGTAACCACACAACAGTGACCCACAGCTTTTTGATTTTTGCTTTGAGGTGTGTGGGTGTATGCAGCTTTTGAGATGGATGTTTCTTTGATTTTTAGCTTTTATGTCCTAAGGCATGAGGACCCTTAGGATTTTTTGAAAGGAAGCTAGGTGTGCAGAAAATGCTTCCTACACTAATCTAATGAGGGGAGCAGAGTGAAAATTTACTTTTATCTTTACAATTACAGCTATGTTAACCCACTAACAGAGATATTGCAGCAAACACATAAACAAGAAAGTGAGATAGAAGAAGAGAGACACAAGATATACGTGGGGAAAACCCTTATCAAGTGAAAAACCCCACACTCCAAAACCAGCACAATGTATTATCAAAACTAAAATGGTTTACAATACACTTACAATGCAAGCTCTTAGGAGTCTTCGACACTTGTATCTAGAGACAAACCGGCAGCATAACAATACCTATCAAACCTGTAATACATCTCCTCTCAAAAGCACCTGTTTATATAACAAATACAAGGCAAATATAGCTCCACATAGGGATGGGCATCCAACATGGCCTGATGGCCCAAAACCCACACCTATGGACACTTGTCCAACTCTATAGGATGCTCCTAACACTTTTCAAGTCACCCCATCCCAAGGAGGTTGCCTATTTCCAAAATGGGCTATGACAAATGCTCTTATGACTCTTACAACCGTCATAGAATCTGTCATAGCTGTCATAACTTACAGCTAGAAGAGAATCTATCATACATAGGCTATAAATAGCATATTCTCTTACAACATGTCATAGTCCACATTGGGGCACCCAAAGATGCCTTTTTCAAAGATGCTCTTTGACACATGTCTTCACCTATCATAGAATCTCCTATTTCTAACTCTTACATGTCATAACTTCGTCATAGGAATCTGTCATGACCGTTATGGTCAATATTCCCTTACACAACATCCAAGATGCTAACACATGGCAAAATATTCCTACCACTAAGTGGGATGCTTATCTCCTCATGTGAGGATAAAAATACATGTGGTCATATGCCATGTAGGATGACACATCACTGTGCCAACTCCCATAATATGACAACATAGGATTTGCATCCAATTAATACAATAGGCAATTAATAAATAAATACAATGTTAAAATACAAGGAATTACCAAGGTTGAGACACCTTAATTCCCAACATTCTCCCACTTGTCGAACACCTTGTAAGAGCCAATAGAATCAACAGGATTTTACTGCTATAGGCCGAGAGGCCCATAGACTCCAAACACTATCTGAACTTCTCTATGCACACTGGTTTCGTCAATGCATCTGCAACATTCTTCAAAGTATCTACCTTCTCCAAATTTACCTTCTCATCCTCTACCATTTCTTGCACGAAGTGAAATTGAACATCAATATGCTTTGTTCTAGCATGGAAAGTTAGATTCTTTGCAAGGCAAATCACACTCTGACTATCACAACTGATCATAATATGTCCTACATCAGCACCAATATCTGAACATAATCTCTTAAGACAAATGGCTTCCTTACAAGCATGAGTTGCAGCCATGTACTCAGCTTTTGTAGTGGACAAAGCAACCACAGGTTGCCGCTTCCTCATCCAACTAATTGAACCACCTAACATAGTGAACACATAGGCACTAGTGGATCTCCTGCTGTCAATGTCACCTGCCCTATCAGAATCCACAAATCCACAAATACAAACAAAATGCGGAGGTCCTGTAGCATTGCCATGATAGAAAATAGAATACTCAGAAGTACCCCTCAAATATCTTAAAAATCACTTAACGGCATCCCAATGTACCCATCCAGGATTAGCCATAAATCGACTAAGGACTCCCACTACTTGGGCAACGTCTATTCTTGTGTAGACCATAGCATACATCAAACTACCAATAGTACTAGCATAAAGTACTTTGCTCATGTCCTCCACCTTACTAGGAGATTTTGGACAATCATTAACAAATAACTTTGTCCCCAAAGAAACAAGAACACACAACGGTCTACAATCTACCATGTTGAACCTGGCCAACATGGTCTTCACATACTTACTCTGGCTTAACCAAAGTTTTATGTTAGCTCTGTCTCTTCTAATTCCCATTCCCAAAATGTACCTAGCTGCCCCAAGATTTTTCATCTTAAACTGTGCTGAAAATTGAGACTTCAAATTAGAAATCATATTCTTACCATTCCCAATCAACAGCATATCATCAACATACAATGCAATAATGAGAATGTAATCATTGTCAAATTTGTAATACACACAATGATCTGATTTTGACCTCAGATACCCAATTGACAACACAAAGGCATCAAACTTTAAGTACCAAATCCTAGGAGACTGCTTCAAACCATACCTAGACTTCTTTAACTTGCAGACCAAATTTTCTTTACCTTGCTCTATGTAATGCTCTGGCTGTGACATGTAGATTTCTTCCTCCAAATCACCATGAAGGAAAGTTGTCTTCACATCCATCTGTTCTACCTCTAAGTCATAAGAAGCTACAAGAGATAACAAGAATCAAATGGATGTCATCTTTGCAACGGGAGCAAAAATTTCACTATAATCAATTCCCTCCACTTGTGAATACCCCTTCACAACCAATCTAGCCTTATACTTTTCAACACTGCCATCTACACCGAATTTCTTCTTGAACACCCATTTGCATCCAACGGGTTTTCATCCATCAAGCAAAGGCACCAAGTACCATGTTTTATTCTTTTCCAAAGAAGCCATCTCATACTCCATGTCCTCCTTCCAGGAACCTACATCTTTCATGCTCATAGCCTCTTTCACAGTTCTACGCTCATCAGTGTTAGTAAGTAAAGCAAAAGCACAACTAGAATCAAGTAATAAATAACCAAACCTATCAAGTTGCTTTCTTGTTCGTGTAGGCCTCCTCAATGGCTGAGGTTGAGGTTCTGCTTCTTCTTCTAAGCTTCCAGAGATGCTAGATCTCTTCTCATCATCAGGTCTCACAAGGTATGTCTATTCAGTCTTCTCAGGGGTAGAAGAAAATTGAACCGCATCTTCTTTCTTTTCTGTCTATTCTAGCTGTAGAAAAATGGGAGAAGGTGTTATCTCTCTAAAGATAACACTTCTGCTATACAACACTTTTTTAGCCACAGGATCCCAAAGCTTGTATCCTTTCACACCGACACCATAGCCAATGAAAATACATTTAACAACCTTGTTCTCTAATTTAGACCGTTTCTCCCTAGGCACATGTGCATATGCCTCACAACCAAAAACATGAAGATGTCTAACTAAAGGCTTCTTACAAGACCACACCTCTATAGGTGTCTTTCCAACAAGAGCTGATGTAGGAGATCTATTTACCAGATAGCAAGCAGTGGCAATAGCTTCAGTCCAAAACTTTTGTTAGAGGCTTGCTCCACTAAGCATACTTCTAGCCTTCTCCATCAGTGTCTTGTTCATCCTTTTTGCAACTCCGTTTTGCTGTAGGGTATATGGAGTTGTCTTATGCCTTTCAATCCCTTGCTCTTTATAGAACTTATCAAACTTTGCCGAACAAAACTCACCACCGTTATCAGTTCTCAAAAACTTAATCTTTATACTAATCTGATTTTCAGCAAAGGCTTTAAACTCTTTAAACTGACTAAAGACTTTAGTCTTGCTTCTGATAAAATAAACCCATGTCCTTCTACTATAATCATCTATGAAAGATACAAAATATACAGATTTTAAAATTGAAGGAACATTAACAAGACCAAACACATCAGAATGAATAAGATCTAATACACCAGAAGACTTGTGAGAACTAGAGTAAAACTAAACACAATTTTACTTTCCATAAATGTAATTTTCACAAAAGTCAAACTTGAGATTACAATCATTTAACCCCTCAACAAGGTTTTTATTTTTTAGGGTACGCGGACCCTTCTCACCAATGTAGCCATATCTCAAATGCCATAACATAGTCTTTTCAGCAGGAAGTTTAACTTCAAAAGCATGTGCACTACCATCAGAACTAGTTACAATAGATTTCTTCACTACTTGTTCAGATGGTCGGGATGAAGTGACTACGGCTCTTTTCTTCGAGTCAGAAGAACTATTACACTATGAAGTGCATGCCTTCATCTAAAACAAAGTACCTCTCTGAGTACCCTTCACAAGCACCATAGATCATCTAGTCATCTTGCATCCATCCTTCGAAAAGACAACATGCACACATGCATCATTCAACATACTTACAGAAAGCAGGTTCTATGTAAGGCCTGGAATGTGCATAACTCTAGTGATCCCCTTCACTCATCCATTAGGGAATCAGATTGAGACTCTTCCATGACCAACAATCTTTAGATGAGAGTCATCACCTAGGTACACTCTTCCACCATCGAACTCTTCATACTTCGTGAACCAGTCTCGATGTGAGGTCATGTGGAATGATGCACCAGAATCAATCAACCACACATCATCAGATGCATGGGTTGCCAGGGCTGCGATGAAGGCATCACCATCATCTTGTGACTTTTTAGAATCTAAATCAGGAGCTTTCTTCTTCTTTTTCTTCTCCTCTTTGCATTCCTTTCAAAAATGCCCGGTTTTACCACAGTTCCAACAAAGAGCCTTGGACTTTCTAGGAGATTTGGATCTTCCCTTATTACTTTCTTTGTCCTTCTTCTTCCCTTTCTCTTTGGGTCTTCCACAAACTGCAAGAGCCTCTTTGGCTACCTCAAAAGACTTTCTCCACATCTCTTTAGATAACAGTGAAGATACCACATCTTCCATCTTAAAGGTGGTAGTGGTGCTTCCGATAGCCATGACAAGATGATCCCATGAATCTGGCAAAGAACAAAGTAGGGTCATGCATCGATCCTCCTCCTCCATTTTCACACCCATATATGTCAACTGTGCAACAATCATATTAAAAGCATTCATGTGATCCACAACAGATCCTCCATCTTCCATCTTTAGAGCAAACAACTTCTTTTTCAGGAAAAGTTTGTTTACCAAGAACTTGGCCTGATAAACATCACCCAACTTCTTCCAAAGATCTTTCATGCTCTTCTCCTCATGGGTATTCAACATAATAGAGTTAGCTAAACAAAGTCTTATGAGACCCTTAGCCTTCTGATCTTTGAGGTTCCAATCATCTTGTGACATTGTTGTAGGTTTCACACCAGATACAGTTTCCCATAGGCCACGATCAACAAGTAGGTCCTCCATCTTGAGTTTCCATAACTCAAAATTAGTGCCATTGAATTTCTCAACCTCTAACCTTCCAGATGTGGTTACCATCTCCTTGCTGCAACAAGATATAGAATACTCTGCACAACACTCCCACTCAACCTAAGATTAGTTCAAAAAACCCCTACCCAGCAGCAAGAACCAAAACTGGCTAGGCTCTCATACCAACTGAAAGGAAGCTAGGTGTGCAGAAAACGCTTCCTACACTAATCTAATGATGGGAGGAGAGTGCAAATTCAATTTTATCTTTACAATTATAGCTATGTTAACCCACTAACAAAGATATTGCAGGAAACACATAAACAAGAAAGTGAGATAGAAGAAGAGAGACACAAGATATACGTGGGGGAAAACCCTTATCGAGTGAAAAACCCTACACTCCAAAACCTACACAATGTATTATCAAAACTGAAATGGTTTACAATACACTTGCAATGCAAGCTCTCAAGAGTCTTCGACACTCATATCTAGAGACAAATCAGTAGCATAATAGTACCTGTCAAACCTATAATACATCTCCTCTCAAAAGCACCTGTTTATATAACAAATACAAGGCAAATATAGCTCCACATAGGGATGGGCGTCCAACATGGCCTCATGGCCCAAAACCCACACCTATGGACACTTGTCCAACTCTGTAGGATGCTCTTGACACTTGTCAAGTCACCGCATCCCAAGGAGGTTGCCTATTTCCAAAATGGGCTATGACATATGTTCAATAGGGGGATGTTAGTAAAATAAAATTACCTCTATCTTTCTGTTCCCCTATAGATAGTAGGGCTGGTCTAGGAGGAGGCATATTCTGCCTGGGAGGGTTGTTCATTTGGCCTGGGCAGAACATTGTATGGATGTTGCTGGCGTGGTTGGTATCCATTCTACCTGTTCATGTTTCCTAATCCTTGTTGGTTTTGCATTATTGTAGCACAGGTCTGATCTGGGGCAGCAAAGGCTTGAGGGATGGGACTAGTGTTGGCTCTAGGACCTTTAGTGGGATCTGCTTGGGAATGTGTATGGCCCTATAAAGAGTAGGGGGTAGGGGTAGGTTCAGTTCATCTTCATTCTTCAAACAATGGAAAGTCAAACACCCTGGGGTATGCGGGTTTCCCTTCTTCTTTTCAACCAGAGCAAATATCAAATACAGGTTGAGTCCGTGGTGTTAGTCTTTTGAGCAACTCTAGGATGGGGGGACTCTAGAGAGGATGTATGGCCCTCACTAATGTCTTCAATTGCTACTGTGTTCCAATTTTGAGACAATCCAGTGAAATTTTCAATAGAAGGACTATTAGAATGTCTTGGAGAATTACCTCATGTATTGATGGGCTTTCAAACTGAAGTTTTCTCCTTGTTGCAGATTCAAGATCTAATACCAAGCTCCAGGGGGTGGGGATGAGAATCCATCGATCAACTATACAAAATTTAGAGAACTATTGGCATAGGCCATCCATAATGGGCATTCACCATGCATGAAACTACTCACTCGACCGAGCAGCCGATGGTAGATTCAACAAAATGAGAAGACGCCAGGTAGGGGCTCGCTCAAACTCACAATCGGTAGACTCGACAGAATGAGAAGATGCCCAATATCTCCCCACCCACCCCAGGCCAAGGCTGGAAACTATCTATAGTTGGGCGTTCATCTACTTTTCCCTTGAGGAGTTGCCCTACTATAGTTTAGTTTAGTCACCTGCTAGACATTCTAAGACTGCCCTTAGGTGAATTCATTACTAACTAGCTAACTAACCAACTGACCCAATACTGACCCCCTAATACTGAGCCACTGAGTTAGCTATTGACCATAGGATGTAGACTATCAGATCAAGTGAATGTTTCTTTTGGAGGCCTATCTACCCTAACCTGGAGCTCAAATGATAGGTCGAGAGGTGAGCCTAGGTGGGAGGGCCCTACTATTCACCAGGGGCAACTAGAATCCCCACTACTAATCCACCGACTGCTTTATCTTTCACCCACCCGAAACAACTAATCTACCTCCAACTATCATCTACCCACCCTATATCTCCCCCCCATAAGTTGGGAATAAGAAGTACTAGTTCCATATCCATTAATAGCAGAGATGGGGGTAGCGGAAGGAGCATAAGCAAATCAACCACTACCAGTGGTCCAACAATGGTAGAGGGAACAGAGACAGTCGCGAGAGGAGTTAGATTGATCCATTGCCCTATATATCCATGGGCAGCCAAGCATCTTCGATTAGTGGAGTGGTGGCACCAATGCAGTTGGGGATGCAGTCATTCCCCAACAATAATAGTCGTGGGAGTGGCTGAGGCATAGGAGCAAGTAGTGGCATAGAGGTAGATGGAATAGTTCATAATCGAGATGGAGATTCTGATGCTCATGAGAGTAACTGGTAGAGAGACACTGGTAGGGATTATGACCCTTGATATCATGACTATGACTCCCTCGAGTCCCCCCATCCATGATAGGCGGGCACCAATCACAAAGACAAGTACAGAGGCACGGTGGTTGGGGTAGCTGGAGCGGAGACAGGGATGGGTGATCAAAGCATTATGTGTATCACATACTTACCAACCAAGATCAAAGAAGAGGGTACTAATGGCAATTCCATCAGATAAAGAGAGCCACTAACCTTGGGGTGCCCCCCTCTTATATTATTGTTGCCTCTAAAAGTTTCCAACAACTCTAATTGTCGTCTACCTGGGGTCCTACCTAAAGTGGGGGAATGAGCAACCCTTCCACATCGATTCAAACCCAGATCACCATTCATTCAATAGAAGCCTCCTCTGACTAGCATGGATGAGCCCCCAACTATAGTTTAAATCCCTAGAGGATGAGAGCTAGATGTATGTTAGGTGTGAAAGGTAGGTGGATCCCAATCATTGGAGGTTCAGTCAAATGTATACTTCATAATTTTCCAAGATTATACCTGGGAATAGGGTGGGTGGAAAGTAAGCAGGGAAAACCCCTGGGGAGACCAAAATCTGAACAAAGATTCTGGGTTGGTTGGCAGAGAATAAGCTTTTGCTCGATATAGTTTTGGAGAGGTGGTCCTACAAAATATTTTGAAGTTCTTTCAAAATTTTGATAATCAAGAAGCCCTTCTATCGGTTATCCGGCCATTCTCCTTTCCTTCCTTCTGTAAATGACTTCTCAAATCCATTCAGGGGCCTAGCCGAGGTCCAATCTCCATCCCATCTCAATCAAAAGTTTAATCCTCTCTCCCTCCTGGGTCCACTTCTCTCCTCTAGGCGGCTGGCTATGTCCTTCAATTGAGAGAAATGCGGCTGACGGTTCCCTATCTCCTTGACTGTGGGAAAAGAAGGATTTAGCTAGAGAGGGTAGAATTAAAGGCTCAATCCTTTCTGGCATCTATTTTCCAATCCCTGAAGATGGGGAAGCATATCAAGTGAGGGCCTCTATCTATGTACCTACTACCCACCCCGCACCAACACACAAGCTATCGGATCACCCCTCGATAAAGGAAAAGGAGGGGCTGAAGTGGAGTGGATCGATTGATTGAAGAGGGAGGATGGCCTATACTTCTTGAAAGCTGGCCGATCAGAGCAACTATCTCCCCCCACCCACCCCTGCGACTAATCTATCTATACCAAAAATGAGGAATGGTTGGGCTCACCCAACCCGGCCTAAAGAAATAATAGGCGTCGATTAACACCTATCTCCTTTCGACCAATTATTATGGATGCTGGATCTGCACATGTAATGACATATAATCTAGGTTGGATGAAGAAAGAACAACAGGGTGTATTTTAATGCCTCATCCATTTAGTTATTTGTGATCAGCTGGGCGAACCAATGAGTGAATTGTTGATGAATCCTAACCCATATACAAATGATTGTGTCTCTGGTTCATCAGATGTTTTGATCGCTTCCATTGGAACTTCATTTGTAAGTTGTCCATTCAGATTAGTGCTTGCTTCTCTCTCCTGCATCTAGTTAGTGAGATGTCATTCATTAGATTAGAGAGCAAGTGGAAGCAGCCAGGTGTGGGTACACCCTTCCTTCTAAACCAAGAGCCCCCCCCCCGTATGGTCTATTATTTGGGTGGGTGGGAGGTTTCAATCCGAGGGTTTGTCTAGAACCCAACTATCATCCACCCATCCCAGGTGGGCCCCCCTGCTTCAGCCCCCCCATAGTTGTGACGGGAGGTTTCTCCAATTAGAACTGAGACTTTAGGTGGGTGGGTGGGCAGATTAGGAGAGGGAGGTAGATTATATTGTTGCAGCCAGGGAGCCAATAAAAATATATATTGCCCACCTTGGCTATGGCATATAGTTCAAGGGTTCTAGACTTTCCCTTAGACTTAACCACCCACCCTAGCTGTGGCGTATATTTGGGGGGCAACATCTCTGAGGGTTCTAGGTGTAGACACCTAAAATTGGCTCAGGTTGAATTAAGTAAATATTCTAATATTTATCTTAATTCATATTTTCTTCTGTCAATTAAATAAATATTATAAGTTTATTTGATTGGTTCATTATCCCATAATTAAATAAAATCATTTTATTTAATTAAATTCCCTAAATTCTTCTAATGTCTCAAGCCCTAAATCCACCTCATCAATCCACCTCATCTTTCCACCTCATCTCTTCTACCTCACCATGTTGCACATATAATTAAATATTCTTAATATTTAATTAGCTAATATCCTCTATTATCCAAAATAAATCTTTAATTCCACTAGCCTTCACCAATTGAATATTTAATTCAATTGTTCCCCACTAGCCTTCACCAATTGAATATTTAATTCAATTGTTCCCCACTAGCCTTCACCAATTGAATATTTAATTCAATTGTCCCCCACTATCCTCCACTATTGAATTCTTAATTCAATTGTCATAACCCACTATCCTCCACTATTGAATTCTTAATTCAATTGTCATAACCCACTCTTCTCAAAAAAAAGAATTTTTAATTCATCCATTATGAATTAAAGATTCACAAAAAATGAGAGCCATTGATCTCATCTTTTGATCCTCACCCTCCATTACCTTTTTTGAAAATCTATAAATAAAACCCTCTTCTAAGCCATTAAGGAGGAACTTCATCTTGCACAATCACTATACCAAAATTTCTCTCATTCTCTTCTTCATTCTATTTTCAAGTGTCCTCTATTATTGTGTGTTGAAGCTCACATTCAACACAAACACATATCAAAAGCCATTCTTCCTTTGTCATCTTCAAACAAGCAAGCAAGCAAGGAAAGCTTCTGAGGGCTTCACAATCAAGATCAAAGAAAGATAGGCAAACAATAGAAAATGATAGGTAAAAGGAGTTTGTAAGTATGTTCTTACTTGTTTTGATTTGATTCCTCTTTGCTTTCAACTTCCATTGGTGTTTGGGTTTATATGTTTTCATTAATTTGACTAACCTCATTCTCCCCCTCACACTAGGCAAACCCTCAGGAATAGTATAGGAAAGGGTGGGGGGAAGCTATTCTAGTTGGTGATTACTTTTGAGAAACTCCCTTTCACCCTTCCCAATACTGGAACATCTGAAAGAACATCTAGAACATCAATTGATCGACATGGACCCAGCCAAGGCAGCATCAAATCAACTGCACCATTAATACTACTAGAAGATCTATCACCATTTCCCTAACCAAAAGACTGCGTAGTGCCAGGTTAGCTCAAGTCTACACATATCTGTAAAATGATGTTGTCTGGGTTTGGTTTGGAAGGAAGGAATGATGAATTGAAATGCTCGATGCTAAAGTCCCTTCAGATGGGTAGGCCCATATGGGGGGGGGCCCGGGGAGGTAGATTAGTTGAATTAGAATTTCACTTCTTCACCAAACATTGATGTGCCGCTATCCACCCAAGGGAGTGCCTTTAGTGACAATTAGTTGTAGCTGGTGTAGATAGATTTGTTGAATCATTGGTTCGAGTCCCCTAGTTAGGTAATTCCCCTAGAAAGGCATTGAGAGGAGAATTAGATAGATGAGGCGGTCGTGTTCTTATGAGACGTATTTATATATGGATGTTTCCCACTTGGCTTTGCCTGAGCGAGCATCAAACAAAGACAGAAAGACAAAAAGCCCCAACTGGACCGAGCAGAGGCAGTCAATTGAGCTATGACGCAGTCTTAAGAGTAGAAAGGGGTGAAGAGCAAGATTTCAACATCATTCCTAGCAACCGGAGAGGAACCAAACTAGCTTTATTTCTTTTGTTCTTTCTCGCAAGCACCAATGCACATTTCAATGCTACATCGCTCCCAAGGCACTATTACTTCAAATGACTCGGTTCACCTTCATTCTTTTCTAGGAGAGGAGCACCAACAGAGTGGCTTGATTGCTAATATAGTTCTATTTTAGGGGCCTAATCATATTACGTAGATAAGATTGATCCATCTTTCCAAGGGTGGCAATGGGACTGAATTGAACAAAATGCTAGATTTTGCACCTATGTGAAATGTCAAAAATGTTACTTCCCAACCCTCTCGCCTATTGAAATTTTTAGATGCAGCTTCCTTTTCTCCTCAATAATAGCCAATAATAGAAAAGAGGAGGTCAAGTGGGAGGCAATATAACCCCCCACCCTAGGTTGGGTGGGAGATTCAGTTTCGGGGCCCCGAGGTGGGTGGGTGGATGATAGTTGGGAGGTAGATTCATTGTGGGGGGCTAATGTTCCTCGCCCCCCCCCCGGGAGGTTTCTTCAAGTTGTTGTTGAGGGCTAACAAGAGCTATCAGTTTTTGTTCAAGTTCTAGTTGATGGAGATCGAGACCTAGAAGGAGTCAGAGCAGATTCCATTGTAGATTCACCAACATCCAAGCCAACATGAGAATCGATATTTGAGTCAACATCATAGCCAGCTTCTTCACCACCATTTCGCCTAGCATCCCTCCCTATTTGAGCATCTGATTGAGTTACTAGAAGTGATATGAAGGCCCCTATTGTTTCTATAGGCATATGTTCCTAGTTTTCCAACATTACCTGTTGTTCCACTACATGCTAGTGTTCTCTATGTTGCCTATGCCCTTACCCTTGCCTCTGTAGGGGTTGAAACTCGATATGTACCCAAATTTTCTCAATCCTAGTATGGATCTGATCCTATGGGGTAAATTGCTACCTTTGGTGGACACAAAGGCATAGGTAAATGCAACAAATATAGGCTTAAGCAGCTAATCCACTAACAAATGCTATAGTTTACCGAGCCCTATCTATCTTGGGCACCAATTTCGGCCCTATCTATCTATGGGCACCTATTTAAGCATCACAGCCACCCAACTAATCTACCTCCCTTACTATAATGGTTCTTGAGGGCGAGTGGGAGATATAGTTCCCACCCACCCGGGATGGGAGGGGAGTTAGGCATCAGTGGTGGGTGGGAGGCAATAGTTGGGGGGGCTTGACCCTATCTTCCTTAGGCAAGCACCAGTAGCAGCTAGGGCAACACAGCCATCAGCTCACCCAATATACCTTCCATATTGAATCCTGTGGCTTATTTTCTCAGGTCGTGCTAGGGATTCTCTTTTTGTGGCAAGCCCCTTGCGTACTATTAAATGGGTGATATCCTTTTCCTAATAGTAGAGAGGTAGCGCATCGAGTTACAGAACCAACTGATAGAGTTCACCCAGGCAGGATATGGGGGTGAGTACATTCAACAGTTGCAAACTCAATAGCATCAATGGCCAATCTCTCTCTGAAAGCCCTACCCCCCACCCCCCCTCTTCAATTATAGTGAAAGAAGCACTATTGAAAATCTCCTATGCATAGCTTACCTAGTAGTAAAGTAAGGCCTCCGATGATGGATAGGTACCTCGCTGATGAAGCAACACCATAAGTAGACGTAGAGGTGGAGACAGAGGTAGATAGGGCATAGGCGTGTTGTGATGTTCACAGCACGCCCCATTTTACTCCTTAGCAAAATGAGGACCCCTGTTGTGGCTATTTCTTTGCTTGTTTGTGTGGGTCAGCTTGGTGGTAAAAGGGAAAATGAAGTGAAAGGTACAAACCTTGTTGAAAATAAAGAAAAAATAGCATTAAGTACCAGAGCAGAGTATGGGTGAATTCCTTGTCAAAAATGAGTAAGGGTTGCTTTTTGAACCATTTTAAAATTCCCAATATTTTGCAAGTTATGTGTGTTTTTGGGTAAATGCACTAAAAAAAAGGTTTGTATGTTGCATATACAAAGTTTTTTGTATATCAGGTCGTTGCATAAGTCGCAAAAGGAAGTCATCAAGTTTTTATGCATTGTTTACTTATATGCATTTGGCTAACGTTTTATTTCGGTACATACAAGGTGGACCCGCTAGAGCTCAAAGTTTAAATGTATATTCGGTCAAGTCCATTGAATGTATTTTATGTTTGTATGTTTAGCCAAGGTAAAACATACAACGAGATATACAAAGGATTATACATGTTGTGGAACTGAAATGTTTATAAAGTAAAGAGTAATTGTTGTATGTTTCCACCTTGTATGTATGTTTTGGGTTATACATTGCGGTATACATACAAGGTGGAACTCGAGAGAGATTTAAATCTGATATAATGGATGCATCAGGACTCAATGTATATCGAAAAGATGAATTTTGGTATATACAAGTCAGAGTCGAAAAGGGGATACATACTGTGGTTTATAAAAGTTGAAGTTTGAAAGGACATACAAAGGATATTGTATGTATATTAGGCTTGTACATAAAGGTTTGGATACAAGTGTTGTATGTATCGTGGAGATACAAGTGAACGGTAATGTGGGCTCCACCACTCATCGACGTGAGTAAGCCTGTCGGAACAAAAAATTTAGATCATGCTGATCTTGTGCCTCTCAGCGACAGATACTTTTCAGCAGGAATCACTGGTACTATCACCGATAAAAAATTGGATCGGACAGATATGTGTGGTCGGAGTGAGTTTTTTAGATCACCCCAACTAAGTGAATTACTCTGATGAAGAGCGATAGGCAAAGTTCAAGATACAAACCGGATGCGAAAAGAGAAATTAAAAGTAGAAAAGGCTTTGTATGTTCGGTGTGCTTGTATGTTTATGATATACATTTGCGAGATACAAGGAAATAAAGCAAAGAGGGAGGATTTTGGAGCTGTTTTAGAGCCCGATAGCATGTTTTTGGTCAACGTTGGTTGACTCGACCATTCTTAACGTCGTATATGCATTTGGATATGTGAATGTTCACAGATGCTTAATATTCATAGCCCAATATCCAAGCTTGCATATTCTGAGCTCATTTCACATAAGCTGTAATGTTTATTTTTTTGTGCCAAGGTATTAAATGGTGATGCTTAGTTGCAGGATGTTGGAAATGTTTGGGGCTAGGCTAGATGTCGCAGAAAAGAATAAAATTGCAGAATTGCAGACACAGGGGTGACATGAACCTGAGATGAAGAGGATATTATCAAATGTATTGTTTGCCAGCTAGAGAATGAATCAAGTCCAAAATGCTAGAATATTCTATGCCAGCTGTGTGATTGCCAACTGGCAGGCACATGCTGTTCATCTAGACCATTGATTGTTATGAGAGGATCCTGATCATTGGATCATTGTAACCATTTTCTGGACTCTATCCTATAAGAGGGCCAGGATTTCTCATTAAAAAAAAAGAGGGAAAGAGACGCACAGAGGTCAATCATTATCTATCTGACCAAAGGATTGTAGACCCGATAGGAGAACGGATTACTGAGACTAATGAGGACTGAATTATTGAAATGTCAAGGTTCTTTCTTTAGATCATTGTAAATATACTTGTTCTAAAGCATACTAGATGTAGATGAAGCTTCAGATTACATTCTAATTGTAATCTTTACGTAATCTTCAAGTTGATTTCTGGACATGTAATGGTGAATGTTGTGTTCAATAGAAGCGCTTTCATTTTATTGCATGTTGTTGTCAACTTTTCCTTTGAATATTTGCACTGAATCATGTAGATTTGTGGAATGTCCTAGTGAAGTATGATTCTAGTTTTTTACTCTTCGTTACTGTATCAGAACATGTATGTGGATTAGTGATCTCAGTCAAGTAATTTTGGGAATCTCACTTTCTAAACCCTATCTTTGTCATTCCTTTTTTCTTAATTTCACTGAAATCACCATGTCACCTTAACTGCAATGCACAGATAAATGAAAAGAGGAATGTTAAATATGTTGACATCCCGTAGATAACTAAAAATCCTTAGCATATTTGAGCTAAATGCATGTAGTGTTGAAAATATCATGCAAAGAATTGCAAATAATGGTAGAAATCATGCAAAAATCAACCTGTAGGCACATTATTTGAGCGAATTCATAGTGTAGAAGTAGAATTGTTGGAGATTTATGTAGAGCAAATATAAAGAATAGGATATTTGGAGAAAATATTGAGGAACTTTACAGGAATAATTAAAGTACATAAGGCCCCTGAATGATTAACAGCAACACACATCAACCACTGAGTAACGTCAGTAGATTATGAACTAATCAATGGAGACTTGGGATCATGAATTCTTTGAATTCATCGTATCTTTCAAGATAAATAAGGGTTGTTATGTAACTTTTATTTCATGTTTGTTTGTGAGTAACATCGTCATCAACAAGGTGGAAGCAATGGTTGAAGACCTGGTTTACGGCATTGAAGCAGCACATGTTGATTGAATCTCACTAGCGGCAGGGTCCCACCCCCTAGTGTAGGTGATAGAGACAGTGGAGTACATAGCCAAGGTGGAACTTATATTTCTATGGGCACCATTTACTACATATATAATAGTCTATAGGAGGTCACCTGCCTTTCTATAGGCATAGGTAGAGACAAGCGTAGAGCTAGGGGCTGGAGCGGAAGATCGATTCTCTAAACCATACTGGGCAAGCATTATTTTTTTCATCCTGATCCTCTCCACTCCCCCATCCATTTACATTGTCCAAATGAAATATCTTGACTTAGTCTAGGTGGCCAACATATATATAGTAGGCTCGAGATGCAATAATCCTTCCTTCTCTGGACATGCTACACCTTCAGCCTCAGCATATACAGTTGACCAACCATTTTATTGCAAATTTTCTTGCGAAGGCCCTGGAATAACAATTATATGCGAGTTGTTCCAAGTATCAAGGGCTTCAGTGGGGACAGGAGCAGGGAGAGAGATGGGACTGGCATACCTCCTAGCATATAGTTATCCTATTATAGATCGAGATCAATATCGTGATAATTAGAGTTCCCAGCCAGAGTTTCATCAGTTCTTATTGATCCGGTTGATCAATATCGATACCCCCGCACCAATGGCAGGAAAGGTAATTGACCTCATTGACTCAATTAATCTCGTTGAAGTTTATCTATCACCTCGCTATGTATTCCTTCATTTGGTTCCATTGCTGGATCCAAAGACAAATGATTCAAAGCCAGAAGCAAAGGCAGAGCCTTTAGTTCCATTCCCAATCACAGGAGGAGATACATAACCCATTTCAATTGATCCAAATGTAGAGTCAGCCACATTTTAGGTAGGTAGATATCCAGGAGCATATCTAGTTTTGTATAAAGATCCCATAGTAGATTTCATGCCCAATTATGAGGTAGGTGCAGTGGTCTGATCATTTCCACCACCCTCATCCTTAGTAACTTAATCTCTTGGGCCAACTTAGATTAACTAAATGCCTTGCCGGGGGCCCCATATAGTTCGGTAGCCACTCATTTGAATGAAGCTTAATCAGTGTGGGGAAACCAGAATCTAAACGGAGATTCCGGTTAGCTCTTCATCTAAATGCCCTCTTTTCTATCTTGCGGGGCCAATAATATGCAACTTCTATTTCTTAGGGACCCCCCACCCATCCCCACACATGCCCCCCACCCGAAAAGTAAGGGGGCTACCAATGATAGATAGAGGGGCTATCTGTTACTAGTCCTACTATCAACTATATAACCCCATAGGGGAGAGGGGTGGGAGGTGGGGGAAGAAGATGCCCTACCTCCATAGTGAGGCATGTTACATATGGAATCTAATCCATGGAAACAACTTAAATGGCTATGGCTCACTGTTTCTCTCCATCAATTATCCCTATCCTTCCTATGGGGCAGAGGGTTGGTTAGTTCACCAGCGGTACTTTCTTGTTGCGTGCATCCTCCCTATAGGAAGGATAGGGATTCGGTATGATAGATCCTGATTCCCCCCACCCCGCTACTATAATAGTGGTTTGGATAGGGGTTCAGTATAATATATCCTAATTTCCTATAGGAATGATAGGGGTTCAGAATGATAGAATCTATATCCATCAATTTGTCCAGGGCCACTCCAATGTTCAAGTATTGTCATGCCAGTCCCTTTCATCTAGTGGTTAGGACATCATCTTTTCATGTCGAAGACATGGGTTTGATTCCCATAGAGGATAGATATTCAAGGCAAGGCTCAAGAAAGCCCCTTATTTTCCACATCTAGGGCCAGGTATGAGTTCTCCTCCTCCCACCCACCCCTGGCTCGAATGGATGTTCAGGTTAGGGCCTCCATTTGTCTGTCATGTCTCTATCCTTCCTTATCCCAATGCACCTTCTATTCCCACCCAATTTATATAGAGGGGGGGCTGGGGCCCTCGAACCTAAATCTCCAACCCAACTCTATATCTCCCCCTTGGGCTACATTCCCTCATGTGTGGGGTTGGGTGGGGGGGCCCTACCTTCCTCTAATTATATAGAGGGGGGCAGTTGCGGCATAGAAATCAGCAGTTGCATATTGGGCTGAGTATTTAATCTGAAAGGGGGTGGGTGGCTGCCCCGTGTGTGGGGTTGGGTGGGGGCAAAGGCCACCCACCCACATAGGCCGGGGTGGGGGGAAGATATAGGCCCCCAAGAATCGGCAGTTGCATATTATTGCAACAATTCATCCCAATCCCATCACTTCACTAGAGGATGGCATAGACCCGACATCCCTTCACTTCCCATTCTTCTAGAGGGGGGCTATGGCATGGCCTATCTATAGATGGCATGGCATCACTATGGCAAGGACTTCACATAGCATGACTATGGCATGGACCTGGCATCCCATCACAAGAATAGGGACCAAACAGCTCTCTCCAAACCACTTCGAGATCCTCCAGGGGGAATTCTAGTTGAACAAGGGTTGATCATTCCTGCCCCCCTACTATAGAAGATAGGTGATTCAGCCTCCTTAGATAGATGCCCCCACCACCAATAATAGAAAAGGGGCCTAAGCCCCCCCTCTCCCCCCCAATAGAAAGTTGCCCCCCCCCCACCCCAATTATTGTTACTCCCCAATTGAGTTTACACTATAGTCATCAATCTTGAGACCAACATGTGGAATTATGAGCCCATCAGGAAACCTAAGGCCCTGATCTCTATGGTATAAAGCTGCCCAGTAGGGCAGCTAAAGAAGATGATAGATCTAATTAGTATGCTCACCACCACTATTGTAACAAAGTTGGGTAACAAGGTTGGAAAAAAATAAGCCTCGGGCCCGGCCTACCAGGAATGCACCTCTGGCAAGATCATTAGAGGAGGGCATAAGAATCAATAGGGCTATCCCAATCATAGAGCAGCACAACAAGAGGCTCCACCCAGCTGCTAATATAGTTGTCCCTTAAACAATAATGCTACATCTTGGTGTAGAGCATGTTCCGCTCCTCATCCAACATAGGGATGTGCTATGTTTGACAAATGGAGATATAAGGCTTTGCTTTCTTATTCAAGTGAAATATTGGGCCAATGAATAGAATGTTTGCTTGTTAGGATGGTTGGATGAGGCTTCCTTAGTTATGGAATGGACCTGCATAATGATCTAGTCTTGAGGTTTGACCTCATTAGACAAAGCAAGAGCAGGCCAATGGATGAGCAAATCAGCGTGATAGAGGGGATGGCCCTTTCACCCACCTGGGTTGGGTGGGGGGAGACAGGGTTGGTCCACACCCCCCACCTTGGGTTGGGTGGGAGATTTAGGTTTGAGGGCCTCTCGAAATGAGTGGGAGGAGATAGAAATTTGGACCCTTATTTGACCAATCTCCACAACCAAGAAGTCCCTGTGGGAGCAGGCAATCTGAAAGGTCCAACCGAAGGCACGGATGCAATCTGAAGATTCGCTACTATAGGAAGCCAGCAACTAGTCCAAGCAAAACTACTAATTATAAGGCTTATAAGGGAAGAAAGCTTGAGTAAGCACTACAACCCATTTCATACTCTAGTGATGCAGCCCCTCAATCGAATCAACTGTAGCATCTAATTTCTAGGTACTTCTTGAAACTGCTCTGATTTGGGAGTTGAACTGGATAATACCTTCGTTGTTGTTCAAAGGGAAAATAATATATAAAGGGGGAAGGGAGAAGCATAGGTTGGATTGATGAAGTATCCAAATGAGAAACAATAGATGTTGACCACGGCCACAATAGCGAAGGTTGAAGGTTTTTCTGAATCAGATAGATGATGAACCTAGTGTCTTCTTAGGTATCAATTTGTCAAATAAAGTGCCTAGAAATCCACCCCCTCTACATCTATAGTTCATTTTGAATCTCTTTTCTAGTCAATAAGAAGATCTTTCATAACCGTGGGATTATGGTGCATCCAATGATGTAATGCCTAGGGGGGGTTATGGAACAGCTGGGCTTGATGACTACAAGCAAATACAAATACATCTTTGTGCCCTAGGGCTCGGTCCTGATGATACGTCTGATTAAAGACCTAGTGCTTCAATTATAAGCCCACCCTCAGAAGTCAATACTGATGGATGTAGTTGTAGCTGACACTCTAGTTTGGGCATTATAACTCCCACCCACCCGGTGGTTCAATACAAATGGATTTAGCATATGCAACCATCCCATGGGCGGTCAGCACTATAGATGCGGTAGGGCTCCATAGAGAACCTAAGCTGTGTAGGCCCTAAAGAAACCTTTTGAAATTCTACTAGCAGCCGAGGGGGTGAGGTGAGGCAAGGAGTTTTCATATTATAGATTTGACTTGTTGGCCTATAAGTAGAATGATATGGGAAACTACAAAGTGTTAGGCTTGAAGAATCTAATGAACCTCCAGTGGTTTATTCTAATAAGAACTAGCAAAAGCCCCTCTTTTCTATTATTGTGGTGGAAAAGTTGGGAGCCTCTAGAGTCTATCTGGGGGTGCCCCCCTACTATAGATAATCTATCATACACAAGCTATAAGAGAATCTGTCATACATAGGCTATAAATGGCATATTCTCTTACAACATGTCATAGTCCACCTTGGGGCACCTAAAGATGCCTTTTTTAAAGATGCTCTTTGACACATGTCTTCACCTGTCATAGAATCTCTTATTTCTGACTCTTACATGTCATAACTTCGTCATAGGAATCTTCCATGACCATTACAATCAATATTCCCTTACACAACATCTAAGATGTTGGCACATGGCAAAATATTCCTACCACTAAGTGGGACGCCTATCTCCTCATGTGAGGACAAAAATACATGTGGTCATATGCCATGTAGGATGACACATCACCATGCCAACTCCCACAATATGACAACATAGGATTTGCATCCAATTAATACAATAGGCAATTAATAAATAAATACAATGTAAAAATAAAAGGAATTACCAAGGTTGAGACACCTTAATTCCCAACATTTTTGACTTTATAGGTAGAGGCATCCAAATTTTTTCTTTGGAATCCCATGGGTATGGTGGAAGGGGGGTAAGCTTCATGTTTATACAAAGTGTGCATTTGTTGGCCATGATTGGGATTTTTAGAGGATTTATGGATGGATGGATAAGGTGTTGGAAGCAATGGAGGTAGATTCTATGGAGAGATGTTAGGAGCTGGAAGAAGTGGAGGTAAATTGGATGGTGGAAGGTGTATGGTCACATGCTTTTGATATTTATAAGAGGATGGAGGTGGAATGACAACATATGTTTTGGCTATATGATGGGATGTGCGATGGAAAGTGGTGGACTTAGGATGGATGGAGGGATTACCAACATCATTAGATTATTGTCCTTGGGGTGTGTATCCAAGGCCAAATGAGCACAGAGGAGGGACTTTGACATGAATCGGCTCCAAAATTCCTTATTCAAGAGGGCCTAAACCCTTACCTTGATAGTTCACCTTTTAGAGTATGCGATAAACTATGGGACTAGGTGTAGGTGGAACACTAGAGACGAGTTACTTATTGGATGGAGAAGGTGAAGTGGATAAAGGTTGTTGGTGTTCTAAGGAGGAACACTCATGGATAAAGGTAGATAGACTAATAGGACATGATGTTGGATTTGCGATAGGATCGATAGTGGATTTGGAAGGATCATTAGGATCTTGCTTGTGTTCATCATGATCCAAGGTATATGTTTGATCTTCTATGCTTATGTGTTCTTGGGAGGCACATGTCTCATCATCAGAAGTGGAAGCTTGTGCATTAGGGCTAGATGGGGGATGGATGGGAGCAATTTGGATATCTTGCTCATGGATAGGTATGGAATTGTAGATAAGATCAAGGTGCTCATGGATATCTTCTTCATAGATAATTTCATTTGCTCTTGGAAGAGGTAAATGTTATGGATGGGGTGAATAGGAAGGATTTGATCTTGATTTGAATGAAGGCTCGATGTTTCCACATACTCAGGATAATGTTCTTGACATACCTCTTGGGTTACTTGAGTAGAAGGGGATGACTCTTGGCTAAGTTTGATGATTTCTTGATATTCATCCATGAGGGAGTATGATGGACCTAGACTTGGGCTTATGATAGGAGGCTCTTGACTAGGCTCGATAACTTGTGGTTCACATGATGGACTTATAGGGCTAGACATGGCATTTTGAAGATCTTTGATAGTCTCATGAATGAGTGTTTGACATGGGGATGGTCTATTCCATGCTAACAGGCAATGGATCACATTCTTTGCTAGGGTATGGGTAAATGAACAATATAGGGGATGAACGATAATGGTTGATGGTGTTGTAGGTAGAGAAGTAGGATTTGGATTAGATAGAGGGATAATGAAGTTAGATGGATTGGGATTTGGATTGGATGAAGGGATAATGTACTTGGATGGATTGGAATTAGGAGTGGATAGAGGGATAATAGGACTAGATGGATTAGACAGTTGGTGGATCAATGGACTAGGAATGGGATCACATGATGGTGTCAATATGGGACTAGTAGGCTCATGTATTGGCATGTGATCAGATGGTGATGGAGGATGTTCATAGGATGTAGTGACTAGATTGGTGTCTCCCTCGTCAAAGGAAATTAAATCTTTCTCCAAAGATTGACTTAAGGATATGTGATGTATGTACAAGGGTCCACTCGGAGTAGAAGTAGGTGACACATAAGTGTCTCCTTCATCAAATGATATTAAATCTTGTTCTAAGAGTGGACTTGAGGGTGTTTGACTTACATACAAAGGGGTACTTGAATTTGCATGTTCATGTTGTGGGGGCACTGATAGTCTTGTGAATGGGTTGGGTGATATGTTGGAAGGTTAGAATGAGAAAGTGGATGATCTTGGGTTGATGTGGCATTTACATAATAGGTAGATAGATTAGGTTAGCATGATGGTGGAGGTGACACATAGGATTGTGGTTGAGATAGAATGTGTTGGAAGTTGTGATGGTGTTGTGGTGGAGGGATCACATAGGCCAATAATTGTTGAGAGGATTGATATGGATATGGGTTGACATTGGAAGGTGTGTGATGGGTTGATGAAGGGATAACATGACATGTAGATAGATGAGGTTGATATGATGGTATAGAGGACACATAGGATTGATGTGGAAGTTTTTGATGTGATGCTTGGATTTGATGTTGTAGGAATTATTAGTGTTGTGGTGGTGTAGGGACTTGTTCCTTTCTATATAGCCACTTCAGGGTATCAGGCATTCTTAGGGTGCCATAAGGATCATTCTCATAGGTCTTGTTTAGGAATGTCATGTCCATGTTTAGAAGTGGAAGATTATAGTATAAGGATGTGGGATGACTAAGATGTGATTTGGATATGAAATGGATGAAGGTGATTGGGTAATGACTAGGATGAAGTGATTAGCATGAAATTGGAATGATGATTGACTAGGATGATTAGGATTAGAGGATGTGTATGATGTGGCTTAGGATGTGTGTTAGGATGAGATTGTTTTGTGACAGGTATATTGGTTTTGACAGCTTTTTTTGGCAATTTTATGGCAAGCAAATAAGATGGAAGACACTCATACACAAGCCACTCACAAGCATTGTAACAACCTAGGCTAGGCAAGGACAATATTTGTTGGGTTCCCACTTGGTTTTACCCAGCCGCACCTACTTATGGTGTATAGCTCTAGGAACTTGGGGCACGGGCTCCCCCTTATAGTGCACTCACTTCTAGGCACACCACGTTCTAGGTCCTCAAGACGTGCAGATCTTAAGGTACCTTGCTATCTCTGCCATAAGCTACGAAAATGTGGGACAGCTATCAGAGTTTCCTCTTGTACCAATAGATAGGGGTTTTTGGCTGCTACAAAGATTTTTTAGTTAGGGTTTCTATTTGGGTGGCTATACATGCGGTGATTCGCTCTGTTAAGGAGGCTTCCCAGCCTACAGAGGTTAGGCTCCGTAGGGTTTTGGAGGAAACATTCATCAGTATAGCAGAACAACTCCCATCGTTTGTGACTTTCAGCACAAACTGGTTATTTATATAGCGGCTTGGAATGGTTTGACTTTAACCTATTTCCGCTTGGGTAGTACCCCTTCTCACAATGGAAAGGCAGGCCCTCTAGAGTTGGCAATGATTTCTTGTACACCCCAGATCTGTTGGTTAGGTAGGGGGAGAGGATACTTTCATTGCCAAATCGGGTAACACACAGACTTGGACAAGCAAACAAAGAAAACAAAAAATAGGCACAATGAAGACAAAGTTAATTTTAATGCCCAAAACCAAATGTGCCTATTCTAGTAATAAAAGATTGTTTGTCTTGGACCAATCGAACCTGCAGAAGATATATCAGTAGTTCATTTTTTCCATTCTTTAACAAGCGATTTTAGTCAAGTTGCACCAAGAAATGATCAGTTTCCTAAAAAAAACCCTAAGCCTATGAAGCAGAAACCAAATGCATATGAAATGACTAGAAGCAGACTTTTGTTCATCAAATGCGTATGCAGGCTTACCATATGCAATCACCTGTCCTTCAAATTCAAGTTGCAATCGTGCAAATGTGATTCACTATTGTTTAGATGCAACTTTATGTTGATTAAATGCACTTTTCACTTGCAAAAAATAGGAAAGACCCTAGCACAACCAAATGTGACTAGATACAACCAAAGGCGATTTATTTTTGACCATATGTGACTAGAAAAACCAAAGGCAATTTGTTTTTTACCATATGCAACTAGAAAAACCAAAGGCGATTTGTTTTTGACCATATGTACATGGAAAAACCAAAGGTGATTTTTTTTTACCATATGTGACTAAGAAAACCAAAGGCGATTTTCTGCAGATCTGAATGCTATTTTCTTCGCCAAATGCACGTTTCTTGCCAAAAAAAATAGGCAAATTTATACTCAGGTTTCATGGAAATGGCCCCCCGAATGCAATGGTGAGGTTGGTTTGAGCCTAGGAGGTCATCTTTAATAGATAAAATTCAAAAATTACAATATGAGGGTTAGAAAACATAGATTTTTATAACCAAAAACCTTCAAAATGATCAAGCAAAGTGGGTCCCACCAGGCATGCCATTTTGTGTTGGGTAAAATTTGACAAAGATCAAAATAAAGCAAAGATCATATTCAACCCAAACTCAAGAAATTGAAACCCAAAACACACTGAAGACATGCAAATTAAAACAATTTCACCTGGGTTGTTAGATTCCTTGTTGAAAATGTGGGTTGCTCACAATTTGCAGCATGATGATCGGATTGAGATGATAAGATTGAGATTGAGATAAAGATAGGTAGATTGATGGATGAGGAGGAAATTTGGCAGAGTAATGGCACATAGAAGATTCATCCATGCCAATGGCATGAAAATTAGTCAATTTATAGGTGAGTATGAGAGAATGGAAGGATAAACTTTCCAATTTGGTGGGTGACAATTGAATTGGAAAGTTGCCATGCAACTTGGGAGAGAAAAGTGGAAGGTAAGTGAGTGATTCGAAAGATGAGTTGAGTTGGAAATGGAAAGTGGGTGAGTGATTAGTTAAGATAGAAATGGAAGGTGGGCAAAATCATAATTAAATAATTAAATTATTTAATTTATGATGCATGTGAGGATAAATATGACAAATTAAATAAAATAAAAAGATTTTTTTTTATTTAAGAGGAAAGGGAAATTAAAATTTATTTATTTAATAATGCTAGGGGATGGGATAAATTAAATAAATGTTATATTTATTTAATTTATTAGAGGAAGATGTTAGGTTAGGTGACGATATGGATATCTAGGGTGAAAATGCTACAAGATACCTAAGTGATGTAATGTTGCGACAAGCTAGACATTTTTGAGTGTCTATAGGTTGTATATTTGTATCTAAGGATTGTTTATCTCTTTCATTTTCTTGATTAGATGCTTGTGAAAGGTAGCATGTACATTTTGATATTATCACATGTCGAAGTGATGGCATCCTAAGCTCTAACATATCCTTCTATGTCTCTTGCAGGTCCCCTTGGAGATATCAATGAGGAAACTGAAGATGACACTGCCAACAGTGGGGTTCATTATTCAAGTAATGACGGATCCCCCTCCCTCTCATATATGTTTACTTTTTATTTCATATGTATATGCTTTCTTTCATTTTGTCTTGTACAGTCACTCCCATGGCTTGTGTGGGAAACCATGAGCGCATTCTCTTTATGAATCTAAATAGTTATTTCATGCAATGATTTGTGTAGTATTTCTCCTTTTGTAAATCAATTGCATAAAGAAAATATGAAAATTACTGCATGGTACAATTGTTTATGATCATGAGTAGATTTTAGCAAACTTTTTGTGTACCTTTCTCACTTGATAATTGGATCAACTGTAATGATGGACCATGAAAACAATCTACAACTCATAGGTTAGCTTTATCTTCAACTTTGCCTGCTTTGGAATGTCTCCTGTTCTGGTGGGATACCCTTCCCATTTTTATCTGACTTGTGTAGCAACTCTTATTAATTTTCTACATGATTCTGGTAAAAGTGATCATAGGAAAGGTCTTCTACTTGAGTAGTAGGCCTTCCACAACAGGCTGCAACCTTTCCTTTTCCTCTACTCTTCCCCTTGAACCTTTCTCCTTCTTCAAAGAAGCAAACATCAGTGTTGTCCCAACCTAACCTGATTGGGATGAAATGCACAATTAGGTAACAAAACAACAGGGAGGCCTCCAAAACATTCTAATTCCAACAAGCATAAGAAGAACAAGGAGGACTCATATAGTTCAGATGAAATTTCTCTGATAAGAAGAAGCACAAGAAGAAAAGTGACTAAGGGAAGTGCTTCAGAGACCACTATCCCTCCAACTACTCAGGCTCCAGATAGCCCTGAGTCACAAGATACAGAAGCTCTGGAGGTGGCATAAAATGAGGCCCTAACCATCTCCTCAGATTCTGAAGGAGATATACCAGCTCCAAAGATACATTCAAAACTAGTGCTCCAGAGGAGCAAGAGGAAGAGGCAACCCACTCAAGAATAAAAAGATATTACCCTCCTAGCTGAGGTTCTTGTGGGATTTAGGACCTCTTTGACTCCTCCCCAACAACAGGTTGTGCCATCATATTTCCTAGCCTCTATAGAAGACCAACAAAACAAGCAACAGGATGAGGCTCAGCAAGAGGGGACAAAAGAGCAAGAGGAGCATGCTGACCTTGGAGAATAGGGGGAAATAGAAATCCTAGATGTACAGTTGATAGAGGGAGGAGAAATAGGGAACTACTCGCATCCCTCTGACCAAGAGGATATTGAAATACCAAGAGAACAATAGTTAATGGAGGAAATTGAAAACCTCAAAAGGCTATTGTGGAGCAAGCACTTGATTATCACTGACCTCAAGAAGGTCATGAAGGAAAAAGAGACATCTCAGAATCAGCAAATTGAAGAGTTGAAAAAGAAAATAGAGGAGAAGAAAAAGATCATTGACACCAAGGAGGATAAGATCCAAAAAAGAATGCAAAGGTGACACAGAACATTTCTAGTATTATCTAGGACAAGCACAATAGCATTACCTTGATCTCAGTCATGATTGAGAAATTACAAAGCTAGGCCTGGGAACTCACAAGGGCCAACAATAAGATAGATGACCAAGCAGGGCTACTTCAAGAATTGACCAATCCAGTTGCTACTGCTAAACAAGGTGCTCAAATAGATGCATATTTGGGGATACTTCTAATAGACATTCCTAGAGCTCTATTCCATTGGGAAAGGAGATGCAAGGAGTTAGAGGGAACAAGTGTGATGCTACAATTATAAAGGGTAGTGATAGCCATGATAGAAAAGGTAAAAACTCTAGGAGAGAAAGTCACCACTATCACCACCCTCTCAACTGAAATCATAGCCTGCAGACCCCCTAGTGGCAGTTATGCTCTATTTTTACAAGAGAGGATCCTCCAAAGGAAAATATCACTAGTTCTTTCTGATTCAACTAAGAATATACAAGATGGGAAGGACTTCCTTGAGGTGTACATGAAGAGTACAGATGAAGATAAAAATTTATGTGTGAGCTATATTTACATAATTTCTTCATAGAAGACCACACTTTCTTCATCAACTTCTTTGTAGGTGACTACCAGCTAAGACAATTTATGTCACTGATGAGGAATCATCAGATATGGAATTAACAAATGGAAGCTTAAACCAAGAAGGATGCAGATACAGGCCTATTCCTTAGGAGAGATTGTCCAAATCCCATGGCCTTTGAAATTCATTTTAGAGTAGCAATTTATTCTCCAACAGGTAAAACAAAAATTATGCCCCTATATCAGCAACACCTATAAGAGTGTGCCATTGAATTTGTTTTATTCATGCATAACTCAACCAATCAAATGATGACCATTTGTAAGAAAAGATGGAATACTCTCACTCCAGAGTAGAAAATGAAAGTAGTGTCTCCAACCAACCTTAGGTGGTTTATGAGAAAAGAAAGGGCAATGTCCAATTTGATGGAAAAATATAAGCAAGATTGGATAGGGGAACACTTTAGGCCACCCCTCATCATTGAGCCATTGCCCATATGGGGTGAGGAGATGGAGGATGCTAGATTTCAGGAATGGGTGAAGTAGGTTGAATAGTTCAAGGGGAATGGTAACACAAACTTCACAACTTGGTCAACTTTTGAGGAGTACAATCTCACTGATAAATTATACCACCTCAACAAGTCCAAGTTATGAAAATGCAGGAGGACCTGCAAACCCTTAGGCTTTCCCAAGGGAGATGATGAGTGTCGGGTAACACTCATTTAAACATGCCTTTTTACTCCCTTTTTCCCATCTATTCATACTACCTGTCCTAGTATTTGTACTATAGAAATTGTAAAGTCATGTTCAATTATGCTAATAAGAGATGAAGTGTTGAAGATCATTATTCTAATGAAAAGACTTATGTTGCAATGAAATTGATGAAATTGTGCAGAATTATCTCTTTTTGGTTTCATAGATGTCTATTGTATAGGTGGAAAGTAGTTTTGAAGAACTCCGGAAGCAATCCTAATTATCTTCGAAGCCTGGTATGAAGGACACTACAAGGTACTCCAATGTTTTCTAGTTTGTTGAAGGATCTCTGGAGTAGGAAGTAGAATAGAGAAGATGGTGATCTCTAGAGCTATGTCTCAGCAACATTTTGGATCATCTTCGGAGCTACTAGCAATAGCCTAATGTCTCTGGAGCTACACAGAATCTCCAAAGTCGTTGATTACCAAGAATCTCTAAGGTAACTGAAGTGTTACAAAGCCTGCCTAGTCAAGCCTGAGCATCCCAGCAGATGAATCTAGTTGTCCATATTGACATGATACACTTTCACTTTTTTTTGCATGAGATTAGAAGATTTGTCTCAATCTGCTATTTTGGAAAATTAAGTTCCTTTTTATCAGGCCTTGTTGCCTATTATTGTTATAAGTTAAACTCCGGATCTAGTGGTACCTTCAGTATCACTAGAGTCCTCTTTTAGACTTTACATGATAATATTTTAGATGGACAATTACATGTTTGAGTTTAGAATAAGAGATTGTTTATATCTCAAGATGAACTGATTAGATAAAATAGTTAACTCCAGTAATATTATGTCACTCAGACTGATATATATTTGGATAGGAATAGTAGAATAACAATCAAGATTTGATAGCAGTATTATGTCATTTCATTTTCAAAGCAAAAACATATACTTTTGAATATAATATACTTTGATAGACTGGATTAAAGGAAGCTATGTTGCTACACTTTTATTCTGAGTTTCTTATTTAGCCTTCAGTTTTGAAGGTGTGGAGCAAGGGCCCACTCCCACCAATGGATAGGAGGCTAGTATCTTTACTTCATTGTCTTATTACAGTTTTCATTGGAAGTATAATTTTCCTGCTTCCATAAGATAGATCAATTATTGTCAAAGTAGTTTAGTTTCCATTTAAATGCATGTTTCCAGCTTTTGTGTGAATTAGATAGATTCCTTCAACAATTTACTACTTTAGTCTTTAGATCAGATTTCCTTTCAAGTAGATGATTAACAGCATTGATTTATTAGGGCAATTCAATTCAGTGTGTTACCTAAGGACTCTTGATTATTAGGTTCCTTATTGCAAATAGCTAAGGACACAACCCTGGATTTGATACATGAAAACATGATTAAATGCCAAGGTACAGCAACCCTTGTCAAGTATATCTATGTGTTCAACAGAAGTTTGTAAGTACTTAACATATAAGAATTATATGTAGAAGTAATTTTTTCAAGGTATGAGGAAGATCCCTCCAACATGTTACACATGAATTTGGAGTCAACTTTCACACAAGGAAACATTAACCACAACATGGAAAAGTAGTCTTGATATATAATATGATAGAGAACTCTTAAGGGAGTGTGCATTTTTTAATGTCTTTCACTGACTCAATCATATTCCTTAACTAGACTATGACAATATGTGTCAAGCAAAAGATACAAGGAGCAACCCAGTTAGGTGCTCACTAGACAGAAACTATGAACATATCAATTTAACTCTCATAAAAGTAATAAAAACTACATGTGATCCCCTCACATCATGTCACTAACAAAATTTCTACATCCTTCTATCTGATGATACTCTCTCTCTCTTACCTGAGAGAGAATTTAGGATTTCATGTCGCTTTTATAGGAAAAAAACACATGATTAGTCATTATCAAATTGACAACCAATATGAATTCATAAATGATTAAACCTTACTAAAAATTATTTTAATTAAATTCAAATGATCATTATTATCCTCAAGTATCTTTTATAATCATTCTATTTAATCAATGTTTAACTAGGCAAAGAAAATGGAATGTGACATATCACATACTTGGATCATTTCCCTCATCTTCACCAATCTACTATAGTGGAGCAATATCTACGGGATTCTTTGCTCCATCTACCTCCTCACCATCTACTACTATTGGAGCATCACCTATCACTTCTACTTCTATCATTGCATCTAATGAATATAAGGGTGAAGGGTGTGTCCTCTTTTAATACTCTTGTTACACAATTTTAGATCTTACATCATCTCTTATTGTGGTAGATATGGGCTCTTCCTCCATCTCATCTATTGTGGTTTGTAATGTGAAAAATTTTCAACATCTTCCTTTCATAATGGAGATTATTAATGTCTCTTTTAGATTTGGGGCTTCAGGGGCATAACCTATGGAAGTTTGAACTATCTCAATACCCTCTCATAGCAAAATCTATTGAGAAATTTGGCAGTGTGGACACAATACCACATGCATTGTCTAACATGTTGAAACTAGTGCCTATCCTTCAACCATCTTGACATATCTTATAGGGTCTCCTTGTAATACATCTTGGGTTTAAATAGTCAAATGTACATCTCCAACCAAGTAACATCATGTGCTCCTGCCACCTATCTATCCAACTTATATCCCATTGATATGAGTAGGGCCCATGTGTAGTAATATCTAACAATATACATAGGATATGAAATTATGATGTGCTCATATTTCCAATGCTATAACAATGTCTCAACATGTAATTTCATCCTTGTTGTCAGGTTACACTACACACCCCATTTTGCCCCAACAAAATAGGGACCCAACTTTTTGCTTGCTTTTGGCTTGCTTGTTCCTTTGCTTTGGGCGATATGGTAAAACAGTCAGTATCAAATGCATGCTAGGATGTTATCTTGTGCATGTATTAAGACCTCATGAGGTAGGTCTAATTTTCAAAGTAAGAATTCATCATCATGAACCTTGCCAAGTGAAAGAATGCAAAATTCTAAGCAGGTTTGCCTTTTGAAGCACCCCAAAAATCTCTAAGACCAAGAAGTTACGTCAAGTCAAAGTCTAGTCAAACAATAATAGGGAGATCATCACATTCCCTAATGTCCAAATATTCACTAATGTCCTGAGCACAGATTTTACAAAGAAAAAACTCAATTTCTGTAGATTCGCTAATATGTAGACATCAAATTTTGACCTAAGAGGTAAAAAACCATCAGAATGCATAGGTATTCCGCGAGGGTGCACATTTAATCTTAATATCCTAGACATTTGTTAATATGTTGACTTGCCCAAATACAATAAAAAGCAATAAAGGTTGATGTATTAACTCAATGTCCTAACATTCACCAATATGATGGTGATGTCATCTGGATTTGTTCTAAAGAGACCCAATAGGATGATAACATCACTGAGACACTCAAAATATGGAGTCCATCACATTCCTTAATATCCTAGATATTTGTTAATATCCTGACTTAATACAATATCACGATAAATCTCAACATCCAGACATTAACCTAATGTCCTAACTTTTGCTAATATGATGATGATGTCATATTACAAGCAATCCAGAACATCATTCAAGATGATGACGCCACCCTCACTTTTGGACTAGTGGGGGGATGATTCATAAAACTGGATATCCAAATATTTCTTAATATCCTCATATTCATTTCTGAGACCCAAAATGCATAGATTTCCAAACACCAATAGGATGATGTCACGTGGCATGTTGGCTTTTCCCATATGGACATTTCATAATGTCCTAATATTTGATTATGTTATTGGCTTGTCATGACCTAATTTTTATTCAGTCAACATTGACCAATGCCATGATGACATCACATGCATCTGCATATTCTGAAATGATATGCATATTGTTTAGGCATCTTGATACTTTTGAATGTGTAGATCTGGTAATTAATGTTGTAAAGTGGTAAGTGGATATTTGAAATTTTGAATCTTATGGTGCCACTTGTTATAATCTTAGAAACCCGATGTCCATATCCATGGATATGAACCATTTAGCATTGATTACGCCCTAAAATCACATTTTTTGAATGTATAAGTGTTTATTTGTGGTCATTTTACGTTCATAACGTATTCAAAGAGAAAAGTTATAGAGCTCCAGCACAATTATGGCCGTAATTACAGAAATCTACAATCTCAACGGAACGGAGTATACAACAAACAGCGACGGTGAAGGATGATATTGCACAATAGATCCATACATCCAGACACTAATTAATCAAGGTTTAAGTGCGAAAGTAAGGTATGTAACATAAAACCCTCATTTTATCATTTTTGAATAGTAAAATGGTTAAACATTATTTACCTAGGGTAAATTGATATGTGTATGCACATATTCATCTTTTGCAATATGTTGAATTCCATGATACTTGGAAATCAAATGAGTAAATCCATGGATCACATGTTAGGTTAAGATGCACATATTGGCCATTGCAGGAAAACATGGAGGTTTAAAAAATAGATCTGATACAGAGTTCTTAACTCCTATGTGCATACAACCCAGTGGATCTACTTTCAAATATGGTCAGATAGGTGATACCCACCCAGGGAGTACTGATTTGAACACATGGGCAGCTAAATTGGAGAAGGGTAGTGGGAATCCCTTGCTTATTAACATCTACAATTTAGGAATGTGGCATGCTGGAGGATTTCCTTATGCTATAGAAGCCATTTAGCTAATAGTAGAATGCATAAACAATTATAACCCTAACACTAGAAGAGTGGAGAAGCATGGCTAAGTGTATACTAACTCTTCAATCGCAGGCATAATAGCTGCATTTAATTTACCCTCAAGCTCTTGTTTATGTAAGATAGATCTGGGAGCACTGGAGAAATAATACAAAGGTAGTTTTAAGGACTATAGAAAGATCATGTTTTCATGGAGGGCTCATGATAGCACCTATAAGGCATCCGCTAAGTTGCCTGTGAACATGTATAAATTCAACTTTTCCCCTGAGATGCAATACATGATAGTTATGCTTAGTAGGATGAGGGGGAGATTACATGTAGGGAACTTCAAAGGTTAGATATATGGATTAATGAGAATGGTGTAAACCACCGACCAACAGTCACAGTGGGCATCACTCATCAGCAACAGTTTGGATGAAGGAATGAAAAAACTTGGTGGTAAGGCCAACCTATTTAGTATGTCTTCTTATGTGGTATATGCTTGTGCGGCTAGAGGAACATTTGATGGCCTAAAGATAGTCAACAGGGTTGGACTTAACCCTAGAGATGTGAATATTTGGGACCACTACCCACAGTTGGAGAGGAGAACATCCCTCCAACATTACAAAAGAGTTAATGATTGCTTCATTATGCACCTGGTCCAGATGATGGAAGAGGACAGAGCAAAGAGGTCAAGTATGGAAGCCCAACTAGTAGTGGGCAAGAATGGGACATGGTTCATCCAGTTCCCTACTTTCACCTACATCAGAATGGAGGGTTTTAGTGGGCAACCCCTAATGTTGCCCAAGTATCCAACTAACAAGGTCATATTAATGGAAATGGCTAGGCAAATATTGCCTTCACGAGAAGCATTCACCAAGAGAAATACGAAACCAAATGTTATCTTTCCTATTTGCATTGGGTGGTAAATGTACCCAAATGTAGAAATAGCTAAGGAGGCAGTAGGAGGGTTATAGTTGATGCATTTGCAGCCTTTCTCCCTAGCCAGGCAATATGATCCCTACAAATGAATGGAGAAGTGCATATATAAGAAACATGTACATCAAGTACATTTAGAAGATTATTGGGCAGATTGCCCTGATGATGTGGAAGTGTGAAGGAGGATCTATCAGAGGCTCACATTGAAACAAATCCACACTTTAAATTGCATACCAGTACCCCCACAGCTACATGAAGATGATGGGCTGATCATGTCCCAAGAATATGAAGATAAGAAGATATACAATGATATAATCTCCCCGCCTGACTGGAGTCAGCTAGAAGAAACCTCACTAGACATGATAATGTAGAGGGTCATGCAATTGACCCAAGAATGGGTAGATAAGGAGGTTGTCACAGTCATGGCCAAAGGGGTGGCCATAACTATTAGCAAGAAGAGAAAAAGATAGGAATTGATAGAGGAAGATTATGATGATTTCCTAGAAGAAAAAAGACAAAGTCTCGAAAAGAGAGCACAAGGGGCTTCATACCAAGGAGCCAAGAAAAGAGTTATGGGTATTGGTGTCAAATTAACCCCAAAGCCCTCACCACAAAAGGCACAAGCTTCAACCTCAGCTGCAACAACATCCAAGAATCCTAAAGAGCAACCTAAGCATACAGTAGAACTAGGCATCACATATGAGGATTTGGAAGAAAGGGAGGAGGATGATGAGCCTCTCATAAAGAGGAGGAAGAGAGATGAAGACATATTGGTGGGAGCAAATGTTCCTAGATAGAAAAGGGGGCCACCACAAGTAATGAGGGGATCTACTAGCCTAAGACCTGATATCCTATTAAAAGGCCAAGGGAGTGAGAAGATAATTAAAGAAAGGGAAATACATCAAGATATACAACATGATGTCCCCATACCCACCATAATCAAATTCAAAATAGAATTAGTAGGGGAAGCTAGAGAAAAACAAAGAAAGAAATAAAGTGATCAACCATTGCCTCTAGATAAAACTATAGACCTCACTGATGATGAGGTGGTAAAAGAGGTAGCAGCTAGCCCGATGGAGCTTTGGTGAAAAATACTACCATAACACCTCAAAATATTCCTAAAGCATAACAAATCATGGAAGTAGAGGAAGAAGAGGTTAGTACTCCAGAGGAAGTGGCCAAGGATATAGGCCTAGACGGATTGATTGACAAGGTCACTAGCCCCGCAATAATTGATTATCATATCAAGAGGGTGATAATGAAGATAAAGAGTAGATGGAAATTGAGGAGAACTCTACTATGGATAATGAAATGCATACTAAGATACCTGCACAACATGGGGTGCATGGTATCAATAAAGAATAGGATAAGATACAACAGGTAGACATATCTAGACAAAAAGGTCCAACGGTTATGCATGGGTCTGAGGATCTTAAAGATAAAGAGATGCCAATATTTGGACAAGAAGGTCTTTTAAGCAAAAATCACGATAACAAAATAGAAGAAAAGACAAATGGTGACAACAAAAGAGATCATTAGGATGAGCAAGATCCTAACCATCATGGTCTCAAGATGGACATTTTACCACCTCAGAATGAACAACTAGTACAAAATCAAATGGAGAAAACCCCTGAGGGTGGTCATATTGAGGTACCCATGAATGAAGAACCTACACAAGAAAAATTTGTAGATCAAAATAAGACAACGGAGGATGCAGCAGAACATGATCAACAACAACAAACAAATGAAGAGGTTCTTGCACATGAAGAACAACAACAATAAAATATAGGGGAAGATATCCCAAAAGAGCAAAATATAGAATCACATGATGCTCACATTGAGTAGACATACTAAGGAGGGTTTGTGCAGGATGTGTCACATTGTCTGAGGCATGAGGTAAATCAACCTCCCATTCATGATTCTTCAAATTTTGATATATCTTCATTGTTTTCAACTGAGGTAGCTAAACCAAAGAGAAGAGCCAGAGCTACCTCTACAATAAGGAGAGACCCAACAACAGGGACAAGAACAACTCAGGTAGTTGTACCTGTTGTAGATAAAGTGAAAGGTGAAATAGAGGTTAGCGAATTCCAGATAACCACAGTGGACCAAGGATTCACTACAGCATAACAAGAGGGTCAGGAGGCTAAAGACAGCATTGATGCTCTACTTACAAGAATAGAAAAGGAAAAAGCTAAGAGTAAGGAGCATAAGGAGAAAATTGCTCAGATGAAGACATTCATAAAAGGATTGGTGGCATCCACCAATGTCCCCATATCAACATCTACCCAATTGGGAATAGTATCACAAGATGAAATCACCAGACTTGACATAATGAAGCATCAACCATAGGTGATGGATGAGTGGTTTGTCATATTCTTAAGACAGGGTGAATAAGTAATAAAAACCTCACTAGAAAATGGGGAAGCACTTAGAACTTTGAAGAGTAGGGCTGATGAAATGAAGGAGGTTGCACAAAGATTTATAAAGAATAGCAAACATCTGGCTGCATTCATAGAGATGAAGAGGATGGATATCAATGTCCTCATAACCAAAAACATCCTAACACCTCAGACATCATCATTATTAGATATCTGGTATGAGGATGTTAAATTTGAGGTATATGTTCTAAAGAAGTGTATTGATAGATCCAAGGATATCAATGTAAAACTGCATGAGCTTCTATCAGAGGAGATAGAAATTTTAGAAGCCCTTGAGGGAGAAATTGAGGGGAAGGTGCAGAACTAGGATGTGGACTTCACCACAAAGGCATTCAATGACAACTTCAAGCCTACATTAGATGATCCCCTTAGTCACTTCTCTAAAGATACAATTGACAAAGCCATGTGAATGAAGGCTTAGATAGAAAGACATAACGAGGAACTGGATAGCCGAAGGACTAGATGGACAGATTTGTAAGGACATCTCAAGACACAAGAACATGCATCCAGAAAGGCTAAGGTATTAGATAGAGGAGAGATAGAGAGAATAGTCTAGGCTTATGAGCTTATCCGAGGGAAGATTACAAGTAGAATAACTAAAGATCCTTCATCTACAGATGAAGAAGAACAGAAGAAGATGCAGAGTGCTAGAGTCATATTGACCATGTCAAAGGAACTTTGAAGAATATTCTAGAATGACAACTGGACTCCACAGATTGATTGCCAGCTGGCAATCATGTGCCATATGAAGATCCTCACTATTGGATATGTTGAGATGATCTTGATCATTGGATCAGTTGTAACCACATCCTCTCCTTGTTCTATAAAAGGAGGTGGATTGCATTTTTTAAGATTATTAGAGACTTAATTGAGATCAGGTTTTTGAAACATCAATATTCTTTCTCAAGATTGATTGTAGATGTGCATATTTTGAATATTTAAAAAATAGAGATACAAATTACAACTCATCCTAAATTCTGTGTAATCTTTGTGAATGTCATCTGGATATTTCACTGCTATATGTTGCTTCCCTTGGAGTGCATATTGATTAGTGAATATTGTTGCCATTCCATCACCTTTGAAGATTAGAATATGTTGTGTGAAGTTGTGGAGTTACCAGGCAACACATGGTTTGATTTTATCTCTATTTTATGAAGTGTTAAAGTATGTATGTGGACCAACTATCAAGGACTCATTCATTTTAGTAAATTTAGATTTAGTTTCAATTTCATTACATTTAATTGAATCATCATCATCATAACTACAAATATACAAGTAAATGTAAAGGAGAACACAAAATATGCTAATACCCATAAATACATGAAGATCATGAGCATGTTTAAACTAAGTGTATGTACAATCGAGAACATCATGCAAAGAATTATAAATAATGATAAGAACATAGAAAATATCATCTTGAAGGCACATTATTTACATAAATGCATAGTGCAGAAGTAAAATTGATTAAGGATTAGCTCAGTTTTAGGTGAATTGAGATAATTTTAGAAGAACTAATCAAACTTGTCAAATAGTCATGTATAACACTAATTAGGATAAATATTAGCATAAATACACATGAATATGTATATGATATGGCCAAATATTGTAGGATTTAACCTCAATGGTTGAAGATTTACATAAAACAGGTGAAACAGAGCATATCCAGATACAAAGACTTCAAAATCATATGTAAGGCCCCTAATGGAAAACAACAATTCACATCTGATCAACTGAGAGATTGTTAGAAGATTATGAACTAATCAACAGAGACTTGGGATCACAAATTCACTCTGACTTTGTCATATCTTTCAAGATGATAAAGGTTTTTTATGTGAATTCCTTATCTATGTTATTGTGACTAACATCATGATCAACAATCCCCTATGTGTCCCAAAAACTATGTAAATCATCATCTAAATGAGATAACATGCATCAACCCTAAGAATACATAATCCCTACTACTTCATCTCCTAAATAAAATAAATCAAATTATAGGAAATTAGTGAGCCCTCTGCATCTAGAAGAATCAAAATGGCAATGTGTAGTGTATAAGATAGAAACTTATCTTAAAGAGTTGCACTCTCTAAATGAAGTGATCTTACAAGGCACTACTCCAAAATATTTTAGCTTCTAGGGAAGGAGTTTAGTTTCAACCAACAAAACTATACTAGAAATTATAGAAGTGCAATTAACTAGAAATTATAACTATTTATAAGCTAAAGCATTAAATTGATAGAAATGAAATACTATTTACAAGAAACTAAGGAAAATATATAATAAATAGAAATGGGAACTAAAAATAACAATATTAGATGAATAGGTTTGTCACCAAAAGGAGAGAGTCCTGACCTAGGATTCCAATGTGTCACACAGACATCTATGCATTGCATTATAGTCCATACAAAGTGGTAGGACCTACAGGTATAGTGCATTATGGTCTAGGTCCTTCCAACAAGTTTTAATCTAACTTATGTGTATTCTAACAAATCTTGCACAACAAAAATAGAGGAAATGACAAGTGTAATACCCCAGATAATGGAGATAAATCAAATAAACTATGAACAATTAAACTTATGGAAATAAAAAAGAAGATACTCACAAACCTTCGTGTGATTCATCACCTTGATAAACTTACTTTTGAGAATAAAAAAAAGAGGGTTGGGGTTTCTTAGGAGTTCACCTAGAGTGGTCAAACTCCTGATTCAGTCTTCTAACCTCCACAAATAACCAAATGATAAAGAGGATAAAAAGAGTGTGTGCTCCTATTCTATGTGCATCTAGGAATTAGGATGTAGTGAAAAATGCTAGGAGTATCTCCCTGGTGTATGGGGAATAATACTAGGCCTAGTGTATGGATTAGATAATAAGGGTGGTGGTCTACACTATTGGGTCCCAAAATAGCTTATCCTAATACCTAGAACATTCTTCAATCTTCAAGGCCAGGGTTGTCATCAAGGAGACAAAGAAGAGGTCCATCAATAGGATAAGGATGATTAAGGGCCAATGGTTGGGAATGGGTAATCTCCCCTTTATTTCTAGTCCAACTAAACCAAGGAGGGTGTTCCTAGAGGTATTCTGTAACAAGGATTAACAATAAAGGAAGATATTCTCAAGGTCATATTATTGTAACAATACCTATTTGTTTTCTTAACCCCTAAATACAGTCACTAGATTAAGACAAGCTTGTTGCACTAAAACCTATGTTTAAGCTAATGAAAGGCACTTCTTGTAATGATGGAAGGTGCAGGTATGCTTGTTTGGTTTGCTAGAATGGACACTTTGAAGACTTACTAACAATATTTCCTAGTTTCAATATAGAACCACAACACATACAGTACTAACTATTTATTTCACACTTGATAAGATTGTTTTAGTTTTTTGATGGGTGTAGGTGATCATAGGCTTCTCAGACTAGTGCCTATTAGGATGATTACAGAGTCTAGACAATTCAATAGAAGATAAGATAACATAGAAATGAAACCAACACTTTCTGGATACCTAGATGCAGAAAAGACAACAACTAATAAAGAATATACTTAGTAATTCTTCATCGAAATGCAATCATTCATCTACAACTATAGAAGAGATCATCACATAGCATGTAATGTTTTAATAATCTATCATATTAATCTGATCAATGGTTACAGTCATACCACAAATTATGGCAAGTGGAAACCCTAGTTGAAACTTAGGATTTCCTTGAAAAATTACATGAGACAAAGGAGAAGTTCATACACTGATTCTTGAAATCAATATAAAACCTTTCATAACCTTTATCTTCCCTGCTGGAGAACTGGAAGCTTTTTTTCTTTGAAACCCTAGAGAGCTCTGCACTTTGTCACCTAAAGAACTGCCAAAAGACCCAGACTTGAACAAAGTTTCAATCTTACCTTTGCAACCTTCACCACTCAAATCAGAGGATGAAAGGGGTGGGAAAACCCTCAACAACCCCACAAATTGCAATAAAAACACTAATTTCTATTTAGGGGGTAAAAATGGGGATTGTTGGTTATTTGTTATTAAGGGTTTATGCGGAATCCTCCTTTCACACCAAACATTCCAAGGGTGTATTAACCGAGTTGAACCTTCAATTTGTGCAAGAGGATTCACCTATTAGGTTGGGCTGCCACTTGGGAAGATGCAGAATCTTGGATGTGTCAAACAATATCTCAATTTAATGCTCAATTTCACTTAAAACCCTAAATATGCAAAATAGTAAGCAAATTATCAAATCACGGTGAATCCTTTCAGACTGAGATGAGGGACAGAGATATTTAACTCACTTTTTTTGAAGTTTGAAAGGTGGAGAAGTCAAGGACACGGGGACTAGCACCCAAGTCCAATGTATAATTTTTGTCACGGAATCTAGAACTTCTCCCGACACCAATCTACACTGTAACTTCCATTTCTACCTTAGGAAAACTGGAGGACATAGGGACTAGTGCCCTAGTCTAGGAATGTTCACCGGGGACCTCTACTTTTTAGATCCTGAATCCTTAATGTCTACCACTCCCTTTTTGCAACTCTACTCCATGAAACTCGGTACCTATAACCTACAATCACAAGGAGTGTGGGAGGTGGTTGTGGTGTTTAGAGGCTTACCTCAGCCAAGCCCCGGAGAGACATTCAAGTCTTACGAACACTGTTGTCAAATAAGAGTGCATATCCCGATGGGATAGAGGCAAAAATCTAAATGATAAATGATTGAAAACACAATAGATATCACCTTGAACTGTAGTTCTCATGGAAGGAAGGTGCTCTTCATACCATGAGGAGATGGATGTCAAATCTACAAACACAAACACAAACACAATAACAATAACAATGCTCTGCTCCGCAACACAATAAATATTTTGAATGCTCTATGATCACATGTATACATCAAATCCATCTAGTTTGCAAATGAAACCTAATCATGCTTATATATGCAACTACAAAGATTCCTGCTAAGAATTTCATAATTCAAACTTGAGATGTTAGCATAGGACCTAAACAACAGTCACTAAACCAACATTTGAAATTAGGGCAGACTCAAAATAGGGCAGGACCCTATCATTTTTGTTCAAGATCCATCAAAGTGCAATCCCTTAGGTCCTATTTGCCATAAGAATTTAGGGTTTTCTCATTGGGAGTCCAAATTAACATGCAAGATGCTCTAACTGTAGATTAAGGACCTGGGAGCTAAACCTTAAAAGGGAAAATCCCCTAAGGGGACATTTTCTGACATAACAATTTCAACCACCCATTTCATGCTAGTGGCAATCTTGAGAGTTGTTGGCCTATTTTCCCATGTTTTATGGGCATTTTTGGATGGTGGAGAGAGAAAGGAAGGACAGTTAGTCTTGCCCCAACAAATTGAGCTTCAAAGATCAGGCCTCCACCCTACACCATGTCTTTTGAAAAGGAAGAAAAGAATCGGCTGATCCACCATACTTAGAAAAACTTTAAAAATCGCTGGGGGTCAGGCCTCAAACCTTCTTCCTTCCACCTTCCAAAAGAGAGAAGGAAGAAAAGGAACTTCTCACTTGTTTCCACCCACAACACTTAGAAGAATAAGGCTCCGTCAAACTTTAGCCACCAAGCCCTCTCTGTTTTGCTTGCTTCAAAAGAAGATAAAAGACCACCACTCTGACCTCTGAAATCCACAATACTTAGAAATTTTTCAAAACCATTGGTGGAATTTAGCAGTTGGGCCTTCTCATTGACGTATGCTCTGAAGAAGATGAAAGGTTGCAAGCCCAACCTCCAACACCTAAAAAACTTAGGCAATTTTGCAAGAAACCAAGGAGGACTTTGGAGCCGATAGACATGGCACAATGGAAGAGAGCAACCTGAAACTCCAAAACCTCGAAAAAGGTAGAAAACACAAGGAAAAGACTTAGAACTTTGGGACTTAGTCATTTTTGGGATTTCTTCCTTGAATTTCAAAAGGAACAAGGTAGGAATTTTGATGGACATGGCAAGATTAGCATGTTTGGGAAATTTGGCAAGATATTACAAATACTTGGCTTGAAAATAGGAATCCCAACAGTGTCTTTGGTTGGGGATGTGTACCAAGAAGTGGCACAACGAGAGTCTAAATTTTTAGGTAGACCAAAAAACACCAAAAAATGACACACATGAACCAAAACAAAACACCATCAAGACCAACAATGGTCAAGATTAGTTGAGGTTCAAAATACTGAAGATGGAACTTGACTTCATCATTCAAAATTTGAAGGAAATCATTACTTATGAAAATTAATGCTTTAAATGTTGGTTGTGAATGGGCATCTCCATGAGTTCTCCCCTAGAGTCGTCAAATGGTAGATGTTGAGCTCAAACTTCTCATCCATTTCATATGGCCCAAGCCACAATGGATCAAATTTACCATGTTTCCCTTTATCTTCAGATTTTGCATTCCAAAGGAGGACCAAGTCACCAATCTAAAAATCTCTTGACATAATATTCTTATCAAATAAATACTTCATTTTCTACTTATGATTCATCTTTCTATCATGTGTAGCTCTTCTTTGTTCCTCTAACTTAGTTAACCGCATGATCCTTTGGGACATTGCATCATATTGATCTTCTTCTATGTCTTGTAGCAACTGATGGACTAGAATTTCCATGTTGATGGGCATCTTCAACTCTGTTCCATACACCAGTTCAAATGGGCTTCTACCTATGGATCTTTTGAAATTTATCTTGTCATCCCATAGAGAATATTTCAAACCATCATCCCATCTTCTCTTATTCTGATCTAGTGTTCTTTTTATGATCTTCATTAGGCTTCTATCACTTGATTTAGCTTGTCCATTACTTTGAGGGTGATAAGGGGATGAGTGCACAAGGCTTATGCCAAACTTAGAACACATGCTTAGCATTTCTTGAGACCTAAAACATAATGCATTGTCTGTCACAATCCTAGATGGCACTCCAAACCTAGTTATTATATTGTTGATTATGAAATTCATAACCACCTTGGAAGTTACATTGCGAGTGGGGATTACCTATACCCACTTGGTGAAGTAATCAATGGCCACAAGGATCCACTTAAATCCATTACTGGAATTCTCTTGTATTTCTCCAATGAAGTCAACTCCCCACTACTAGAAAGGTGCATCAACTACGAGGGACAAAAGGGGGAGTACTCCAACAAACTTCAACTTACCAGAAAACCGCTGGCAAGCATCACATTTTCTTATCTTCTATGCCACATACTTGAATAAAGTTGGCCACTAATATCAAGCTCTAAGGATCTTATGAGAAATGGTCTTAGATTTGAATTGTCCCCCACAAATTCCATGGTGACACTCATTCATTACTGCTTCAGCTTGCTCTTGATACAAACACTTGAGTAATACACCTTCATGATTTCTCCACATCAGCTCTTTTCAGAATAGGACATACCTCTGAGATTTCAGCTTGAGAGTCCTTTTATAATTGTCATCCATACATGGTGGACAATTCATATTTTCAAGATAGAATATGATATCCTTATACCATGCATTGTTAATCAATCTACAATGAGGAGTATCTTCTACATCCGTTTCATTTACCTCTGATGCCTCAAGATTGGAATTAGCCATTAGCTTAGCCATGCCTTGGCCTCTAACCAACTTTGTGACCTATATGTCCATGTCATATTCAAGTGGTTCATATTGATCCATCTGCATCTTTTACCTAAAGCTTCATGTCATGTAAATATGTCCTTTACTATTGTATGTGGCACATATGCTATGGTCTTCGCACCTGTGAGGTATGATCTAAAATTTTTCACAGCCTTCACTAATCTATAAGCATGTTTTTCTATTATGGAACACTTCAACTCAGCTTCTTGCAATGATTTACTAAAATAAGACATAGGATGCTCATATCCATCTTCATTCTTTTGGAGTAAGACAATAGCTACAGTATAAAAAGAAGCAAAGGAGAATAGCTAAAGGGGCTTGGAATAATTTGGACTTATCAGTATTGGTGCCTTGTTGATGGCCTCTTTTATAGCTTTGAATGCTTCATATGGCTCTGCACTCCATAAAATCGATTGTCCTTTCTTGAGCATCTTGGAGATTACCTTGGTCTTCTCAGCAAAGTTAGGGACAAATTGCCTCACAAAGTTGATCTGTGGAAAGAAAGATTGAACACCCTTGACTAATTTAGGTTGAGGGATAAGGTCAATTGCATTAACTCTTTCAAGATCTATTCTAACCCCATCCCTTGATACAATATGTCCCAGCAACTTCCCTTCTTCATCTCCAAACTGACATTTTTTGGGATTCAAATAAATCCCATATTCTAAACATTTGTTAAAGATTAATTTCAAATGCTTGCAATGATATTTCCTATCTTTGGAGAATATGGTAAGATCATCCCAATATACAACCATGATCTCATCAATGAGGTGTGCAAAGGCAACATACATTGCTCTTTGAAATGTTGATCCTGCATTCTTCAACCCGAATGGCATCCTCAAATAAACATGAGTTCCACAAGGAGTAGTGAATGTTGTCTTGTATTGCTCTGACTCCTTGACCAACATTTGATTGTAGCTTGAGAATCCATCCATCATAGACATCAACTCTGAACCAACAACCCTTTGCAAAAGATGATCCATACTTGGAAGAGGATAATTATCCTTAAGGGATTTGATGTTCAAATTTCTGCAATCTACACATAATCTAATCTCCCCATTCTTTTTCTTCACTGAGACAAGATAAGATACCCACTTGGAATGTTTGATTGGTTTTATGATACCTCCCTCTTTCATCTTTAACAATTATTTATGCATTTTAGGAGCTATGGTGGGTTTTATAGGCCTTTACTTCTACCTAAATGGTTTTGCATCAAGTTGAAGGGGAATAGTATGTTAAAATAAATCCTCCCTATATGCCTTTAGCTCATCATAGGACCATGCAAAAAAAATTTGAATTTCCTTTATAAAGCAATCAACATTTACTTTTCATGGGGTTTGAGCCGCTTACCAATGTAAACCATCCTAGGTACCTCCTGGGTGTTAAGGTTAACACCTTCAATCTTGTTCTCTTCAACTAATTTTTCTTTTCTTTTCCATCGGTCACCATTATCAAACATTCTTTCAAGTGCAACCAAACCCTTGGGAATAGTATTTATCTTTAGCTATACCACTTCATTCCCAAAGAATGTTTCTTTGCCATCTTCTACCTCTATCATAAGCTACCAATCAATTAACTAATTGTCAAACTCATCCAGGTAATTCAGAAAACTATAAATATGATTTTTGTCATTGAACACTTGCCAACTGTATATGTTATCAAGGATTGTTGGCCTTGTAAGAACTTCAACAACATAATGGCCATGAGAAAATTTTGACTGAGGGTCAAATTTTGATGTAGCTACAGCCAGAGAAGTTGCCTCCTCATTTTTAATTCTTTCAATCCATCCAATGCCAATAGCATCAAATAGTTCCATAGTGCCCCATATTACATTCTTGTATGCCCTTAACCTATTGTCCTTGGCAACAAAAACATTTCTAATCTACTACACAACTAAATCTGAATCACCATGTATCTTCAAGAACTTGACTTCATGCTTATGAGCAACATTCATTCCTAACAATAATTCTTCATACTTAGCTATGTTGTTAGTGCATTGAAAATCAAGTCTAAAGGACATGCCAAACTGCTCACCATCCGGTGCTATCAGAACAATACCAGCTGATGAGTGCCAGGTAGCACCCATGAAATACACCTTTTTACCTCTCTTTTTCTCCCTTCTTATTCCATTATCCTAATGACTGCACCAAAATAGGCTAACAAGATTGTTCTAATGATGATTAATAAGAGATAAATTACTTAGAATCATGATTTCTTATTGAAGGACTAATGTGCATTGAATTGATGGAATATGTAGAAATCTTCTCTTTTTGAATCAACAGGTGCAGGTGTTCAGGTAGACAATTTTGTGCATCTCCAGAGGTAGTCCTAATGATCTCTGGAGCCAACATCAGAATGCGATGACTGGTCTCGAATGTTTTCCAATTTGATTGGAGAGATTTTGGGATAAGGAGGTGAATCATCTCCGAAGCTGGACTGAAGTCATGAGCATCTCCAGAGCTGAACAAGAAGGTCACAATCATATCTCCAGAGCTACAAATAGAAACATACATCTATGGCACCTCTTTAGAACAGTGTAGATTTCTAGCACAGCTGTCGGTCAAACACTTCCAGTGGTGATTGGGATGCTCCTGATGTTGCTCAAATCATCACCTAAGTAATTGAGGGTAGACTATAGTTAATTGCTTGAAGTTTAATCTCTTTTTGATTTTGCACGAGTTATTGATAAACTGATTTAGATACCTATATTTCAAGGCCTCACTACCCAAGTGTATTTAAAACTAAGACTCAAATTTATTGTGGACTTTTGTTCCACTCAATCTATTTTAATTGCATGGATATTTATTCTGTACTTAGATAGTTAATAGAATAAAGAGATTGATGTTATCTCATAGAAGAACTAGTAGTTAGGGTAAGTGATATCTCATCACTGATTTAGATATAAACTTACAGAAGTAACAGCAAAGGAGGACAGCAATTATTTTTCTGATTCCTGTAATCTTATTTTGACATAAACATTTTTTGAATACAAAGCTTATGGAATTGGACTAAATTGAGTTGTGATATTATCTTCTTGTGTTAATTCTTTACTTTAGTCTTCAGCCCTAAGGGTGTGGAGCAAGGGCCCACTCTCACCACCAAGGCAGAAGGCTAGTACTGTTGTTTTGTTATTTCAAATTATGTTTAAGGAGATAGTTACTATTTTCATAGATAAATGCATGCTTCAGTTGAAAGGAATAATATAGATTTACTTTAAGCAATTCACTGTTCAGTTTTGTTTTCAATATTCTTGGAATTTGTTTCACAGCAAATAGATCAGTAGTATTAGTTTCTCCAATCAGTAAAGATCATTAGAGTTAGTTAGATAAAACTGGTAACTATAGGATTCCTAATTGCAGATAGCCAAGGACACAGCCCTGGATTTGACAAAAGAAATATGATTAAATGATGAGGTACAATGACCCTTGTCATTTTTGGTACTATTGCCAGGGATATTGTGTTAATTAGGAAAACTTAGCTAAACAGTTTAGGATAGATCTGTATGGTTAGAGCTAGGGATTCAAAAGGAAGATACATAAAATAGACACCCCATCAACAAACTATAGGAGAAAGCAGCAGGGTGGCACAAGATCTTGTTGAAGAAAGAGACCTAGAACCTACCTTGGAAGCTGCACCCAAAACAATAATCCCTTAAATCCTGTAAATCTTCCACTCGTTGACAATATCCAAGAATTGCAATAGAAATTTCAGGCAGATCCTTTGACAAAAAATAATTCCTCAGAAACTAATCCCTCAAAACCTCAAACTAAATCTCAAGAAGAAGAATCAGTATCAGACATGGAAGATAATCATGATAACCATGAAGAGGAGGAAAATCAAGCTCCAAGAACCTTCTCATATCCCATTGTTCTGGTTGCTGGAGACAATGCCCCTATGAAAAATATTTCACCAGCACACTTACCAAATTTCAGGGGTCTTGCTTCTGAGAATCTAGATCAGTTTTTGCTTGAATTCAAAGTGGTATGCCAAACTTATGATTATGGATCAGATAACCAAAAACTCAAACTATTCCCTTCAACCCTGAAAGATTCTATGATGAGATGGTTTATAGGTTTACCCCAGAACTCCATCCATTCCTAGGAACAAATGGAAATAGAGTTTTTAGCAAAATACCAAGATTACTGTACAGTTAGTAATAAAAATGAGGAATTGTTTAAAATTAAACAAGGAGAGGCAGAAACCTTAGAGGACTATATGGATAGGTTAAATTTCGCTTTGAGAAGGTATGGCAACCCAGTAAATCACTCTTTGGCCAAAACCCTATTTGTAAAAGGATTAGAAAAAGAATCAAAATAGGCACTGGATCTTATGGGAAAAGAGAATATCAACAAATGGATATACCTGCTACAGAAGAACACTACAGGAACTATTCTAGAACCCAAGATGGAGTGATATCATCCAAAAACTTCAAAGGGAAGAATGAAATAGGATAGTTAATGGAGGATATTGCAAATCTAAAAACATATATTCTGGTCCAACTGAATACCACATTAGATGGGATTTAGGAAAAAACTAGAATAACTAATCAAGGTAGAACAACTGAACCACTCTCCATCTATTGTCCTAGGTGTAGAAACAAGCATCTGTTGAGAGAATTCACTTTAGACAAATCAGAGATCTATTAGATCTGTGACAGGGAACATCCTACTAGTCAATGTAGTCAACTTCCAACCCTAAAAAGGTTGAGTAAGAAGAATGTCATTATAGAAGAGGAGTTGAGGTATTGTAGAACAAAAATAAGATGGAAATTTCCCTTATAATCAGTATCCAAACTAGCCTTCTTACAGGGGTTCTTCTAATTGGGGAAATAATCAATGGAATCCAAATTGGCATGGGCCTCAGAATAATCTTCCTTGGGGACAACAAGATTGGCCAAATCAACAATGGCAAAACCAACATTGGCAAAATCAACCCTGGGGGAATCAACAGTGGCCACCACAGTTCAGATCACAAAACATGCAACCTCAATGGGGTCCTCAATAGGGATATAATCAACAATACTAGGGACAACCTAGATGTTTCCAACTTCAACAAAAAGCATTGCTAACTGGCCCCCCAACACACAAGATCAATCACAAAATGAGCCAGTTAGCCAACCACCCTTACCAGCTCAACCTATACCAAATCCACGAAATAAATAGGGAGCAGCTATTTACATGATAGAACAAGAAAACATGGCTGGTATTAATGCTATATATCCTAGTAATCTCCAGCTGCGTTTTGGGAAAGCATTCCAAAGACCATCTCCTCCAACTATAGTTTAAGTAACCAATGATGAGGAACTTGAAAATCCATCCACTCAGCTTCCAAAGGAGATTACTACCGAAATAGTGCTAAAAGAATCATCCTTGGATAACTTTGGAGTTCCTCCTAAAAGAATGACTCCAGAGAACATTCCAGGAAACATTTCTGGTAAGAGCTCCGGAGATGCTCCAGAGATGGAAAAACTAGCACCATACCCCAGAACGGCTCAAATAGCATGTTCCCCAGAAAAAGGTCTTACAAAAACAAGTCTAATCTACCCTAGAATTAGAACTTTTACAAGAAATTAGACAACTAAACATTGAAATTACACTCCTCCAAGCAATCAGAGATGTGTCGAAACTAAACCAATTCATCAAACAACATTGTGTTAAAACTTAGGGCAGGAAGAAAAACTTTCCTTCTACCATACAGGTGGAAGGAAAAGTAGTAGATCTACTGATGGGAGAAATGCTCATCCCAAAATATGGAGACCCTAGAAATCCTGTCATAACTGTTTACATCTCAGGGGTAGAAATTTTAAATGTTTTGGTTGATTTAGGAGCAGCAATAAATGTAATGACAATTCATACAATGGAAAAATTAGCCCTAACAGGTATTCAATCCACACAATCCTTCAACTTGTTGACCAGTCAGTAGCTATTCCAAAAGGGGTGATTACTAATGTTCCAGTTGTGATAGAATCATGGGAATTCCTAGTAGACTTCCTGATATTAGAACCAAGAAACTAGAGAAATGTTAATCCATTGATATTAGGAAGACCATGGCTGGCTACAATAGTAGCATCTATTGATTGTCGCTGGGGATATGGTCATTTCTAATGGGATAGATTTGAAGAAAATATCTTTGTATCCTCTAGCTAAACCATCAATACATTATACAGGAAGAGTATGGGTAGATGAACCAGATAACATGGAAAATAGTGCCTCAGTAGCTATGGTTACCATCAAGGAACATTTGGGTGAGTTGGAAGAAGAAATCTACTATGATACAATAGAAGATATCACCCACATTCTAATCAATAAGGATATAATGGAGCTAGCCCAAGATTCTAGGAGAGAACTTCTCACTTCTGCTCATTATACCTTAGCAAATATCATTCCTTGTGGAGAGACCTTTTACAGAGACTTAGCCACATTCCACATGTTGCTTCCACATTCTTGCCCCCTCAATACCATGACTCCAGTATATGGATTGACTAGATCCATGGATCAGATCACAAAACAGGTCATGATTTTCCCTGGGAAAACACTGAATATCAACACCCAGATAGTAGAAAAATAGGAGGAAGAACTTATCAAACTCCTAATTTCCCATTTAGCAGCTTTTGTTTGGGAATACCAAGATATGAAGGGCACCCCTCCTGAGATCTATACCATCATATATACACTAAAGATGTCAAACTTATTAGACAACCCTAGAGAAGACTGAATCCTGCTTTAAAAGACATTGTTAAGACTGAAATAGAAAAATTGCTGCAAGCAGGGTTTATATAGCCAATCTTAGACAGTCAATGGGTCTCACCCTTAGTCATAGTGCCTAAAAAGAATGTGAAATGGAGAGTGTGTATTGACTATAGGGAGCTAAACAAAGCTACAAAAAAGGACTACTTTCCCTTACCATTCATTGACCAAGTGTTGGACAACTTGTAGGGAGAAAGTATTTTTCTTTCCTAGATGGGTTCAATGGGTATAACCAAATCCAAGTAGCACCTAAAGATTAGGATAAAACCACTTTCACCTATTCTTGGGGAACTTTTTCCTACAAAGTTCTTCCATTTGGACTATGTAATGCTCTAGCTATATTTTAGAGGCTTGTTTTAGCCATTTTTGCTGAATTAGCTAATGAGTGCATGGAGGTCTATATGGATGACTTTACTGTGTATGGGGACAACTTTGAAGGAGCTCTCATAAACCTAGAGAAAGTACTAAAATGTTGTGACAAGAATCAATTATCCCTAAGCCATGAAAAGTGCTTCATGATGGTAAAGGAAGGAATTGTATTGGGACACCACATTTCAGCAAATGGGATCAAAGTGGACCAAAACAAAATAGAAGTGATCAAACAATTACCTTCACCCAAAAATTAGATAGATGTTAGAAGTTTTCTAGGTCATGCAAGCTACTATAGGAGATTTATAGAAAATTTCAGCAGAATGGTTGCCCCCTATTTACCCTGCTTAACAAAGACACAGAATTCTTATGGACAGAAGACTATCAATCAGCATTTGAAACCCTAAAGGAGAAGCTTACTGTCACACTTGTTTTAAGAGGACCTAATTGGACTCTACCATTTCACATACAAACTAATGCTTCAAGTGAGTCCATCGGAGCAGTCTTAGGACAGAAGGTGGAAGGAGAAAGTATGCTTGTGATTTATTACATCAGCAAAAACCTTACCTCTACAGAAAGAAATTACACCACAACTGAAAAAGAATTCTTGACAGTAATCTATGCTATGAACAAATTCAAGCATTATATCACTAGGTACAAAATATTTGTACATACTGATCATGCAGCCATCAAATACTTAATGAATAATCCAATAGTGGGTGCAAGGATAATTAGGTGGTTATTGATGTTGCAGGAATTTGACATTACCATGGTTGATAATCTAAGAAAATTTAATTTGGTTGCTGACTTTCTGTCAAGATTACATATAGGTGGAGAGAACCAGCCAGTGGAGGACAAGTTTCTAGATGAATATCTTTTTGCTATCTCCTCTACTGCACCTTGGTTTGCAGACATAGCTAATCTCTTAGCTACAGGATTGTATCCATCCCATTTTACCTCAAAACAAAAGAAACGCTTAATTAAGGAAAGCTTATCTTACAAATGGTTGAATGGTCTACTATTTAAGTGTGGTCCTGATTTCATTTTACGCAGGTGTCTAAAAGCTGATGAAATTTTTTATGTCTTAGGGGCATGTCATGATGAACCATCTAGTCAGCATTATTCTTCACATAGAACCATCCACAAGATCTTGGGAGCTGGTTACTACTAGCCCTCTATTCATAAGGATACCAAGAAGTATGTGCAACAGTGTGATTAGTGCCAAACGATGGGATAGCCAACTTTCACCCAGGAGATGTTACTGCATCCTCAAGTAATGATGGAGCCATTTGAACAGTGGGGTCTAGACTCTGTGGGACTAATTTTTCCACCATCATCAGGCAAAGAATACATTATGGTATGCACAAACTATGTGACTAAATGGGCTGAAGTTCAGGCATTGCAATTTGCAAGAGAAGAGAAAGTTGTTGATTTCTTTTATAACAGAATTTTCTTGAGGTTTGGAGCTCCAAGATCAATAGTTTTAGACAGAGGACCTCAGTTTACTTCACATGTGATCAAGGCATTCACATATTTATATCAAGTTAAGCATAGGAAATCTTCACCTTATCATCCCCAAGCCAATGGATAAGTAGAGGTGACTAACAGAGAACTGAAGAATATTCTAACAAGGATAGTGGCCATGACCATAAAGGACTAGGCTAATAGATTACCTGAAGTAGTTTGGGCTTATAATGCCACTTGGAAGACCACAACAAAATTCTCACCATATGAATTAGTTTATGGAAAGAAGCCCATTCTGTCTATAGAATTTGAGCTCCAAACACTTAAAACTGCATTAGATATTGGTCTACCATTGTCCATAGCCCAATAGACTGGAATTCTTCAACTCAATGAGTTAGATGAAATCTGAATAGAAGCCATTCAGCAAACAGAACTGGTTCAGTATCAAAGGAAGCAATGGCATAACCAACACATCAAGAGGAGGACATTTCAGCAAGGTGATTGGGTTCTTTTATATGATTCTAAGTTCAAAGAGTTTAAGGGAAAGCTACAAACTCATTGGATGGGTCCTTGTCAGATAAAGGAAATTTTTGAGAACAGGACAGTTTTGCTAGAACCCATTGATGGAAGCACAGACACATTCTTAGTGAACAGTCTCTGAATTTGACTCTATAAAAGGCCATCAACTAAGGAAGAGTTCATCAAAGATTTGAGTTTGGTAACAAGGGACATATCCTCTGTCACAAATTTGGACTAAAACAAAAAGGATGGAAAACCAGTAAATGGTTGTCTTTCTCGACCAAGGGGATTCAAAACTAGCAAATGGCGGTTCCCTTCTTCTTGCCAAGCAGGAATAATCAAGCTACAGAGGTAATCAGGTGCCAAGAGTCACTAAACCACACCTCCAATGCTCACAACTAAGAGTACCTTCGGTGTTCATGAACTAGGAGCACCTCTGGCACTCGCAAACTAGGAGCACCTATAGCATGACCAATAAAGATCCATTCTTGAATATAATTGTTATCACCTAGTTTTGCACCCTTGTATATAGTTGTGAAACCTCTGCAAACTGGAATAACATGGGAATGATCTCTAAGTGTGGGACTTTGCTAAATGAGACCAAACCTCCGGAGAAGGCCGTCTTCCTTGTCTTGTTATCACCTAAAACTACTAAATTTTGGGGGAAAAGGGAGAGAGAATGCTTGTGATGAAAATGAATGAAACTTGAAAACATAAAAGGGTGATACACCAGACAGATTTAAAGAAACTTCCACAACACTGAGAAGATGCACAATATAATCAAATACAGCAAGTAGGTATACACAGGTTAGATGACTCTAGTAGAGGTGAGAAGCAATATGATTGAGAGGAATTGAAACATTCACAAACAAACCATATGCAGATTCACACAAAACTAGAAAAATCAATTAAAGAGGTAAAATTAACTTGCATATATTCAATGGAAAGGCATGGTTACAGCATATGAAAACTCTGTTTGGAAACAGAAAAGCCTTAATGCCAAAAAATTTCCAACCTTATTTACAACATTCGAATGCCTATATATAGCATTCCAAACTATCCTAGGGCAGTTACAAAATTTGCTCTATGCGCTGGAAATGAAAATATCTCCATCGATGACTGTCCAGCTGCATCAATTATGGCGTCGAAATCTGGAACTGGGCAGATGGGGAGATATTTTCAGTCTTGAATGCAAGCAGCCTACTCATCGATCTGCAGTAGAAAAGATGAAAATATCTGGAAGAGGAAGGTGGGAAGATATTTCTGACCATCAATGCGAGCTGTATCATCTTTGTGCAGCAATGAATGCCCCAAAAATATCTTCATCTACTGAAAGTTGTCGCTGAAACATCCAGTCGCCCAAAATATGCATTTCCAGATCTGAAATTGAACATTGGAAAATTCCCCCAAAAACCTGCTCAGAAAGAGGGGACCAAAATATACAACTTTGCCTCTTACAGTAGGTCAAAATTCACAAAAATGGAGGAGATACAGGTGGTCAAACTTTCGATCAACTGCCTGTATATACTGCATTTGCATCCCTGTGTATATCGCTCCATCTTGGTGCCTGAATCGACACTCAAAAATTTATTCTGCAACTCCTTTTCATATGCATGGTGCCTTGCATATCAAGCCTTGTATATCTCTTGTATGTTCGAAATTGTATATACATACAATTTCCCCTTGTATATGCGGGCCCTACCACTTGTATCTCCTCTGCATATGCAAAATACAAGTTGCGGACCTCAAAACACCATTAGTTGCTTTTCATTGTTCCACCAGGTCCAGCTTGTATATTTTCTCCTTGTACATTTCTTTGTATATGCAAAATATACAAACACTTATTCATACAAAACAGACTCCAAACTCTTATGTGCCGAAACTGATCCTTGATTCAAATCTGCCTTGTATATCACAATGCATCTTTGACTTGTATATCGCAATATACAAGCGCCATATACATACAAATCAGACCCCAACTGACCTTTAAGTATATTTGATTACCTGTTGGATCTGGCTTGCATCTCCACTCTTTGCATTTTCACAGGACCCACCATTTGCATCTCTGAGATATACAAACTCCTTTGTATATTTCCCTGCGGCACTTCTTGCATGCAATTTCATTTGTAAACCTGCAGGCCCCACCTTTTGTATGTTTGGCCTTGTACAATTCTTTGCATGTTGCTGATTGTATGTAGAAGACATACAATGCGAAAAATACATCTCCTTTTATCCTTGAGCCAATACATAACTACTGTAGCAAATGTATGTTTCCTTGTACATTGGCCTTGTATGAAAACATACAATCAAATATACAAACCCCCAGACATGCAAATAGGGAATCTTCGAAGGAATATTCCCGCAATGTATCTTTTCCTTGTATATTTCCTCTTGTATATTGTGAACATACAAAGCAATATACAAGCCTACTGACATACAACTACAGAATATTCTGGGGAATTTGCCACGAATGTACATTTGCCTTTGTATATTTAGCGAATGTATATTTGCTTGTATGTGCGAATATACAAGGCAAATATATAAGCGCTAAACATACAAATGGGGAATCTTCGAGGAATATGCCATGAATGCATATTTACCTTTGTATATTTGATTGTATCTTTCCTTGCATATCGCCAATATACAAACGGGGAATATTCCTGAGGACTTGTGGAAGATTCCCTGAATGTATATGCATTTCCCTGGCCCGATATACATTCAAAAATGCATAAAACTTGATTTTTTAACATTTCCTAAGGCCGATAGAGATTTTCAAGCCTACCAAATGCATATTTGAATTGTATGTTGACCAAAACTTTGACCATCAATAACTTCTTCGTTTGGCCGAATTTTAGGGTACTGTAAAAAGCAAACCTGCCTATTTTTTCAAGCTCTTTCCAATGGTAAGGTTTCTTAGGCAATTTAGCACTTTTCATTTTTAGGCAACATTTTCCAAAGGCTTTTCAAGGAAAATACTAGGTTGACTGTTTGGCTCTGGTCAGAGGAAAAAGGGGTAAACAATAATAAATTGGGAGGGGACCCACCTCTCCAAGCAATAAAGTAGAGATATCATTGATGAGGTTAGCATGACTCATCCTCCACTTTATGGCAAGGACAAAGATGAAGTCAGCATGCATTTCGCGAAAAGTCATTACTCTCGTATGCACAGGTACTTACAAATGACTACACTGATGTCACCTGAAAACATGGATTCTTGAACCACTTAGTGGAAATAATTGTAGGATATGTGACCACAAGGATACTGATGCCATTTCAAATCCATGAAGAAGCTGCTCAGGTGCCACGTCACATCAAGTCTCATCAAAGCCGCAGCGTTTCAGCCACGTACATCGGGTTGTCATCATTAAGATTGGTTAAGGTACTTCTCTCTTAGTTAAGCATTAGTTAGTAATTGTCTTGTCATTTCTATTTTTATCTACCGTCATTATGACATGTCCTCCTGCCATTATTTCCTTTCTATATTCATGCATGTCGCCATCTTTGCTACATTGTCACCATGTCTACGGAGTGTCCCATCACTTTGTAGTAATTATGATTGCATAAGCATGCTAATCAATTTCAAGACCCTTCCCCATAATTTAAGTAGTGAAACAAACTGACATAACAACCCTCATTCAAGATTGCAAAATTCTCTGAGAATCCAAGTCTGTTAACGCAGTCCTTCGGAGCCTATGGAGTTAAAAGAGGAAAGACAAACCATAGAGAGAAGCAGACAGAATTTTAGCTACAGAGGTTGGAATAGGACTGAGAGATGGGGATTAAAAAGAAATCAAAGCCAGAAAGTATAACAAGTCTTTTGTAAGATGATGTTGTGGCAGACATTTTGAGGAATGTAGAGTGGTTGGAATTCTTGGAGAAATTTGAAGTTTTTCAAGAGGTATTGTTGATGACTTCCTACAAAACTTGAGAGATAATCAAACAACTGTCAGAGGAGTTCAAGTCAATCTCACTACTACCAACATCAGTCATATCTCCAAATTTCCAGAACAAGGTGAGAGGTTTTACCATCTGAAAACCCTATATGCTAATTTAATTAGAAATTTCTCTGTAGAAGGTGAACCTGCAATATAGTTGCATTTGAGCAAGAATGAGGTTAAAGGAATTGTTAGGTCTTCACTTCCAAACCCATGGCAGTCTGTAGCATTATGGTTGATGAAATACTTTACATGTGATGGCCAATTTTCCTTAGTTCTAGGACCAATAATGAAAATGTTGATTTTTCTGAGGTGTGGAAATGCTCACCCAGAATTCAGCATAAACATTCCAAACTTTCTATACTCTGCCATTAGAGAAACTACAAAAAAGTACCAACAAAGGAAAGGTCCTATGAAACACCATGGCCTCATTTTTTTTATAGTAAAACATCACTTTCTATCTCAAGCTAATGGGGAAGCATTATGGTAGACATTTTTAGATAACAAACCCCAGGACAAAGAACTAGAGAGGGCACAAGAAGAGGGTGAGGCTTCCTCTACCCAGCAAGAGGAGGAGGCAAAACCTTCAACTTCCTCTCCAGCTATTGAGAAAGGTAAAAAGTCCTCACTGGAGGCAACTTCATCTGCTACCCCTATTTCTGATAGAAAGAGAAAAGGGAAAGAAGTTAGAGAACCTGCTCTTGAACAAACTCCATTTATGACTCACTCAGCCAGGAGAAAGATGACTTTGGCTGAGGAGTCTATTCCAACAGAACCAACAGGGGAAAGGCTAGGTCAGAAGACAAAAAAAACTCCAAAGAAAACTGGCTCTAGCATACACTACTAGGCTGAAAAAGCATCTCATGACTCAAATGAAATCCCTCTAGTGAGAAAGAAGAAACAAAGAGAAGTTTCTCCAGAACCATCTGTTCATCTAGGTTCTCATAGTCCAACTTCACAACATTCTCCTACTCTGGAGAAAGGATGATATACCTACTCCAAAGGCACCTACTCCACTTGTGCTATGGAGAAGCAAAAGGAAAAGGCAGCTTACCCAAGCTGAAAAAGATACTGCTCTCCTAGTTGAAGTTCTTTTGGGTTTCAAAACTTCTAGGGAAAAAGTTGGACCTTCATCAGTAACAGTAGCTGCAGAGAAAACTCCAGAAGAAACTCAGGACAGGGAAGCAGCAGGGGAAGTTGAAGCAGAACAAATAGATGTAGCTGGCAGTGAATAGCCAATAGCTATGGAAGACCCTAATGTACAGCACATAGAAGAAGAAACATGGACTTATTCTCACCCCTCTGATCAAGAGGATATTAAAATTTCAAAAGAGCAGTAGATGTTAGAAGAGATTGATAATTTGAAAAGATTATTATGGGGGAAAAATCAGATTATTACTGACCTCAACGTCATGAGAGAAAAAGAAATGCAGCAAAAATAGGTGATTGAAGGTCTGCAAGTAGAGCTCTAGAATAAACAGCAAGTAATTTAGGAGAAAGATGCAAAATTGAGAGACCAAGAAACAAAGGCAACCCAAAGCATCAAGGACAAGGAGGTAGAGGTAGTACAAAATATTTCTGATCTTACCAAGGCCAGAGACAATAGTCTCACAATAATTGCAGCACTGGTTGAGAAAGTACAAAGTCAAGACAAACAATTAACATAGACCAACAATAAAATAGATGATCAAGACTAATATATTCATGAGTTAATTGGCCCATGGGCAACCATGGAACAGGGAGTGCAAATAGATCCATATGTGGGTCCAATTCCAATAGATATTCCCAAAGCCCTGTTCCATTGGGAAAGGAGATGTAGAGAATATGAGGCTTCTAAGACCATGCTACAATTATAGAGGGTAGTTACTATCATGTCAAAAAGAGTAGAAACCCTGGAAGAAAAAGTCATTCAGGTAGCTTCCATTTCATCTAAAATCCTATCTTGCAGGCCCCTGATGCAGAGGCATCCACACTATAACCTTCGCATATAGCATGAATGTCTGCAGACCAACCTCATCATCATCATCTTCGCCATCATCATCATATTCCCTAAAACCACCAACTGCATCATCATGTTTTGCGTTACACAGTCAGCATCATCATATTTCGGATGATCGCAACTGTCCTCCTGCCGACTACTGTTCACCTCCTCCGCCTTCCTTCTAACATCATCATCATGATGTTCAGCGGGCGTAAACATCCTCCGGTTGCACTGTTCATCGGGCTCCGAACTCCTTCGGCATCATGATATGCAACACTTCCTTCGTCAGCAGGATATTCAACATCCGGTTGCCAAATATCCTGATGACGATCACCTTCAGCACCTTACCTTCGATGCTCCGCTACCCGACGACACAAGCAACATCATCATGATATAATTTATCCGGTTCTCTTCGAAACCTCCTGATGACGCTTCTCACTTTCTGCCGATGCCGATACTTAACCACTTAACAACGGCAGGATAAACTCGCATAGGGGGATATCTCAATATCCTGATGACGATGACGTCATATCCTGATGACGATGACGTCACCCAATATCCTGATGACCTCTTCAACACTTAGTCAAAAAACACGAACTTTCTCTCCCGCATCTACTCGCGATATGCGGACGATTGGCACTCCCGATATGATGATCCTGATGCCGATACATGCACTTAGTCTATGTCCGACCTAAACATCCTGATGCACTCGCAACATGAAAACTCCAACAATTTCATGACCCGATCTTCTACCTGATGCCGATGCACTCCCGCTCGGCTCCTCCTGCTGATGATCACCCCGACAAACTTGCACTTCATGCACTCGAAATTGTCATGCTCTCCTTCACTTATCCGGATGACGATATCCGAACTGTCTGCAGGATATTTGCAGAAATATCCTGATGATGCCGTCTTGACCAGTTTCTTCACTTAGCGAAATCTCACTTCGCCGATCCTCCAGGGATGACCCGATCCAACCTCAGGGTGACCTTCCAACTCAAACTTCTCAACTTGACCTAGCACATGAGGATGCTAGGCTTCTCAGCATCTGTCGACCGTGATCCTGCACACCTGCATGCAAACAGAAAACAAACTACTACCTACCCTACTGTACATTACCATTCCACCGATCAGATGAGTCAACCGGTGGAATGGATCAGTGAATCCATGAAGTCTCTCAAACCAGCAAATCAATCAAGTAATGGAATGCAACCAGAGCAAGAACACAAACAGGATCACTTTATTGATTTCAAAGATGCAATACAATATGATCAATCTCTCTCTCAGTCTCACTCTCTGCAACCTAGCTCGATCGATGATATCTGTCTGTATGTGCAATATCAAACGATCTCATGCTTATAAAGACTTTCCTACGAGTACTACTGACCCGACTCCAAGCGGCTGGGAACTCTCCAAGCGGCTGGGAGATCCCACCGAACATACATCATGACAGCTGTTATAACTAACTAGCTAAAAATAGCAAAAGCCCGGTCAGCGTGATCTTATCATGATCAGCATGACCTTATTACATGCATTTGGTCTAACAGACCTTCTTGGAAACACAAACAAGACCTAAACTACTAACTGCCTTATGAAGACCAGCTGTCAGGTAGGTGCTCCTGCACCATACTCCCCAACAGAAAAGAACTCATGTCCCATGAGTTTAGCATGTGGAAGTCTTCCACCTTTACACTTTGCTTTGTCAATAGTCTGACCTGCTCCAGCTTTATCTGCTGCTGTCTCGTGGCTACTCCAAGACTTCTGAACTGTGACTTGCTGTCTGGCAAGTAAATCCTCATGCCTGTTGATGTAGGCTTTTCTCTCACATACCCTGTGTGGATCAGGTTGCCTGACCAGAACCTCTTTCTGAACTACCTCTTGAACTTCTGTAGGGTTCACCTGTATCTTTCTGTCAATCTTTATAGGACAAGCAATAGTCCCAACTATGACAATATCCTTGTCATTCTTCTGAACTGGTTGCTGTTTGCACCCCTGTTTATGAACCTGCTGCTGACCTCTGTCAGTCACAACTGAAATGTTCTTCAGCTTGTTGTCTGTAACAACTCCCTTCCCTGCAGTATCCTGAACTTCCTCTATGCCTGTTCCTCTAGGCATCTGCACAAACTCCTTCTTTCCCATTAAAATGATTTGAGCTGCCTTCTGTACTGCAGCTTTTGCCTGCAATGGCATCAACTTAATAATCTTCCCATCCTTCTTGATGGTGTAGGTATTAGCATACCCATCATACAGTACCCTTCTGTCAAATTGCCATGGTCTACCTAACAGTAGGTGACAACATTCCATAGGCAAAATATCACACAAGATTCTATCCTGATATGGCCCAATCTGGAAATCCACATATGCCTGTTCAGAGACAAAAAGTGATTGCCTATCACTCACCCAAGATGTCTTGTAAGGGTGTGGATGTGGAATCCTTTCCAGCTTCAGTTTATCCACCATTTCCTGGGATACCATGTTGTCTGTTGAACCAGTATCAATGACAACCTTACATACTTTACCTTTGCTCTTGCATGTGGTCTTGAAAAGAGCTCTTCTTTGCATCATATCCTTTGATGCCTGCAAACTAATTCTCCTTAACATCAGGGATTCTCCACTCTCTGGATATCCATAATTCTCAAGACCTTTGTTTGAACTCTGTGCACTTTCTTCTACTTTCTCTTCTTGTACCAATTGTACTCTCTTGTCACTAGTTCTATCATTTCTGGATGATGAACCTTTGTTTTCTGGATATTTGAAAGATGGATGACCAAACTCTCCACAGGTGTAACATTTCCCTGAAAATGTAGTAGAACCTCTACCACCTCCAAATCTTCCTTTATTACCTTTCCATCCACCTCTGAAATCAGACTGTCCTTGTCCCTTACTAGTGTCTTCTTGACCCTCATTTGTCTGCTTTTGTGCAGGGGCTGTTCCTCTTCCCCTATTGTTTCCTCTTCCTCTCATGGACTTCTCATGTCCTCTATTCATCTTTTCTTCAATCCTGATTGCCATTTGATAACAATCCTCCACATTCTTAGGGTTAGCTAACACTAACTCATCCTGTATGTTAAACCTCAAACCAGCCAAGTACCTAGCCACCTTTTCTACCTCATTCTCATGATGACCAGATCTCATACTTAACAGATAAAATTCCTCAGTATATGCTTTCACATCCCTGTCTTTCTGCTTTAAAAATTGCAGCTTCTTAAACATCTGGATTTCATAATCCCTTGGCAAGAATTTACCCTTGATCCTTGCTACCATCTTATCCCATGAAGTGATCTTAGACTTCCCTTGTTTCCTTCTCTCAGATTGTACATAATCCCACCATACCAAAGCATGACCTCCTAACTTGGTCTTTGCAATCTTTACCTTCTGATCTTCAGCAACATCTTCACATTCAAAGTGATTATCAAGTGCAGCAATCCAATCTAACAACTCATCTTCATTCAAGCTTCCAGTATACTTGGTAACATCAACCTTTACCTTAGGTTTTTCACTCTGCACTGCCTTTAACAGTTTTGCCAATCTCTGGTCTTCAGCATCCAGATCTTCAGCTACCTCTTCATACTCTTCAACAGTATCTGCATCTTCTTCAGACTCACTGTCTTCCACTTCCCTCTTTTTGTTCTTTTCCAGGGCTGTCAGCCTGGCTTGAAGTGCTTCAGCAAGCTCCTTCATCTTCCTCATCTCTCTAGCATGTTTCTCCTTCAGTTCCTGCAATTCCCTTGCAGTACCACTACCTTTAGGCGGCATTTTGTCCACCTCTCAATCAACACACAACACACAACTCAACTCTACTTCTGCCCTTTCGGTGACAGAATCAACACACAACAACCCAGACCTTTTGCTGAGCTCTGATACCACTATGATGCAGAGGCATCCACACTATAACCTTCGCATATAGCATGAATGTCTGCAGACCAACCTCATCATCATCATCTTCGCCATCATCATCATATTCCCTAAAACCACCAACTGCATCATCATGTTTTGCGTTACACAGTCAGCATCATCATATTTCGGATGATCGTAACTGTCCTCCTGCCGACTACTGTTCACCTCCTCCGCCTTCCTTCTAACATCATCATCATGATGTTCAGCGGGCGTAAACATCCTCCGGTTGCACTGTTCATCGGGCTCCGAACTCCTTCGGCATCATGATATGCAACACTTCCTTCGTCAGCAGGATATTCAACATCCGGTTGCTCAAATATCCTGATGACGATCACCTTCAGCACCTTACCTTCGATGCTCCGCTACCCGACGACACAAGCAACATCATCATGATATAATTTATCCGGTTCTCTTCGAAACCTCCTGATGACGCTTCTCACTTTCTGCCGATGCCGATACTTAACCACTTAACAACGGTAGGATAAACTCGCATAGGGGGATATCTCAATATCCTGATGACGATGACGTCATATCCTGATGACGATGACGTCACCCAATATCCTGATGACCTCTTCAACACTTAGTCGAAAAACACGAACTTTCTCTCCCGCATCTACTCGCGATATGCGGACGATTGGCACTCCCGATATGATGATCCTGATGCCGATACATGCACTTAGTCTATGTTCGACCTAAACATCCTGATGCACTCGCAACATGAAAACTCCAACAGTTTCATGACCCGATCTTCTACCTGATGCCGATGCACTCCCGCTCGGCTCCTCTTGCTGATGATCACCCCGACAAACTTGCACTTCATGCACTCGAAATTGTCATGCTCTCCTTCACTTATCTGGATGACGATATCCGAACTGTCTGCAGGATATTTGCAGAAATATCCTGATGATGCCGTCTTGACCAGTTTCTTCACTTAGCGAAATCTCACTTCGCCGATCCTCCAGGGATGACCCGATCCAACCTCAGGGTGACCTTCCAACTCAAACTTCTCAACTTGACCTAGCACATGAGGATGCTAGGCTTCTCAGCATCTGTCGACCGCGATCCTGCACACCTGCATGCAAACAGAAAACAAACTACTACCTACCCTACTGTACATTACCATTCCACTGATCAGATGAGTCAACCGGTGGAATGGATCAGTGAATCCATGAAGTCTCTCAAACCAGCAAATCAATCAAGTAATGGAATGCAACTAGAGCAAGAACACAAACAGGATCACTTTATTGATTTCAAAGATGCAATACAATATGATCAATCTCTCTCTCAGTCTCACTCTCTGCAACCTAGCTCGATCGATGATATCTGTCTGTATGTGCAATATCAAACGATCTCATGCTTATAAAGACTTTCCTACGAGTACTACTGACCCGACTCCAAGCGGCTGGGAACTCTCCAAGCGGCTGGGAGATCCCACCGAACATACATCATGACAGCTGTTATAACTAACTAGCTAAAAATAGCAAAAGCCCGGTCAGCATGATCTTATCATGATCAGCATGACCTTATTACATGCATTTGGTCTAACAGACCTTCTTGGAAACACAAACAAGACCTAAACTACTAACTGCCTTATGAAGACCAGCTGTCAGGTAGGTGCTCCTGCACCAGCCCCCAAGTGGAAGTTATGCTCTATTCTTACAAGAGAGAGTTATGCAGAGAAAACTTTCTTTGGTTATGTCTGATCTTACTGAGAACACAGAAACAAGGGAGGGGTTCATGGAAGCATATATGAGAAGTTCTGATGAAGACAAAAACAATTTGTGTGAGTTATATTTGCATGGTTTCTGTGTAGATGATATGACCTTCATTATCAACTATTTTGTAGGGGAATGTCAACTTAAGGCATTTATGTCACTAATGAGAAATCATCAGATTTGGAATGAGAGAATGGAGGCTTATCTCAAGAAGGATGCAGAAACAAGTCTTTTCATCATAAAAGAATGTCCAAACCCCCATGCTTTTAAGGTCCAATTTAGGGCATGTCTACCACCTGGAAAGTACAACCAAGATTTTGCCATTGTATCTGAAACATTTGTAGGAGTGTTCCATTGATTTTGGTCTCTTCATGAATAGTTCAGCTAATCAAGTGCTTGCAATGGCCAAGAAAAGGTGGAACATTTTAACTTCAGAGCAGAAAATGAGAGAAGTGGTGACTCTTGCTAACTTGAGATTATTTATGAGGAAGGCCAGGTTAATATCCAAAATGATGGATAAATACCAACAAGAGTGGATAGGTGGATGTTTCAAACCCCCTCTCATCATTGAGCAACTACTTGTCTAGGTTGAACAAATGGAAGATGATAAATTGTAGGAATGGATGAAGCAAGTGGATCAGTACAAGGGAAATGGTAATACAGACCACACCACTTGGACAACTTATGCACAGGACTACAACTTGACTAGTAGGATATTCCACCAGAATAAGTCCAGATTGTGAGAAGCAGGAGGACCTGCTAATCCTTAAGTACAGGGGGATGAAGAGTACCAGGTAGCACCCATGAAATACACCTTTTTACCTCTCTTTTCCTCCCTTCTTATTCCATTGTCCTAATGATTGAACCAAAATAGGCTAATAAGATTGTTGTAGTGATGATTAATAAGAGATGAATTACTTAGAATCATTTTTTTTGATTGAAGGACTAATGTGCATTGAATTAATGGAAATATGCAGAAATCTTCTCTTTTTGAATCAACAGGTGCAGGTGTTCAAGTAGACAATTTTGTGCATCTCTAGATGTAGTCCTAATGATCTCTAGAGCTGACATCAGAATGCCACGACTGGTCTCAAATGTTTTCCAATTTGATTGGAGAGATTTTGGGATAAGGAGGTGAATCATCTCCAGAGCTAGATTGAAGTCATGAGCATCTTCGGAGCTAAATAAGAAGGTCACAATCATATCTTCGGAGCTATAGACAGAAACATACATCTCCGGTGCCTCTTTAAAACAATGCAGATTTCTAGCACAGCTGTCAATCAAACACTTCCAGTGGTGATCGAGATGCTCCTGATGTTACTCAAATCATCACTTGAGTAATTGAGGGCAGACAATAGTTAACTGCTGGAAGTTTTATCTCTTTTTGATTTTGCACAAGTTATTAATAAACTTATTTAGATACCTATATTTCAGGGCCTCGCTGCCCAAGTATATTTAAAACTAAGACTCAAATTTAGTGTGGACTTCTATTCCACTCAATCTATTTAATTGCATGAATATTTATTCTGTAGTTAGACAGTTAGTAGAATAAAGAGATTGATGTTATCTCATAGAAGAACTAGTAGTTAAGGTAAGTGATATCTCATCACTGATTTAGATATAAACTTACAGAAGTAGCAGCAGAGGAGGACAGCGATTATTTTTCTAATTTCTGTAATCTCATTTTGACATAAAGATTTTCTGAATACAAAGCTAATGGAATTGGACTAAATTGAGTTGTGATATTATCTTCTTGTGTTGATTCTTTACTTTAGTCTTCATCCCTAAGGGTGTGGAGCAAGGGCCCACTCTCACCACCAAGGCAGAAGGCTAGTACTGTTATTTTGTTATTTCAGATTTTGTTTAAGGAGATAGTTATTGTTTTCATAGATAAATGCATGTTCAATTGAAAGGAATAATATAGATTTACTTTAAGCAATTCACTGTTTAGTTCTATTTTCAATATTCTTGGAATTCATTTCAGAGCAAATAGATCAATAGTATTAGTTTCTTTAATCAGTAAAGATCATTAGAGTTAGTTAAATAAAACTAGCAACTATAGGATTCCTAATTGCAGATAGCCAAGGACACAGCCCTGGATTTAACAAAAGAAATATGATTAAATGATGAGGTACAACTACCCTTGTCACCAGCACCTGAACCTTCTCTTGAATATGCACCATCAAAATACATTATCCACAAATCATCTAAGCCACAAGTAGGAATGGCAAGAGTGGAAGGTAAAACATCAAGGCTATGATAATCCTCATTTCAATATCCCATCAAGTGGTCAACGTCAGTGTCAAAGACGTTGGCTTCATCATCTATTGCTTTATACCTGTCCTCAATGTTTTCACCTTCAAACTTTTTCTCCCTATACAACTTCACTTCCAAGCCCTGGATTGGAATAGTGGCAAATGAAAGATCCATTTGGATACTTCCACCCATAGAGGCTTCCCACTTTCTTGATAACAACATACCCCACTTAGCAAGGCAGTCTACAACAATTATATCCATCAAGAATGATTTGTCTAGGTAAGCAGCAAGTTTGACCTCAACATATTTAACAAGACCTATCACATTAACTTCCCTGGAATCCATGGCAAAGCACTTTCCAAAAGACCTAGACACTTCTAGTCCCAACTCTTTCATTATCTCCAAGGGCATAATGTTGTTGGAAGCACCGGAACCAAGCATGCAATTATGTAATAGCCAACCATTTACGATCAGTGTTGTGTAAAAAGGGCATACTCCCATCCTATTGTTAACAATAGTTGATCCTATATATACCCCTATAGTTTCAACATGGCATTTACTCTCATCATCATTACTAGAAATAACAATAGGTTGCTTTTATGCATCTACAACACTAATGAATGACACTACCCTATCTCTATGTTCAGGGATTCTAAGAAGTTCCACTACAGGCACTAAAATTCTAACTTGGCTAAAGACTTGGGACATGTCAATAGGGCTATAATTTGGAAAAGGAGCATCAAATGAGATGGTAATATCATTTTGACAAGGAATGTAAGGTATTACTTGATTGGAAGATACATCCATACCCTTTTCCTTCATCTTCTCCTTGTCATTTTATAGTTCTTTTTGTACCTAAGGTTGATCATGCTTCTCACTACCTTTTGGATCATGAACCTTTAGAATGGATATAACAATTGGTTGCGCCACTTGTGCTGGATTTTTTTGCACATACTTCTTCTTTGTTACTAGTGGTTATGTAGAAAATTGCTTCTTTTCTAACACATTCTTCTTGGGAGCACTACCATCTTTTTTATCCATATTCACCTTACCTTTTTCCTTCTCACGCTCCAATCCATATTGTCTTGACTCTACAATAGGAGAGCTCTACATAGGCACTTGCCTATTCCTCAGTTAATAACCTTAGACTTGCATAATGGTTGCATCAGTCAAATCTTTCATATCTTCTTTCGAAGGTTAGGATTGCTTGTACTTCTACTGCATAAGGTCCCCCAAGTGCCTGAAATCATGAGCTAGCAGTTGATATCTCTTTAGACCTTCATCATAATCATATTGAAAAATATGATCATCCTCAAGATCCGTAACTATCATAATCAACATCTTGACCCATCTGCTCATACCCCTTTGTGTCAAACTAGTTTATCTCCTCTTCATAGTACTCAGCTGCACCTTCTTCATTTGGAAACTCTTCATCTCTACTCATTGAATGAGCCAATGCATAATTTTCTAGATCATGGGGAAGGAAGCATGCCTGGCACTACAAAGATGCATTTTGAAAGTTGATTTGATCCTTTCTCAATGGATCAGGTGTGTCTCTTTCAGGCTATTTAAAACTTACATGTCTAGGGGTAGCTTGTCTATCATTTTGTTGTGGCCTCTTAGACTAGTCAATATTGTAAGGTCTGTTATGCAACCTTTGACCTTCATTGAAATGTGTTGCGGAACCCTAAGGTGGCAAACCTTTATCATTTCTAGAAACCTTGTAGGATAGGTCTTTCATTACCCCCATAAGCTTATCCAGTTTATATTCAGTTGTGAGGGGATTATTGAAAGCTACCTTGTCTGGCTAGGGTAGTTTTACATCAGACCTTTTGATGTATTTTCCTGAAGCTCTCATATTGCTTTCAATATTAATAGTTGTATCTATTGGAATTAACCCAGACAACTAAGAGGGGGGTGAATCAGCTGTCTCCAAAATCTTTCTTTTAAACTTCTTTCACTATGTCAATTTGATTAAAATGCAAACATTAAAACATATGATATTAACACAGGAGCATAAACATAATCAACACATTTGACACCAAGATTTTTGACGTGGAAACCCAGTTAAGGGAAAAATCATGGTACGGGTTAACCCACAAAAATTAATACATTGTTAAAAGTATTTTTACAAATGGGAATACACATGCATTTGGGCTCACTGCTCAAATGGAGACACACTACCTATAGAAATATTAGAAGAGGATAACAGAGATTTTGAACTAATGAATAGCATCTACCCATGCAAGAGTTTCAATTCTGGTTAAGTGCAAAAACTGATCTTACACATTTCATCTTTGCTCTGCCCTTCTTACTGTTCTGCCTTCATTTGCACCTTAGATTTCTGCTATTCTCACATACACCTTATTTGCACATACCATACCCATCAAATCATCCAATTCCATCAGCTATAAATATCCGCAACATGATCTACAATCATTTTGTCATTCAGCTTCAAGGACATTTAGAACCTTGTTGAGTACTCTGCTCTATCAGCTAAATCCATACATAATATGAGATGTGGACCAAATATTTCACTCACAAATCATCAATTATGTTGGCTACCATCACTAATCATTACTAAATTCCTAATAAACAATTTCTATACATCCGGAGCTAAGATCATTCACAAGGTCGGCCTGTTCTTCTACTGTCTGTTGTGTCAAACTGAAACCTGATACTCAAAAGCTAGTATCTTTTGAATCCTTCATCACCAAAGGACAAAACTTTGGATTCAGAGTGTCTTGACAATAATTTCAACTACCTTAGATCTGCAGCAAACCATGTCTTTCCACCGGAGAGATTCGGACCAAGATACCAAACCCTATTACTACTCTGTTCCTAACTACCCAGACTTAGACAAATTCTCATTCTAACTTCCGGTATGAACAAATTGTGTTATGCAAATGATTGGGATGATCTTAGTTGCCATAAATGACAACACCTATCAATGCAAAGCAGTGTCTCTTGCCAACAATCTCCCCCTTTGGCATTGATGGCAACACTTAGTGAAAAATGACTAAGTGTCTAATGTAGCTCCCTCTTACTTTGTACACATGTGCTTCTCTATTAGTTCTGAAGCTCCCCCTTTGCTAGATTCCTCATTTTTCACTGCTCTTCACTCCCCCTTTGACATCAATGGCAAAGGGTGGGGTCTGCAAGCCAAAACTCTCCAAAAATTTTGGATATACTGCTGCATATGTACAATTAATCATTAAGTTCTATCTACATAAACTTGAGAATGTCTGCAAACCTAGTTTTTATTTGCACAAGTTTGGAGGCCTGAGTACTATTCATTCCATCCAAAATTGAGATGTGCCCACTCAATAGAAATGAATATGCTCATGCCTTTGATAGATCTAATGGATCACTGGTCTGAGCTGCAATCTAAGCTTCAAATAGGGCATTATACATTGTCTCTAACTTAGGGGCAATCAATCCCTGGAGCTCACACATTCTCTTCATAATGTTACCCTTTTCTTTAACAAGCCTCTTTATCTCATATGTTAGGTTGATTACTTGACATTCTTGACTTATAGGCGAAACTGTTAGAGGATCAAAATTTTGAGAGAGATTTGACAATTTATGTTCTTGCTCCTTTATCTTTTTCTCAACATCCTCATTAACTTTGGGCCATGATAGAAAGAATTTGTACTTATCACTTCCATCATTTAGAGCATTCTGAATACTCTTTATGCTAATACCAAGTATTCTTCTATCATTTCCTATCAGGTTCTTTATTTCACAAAATTTCTTATCCAAGAATTCTTTCTAAACTTTTACCTCCGCAGACTTCTCAAAGGACTCAAAATGAGTATTTACAGAACTTACAAGATTTTTTAGATGTTCAGAGGGGGAATCAGATGGACTCTTCTAGTAGGTAGGCATTAACTTTTCCAAAATCCTAGATGCAAGCCCCAATAGCTCATTGTCCTCCATGTGGAACTTTAACATCTTTTCTCTAGCCTTTACTTGAGTGAATGATGCTATTTTCATCAGTTGAATTGGAGAGAGAGCATCTCGATTGGCTAGACCTTGAAGTAGTTTAGGTTCATCAAGCTTAATCATCTCTTTTTCAAGAAGACTTTTCACTGCATCTGCAGTGTCTCTTTTAACATTTCTGAACCATCCTTTTGTTCATCAGATTTCTCAGTATCTACTTTATGTGCTTCAACATTTGCACCATCTTCTTCTACTTTATCTTTCTTTTCTCTTTCTTCCTCTTTCTCTGCTTTATTTTTCTTACGTTCTCTATAGAGGGACTCTTTCCTGTTTGTTCACCACTTGCTACCTGATCCAGAGGGCTCTGTGAAGTAGTAACATTATCTTCTTTTTCTGACGTATCAGGTGGATTAGGAGTATTTCTTGCATCAACTTCTTTATTCATCATTTTTGTATCCTCCTGATTTGCTTATTCTACTTCCGTAATAGAGGCTTCACCCAACTCAGATTGCTGCTCAATGATGTTATCTTCTTCACGATCCGAAACTTCTTCTGTGACTATGGGAAAATTTTACGTTTTCAATGCTTTTAAAAGAATTTCTTGAGTTTCTTCAACGATTTCACTTGTTTCTCCAAGCATGAGTTTGTTCATTCTCTTTTTGCTTCTAAATTCATCTTTGACTTCCTTGAATATCATATTTGTTTCATCAAGTAAAATCTAAGGACACAAATTTATTAGCTCACGTTCCCTAATCTCCATGTCTTTGCTCTTGGCATTTTCTTTTCTTAACTCCAAAATATTTGCCAGACTTTGTGGTAACTCAGAAGTTATCTCAATCGGTGCCTTGTTGTAGATGTTGAGATATCTGACAGTTGCTTCCTCCAACATCCTTTTGTTCATATCATTGTATTCATCATAGAATTCAATCATGGGTTTTAGATTATCATCTACAGTGACTAACTTTATCACATCTTCCAGGGAGAGTGTGGACTTCTCAACATATTCCTCATATGCTTCTATCTTTTGCTTTTTACTAGTCCTTTTGCTTCTAAAGGACTTCTCTTTGGTTACTTTTGCATCTTTTGTTCCAGTGGCCTTTAGTTCCTTGATTTCATTGTCAGAATCTATATCTTCTTCTTCTTCTCTTATGATTACATAGGTCTGGGATGCTTATGTTTTCTTCCTTTTCTCCCATTTTCTGGATGATTTTGCTTCCAATTTTGTAGTTTTGGAAGGAACAGAGGTAGAAGCAAAGCTCCTAGTAGTTCTTGAAGTGGAAGAGAGTTCCATCAGAGCACCTGTTTGTTTCTTATCTTGTTTCTCTTTCTCTGTCTTTTTAGTTCTTTCTTTGAATTTCCTCAGCCTCCTTAGTTAGGCCCAGATTTTTAGCTAACTGCTCAACTTCTTTTCTTACTTTCCTATTGGTTTCAGGTTCTCTGAGCTTAGTATGCAATTTTAAATCAAGCTCCTCATAAGTTCCAAATATTTCAACCATTGTGTCTTTAGGCTTGCTTAGAAGATGTTGAGCATACATATTCAAGATTTTTCCATCTACTTCATACCCCATGGGCATGATCCAAGTAATTCTGGGTTCCACTGCTTCCATTAAACACTGATCAGTATCAACCATGAAGCATATTTCATTTTTGTACTTCTCAACAATTAATTTAGGGATTCTTTCCCTTAGGTGCATCATACTCTAAAAATTCTTGAAGTAACCCCATATTGCAGTTTTCTGAGCCTTGAAATCACCAATGCTGTAAAGATGATCTTTGATTTGAATTACAACTAGCTCATCCTTAGTCTAGTGCACACCTTTTGCCCCAAGTACCTCATTCATAAAGTAAAAGAATAGACATAGAATCAATGTACCAAACTTGAAAGTGTTTTTCTTATCTTTCTTGATTTTGTTTAAGTTTCCAATCAGTTGATTCTACCGTAATTCACACAAGTCATAATTAGTATTTTCCTTTAGCATCTTGTATGTAGCATATATAGCTATTCTAGAAATAGAATTTTCTCTGCTAGAGTGGTAAATCTTGTACCCAATCACCATGGAGGAGAATTTGACATTTGATTCTATAATATCATTAATGGTCATTGCCCTTCTATCAAACTTGGCACCAGTAGCATCAATCACTGTCTAGTTTTTCATGGCTTTCAGCATGGGCAATCCTCCAGTGGAATTTAACCCAGTTACAATTCTAATAGCATTCTTGGTAATCTTTAATGGTTTTAACAACCAAATGAATTCATCATGCATCTAACTCAAAACATATCGGACCCATTCATCCTCATCAAATGTCAGAAACCCCATTGTCTGAATAAAGTGTTTATCCTGTAGTGCCTTATACTCAGGGTTAAGTTCATGATTTTCATCCATGAGTTGTTTCTCAAACAAGTCTACATACCTTGAATCTCCAAATTCATCTATGTTTGCATGAATATAAACCCTAATGTCTTTAACACGCAACACACCATACAGAACACTCGAAAAAGCACCAAACGGATCGACTTTTATTGATTTGTGAGGATGTTTCTTAAATTTGGGTTGAGGTCTCTTAGTAATGTCAACAACATGAGGAGTAGCCATCTCAACGGATTTCAAATTCAAGGCTTTACAGAGAGGTGCCTTTTTCTTTCGCGGGGTTAGGCTTGATCAATTTCTAGTTGAATTTGTTCTTTGTGCCTCAGTCTCTGGATTCGTAGCTCAAATGTTCTTCTTCTTATTTCCTTTGTATGCAAAGTGATTCAAATGAGTGACCAAGTGACCTTTTATCTTTTGTAAAACCTAATTTTGGTATTGTAATAAATGTGTTGCCTTAACTATATCTGGTTACCCTATTTTTGACAGTTCTTCATGAATCACTCCGCAAGTTTTCATATCAACATCTTTTCTTCTGGAAATCCTTCCAAAGGTTCTGAACCAATTCAGAATATTCTCTCTTATTGTGCCAAATTCAGGCACTCACTTACTAACTAGGGGAATTTGATGTTCAATGCAGCTCCCCCTAAGCCAGAGCTCCTGGCTTAATTTCTGGAGGAATTGTCAGCATAGGATTCTAGTGTGAAACCTTCATCATTGTTTATTGTATCTTTCTTTACCCAAGTCTTATTCATTTCACTTTGTATTTCATTCACATCAATTTTTCTTTTGCCTTTGTCTTATTGTTGTTCATCCAGTTTTTTGTTTACCGAACCTCTTCTTCCATTGTTCCTACTTCTGCAAAATTTTGCAATATGACTAGATTTATTGCAGTTAAAGCACACAACATTTATTTTCTTATAAACTTGATTTCCTCTTGATCTGCACTGATTAGCCATGTGTCCAAATCCATTGCAAGCAAAGCAATAGCCATTGAAAGAATTTCCATTAGAGTTATTCTTTATCATACTTCTACATTCATTGGATTTAAGACCATACCTCTTGCACTTGAAGCATTGACCGGAGAAGGATGGACCATTTTGATTTGCTCTACTTCTACACTAAGTAGCTCTATGACCAAATTTATTGCAATTAAAACAATTTTCGTTGAATGATGGATATCTTTGAGCATTAGGCTGTCTTACTGAAGGTTTTCTAGTTCTATTCATTTTATTCCTTGGTTGAAATTTTCTTTGTCCAAATCCAAAGCTTTCACCTTTCTCATATCTAAGATTATGCTTGTCATCATCCTTTTTTTGTTCTTCAATTAGTGCTTCAAGTTTAGCTGAGCTTATTTTGAACTTCTCCATATACTTATTTGCAATTTCTAAGCCATGTCTGAGAGTGACAATTTGTCTCTCAAGTTCTCTCTCTTTATTTTTACTTTCTTGTAGATTAGATTGTAGGAGACCAGCTATTCCATCCAATCTGTAGCATTCTTCAGTTCTCTCTTTTAGATTTTACTTCATTTCTTCTTCAATTTTCTTCCTATCTTCAATTTCCTTGGTTAGTCTCATCACCCCAGTTTCCATCTCATGTTTTAGGACAACAACTTCTTTAGCTAACTTTTCACATTCTTTTGTCTTCTCTTTCAGGGCCTTGTCTTCCAGTTGAAGAGGTTGTTCCTTTCCTTTTGCATTGGATTTGCTCAATTTTTCTTTTAAAATCTCAATGAAGTCTTCAGCCTTTTTGAGTTTATCTTGCAGCTCTTGGACTTCTGCCTTGGATTGCTCAAGATCATCTAGTGTGAGATTAAGTTGCCCTTGAAGGTTATATTCATCCATTTTTACTGCCTTCCCAGATCTTCCTTAAGCTATTAAACTTTTCAAAAGGAACCTTTCTCTAATACCAATTGTTGGAATTAACCCAGACAACTGAGAGGGGGGTGAATCAATTATCTCCAAAATCTTTCTTTTAAACTTCTTTCACTATGTCAGTTTGATTAAAGATGCAAACATTAAAGCATATGATATTAACACAAGAGTAGAAACATAATCAACACATTTGACACCAAGATTTTTGACGTGGAAACCCAGTTAAGGGAAAAACCACAGTGGGGGTTAACCCACAAAAATTAATACCCTGTTAAAAGTATTTTTACAAATGGGAATGCACATGCATTCGGGCTCACTACCCAGAGCTCACTGCTCAAATGGAGGCTCACTACCTATAGAAATATTAGAAGAGGCTAATAGAGATTTTGAACTGATGAATAGCATCTACCCAATCAAGAGTTTTAGTTCTGGTTAAGTGTAAAAACTGATCTTACACATTTCATCTTTGCTCTGCTCTTCTTACTGTTATGCCTTCATTCGCACCTTGGATTTCTGTTCTTCTCACATACACCTTATTTGCACATACCATACCCATCAAATCATCCAATTCCATTGGCTATAAATATCTACAACGTGATCTACAATCATTTTGTCAATCATCTTCAAGAACATTTAGAACCTTGTTGAGTACTCTACTCTGTCGACTAAATCCATACATAATATGAGATGCGGATCAAAGATTTCACTCGTAAATCATCAATTATGTTAGCTACCATCATTGATCATCACTAATTGCCCAATAAACAACTTCTATACATCCGGAGCTAAGATCATTCACAAGGTCAGCCTATTCTTCTACTGTCTATTTTGTTAAACTGAAACCCGATACTCAGAAGCTAGTATCTTTTGAATCCTTCATCACCAAAGGACAAAACTCCAGATTCATATTGTCTTGACAATACTTTCAACTACCTTAGATCTATAGAAAACCATGCCTTTCCACCGGAGAGATCCAAACCAAGATACCGAACCATGTTACTACTCTGTTCGTAACTACCTAGATTTAGACAAATTCTGATTCTGACTTCCGGTATGAACAAATTGTGTTATGTGGATGATTGGGATGATCTTAGTTGCCATCAATGACAACACCTATCAATGAAAAGAAGTGTCTCTTTCCAACAGTATCATATACCTCCCTTAGTGTTTGTGGACTCGTGTCCCTCAAACAATAACCAATTTTTGACTCAAAAGCACCACAATACAAAACCAAACACATAGATTCATTAGGTCTTATATGAGGAGGTAACTTTCTCATTGTCATAATGAAATGGCTATTAAAATCATCTATTGTCTCATTTATTGCCTTTTTGATAGATTTGAGTTCATGGATGGCAAACTTGGGGTCAATCCTATCCCCATATTGCAATATGAATACCCTCATGAACTCCTTCCAAGAGTCAATACTATTATCTGAGAGAGCCTTATACCATTCTTTGGCACTTTTTTCCAATGAATTCACAAACAATTTCATCATAACATCTTTGTCCTTAATTTCATACTCATCAGTGACATTAATAAAATGCCTAAGATGATCCTCACCTGTGACAACATTGTTGCCTTGAAACCTAAGAATCTTTCCCCTAATCTCATTTGAAATTAGATTGGGAAAATAAAGTATGCCAAAGAAATCAAGTTGTTTATACCTTTCATCTCCCAACGGTTGCCTCAATGGAGGAAATCTCTATGCTTGTCTTCGTTGTGTAGGCCTAGGGTTCTAAATATTGTCATATTGTTGATTCACTTGATTTTGTGGTAGTTGATTACGAACATTTTGAGCATGGGCATTATTCATACCTTGATGTCCCATTCGTTGATGTTGTTGTTGATGATGTCTATGATTGTTCTATTGGTTATATTGTTGATTGTAGCCCTGTTGTTGTATATTTTGATTTCCTTGTGCCTACTGGGCAAGTTGGGCTTGTTGTTGATCAAGTAAGGCCTACACCTCTCTTTGTCTATTCCTGAGATGATCAAGCAGGTCGAGCTCATCCTGGATTCTTATTTCTCTTTCCTCTTCACCAGACTTCTCATGTTGATCTCCCTCACTAGGAGTGTTACCATGTTGACCTCCAAGTGATCCTCCGGGAGAAGTAGGGTACCTAATATTTTGATATGTCTCTTCATTCTCATTGGGCATTCCAAATGCTCTCAAATCTAGACCATGAGACCTATATCTACTTCCTCTGCCAACCATATTCTCATTTCTTCAAACATCATACTCATTCCTATTCACCCTTCTATTTGTTCTAAGTATGTTATTTGTAGAGTCCTTAGAAGTATATTTATACTGGCTCCTAAAATCTTCAAATGTATTATTTCTACTAGAGGTACCTATTTGGTCTTGGGTATTCAATGGAGGCATCACATTGGGGTTTCTTTCCCTCCATCTACTCCTCCTATTTCCTATACTAATAGAGGATTCATCATGCTCAGGTTTCTCCTAGTTTCTTCCTCTATTCATTGTGAATCTCTTTTATTTTCAAACTACAATTGTTTTCTAGGTTGTTAAAATAGTGTCGCCACTTCCCCTACTGGGAACAAAATTTGAACAAACATTATATTTCAATACTACAACAACTAGAAGTAAACTAATTCAATGGGTCCCTAGCAACAATGCCAATTTGTTGGGTCCCAAAATAGCTTATCCTAATCCCTAGAACATTCTTCAATCTTCAAGGGCAGGGTTGTCATCAAGGAGATAGAGAAGATGTTCATCAATGGGATAAGGATGATTAAGGGCCAATGGTTGGGAATGGGTGATCTCCCCTTTGTTTTTGGCTTAGCTAAACCAAGGAGGGTGTTCCTATAGGTATCCCTTAACAAGGATTAACAATAATGGAAGATATTCTCAAGGTCATATTATTGCAACAATACCCAACTACTATCTTAACCCCTAAATACAGTCACTAGATTAAGACAAGCTTGCTGCACCGAAACCTTTGTTTAAGATGATGAAAGGCACTTCTTGTAATGATGGAAGGTGCAGGTATGCTTGTTTGGTTTTCTAGAATGGACATTTTGAAGACTCACTAACAATATTTCTCGGTTTCAATACTGAACCACAACAACACATATAATACTAACTATTTATTTCACACTTATAAGTGTTTCATTTTTTTATGGGTCTGGGTGATCACATGCTTCTTAGACTAGTGCCTATTAGGATGGGTTACAAAGTCCACAATTCAGTAGAAGGTAAGATAACACAAAAATGAAACCAGCACTTTCTAGATACCCAGATGTAGAAAAGAAAACCAATAAAGAATATACTTAGTAATACTTCATTGAAATGTAATAATTCATCTACAACCATAGAATAGATCATCACATAGCATGTAATTTTTTAAGAATCTATCATATTCATCTAATCAATGGTTACATTCATACCACGAAGTGTGGCAAGAGGAAACCCTAGCTGAAACTTAGGATTTTCTTGAAAAATTACATGAGACTAAAGAGTTCATACATTGATTCTTGAAATCAATATAAAAACTTTCATAACCTTTATCTTCCCTACTAGAGAACTGGAACCTTTTGTTCTTTAAAACCCTAGAGAACTCTGCACTTTGTCACCTGAAGAACTTCCAAAAGACCCACACTTGAAAAGAGTTTCAATCTTACCTTTATGGCCTGAGAGCCCATTGGCATATTGTTGTTTTTCCTCTCTTGTTCATTTTTAGGTTCTTGGATAGAGGTTGAAGATGTTTCGGAGATTGGAAAGAAAAGCAACATTGTTTTGTTTTCAAGAAAGACAGCTTTGTTTCATGATGTACTCTGTGTATCAAATGTTGTAGATCATTTGTAAAAGTGTTAAAGTAGCAAACCTGTGTTGTTACATATGCATTTGAGGGAAAAGAAAAAAAAAAGATCAATTGTTAAGTTGTAAGTCAAAAATGGATGTGCAAGAAAATCAAGTTATGTGTTTCTTTGGAAGAAAAGATTGTATCATTCAATTACTTAGTTACCAAGAATCCTCATGTTTCATAGATTATATTGTAATGATTTCTTATAAACATGATTTGGAAAATGTTAAAGAAAGACAAAAATGATTTAAATGTGTAATCATATTGATTGCATTGTATGATTCAATGAAGGAAATCCATAAGAAGAGAATTAGTTTTGAGTTAAGTATAAGGCAGTTTCTATTTAAGAATCTTTAAATTAAGATTTGGGAAATAAAAATTAAGTTAAATGAAGTTAAAACTTAATTGTAATAAATATATAAATTTAAAATTTAATGAAAGCGTAATTAAATTTCTTTTTCTAAACCCATTGTCAAATTTCACAAGGTTGTGAGGTAATATATATATATATATATATATATATACATGATGTATTTTAACTTGACTTATACATTAATCAAACTTAGGACGGATTGTCATTAAATGTTTTTGATAATATAAGGCGGTTAAACAAGGGGCCGAACCCTTACAAAAAATAGAGAGGCCATAAAGGCAGCAAGCACAAAAAATGCCTTAAACCAGATACATCAATTACAGATAACCCAGCAAAACCAGCCGCTATAAACTAATATCGTAAAAATAGAGTAACAGAGTATCAACAGTATAACAACAAAAACTAAGGAGGCAAATTCTCTCCTTACTGGACCATGGATTTAATAATGTCATCCACATTCCTAGCAAGATCATCATTGTCAGCATTGATAGGCACCCCCAGGTTCTTCAGCACAGAGAGATTGAGGAGAATACAAGTCCTGAGCACAATGGAGAGATTTTGTTCTAGCTTCGCAATGCGAACTCTCAGGCCCCCAAGTTCAGCCCTCAGACCATCATCAGTGTCCATAACATCCTCAGCCTCTTCCACAAACATCTCACCCGCTTTGTCAGCATTATCAACAGAGTCAGCAACATCCTCAGTGGTAGCCCCCGTATCATGAGTCTCCTACTTACCTTCATCATCTCCAGATATGTCCTGAATCTCCATATCCCTATCATCATCCCTCCGGGTGGATTCATCTGAACCGCTCTCAGAATAATCAATTAGCTTTGCTTGAGGAGCCGGTTTGCCAGCAATGCGCCCTAACCGCCAAACTCTAGAGGAGAGACCATCCCTACAAACCTTCGCAGAAGAATGAGACTAGCTTCTCTGGCCCACCGAGGTCCTACCAAGAGTTTTAGGGGTCCCAACCATAGCCTTCCCAGTGCTTATTTCACCAGCAATAGTCTTTCTCTTTTTACTCTTCATATTGGTAGTAGGACCTAGAGTATCAACAGGAATTTCCTCAGGAGTGCAAAAAGAAACTTCTTTAGTCTTGATAGGAACAGGGGAGGGCCCGAGTTCATCAACATCAGGAATATCCTTAGGGTTAGAGGAGGGTTCCCCGTCCCCACTATTGGTTTGAATGGACTTAGAGGGTTCAAGAGAAAGATGGTGATTATAAAGACAGAGAATAAGGCCCTGATGAAGAGGGATAGGCTTCTTAGCAGGGTTTTTAGCCAGTTTCGCCCTAACCCTAAGGACAGAATGTTCAAGGGAAGAAAGCAGATAAAACGGAAAACTAATTTGAGCATTGCAACAGAAATGATTTAAAGGGGGGAGATGATAGTTATAAAACCTGGTGAAGCACCCCTCCAGGGTGAAATACTTCATGAGGAGAAAACACACACCGTCCCAAGGCTCAGGCAACTTGGCTCTGTCAAATCCTCCCTGATAAGGGACTAATTCTTCGCCATCTCCAAGAAAGAGCTTTTGACTAGAAAGGTCCACAATTTTAGTTTTCCTCTGCAGCTTCAAACCCTGAGTAGACATACTAGTGGCCATAGCGATCACTTGTTCAGAAACTTCAAAGCTGATTCCGCCCACCGAAACCCACCGGTTCTGCCAAGACCTAGCAAATTGTTTGAAAATATTTTCATTATACCCATTAAGCCTCTCCAAATAGGGGCTAATCCCACCCTCTTTGCAATAATGCCAAACCACCAGATTGTCTTTGAATTCATAGCAAGAGACGGGTTCGGTTCTAATTCTATCTCCTCCCATGGCAGAATTACAGCGCATGTCACAGAAACTCCAAATCTCCTTAGTCGTATTTAGAGAAAAATTACTAACATGAGCGAGGCTAATAATGTAGGTAATAACATCGCACATATTATCATAAATATGGGAAGCCTTGCAAATACCAATCCCATGCTTAATCATAATTACCTGGCACACGCCATGATGATCCAGCCATCCGCTCACCTTATGATAGAAAGGAGCGGAGTTGACAATTGATAAAGTACGAAAGGACTCATACTTCAAGAGACACGTTAGCCCCCTCCCAAAGAGCTGACAATATGAGTTGGCTTTCCAACACATCTGACTCATCAAGACCCGGGCGTGTCCTTAAGAATGAGAGCCTTAAGATTTAAAGGGATATGATCAAATTGGCGCCAAAACCTCCAATTGGAATACCATTGTCCAAGTTCGGCACAGGCGTCTACAACTCCATTGCCCTCATGGTAAATATGTGAAATATTCACACTAGGAATCCTCTGCAAGAGAATCTGTATATCCCTAATAATGTCTTTCAACTTAATACCAACATTCGACACATTGTTAACTGCATCAATAACCATTTTAGAGTCCCCCTGGATATCCAAATTCCTAATACCAAGGGATATAGCCAATTTAATCCCCCAAAGAAAAGCCATAGCCTCAGCATAGTTATTACTGTGATTTGGCATTGTTATGAGCAGGAATATGATTGAGAATCTTCCAGTTTGTCGCAATTTGTTCTTCCTCATGGGTCAGAGGTTTCTCCGCAGTACGGATATGGGTCGTAGTGACACTCTCCAGGAGAGTCTTAATGAAAGTATGAGAAACCTGAGAGGCATCTCTAGCAATATCCCTAAAAATCCTATGATTGCGCTCTTTCCACAAAGTCCAGCTCAAACACGACAGAGTTTGATTCCATAACTCAACAAGCCAAGGGTGAGAAAAGGGAGGATACCAACTGTTAATAACTTCCTTGATATCAGAATTGCAAACCCACTGAATACCAAAATTGCTAAGGATTAAGTTCCAGATTTCCCTAGCAAAGTCACAGTGGAGGAATAAATGAGAAACAGTTTCCTCCTTATCACAGCACAGACAGCATCTATTAACCAAGGTAAAACCTCTCTTCTACAAATTATCTTGGGTCAGAATTTTGTTATGAACAGAGGCCCACCAGAACATGTTAATTTTTGGGACCAGTTTGGAGTTCCACACTTTTCTCCATATCTCCTTTCTATGAACCTCAGGAACCAATAAGTGATAGGCAGACTTAACAGAGAAGCATCCATTCTTATTCGGCCACCAAAACTGCTCGTCTTCACGAGGGAAGAGAGGGATTCTAACTCCCTGAATCAACTTTTGAACCAGCTGGACTTTAGAGGCAAGATCAGGGTGATGAGTACAGCAATCCAATAAATTTTTCCAGCTCCTGTTACCATTATTATTTATCATGTAATCACTGACCTTATCACCAAAAAACTGAGTACCAAAAAACTCTTTCGGTGGAGGTAAATTTTTTTCCAATATAAATCATAAAGTTATGATTTAACATTAATAGTAATAAGTTGGAGTTGTAATTAATCTTAAAGTTTATCTCAATGAATAAATCTATTAGATGGGATAAATTCCATAGAGAAATATAGGAGATCTTCTTGAGCTTCAAATGAGCAAGGAAACCCCTTAGTTGATGGTAATTGCAACCAAGTCAACAAAGTAATGGCTAAATTATTTAAACCTTTGATCAAGAATATTAGTATAACCAAGTGGAAATTTTGTTTAGTTTGAACATTAAGTCAATATTTAGACTATGAATTAAAACGTAGTAAGTAGTTACATCTAAATCTAAAACTACTAGAAACAATAAGTAAATGTCAATTACATCTTAGAACTTGAAATTAAGCTAATCTATCTTTTAAGTTTTGATAACATCAAAATAATTCTTGTGTCATTGATGTTAATAGTAAAGTTAAGAAATAGTTTCGTTCACTTTCAAATTTTGTTCCAGGCATATTTGTGTAAGGTTATTTATTTCAAACGTAGCTCTTCATTTTCAAACTCTTTATAGTCAAGTTATTATTAAGCAATAATTTTTCTCTTTATTGCTATACTAGGGAAACGAATGTAGATAGAAAAGTAGAAATTGGTAATTATTAAGTGGTTTGTAAACTAATCAAACTTAGAAGGGTGACCAATTTCTATACTCTAGGATGCCTAGGAAAAGTTTTGTACATCTCAATATGAAACACTTAGGGCAAAATGCAAACTAGGATACTTTAAGCGATGAGAGGAAATCATAAACTTGATGTCATCAATCTTAGATTAACTTTAAAACTCAAATTTACCTTAGTAGTACTAGCAAGTTAAAAAAAAGTGGTAGTTGTGTTTGGTTTAGGTTGAGTAAATTTTAGGGCATGACATTTGGTATCAAAGCAGGGTTTACAAACATTGGGAAGTCTGGGAGTGTGTTTGTGTCATGTTGTTGAATGTGTAATTGTGGAATGTTACCACTTGATGTGAAAATGTTAGTTAGTTAATAAGATGTAAGTAGTAACACAAGTACTTGTGTTGACTTATTTTTAATTTTTAGGTTCATTTTAAACTATAGTTGTTAAATTGTTGTGTGCCCCTATCACCCTTTTGAATAGTGACTCTGTAGTCAAATTAGAATGAAATGAATCTAATTGACTAGAAACATAGTATGTCCAACATCTCATTGTAAGTACAAAATTCCTTGTATCATGTAATCAAGTATTGCTTCTAGAGGGGTTGGAAGTTGATTATTTAAGGGTGTGATTGCCACATATAATATTATAACTATATGTGCTGATTTTTTTTAAAACTCTTAATGTGATAGTGGCTTATTAATTCATTTGATGAATCCACTTCCTTGCATCTTGTCTAGAGGCATAGTTTGTAATGGAGCCAACCTCTTCGAAACATGATCTAATTGACTTTGCTATAGATAGTACACATTAGTTTAGGATGTAAACTAAAATATTTAATGAGTGCACCTTGATCATCCTGAATTTGAGTCTAGCTATCCTATCCTTGAATCTTTAAATGTTGCCTTAACAAATTTATCCTTGTGATATTATAATTGCTTGTGCCCTTAGCAATTCTTTTAATGTTAGTAGCATTTATTTTTTCTAATTGATGAGTGGAATTGTTTAGGAAAAAGTTAGATTAAGGGCATATAAGGCTTGATTCTAAATAAATAGTTCTAGTGAATTATAAGGTAGGAAATATAAATTTGTCTGAACCCCTTCAAATAAATGAATGTTACTCAGGAAAGATGTGAAGTCTCAAATTATTGGTCATTTATATGACTTAATGCTTTAGGATAGAATAATGACAATAAGTAGAGGATATAGTCAAAATATGTTAAAAGCACATAGAATGAAGATTATAGAAATATGTATTTTTATGCTCTTTTTGAACCAATTAAGACCATGAAACTATAATTCTTTCTTTTGTTAGTTATTATGTGTCGAACAGTCTTTGCAAATGATCATTGTGTGAGTTGGTATTGATTAAGAGTTGAAGCATACTTAGCATATTGTATCTCCTTGTGTGTGTTATTGTGATCTTAAGCCAATAATAAAAAATAAAAGTGAAAGATTGTTGTCATTCACATTAGTTGATAGTGATGTAGATTACACATAGTGTTACGTTATTTATGCATCCATAAAACAATAGGACATGTTGTATGGTAATAGATAGCTTGATATTGTGTTGTTATTGATGCATGTTTGTTTGTCTATTTATCTAACATATATATAGTGGTCACTCCATCATGAATGCTTGGGTGCTAACATATATCTTAATCTTCTTTGATAGCTAACTTGACTATGTTCCTAAGAGAAAGGGAGAATTAAGACATAACATAAGAAAAATATCATATTATTGTATGATTTTCCAAAAGAAATAGGTTGAATTAAAGATGAAGTAATGAAATAGGTGTTTATTCATCTATGTTGGAGTGTAATTGAGATAAAATTTGCTATATAGGAATAATTTATGAGGAATTAGGTCCTTGAATGAACTTATTCAAGTACAACACATAGTAGGTAATTAAGACATGTGTTTCTTCCTTATGTAGTTGGATGTGTAAGTAACTAAGTTATTAGAGTTTGAGAGTTGATGGTGAACTATTCTATCAATGTATGAGATTCATTTAGGAAATATCTAAGTAATAATAAATAATAGAGCTGATAGAAATAAGTTGTGTGATAAGTAGACACCAATATTTTATGTGTTTGTATCTCTAGTCATGATATAGGATATTTAGTACCTCCTTGATTTGTTTTCATATAAATAACTATTTTTGAGGTTAGTAAGCTTGAATCCATGGTACGGGAGAGGTGTATTCCTTCTCATACAAAGGTATGGGTCTCTTCCTTTAATCTTATGTTTGTGATGTTCATGTTTATCTCCCTCTTTCTATTCTAGTAGATTGAGGGCTCCAACTTAAATTGGATGTGCGTGAAAAGGGGTGCTCATTGAGAGATTATAATAATATTTTATGACTGTATCTCTCGATTGACCTTTCCTTTTTTTAAATCATTGTTGTTCATGCATAGGGAAAGTCTAATTCATGTTTTTATATTGTTTCATTGGGGATGGTCCGTATGCACCTTTGTCGAGGGGTACACTCCAAGTTTATTAAGATTTTGATACCTACATTAGATATTAGTGTTGGGAAAACTATTTCTAGTATGATTCCTTTGCCTGTTAATGTAATAGTGAATTATGGGCTTGAATAGTATAAGGTGTTACCATAATGATAATTTAGACTATATTATACTTTTTTTAAAATCTCTTGGATACTCCTGCACATGCTATACTTTAGCGCTAGGCTTTTACATTAATTATAGTGCATGTTCGTTATAGTGAGAAGTATGGGGTTACCTAATGTGATGGTTATCTTGGAATAATTATTGAGGTTGAGTCTACCATACTTCTTCTCCCCTTTGGGTGGCTTTTAAAATAATGATGTAATTTTATTGGACAAATTTTTATGAGATATTGGTTTGCTTCTTTGTTTAATTTATGAATTTATGGATTTATTTGTTTCATTAGTTATGAATCTTTAAATTGTCAACCAGCAGTATGAAATTTTTATTATTATCTTGGGTTGCTTAGTGATTAATTTTGATATGCTGCCTTGCCTCAGGGATTTATTGGGTTGAACTTTTGAATGAATTTGACATATTATTGCATTGGTGGCTACACTTGAATTTTGTTATCTTTATGAGATTTCATTTTGGATTTTAATTTTTATTCGTATCATTTTTTTACAGTTTTGTTTCCTTTTGAGGACTTTGCTTAATTGTTATTGCTAGTGCTTGTGAAGTTTGAATGTATTTAAGATGTCCTTTTTGAAGGGGGCCCCTAGAAGGTTGTATGGGGGAGAAGGTGGTTTGGGGATTCTTGGAGGATTAAGACCTACTAATAAGATTAGTATAGGAAGGTCGAGTTCTTGTCTTTCCTTAGCTTCATAAATTTATGTATACCCTCTTACCCTATAACACTAGGATACAATGGTATCAACCCTTCTTAGGGAGATGAGACTTGTTTGGCACCATAGGTATTTGGATGTTGATTCTTCTGTTGCAAGCTTTTTAGCTACGTAGTCATAAATTCTTGGTTATTTGAAAGCATTTGAGCACTAATCATTCTTATAGATTCTCTTTAAGTAAGCCTCGTGTTACAATTGAGAGAAGTCATTATATTGATTCTATATATCTCTGAGACATGTAATTTTAGTAAAATAAGTTCTAGAAGCTACTTGAGTGATAGGAAAACATGCTTGACAACTTGATGCATATGATGGTTCTTAATTCGAATGCTTGATTTAATTATCAATATTCTTGATAAGCTAAGGTTAGAAACCTTGATATGTTGCAAGTAACAGTCTAGTAATTGTTGTGTTTTAGTATGCACTAATACAAATTTACTTTGTGCATGACTCTTGTGGCACTTCATGGGATAAATTAGTCTTTTGGCATCCTTGCCTAATGTATGTCAATGTAGATAGTGATGTATTTCTTGTTCAACATATATGGAGGTATTGTTGTTTTCACACGGAATATAGCATCTAGGGTGCTAATTATTTGTTGGTTATCTTGGTTACTTAGTTTTTCACAACCTAGATTTGGCACCTCACTAATGCGATGCTTTGTCACTACGGTGAGTTATTCCACCCTCATCTCTTGAGGGCTTCCAGGAGGAAACCTAACCTTAAGGGGGGAGGATGTGAGACCCCTATTCTATGTACTCATGTTTCTTTGAGATCCTTGATGTTCCTAGAGACATTTTGATGACCATGATAATCAGTACTATTGGATGGCACATTTATTTATCATGTATGGTATTTGATATACTTATGGATGTTATATATTATGATTCAATTCCGTATGATATCCTTTGACAAGATTATTTGATTTATGTATTTGTGAATGATGAATTTTATATGTTAGTCTATGGTTGCTAATGGATTTGTGATAATATGTTATTTATGATGGATATATTTTAGCTATATACTATACTGACACTTCTTGTTGAGTGTATAGGTGGAATTATTATGTCAATGGATGATGGGGGTCATTTAGCCACTTTATGTCTTTTTGTGTGATGTCAAACCTAGGCATGGAGCCCTAAGGTCTATTAGCCATGATGTTAATAAATGTGATTTTTAGTGTTATGTGATAAAATGATTATGTTCTTGTGTGGGTTTTAACCTTGTGATTTTTAAAGTGGTTTTTAAGTGTTTTTAAAAGGTCTACATTGTATTTTATGTTTGGGAAATTGGCTTAGGTCTAAGGTTTATAGGTTAGAAGTTTATTTTTGTCATTTATAATCTTTTAGAAAGGTGTTTAGACCCTCCTTAAGCTCCACTTACAAAAGTGATGAAAGTGGGAAGGTAGTTGGGTGGTTGAGTTAGTTATGGTAGGAAGTTACTCCTTCCTTCTCTTTAAAAACTCTTCTTTAATGGAGTAGGGTGTGACTTGCTCATTTTTATGATTTTCATTCAAGGATTCTACCATTAGTGGGATATTGCAATTTGAGGTAGCATGTTTTTCTTTATTGATTAAATGTAAATATTGTATGTCCTAAATATTATATGTTTTTCTTTATTGATTAAATGCAAATATTGTATGTCCTAACTATTATATGTTTTTCTTTATTGATTAAATGTAAATATTATTTTTTTAATGGTTTTGTTGGGGTTTGTGAATATGTGTTTATTTTGTGTTGTGTGTTGTTTCTTTATGTGTTTTATAGGGGAGTTGACTCCTCTTGCGAAGAGGCTTATTTGGTCCTCCATGTGCAAGGGGTTGAGTGGGTGTGGCTCCCACAAAAAGGGGCATCTTTATTTTAGGGTATGAGTACCCATGTTTATTTAGGGATATGAGTATCCCATATCTATATACATGTTGGCTTTGTCTTGGAGGGATAAGGGTGCTTTGATGGTACATTGTGGTGTATAGAGGTTTGATGTGAGATTGGCTTTTGGGTTAAGGTGGTACATATGTATTCCCCTAATAGGTAGAGCCCCTACTCCCCCTATGTGGAATTCCTTTTTGGAAATCCAATGTGTTAGAAATGTACTTTGGATGTTTTTGTAACTATATGAAGTGTGAAACAAATGTGTACATATGTGTTTTGTTTGTGTAAAGTGATCTTGTTGAGTTGTGTTGTGAAGAGGTCCAAAGTGGCTAAATGTTTCCCCATGCTTGGTGTGGGTTATCTTACAACCCTATGGATGGGTGGAGAGCCCATTCGGATATTGTTTTTCTCCTCTCTTGTTCATTTTTAGGTTCTTGGATGGAGGTTGAAGATGTTTTGGAGATTGGAAAGAAAAGAAAGGTTGTTTTGTTTTCAAGAAAGACATCTTTGTTTCATGATGTACTTTGTGTATCAAATTTTGTAGATCATTTGTAAAAGTGTTAAAGTAGCAAACTTGTGTTGTTACATATGCATTTGAGGGAAAAGAAAAAAAAGGATCAATTGTTAAGTTGTAAGTCAAAAATGGATGTGCAAGAAAAGCAAGTTATGTGTTTCTTTGGAAGAAAAGATTGTATCATTGCATTATTTAGTTACCAAGAATCCTCATGTTTCATAGATTATCTTGTAATTATTTATTATACACTTGATTTGGAAAATGTTAAAGAAAGACAAAAATGATTTAAATGTGTAATCATATTGATTGCATTGTATGATTCAACAAAGGAAATCCATAAGAAGAGAATTAGTTTTGAGTTAAGTATAAGGCAGTTTCTATTTAAGAATCTTTAAATTAAGATTTGGGAAATAAAAATTAAGTTAAATGGAGTTAAAACTTAATTGTAATAAATCTATTAATTTAAAATTTAATGAAAGCGTAATTGAATTTATTTTTTAAAACCATTGTCAAATTTCACAAGATTGTGATGTAATATATATATATATATATATATATATATATATATATATATATATATATATATACATCTATTTTAACTCAACTTAGAAACTTAGGATGGATTGTCATTGAATGTTAAACTCTTTCGGTGGAGGTAAATTGTTTTCCAATAAATCATAAAGTTATGATTTAACATTAATAGTAATAAGTTGGAGTTGTAATTAATCTTAAAGTTTACCTCAATGAATGAATCTAAAGATGGGATAAATTCCATAGAGAAATATAGGAGATCCTCTTGAACTTCGAATGAGCGAGGAAACCCCTTAGTTGATGGGAATTGAAACCAAGTCAACAAAGTAATGGCTAAATTATTTAAACCTTTGATCATGAATATTAGTATAACCAAGTGGAAATTTTGTTTAGTTTGAACATTAAGTCAATATTTAGACTATGAATTAAAATGTAGTAAGTAGTTACATCTAAATCTAAAACTACTAGAAACAATAAGTAAATGTTGATTACAACTTAGAACTTGAAATTAAGCTAATCTATCTTTTAAGTTTTGATAACATCAAAATAATTACTATCATTGATGTTAATAGTAAAGTTAAGAAATAGTTTCATTCACTTTAAAATTTTGTTCGAGGCATAATTATTTGTGTAAGGTTATTTATATCAAACGTAGCTCTTCATTTTTAAACTCTTGATAGTCAAGTTATTATTAAGAAATAATGTTTCTATTTATAGCTATACTAGGGAAATGAATGTAGATAGAAAATTAGAAATTGGTAATTGTTAAGTGGTTTGTAAATTAATCAAACTTAGAAGGGTGACCAATTTCTATACTCTAAGATACCTAGGAAAAGTTTTGTACATCTCAATATGAAACACTTAGGGAAAAATGCAAACTAGGATTGTTTAAGTGGTGAGAGGACATTGTAAACTTGATGTCATCGATCTTAGATTAACTTTAAAACTTGAATTTACCTTAGTAGTACTAGCAAGTTAAAAAAAATTGGTAGTTGTGTTTGGTTTAGGTTGAGTAAAATTTAGGGCATGACATTTGGTATCAAAGCAGGGTTTACAAATACTAGGAACTTTGGGAGTGTGTTTGGGTCATGTTGTTGAATGTGTAATTGTGGTTCATGTTACCACTTGATGTGAAAATGTTAGTTAGTTAATAAGATGTAAGTAGTAACACAAGTACTTGGGTTGACTTATTTTTAATTTTTAGGTTCATTTTAAACTATAGTTGTTAAATTGTTGTGCACCCCTATCACCCTTTTAAATAGTGACTTTGTAGTCAAATTAGAATGAAATGAATCTAATTGACTAGAAACATAATATGTTCAGCATCTCATTGTAAGTACAAAATTCCTTGTATCATTTAATCAAGTATTGCTTAGAGGGGTTGGAATTTGATTATTTAAGGGTGTGATTTCCATGTATAATATTATAACTATATGTGCTAATGTTTTTTTAAAACTCTTAATGTGATAGTGGCTTATTAATTCATTTGATGAATCCACTTCCTTGCATCTTGTCTAGAGGCATAGTTTGTAATGGAGCCAATCTCTTCGAAACATGATCTAATTGACTTTGCTATAGAGAGTACACATTAGTTTAGGATGTAAACTAAAATATTTAATGAGTGCACCTTGATCATCTTGAATTTGAGTCTAGCTATCCTATCCTTGAATCTTTAAATGTTGCCTTAACAAATTTCTCCTTGTGATATTCTAATTGTTTTTGCCCTTGGAAATTCTTTTAATGTTAGTAGCATTTATTTTATAATTGATGAGTGGAATTGTTTAGGAAAATGTTAGATTAAGGGCATATAAGGCTTGATTCTAAATAAATAGTTCTAGTGAATTATAAGGTAGGAAATATAAATTTGTCTAAACCCTTTCAAATAAATGAATGTTACTCAGGAAAGATGTGAAGTCTCAGATTATTGATCATTTATATGACTTAATGCTTTAGGATAGAATAATGACAATAGGTAAAGGATATAGTCAAAATATGTTAAAATCACATAGAATGAAGAATATAGAAATATGTTAAAAGGTAGAAAATATAAGGAAAAGATTTAGAATTTTGGGACTTAGTCATTTATGGGATTTCTTCCTTGCATTTCAAAAGGAACAAGGTAGGAATTTTGATGGATTTGGCAAGATTAGCATGTTTTGGAAATTTGGTAAGATATTGCAAATACTTGGCTTGAAAACAGGAATCCCAACATACACCAATGGATTTCCAAGAGACAAATGAGATTACATTTAATAACAATAGAGATATTATTGATGCACCGCTTATGCAAAAAGATCAATAAAATGATAAAGAAAGAAGACAATGCAGTATATTATTTTGAGGAAATTTGATAAAGAAAACACCAAGAGATTGACTACCATGTTTATAGTGATTTGGACTTTGAGGATGTGAAAGATATTCAAGGAGTAATATGTTGTATTCTTCCTACTAAAAATACCTTTAATGATTTAAAGAAGAAAGACTAGAGGAATCCTTGGGAGAAGCATGAGCTTCTATAGTGTAAAGTTGCTCTTTTTATAAAACCTATAACTTGCACAATAACAATGAGAAAATGGAGAAGGGCTAGATGAAATTTTTAGAGTTAGAGATGGAGAGAGAGAGAGAGAGACAAAAGGTAGATCCTATCATCTTTGAAAAAAAAAATTATTGTTCTTATCTTCTAGGTTTGGTTAGGGTAGGCTAAAGATAGAAAAGCACGTCTACAAGGATGTTGCAATCATTAGGTGATATTATGAGGTGGAAAAATGCAAGAATGACACATATTTTGAGGTAGTGTATAGATTAGGACACCAGCATGTCACATAGATATCTACGCATTACACTACTGTCGTAAGGAAAAAGGGTCAAATTTGGCATGTGCACTAAGGAGAGTGATGAGAATAATGCTCTATTACATATTCTTAGAAAACTTTTATGCAAGGGAAATAGGCCAAGGTTAACTCCAAGTGGTCCTAGAACATGAAATGGGAATGAACATTAAAGTGAGTTCAAGACATAACGTGAAATTACAAGATATGCAATTTTCAATGTTACATTTTGCCCCTACTTTAGTGGGTAGATGACATTAAGTGATAAGCATGATAAAGTACATAAATGAAATATTGAAATGAAATGTCATCAATAGGATACCCATGAAAAGGATATTGCAGAGGCCACAAAGATTCTTCAAGTGGATGGTGAGATGACCCCAATCTAGAACCTACAAAACCATAGTATTAAGGACCACAAGTCTTGTAAAGCCACTGTGTTAGGAAAATAACATGTAATCTTTCAAGACCACGTGTTAGAAGCATATAAATCTATATTATACACATCAAAAGGATGGAGATAGAAGAAGACACTTGGAAAACAAAGAATTTTTTTTAGGCAACAAGCAAGAGACCTAGCTATGAAATTGTCTCAGTACTTGCATCATCCGCAAAATGCAATGAAAATTACTAATAGCTGTGTGACAAATAGAACATGATGAAGAAGAGTTGATCAATTTGCTTCAAGAGAATAATTAGGTGGTACACACATAGAAGAGAGAGAAGTAATCAATGTACACAGGCAAGAGGCACATGATGTCAACTCTGGTTTGGTTTCTCACTAGGGTTCATGTAAAAAGAAATAGGGTGAAAAGGTAAAAATGTTGTAGGGAGTGCAAAAGGTAAAAATGTTGCAGGGAGCGCAAAAGGTAAAAATATCATAGGGAGCACAAAAGGTAAAAACATCATAGGGAGTACAAAAGGTAAAAACATCATAGGGAGCAAAAATGATGCTTCAGGGAGTGTGACGATAATGTGAGAATGATAGATAAAACATAATGATCAATGTCCACAGGGAGGATGCATGTAGGACATCTATTTTTAGAACAAGTTGTCATTGCCCCTAATAACATGGCTGAGGACAACAATGATGAAGTTGGTTCTCATATTAGGATAGAGGTGATCTCAATGCCATACTAGAGGTAGTCTCAATGTAACAACAAAGGTAAGCTCAATGTTGTGACCAAGGATTCTTAATATTATGACAGAAGTAGGCTCAATGTCATAATAGAGGTATCCTAAATATGATGACAGAGATAGGATCGATATCGTAGCTAAGGACTATAAATATTATAATAGAGGTAAGCTCAATGTCATAATAGAGAGGTTACGAATGTCATGTGTCAATGTTGAAAGAAGCATGGAAGTATAGGTGAGTAAGACAGAGGTAAATCTCAATATCTTAGAAAATTGTGCCTAGCCAAGAGGAAAAGAAATAATATTATATAGAGATAATAGTGTGCCTCCATCAAATGTAAAAGATAGAGAAGGAACATGAGTAGTAGATTGAAACACCAACTCATTGGAAGAGTTGTTTTTAGTTATTGTATGAAGATAAATATGAGAGTCTATATGCATAAACATAGGCTCCACAACCACAAAAGAATGAGCTATGGAGAAGTATAATTGTCAAAATCATATTTATCATGATTGAGGAGAGTGTCATGAATTTGTGTAGATTCATTTACTAAATCAGTGTCATCATTATGTAAAGAAGGAAAAGGTGCATCATAAGAAGAGACGTGAATGGCACTTAAATCGATAAGGTCTTGTATTATGTCTCTTAATGCTTGGCATTGATTGGTAGAATGACCATGCACTCTATGATATGCACAAGAAGGAAGTGTGGAATGAATATTCTTAAAAGCATTATTACATGTAGGAGGAGGAAGAGTGATCAACTGAGTCTCCAAGAGAGTGGGTAGATTTTTTTCAAGAGAGTCAAGAAGTTGTGTGTAGGATTTGCTTCATTTTTTGGTGAAATGGGAGAAGGTTGAAGATTTGGAATAGGCTCAAAAGAAGTGGAGGGTGATTAATTTATTTTTGTTTGATATGGTTGAAGGAACTTCTAATCACAAGAAGGGAGAAGTTTATCATCACTTTTGAGGGGAGGGTGCTCTAGAAGGATTTGATCAATTTCTATGGCACAAAGAGCTAATTCAAAAAGAGAACAAAACTAATCAAAAAGCATAGCTTGCTGGATATGTGGTAGTAAGTTCTAATGAAAGAGAGGTAGGAAAAGGTTATTAGAAGAATGATAACTCCATCAAATAAGTATGGAAAATGAATGAGAAGTGAAGCTCTGGACACTCTCATCAATAGTTTGTTTACATTATGCCAAGTGCGTAAGATAGACTCTAGGATCCATGTTATATTAAAAGTGAGATAAATACATGAGAAAGATCATAAAATGAGTGTATGGAACCATTAGGTAAGGTGAAGAACCAATCTAAGGCAATGCCTCTTAATGTGTTGGGAAAGAATTTTTCCAAGGCATAGTCATCACATGTATGAGTCAAGAATATGGTGGAGAAGTATTTTACATGGTGCAATGGGTCAACATGGCCATTGTATTTGTCAAAAGGAAGAGTTCCTATACCAACTAGAGAGTGTTATTCAATAATCTTTGAAGATAAAGGAGAGAATAGCCATTTAGATGTAGAAGGAATAATAGAAGGTAGTTCATAAGGGATCGATAGTGATGTCTATAGAAAAGAGAATGATGGAGTAATAGTAGTCAAGGAAGGTGGAGAAATGTAATGGGAAGGATTAAGGTCCAGCAGAGATGGATTTGATGTAGAAGAGGGAAAAGTAGATAGAGGATCATGTGAATGATGCTCAATATCTAATGAAATGGTAGATAAAGGATCATGCAAATGATGCTCAGTATCTATCAAAGGAGGACTCTCAACCAATGTGACATTAATTAATAAATGATATTATCATGCTCAATGTTATCTACAAGAGAGAACTCATCCTCCAAATAAAGAGGGGATGAACAAGAAAGGAGTCTATCTTGTTGAGGGAAGGGACCAATGGAAACATGTGCCTCATCATCACTTGAAGAAGAGTCATCAAAAGCATCAATAGAAGTTTGAGAAGCATGTTGTGAATAAGTATCATTAATTGCAAGGATAAGATTTTCACAAGTGATGAAAGAAGAGAAAGAGGTCTCCACATCCTTGATGGTGTCTAATGAGTTTGAACATGTAGCCAAAGGAGAAAGATAAGTAGGAAGAGATATAGAATTTATCATGGACTATGGGAGGTGTAATATAAGTAAATGCATGCATAAGATCAATGAAGGTAGAAAGATAAGATATAGAATAAAGGATCTCATACATGGAACATGTAGAAGTAGCCATGTTATAGATGCAAGTTATATCATTCAAAACATATGGATAAGAATTAATGAAATGAGAGAATATGTATTATTCCATTATATATGCATGAAAAGACTCCCAAGAGAAAGAAGTAGAAGAATCCATGATTAAGAAAATTTATTAAGAAAGGTGTTGACAATTTGGTACAAGGCCACCATTTTTCTCCTTTAAGACTATGGAACAAGGTTGGAGGCAATGCCTCAAAATTTCTTTTTATGAGGATTTTTTTTGTTCTTTGGAAGAAAAAGGAATAAAAGGGTGTGTTCACATCAAGTTCACTAAAATATTGTGTATAACATAGTGACTTAGCTTAGAGAGTTGCACTCTCAAAATGAAGTGATCTTACAAGATAATAGTCCAGAATGTTCTATATTCTAGGGAAGAAGTTCTATTTTATCCAACAAAACCATACTATAAATTATAATATAATTTCTAAGCTAAAAGAATTAAATTGATAGAAATGAAATACTACTTACAAGAAATTGAGGGAAATATCTATTGAACAAAAATGGGAACTAAAAATAACAATATTAAATGAACCTATCACCAAAAGGAGGGATTCTCAGCCTAGGATGCATCACATAGATGTTTGTGTGTCTCACTATAGTTTGTACATAGTGGTATGACCTATAGGTATAGTGTGTTATGGTTTGGGTCTTTCCAACAAATTTTGCACAACAAAAATAAAGGAAAAAATAAATGTAATACCCTAGATAATGTAGATAAATCAAATGAAACATGAACACTTAAACTTATAGAAATGGTAAATCAAATACTCACAAACCTCCATGCAATTGAGCACCTTCAATTAACCTACTTCTGTGATGACAAAAAATAGGGTTAGGGTTGCTTAAGAGTTTTCCAAGAGTGGTCAAACCCTTGATTTGGTCTTTTGACCTCCATGAACAACCATATGATAAAGAGGATAAAAAGAGTGTGTGCTCCTATCCTATGTGTGTCTAGGAATTAGGATGCAATGACAAAATGCTAGGAGTATCTCCATGGTCTATGGGGAATAATACTAGGCCTAATGCATGGATTAGATAATAAGGGTGGTGGTTTACACCAATGGATTGCCAAGAGAGAAATGGGATTGGATTTGATAACAATAGAGATACTATTGATGTACTACTTGTATAATGGGATCAACAAAATGATAAAGAAACAAGACAACAAAGTATATTATTTTGATAGAATTTGATAAAGAAAACACTAAGAGATTTACTATCATGTTTATAGCAATTTGGACTTTGAGGATGAGAAAGATCTTCAGGGAGAAATATGTTACTTGCTTCCTGCTAAAAATACCTTCAATGATTTAAAGAATAAAGACTAGAGGAATCCTTCGAAGAAGCATGAGCTTCTATAATGGAAAGTTATTCTTTTTATAAAACCTATGACTTGCACAATAACTAGAAATTGGAGAATTGCTAGATCAAAGTTGTAGAGATGGAGATGGAGAGAGAGCTAGAAGGAAGATCCTATCATTTGTGACAATATATTTTGGGTTTGGTCAGGGTAGGCTGAATATAGAAAAGCACGTCTGCGAAGACATTATAATCATCAAATGACATTATGAGACAATGAAATGCAAGAGTAATGCATATTTCAAGGCAGTGTACAGATTGGGACGCTAATGCATCATGCTACTATCCTATGAAAAAATGGTCAAATTTGGCATATGTGTTGAGGAGAGTGATGAGAATAATACTGTAGTATAGATTATTGGCAAACTCTGGTGCAAAGGAAATAGGCCAAGGTTAAGTCCATGTGGTTCTAGAACATGCTATGGGAATGGACACTAAAGTGAGTTCAATACATAATGTGAAATTGTAAGGTATGCAATTCTCAATGTTACACAATGATCACTACCAATAGCTTGTGTCCCTTTGATGTAGTACCATTGTGGTATTATCTAACAGAACTTCTCTTTATGCATGTCCTACCTTACCAATGAAATATAAATTTAATGCCTTACCATACTATTGCATTGTTTAGTAGTTAGCAATCACTTGCATCACATGGATAGGTACCTTAAGAATGTTCCATACATCCTCCAAAGACACGACCATCTCCCCAATATATAAATGGAAGGTGTTCATATATGAGTTCCACCTCTCTTTTAGGGTTGCGAGCATTCACACATTGTAATCAAAGGCAGACATATCTCTAATGTACTTGAGCCCTACCTTATCAACCATCTTTAAATATATGCTAGTGTGTGATCTAGACTTTGGAGAATTTATAGTTGGTATTTGGTAGACCACCCTCTAATCTTGACCTCTCCACACAACACAAAATCAATGATAAAAACATAATTAGAACTATGTGAAAAAAGAAATAAATTGAGAAAATACAAAATATTATTTATAAGGTTAACTTTTTTATGTGGTATAAATTCATGCATGAAAATTAGGCCCATGTATTAGATTCACAAAAATAGGGTGCACCCATTGATATTAGGGTTGCATTTGCACCTGTAGTGTTAAATATGTGGATTTCACATTTTAACACAAAGTAAATCTAGGTTGTTTTTATGATATTCTAATCATTTTCAAATTTTGAAAAATGCAAAAAATGAGAAAAATGGATATGTACCACATCTAGACACTTATTGTAAGATGACCACAAACATCACCATATAAAATAACTAGAATAAGGACACAATACCACATCAAGCATTATTCAATCAATAAATAATTCTCATTGACACCATATCAAGGAATAAGTTAACATAAATGGTAATGTTAAGCATCATAGCATCCACATGATTATCATATGTAATGTTTACAAATGATATATAATAAAATCTATCACAATAACTATGATGTATATGTTACATATAATAATATATCATATTCAATGCACAAATTTATAATTATACATAATACTCTTTACATAGGAATCAACAACCATCTAATTCATTAGTGTCATACATCACTAATTTATCCATTAGGTCTCACATATCCATCGGTTTCCTTTATACATAGGAAACATTACATAGAGAATAAATCAAATTCACAAGTTGACAGATACTCAACTTTGTATATAATGAAATTCAATACATTTTCAAGTACAATTTTCATATATAATTTTCTTTCAATAAATGAATATAACTTATTAGGTATCTATGGCATCTTGATGAAATCTCTCACTGTATGCTCCTCCTTCATAAATGAAATAGAGAGAGCATCATAGAGGTGACTTCCACCCTACCACAAAGTGAAAGACTTCTATGTGCTACGCACACGAGCAGCCCAACCCATCACGAAGAATCTATCTCTTCGAGGCCGACATGCATGACCTGTGTATATGAGTTTAGCTAAATGCATTCTACCCATTGCTACATCCAAACATATAGATATGCAATTCTATAAATTCAAAAATAGCGAACTCGCTAGAACATTTTCTTAACCAACAAGTTGTATGCTTAATTATAAGCAATTCCAATCCTTCAGAAACATATTCCACTTGGAACATAAACGACATCTACACTATATCATGCATACCTTCCAGCATTAAATAATTAACTTAAGTTATTTCAATAAGCAAATGAATTTCATTGATAATCTCTCATCATAAATGTTTCAACTATTCAAATTTTACAATAAACATTGATAACCCAATTTGTTTGGCTTTTCATCATTTTTAATTTAATTGAATATTATAATTATTCAATAAACACTCTATTAAAATGAAATAAATGTTAACCCAATTTATTTCACTTCCTGTGAATGAATTAAAACTCATACTTTAATTAAAAAATGTAAAAACATCAATAAAATAAATAAATCATTTAAGGTTTTCCAAAGACTTATAAAATGGCTGCGCCTTCCTTATACAGGCACCATTTTCCTAGCAAGTTTCTTTTGCATCCAAAGCATATCACTCTCTAGCTGGTATTAAGAAAATTTCTAATGTTTTCATGCAAGTTTCAATAAACAATGGCATACCTAACAGTGTATCTCTCATTTTTATTTACCATTAATGGATGGTTTGCTATTAGGGTTGCACCCAACAGTGTTATCTCTCTCATTTTTGTTTGAAAACTTTTGATTTTTTGGTTTGCTAGCTAATATAGGCTTCATATGCCTTAGATTTCAAGGCAATATTTTTGTATTGCAATCATTTATTACCGCCTTTGTTTGAGACTTAAGGGAGGAGCGATTAGGCAAGAGGGCTCGCTCCTCTGACAGACGCGGCCTGGCCTATGCCCTCCTCAATAATAAGATTTTTTGTTTTTTTGATAAATTTCTTCTTAGATTTTATTATTAACATAGGCGCCTCAAGAGTTTGTTCTATTTTGTGAACTTACTTTGCATTCATGGCTGAAATAAACTAGATAAAAGAGACACATGTGTTGTTTCACTATCAAAAATACCCAATTTGTCTCCTATACTAAATTTCATTCTACAAGTTTGGTAAATTGCAATTGTTCAAGTTAAATTTGAAAGCATAAATCATGTCATTGAAGCATTGATTTTATCATGGAAGAATTCACTTGCTTTTCATTATTGCATTTCTCATAGTAGAATTAAAATCATAGCATTGCAGGATAACTGAATAATTGCAATATCAGGCCCTTCCGTCCACAACGTGGTGGTGAGTTCACTTGGTTGCGGTGATCACCACCTGGGTTCAAATCCCCACTAGGCCAACAATCTTGTAGGCCTTGTGCCTTCGCTGGGCTGCCGTGCTAGTAGGACCCTTCTTGGGTCCTCCATTGGGTTGGCGTGCTCGCAGGCTGTGGACCTTCGCTGGGCCAACGAGCTCACAGATTTGAACTAAGGGCGATAATGCCTGGGTGATAATGCCCATTGGGGACAGAGACCCCCCAGTTGTGGTTGCAGGTGGTGATAAATCCATGGGAAGAGATCCCCCGTAAGGGTCTCTCTGGGCCTGGACCAAGCTAAAAACCTGGGTATACCCAAACCAAAAAAAAATAATTGCAATATCAAGTTGCTCATACCTATCTGCAACTTCTAGATACTTTTGATTACTTTTCATGCAACTCCTTTTCATTCTCTCCTTCCTTTTCCTTGTCCTCTCTTTGTGTGTTTTCCTGACAATATTCTTCCTTTTCCAATTTCCCTCTTTTGTTTTCCTTACCTGTGTCCCTAAAAAAATTCTAGACTTTGTCAATTAAAATATTTCTCATTTCAACAGGTGAATGCATGGGGAGCTTCTAGGTGGCCTTGGCCTTTCAAACATTCCAACATTGTTGATAAAACAAAACATTAAAAAATTTCATGCATTTGTTTGACAAATGTCCATGGAGAAAAAATAACGCTGCTTCTACCTTTCCATGGTAGCGAGACAATATTTTATTTTCCAATACATTTTATTTCCTAAGTTTCCAATTGAAATATTTTATTACTATTCACTTCTGCCAGTAGTTATTGGCCTTTTAATATTTAATATATATTATATTTTTATATATACTTATGTGTGATTTTAATTATAAAATACACACATACGTATATATATATATAATTACAATTAATATATATTTATTTAAAACTTATATATATAACAGACACACACACACACACACACACACACACACACTATATATATATATATATATAATTTTCCTTCTGAAACCAAATAAATTTTAATAACTCCACATGAATAAAATCACAAAAAGATAATTTATCATACTCAAGACAATTAACTACATTAACATTATACCCAATGTAATATGCAACTGCATTATATGCACTAAGTGTGTGTGTGTGTATCATGCATGTCAGCCTCTAGACCGCTAGACCCTTCTGTTGGCAATATGTGTTGTCATTGATGTCAACATAGTATATGGAAATATAAGGACAAGCTTGAACATAGTTTAACAGTTGGACAAGGTGATAGACAATGGGAGAATTGAGAGAGATGGTTTGGCATAGATGTTCAAGTTGATGAATAATAATATTTGAGAGAGATGATTTGACTAAGTTGAAGACTTAGGATTAGCATGCTCAGGGGAGGCAAGTCTCGAAGAATTAGCAGATGGAGTGAAACCAGTCTGGAAGAAGAGAAAATTGTCTAATTATGATGTGTTGATCAGTCTTGTGTCCAAGCATGATGCAGAGGTAAACACTTATGTCCTAACATGTTTCATGTCTTCCTACATGTATATCTCATCAGTCTGGAGTACCGCACTTAGTAATAAGTAGCAGAAATTTGACTAAGGCATTCACAGTGCATATCCTAAGATAGAGTCACAATATTTTGGTCTACATTTCTCCGTAGAGCAAGATTTAATCTTATGGTTTAGAAGATAAGTCTATCCTGATATCAACATGATATATTCAAGATTTCAAGTCACCACACCTTTTGCAGAAAAAGTTACAAGTTACAGAGTACCAATTACTACTTAGATAGGGTAAAGCAATGGTGGAGACCTATTGGAATGCTCCGCATTCCTCCGGAAGAAAGTGGTTGGTCATGCATTTTTTAGGATAGGTTCAGGGATGTATAAGGTATTCTATATTGAAGCTTCAAGTGGTCTAGTGGTCCTCAAGGTCAACATTCAAGTAACAGAGGGTAATACAGACTATTATGGAAGTCTCAAAACACATGTTTAAGCATTTACAAAAGATGAAATACATACAAGTCAGTCATGAAAGATTGTGCAGAGGTTCTACATGCTCCAATACACTTTAGGTTTGAACCACATGCAAATATCTCTTATTTCTAGTACCGCACAAGATATGTAATTTAGTTTATGAAGAATTGCACATCATGTTGAGATTAGGGCAGACAACTGAGAGGGGGGGTGAATCAGTTGTCACAAATCTTTACTTCTACTGCAATAAATCTTCTTTATAACTAATAAACAGATTAATGATACAACCATGAAAGTATGAATCATCAACACAAGAGTAGAAACATAATCAACACACATAACACCAAGATTTTTATGTGGAAACCCAGTTAAGGGAAAAACCACGATGGGGGTTAACCCACAAGATTTATTCTCTGTTAAAAGAATAGAAAAATGGGAAGGCACTTGCCTTTGGGCGCACTACCCAGAGCTCACTACTCAAAAGAGGCTCACTACCTATAGAACATTTACAATGTTAACACAGAAAGATTGAACTAAGAAACATCATCTTCTTCATGCAAAGTTCTATTCCACTAAACCGTACAATACTTCTGCTCGGCCCCCAAACACTTCTCTATCTCCTCATCCTTTATTGCTCTTCCTCTTCTACTCTTCCTCTTCTTTGTTCTGCCTTTCTTCCTTTCTTAGGATCTTATCATTTTCACACAAGGACAACTTTCCACAACTCAACCACACATATTTATATGCTTCATCAACCTTGGAATAAACATCAAGGTCGACACTACAAACATCTAACTTAATGCGAATCACTATACTATTAGCCAAACATAGCTGGGACCCAAATCTTCCTCGAACAACATGCCACACTTCATAGAACCTCTCTTAGATCATCCGCAACATGCACCATGCATCCAGTCAGCCAAGACTAGAAAGACCAGCAACACCCAAGGAGAAATCTTCATCTATGGGCTCAATCCTCAATGTGGACCACCAACACAATAGGCACCTGATTCAGAGACCACCACAAGCACAATGAAATCAACAGGAACAACTACACCACCTCAAATCACCAGAAGCACTTGCACCTTCATCAAGGAACTCAAGAACACAAATTCATACTAGAGAGATTGCTTGTGTACCTCCAAACCACAAACCACTTGAGTTGAGGATACACACTGACATCCCAAACACACCTCTAGATCCGCAGATCATAATATTCCAATGCGGATCAATCCAGACCAAATTTCTGTCACTCTGTCACCTCTGAACAACTGCAAAACCCGTTTCTACTCAAATGGCCAAAACTTCATTAATCCTTCATGCGGACCTCTCAAATCTTGACTAGAGTAACTTCAGACTATCCTCTACACAACCCTTTGGTCTGCAAACTCTGATCTTCATCTTACTTGGAATGTGAAGCAATCTTCTTCACTGAACTACACTGTCTTCACTATCTTTTACAAAGAGATATGTAACTCACTTGTCTCTTCTTGATAGGCTAATTTTCTCAATATCCTCAACATACAAATCTTATAAACAAGTATAGTTGACACCAATGACAACAAGGATATGTTGACATCAATGACAACACCGATTAGGCACATATTTGCAACACATCCTTGTTCTCCAAACTCCAGTATACCTTAGTCCAGTTTTTGTTTTCCCTTCAGAAATGATAGATGAGGTTGTGTGGATATAGGAGTATGCATGTAATGATGTTCAAGTTCATCTCTAAAGTTTTCAAGTTTTGGATGTACTGCAATTCATATTGGAGTATCACAGTTAGTCTGAAATACTATGTTTCTAGCGGTTCATCATACCTCTTATCTTGCGGATGTATAGATTGATCTGATACTTTAGTAGAAAGGTGGTTGAATGATGTTGAGGTGATACAATGTTGAATTCTTGGTCCGCATGATGTTTTTGGCTTCTCCCCGATGGTATGAAGATAAACAATTAGCAGTGTTTGTACAGTTTGGGCCTACAAACTAGTTTATGTTATATGTGGGGATTCTGATCAATTGTTTTGACTTTAAAAGACATGAGGTGATGTTCCTTGAATCCTTTCATGAAGTCTTGTGGTCCGTAACAATTTTCCTTGACATATTGTACATGTTGAAGCTGACTCTTGAAGAACTACACATTTCATCTAAAGGTGCTTATGATGCCAACCTAGTCAATGTTTTGAAGTGTTGCAGTGGATAATGTAGAAGATAAAATTCATTTGTGTGGTGTAGAAGAGATTGCAAAGATGATAGAGCATAATGATAAGTATGAAGTGTTTAGAATCAATATGATGGATTAATTATGTAGAAAAAAGGATTGCAATATCAGCATGAGCCTTAGATGCTTCTTCATAGCAGTTCATAGTTTTGTTTATCATTATAATTCCTTGTAGCAATGAGCTTATTTTATGGAGTAGTATCTTCCTTGGGTTGTAGCCCTAAAACAAAGTCAGCAGGGATTTGTAGCTTCCTTGGGTTGTAGCCCTAAAATAAAGTTGTAAACATTTATATAGCAGTGAGCATTATATTGTGAGTTAACACTCACCATGCTTTTTCCTAGTTTTGGGATTTCCACTTAAAAAACTTGGTGTCTATGTGTTGATTCTTGTGTTGCCTGATTTACTTTTTTCTCTCTAAGTTATTCAGTTTTATCTATAAATATCTATTTAAGTTTTAGTGTGTGCTGATTCACCCCCCCTCTCAGCACTTCACTATGTTCAACAATTGGTATCAAAGCCAAGTACCTTTTGTTGCAAGTATGTGCCTAATCGGTGTTGTCATTGATGTCAACATATCTTTGTTGTCATTGGTGTCAACTGTATCCTATTTTATTATTTGTTTAGAAGCTTTATATGTTGAGGATATTGAGAAAATTAGCCCCTCTGGAAGACTCAGAAAGTAAACAGTGAATCATAATGAAAACGGTGAGTTGCATACTAAAGAATAGTTTAGAAGATTGCTCTGCATTTCTTGTTGAATGAAGATCTTGGTCTGGGATTGGACGTTATTTAGAAGCATGGCTAAAGATGCAAAATCATGAGTTTGAGCCTCTAGTATGAAGATTTGAGTGAGTTACATTCACCAAAGTAAAACTTGTTTTATCTAATTATTCATTGGTGCCTGAGAGAAAGTATTTTGCTCTACATTCCTCCGCATTAAAGTGTTTTGCTCTGTAGTTCTAGAGGAAATTCTGGGATGATGATAAGCACCTACAATTGCAATGGTTCATGTTTTGGTGGTCTGCAAGCTATCTTTCTTTTGTGACAGTTGAAGACAGTGAAGTTCATGTGCTCCGATGTGAAGAATCTCATGAATAAAGTGGTTTGAGTTTGTGTGGTTGCTCCTGGTGATTTCAATGTGCTTGTGGATACCTTATGATCATGATCCTACCTTTACATTGGTCCGCATTAAGGAATTGAGATCGTGTTTGAAGATAATTCCCAGATAACATAGCGTGTAACCAATCTTAGCCGACTTGGTTAATTCCAGTGATTATGGAGACCCCTTCAAGATTATGGAAGCGTGTTGTGTTGTGGAAGATCATGTTTGAGTCCCAGCTAAGGCGTGGCATGATCCGCATACATCTATACTACAAATCCATAGCATAATTTTGTATTAGGTCAAGACCTATTTTGTAAATGTTTGTAATGTAGACCTTGGAGATTGTTCCAATGGTTGATGATTGTAATGCTGACCTTGATGATCATTCCAAGGTTGATGAAGTGTACAAATACTTGTAATTGAGTCATGGAAAAGATGTCCTTGCGTGAAGATGGGTAGATAAGGAAAGAGGTGGAAAGGTAGACCAGGGCAGAGGAACTATTGTACTTCAATGTATTAATCTTAGACATGAAGAAGATGTTGATCTTGAAAGTGAGCCGCCAGTAGGGTTTAACAGCCCTCAAGGTTTAACAACCCTCATTGTAATCTTTCTAGGTTTAGGGTTGAGGCAGTGAGCCTGCTAGACCTAGTTGTACTTCATGGCAGTGAGCCAGTATGTTCTAGGCTCGTGGAGTGACTAAACCTGAACATCATTTTTCAAAGATTGCAATATATTTTGAGAGCTAATCCTCTCCATGGTTTTTCCCCACCTTGGGCTTTTCCACATAAAAATCTGGTGTCTCTTGTGTATAATGTTGCATCTATGTTTAAGTTTCTAATTTCATGCATTCATTGTTTAATCATAATAACTATGGACAAGTGATTAATGTTTAAGTGTAGAAGTTTTTGAGTATTTGGGACAATTGATTCACCCCCCTCTCAATTGTTTGACACATTTTAACAATTGGTATCAAAGAAAGGTTCCTCTAAAGAAAGTCTAACAGCTTGCGGAAGATCTAAAATGTCTTATAAGAAGGAAGTGTCGCATTTTGATGGGACAAATTATGCTCTTTGGAAGGTACGAATGAAAAGCTATCTTCTTTGTCTTGGTTACAAAGTGTAAGGCCCGCCCTTGTCTGACTGGTTTGTATCCTATTATTCACTTAGCTCTAGATTAAAATGACAAAATGATTGATTATTATATAATATGGTTGCCAGATGGATATAGGTAGTGATTGGTTATACATCCTCATTAATATGTGGAATTAACTTTGAGATTGAGTGTGCAGGTATTTCTAACAAAACCACAAATACTGGAGATCATTCCGCACCTTATGTTGTAATCCCTTATGAAGTTGATCTAGTTCCATGAGGAACCAAGATCAACTCTGTGTTTGGTGCAATGTTGTAACATTGTAATATTGTCTTGCATGAGGTTGAATGGGTTAGGTCTACCCTCTTGTAAATTTGAATTATGATATGTGTTGTAAGAATTATTTTTTTTGAATTTTTATCTTATTTTTTAAATTTAAATTTTTTATACCCTTTTCTTGTGTCTTAACTTGACCCTGGGTGTCCTAACTAAGTTTAAATTGACCCTGGGTTATACCCCATGGGTCTAGGGTCACTTTTGACTTGGTAACCCTTGGTTAACCTCCGTATGGTCACCTTAATTTCACAGTGAAGTTAAGTGACGAATTTGGAGGCATGGGAAGGATAGGATGAGTGGGACCAACACTCAAGCCCATCCTTTCTCCATTTCCAAAGCTTGAAATGACTCCATGGTCCACCAATAATGGAGGGACTTATCTTCTTGTTCCCTCACTTTTGGTGAGAGTCCCCATGAAGTGGTGTGGTCCTTCATGAGTGGGGATATTTTTTAATTCCACTTGGGATAGTGGGGATATTTTTTTAATTCCATTTGAGATAGTGGAAAATGAGTGGGGTTATTTTTTAATCCTACTTGAGATAGTGGAAAAGGAGGGGTATTTTTTAATCCCACTTGAGATAGTGGAAAAGGAGTGGGGTATTTTTTAATCCCACTTGGGATAGTGGAAAAGGAGTGGGGTATTTTTTAATCCCACTTGGGATAGTGGAAAAGGAGTGGGGTTATTTTTTATTCCCACTTGGGATAGTGGAAAAGGAGTGGGGGTATTTTTTAATCCCACTTGAGATAGCGGAAAATGAGTGGGGTTATTTTTTAATCCCACTTGGGATAGTGGAAAAGAGTTATAAAAGGGAGAAATCTTAGTGTAGAAAAAAAGGAGTTTTTTCTTTGGAGGAAAGAAATTGGAGAGGAGACTAAGTGTGGAGCTCTTCAACAACTACTTCCATAATAGGGCTTGTTAAGGTTAGTATGCAAGGCTTTATCATTATATTTTCTATTGTATGCTTGATGAATGTTTGTTATGCATATGTTGTTTATGTTGTATTTCTATTATTGTGGGAAATTTATTGGGTTTTGAAAGAGCTTCTTCCACTTGGGAGAAATGCTCATCAAGAATGGGGTAGGGGAGGAGTGATTCTCCTCGAGTTCATTCTTGTTTTGAGAATTTGAAAGCCTTGAGGGCATTTGTGTGAATTTGAGAAAATTGGTTATATGGCTTGAGAGCCAAATATGATATTCCTTGGAATCTAATTATTTTGTTTGCCTTGAGGCCATGAGAAAGGTTGTGATAAGATTATTGTGAAGGGTGGCACTCTAGAGTTGAGTGTGTCCACTCTCCTACCCTCTTTAAACTCACCTTATTTGAGTTTTCATGTTGTGAGTATAACCATGGGTGTTTGTGTGTTGTTTGCTTGTATTGTTGTGAATCAATGTTGTGAAGTGTTATTGGACTATTCTTCCCTGGGTGTGCGGATGATCTCCCCAGCTCGGGGGTGACCCTTTTGCGGGTCTACGGTAGGGAGGAGAGCTAGTCGAGTGGTGTATTTTTCTCTTGTTTGTTATGCAGGTTTCTCTTGGAGCTTATTGTGAGGATTGGAAGAGTTTTATTGTTTAGGGAAATGTATCTCTTCTTTACTTGTAAAGAGAGGTTGTTTCTTAAAGTTTCATCCTGGTTGAATTTTCTAGAGGAGAGATTTTCTTCCTTTGAGTTGTAAAAATTGTAATTGGGAGAAGAGAGTTATTCCTCCCTTAATGTGTTGTTAGATATGATTTTATAGTTTATTTCATTTTACCATTGTGGGAAAAGAAAGAAAGAAAATTGTTTGTCTGAAAAGGACATTAGAATTGTTTACATTTCTTGTATTCCTAATCTGTTAAGTTGAGAGTTAGTTGCTTATTTAAATAGATTTGTATTAATTAAATTAATTTCTTGACTTGTGAAAATGATAAATTTAGAGGAGAGCTTGAAGTTGTAGTTGGTTAATATATACCAAGGAAATGAAACAAAATAAATAAATAAATAAAATTTGTATTAAATAAATCAGTATAATAGAGGAGTAAATACGAGTCAATATCAAAATGGACTGAGAGAACTAAGGAACATATTATTTTTAATTAAAATTCAACGTTGAAAACTAACCGAGCGTAAACCAGTGAACATCATCTAAACAAAGATAGTAAGTCCATCATAGAGAATGCGCACGTGTGTGTAATATTCTGTTAACAACAGTTTTGTTGATGCCTTAAGTATATGCCACTGAGCACGCTTACGCGTGCGAGGGGGTTTCTAGGGAAGCGTGGGAAAAAAATTTGATAGTTCGTATCATGACCACATGACGCATGTGGACATGACACGCATGAATGCGTGTTGTGACTGCATGGGAAATGTGGGCATGACACAAAGTATGGAAAGTTGCAGAAGTAAAATACACCATGCCTCAAAATGGTTTGACAATTGAAGGTGAAATCAAAGAATATGAGATGGATGTCAAAGCTAAAGATGCTCTATTAAGTTCATTAAATGACTCAGTACTAAAAAAAGTTGTGGATCTTGAAACTGCAAATGAGGTATAGGAGAAGCTAAAAAATCTGTATGAAGGAGATGATTCTGTGAAGGAGGCCAAGCTATAAAGTCTAAAAGTGAAATATGAGAGTTTAAAGATGAATGAAGATGAAAACATAACAGCCTTTATGCAAAGAGTTGATGAACTTGTCACTGGGATAAAAGGTATGGGGGGAACTCTCGGTGATAAGGAAGTTGCGATGAAAATTCTCAGATCACTACCAAAGTCCTACAGTCACAAGGTAGCTGCAATTGAAGAATTTATGCAAGTAAAAGCTATTGACAGAGATCAGTTACTTGGTAAGCTTACTGCCTTTAAAATGAGAGAGTTTGGTGATGCCCTGCCAAAAGTTGAGACTGCCTTCAAAGCCAGTACTTATGGGAAAACCTCTAGATCAGAAAAATACAAGGTAGAATCCGATGATGAGTTTGATGAAATTGAAGCCAACTTTGTGGATAGACTACAAAGAGGATCCAGTAAGTTTAAAGGTAAATTACCTTTTAAATGTTTTTCTTGTGGTAAAGTAGGCCACTTTGCTTCCAGATGTCCTGAAAGAATTGAAAGAAATAGAAAAAGATATGAGAACAAACCTAGGATCCAAAAGAAATGTTATTATGTTGAAGATTTTGATGATGAGGAGGAGTATTAGATAATGGTGAACTCGACAATGCTAGTACTTCTGGTAATGAATGCTTGTTTATTTCTATTAAGGAAGAACTTGTGTCTGCTAATCTTGCTAGTTGTGTGAAGGAAGAAAAACTAGTGGAAAGTGCTTTGGTTGCTTAGGTTGTTGAAGACAAAGATGAATGGGTTATCGATAGTGGTTGCTCTCACCACATGACTGGTGACAAAAGTAAGTTTGTGAGTTTGGAAAGATATGATGGTGTACTAGTTAGGTTTAGAGATGATACAGCTAGTAAGATTTGTGGAAAAGGATCTATTTCTTTTGATGGCAAGCATAATACTGAATATGTCTTGTATGTGAAAGGATTAAAGCACAATCTTTTGAGTGTGGGTCAGATGTGTGACATAGGTTATGATTTAAGCTTCAAGGACAATGGATGTGAGATTAGTGAAAGCTCTGAAACAGTCATTGCAATTAGTAAGAAGACTAAAGGTAATATCTATCACTTGAAAGGAACTGATAACTATTGTTTGTTGGCTCAGACTGATGAAAGTTGGCTTTGGCATAGAAGGCTGTGTCACATCAATTTTGATAACATTATGAAGATAAGTACTACGCAAGCTATTAGAGATTTTCCTAAGCTTGTGAAGCTTGCTAATCCTATTTGCAAGGAGTGTCAATTTGGGAAAGAAACAAGAACAAGTTTCAAAAGCAAGGACCAATCAGTTGATGGACTACTAGAACTAGTGCATACAGATTTGTGTGGACCTACCAGAGTAAGAAGTCCGCAAGGAGATAGGTATTTCATGTTGCTTATTGATGATTATTCTAGAATGACTTGGGTTACTATGGATGATGATTGTTAGTCATAATGACATGCATAAAAATTTGCACAACAAACCTTTATTATCTTCTAAAGTACGATCAGCTTAGGATAAGTTAATGACTCCAAGTCTCTATTGATCAGGTCATGATCGTCTGACGTTACTCAGAGGTTGATGTGACATGTTTTCCAATTCAAGGGGTCTTACATTCATTCAGGTGATTGGTATTGTACTGTATTTTGTAAATTCACTCCACAAAGAAGTCAATTCTACTCTATTTTCAAAGATTATTGAGATATTTGTAATTTTGATCAATTCTTCTGATCATTGATCATCATGAACTTACTCCTTCTACACTACATATCTATTTAAATGATGTGTCTATAAGTGGATATTTATATGTATTACATGGATATTTATCTGAATTTGCATGATATTTATCAATTTGACATGCTTTTACTCCAAATATGCTCTGTATTTTTTATTGCCTATGGGATATCTGCATATTTCATGTTTTATTTGTTGTTGATTGTGCATTATTTGCAATTATGGAGGTGATATGTAATGAAATTCAAAGAAATTTAAAAGAATACTTCTACTTTTAGTGAACCTTTAGTTATTGAATCACATACACCAAGATACATTCATGGAGAGAAGAAATCAAACCATAGGTCACCAGGTCATTCCACAGCTAGCTATAGTTGATGCTAACTTCAAAGGAACTAGGAATGAAAACAATACATGCAGGATGAAAAGCACTCCAAGGGACACAGCTAATCAATGCATATATCTAGATTTCAATCATAGATTACTCAAGATTTGTAATGATTTGTAATCAAAATAGCTTCTCTTTCATTAAGTATGCATAACATGTATATTTACAATAGCTTTGAAATAAGTCCTAAACTTTTCAGCAATTAATTTTCAATTAATTTTCGAATGACTAAAAGATTACACCCCTGCACCTTTTATAGAATAAGGTGAGAAAGCAATTACAATTGACTAACCGTCAGGATTTATCAATTCAGATTTATGGTTGATAACTCTCCTATGACTTAGTCAACCCTTTCTCGTGGCACAGGTTGCCAACTGGTAACCATCTGTATGACTCACTATTTAGGAGCACCTCATGCATGTGTTCACTTAGTGATGCATCTTCATTCATTCCTTAGGTTCTTCTTCTTCATTTTCTTCTTGCTCATCGTTCTCTTCATCTTCATCACTTTCATCATCACTATCACTCTGATAGACATCCTCTTGTATGTGGACCTTTACTGCTGTCCTAATATGTTCATATGCTTGTACTATTTTATCAACCTCTCCCCCATCCTGGATTCTGGCTTTTGTTATTGCATGTTTATGAGACTGGAACTTAGCCTTGAGAGCTTCCAACTTACCTTTCCTGCTATTTAATGTCTCATTATATGTTTCTACTTTAACATTCATCCTCATAATTTTATCCATTACCTCTTCTGTCAGGTGGGTGAGAGGGTCATCTGCTACTGACTTAAAATCATCATGCAAAGCCTTAATAGCAAAGTCTGCATCCTAATTCTCAATTTTGTCCTCTATTTTCCCTTCTAAGGCCTTCAGGATTTCTACTTCATACGCCATCATGCTGTGCAATTTAACACTAATATCCCTGAGTTTGCCGTTGCACTTCTTCAAGATATCACACTCAAACCTAATATCTTCATACCAGATACCTATCAATAGGGTAGTATTATTATCTAGTACTTTATTGCTTATCAAAATCTATGAATCAATTCTCTTTATTTCACTTAGAGCAGTCAGGTCTTTTTCCAATTAGAATGACCGTTTTCCTGTATCATTCTGCATTTTATCTACCTTCCTCTTTAGACTACTCAAAGAATTCCACCTCTATAGAGAGGTTCTCAATACATCTTCAGCCCCAGTGAGAGTTGAAAACATCCATTTTTCCATCCCCATTGCTTCATGTTTCATTAGGTCCAATTTGGTGACCTCTTCCTATGATATGACAGTCAATGGGACTACAGGATCAACTGGTGCATTATCAAGGTTAATTAACCCTTTAATGAAAGAATGTAATTGAGCAATGTGCTCTTTATGCATTTTATTTTCCTCCTTTTCCTTCTTCACCCTTTGGGTTAATGAATCAATAATATCCTTTCCTTCTTCACCTTCTTGGTCCTCATTGGCAAAACCCAGATCAACAGTTGTGATTTGGAATTCCTCCAGGCTAATTTTGCCTTTTTCCTTTTCAACTGTGGGAAGTGCTATATGTGCGTTTCTTCTTCCTGTGGTAGGATCTCTTTTATGGAAGAGGTTAATCTAGCCTTCCTCTTGGGTTTCATCATTTTCTCAGCAAACAAGGTAGAAACATCAAACTCTTGAATTTCAGACACTTGTTCCATACCTATTTCTTTTTCTAGCCAATGAGGCACATCACCCCCAGATTCTTGGTGGCCTTTGTCAATATCATGTCTTCCCTGTTCTCTAGTGTCCACTTCTATCCTCGGTGGAGAAGGCACCTTCTTGATTTCTTCCTCATGTATTTCTTCATGAGGGGGATCTTGTTGGAGTTCTCCTTGTTGAGGGGTTGCCTTCTGCAAAGGAGGATCCTATGGAATTTCCACATTCTGATCCTGTGCTTTATCTTGTACTCCCTCCTTTGGATTTTCATCTTCTTTATTATTTTTCTCATCCTGGGCATATTGATATCTTTGGATGCCTGTGTATTTTGCCCTTGAGGATCACCCTGATCTGGAGTCATTTCTTGTACTCCACCCGATGCACTGATATCTTGTGGCTTAGGGTCCTCCTGACCTGATTTATCTTCTGTTCTTGGGACTTCTCTCGAATCTCCCTGAGTCTGGGCAACACCAGCATCTGATATGTCCTGATCACCCCCACTCTTCTACTAAACTTCTAATACTTTCGGTTCTGTAGGTGTCTCATGCTGTTGCTGACCCTGATCAGGAGCAGTGCCATCCTTCCCTGTATGCTCTGCCACTTCAGTCTTCTTTGGTTCCTTGGGTGCACCTTTTTCTTTACTTGGGCTTATATCACCCCTATATGTTAAATCAATGGTTGCAAGGCTAGTCACCTATTCAACTAAATTGTCGAGCCCTATCCATTGGGCTGCCCTCTCTGGGCTATCTTGTCTCATTTCTTATGTTTGCTTTATTTCCTCCAACACTGCCATCTATGCTAATGGAGTTCCATGAGGGGTCATGCAGGTGTTGGAAATTAGAGTTTCCATTTGTTGAGAAGCCACATTCTGAACCACCTCATCATCAGACAAATCCACCATATCCTCTAAAGAGAAAGGAACACCCTGACTTGATTTGAACATTTCTCTCATCTGCTCTTCTATTTTCTCAGTTTTGAATTCAATTATGGTGGGAAGAGGAACATCATGTTGTAGTTCCTTCCTGAAGACTTCACCACCGGCTCCTCTCAATATGATGGGGTCAGCATAGATATCCCCCCTCATGGTCGTTCTTTGTTTCTTGGGTGGTGACATCAATGGCATCCCCCTCCTCTTCTTGCTGGCCACCATCAAGTCATCACCTCCAGTTTCCTTATTTAACTGTTCCTCTTCCACCTTCTGTTGCAGGGCCTGGCTCTCTACCTGCAATTCTGTAGCTTCCACAGCAGGCTTCAAAATTCTTTTGGTTTTTGGTTTTTCAATTAGAGGTTATGCAGATGATGCAGATGCCTGAGTTGATCTAGATGCACCTGTAGCCATAGTGGCAATCCTCTCAATTATCACCCCCTTTGGTTCATCTTCACTTTTCTTACCCTTAGGGGGATTCTCTTTTGTTTTTCTGTAGGTAGTCTTTCCCCATTAGATTTTCTCTTTTCATTGAGGAAATCATCATATTCCTCATTAGATATCTCCTGCCTCTTCTTCTTGGTATCAACTATAAGGGCAACACCCCTTTTCTTTAATCTGGATATTTCTTCATCTACCCAAGCCTGGGTTAGTTGGATCACCCCACTTGTCAGTTGATCCAAAGATATGTCTTCCTGTTGTGTAAGATCTGGGGCTGATATAGTGTCATTATACACCTTTTTGTCCTCATATTCATTGGACATGATTTTTTCATCATCCTTACGTAGTTGCACTGGCACCAGGATGCAGTCAAAGGTTTTAATTTGATTCAAGGTGAGTCATTGGTATTTCCTTCTTCTTACCTCAGCCTCATCATCACAATTGGTCTACAAGTCCTCTAAATGCTTTTGATGTATTGGTTTTCGTAGTATCTTCCGCATCCTACCATAAGGATCATATGACCTGGCTAGGGGAAATGGCTTTAAATACATCAATTTTAACCTCCCGATGACATGCTTTATACTCTCTAAATCTAGGCATGTGTACCAGCCCATGGATACTGGAAATAATACTAGAGGTATCTTCTTCTGTGCTTTCTAGGCTTCAACTATTGTGCATACCTATCTGAACAATTCCATCAAGACGACCCCATCAGTAGGGTATCTTGGCAACATAAGAGGTTTTCCCTCAAATCCCTCTATCCTGATGTATGAGAAAGTGACAAATTGGATAAACCATGCCCCATACCGATAAACAATTTCTTGAGCTTCCATGCTTAGCCTTTTAGTCTTGTCCTCCTCCATAGTTCTGACCAGATGCATGGAGAATGCATCATTTACTAGCTTGTAATCTAGGAGGTATGCCTTCCTTTGCAATTGGGGATAATGATCCTAGATGTGTGCATCATCAGCATCACCACCAGCCTTACCAACTGTCTTCAAAGCATCAAAGGTTCCTTTATATGCACATGAGTACACCACATATGAAGTCATGTAAAATAAACAAGCTTGTCCTCCCAGGCTCCTCATTCCCTCGTCTAATGCGTCATTGATGATCTTAGCCCATAGTGGCTAGTTGTCTGCATACAAGACCATCTGGATGATCCCAAACATCCAGTTCTCAAAATTTATAGCATGAGACCTGCCAATCATCCTGCTTAGTAGAGAAATCATATATTGGTACTCATCATCAAAATTAAATTTGTACAGATGCACGGGTAATTTAGCCAAGGCGGCATATGTGCTACTCTTTGACCTCCATTGGTATATCCTCTTCCTTGCATTTTTCTTTTTGTTGTTATACTCTGTTTGCAGCTTGCGTAGGTCCACACTTACTACTTTCTTCCCAACTAGTAAATTGAAAGTGGTGGTAATGCCTTTGACTAAAAAGTCTACATATATCCTCCCATGTTTCTCCACCCATCTAGTTTCAGGGATGTAATTCTGGGCACATTCCACTACCAGCTCTGAAGTATCCATAGCATATGAAAAACTAGCTGCATGCCACATACCTGAGACATACACTCCATCCAAGATGGGATTGTCCTTATCATTATCCAATCTGGTCGACCATACCGCCAAGTCCGTATCCCCTTGGTGTGTATCACCAATAACTCCATACTTGAACTGCACTCCCTCAGGCTGGACAAACATGGGCTTGAGGAACTCTGCCTCAGACCTATTTCTTCTAAGATCCACCATCGATTCCTGCAATAAACATGATATGTCTTACCCTATAGTGTCCACATGTATTTCTACAATATCATGTACTTCTATCATGTATACTCTGTACATTATTCCTCACTTTATCATTATACGTATTATCACAAAGCCAAACCACAGTAAAAACCAATACTCTACCTGAAAATGCAGAAAATGACAACAGGAGGGTTTGCAATTACTTACCTGACAATGCTTTCCTTTTGAATTAGATGACTGATTATGGAGGAGGGCTATAAACGTTGAAGATCACCCGTTCTGTTATGTTGAAGGATCCAATCCGTTGACAGTTAGTTGTTTGAGGGTTTGACTTCTCTGGAGCTTTGTAATTTCTTGATTAATTGCAAGGTAAATGAAAATTACCTTCAAATTTTACCTTTAAAGCAAATCAATAGGACAAATTAGGGTAAAAATACGTTGTCCTGATCAAAGTTGATCATCTGCAAGGAATCTGTAGATGCTGCCAAGTGTTTAATTTGCATTTGTAATCGGCGAGAATTCATCTACCACATTTAATTGCATTTAATGTCAAAAAAAGGGGGGGTGATCTTCGAAAGATCAGGGGATATTCAAAATATGACCCCCCTAGATAAAATGACCCCCTGCTTTTGAGCAGAATAACTGAATGCAAAGGATCGGGCGATATGGTCAACATTTGACCATGTGTATATCAGGTCACGAAATTAAGATCAGGGGCTATTCAAAATATGACCCCCCATGATAAAATGACCCCCCAAAAAAGATCAAGGTGACATCATTATGTCAACTACATCATTTAATTGTTATACTTTGATGATGTCATCGTCATATTAAAGAATATCACGGACATTAGATATATACCTCCCCGTGGATAAAAGGAATGATGACGTCATCATCAGCGTGATTTCCTTCATTCATTGGACTTGGATGACGTCACCATCATATTGACATAAGGTGATATTTGTGAAGAGGGTGATGTTCGTAAGATGAGTGATGTTAAAAACTATGACCCCCGTGAGAGAACTGAAGTCTTTTGACGGGTAGATATCGACTCTCACTTAAAGTTGACATCTACACATTGTGCATCGAGTGATTATCAGGTGATAATCCTATATCAGGGTGATCTTATCTAATATGACTAATGTTTGAAATATGACCCCGTTTGCACGGGATATCAGATTTGACCAAACTTTAACTCAACATAACTCTCTTCCCTTAGACAATTTTGGGGTGATCTAAAAGACAAACCTACCTGGATTTTTGTGTACTTTCCAACCATGATGTTAATAATGGGAACTACTAACCTTGGTAACTGACTTCATCATATTGACAAATCCACCCTCTTATAAGGTTACATGCATGACTAATTTTACCAAACCGCCCAAAACAGAAAACAAACAAACCAAAGCAGAAAGAAAAGTTGGGTCCCTGTTTTGTCAAGGCAAAATGGGGTGTGTTGTGTAACCACACAATAGTTACCTTTTTGCAAGAGAAAGTAGAATCTCTAGATAAGTTCAAGGCATTTAAGGTAATGGTTGAAAATGAGATGGATTTGAAGATCAAATGTTTAAGGTCTGATAAAGAAGGAGAGTTTACATCAAATGAATTCAATTTCTTTTGCAAAGAACATGGGATAAAGAGACAGTTATCTGCACCTAGAACTCCACAAGAAAATGGAGTTTTTGAAAGGAAAAATAGAACAGTTCAAGAAGCTGCTAGAACCATGATGAAGGAAGCTAATCTTCTAGAAGCATATTGGAGAGAGGCAATTCACACTGTTGTATATATCCTAAATAGAGTCCAAGTCAAATGTAACAGTTCTAAGACTCCTTATGAATTGTGGTATGGTAAAGTTCCTACTATGAAATATCTCAAAGTTTTTGGTAGCAAATGTTATATCAAAAGAGAAGAAGATCTAATCAAGTTTGATGCTAGGTGTGATGAAGGAATCTTCCTTGGTTACTCCACCAAGAGAAAGGCCTACCGGTGCTATAATAAGAGGCTGAATAAGATCATTGAGAGTACAAATGTCAAAGTCGATGAAAGCAAGGAGAGGTCTCCAGAATCAAGTGGATATGAATCAGATAAACCAGATGCTTCAGAAGTGGTGCAGCATGAAGATAGCTCAGATGAAGAGGAACAAGCTCCAAAAAGTGCTACTAAGACACCAAGTTATGTAAAACTTAATCATTCTGAAGATCAAATCATAGGAGATAAGAGCAAAGGAATCCTGACTAGAAGAAGAGTTGCAGAAGAACAAGTAATTTTTTGTCTAATTTCCAAGATTGAACCTAAATCTGTGAATCAAAATTGCAATGATGAGAATTGGGTAAATGCTATGAAAGAAGAATGGATGCAGATAGAGAAGAATCAGACTTGGGATCTTGTTCCCAGACCAGCAGATAAAAATGTAATTGGCACCAAGTGGGTCTTCATAAATAAGATGAATGAGAATGGTGAAGTGGTAAGAAACAAAGCAAGGTTGGTATGCAAAGGATACTCTCAAGTTGAAGGAATAGATTTTGAGGAAACATTTGCACTAGTGGCAAGGATTGAGGCTATAAGAATGTTTTTGGCACTTGTAGCCTACAAAGATTTTAAGGTATATCAAATGGATGTGAAGTCTGCATTCTTGAATGGAGAATTGGAAGAAGAAGTCTATATTGAACAACCAGAAGGATTCCAGTCATCACATCAGGGTGACATGGTATGTAGATTGAAGAAAGCATTGTATGGATTAAAAAAAGCCCCCAGGGCCTGGTATGCTAGGTTCGATAAGTATCTGATACAGTTAAGATTCAGCAAGGGTACTACTGACAGCAATCTCTATTTCAAAATCAATAATGAACAAATCCTAACTGTTGTAGTCTTTGTTGATGACATTATCTTTGGAGGCAATGAAGATATGTGCATAGTTTTTGCTGGAGAACTGCAAAGTGAATTTGAAATGTCCATGTTTGGTGAGATGAATTTCTTTTTAGGTCTACAAATAAATCAATCAGATAAAGGTATCTTCATTTCTCAGTCTAAGTATGTGAAAAAGTTGTTAAAGAAGTTTGGTATGGAAGACTCTAAAGTGGTAAATGCTCCCATGATAACTAGTTGTAAGTTGAGAAAAAATGATGATTCACCTATGGCAAATCAGAAAAAGTACAAATCTATGATTGGAGGATTACTTTATCTGACTCAAACCAGACCTGACATAATGCATGCAGTTTGTCTTGTGGCAAGATTTCAAGCAGAACCTAAGGAATCACATGTGATGGCAGTCAAGAGAATTCTGAGATATTTGAAAGTCACAATGGATTATTGTTTGTGGTATCCAAAGGACAATGATTTCACTCTCAGTGCATACACTGATGCAGATTGGGCTGGAGATGTGGATGATAGAAAAAGTACAAGTGGAGGTGCATTCTTCTTGGGAAAAAGGCTAGTATCTTGGATAAGAAAGAAATAAGATTCAATATCTCTGTCCACTGCAGAAGCAAAATATATTGTAGCAGCATGTAGTTGTACTCAAGTGTTATGGATGAAGCAAGCATTGAAGGACATCAGAGTTGTGTATGAAGATCCAATTGCAATCTTTGGTGACAATACAAGTGCCATGAACATATAAAAGAATCTAGTAATGCATTCAAGGACAAAGCACATATCCATAAGATATCACTTTCTAAGGGAAAAAGTGACATAGAATGAAGTCAAGTTGGAATATGTATCTACAAAAGACCAGATTGCAGACATTTTCACCAAACCTCTGCCTAAGGATACTTTTGAGTATCTCAGAGAAAAGCTAGGGGTTATTACCCCTCCTGCTCTAAACTAAGATGTACAAGAGTGCATCAGTCCAATGGTGCTTATATTCCATTCTCTAGATCCTGATTCATGCTTTTAGGGCTACTTCTCAAGAAGAATAGTCAGAGAGTTCAAAAGAGAGATTAGATCAGAGCAAAAGAGTGCAAGTATGTGAGAGAAATCATGTGAAAAACTCAGAGGGAAAGAGTGCATATGTGTAAAGAGATAGGGGGAGAATCTAGTCTTGATGGTTGTTGAAGAGTGCAGATGTGTAAAGAGATAAGGGGAGAATCTTGTCTTGATGGTTGTTGCAGTTTTTCACATCATATGTTGCCATCAATGACAAAGGGGGAGATTGTTGCAAGTATGTGCCTAATCAGTATTGTCATTGATGTCAACATATCTTTGTTGTCATTGGTGTCAACTATATCCTATTTTTTAATTTGTTTAGAAGCTTTATATGTTGAGGATATTGAAAAAATTAGCCCTTCTAAAAGAATCAAAAAGTAGACAGTGAATTGCAATGAAAACAATGAGTTGCATACTAAAGAACAGTCCAGAAGATTGCTTCGCATTTCTTACTGAATGAAGATCTTGGTCTACAAATTGGAAGTTATTTAGAAGCATGGCTAAAGATGCAAAATCTTGAGTTTGAGCCTCCGGTATGAATATTTGAGTGAGTTACATTCACCAAAGTAAAACCTGCTTTTTCTAATTATTCACTAGTGCCTGAGAGAAAGTATTTTGCTCCGCATTCCTCTGCATTAAAGTGTTTTACTATGCAGTTCTAGAGGGAAGTCTAGGATGATGATAAGCACCTACAATTGCAATGGTTCATGTTTTGGTGGTCTGCAAGATATCTTTCTTTTGTGACAGTTGAAAATAGTGAAGTTCATGGGCTCCGATGTGAAGAATCTAATGAATAAAGTGGTTTGAGTTTGTGTGGTTGCTCCTAGTGATTTCAACATGCTTGTGGATACCTTATGATCATGTGCCTACCTTTACATTGGTCTGCGTTAAGGAATTAAAATCTTGTTTGAATATTATTCCCAGATAACGTAGCATGTAACCAGTCTTAGCTGACTTGGTTAATTCTAGTGATTGCAGAGACCCCTTGAAGATTTTGGAAGCATGTTGTGGCGTGGAAGATCATGTTTGAGTCCCAGCTAAGGTGTGGCATGATCCACATACATCTACACTACAAATCCTTAGCATAATTTTGTATTAGGTCAAGACCTATTTTGTAAATGTTTGTAATGCTGACCTTGGAGATTGTTCCAATAGTTGATGATTGTAATGCCGACCTTGATGATCATTCCAAGGTTAATGAAGTGCACAAATACTTGTAATTGAGTCATGGAAAAGATGTCCTTGTGCGAAGATGGGCAGATAAGGAAAGAGGTGGAAAGGTAGAGCAGAGTAGAGGAACTATTGTACTTCAATGTATTAATCTCAGACATGAAGAAGATGTCGATCTTTTCAGTGAGCCACCAGTAGGGTTTAACAGCCCTCAGGGTTTAACTTCCCTCATTGTAATCTTTCTAGGTTTAGGGTTGAGGCTATGAGCCTGCTAGACCTAGTTGTACTTCATGGTAGTGAGCCAGTATGTTCTAGGCTTGTGGAATGACCAAGCCTAAACATCATTTTTTAAAGATTGCAATATATTTTGAGAGCTAATCCTCTCCATGGTTTTTCCCGACCTTGGAGTTTTCCACGTAAAAATCTAGTGTCTCTTGTGTATAATGTTGCATCTATGTTTAAGTTTCTAATTTCATGCTTTCATTGTTTAATCATAATAAGTGTGGACAAGTGATTAATGTTTAAGTGTAGAAGTGTTTGAGTTTTTGGGACAACTGATTCACCCCCCCTCTCAGTTGTTCGATGCATTTCAACACCTTTGAGAAGCCTAACAGCTAAGGTAGATCCTACACTTGAACACATGGAATCAGAAGCTATGAATAATGATGCATTTGTTCAAAACCAGATCTAGAAGCAATGGAAAATGAAGGTTGGGACCTTGATCTAAATGAGTGTGAAGTAGACCTTAAAGGAGAACTCAAATAATCCCTTGATGAACTAGATGAAGTAAGAGAACTGAACATAGAATATGAAGACATGCTTGAGAAAGTAAAGGAGATAATTAACAAGTTGAAGACAAAGTCCAAAGAATCAAAGGTAGAAATTGGCAAACTGAAAACTCTAATAGAAGGAGATAAAGGAGGCAACATAAAGCTCAAGGAGGTAGAAGAAATGATCTCCAATTTGAAGGTCATGGTTGAAGAAGGCAATAGGATTAAAGATTGATTAAATATCAAGCTCAATGAGAAAGTAGTTGAATGTTCAAAACTTGAGGAACGAACTAGAAAAGGAAAAACAACATATTAACAAGGGACTAAAACTGAAAGGAAGATCTAAAATTCTTGATGAGATAATTAACTCTCAAAAGCTAGCAAAAGAAAAATTAGGCCTTGGTTTTGAAAAGGGGGAAAGTCCTATGATCAGTGCTTCTGCAAACTTATATGATAACTTCCAATCAGAAGGAAAGTCTAAAACAAAGAAGGAAGAGGTCTACACTAAAGAGCCCAAGAAGAATACTGCCAAAGATACAAAATAAGATGAATTTACTCTTGTCTGAAGGCAAAGGAAGAATAAGAAGAAGAATTTTAGAAAGCCTGCACTGAAACAAACTGCTCCTATCAGGTATCTTCAAGGTTTAAATGGTAATTGTTATACTTGCAATAAATTTGGCCACAAAGTTGTTGATTGTAGAAGTAAGATAAATTAGAATGTTGTAAGGTGTTATACTTTCAATAAGATTGGTCATAAAGCTATTGAATATAGAAGCAAGATAAATCAGAACTCAGTAAGGTGTTATGCCTACAACAAGATAGGTCATAAGGCAAATGAGTGCAGAAGTAAAATGTTGGAGAGTATGGATAAGACTCAGCCATTTCATGGTTACTGTTACAAATGCAACAAGTTTGGCCACAAGGCAGCTGATTACAAATATAAGGTGAGGAGAAATGACAACTCTTAGGAATCAAATCTCACTTGTCATAAGTGTAATCAAACAGGACATTCTACAACGAATAGAAGATCTGCTACTCAGAGGAAGATTGATATTGCTCAGCAAAAGAAGGAAATGAGCAAAGTATGGAAGAAGAAGGAAGAATGTGAAATTTTTGGACCTATGCCTAGTGCAGATGGATCCTCTGGTAACTAAAAGTTAAGGTACTGATTCAGGGGGAGCTACAACTGCAAGTTTCTTTAAAACCCCTGAAAGAATAAGATGTTGGAATCCTCAGCATTCTGGCTAAAAATGATATGAACATGTTAAGATGATGATATCAAGAGATTTGATAAAATTTCTGAAGTAATTGGTCAATTTGTGGAGGATTGCTGATAGTTTAAAGGGTTCTTCATATGAAAAGAGGAAATTAGGTTAAAACTGAGAACAAATTAATGCGGGGCAAATTTGGTTGGTGAGAAGACTACTTTATCTCATTTGATTGAATCTAAGTGTGTGGAAGAGTAGAAGAAGTTCAAAAGATTCTCAACAGAGCACTTGAACAAACCCTATTCACCGCATCTTCAAATATTTCTAATTTTATAACCCTAGTTCTTGAAGTTTTTATCATGGTGACGCTAGTTGTTATAGATATTGTTGAGAGGCCAAGGCCAAAATTCAAGAAGCACCTATTCAAATCCACCGAAACAGATAAAGATGGTGCATTTTTACATGTTCTTGCAAATGTATTACACACTAAGGATGTTCGAATATATATTCATTCACAAATAGATGAGTATGATCATCTAAAACTAGAACAGTTTAGGAACGACAACCTAATGGGAGATGACTTTCAGTTAAAACCATAATTTGCCAACATTGCTGCTAAGAATCTTTACATTTGGAAGAGTTTTCTAAACTTTCGGTATGAGGGAGAATGGGTTAAAGTTGCCCTAAGTCAAATACATGGAGATGTTTTCTTCCTAGACTGGCCATATTTGATTAACAAATATGCCATCAAGGTTGTGACTAGACTTTGCTCCTACGGATCAATGCCAATTTTGAAATCAGATAAGAATGAGGAAGTGATAAAGCTAATGGAAGCAAAGTTTGATAAGAAGACATTGTTAGTAGATGATATTGAGGATTTGGGGATCCGGTATGCAACATGAACATTGCACACAAGATTTACTACACCAACAAGGAAAACTCTACCTCTGCAACAGAAATATATACAGCTTATCAAATGGTCAAAGAAGGAAAAATTATGAGCTATGTCAGCTCATGTGGCAATAGTTACTGGATAATTTGAAAAGGACAAAAGAATCAAGATACAAATTCTGATATGTCATTTGTCTTATGTTTTACTTTTTGAAAGAATTTCTTGGTATGAAGGGCATGGTTTGGAAAATAGATACTCAGGTTGCTCATCAAATTAAGGATTATATGCTTAGCTTTCCTAATCATGAGAACTATGACACAATATTCTGGGGATTCTTCAAGACCTTTCAAAAGAATATGCAAATAAGGGAGAGAATCTCATCAAATCTTGTTGACAAATACAAAAATGATATAACATTTATGGTTGATAAAGATAATTGTTATGTGGAGGCTATTGAGCCAAGAACATTCGGGATCACAACCTTGCCATATGAGGTCTCTGAGTTTGATTTGGTGGGATATGTTGACATGCTACTCAGAAAGCCAAAGGATCCCTCTACTGGAAGGTTTGGCACTCATGATGAAATCATTAATAAATTAGTTAGAAGGGAGGTAGAGGAGAATATAGAAAAGATAAAATCTAAGGTAGAGAAAATGAAATATGACCTAGAAGACATGCTCAGATCTATTGAAGGCTCTTTAGGAGAAGCACAAACTCTTCCCACTACACAAATGCTTGGAAGAACAAGTAGATCATCATTTGTTGCAGCTACCTCATCGGTTCCTTCTATATCATCACAATCACCTACTAAAAGAAGTGTTGCTAAAGTTCCTAAGAAAACCCAGACTATGGAAAAGAAGAAACCTAGGTAGAAGAGACATGAAAAAAGAGAAAAGATCAAACTAGTTAACATAAAATATGATGAAGATGTTAAAGAAGAGAAAGAAGAAACTAAAGTTTTGAAGAGAAAGAAGAAAAGAACAAGAGAAGAAATTTAAAAAGGGGAAACATCCAAAGGAAAAAGAGAAGAAAAAAAAAAGAACCCCTTCGATAATAGTTGAACATGGGCCCCTACAACTTGAAGCTACCATAAATGCAATTACAGAGCATGGTACACTAAAAGGTGTTATTGATCTCTATGATGAAATGCCTCCATATGACAAAGCCACAATTGAGAAGGTCGTAGTGATGTACATGATGGGATTCAATATAGGTCTAATTGAGATCATTGATCAACTCCCCACAAGTCTTTCAAATATACTCATAGACACCTGAGAGATAATGCCATGGCAAAAGAGGCTGAGATGAGGAAACAAGTTGTGGAAAAGGTTGATCCTTCCATCTCTGATGAATATAAAATTAAGGTCTCTCAAAAATAAGCCCAAGAATTCAAAACAAAAAGAGGGATAAACATTCTTATGGGAAAAGACAAAGAAGAAATTGACAGGATGGAGAAAGAAACCATAGAAAAAACTACTAAAACAACTGAGGAACAAGTTCCTCTAGAAATACTAGATGAACCCATTCGGGATATAGATATGTCAGCATTTGAAAATATTGTGGAAATTGGTGACATGGGCAAGAAAGATGATGAACAAAATAAGGAGACTGATCCTCTAAAGAACATTGAAACTCCAAAGGATCAAGATAAAGTAAACATTCCTCCTCCTGATAATACAAAAACACAAAATTCAACAGATCAAGGTGAGATGAATTTATCCCCTCCGGGGAACAATGATGCACAAAATACAGAGGGTCAAGATAAAATAAGTACCCCTCCTCTAGAAAATACAAATATAGGTACAGAACATGACAGTTCTCCTTTAGAGAATACAAGGATGAGCAAAGACAAAAAGATAACTATAAGGAGAAACAAGAAGAGAAATATCAGAGTGAAACAGAGAAGAAGCAAGATGAGAATATTGAAGATATAGGTCAAAATTCTTCAGAGTCAAACTCATTCAAAGACCTATTAGATATGCAATTGCAGTTTCAACTAGTGATCACACCTCAACTTGCGCAAATTCCTACCCATGAGGGGCATGTAGACCTGTCAAGTATTTCAACTCTTCATAAGCTTCAACTTAGTGATATACTACATGCTTCTACAAGAAAGGAGTTCTTGCAAGAAAATTTGAAAAAGACTAGCTTGGTTGAAGATGTTGTGAAATTGATTCAAGAAGGATTACCAAAGGTAATCATTGACTCTTCTCTACCTCCATAGAAAAGGTTGAAGCTATTAATGGATTCTTTTAAAGATCATTCTGTTGAGCAAAAAGTAGAACAAGAGGTATTAAGGAAGATGAATGAGAAAAGGTTGGCCGATATATCTATTAGGTGTGTCGATGCACACAATAAGCTACAAGAAAACTTGAAAATATTCAAAGGATGTATTGATGAAGCCACTGCATTATACATGTTCTACTTGAAATGGCCAAATGCCACTGAGAACATCAAAGCTCAGATTGACTCTATTGAGTCACAGATCTCCAAACTAGTCGAGGTTTATGACTTGTCAAAAGACAAGGATGGATCAACAAGAGCAAAAATTGAAACTCTTCATTCACAGCTGTCACAACTTCAGGACTAGAGAGAACATATAAAGAGACAATTTGGTCAATTGAGGGAAGTAGTGAACATAAGACTTGCTTCATTCTCTGGGTTACTAGGGGAAGCTGAGAAAGTTGATCTGAAGATGAAGATCCCAACCAGCATAGAGGAGGCTGAGGACTTGTGTATGCAATTTGAATGTCAAAATCACATTCTTTCCTAAGAGAAAACAAATTGGGTATCTACTCTCGCCCAACTCAACGTAATATACAAAGCCATTCTACCTTCTAAGTGAGTTGCAAGAGTTTTTGTAGACTAGAAAAATTTGGATGTATATGTTGGCAAGAGACACTGCTATGAAGATAAGACGAGTGTTGTCATTTATGGAAACAAGATAAGGAGAACACATCAGCATCATAGGAAGACATAACTCCAGAAGTTCATTTGTGATTGGGAACAAGGCACAAGTCTGGAAAGCCCTAAATTGGCTAATTGTTGGAAGTGTTCAGGTATGAGACAAACAAAGGATCATTACTCCTCCACAAGTGAAGGTATGATGATGTGGCTTAGGTATGATGTTCACAGTTATCTATTGATGCTACATTTCAATAATCAAGTCATGACTTCCTCCGGAAGTCATCTAATAAAAAGACCAAGTCCGAGTCTGCAGAAGTAAGATAGAGATAGTGAATAGTGCTTAGTAAATTAGTCCGCATTCCTCCACATTAGCATGTTTTGTTATGTAGTTCTAAAGTAAGTTAGAGATAGGTCATGACTATCAGAATCCAAGGTTATAGGTTTGGAAGTCCAGCAAATCATATTCTACAGGCTTTCCAATATCGGCATCCAATTTGACTGTGTTCTAGTGTGATAGTGCATCAAGTCAAAGGTCTACATTTTGGCATACAGATTTATCTTATTCTGTGGAGTTGAAGACATGTCAAGAGATCAATAATGATTGTTGAATATGATTTATGAAGTCCCATTTGGTCCGCAGCATAAGTTGTGATGGGACAGAGGAACCTATCATATATATTATGAAGGAACAAGCCGATAGGATGGTTAATTCCTTATTAGGAAAGGAAATATGAGTTGGATGATAAATTTAAGTGGTTGTATGATTAGATCCAACACATATGAAGACATGTACATGATGGTTTGGATCCGCATTGAAGATTTAACATAAAAACAAGCCGACGGGATATAACACTTGGTTTACACGTTTCACAATTTGCTTGCCGACCTGATCATGAGAAAAATTTAGTTGTAGATATAAATTGAGGATGGAGGTGTTTGGTGGTGGGTAGAGTGCGATGTGATATATCAAGGTGAAATATACGAAGATAAAATAGCTGCAGCAAACAAAGAGAGATTTTGAGCATATGTAAGATCAGAGCATAGAAAACAAGGGCAGACTGAAATGAAGAGTTTTGAGTCAGTATTTATGAGCTTAATTGGAACTGTTACCATGTATATGTAGATGCAATCATAGTAGTTCATCCTTAGTAGTGAGCCACCCTTCTTCTTCTTCTAATCGATAGTGAGCCTTTTCTTGAGCAGTGAGCTCTGAGCAGTGAGCCTTTTGTATTTCGGTATTGTGCAATAATAATATATTGAGAGCTAACACTCTTTGTGGTTTTTCCCTCTTTGGGTTTTCCACGTAAAAATCTTAGTGTTAATGTGTTAGGTCTTTGTGGTTGCTATTCATTTGTTTAATCTACTTTCACATAATTGAATTTGGTAAATGGATAAAGGAGCAAGTGCATAAATGGTTTTTTAGAACACTGATTCACCCCCCCTCTCAGTGTTCATTGTATTCAATAGTATATAGTCTTGTGGAGGCCAGTAGTGTCATATTGTATACATAACATCTATTTTTTAGGTATCTCTATCTCAAGGAAGTACAATTTGTAGAAATCATTTTGTAAGGGGGAGTCTATACAATTTTTGAATTGATATAAGTAGAAGATATCAGGCCCTTTGTCCTTGATGTCAAAGGGGGAGAGAGAAAAATACATATCTAAGGGCAGTATATGTTTCCATCAATGACAAAGGGGGAGATTGTTGGCAATATGTATTGTCATTGATGTCAAAATAGTATATGGAAATATAAGGACAAACTTGTATAGAGTTTAACAATTGGAGAAGTTGATAGATAATGGGAGAATTGAGAGAGATGGTTTGGCATAGATGTTCAAGTTGATGAATAATAGAAGATTTGAGAGAGACGGTTTGACTAAGTTAAATACTTAGGATCAGCATGTTTAGGGGAGGCCAATCTGGAAGACTTAGCAGATGGAGTGAAACCAGTCTGGAAGAAGAGAAAATTGTCTAAGTATGATGCAGTGATCAGTCTTGTGTCCAATCATGATGCAGAGGTAACACTTATGTTCTTGTCGTCAATCAAAGTATGCACCCAAATGCTAAGCTATCAACTTAGCTACCTGTTGACACATGGGAACACTCTTAGGCCAGTGGGTTGCCTAAAAATTGGAGTGAACCTCCAGAGCAGGTCGGTTCCCCTAGCAGGTCACCTAATCTAAATGACTTTCTAGGAAAGGGTTTAGAAGGATAACTTGCAATAAAATCCTAAACTTAAGGGTGATATACCAAAAATCTAACGTATTTTAATGCTTTTACTCACAGTCAAACTCTTAAAACATCTATTTTCACAATCTCACTTGAAAAATGTGACACAAAAGTGATTTGAATGAAGGCTTGAAACTAAACTCGGCATACAACCTGTGTCACATGAGACTTCTACACACAAGTTTGCAATAACGAGACATTGAAAGGATTCGACACTTAGAATATCAATGCAACATCAAAACAGTACTACAAAATGAGACAAAATGAATGAGATAGGAAAACTCTGTTGTCTTATTAATCTGAAAGGAGTATGCAAGAAGCTCTGAGTACAAATTATTAGCTTACAAAGCTTTCTGCGGGTTGAAAAGAAAGAAAGAAGCGATCTGAACTCTCCCAAAACTAAGTCTTTCTCCCCCTTATAACTCCAAAACTCTCCCAAGGAAAAAGATGAAAAAAATCCTCAAAATAGCCATCCTGATCCATTTTCGAGCTCCACAGAAAAGCTTCCAAAAAGTAGCCAAATTACCTCCAAAATGAAGAGAAAAGATACCAAAATGCTATCTCAAGTGGTCCCACGAAAATCTCCTTAAAATCAGGCTTTACTTGATCAATAAAAGCCTCCTTTTTGCCCAAAAGAAAGCAAATCTAAAAAGAAAGATTTTGTCTATTTTAGTCCTACTTTAACTACATTTAATAACAACTATTAAAGCAATTTAAAAAAGCATTGCTTTAATAATGTTTTACAATAGATCTTACAGTTTTATCTCCTAATTTGTCTCGATTTGATTCTTTGCAAAAATAATACAAGGCTTATATGTTTATTTAGCTAAGTATGATACATTTCATTTGAGCATTTGATCATAAAATTTTGAAGGAACTATTGAAGGTTTTGAAAAAATAAAAGACCCCTAGGGTCTATCCTCCATTTGGTTTGCAAACAAAACCTAAGGCATATTGATGTTGACTTACCTTCAAATAGCAAAGGGGCCATCAAGGTCTTAAGGCATATAACCTAGGCATCGAACATGTCTAAAGGGACATAATACCCCTAAGGGTATTAGCCAAAGCTTTGAAAAAATAATTCGATGTGATAAAAAACACTATCAAACTAGGGCTTCAATGAAAACCCTAACACAAAACAACCCAAGCCCTAACTTTTTGGGCTCATTTCATTTGACCTTTTGGAGAGAACTTGGCTCTGCATACTGCCGCCATGGAGAGCTAGGGTTTTGAACTTCTAAACATTTTTTCCTCCATCACTTCACTGTTCTAAACACATTTTTGAAGATTCTTATAGGAAAACAACAAGGTATGATATTCTCTGGGATAAATTTGAACCATTGCACTGTATCTAAGGCATTATTGGGCCTTCTTAGCCGCGAATAAGCTTATTTTTCTAATGCATTTTCTATTGTTTATTTCCTATTGATATTCCTCTATGCTTCGAGGCTGCCATGAAGCTTTTGGTTTAAGCCTTCAGAAGCAATGTATAGGTGGTCTTCAAAATAATTTTTCTGTGTAAGTTCTTCATCTTTATGCTTTGCCTCTTTTCTTACAATCTATGAATATAATGCTTGGATTTCATAAAATAATAGATATATGGTTACCATTTCCGTAAATGCAAAAAGACAAACCTTATTTGCCAGTATTTAGGGCCGCGGGCTCCATATCTGGTATCTTTCATCATTTCTGAGTTTACCAAACCCTCATGAGCTTGAAACTCATTATTCTCTCTGTATCTGTGACTTTCCTCATGCAAATTTATATGGTTTTTGACATTTTGTGAAGAAAACTACATTATTTGGCTGTGGCCTTGTGGATTGTGAAACCCTTCATCTTTCAAAACATTGCTTTGCTAGGAAGATGTTGATCCGCTATATAACAACTGGATAATTGAGAAGCAACCACTAGTGATCTGTCCATGATCCTCACACCATGGTGCTCTTCATATATTTCTTTCAGACCATGCAAAATGTTTATGGTGTTAGCCACAATAAGTTTAGCCACATACACCTGCTCAAATTGGCATTCAAATGCAGCATCTTTCTCTACATACTTCTGACATTCTTCCAATGTAGTTGCTCCCACACACCTAAGTTGGCCTTGAGCAAGCATTGATTTAAATAAATCAGTAGCATCTATTGAACCCTCAGTGCATTCAGCACCAAGAACCAACGGTATTTTGTCAATAAACAGAATGACTCCTCCAAGGGATTCATCCACCTCCTTCAATACAGATTTAAGTCACTCTTCAAACTTACCTCTATGCTTCATTAAGGCTCCCATATCCAATGATATCAATCTAACTTTGAGTAAATTGCTCCTTTTACTTTGAGTAGTGCATTAGACTGTGGCTGAAGGTGTAGACACCCAAAATTGACCTAGTTATCATTAGTATCAAATATGGCATTATCTATCATCTGCATTTGTCTAACACACTTGAGCAATTTCTCTATTCATCAAAACTACTTATTTCTTCTATTAATTAAATAAATTTTTATTTATTTAATTAATTCATTATCTATTTCCTCTAATCTATAATTAAATAATCTTTAATTGTTTAATTATCTTTATTTCTATCTATTTAAATTAAATAAATCTTATTTATTTAATTAAAATTCCTTCATATCCCCACTTTCCAATTAATTAAATAAATTTTATTTATTTATATAATTTCTCTTATCACTTATCTTCATTTCCCATCACAAGCTGACATGTGTGCCTCTTTTATTTAAAAAAATATATGTATGGTACTACATCTTTTATTTAATATTTTTCACATGTAGTACTTTTTATGTACATAATCACACATGAGCTTTATCCTCCCTCCACTTGTCATCTACACATTCACCTATGATTATCAATTCATCTTAGCCATTCACATAGCCACAAAATCTCCACCATTGATTGATTTTGGTTGAGGCCTATATAAACACTCTCTTGTTTCATACTTGAGACATCCATCATTTTTTTCATATAGCGTCTACATTATCATCCTGAGTATATTGAGCACTTTAGCATCCATCTAGCATATTATCATTATCATCCATCCATCATGGCAGCTTTGATCTTTATAATTATTCGTTGTTGAGAAGCAATCCACATCACAAATAAAGAATCATACAATCTAGGTGATCTTGTTCTTGAATTGCATGCTTTTGGTTTCACTTGGATTTGATTCTTTGATGGTGGTAGGATTAGGTTTTCATTGTTGTTATATGGAGCCTAATCAGACTCAGAGGTTAAATTTTCTCCACTTTTATCAGTGCAATTTCCCCCAAATTCCTATGGGGTCAAGGGGCAGTGCCCCTTGCGAGGGTTTGGGGGCAGCGCCCCCAAGACGGAGGCTCGGGGGCAGTGCCCCTGAAATCTCACACGGTTTTTTATTATTTTAGAAAGGCACCGAGAGTTATTTTTTTATTGACCGACATAAAAAAATCCTATTTTGTAACCGACAAAAAGCTTGATAAAAAGCGGCTAAGGGTTAGGGTTTTGGGGTATTGTATTGTAGCATTTTTGCAGCGGTATTGAGTTGCAGGGATTGCTGGTGTAATCGGTTTGATTTACTGGATAATAATATTCGACTCTCTATTTGGTGGATGTAGCCCGAGTTTGGGTGAACCATGTTAAAACTTGTCTCTCGTTGTTATTAATTCTATATATTTTCATTCCTCTGTTTAATCTTTATTTGCATTTAATTGATATCTTCTGTCGGCTAACCCTAACATTCATTTGAATGCTTGATCTTATTAATCTGATTTTTACCTATCACATTTTGGCACGCCCGGTGGGACTCACATCGTTGATTAACTTTGTTGTTTTAAGTTGTTTTTGTGAAGTTCAGATTTTTTGGAGTGCTTACAACAAATCACAGTCGCTTTTAAGCGAGAACCAATCACTTACAGAAAATGTGCATCACTTTTAAACCACAGGTTGTCGCTTCTCATATTTTTTGGATTGCTTTTAATCCAACAGTGGTCACATCTGGCAGTATCTGCATCACTTTTAACCTAAAACTGATCGCTTCCAGCTGTCCAAGTCGCTTTCTGCAATTTAGGGTTTTGTTAACAGTCTATTTTTTTGTAGAAATAGGTCACGTTTGAGCATTAACAATTCACGTCTAGGGTTTCTGCATCACTTTTGAGCAGTAACAGTTTGCCTCTAGTAGAATACAAATTGCTTATAATCAATAGTTGATCACCTCTGGTAACTGTGTGTCACTTTCAGTTCTGTTATTTACAGTTTAGTTTTCTTGGCTACTAATCATCTATTTGTGCAACATCTTATCGATTGTCTAAGAAAAGGAGGTTGTGAAACTACTAACATATCTATTGCAGCTCTGATCGGTCCAAGACATATCATTTTTATCACTAATTTAGGAACATTTGGGCTCGGTGCTTAAAAAGAATCATTGTTTGCTCCGTGCTTATTTTATCTTTCTTGATTGCTTGTTGTGCATGTTTGTAACCCAAATTTAATAGAAAAAGTATCATCTCCCCTTGCCTATCAAATGGATCTTGGGTGCATGAGAACTTGTTATTATCTTTAGAAGGGCCTACCTTCCCAGTGTGAGAAGGGGTACGACCCAAGCAGTAACAGGGTAAAGCCAAGTTCTTCTGAACTGCTATATAAGAAAAGTGTTTGTGTCGAAAGCCACAAACAACAGGTACCGCTGTGTTACACTAACAAATGTTTCCCCCAAAACCCCTTAGAACGTAACCTCTTTAGGCTGGGAAGCCTCCATTAACAGAGCGAATCACCACACGTGTAGCCACCTGAATGGATGCCCTTACTAGCAACCTTGTGTAGTAGCCAAAAACCCTCTATTTCTTTATGCAAAAGGTGGGACCTTTGAAGCCAACCTGATTCTCGTGGTTCTTAGTAGAGATAGCAAGGACAATCCTAAGGTTTAGAGGGGGGACAAGCCTTGGAAAACCCAGATCTTGGTATGCGTGAGAAGTGAGTGCCGTGGAGGGGAGCCGGTACTACCAAGATCCTAAAGCTATCTGCTTTGAATAGGCATGGCAAGGGGACTCAACAAATACAATCCTTTCCTAGACTAGGTTGTACAAGTTTGTGATTGTTGTGAGTGTGAGTGACTGAAATCACTATTTTCTTGTCAAAAACATTATTCAACCACACCCTCTGTCAGACATAGACCACCTCCGAATAGTAAATGCTCACTTCCAGCAAACCAGATTGCTCTTAAACAATAACTGCTCGCCTTTAGCAAAAATTAGATCGCTTTTAACCAACAGTTGCTCGCCTTTGGCAAAACTGTATCACTTTTACACAGCAGTAGCTCACCTTTACACTAAAACCCATCGCTTCTAGTAAATTGAGTCACCTCTGGTTAACACTATAGTCTGTCACCTGACAAAAAACTAGATCGCTTCTGAGCTATTACCTGTCGCTCCTTGTCAAATATCAGCAATCAGTATCAACCCAGCTAAATCGATTGCATTTTTTAGACTTCTTAGCTCTATCATCAGCTTTTAAACAGTCCTCTGATCATCTACAATCACCTCAGCATCATCTCCTATCTTGAGCATACCAAACTATTAGACTTTTTGAGTGCTTGAGACCCGAAACTAGTAACCAACCATCAAAACAATCAACCCAGCAATAGCAAATATCATCCCTTTGGCTTTTATCCAGCCCTAGGAACACCAGCAAACAACATCATCAACCATCTTTTCCCTTGAGTTTGTGAGCTATCCTCTAGGGAAGTTTATCCAATAGCAAACAACCAACAAAGCAACCCAACAACCCATTAGCAAACTAGCAAAACAAACTATTAACAACCAAACAACAAACCATCAACTTTTGGGTCTCAACCTTGACAAAGCTAGTCCAATCTTCAACATCAACCATCATGCCTCAAACTAGGAGCCAATATAGAGCTGAAATGGAAGCAAAATTGTGAGCCGAAATGGAAGCCAAAATGCAACAATGCCGGTCAACTCCTCTTAAAGATGCAACCCGATTCATGACCGGTATGCCCTCTTACATGTTTGTGCCCGAAGGATACACTATTGAACCATCATCCTCACAACAAGTGCAACATCACCCATTTATAGCGAGCTATGAAGAGTCATCCCAAGAGGACTTATCTGAATTTAGAGACACACACATATGGGACCAAGCTAAGAAACTTATCTTATCTAATCCAGATTGTCATTTCTTTCAATTAGCCCATATGGGAGCCAAGTTACCAAGTGACTTTGACATATCCTCCATTCGTAAATAAGATTCAAATATTCCCGTTGTTGTTGCAAAGGGACCATCCACTATAGTCGCACCATTTCATGACATGTCCATCCAATCTCATCCACCTTCCAACCCATCTCCCACATTGCCTATTGGTACACCATCAAGCCCACCACACTCAGAGTACACTATAGAACCTTTGATAACTCCAACCGAGGTACTTCCTTACCTTTCACAAAATTTGAGCTTTCCACCTTTCCATGTTTCACAACATACCCCCGCCTCTACCATGATTGTATCCGTGCCTCAAGTATCACAAGCTATCCATGTTTCACAAGTGCAAACTCTGCAAGTCTCACAGGCTATCTCCATACCACAAACTCTGCAAGTCTCACAAGCTATCCCAACTTCACAAATGCTACAAGGATCACAAGCCATTCCAATATCCCAAGTCTCACAACCACTACAAGTCTCTACTCCTATTGCATCACATGTGGAAACCACACCCCAAACTAATATGGTCTCCATGATTTCCACCAATCCATCCAACACATCATATAATCCCAATGTTAGTCTCATTGACATGAGTGACCAATTTATTGTATCACAAGCCCATCCTAGCACCGTTGTTTCTTATGTTGATCAACTTACATCACTCACTACACCTCCACATAATCCTTCGCAAAACATCAATCCATCTTACGCAAACCAAAACTTACCCATTGTCACCCAACATGTGAAATATACCAGTCCATCTCAAAGCACTCATGTTGTCCAAAATCCAAATCCAAATGTTCATCCTTCCTCATATACCAATCTGTCTCAAAGCATTCATGTTGTCCAAAATCCAAACCCAAATGTCCATCCGTCTTCATCTACCAATCCTTTCATTGCTTACCATAATACAAATCTAACTTTCAATCCACAACCATCGACCAACGTCAATCCATCATCTTATTCCCATGTGATGCAAAACCTTGGAGTCAATCCATCGCACTATACCCAACCACAGCTTGTGTCTCAAGGACAGCAATCCTCAAATACATATGTGTCACATACCAATCCTTCGACATATAATGTGAGAACGCAACCTCAACAAACGGTCATATCGTCATACATTTCATTATTAGCCACAATATACACCATATTACACTCCACCTCCAAACCAACAACCCCCTTTGCAACAACAGCAACTATCTCAAGCAGATGTTGAACAAATGGTTAACAAGGTAATAGGACAAAACAAGAAGACATTTTCCTTGGGAGACATATGCCCTTATCCATTTGATAAGTCACTTCACATGACACCTTTTCCACCACATTTTGAAATCCCACAATTTGTCAAATATAAAGGGAAAGGTAATCCAGATGACCATCTTAGAGCATTCTATGTTGCATATCTTGATGTGGCTTATGATGACACCTATCTCTTGAGACTATTCCCCCGAAGCTTAGCGGGACAAGGTCTTGAATGGTTCTCTCATTTACCTCTGGGAATCAAGACTTTTGAGGAATTGGCATACAAATTTTGATCCCATTTCTCTTTCAACATTGAACATGAGGTGAATATGAATGATCTTGTCAATAACAAACAACGCAATGGTGAAACTTTCTCCTCATTTACACAATGATGGTGTAACATGGCTAGCAAACTATCATGGAAAATACCTAAGAATAGCAACTTGACATCTTCGTCCAAAATCTTCATCGTGAGCTCTCATTCCAATTGCAATTACAAAGTGATAGCACCTTTGACGAACTCATTTCCAAAGGAATCACCATTGAGTGAGCTTTAATAGCTAAGGGCACCATTTAGATTTTTAGAGACAACAAAGACAATCCTCAAGCTTCAAATGACAAAACCCACTTTTGGAGTAAAAACAAAAATATCGTTAATAACGGCATTGTGGATGCAAAGAACATACAAACAATGAAAGCTCCCATTAACACTCAAGACGCATCTACAACTAATCAACCTTTCCAACGAAATCAACCAAGAATAAATTCCACACCTCGACAACAATTTACCCCTTTAGGGGAACCCATGGAGGTAATCTTTTGTAAACTTCTCCAAGCGGGAGATATCACATTACCTGAAGCTCCACCCAACAGTGAACCTGTCTTCAAAGCTCCTTGGTACAAAGAGAATGAATATTGTGAATACCATAAGTCAAAGGACATAAAACAAATGGTTACATGTGCTTAAAACATGTCATTCAAGATTGAATCTATCAAGGTCTAGCTAAAATCACACCACCAACAGCACAAACAGCAAATCAACCAACTTCAAACTATGATCTAGATGCTTTCAAGAATCCACTTTCATCTCATGACAAGACAAGGAACCCTCATATTGGGAATGCTATCCATTACAATTATGATTCATCCATGATTGGCCACATCGACCAATCTTGCATCTTTACCATTGCTATCCAAGGCAAAGCACCCGATTGCGTTGTAACTACCAAAAGAGGCCGTGTTACCATTCAAGGAGCACCTGTCAATCCTCCTCGACTGCCTTCTAGTTATAATATCCTTGATCACCTTGGCAAAACTCCCGCACACATCTCCATCCTAGAATTGCTTAGCATATCCCCCGCTCACAAAGCTATCCTTGATAAAGCACTGCAAGAGTCTTTGGTGCCTAACGATATTGATACCACACAATTCCAATCTATGGTAGCCAGCATTGCAGCCCCTTGCCATCTTACCTTTTCTATCAAAGATCTTCGACCATCCATTAACCCATCACATAACGAAGCCCTCCACATAGAAGTATTTGTAAACCAACGTCGTATCAAATGAATACTAGTGAATGGTGGGGCTGGTCTCAATATATGTTCTCTAAAAATAATAAAACAATTGGGATATTCTAAGAAAGACGTTGACACTTCCAAGGTCATTACTATCAAAGCATATGATGATGTTGAGAGAGATACTGAAGGAATCATCCATTTGCCTATCCAAGTTGGTCCTATTATCATTGACACTTGTTGCCAAGTCCTTGATATTGAGCTCCCCTATAATATTATTCTTGGTCATCCATGGATTCATGCCCTCAAAGCCGTTCCTTCCACATACCATCAATGTCTCAAGTTTCGACATAACGGTGTTGAAATTACTATCCATGTCGATTCCAATCCATTCAAGTTCTGTCATGCTTTTCAGGCTAAATATCAAAGTCTTAACCATATTCCTATCAACACCAAAGCTTATCCATCATCATCCTACGTTGACCCATCCATTTTACTTAAGCCATCATCTAGCCAAGCCACTTCAAATCTCTGTATAAAGTACATCGAACACAGTCCAGGTGAGTACACATTGCAAGAATCTTGTTGTGTTGGAACTCTTCCCTTATCTCTCAAATCTCATGGCAAACCTTCTACATCCAATGTATCTTCATCCGCAATAGTCATAAAAGCTCCACCAACAATATTCATCAAAGGAGGATTACTTGGTGATGAAGACATTGATGACATTAACTCTTGGATATTCTATGATGAGAATGACCAAGTACAACTTGAAGTGGAGAGATATAACAATAACTTTTGCATTATTAAGAACATGGGTTACAAAGGACATGGCAGATTGGGATCGTAGGAACAAGGACCTATTGAACTCGTTGTTGTGTCTAAGAAGTTTAATAAGCAAGGCCTTGGCTATCAGTCGGAGGTACTACCTTCCAAAGACATTAAGTGTATTTCTGATATGGAAGCTAGACCTTCTTCGATAGGAGAGACTTCTCATTCGGATACCATCGATGACTCCTCCCTTCATATCACTGACCTTTTTCAAGAAGCCTCTATCTTCATGATTTCTACCGCCTCATCTAGCCAAAACCCTTTGACCATTACCCTTTCACTGGTATATCCTGACCTCGTCGATTGGGACCAATAGGGGGCACCGATATTGGACACATTTGAGAATGATGAAGTTATTGCCGAATTCATGGGTTTACAACAAGGCATTCCATTGGGTGATCACAAAGCAAGTTTCATGATGGATCTCCCTAAACTAGCATATTTTGACAAAAGCATCAAATCCTTCAGTCGCAAAAGTGAAATAAATAGAATCAAAAAAGATAGTTCACTAGGTTAAAATTGAAAGGCGCCTCTTGACCATGAAAAAGTAAAAATAAAGGATGTATCCAAGGGTGAAAACCTCTTTGAGGCACCCAAGTATGGGGGATTTGATCTTCCTGTTAATACTGATTATCATGAAAAATCAACAGTGCTAGTTGAAAAATCTCAAGAAATGAACTTAGGCATAGAGTAGAATCTGAAGATCACATTTTTAGCATCATCACTATCAGAGCAAGAAAGAAGAAATTTCACAGCATTCTTCATAAAAGAAGCTATTAATTTTGTATGGACTTATGCTGACATGTTGGGTCTAGATCCATCACTTGTGGTACATCACCTAGCAATATCTCCTAATGCAAAACCGGTCAAACAAAAATTGTGCAAAATGCACCCACAAATAGCTTTTTTGGTTAAAACAAAGATTCAAAAGTTGTTAGAAGCAAAGTTCATAAAGCCTATTAATAATCCAAAATGGGTTTCAAACTTGGTACCTATGGCAAAACCTAATGGATGAGTTCGCTATTGCACAGATTTCAGAGATCTCAACAAAGCATGCCCTAAAGATGACTTCCCACTACCAAGCATAGATAACATCGTAGATCTTACCGCTGGACATGAAATGCTATCCTTGATGGACAGATTCTCAAGATATAACCAGATCAGAATAGCAGAGGAAGACCAAGACAAAACATCATTTATTTGTCCATGGGGTACATACTACTGGGTTGTAATACCTTTTGGTCTTAAGAATGCTGGAGCTACTTATCAACGAGCTATGACAGTTATTTTCCATGACCTTTTCCACACTATCATGCAAGACTATGTTGATGATATTCTAGGGAAATCCAAAATAAGAGAAGGGCATCTACAGGTACTAGCACAAATCTTTGATTGATTAGAGAAGTATCAAATTAGGCTAAACCCAAAGAAATGTGTATTTGGTGTAACATCTAGAAAATTGTTGGGGTACATTGTGTCTCGACGAGGGATAGAAGTGGATCCTGACAAAGTAAAAGCCATCATGGAAATGCCTCCACCATCAAATCTGAAGTAGCATCGTAGTCTACAAGGAAGGTTACAATCCATTCGTAGGTTTATCTCACAACTAGCAGACAAGTGTCATCCTTTTTAACATCTCCTTCGCAAGGGTGAACCTTTTAAGTGGGATGAAAAATGTCAACAAGCCTTTGACAAAATCAAGGAATATCTGGCAACACCTCTGGTATTAGTACCTCCTATACTTGATCAACCATTATTACTCTACATATGTTCAATAGCAGTAGCATTAGGTGCCCTTTTAGCTCAGCATGATGATTCAGGAAAATAACAAGCCATTTGCTACATCAGCAGAACTCTTGTGGGATATGAACTTAATTATTCATCTATGAAAAAAGTATGTTTAGCATTGGTGTTTGCTTCTCAAAAGTTGCTACATTACATGTTGAACCAAACAACAAAGCTCATATCTAACTTTGATCCACTCAAGTATCTTCTCCCTAAAGCAATACTTATGGGAAGACTAGAAAAATGGGTTATGATCCTAAGTGAATTCGAGATCCAATATGTGGATCGAAAGGCCATAAAAGGACAAGTCATCGCTGATCAATTAGCCATAGCACCCCTCGCAGATATTCATCCAATACGTCTAGAGTTTCCTGATGAAGAATTATTTAATCTAACTTCTCCAACATTGTGGCAACTATACTTTGATGGATCCTACACACAGCATGGATCAGGAGTAGGGATATTGTTTATCACCCTCAAGGAGATTGTATCCTGAAGTCATACAGGATTACATTTTTGTGTACCAACAACATAGCAAAGTATGAAGCTTTAATCATAGGATTACGTAAGGCAGTGCAATGGGCTATCAAACAGCTACAGGTCTTTGGTGATTCCTAATTAGTCATCAAACAGGTCTTAGATGAGTATCAAACAAAAGATGAGAAGCTCCTTCCATACAAGGTAATGGTTGACGATTTCAAGAAGTACTTTGATAGTATTACTTTTGAGTAGATTCCAAGGATACAAAATAAAGCAGCAGATGCTATGGCTATGATTGGTTCTCTTCTAGACATGCCTTCCAATGCACATAAGTGTGGGTTTCTAGTTAAACAGCTTTTGATCCCAGAATTTGAAGTACCGCAGTTTGAGATTATATGTGAGATTGTTGGTCCCAATTCACCTTACTATGATGACATATACGAGTATCTCCACAATCAAACCTTACCATTTCAACTATCTAATACCCAATGAAAAACCTTTATCTGTCGAGCCTCTCGCTACACTATCCTAGGAGACACCCTATATTGTCAGAGTCTTGATGGTATCCTTCTCAGATGTCTTGATTCTAAGGAAGCAAAGGTTGCCTTACGTGAGGTACATGAAGGTGTATGTGGATCGCATTTTGCTGGACCTAGTCTTGTTAAGAAACTCCTACGAGCTGGATACTATTGGCCAACTATGGAGAAAGATGCACAACAATTTGCAAAGAGATGTCTACAATGTCAGAACATGGAGATCTAATACATGCACCAGCACATGAGCTTCAGCCTATCGCCACTCCTTAGCCATTCTCGCAGTGGGGACTTGATCTCATAGGTAAAATCCATCCTACCTCTTCAAATGGTCATAAGTTCATTATTACTGCCACCGAGTATTTCACAAAGTGGGTGGAAGCAATACCAATGACTACATCATTGGCAAGCAAATATCCAAGTTTATCCTACACTACATCATTTCCCGATATGGAGTCCCGCAAGCCATTGTCACTGATAATGGTCGTCCCTTCAAAAATTAAGAGGTTAGAGATCTTTTTAACAAGTTCCATATCCAACATAGGTTCTCTACACCTTACTATCCTCAAAGTAATGGCCAAGCTGAGGCTTCTAACAAAACCATCATTAAAATCCTTAAAAAGACAGTCAATTAAGCTGGTCGTGATTGGCACTTACAACTTAATCCTGCACTATGGGCTTCTAGAACAAGTGTTAGAGCTCCAACTGGTGCTACACCTTATGCCCTTGTGTATGGCACTGAAGCTATTTTACCTATTGAGGTTGAGATCCCCTCACTGCAAGTATCTTTACAGCATATTATATCAGATGAAGAATATAAAGTATCCAGACTTCATGATCTTGAGCTATTAGATGAATGACATCTTATAACACTCAACCATCTCTAAGTTTATCAAAATCAGCTACGTTGTAGCTATAACAAAAGGATTAGAGAACGAAGGTTTCAAGTTGGAGATCTTGTCCTTAAAGAGAATTAAAGGAATCAGCAACATCGTGAGAAATAGGGCAAGTTTGAACCTAATTGGCTTGGTCCTTTCATCATCGCATCAGTCTACGGATCAGGCACATACACTCTCTCAACACCTAAAGGTATTCCCTTGGATGAACCAGTCAACAGCATTCATCTAAAAAAGTTCTACCCATGAGTCTCAGCATATTCCAAAAAAACATTCAATCATGAAAACCACCTTGTGGTGCTTTAGATGACCAAAAAAAAGTACAAGATAAATAACTCGTCCTCTAGTGAAAACATGGTAAATAGGCGCCTTGGATAAGTACCATATTGAAAACCTAGAAAACAAGTGCTATGTGTAGAGACTAGTCTCCATCATTTACTTAGTTTGTTTGATCACATATTCCATAGCATCATCCATTATCTTACCTACATAATCCACATCATAATCCACTCTTGTCCCTATATAAACATTGTAATCCATTATTCCTTATCCATCCATAATAAAAGCCTTTTCACCCTTGCCTCTACCATGCTAGCTTTACTAGTTTGGGCTTCGTTGGGGTTGAGATATCATTTGGCACCTTAGCATATTATCTATATAAACACATCCATCGCAGCATCTTCCTATTAAACCTCATCCCACACTGGGGGCACTTGTTGAGCCTTATTTGGAAGTGGACATCTACATCTCTAGCTCATATCACAACAAACATCCAAAACACAACCAAAACACAGCAAAAATCCAAACAAAAATTAAAACATCACAAAAATCTAAGCAATAAAGTTGATCCTTTGACATCAACCATCAACACAATAAACAAGAACTACATCTCATTTCTATCGTTCAATGCCTTGATCTCGTGGATACAGGGTATGTAGGCAATCTGAGATGCAAAGGAAGCACTCTGATTCAGGCTTAGACGATAGCCCCTTTTTCATCATCCATCTTTCATCTTTCTTCTAATCATCCTCTAATCTTTCATCTCCATTTCTTCTATCTTTCATCACTTACATCATCAATAAAAACCCAGAACTACATATTCATCATGTCTCATTACCATCGTAATGTGCTTTGATGCTCGTTTCTGGTGACATGTGTGCTTTTAACATTAAAAAATCATGATTTTAGCATAAATTTTGGTACATACCAATAAGCCTGCTCCTGTTGGTCGCCCATGTATCCTCACTCGCTCGGCACAATGATCACTACATGGAATCACCATCCTGATAGCTCTCCAACACTCAAAGCACCAAACCTCTGTTGGAAACAAGGCAGATAACTGAGAGGGGGGGTGAATTAGTTATCTCAAATATCTTAACTTTCTTTTCTCCTTTAATAATTAGTGCAGCATCAAAACATATAAGCATACATGATCATAAGAACAGAAATAAATCATCACACATAACACAAGGATTTTTACGTGGAACAACCTGTTAAGGGAAAAACCATGAGGTGACTAACCCAAGATTGTATTCTCTGTTAAAAGAATAAGAATTACAAAATGGCACTTGCTAATTAGGGCTCACTGCCCGAGCACACTTCTCACAAGAGGCACACTGCCTACAAGAGACTCACTATCTACAAAACTTAGAAAAGGTAACCAGGTGTTTGAACAGATGAGAGGCATCTACAAATGCTAGAGTTTAGTTCCGGTTAGGCACAAAATACTGATCTGATGCACTTCATTCTTCCTCTGCTCTAGTGATGCTGCTCTATCACATGGACTTGTATTGCTGCCTCCACACTTATCTCTACCTTTCTTCACACTTTATATTATCATATCTGTACACACACACACACCTTCATACTAGAATCCATCTAGTATATATATCTGCACCAAGGATTTCAACATCTTTCTAGTCGACAACTGGAATACTCAAGATATTTACAAATTATTGATCTGTCAGTTGAATCGATGCTTGATTTGTGGTGCGTATCAAAAACATAGGCATTGAAGTCATCAATCATGTCGGCCAACAATGTATGATCCCTCAATTAGCTTGATCAACATCAATTACTCATCTGGATTGAAGTCTGATACTCTGTCGGCTAGTTCTTCCTCAGTCTGCTCTGTCTGTCTGCAACCCAACACTCAGATGCTCATATCTTTTCCATGTTTTATCACCGAAGGCTCAATCTCTGGAATAGAGTAGTCATGATACTCCTCTTGACTTGTCCAAGTCCGCAACTTGCTAAGTTACTCCATCTGAGAGATCCTGACCTGATTGTCAGACCTTGTTGCATGCTCTGTTCTTGTTCACCGGACCAAAACAGTCTTCAATCTGACTTCTGGTATAGGCATACTATGTGCTGCAGATGTGTGGGATAGACTTTGTTGCCATCAATGGCAATACCCATGAAGCCACACACTGTCTCTTGCCAACAATCTCCCTCTTTGGCATTGATGGCAACACTTAGTGAAAAATGACTAAGTGTCGCAGCAAACTCCCCCTTGGCTGATGCTCTGTCTTATACACTATTTTACCAGAGCTCCCCCTTAGATGGATTTCACATTTTTCACTACTCCTCACTCCCCCTTTGACATCAATGGCAAAGGGCGGAATCTGCACACCAAAATTTGCAAAAATTTACCTATACATAGCCGCATAAGTATATATACATGTTATACTTACATGTACTTAAGTATATCTGCAAAAGTGGCCTTCAACTGTACAAACTCTATGGCCCAGCTCTGCTTCATCCTATCTAAAATGGAGATTGGACCACTCAACAAAAATGCATATGCTTCTACCCTTCTTAGATCTACCGGATCACTGGTCCGGGCTATGGTCTAAGCATCTGTTAAGGCCTCATGCATTGCCTCTAACTTAGTGATAATTATCCCTCTGAGTTCACTCATCCTGTTTATTATATTCTTCTTTTCTTTGTCCAGCCTCTTTATTTCATTTATAATGACAATGAACTGACATTCTTGGTTCATTAAGGATGTAGTGAGGGGATCAAAGTTTTGAGATAAACTTGACAGTTTACCTTCTTGCTCTTTCACCTTCTTTTCAATATCCTCTGTCACTTTGGGCCAAGATAGACAAAATTTGTACATGTCCCCACCATCTTTAAGAGCATTTTCAAGGCTCTTTATCCCAATATCTAGTGTCCTCCTATCATTAGCAATGAGTCCTTGTACTTCAGTGAATCTTTTTCCCAAAAATTATTTCTGAACCTTTTCTTCTTCCGATTTCTCTAAAGAATCAAAATGAGTACTAACAGAGTTTACCAGAGATTTCAAGTTAACGGATGGAGAGGCCGAAGGATCCTTTTGAAAGGATGGCATGATCTTCTCCAGCATACCAAATGCAATCTCTAACAACTCACAGTCTTCCATGTGAGATTTCAGAAGCTTTTCTTTTGCTTTAGCTTGGGTAAAAGATGTTATTTTCATTGTCTAGACCGGAGAGAAGGAATCAAAATTTAGTGGTCATTCGAATAGTTCCAGTTCATCTATCTCCATCATCTCTTTGTTCAAGAAATTATTCACTGCCTTTGCAGTGTCTCTTGTCGGAGACTGGATCTTCTTTTCTTTTGGAATCTCAGAACTGTCATCAAAGATCTTCTCTGTTTGTTCTTCTTCTCTTCCCTTTACCTCCTCTTCTTGACTCAATTTCTCCTCTTTTCTTCCTTCTCCTTTAGCTCCTCGATCTAGAGTGTCTGCAGTGGGATTCGAAGGAGAGATGTTGACTGCTTCATGAACTTCCTCTTCCGGAATAGAGGAATTCAAGTCCTTAGACTTCTCTTCATCTACCTCTTTTGACCCTTCTACATTTTTGTCAGTAGATTCTTCATTTGGTGCATTTAATCCTTCAACATCCATGGTAGAAGGTTCTTCATCTATTTCCTCGATAATAGGAATATTGAATCTTTTGAAGGCATTCCGAAGGATGTCTTCTGTTTCTCTTGCTACCTGATCAGTTTCTCCAAGCATAAGTTTGTTCATTCTTGCTTTGCTCCGGAATTCATCCTTGCAGTCCTTAAAGATCATGTTCATTTGCTTTGGAGTAATAGAAGGATAGAGTTGAATTGCTATCTGTTCTCGAATCTCTAAGCCTTTTGCCTTAGCATTCTCTTTTCTAAGTTCAAGTACCTTCTCTAGACTTTTGGGAATTAATGAAATGATTTCAATGAATGCTTTATTATAAATATTCAGGTACCTGACTGTAGCTTCTTCCAAGATCCTTTTGTCAGTGTCACTATATTCATCATAGAATTCTATTACTAGTTGCAGATTCCCATCCATAGTGACTGCCTTGATGATATCATCAATGGAAATAGTGGCATTTTCAACAAATTCTTCTGCCTTTTCTTCTTTGTTTTTACCGGCAAAGGATTCCCCGAATGTTTTCTTCTTCCTTTTCTTAACTTCCTCATCAGACTCTGTTTCTTCATCATCCTTGTGACTTGAGTAAGACCTTGTGGCTTTTGTTTTCATTCTCTTTTCCCCTTTTCCAGATGTCTTGACTTCTAGTTTGGTGGCTCTTGAGCTCTTAGGAGTGGCAAGTGTAGAGCTCTTGGAGGATCTAGTCCAGGAAGAGGCTTGTACCGGAACACTTCATTTTCTGCTTCTTGTTTCTCTTTCTTAGCTCTTTCTATTTTCTCTCTATTTGCATCAACTGCCTCTTTTGATATGCCATATCTTTTGGCAATTTCCTCTACTTCTCTTCTAACTTTCCTTTTTATCTCCGGTTGTCTCAGCTCAACATGTATCTTTACACTTAATTCTTGAAAGGTTCCAAACCTTTCTGCCTCAGGATCCTTTGGCTGGCTCAACAGGTGTTGAACATGTAGCTCCAAGATTTTCTCATCTACTTCGTAACCCATTGGCATTATCCACATTGTTCTGGACTCAACTGCCTCCATTAGGCATTGATCAGTGTCAACCATGAAGCACACTGTATCCTTGTATTTTTCAACTATGGATTGAGGAATTCTTTCTCTGGCCTGCATCATGCTCTGAAAGTTCTTGAAATAACCCCAGAGAGCTATGTTTTGGGCTTGAGCATCACCAAGTCCATACATATAGTCTATGATCTGTATTGCAACTGGTTTGTCATTTTGCCAAACCCAACCACTTGATCTGGGTAGCTCATTCATGTAGTAGAAAAATAGACATGGTATTAAGCAACCATACTTGAAGGAGTTCTTCTTATCCTTCTTGATCTTTTATAAGTTTTCTAACAGTTGGTTTAAAAGAAGATCACATAGGTCATAGTCTGCAGTCTCCCTCAACATCTGATATGCTGTATATATTGCAGTCCTAGACACAAAATTCTCCCTGCTAGAATGATAGATCTTATATCCAATTATCATTGAAGAAAACTTGACATCCAGATCTGTGATGTCATCAATTGTCATTGCTCTTTTGTCAAACTTAGATCCGGTGGCTTCAGTTACTATCTGGTTCTTGACAGATTTTAATGTAGGTAGCCCACTGAATGAATGCAGTCTAGTTACTGCCCTAATAGCATCTTTTGTTATCTTGAAGGGCTTCATTAACCACATGAAATTGTCATGTACTCTACTAAGAACATACCGGACCCAATCATCTTCTGCAAAACAAGGAAAGTGGATGCAATGTCCAAAGTGCTTATCCCAGAGGGCCTTGTATTGAGGTTTGAGTTCAAAACTTTCATCTATTAATTGTTTATGATAGATGTCCATCAACTTAGATTTGCCAAATTCCTCAATGTTGGCATGGATGTAGACCCTAACATCTTCTACTTGCAATACCCCATGCAGAATGCTAGAAAAAGCCCCTAAAGGATCAACTTCTAGGGATTTGTAGGGGTGTTTCTTGAATTTTAGGTGCGGCCTATCAGTGATCTTCACAACCATTGGAGTAGCCATTTTTGCAAAAGATTCAGAGAGAGATATTCAGAATGGAAGTACCTTTTTATGCTTTAGGGTTCAAAATAAGAGCCGAAACAAATCACTGGTTAAATTAGATTTTGCAACTAACCTTTGAGAGAGTTGTAGAAACTTGATGCAGAGATCTTCTTTTCTTCTTCTCGAATGCAAATGTGCAAATGATGAGTGAAAGAACCCTTTTATTCTTTCACAAAGCCTAATTTCCTTTTGCAATAAATGCACAACTTAAGTTATCAGTTGCCTTGTTCTGAGAGAGATCTTTTTGAATCACTGTGATGCATTCAGAATCATTTTCAGTGATAATTGACAATGTATCTTCTTCCCTCCAATCATACCATGGATCCGCAAATCAAGATATTTTAATTTTGAATCATATCAGATCTGTCTATGAAAATCCTACTTTACCAGATAGCTGTCAAACTGGATCAATATTGGATGATTAAACTCTTGCAAAACTCCATGTAGATCTTTCATATTTTTACCAAGGGTTATTTAGATATTTTTCTAAGAACCCTTTAATCCGCAACACTCCATGTGCCAAATTTAGGCACCAATTGACTAGCTGGGGGAATTTATTTTTCTTTGTGACTCCCCCTGAGCCAGAGCTCATCTGTTTAGTTTCCAGAAGGAGTATCAGTACTAGATTCCGGTGCAAATCCATCACCAACATTTTCTGTGCTCTTCTTCACCCAAATCTTGCTCATCTCCCTTTGAACTTCATCTACATTCACTTTGCCTTTTCCCTTATCTTATTTCTGATTATGATGTACCGGACCCTTTTTATCCTGATTTTTACTTCTGCAGAATTTGGCAATATGACCAGATCTATTGCAATTGTAACAAACAACATTTATTTGCATATTTGATTGATATCCTCTTGATCTGCATTGATTAGCCATATGTCCCATTCTATTGCATGCAAGGCATCTACCATTGAATGAATTGTTTATTTGCATATTTCTACATTCATGAGATTTGAGACCATACCTTTTGTAGTTGAAACATTGTCCGGAGAAGGATAGATTAGTCTAATTCATTCTCCTTCTGCACTGAGTTGCTTTATGACCAAAGTTGTTACAATTGAAGCAATATCCATTGAAGGATGGACATCTTTGAGCATTTGGTTGCCTTACCGGAGGTCTTCTAACCCTGTTTCTTTGATTTCTTGATCGAAAGTTCTTATGACCAGATACGGAGCTTTCACCTTTCTCATATCCCAAGCCACGCTTGTCATCTACCCTCTTTTGGCTTTCAAGAAGAACTTCAAGTTGGGCTGAGCTTATCTTGAATTTCTCTTTGTATTCATTTGTTGTTTGAAGATTTTGTTTAATAGTGTTTATCTAATTCTCAAGTTGTTCTTTATTATCTCTAGCTTCTTCAAGATCATATTCAAGATGCCTGATTATTCTGTCCATTTTGTGGTAGTCCTCTGTCTTCTCCTTGAGAGATTGTTTTAGATTATCTTCAATTTTCCTTTTCTCTTCAATTTCTTGGGTGAATCTCATGACCCCTGATTCCATCTCATGTCTTCCCATAATGACCTCTTTTGATAGCTTCTCACATAGCTTGTTTTTCTCATCCAGATCTTCATTACTATCATTGGCTTCACTCTGACTTGTTAATTTTTGAAGTAGTTCCTTTCTCTTTTTCACAGAGATACTTAATTTTTCTTTTAGCTCATTTAAGAAATCATCAGCTTGTTTGAGTCTTTCTCTCAAGTTATTGACTTCAGAGTGGGATTGTTCAAGATCATCTGGGGCAAACTAAAGTTGTTCCTTCATACCATACATATCCATTGAGATTCCCAGATCTTCCTCAAGCTGTTAGGCTCTATTTAGAGGAACTTAGCTTTGATACCAATTGTTGGAAACAAGGCAAATAACTGAGAGGGGGGGTGAATCAGTTATCTCAAATATCTTAACTTTCTTTTCTCCTTTAATAATTAGTGCAACATCAAAACATATAAGCATACATGATCATAAGAACATAAATAAATCATCACACATAACACAAGGATTTTTACGTGGAAAACCCTGTTAAAGGAAAAACCATGGGGTGACTAACCCAAGATTGTATTCTCTGTTAAAAGAAAAAGAATTACAAAATGGCACTTGCCAATTAGAGCTCACTACCCGAGCACATTGCTCACAAGAGGTACACTGCCTACAAGAGACTCACTATCTACAAAACTTGCAGAAGGTAACCAGGTGTTTGAACTAATGAGAGGCATCTACAAGTGCTAGAATTTAGTTCTGGTTAGGCACAAAATACTAATCTGATGCACTTCATTCTTCCTCTGCTCTAGCGCTGCTGCTCTGTCACATATGGGACTTGTATTGCTACTTCCACACTTATCTCTGCCTTTCTTCGCACTTTATATTATCATATCTGTACACACACACACACCTTCATACTAGAATCCATCTGGTATATATATATCCGCACCAAGGATTTTAACATCTTTCTAGTCGCAACTGGAATACTCAAGATATTTACAAATTACTGATCTATCGATTGAATCCATGTTTGATTTGTGGTGTGTATCAAAAACATAGGCATTAAAGTCATCAATCATGTCGGCCAACAATGTATGATCCCTCAATTAGCTTGATCAACATTAATTACTCATCTGGATTGAAGTTTGATACTCTGTCGGTCAGTTCTTCCTCAGTCTGCTCTGCCCGTCTGCAACCCAACACTCAGATGCTCATATATTTTCCATGTTTTATCACTGGAGGCTCAATCTCTGGAATAAAGTAGTCATGATACTCCTCTTGACTTGTCCAAGTCCGCAACTTGTTGAATTACTCCATCTGAGAGATACGGACCTGATTGTCAGACCTTGTTGCATGCTCTATTCTTGTTCACCGGACCAAAATAAACTTCAATCTGACTTTCAGTATAGGCATACTATTTGCTGCAGATGTGTGGGATAGACTTTGTTGCCATCAATGACAATACCCATGAAGCCACACGGTGTCTCTTGCCAACAACCTCTAGGGAGCTCTAGATCTTTATAGCCACTGAACACAAATAAGCCTATTTGCCCTAGAAGGACCTACTTATACCCCCATTCCAAACCCTAATTCTTCTATACCAAAGCCTATTTTCTTCCAAAAGCTCCCAGTTCATCCCACCCAGCCCCTATTTTCTTTGTGTCAACCTTGTTTCTAGCCTTTCATCTTATCATGAGCCAACCCAGCCCTTCCTAGTTAGCCTAGCTTACCTCTCGAGGGGGCATCACCTGCCAGTTACACTAGGGCATAACCTTGTTTATCAAGTGAATTATCGTATCTTCTTTGACACAACGTTCTAACGAACATTGTATCAAAGAGGGGCAAAATGTAGACACCCAAAATTGACCTAGTTATCATTAGTATCAAATATGGCATTATCTATCATCTGCATTTGTCTAACACACTTGAGCAATTTCTCTATTAATCAAAATCCCCTATTTCTTCTATTAATTAAATAATTATTTATTTATTTATTTAATTCATCATCTATTTCCTCTAATCTATAATTAAATAATCTTTAATTGTTTAATTATCTTTATTTCTATCTATTTTAATTAAATAAATCTTGTTTAATTAAAATTCCTTCATAACCCCACTTTCTAATTAATTAAATAAATTTTGTTTATTTAATTAATTTCTCTTATCACTTATCTTCATTTTCCATCACAAGCTAACATGTGTGCCTCTTTTATTTTAAAAAAAAATGTGTGGTACTACATCTTTTATTTAATATTTTTCACATGTATTACTTTTTATGTACACAATCACACATGAGCCTTATCCTCCCTCCACTTGTCATCTACACATTCACCTATGATTATCAATTCATCTTAGCCATTCACATAGCCACCAAATCTCCATCATTAATTGATTTTGGTTGAGGCCTATATAAACACTCTCTTATTTCATACTTGAGACATCCATCATTTTTTTATATAGCGTCTACATTATCATCCTGAGTATATTGAGCACTTTAGCATCCATCTAGCATGTTATCATTATCATCCATCCATCATGGCAGCTTTGATTTTTATAATTGTTCATTGTTGAGAAGCAATCCACATCACAAACAAGGAATCATACAATCTAGGTGATCTTGTTCTTGAATTGCATGCTTTTGGTTTCACTTGGATTTGATTCTTTGATGGTGGTAGGATTAGGTTTTCATTTGTATGCTTGATCTTATTAACCTGATTTTTACTTATCACAAAAGGTTCATTGCTTATATCAAGATGAGGTTTCATTCTGTGTACTTTTCCTTTTATATATATCTCTAAGATGGAGCTCTTCGATGGTTTGAAGCAAAGCCTTCACTCTCTGATTACCATTGATGATTGCAGCATAATACATTCATTATTGATCATTGTGGCACTTTTGTTTATCTATTCAACTGTTATGTTCATTAATGATTATTTTGTCCTTATGATGACATGACACTACCATTTGTAGTTGTAGCAGCCTATATATATCCCCTCTGAACAATCTTAAGTGCTCATCTTTGTTTACTGTGACAGTGGCTCATTCACATGTCCTCAAATTCACTATATTTTATAAATACTATATCAAATGTATTCACATACATACCATATTCAATGGTTATGGCTCCTTCACTTTCTGTATAGCATGGACATTTTTATGTATGGCTTCAGCATGATCTCCTGTAACTTCTTGATGGCTGCACTTTTAAGATCTCTTCCTACTATCTTTGTGAACTCAACTTGCATTATATCTTTATGGCACCAGTTTGACTATCCTGTAGTTGATCATGACTGTTGTATGGCTGTCCATTTATTTTCTTTGAAGAGGACTTGAATGAGATGTTTGATCACTTGGCATATGGTAGCCACTTTCTCAGCATCTTATGGTAACATAGTATCTTTGCTCCAACTCTGAGCATTATCAAAAGCATGATTGAAACAGTGATAGCTAAAAATAAAAAAGGGGCTTAATGTTCCATAGCTCCATAGTTGATAATAGTGATTTCTCTCTTTTATGTTGTATCTACCCTAACATTGCAATGCATACTTGGAGATTACTTCATCTGATTTTCTTGTGAACAACATGCCTTTCTCCTATGATTATACTTCATATGATGTATTGATTATTCTCTGATTAGCACAAGAGTGTTGTCCTAAACATGTAAACACTTAATAAGGGTTGCATGATGAGACTAGAATAATCTTGAATGTCTTGATTGCATATAAATGATAATGAGATAGACAATGAATGTAACCATGATGTGACAATGCCTCTTACTTAGATCATTGGGCAATCTTTAAAAGAGCTTAATGCTCATTCATGGTTCTTATCATAATACTTGAACTGACAATCATGGATGGGCATTAAGCTTGAAGCTCGTGCACTATCTTGATGTAGCCCTTCCTTCAGTTGAATATGTTTACTATCAATCCCCTCCTGAGATTTAGGGGCAACATGTTGGGCTCAACCCTTGTGGGAGCCCACTTTGCACCACATGCTATGATGTCTTTAAATCAACAACATGATTTCATCTATACCTGCACAGGAAACAAACATGTTAGTTTTAAAAAATAATGAAGCTCAATGCTCCTGTAATGTTTCATCTTTTTAGGCTCTCTTACATATGGATGATTTGATTATCTGATATAGTGCATCATAGGCAATGTATCATGTTTCTATTGATAGGCACATAGGAAACCATATCCGGAGATCTAACAATCCCTCTTGTCATGATACAAACTCATTCAAAGATCAGGAGTGAGGAGGAGCTAGCTAGAATGAAGATCAAACAAAGACCTTAAACAAGCAATGATGGATATGCCTCTTTTCTTTTCTTATATTTAGATCCATAGTGTATTTCCTATGTTTGCACTAGTTCAGCTATTCCCATGGCTTGTGTGCGACATTTGATCTTTCTTGCTTTCATTCAATGCAATACTTGTTCAGTTGTTGTATCTCATTTATAAAATTGAAAGATTATTGTAATGAAATGAAATATCTCTTATCAATGATGAATCTTCTGCAAAGCAATGAGTGATAAACTGATTTCTCTCTTCTGTTATAACAATGGCATCATAAACTGAACCTTTTCCTTTTCAAGCACCCTAAACTATGCAAAACAAGATAGTAGACAAATGTTAAGAACTTATCATCTTAAAATGAAATGAATGCACTCCAGCTCTGCCAATTTGAGTTGTAGGTGAAAAATTGGTAACATTCCTAACATGTTTCCTATATTCTTACATGTATATCTCATCAGCCTGGAGTACCACACTTAGTAATAAGTAGCAAAAATTTGACTAAGGCATTCATAGTGCATATCCTAAGACAGAGTCACAATATTTTGGTTCACATTTCTCCGCAGAGCAAGATTTAGTCTTGCAGTTCAGAAGATAAGTCTATCCTAATATCAACATGACATATTCAAGATTTCAAGTCACCACACCTTCTGCAGAAAATGTTACAAGTGACAAAGTACCAGTTACTACTTAGATAGGACAAAGCAATGGTGGAGACCTATTGGAATGCTTCGCATTCCTCTGGAAGAAATTGGTTGGTCATGCGGTTTTGAGGACAGGTTCAGGGATGTATAAGGTATGCTATTGTTATGCATGAAAATGAGGATGATCAAATTATGTGTTAATTATATTCAATCAAATCCCTTCTTTCACACATTCATTCAAGGACATAGACTAAGCTAAGTCACTACTGTGATAGAGGACTTAGCTATGGGTCTAATGTCACTATGAGATGATTGGAAAGATAGAATAGATTGATATTTTATCTAAACCCTAATCCAATTAGGCCTAAAACCCTAATTATGCAAAATCATAAACAAATGGACGAAACCTGATAAATGCTCGCACAAGAAGACACTAAATACAGATTAAAAACATACCAGGATTTAAATTTCAGGAAATGGAAACTTCGAGGATAAAAGAGGGGCCACCTGTGTCTAATGTGGTACTTTTTCTAAGGGCTTGGAACCAAAATATGCTTCAGATTGTAACATGCTCAGAGATTTCTGACAATGCTAAACTAGGGAACAAAAGAGGGGGCGACTATGTCTAATCAGGGATATTTTCTACTATTTTCTTCATATTTGGAATCTTCATGCTCTAATCTAATCTCCTGCAACTCCTCTCTGCAAGATTTGACACCTGTAATTTGCAATCACAAGAGAGGGGTTGGGGGTTGTGGTGTTTAGGAGCTTGCCTCGGTCAAGCCTCGGAATGGCATTCAGGCCTTCCAACACCATTGTTAGATAGATAGTGGATGTCCTTGGTGGATAGAGGAAAATGAAAATGATATGATAAATTGGTTGAAACACAAAGTAGATGTCACCTCATAGGTGAACTCTCACGGGGAGATGAAGATATTTCACGCCATGATGAGATGGATTGATGAAGACAAATTTGTAACAAACAAGTACAAACACAACACAATATTGCTCTGCAACACAAATGAAAGCCTTGAATATCCTTAGCATAAGATTGAAAGTTTGCATTATCCATCTAGGTGTAAAATGAAGTCCTAAACATGTTTATATATGCATTCCCACTAAACATTCATAATTTAAATTGAATAGGCCGACAAAGGGAAACCTTTTAACGGTCACTTTGCCGACATTTAAAATTTGGGTCCCGATAAAATAGGCTTAGACTAGGGCACGGGCGTCCAAGTCCAGGGTCCTATTTTGGGACTTGATTAAGCTTAAGAGTGGCCCCTAAGTCCCGTTTGACATGAGTTTCAGGGGATTTTTCTCAAGGATTCATTTTTAACATACATGATTAAATCTAAGGGACACGAGAGCTAAACTTAGGAGGTAAAAGTCTTAGGGGACATTTTACGACATAACATTTAGCCCCCACTTTAATGTATGTATGATCTTACAACCCATACATGCATTAAAGTACGGTTGAAAACACACCAAACACACCAGGCACTTGAAGCTAAGGCATACACAAAGATTGAGGAATTATTTCTAGCCCCCAATCTCAAGTAAGCACTAGAAAACACATCGCAGACATGCAAAACACAGAGAAGACAGTAACAGGCATGCAAAACATGGAGAAGACAGTATTGAAGACATGCAATAAATAATGAAGACATGAGAGCAGTCATGTAAAACATGTTGAATACACTAATATAACATTTTCATATATATATGCATGAAAATAATATTGCAACTCAAAACCCTAAAATGTAGGAGCTCATCGCTACACCCTTGATACTACACCAGGGGGAAAACATGCCATACAAAACCCAAAGTGTGGGAGGAGCTAATCGCTACTCCCTTGAAATCACACATAGGGGGGCGGGAGGGGAGGAACATGCCATACAAAACCCAAGTGTGGGAGGAGCTCATCGCTACACCCTTGAAATCACACACGGGGGAAAACATACAGAAGACACACAAAATACACGAGCACCATATAGCACACCATAAACATACTACACATCTTAAACATGATAAACACAGGCGATGGAAGGAGCTTATTGCTAAGTCTCACCATCTCAAACACGCTACAAACACACCTGACGATTGGGCTTATGCCACAACCGCCAAAGACACGCTTAAGGGAGGATAGCTCAAGATCCAACCCTGTCTCTCGATGAGGACTTTGTATAAAAGGATGTGCACTAGCTCAAGAGATACACCATCCTGCCTCGCGATGAGGTCTTTTGTATAAAAGGATATGCACTATCTCAAGAGATACATTATCCCACCTCACACAGAGGGCTTCTTTGATTGCAATACAAATAAAGATGTGTACTTGCGTCGGAGATACAACATCTCGCCTCATGGAGAGGGCTTACAAACACATTTTGTTAGTATCAAAATCATCAAATAGATATCATTATATATGCCCCCACCTTAAGGTGGTTAATGTCGTGTACCAATATCAAGCACGTTAAGGTAGAGAGAAGACATGCAAGGGAACAAGAGCTCTCGCAAAGCCCATGCCCCCAACGTGACATGTGCTTATGATCATGGAATGTTCCCACAAACACGTTGATAAAATATGCTAAGATAAGAGGTTAGAAATCTTACTCTAAGATAATAGCCAAATCACATCATGAAAGCTATGCATGAAAACAATCACATCAAGGACAAAGGCTATACTCACGGGTTTGGAATTGAGTACAACCATTGGGCTATATTGCAGGTACCTTGAAACTGAGTGTAGCAACAAGTTGAGATACAATTCAAAGTGTGCAAGAGCAAATTGAGTGGATTGTAAAATGTTAATCACAAGAAATGCCATAAGATGATACATCACACAGAGTGATTCTAGTAGTCAAGCGTCGAATATATATAAATCAACCCCATCTTCATATATGGACTAGGTCCATTTTTGCTTTCTCGCTGAAGGGACACACGGTCCGTATCAATATTTGTTTGTTTTTGTCATCTGTCGACTAGGTAGAATCACTAAAGAAGGTAAACAATAAAAATGAGAGAGGAGAACAAGTACCTTAGGAACACCACATAGGAGGATGCCCCCAAGTCATCAACTGCAATGCTATTCCCCTAAGGCATGACACACAACAATAAAATAGAGGAGAGGCAAGATATAAGAATGATGAAACAAATAGAAGAATGGCCACAACAAAGGCGGTCTCCCGATATCCTTGACCTTACAAGAGTATCAAGGGTTATCTTAGGAGACCTAAATAACACATAACACAGCACGGGAGAACACAACGGATTGCTAACAACATAAATATCTAGGAGGCCACCCTCGAGAGAAACTAGAATAGGTGCTACATTGAGTGTGGCTAAAGGGTGGAGAATTAGTTACCTAATTCAATGGGACATTTCCTAGTGGACAATCCTTGTCTATCAGCTAAAGATATATCACATGTAGTTTTGGTCTTGCTGATATTGTATTGACATTAAGTTTAGGATGACGAGAGGCTTTGGTGGGCTTCAAAGAATAGTATCCAATTGGTCGTGTAATTAATTCCAGCGACTTGTAAAGGTACTCTAATTCCTTATTGATTTACACCACAACCATTGCCTACGTAGTCGCAATTTTTTGACAAAATTTAAAATCCACGACCATAGAGGGAGTCCATCTCTTTAGAAGATGGTGAGGCCTCATAAGTCTCATAGTTTGTATTATAAGTAAGAGTATTATCTTTGTTTTCTACCAAGGAGACTCTGGGTTTCTTAGGTGTTTCCAAAGATTGCTTAGATGAGATCGATGCAACTTTTGATGTGTCAGAGTTGTTAAGTTTATAGTACCCCATAAAGGAAGGAGTAAAATCTAATGAACCCTAATCATCACCAAAAAGTGCATTTAATGGTTTAGAGTCTTGCACAGCATTATCTGTGGCAAGAGGTATTGATGAATCAACTTGTAAGTTGTTTAGACTCGTATGATTGTTATATTGCTTTCATGTTTCAATATGTAAACAATTATTCAGGTCAGGATCAACTTCAATGATGTGGAGCTTGTTTTCATAAATAAACTTTATCGATTGATGAAGGGTAGATGGAACTGCCCCCATGGCATGAATCCATGGTCTACCGAGAATCATATTATACGAAATCGAGTTGGGCATGACATGAAAAAGGATAGATAATGTTACGGGTCCCACCTTTACAGGTAAAGTTATAATACCCAGGGATTGTCTACCAACATTATCAAAGCCACAGATGCTAAGCCTATCCGATTTGATTAAATAAGTGTTGATCTTGATTCTATGTAGTAAGTCCATGCCACAAATATTAAGAGTTGATCCATTGTCAATCATAACTCACTTTATCAATTTTTTATTTATTGTGACAAAGATTATAAGAGGATCATATTGGTTTTGAACTTCCGCTGATGGTAATTCATGTGGTTGAAATAGAATATCCATTTTTGTTGCATGCATACAATCTAACAGAGTTGCTACATCATTCGACTTAACAGCAGATGGTACAATCACCTTTTGCAAGGCTTCTTGGAGCATTCTGTGGTATGTAGGTGATGTTTGTATGAGTTCTCAAAGAGAGATCTTAGCAAGAGTAGCACAAAGCTGCTCAACAAAATCATAATCTTGACCACCTTTATGAGTAAGACGAGGTGGTGGAGGGAGCATAGGTTGAGAAGCTGGAAGAGAGACAAGCACATGTGGTGCTTGCTTACTTTGCTTGTCATTACGGGTGTTGTATGTGTGAGCAACCATGTGATGTTGCAGCATATTTTGAATACCTTGATTTCTTTGAGTGATTTGTCTTGCCATGCTTAGAATGTAACCCGGGGGTCGAGGTGGTTGTGGATCACCTTGAACCGTAATCACCAGTTTTAAGCAAGAAGGTGCACTAGGTGCCCCATTCACAATGAGTTTAGGAACATTCGTATACTTATTCACTATCCCCTTCGTAGGTTGAATAAGTCTATTAGTGATTATTGAATTAACATTGTTTTTACTATGATTAAGCTTGATATCCATCCCTAAAGGATTTAATGTGAGAGACCTTTCTTCATCCACTAATGCTTCATCTTGGCCAGGGAGAGCATTGGGACGAAGGGAAGGTAAGGTGTCGTGAAGAGAATTGTCAATGATTGTATCTTTAGTAATTTCCAAGGGTTTTAAATATGCAACTGAAGGAGAACTATTCTCATCCTTAGTGATTTCCAAAGTATTTGAGCATACATCCAAAGGAGGAGGATCTGGGATCTTCACTTCCTTAGTGATATCCAAGGTGCTTAAACATTCAACTAGAGGAGGAATAGGGTGAATCATAGAATCATCATCATCGTCATATACTTTAGATATTAGATCCAATGCGTTATCATGATTTATAGAACTTTCACAATCCTCTTTCTCATGAGTGTTCATGGATATGAATTCGGTTAGATTTTCTAATCTTGAAGAATGCTCACCCATGACAGTTATGAATCTATGAAAATCAAGATCTTTGACATATGCATGCAAAGATACCAAAGAGAAATGACATGATGATGCCATATTAAAATGTCTTGGAATAGTAATGTATAATAAAATCTATTCATTTATCACATACAACCAATATGAGAGACTTTTGTACACCACAACACTAGTTTGAGGAAATCGGGTTTTTGAAGCTTTTTGTAAAGAACAAAAACACACTAGTGCCACTGAAAATGAAGTGAATTTAATTTTAAAGTGCTGCACAAAAGGTAATAGTGGTAATTTTCTGATTCATTGCAAACTATGTGAAAAGGATGCTTATATGCTTATGTTGAAATACACATTGTGTAATTTAGAAAATATGCCAAATTTCAATCTAAAGCATTAAATGATACCACATTTTCAAATTACCAATTAATATATGCTTGGAAATGAATCCAAGATCTTAAATGAAAATAACAAATGCAATGAAACAATACAAATCTATGCGTGTTTATGCACCTAAAATGCTCAATTTTTTCAATTTTTTCACTTTTTTCAATGTAAATGCATAAAAAAATGTTATAAATTATGTATAATGATGAATGAATGAGATATATTCCAATTTAATGTGTAAAATAACTTAGATCAGGTTTAAAAATGATGCTAACATGCTCAATGCAAAGGCAAGATGAATGAATATGCTTGTTTTTATTGAAATACACAATGTGTAAATGCAAAATTTGAAATCTAAATGCAAAAACACACTATGATGAAACACTACAGTCCAAAATTAGATTTGAATGAGTGTTTAAATGAGTAATAAAATCTAGAACAAGATTTTAATTACCAACCCTAGCTTTTGACATTACTAGGTTATATGAAAAATGCAAAATTTCAAACAAAACCCTAGCAAATGAGAGATGCAAATGCAAGGTAAATGATGATAAAAAGATGAAATGATGTAATTTATCTCAGATCTGATATAAATATCAGAAAATTAAATGTTTTCAATAATATGCAAGGAAAATAGTGCAAATTATGTCTAAATGCAAGCTTTTTTTTTTTCTAATTTTTATGCAAGATTTTCAAATGTATGAAGATGAAAATGAAATGTATGAATGCAAATCTGATTTACAATAGTCAGCAAGATGCAAGTTCAATAAAAACACGGATTCACCAAAATGTTATGCATGAAAATGGGGATGATCAAATTGTGTGTTAATTAGATTCAATCAAATCCCTTCTTTCACACATACATTCAAGGACATAGATTGAGTCAAGTCACTACTGTGATAGAGGACTTAGCTACAGGTCTAATGTCACTATGAGATGATTCGAAAAATAGAATAGATTGATATTTTATGAAAACCCTAATTTGATTAGGCCTAAAACCCTAATTATGCAAAATCATAAACAAACGGACAAACCCTGACAAATGCTTGCACAGGAAGACACTAAATGCAGATTAGAAACATACCAAGATTTGAATTTTGGGAAACAGAAACTTCAGGGAAAGAAGAGGGGTTGCCTGTGTCCAATGTGGTACTTTTTCTAAGGGCTTAGAACCAAAATATGCTTCAGACTATAACCTGTTCAGAGATTTCTGACAATGCTAAACTGGAGGACAAAAGAGGGGATGCATGTGCCTAATCAGGGATATTTTCTGCTATTTTCTGCTATTTTCTTTAGATCTAGAATCTTCATGCTCTGATCTAATCTCCTGTAACTCCTCTCTGCAATATTTGACACCTGTAACCTGCAATCACAAGAGAGGGGTTGGGGGTTGTGGTGTTTAGGAGCTTGCCTTGGTCAAGCCCCAGAATGACATTCAAACCTTCCAACACCGTTGTTAAATAGAGAGTGCGTGTCCTTGGTGGACAGAGGCAAAATCAAATGATATGATAAATTTATTGAAACATAAAGTAGATGTCACCTCAGAGGTGAAGCTCTCATGGGGAGATGAAGATCTTTCACACCATGATGAGATGGATTGATGAAGACAAATATGCAAAAAAAAGTACAAACACAACACAATACTTCTCTGCAACACAAATGAAAGCCTTGAATATCCTTAGCATGAGATCACAAGTTCACATTATCCATCTAGGTGTAAAATGAAGTCCTAAACATGTTTATATATGCATTCTCGCTAAACATTTGTAATTTAAATTGAATAGGCCGACAAAGGGAAACCTTTTATCGGTCACTTTGTCGACATTTAAAATTTGGGTCCAGACAAAATAGGCCTAGACTAGGGCATAGGCATCCTAGTCTAGGGTCCTATTTTGGGACTTGATTAAGCTTAAGAGTGCCCCCTAAGTCCAATTTGACATGGGTTTCGGGGGATTTTGCTCTGGGATTCATTTTTAACATGCATGATTAAATCTAAGGGACCCGGGAGCTAAACTTAGGAGGTAAAAGTCCTAGGGAGACATTTTATGACATAACAGTTATATTGAAGCTTCAAGTGGTCTGGTGGTCTGTAAGGTCAACATTCAAGTAACATAGGTAATACATATTGTTCTGGAAGTCTCAGAACACATGTTTAAGCGCTTGCGGAAGATGAAATACATACAGGTCAGCTATGAAAGATTGTGCAAAGGTTCTACATGCTCCAATACACCTCAGGTTTGAACTGCATGCAAATATCTCTTGTTTTTGGTACCACACAAGATATCTAAGTCAATTTATGAAGAATCACACATCCTTGTTCTCTGAACTCCAGTATACCTTAGTCTAGTTTTTATTTTCCCTTCAAAAATGATAGATGAGGTTGTGCGGATCTAGGAGTACACATGTAATGATGTTCAAGTTCATCTCTAAAGGTTTCAAAGTTTTGGATGTATCGTAATGTCATATCCTGAGTAGTGGAGTATCACAGTTAGTCCAAAATACTCTGTTTCCAGCAATTCATCATACCTCTTGTCTTGTGGATGTATAGATTAATCTGATACTTCAGTAGAAAGGTGGTTGAATAATGTTGAGGTGATACAATGTTGAATTCTTGGTCTGCATGATGTTTTTGGCTCCTCCCTGGTGGTATGAAGATAAACAGTTAATAGTGTTTGTATAGTTTGGACCGACATACTAGTTTTTATTATATGCAGGGTATCTTGATCAATTGTTTTGACTTTAGAAGATGTGAGGTGATGTTCCTTGAATCCTTTCATGAAGTCCTGTGGTCCGTAACAAGTTTCTTGACATATTTACATGTTGAAGCCAACTCTTGAAGAACTACACATTTCATCTAAAGGTACTTATGATGCCGACCTAGTCAATGTTTTGAAGTGTTGCAGAGGGAATATATAGAAGATCAAATTCATTTGTGTGGTGTAGAAGAGAGTGCGAAGATGATAGAGCATAATGAGAAATATGAAGTGTGCAGAATCAACATGATGGAGTAATTGTGTGGAAAAGAGGACTACAATATCAGCATGAGATAGATGCTTCTTCATAGTAGTTCATAGTTTTGTTTATCATTTTAATTCCTTGTAGAAATGAGTTTATTTTAAGGAGTAGTAGCTTCCTTGGATTGTATCCCTAAAACAAATTCAACAGGGAGTTGTAGCTTCCTTGGGTTGTAGCCCTAAAGCAAAGTTGTAAAAATTTAAATAGCAGTGAGCATTATATTGTGAGTTAACACTCATCGTGGTTTTTCCTAGTTTTGGGTTTTCCATGTAAAAATCTTGGTGCCTATGTGTTGATTCTTGTGTTGCTTGATTTACTTTCTACTCTCTAAGTTATTCAATTTTATCTGCAAATATCTATTTAAGTTTTAGTGTGAGCTTATTCACCCCCCCTCTCAGCACTTCATTATGTTCAACACCTTCTCCTCTATGATACTCTCCCTTTCAGTGAGAGGTTGATGAAGACCCTGTAGCACTCAAACAACCAAATTGTAGTTAGACAATATCAATATATAAACACATGATACTATGCAAATCATGTCATACTAATGTAACATAATCAAATATATCAACTGCACATATCCAACTGTGAATTGAAATTAGTTAACCAAATATAGTTCATAATGTAACATATATCATCATCATAACATCATACAAATATATGCAATATCTACAAGGTATGAAACACTGTGATAGATACAAATTTTGGGCTATGACACTTGTCTATATCAATTTATTGTTGCACCCTATCAATGCATGTGGGGTTGCATCATTGTCCCACCACCATTGTGAGTGATCAAGAGCACTATCAATGGAAGAAATATTGATAGGGTTAATGAAATTATATGAGAATCACCTCTTTCCACATCTATAGTCTCACTCTTTAAGATATTACCATCTTTTGAACCATTTTTCTCACTAATGAGACTAGGACATTATGCTCTAACATGGCCATCTTTTTTTTCTAAAAAAATAAGAATTAAGCCCACCTAATCCATTAATTTTGCAAGACAACTCATTACCATGCAATGGGAAAACAATCTTATTAGAACAAGTCTCTGTCAAGTGTAACAAGTTATCCTAATTTCATACATTTTTTTATATAGATCAATTCTCTAAACTAGAAATTTAATTCCATATTGTTAAAGGAAAATCACTTAAGCTATTTCCACATACTCTTAAAGATTATGATATTGAATAGTTCTATGCACTTCCTCAAGAATCTATACATTCATGTAATGATCTTACTAAGGTGTTGCTAAATAAATTCAAAGTTATAATGAGCCTTAGAGTAATAGTTGACGATTTATTTGAGTGTTCATTCAATTTGAATCTTTGTGCTCTAAGTTAATTATTAGTTTACATGATTATCAATTGCAAAATATCTTTATTAAGGGGTTAATTAAACAAAATCAAGACAATGCGTATTTGAATAGTTTTGCTTCTTTTATGGATTTAAGTGTACATGTTAAAAATGTAGAATCCAAGTTGCTTGTATGTAACGCCTTTAAATATGGATCAAGTCAAAATGCTTACAACCCTTCTAAGTATCAAAACTCAAAATAATTTTTCAAATGGTACTAATGTGAAGGAAAATTTGAATCAAGTGGCTAATACTTCTTTTCCACATTTTAAACAAAATGCTCCTAGGAAGTTCACTAAGCTTCAAGAATATATGGATGATGTGCTTCAAAGGTTTTTAAGTGCTAATCTAATTACGCTCCCTCCCATTCATCCATTGGATACATGTAGACTACTTCCTAAGTCATATAATGATCAAGCATTTTGCAATCATCACATTGCCAAAGGACATTACACACAATCTTACTTTACTTTTAAACATAAGGTACAATATCTCATTGTTAGCAACATAATCAAAGTAAATAGAGCAATGACAATGGATATTCATCAGTATCCCTCTTAGTTTACAATTTGATAAAAATCAATCACATAATGTTGACGTACATAATACAATATAACATGAGGATACAATTTTTCATAAGAAATGTTAAATCTAAGGCCAAAACTTCTCCTCTTATGGCACCATTGATTATATTTTTTAATGAGGATATCCCATAAAACAATTATTATGGTCCATTATATATACAAGTAAATTTTAGAGGGTTCTCACCTATTGATTTTTTTATCAACCCTACATGCCAATATAATGTTTGTATAAAAGAAACATTTTTAAAACTCATATTAGAGATTAGGACGTGTGCAGAAATATGGGGGACCAAAAAGTGGCCAAAACCACTTTTTAGTCCAAACAAGCCATAACGCGAGCACATTATAATATGCTCGCATTTTAAAGTAATTAAATGTAAATTCTTGAACTTCCTTTACTCTAGAGTAGGCTCATGTCTAGGAAGAGACTAGGGGTATATACATGAAATAAACGTTTAAGTATAAGTGACATTTACATATGGACATTTACCTTCTTATACTTTAAGTTATATTTCATGTATATACTTTCAGGATGTTTGAGAGTGGTTTTGGATCTCTAGGAGTTATAATGCAGATTCTAGGTTTTGGAGGATTCTATAATGTTTCAGACTTAGTCAAATTTTAGGAATCAGTAGGCTCCTATCATCTTGTAGTGGTCTAAGGGTAGTTATAACTATTCAAAAGCATCATCAAGACTCTCGTTAGAAATAGGAGGACATATTCTTATGCAAGAGACCTAGCAAGGAATCCAAGGAAAATACTAAGTCAAGTTCAAGAAAGTGGTAGTCCTCTAAGCATTTCTTTGGGATATTTTCAAGCTTGAAGACTACTCTATTTCTCCCTCACCCCTACCTCTTTATATGTCTCCCTCTCTCCATCTCTCTCTACGTCTCCCTCTCCTCCTCCTCCTCCTCCTCCCCCTCTCTCTATTTAGATCTCCCCCTCTTTCTATCTCTATATATATCTCTCTCTCTCTCTCTTTCTCTATCTCTCCCTCTCCCTATATATATTTATATTTCTCTCACTATCTCTATATATCTCTCTCCCTCCCCCTCCATCTCTTTCTATCTCTCTTGCTATATATATATATATATATACCTATCTCTTTCTTTCTCTCCCCTCCTTTTATCTCTTTCTCTTTCCCTTTCTATCTCCCTCCCTCTCTCCCTCTCTCTCTTTATATCTCCCTCTCCCTCTCTATCCCTTAGTTTTTTTCAAGGATATAACAAGGAAGGTATGTAGGTGAGAAACAAGTGTTATATAGTAAATGTGGATAAGTGAAAAGAGCTATGAGTTATGACATGCTTGAAGACCCAATGTAAATCTATCTCTAAACCTGCAAGTTACTTCTCCAATCTATGCCTTGTTCTTGTAATTCAACACTCAACACTAGATACAAAGCCATGTGAACTATTTGATAGGACACCTCAAAGAGATGCCATCTCATGGAATGCAATGATTGCAAGATATGCAAAAAATGGATTTTTTGATAAGGCTTTAGAAAATTTCAAGCAAATGCAATTGGTGGGTGTAAAGACAAAATCCACAACCTTTGCCAGCATCCTTTTTGCATGTGCCAAAATGGAATCTTTAGAACATGGTATAGATATCCATCAAAGCGTAAAGGATATGGGAATTTTGTAGATGGTGTAGTTGCAACTTCCCTAGTAGACATGTATGCAAAATGTGGAAGCATAGACAAGGAACGTGAACTATTGGACAAAACATCTCAAATAGATGTCATCTCATGAAATGAAATTATTGCAAGATATGCACAAAATGGATTTGTTGATAAGGCTTTAGAAATTTTCAACCAAATGCAATTGATGGGTGTAAAGCTAAATTCCACAACATTTGCCAACATCCTCCCTATCTGTGCTAAAATGGGATCTTTAGAACATGGTATGGACATCCATCAAAGCATAAAGGATATGGGAATTTTGTAGATGTTATTTTTGCAACTGACTTGGTAGACATGTATGCAAAATGTGGAAGCATAGACAAATCACATGAACTATTTGACAAAACATCTCAAAGAGATGCCATCTCATGAAATGCAATGATTTGCAAGATATGCACAAAATGGATTTGTTGATAAGGCTTTAGAAACTTTCAAACAAATGCAATTAACGAGTGTAAATGCAAACTCCACAACCTTTGCCTGCATCCTCCATGCATGTGCCAAAATAGGATCTTTGGAACAGGGTATGGACATCCATCAAAGCATAAAGGATATGGGAATTTTTTAGATGTTGTAGTTGCAAATGCCCTAGTAGACATGTATGCAAATTGTGGATGCATAGAAATAGATAGAGGGAGAGATGGAGAGATAGAGTTAGAGAGAGGGAAAATATATAAAGTGGGGCAAATAGAGAGAGAGAGACCTTGAAAATCTCCTAAAAAATGCTTAGAGGACTGGCACTTTCTTGAACTTGACTTAGTATTTTCCTTGGATTTCTTGTTAGGTCTCTTGCATAAGAATAGGTCCTATTTCTAAGGAGAGGCTTGATGGTGCTTTTGAATAGTTACAACTACCCTTAGACAACTGCAAGATGATAGGTGTTGAGGGTGAATCGGAATATTATCAAATCAATGAATAAACAACCCAATACATCTATGAAATGTGAAAGTACAAGATTGATCAAAACAAAACTAAGAACAATACTTACAACCTTTTACCTATCTTCTTCCATAGTTCGCCTATCAGCTCTTGATCTTGATAACTGCGAAGCCCTCAGAAGCATGTGCTCCCTTGCTTGTTGAAGATGACAAGAGAAGAATGGCTATGATTACTTGTTGTGTTGAAGAATGAGCTTCAACACCATGATAATGGAGGATATTGAAATGGTGTGATGAGGGGATTTGAGAGAAATTTGAGCATGGATTTGATGCAAGAAGGAGTTGTATGAATGGCTTGGGTGAGGGTTTCATTTATAGATTTTTGAAAAAGGAATGGAGGGTGAGGATCAAGAGTTGAGATCAAGGGCTCTCATTATTTGTGAATTTTAAATTCATAGTGGATGATTTAAAAATTTATTTTTAATGAGAGTGGATTATGACAAATTGAATTTTCAATTCAATTAGTGGAGGACAATTGAATTAAAAATTCAATTAGTGGAGGACAATTGAATTAAAATTTATTTAGTGGAGGACAATTGACTTAAAAATTGACTTAGTGGAGGAAAATTGAATTAAAAATTCATTTTTTGGATAATGGAGGATATTAGCTAATTAAATATTAAGAATATTTAATTATATGTGCAACATGGTGAGGTGGAAGAGATGAGGTGGAAAGATGAGGTGGATTGATGAGGTGGATTTTGTGAGGTGGATTTAGGACTTGAGACATTAGAAGAATTTAGGGAATTTAATTAAATAAGATGATTTTATTTAATTATGGGATAATGAACCAATCAAATAAACTTATAATATTTATTTAATTGACAGAAGAAAATAAGAATTAAGATAAATATCAAAATATTTACTTAATTCAACTTGAGTCAATTTTAGGTGTATACAATAGGAACTTGTTGATTACTGAAATTTGACTAAGTCTAAAAAATTATAGGATCCTCCAAAACCTATAATATGCATTATAACTCCTAGAGATCTGAAACTATCCTCAAACATCTTGAAAGTATATACATGAAATATAACTTAAAGTATAAGAAGGTAAATGTCCATATGTAAATGTCACTTATACTTAAATATTTATTTCATGTATATACCCATGGTCTCTTCCTAGACATGAGCCTACTCTAGAGTGAAGGAAGTTCAAGGATTTGAATTTTAATTACTTTAAAACATGAGTGTGTTATAACATGCTTGTGTTATAGTGCACTCGTGTTTTTGCGTGCTTTGGGAAATTCCAACCCCAAAGGTTGGATTTGCCTTAGGCATCCAAACCAAAGGGTTGGATGTACCTTTTGGATGCCTTTGATGTGTTTTCAACAAAAGTCAAAAAAAATCAACCAAGTCCCATGTGTGCTCTCCATCAGGTTTACACATTTTTCAATGTCAATACGAAAAAATGACAGGACAACTTCAAGTTTTTTATTAGCTTTCTAACCATGTATTTTGTTCAAAAATCTAATAACATTAAGGTTTCCATCTTGAATTTCTTTTGCTAATGTGTTCTTTTTTTTTTCTAGAAAACCTGTCTAGTATTTTTGGTGTCATTTTTTTACACATTTATCAAAATTTGAAACGAATCACATTTTTAGATTATAGACTTAATTTTGTACACATTGATTTTTTATTTTTTATTTTTATTTTTGGTTAGTTTTCAAAAAAATTAGGGGGGAGCACACTCAAATTTTCATTTTTCAAGATGTGTTCACTTTGAAAATTTAAAAAAAAATCATATATTCATTAAAAATTAACAAAAATATCAGGCATAAACTACATGATGTTATCTAATTTTCCACCAAAGTGATTTGTCAAATACTTAAAAAAAGTTGACATTTTAGGGGGAGCACACCAGACATTATGTTATATTTTTTTTATGACAAAAACAGGAGCACTTTGTGTGCTCCCCCTATTTGAACCTCTTAATCTCCATTTTTAGAACAATTTAGTAGTTTAGAAGCTCTACTTTATATAGACCCCATGATGAGATCCTTTGAATGTCTAAATATTTATTTTACATGTATGTTTGTGAGTGCTACATATTTTGAGATACATAATCCTTTTAGGACTCACATGCACCTCAAAGTGGGGGCAAAATGTAATGGTGAAATTTGCATACTTATGTCATTTCTCATTTAGTTTTGTGTCTATTTTGAGGTTATTTCAATACATGTACATAGTGACAAATGACACAATGTTGTGAAAGTTGTATTCATCCCACTAGCCTTTTATCCATTTACACACACACACACACATCCATATACATCTAGTCCTACCCTATTGATTTACACACATATCCATATACACTTAGTCCTACCCTATCGATTTGCACACATACTTATACATTCGTCATATCACATTTCTATATGCATATATTTCCATTTATCGATTTTCCATCTAGATTTGACCATTATTCCATCCTAGGACATGCTTGTGGTCGCAGGGGTGACCTTGTGGTTGTGAACTTGTCCCTTTCCAATTTAAAATTCAAAGTTCAAATTTGGCTGATTAGCCCCATTCACGCTTTCACCTTAAACCACCTAAACACACTTTTGGCACAATTTGATGCTATCTGCTAGCATTTAATGAATATACTCTAATCATTTGTTAATCTCCTAAGTACAATTTCAAGGGGTTGATAAAAGGTGGACCCTTGCAACTCAATCGTATGACAACTTATCAAAGGTGTTTATCAATATTGTCAATCCCCAAACCTTCAAAAACACCAAAGCAGAAGGCTACATATTAGGCAAAGTTACAAGACAAAACCCTATTGATTGTTAAGACGAATCTAGAGCACTAGGTAGAGATTTGTAGTTGTGAATCCTAGAACCACAAACTTGTCCTTTGTCAGAGTTGAGATCTAGCATAGAATCCAAAGCAACCCATTGACAACAAGACACTATTTTCAACTTTGCCATCAAATAAATCCTAGAAATTTATCCATTTAACATTTATTCAATTATATTTATGAGAATTATAAAAAGAAATATAAAATGGAGTGATAAAAAGATACAATACACACTTTTATCTCTCACATAACGATGGGAAAAATCTTGAAAATGTTTGAGAATTACGGATCTTGATCCCTTAGACTACTTGATCTCATGACCGTCATTAACATTCATTCATTCACAATAAAAGGTAGATCCTCTCCAACCAAGCTAAAAACTCCGTATAGCTTTACCGTGTTTTTTAAATTTCTTTTTAAAATTAGTAGGGGTCAAATCTTCTTCGGTATATTTATATAAAAGCTTCTGATTAATTTTAAAATTTGCCCCGACTATTTTCTCAATAATTGAGTTTATTTATATAATACAAACATTCACCCAATTTAAACCCAGCTTGCGCAGATATCTCGAAAGAATTGGAATCGATCTGCTTCTGCCTGCTAAACCATTCTTCTGTGGATTTGAATTTGTTCTCAAACAACAACAAAACAAGGTAAGATTGAAAAATAAAAAGCCTGAAATTATTGGGCATGTGTTTTAACTCTGAAAATTTTGGTTCGAATATTCAAAATTTCGGTTCGCATTTGTTAATTAACTTAAATATAATATGTTTCAGGGTGAACCCACTTGGAATTTCGCTTGGGTCTTTTGCGGATTCTTCAAATATATGTTTTCTATGTGTATTATTAAAGGTTTGTATGTCTATTTTTAGGGTTTGTGTGTATTTATCAAGGTTTGTTTTGTGCAGCAAAAGGGTAATTGTGGTTTCTAGCGGAGATGACGACAGCAGCACGGCCGACATGGGCGCCTGCAAAGGGAGGACATGAACAGGGCGGGACAAGAATCTTCGGCCCTTCTCAGAAATTTTCCTCCAGAGATCTTGCTGCCCACACAACCCTCAAAACCAGGTATGTTTTTTTTTTTCTTTCGGTCAATTTGTTTTTATACGCTGATTTGAAAATTTGCTGCGTCTTTGCTCTTCTCAGAAAAATTGTGTAGATAATATTTTATTTGAGTAAACTTGGATAGACGGAATGATTTGGTTCTAAGGAATGAAAAGATTTAATGAACCCTAATAATAAAATGGAAAATACATACAACTTGCTGGCAATTCATGTACTGGGATTAGGCATGTTTTCTGTTTTTAGTGCAAGACATAAATAAAAAAAAAGGAACATCTTTTAGGGGTCTGAAAATAGTTAAACATTTTCTTGAGAAGACAAAGACCGAAAGTGCTGCAATAGCCTCTTTAATATTTGTCGAAAGATTCTTTAAAATGATCTCTCATGGAAGGGTGATAATCTTTTAACTGCTTATAACTGACCTTTCCATCTTGGCCAATACTCTGGGCACAACACTGAAAGGATGCGTTCATGTGTAAAGTTCTACCCATAAATAAACAATGCAATTTACTTTCATATTTCTAAGTGAGTTAGATAGGCTGGCAGTGATGAATGAAACATGAACTAGGACAATGTGCCTTGATAAAAACTAACTCAAATAGGAATTTCAACCCTGCATTATAATAGCCGCCATCCATAGCCTTTTTTCTGCTTCACACCCTGGATAAGTTCCAAAACCTGTATATTGAAAAGTAGAAACCACAATACGTTATTGACATGTGATCAGCAGGACCAGGCAGTACATGTTGGAACCACTTTAGTAGTAAAGCCCACTGATACAATTGCAAGAATTTATGGATGAACTCTCTAACTAGATTAGCAATCTTTAGTTATAACTAATAAGATAAAACACTACAAGCAGATACATGCTTGATTTTGGTAGAGTATGTTTGAGAGAGTGACTTATGGGGACAAGCTTTTCATACCTCCCAAGAAGGAAGCAGCAAGTACCGGTCATACCCATGCACTTGGCATGGTAGCATGAATATAGTTTGCGGACAATAAAGATAACAAAGAGCCCAAGTATGATAAAAGTTTGCATTGACATCACATGCAGATGCCAACTTATCTGATAAATAGCAGATGCCAGCTTTAAAGTGGTAGATCTATCAGTATTACATAATATCTCCATTTCTGTAAATAATGCATTGGTTGGAAGAATTATCACTAGAACAGTTTGAAGAGCATCTACTTCATAGTTTGTGAAGTGTGTATCCTACTCAAATACCATGATAGCGAGTAAATGACTTGTATAGTCCAAATAAGATCCAATGGTCACAAATCTCTAGGTGTGCATGGCAGAGGGCATGTGTCTTAAGAGACATGTATTTCAGGCAGTTTTCTGGTTGAATTTGTATGGTTTCTTTTAGTCTTAAAGCTGTCCTGGATCAAAGATGTGCTTAGCTTTAGATTAAGAAGTAGGTTGGTTATTATCATTTGGAAAGTTATCTTAAGATTTAAGTTTATTTATCAATATTAACTCTCCTACACAAGCAGGGAAGTGTAGGAGAGTTAATATACATCTTTAGGCTCTGCAAGACACTATGTTACCAGGTTCTGCAAGTTTTGTCTCCATTGATGTACCAGAGCGGGTACGCATTTGGGATGGTCAGGCATGGCCCTACCGTCCTGGGTACCCTGTGGGTATATTAGGGCACGATGTACCCACTGGGTACCTGGGACAGCAGGGCCATACCCTGACATACACACAGGGTATCCGAGATGTTAGGGCCATGCCTTGGCTGAACCTGGGCCATCCAAACTTTAGAAAAACAACTTTTTGAAGTTAAAAAAAGCCAATAGTGTAGAGGATTGTGTTTGGCATTCGTGTAAGGTGCACAAGTTTCCAAATGTATAAGGTGCAGATTCATTCCATAAGCTTGGAGTGCATTCCATAGACCTCTGAGAGCATGTACACCGTTCCATACAGTGTTTTTGACAGGAAATTTGTGCAACTTTCGGCAATTCAATTTCTTTCTCTGCCTACATCTGGTTGCCTGCCATCACATGGGTATGCAACACATGATATAAGTCCTGGTCGATTTTTTATGGAACACATGATATATTTTATGTAAGACATTTGAAAGAACATAGTTAAAAGAGTACTTGAAATTATATAATGCAGGATGCACTTAATGCTCTTATATATTTCTAACTTCTCTGACGTGAAAAGGTTGTCTATGACAATTTCTTGAGCTAGAAGACATTGATTTTGTTGACATTGCAGTTCTTAATAATCAATTTATCATCCTCATTTCACTACAAGAACCGGAACCTATTCTAAGCTGAATGTGGTTCTGAATATGTGGGATCAATGGGTGATTATCTATAGGCTTATAGCTGTTTCAGCCAGCTTTATTGTGTTCCCATAATCAGGTCAACCTGATGTCAAAACTAGGGTTCAATAAGTTTAGATTCTAATAAATCATAAATTTAACCACAAATTGAGTTAACAGAAAAAGGAGCAAGAAGAATAACTTAACTACAAACTCATATGTACTTTGACAAACCTTTGCATTCGATGTGAGAAAGTATTCCTATTGTGCAATTGAACTTCCATTCACCCTATGAGATTGCTCACTTTGACAACTCCATTAACTGTAAATTTCTCACTTACACCAACTTGTTGGTGCCTTTTATTCTTTTGTATTTTTACTGTCTTTTTCTTATTCGAAAAGTACAATAAAATTTGTTTAGGTTATTTTTGACCAATCATGTTGGGTATTTGACCATCTCTGTAAGGACCCTTATCCAATCTGCCCTGAATTTCTGATTTCAAAGTTTTGACATTTCGTCACACACTTGTCATGTAAATGGACTGAATTCTGATTTCTGAATAAGTATTTGGTTTAGATGATTGTTTAAGATGATTTTTCAATGGAAATACATATGCCAAAAACATAGGAAACATAGCTAAATACCTTACATGCATAAACATCACAATGACAACACCAAATATGCTTTATTTTTCCTCTATATCAGGTCTGATTACAAAGATATCAGGTCTGATTCAAAATGGGACAACGTTTACAATGCCAATTCAAATTAAAGATTTGAATATCAAAACACTTATAACATACCTGGATGATAAGCTACACAATTAGATATGAGAAGAATTCATAGAATGAACTGTGATGGCTGATATAGACTGGTTTATGACTGCTGTATGGACTGATGTGTTTTCTATGATGCTGATGTAAAACCCAGATTTATGACTGATCTGATACAAAATTCTGATGTCAAAACAACCTCCTTCAAAGCCACGATTCTCCTTCAATGAGGTAGTGCTAGGTCTCCAAAGTGAGTGCTAAAACCCTAGTTGATAATAGATGCTGAATGGATGATAAATCCACCTCCAAACCCTAGATCTGACAATTCTGATGTACCTGCTAAAGTCTGATTGAAATCTGATTGCAAATAGATGATGATAAAAAACCCACAATCTCTCCAAATGAAGTGCTAGCTTCTCCAAGCCCTAGGCAATGGGAAATAGATGATAATTCACCTTGAAAAGCCCACGATCTGCATGACTCCACATACATAAATCAAGCCCTAGCGCCAATATCAAACCCTAGCATGAATGATGATGCCATATCAAACCCTGGCAGCTGTAACTTGCAAATAAATGTCTTTTCCAGCCCCTCAATAATGCAAAAAACCTGCAATAAACTCAATGGTAAACCCCGTATGGATTGACCTCTCAACGTGGAATTGAGTTTTCGTCCAACACGAAATTTCCAAGGGTTTTTGTCCTCAAAAAATGGCTGAACCAATGTTGCAGCTCAAAGGAAAAATATCCAATACACGATGAATTGGCCTCCCAAAAACCTTCTTTTATAACCCACAAGTGGAGTGCTCAATTTTGCCATAATTGACATCAATTTCATGTCAACTGCCATAACTTGGGATAAAAATATTATTTTATTTCACTTTTCCTTCAAATGGGTCGGCCCACTTGATTAATAAAATAATATTTTATTATGTCATTTTATTATATTTTATTTTTCCCTTTTATAAGTGACTTTCCAAATCTCCAAGTTTCATTTAACCAACTCTCCAAATATCTAAGTCACTTTATAAAGTATTCAACTTAACTTTCCAAATATCTAAGTCACTTTATAACGTATTCAACTTAACTTTTCAAATATCTAAGTCGAATTTCCTTTCTCCAAGTCACTTTGCAACAATGGCTCAACTGACAATCTCTAATATTACATCTTTCTATAAAATATCAATATATTTTGTATAAACATATTAAATATTGTTCATTTCAGGAAAGAAGGTCAAGATACTCAAGATGAACTTCGTAAAAGAAACCTTCGAGAGGAACTTGAAGAACGAGAACGCAGGCACTTTTCAAAGGATAAGGGATATGTTGGTAAGTGTTATATAAGGAATGTTTGAATCCTGTCATGCTTGTTCAAATACATGCTGAAGTTATTGCTTCCGAAATCTGATGTGCATGCTTGCATTATGATTTTTGTTTGCAGACGATAGAGACCATAGAAAAGGACCAAGTGCAGGGAATCTTTATCTCGAAGGTTGACATTTGTCATATATAGCAACTGTAGTTTTATTTCGTATATTTTTAATACACTATATTTTATTCCCAGTGTATTTTTTATTTGTTGCAGGTTCTAAAAGAGAACCTGAAGACAGATTGGCTCCTCGTACCATAGATGCTGATGATTCTGATGTTGATGTAAAAAGTGATTCAGATGAAAGGTACTCTAGTCTGTTAATGTTGTTTATTATCATACACTGCAAGGACTGTTTGTCTTGAACATTGATTATTGATTCTTAATTGTAGTGGTAATGATGATGATGATGAGGATGACACAGCAGCTCTATTGGCAGAATTAGAGCAAATAAGAAATGAAAGAGCTGAAGAGAAGAAGCGCAAGGTAAGATGCATTTCCATTTACAGTTCTCCCATAGTTTATCAAATTGTAAATGCCTAGATGCTAGCATATCAGCTTCATTGTGCTTTTCAAATTTATCTGTTATTTTGGCTTTGTTTTAGGATCGACAAAAGCAAGAAGAGGAGTTAAAATTAAAGGAGGCAGAACTGATACGTGGCAACCCATTGTTGAATCCTACTTCTTTTAACGTGAAGAGGAGGTTGGTTTGGAAATTTCTTCTCTTTATTTTTCATGTGTTATCTCCAAAAGATTTATTGTCTTATCTCATATTCTAATAATGGAATGGGTTATACAGATGGGATGATGATGTTGTTTTCAAGAACCAAACACGAGGTGAAGCTAAGGTTCCAAAGCGATTCATCAACGATACTATCAGAAGTGATTTTCACCGCAAATTCTTGCAGAAGTACATGAAATAATGTGCTTACAAACAAAATCCCAAGCGATAGTGTATATTTTAACTTTGGTATAAACTCATCTGCAAGTTGAAGCTTTGGACATTTTGTGCAAGACTCTTAAATGTGGATTCAGAAAAGACACAAATTGATGGAACTATAGCTAGAATATTTGATATTTTCAAGTTGTCAAGAATTTCTAATTATGTGTACCAATTCTATGAATTTAGCTGTGTACATTATTATGAATTGGGAACTGGATTTCTTATACACCTTACCACTTCCTATTTTTCCACTGAGCGTTTAGGATCTTCTTGATGAGCTCAAGTTTCTCAGCTTGCCTTTTTTGTTTTCCAGGAGCATATGGATTTCAACTCTTTTTCCAAACTTTCTGTTTATGACTGATCAGTCTTTAATTTTACAGATGCAAACTTATTTAGTGTTAAAAAAATATGTAGATTTATTTTGTACAGATTAAAATTCAGCAGAATACTTTTATGCAATCAATGTGGCTAGTTAGATGCAAGGGACTAAATTGAAGGAAACAATTCTGGTATCTTTCCTGCTGTCATTTACTTGTCATTCTCTACAGATATAGAAAGGAACATATTTCATGAATTTTCAGCTTGAGTTCTGCTGCATGCCTTTAGTATGACTGAGGCCATACCTTTTTTGGATACATTATCACCAGAAATTCTAATTGAATCATGCTCTTGTAATCATTTCTACCAGCCTGTGTATGATATATTTGTGGGGCATATTAGGTTCATAATTTTTATGAGAAGAAAATAGTGTGAGGGACCAAGGTACAGCATTCGTGATGGTTGATATATTAGGCTTAAAATTGGATGATAACCATCTGTATGGTATGGTTATAGGACCAGTGTATTTATTGACCTTTTTGACCGAAATTTGATAAAATATTGCTATGTTACGTGTTGCTTTTTAGTTTCTCTATTAATTATCTTCCATAACTATATTTTTTTTCATAATTCACCTACCATCAAGGATGCCAAATTCCAATTCTTTGATGGGAGGTGTAGGTTGTACAGGTCCAAAATCACTATGAGGATAATAGTGAATGCAATTAAAGACCAAAGGAGACTAAATTGTGTATGACACACCAAACAACGACTCCACATTTATTTTTACTCCGAACAAATGAAATGTTACCTGAACAGGAAAAGCCTTCTGGGTCCTTTTTTATTTGTAAATGATTTTGTTCTTATTACTTTGAATGGTACTGTTTTAGTGACAGGATGGTAACTATAAGTGATGTTTTAAACCATTTATCTATAAGCTCAATGTTGCCATTGGTAATTTTGCCTAATCTACTCTTCATAAATTCAGATGGGATTAAAAACTCACATTCTTGGGTTCTTGTTAAAGTTGGATTTACTATTTCTATGACCATTTCATGATTAGAAATGAAGGCATGTGGAATGTTTTGTAATGAACAATGTTGGGAATGGTGTCATGCCCTCAACGTTCAACGAGCATGCATTATCCCCTCAACTTTAGGCCCAAGTGGAAGTGGGTGTATTGTTGATGAGTGGTGTCAAGCATTACTATTAATGCCAAATGGTAATAAATTTGGGAAGTGACACCAATATTTAGTTGAAGATTTTGGTGTAGTTTTTGGAATTAAAATGGCTGTAAAGAAGGCTTGGAGAATATTGATGGTGAAAAGAGAGTCTTGGATCTTAATTAGTGCCCTAAATTTATAAAAATGGGTAAAGAACAATAGTGATTGTCCACAACTTTCACTTTCCACACATCGGTTTGAGATTTCTCTGGACAAAAATATTTAAGATGAGATCCCCTTGATTCATATTACTCACAAAGTAAATCATATTGTGTATCTGGTTGCAAATTAAGGTGAGGTTAAGTCAAGGAGGAGATTAAGAGATGTGCGAATTGAATTATTTGGATAGCATCAAGAAGCTCTTGGTAATAAAAAAAGAGAAAAAGAGGAGAAAAAGATATTAAAAAATTTGTGTGCACACTTTGCATGTGAATAGAAGGGAAAAAAGAGTAGAACAATTAAAACTTATTCCGGTACACATCGTTGCTACTTCCCCATTCTTAAGCATCTCATCATATAAATGATGATGGAATATAAGATTGTACCATTGAGCATGATTCTCTGCAATTCATTCCCCTCTCCGCCTTCCCCTCTACATCAAAAGACCAATTTTTATGTGCAGGGTAATTACAACTACTTTATACACTCCTTTACTTGTATATTCTTAAAATCACCTAGTTGCTAAACATCACGATTGGTAGCTCCTCAACAATAGCATCTGCAACAGATAAAGGTGCACAAAAATCTTTTTTTTTAAAGAATTTCATATAGATAGCATATTATCAAAGGATATGCCTTAAACACAATATTCGTAATACATGATCAGTGTTAGTAAGTGCAAGTTCACGTGAAAATTAAAATCTGACCACACTTGGATATTGGCCAAAATTGCTTTTTTAAGTACTCAATTGTTGTCATACATGATTTGCAATCCATCGGTACATTTTTTATGCGTATTGCTATAGTTCTTCTATTGTTTTTACCTTTTTGTCCGTTTCTTTGTTGGATTCTTTTTTCCATTGTTATAAGTTTGGGTGTCTTGTAATTTCTTCGGAAACGCTCTGCAATTCTAATTGAGGTTTGGTCTCTTTTCAAATCTATCTCACGGACTTCGCCTAAACTGGACAATAGAGTTTGAATTCTTATCGTATTGAAAGCTCAAATCCTATTAATGAAGACTTTCTTTCTTGTATTCTGACAAGATTCCCTTTTTTCATTACAATTTACTCATATGACTCTGAAATGCAGTTTGGTTCCACCATAATAATTTTGTATTGATAATTGGCAAAACTGGCAAGATCAATTGTTTTGTTCATGATATCTATAGTCCCAATGTTCAAGAGGTAAGGAATTATGAAGAGGCCATCCGGCCCAAAGTGTTGTGATGAGACTAAATATAAAATATGTGACAATACAAATATAATTTTAGAAAGGTAAAATTTAACACATGCTTTCTTAAATATAACACAACAATTCAATAAAAATTTACTCATATGACTCTGAAATGCAGCTTGGTTCCACCATAATAATTTTGTATTGACAATTGGCAAAACTGGCAAGATCAATTGTTTTGTTCATGATATCTATAGTCCCAATGTTCAAGAGGTAAGAAATTATGAAGAGGCCGTAAATACAATACCATCCGGCCCAAAGTGTTGTGATGAGACTAAATATAAAATATGTGACGATACAAATATAATTTTAGAAAGGTATAATTCAACACATACTTTCTGAAAATATAACACATAACAATTCAATAAAAATAAATTTTAGAATCAGTATGGTTTCAGTTCTCCAAGTATGCAAATTTGGATTTTTCACCAAAGAATGCCATGGTTTATTACATAGATTTAAATATTTTTCACTATAAAATGTTTTCTCCTGATTGCCACAAAACTGAGGGAAATTTTAATGACAAAAAATCCATGGTGAACATAAGAGAGACAGAGATCATTGTCAAAAATTGAATGACAACTCTGTTAGTATGAATCTATTTATACTTCCACATGTCATTTGTTCCAAAACCAAGACCTCCTAAATGCAGTAAACATTTTCTGAAATACTACAATAATGTGAACCATATCTGTAAGTCCAAAAAATAAATATTTGATTTCTCCGTCTATGACATGAATTCATTGGAGCCAATGAGACTTGCAAGGACTAAAATGGTAATCAATTACCCATAATTGGTTTTGTCACTATTAACGGTCCTCACCAATAAGCCCACTAAACATATGTTTCTTCTCTTTATCAATGTTAAATCAAAAGACAAGTATTCACAAGTGCACCATTTACAGAATCATGCCAGAGTAGGAACTTCCTCTTCTGCAAATTTATTAGGCTTCAGGCATTCGGGCCGATTAGCTCCATAATAGAAGTAGGCCATTATCTTTGCTAAATCATCTGCCTTAAGAATTTCTGCAGTGAAATAATAATAAGTACCTTTGAAGATAGATGCACACAAGACTAAGATTGATAAAGGTAAAAGAGATAAAATGAGGTACAGTAAAGCACAATGAAAGACAACCACCCCTTTAAAAACAAGATATGAATGAAAATGAGGATAACAGAAGAATAATAAAAAAATGGCAAGCCTTGCTCTCAAAAAAGTGGAACATTGTGTAGAATCTACTTGATGTGGCAAATGTAGAGACAAAATATAGAAAAAATACTATCGGCACACCTGTTTGACGATGCACTAGCTTGCCATCTTTGATAAAGATGACTACAGGCGTGTCTTTGACATTCAACGAGGATGCCAGTTTAGTTTCCTCAGTGGCTTCAAACTTGACTGCCTGCTACAAAAGCATATTTTGAGTTTTGAGCACATCTTGTCAAAAAAAGCACGTAAAGTACCATAGAGAACTTGGAGAATGTACTAGGCAAACGCACATAACAGTCTTGTATTGCATGTTTAAACAAATACTGAGACAAATCACACGTCTAGAAAATCAGGAAAATGTGATAATTTATATCAATAAATTAATAGAAACTAGACCACATATACATGATTTTCTATAAACCCTGTCTATCTTTTACAAGTAGGAATGGAAGCAGAAAATTGATCTTTCCTACTGGCTGTTATGAGAGGACACTAATAACGTGGTATCTTTGGGTAACATTAATATACCATTGTTTATCGATTTTCTGAAGCATTTTGGTGCATGATGTTGGTTGAGTTCAATTTTATTAATGAACTTGTCAGAATCATCAAATCGATTTATGCTAGTACTTGCAAACTATAACAAATATCAACAAAAATTCCAGTAAAACAATGCATTGTCCAATTGTAAATGTGCTCGATTTATAGGATACTTCCATCCCATGTCTGCTAAATATGGTGTCTGTACATTTTTGAGATGACATCTCTAATGGTGTCTGAGAGCCTCCACAGAATCTGACAAAATGTGCTGACAAAACTGGAGTCTCTGTTGGTAATGATACAGACAGTGGACCAACATACCTACAGTCTGTTCTACCATAGCAATTGGAGTTTTAGTTTGTATGAGTTAATTTGCAGGTACCATAATGCTGCTGAAATCATTCCAGATTTAAATGTTGGCGATACTCTTGTAAAGGCTTGCTCTGCAAGTGTATTTTAACCATGTTGTTTAATGAATAATACATTGGGCTGCTTTGAGTGTGGAGTTTTTCTCCCGAAAGGGTTTTTCCCACGTACATCTGTGTTATGGTAAGTTGTTTATTTTCTACCATAGCAACTTTACAGCAAGGAACAAGGACAACCATCCAACATTCTATGATATAAGAATGTTCATAAGCATTGATGTTTCCCCTCATATAAGAAGTTTCCTTTATAAGGAGTACAATTGTAAAGCATTGATGTTTCCCCTCATCATCAATGTGCTTTTCTAACATTTGTGATATGCTCAGCATTCGTCTATAATAGTCTTCTATTGACGCATACTTCCCTTCTTTCAAGTTAGCTAGACCAATATAAATTTGCGAATTCATGTGCCATCAATTGAACTCCCTTTTAAATAATTCATCTACTTCTTATGATGGTTTCTTATCTAGTATTTGATTCTACAAGTTTATGGGGTATCCCAGCAGTGTTCCTGCAAATAATCTTGTTTCGACCATATTGTTTTCTTCACAGTAATATTCATGAGAAGGAAATGAGTTACATATTCCTCACTCTTTCCTCCACTTAAAATTTCTGGTATAGGTACCAAGGAATGCTTGGTTTCCATTTTTATTCTTTTAAGGGGTCCATTCTTTTAATTTATACTCTTTCTTTCATGTAGAAGTGCCCCAAACTTTTGTGTAATCCCAGTGAAGTTCTCAATGAATGCTTACTTGCTCAAGAAAGCATGGATCTACACTTTGTCTGCCACAGCAAGCTCCCCCAGGTGTGTTGTAGATAAATCAACACCAATATTTAAAACCCGAATTTGAGAGTTGTCTGTAACATTCAAATGATTTATCTTCCAAAGCCTTGGTGATATTTTTATTTTCCTAACACTTTGCTGTGATCATTTTCCCTCTTCTTATACAAGTTGATCTTGGAGTTTGCTCTTCTAATATCCTACTAAAATATATCGACATACAAGTTCCTACTTAACAGAGGGTTTACCAATGTAAAACCGCTCAAGGTCCAAAGTGTTCTCAATATTATGAGAGTAAGTGATCTGTAAAATGCTTACTGTCAACCCTGTAAAACACCTTCAAAACACAGTTTCTCTACCTCTAATGGATATTCTAACAGTCTTAACATATTCAACATAGCTGCAACATCATAAATAAGTGTAAATCAGAAGCAAACACACAACAAAACTGAGACTCATGGTTACAACTGGAAAAACCACTCAAAAGGGAAGAAAACTCCAGAATAATGAGCTCTTGCTCATCGTGCCACTATCTTCTAGTCAATTACAAGTGGACACAATGCCTTTAGGGCGAATTTGAGCTATTACAACACATGCAACTAGCTCCAAACACCTGCAACATGTCTCTACACCATGAAAACCCTGCTCCTTCACTTACAACAGTAAAAAATGAAGTATGAAGGTATGAGAGCCAACCCATTTACAATGTTTTTCCATGCTATGCATTTCCCATGTCCTTCCTAGGTGCCAAAAGGAAGCTTGAATGTCAGAAACGCAAAATGAGAAGCCAAAACCTTTCATCTTCCATTTTGTGTCTTCACTATGACACTCTTGCCACTTGTGCCAAGGGGCACATCCAAAGACATTGCGGCCGAGATGATTTCACCTCTTGGAGAAATTGGTGAATTTGTTAACATTATTTTTTTGCTCCATTTGGTCATCTGAACACTTGTTTCAAGACACCTCTAAGATGCTTAGGATCTCTACCACTTGTTCCAAAACCTGAAACTTATGCTCCACTCTATGCTGGTCCTCTTGTCTCTTGCACCTAGGTTGAGACTCAACTTCTCCTACACTCAGAGATGAATTTGCCGAACTTTGTCAACGAACTGTTCAACTTCGTGGACCTCTAAATCCATGTTTTCAGCCCTTCTCTTGACTATCCCAACACAAAATCAAAAGGACTAGGAGGCGAATAACCAAAACATGCCTCAAAAGGTGACAATTTGGTGGATACGTGGACTGTCCTATTGTATGAGAGTTGTATATACAACAAGTTGTCATCCCAAGACTTAGAATACCTAGGATTACAACCTTTCAAGAGTTGCACTAGAGTACAGTTCACCACTTCCATTTGTTCATCAGTTTGAGGATGGAAAGTAGTGGAATGCTTCAACCAAGTATCTATCTTCTCCCAAAGCGTGTACCAAAACTTCCCTAAGAACCATGCATCTCTATCTGATATAATACTTTCTGGAAGTCCAAAATGAACACACAAGAGTGAAAAACAACTCAGCTGCATAAGGTTCTTATGAGGTATGAGCACACACATCTTGTTGAATATATCAACCACCACAAATAAATAATCATCTTTGACATGGGTAATTCACCCACAAAGTCCATGGAGACGCTCTCCCATGGTCTTGTAGGCATGGGTAGTAGTTGCTACAACCCCAACTTCCGATTACTTGGCTTGCTAATACAACTTGGAACTACGTATGAACCTAGATATGTCCACTTGCATGTATGACTAATAAACATATTTTTGAAGGTTTATTATTGTCTTTGTCACACCAAGATGACCTGAAATTCTCAAGGGCTCTTGAGGTATGAGCCTCATGCACGAACTTCCCCACTTTGTCACTTCCCATGATCTCCTCTTTAGGTATTACTATTCACAACTTCCCCACTTTGTAAAGAAGCCCATCTGTGAGGAAAAGGTTCAAATTTGGCTCACAATCAGCCACTTTCCCTCTCTTCGCTTGTTGATATATGTTGCTGAAATGCTTATCATTCACATAATCTTCAGTTTATACGCCCTTTGCAAAAGGCTCCAACTGAGAAAGAGAACACAACACTAAAAGAAGAGGCTGCCTAGGCATATCAGCTCCCTTGTTGGTCACACCCTGCTTGTACTTTATCACCAAGTGGGGAATTGTTGAAGAAGCCCCATCTATTTATAGATCCTTACTTGCTGACGTTTAGTTTGAGCCTGCTAATACTGAAGAGATTAATGACTCATGTGAACAACCACTTTTTCACTATGAAGACTAAACCATTCAATTCTGTCATAGGTGCTATAGTTTAGATTCTTAGAACTACCCCTCTGAAAAGCTCTGAGTGATAACATACAGGCCTTCCTCCTTTCAACAAAACAGCCCCCATTGCATAATCAATAGCATCTGTTTCTACTTCGAAAGGTTGTTGGAGATTAGGCAAAGCAAGAACCAATGCATGGCTAATTTTATGCTTAAGTTCTTCAAATGTTCTCTGTGTTTTGTAACCCAATGAAAACTTTTACCAGCTCCTGTTAGAGCATGCAATGGAGCAGCAATGTTTCAGACTCAAAATGTAGCTAAGTTCATCCCTGTGCGGTTGTGTAGCTCAGATTTAAGCTCAATGTCAAGATCTTGTAGCTGCCGAAAGTAAAATTGCTTCATTTTTCCCATCACTTATTCTTCCCTCCAGTACAGTGCTAAACATAAAAGAAGCTTTTCGACTGTTGAGAAGAGTGAAATTGGATAAGTAGAGGGAAGCTTGTGAGGAAGAGGAGTTGTGCAAATAGCAAGAAAGGTCACTAGTAAGCCCAAATGTCATCAAGTTATGCTGAAACAAAGCAGAATTTTCAGTTGTAAATGCATTTTTATCCAAATAATTGATGTGCAAGTTTTCTAAGAAATTAATGAAGAAGGTTGTTTCCTATTGTGTGAGTTAATTATTTACACTTCCTATGTTTTGTTGTGTGCTTTGATTGACAAAGTGGTGACAGTGAGTCGTTCGACCATCAATCAGGCCATCACCATAACCTGGTTAATTCTCCCATGTTTCAAAATATACTTAACAAACTTCTTCATATGGGTTCTGTTGATGAGGTTTTTGTGACTACAACAACATTAGAATAAAACACAGAGTATCCTATCCTCTCTTGAATAAAGCTTCTCAGACGTTGAACTATGTGATCGAATGAGACTGCTCCAAGGTTCCTTTTGTGTCAGGTCTTGACGTGCGCAGGGATAGACTCAGTCGAATGATGTGATTTGCTGGTAATCACGAGGGGGACTTACGTGGGCTTACTCCTTTGTATACATGGAATTCACTCCTGGGACTCAGACTTGTGGGCGAATGGAACTCTTTCACAAATGGACAGCTTGGAATTCCTAGGTTCCACTCTCTGGTTTAGGCGGATGATTTGGCAATGAAGCTTCTAGAAAACTAATCCTAGTGAAAATCTAAAAGAAAATGCAAAAGATGAGGTAAGGGTTTAGGAATCTAATCAATGGAAATGACTGCTGTTGAAGATGAAACTGGAACCAGTCCTCTGCTTCGCCATGAGACAACAACTAGGCAAGGATGGTGCAATCTTCTGGGGTAGAGGTAGAGGTTTTCATACTGTCCTGTCATGGAACATGGAACTAATCATATAGAAACAGCCGAAGTTAAGCATGGATCACGTTCAGACTAACCATACAAAGTGATTTGCAAGCCATAGATCACAAATGGTATGAACAAATCAACTTCAATCATTCAACAAGAACATTTCCATCACACCTATCTAATGAAAGTAAGAAAATACAAGAGAGAACTTTAATATCTTTCAGATTTGCTCCAAGAAATCAATAAGACCATGCCAAAAATCTAAAGAAATATATGAACACTATTCTTCAATGCATATATTATTGCTTCAGAAGTCTGTATTACAACAATCTGACTGATCTTTGGAGTTTCAGCTCAGGAAGAACAATGCAGAAATAAAAGCTAACTACTAGGGTGCTCTAAGAGCATCAAACTGATGGAAAAGAGAGAGAGAGAGAGAGAGAGAGAGAGAGAGAGCCCTATAATGAGGCATCCTCAGCCTTTATATAGGCTCTCAAAAATATCTTAGGGCAAAAGGAAATCAGATTTCCTTGAAACATGTGCCCTGGGTCATAAACCCTAGAAAAGCAAGTGGGGTCGTTAGAATCCACATGTAGGTGACCGCCACCTGTCCTGGTCGTCAGAATATGTAAGGAAAACTTCCAGCTGTCCTGGTCGCCACCTGTCTAGGACTCCTGGATAGGAATGTCCTGTCTGTCTGGAACTTCCTCTTGTTCTTTAGTCTCAAATTCCATGATGTCCTAGAGTCCTTTATCCTGAGCGCAGATTCCAGGGTGAACAAGATTTTCATGTGGAGGAATCCTTCCTTGAGCAGGGGCGCACTTTCCTTAGGGTTCTGGAATGGAATTCCCTGTCATGGAATAGGATTCCCTGTCCTGGATTCTTGGGTTGGAATTCCTCATCCTTGGCGTGGATTCCCGTTCTTCCTGATGGATGGTGAACTTGAAGTGTATCCTCTTGGTTTTCCAAGGATTGATCCTCTTGTCTGGAACTGGAATCCTTGATACTAGACTTGGAGTGATTTCTCCCATTCCGCCATCCTTGATGTAGGCATTCTCTGTCGTTTGAAATCTTTGGAAGGACATCTTGATCTTCCTTATCCCTTTGTGCGAAGTCTCCCTGTCGCCGAACTAGAATCTTTGATGTTGGCTTCCCTTCCCTCGGTATGCATGTGTAGTCTTCTTATTGTCGGAACTCCTGGATCCTTGAAATGGTCATCATTTCCGGTGCTTGAACTCTTTGCATCCATCTTGCTTGCCCCGGATCATCTTTGTTCATCCTCCTTATGGAACTTATCCTCGTCTTGGATTCTTGCAAAACATGGGAAACCTCGAATAGTCATGATGCACAAAATCCATAAATGCAATGCAATATGAAATGAAACATGAATGATTTTGCAAGTTTTGATCAATTTCACTTATAAATTCCTGAACAAACAAAGGATTTCCCTCATTCTCCAGCATTCTTCATACTCGACTGACTTTTCCTTCATTCCAGGGTTACCAGGCATGGACAGGGGGAATTTCAGTTGGTCAGGGATTCCTGGGAGTCGGGGATTCCTGCTCATCCTGGAATTCCACTTGTCCTGGAGGATGAATTTCTGCCCTTGAAGAATGAATTTCTACTCCTAGAATGTAGTTTTCTGCTTTGGATTTAAATTGGAATGATTAGAAATGACTTGGGCATTATAGGTAAGTTGTCCTTCTTTGCCACTTGGCCGACCTAGGTTAGAGGAAAAGAAATTTAGCCGCCCAACTTTATCACTGGCCGACTTAGTTTTTTGTCCTTTTCTCCCATGTCGGTGGTCATGGATTTTGCAATGTCGGGGAATTTGGCATGTCGGGGAATTTGCAATGTCGGGGAATTCCTGATGTCTGGGATTTTGCGACGTCGGGGATTTCTTGAGGTTTAGGATTTTCTTCCTTAGCATGATCCTTGAACTTTTGTTAAAATCCAGCTAAGTCTTGGAATATTTTCTCCTATGGAATCTTACTCAGATGGAAGGTTGCAATTTTGCTTTCTGTGGATAGGAATTCATTCAAGCTGAAACTCCCGGAAGGAGTTGGAATCTGCCTGGCACGTCCTCCTACAGGTCCTGGATCAAGTTGTTCAGTTGCATTCATGATTGGGTGAGGAGGATCGTTCCGCAGGAATTTCTGAGTTCAAATATCCCATGACGGACTGAAGTCTTCTGTTTGATAACTGGAGGGATTTGTCCTGGAGCGCAAATTCCTGAAGGTCAGGGATTTTGCGCTCAAGACAAAAATTTGTCCTGGAGCGCAAATTCCTGAAGGTCAGGGATTTTGCGCTCAGGACAAAATTTGTCCTGGAGCGCAAATTCCTGAAGGTCAGGGATTTTGCGCTCAGGACAAAAATTTGTCCTGGAGCGCAAATTCCTGAAGGTCAGGGATTTTGCACTCAGGACAAAATTTGTCCTGGAGTGCAAATTCCTAAAGGTCAGGGATTTTGGCCAAGGACTTATAGTTTTTTCAGTTTTGGATTGGGAGCATGGTTCATTTTCTTAGCTTTTATACAGAAGTTTAGTTGTCACTATGAGATCAGAAATACGAAGTTTGTTTCTTCCATCCTCGTTTCTTCCATCCTCCGGGAATCTGCCTTTGATGGCGAGACACGAAGTTCGTTTGTTCCATCCTTCGTTCCTTCCATCCTCTGGGAATCTGCCGTCGATGGCGAGACACGAAGTTCGTTTGTTCCATCCTTCGTTTGTTCCATCCTCACGGAATTTCTTATTTCTATGGCGAGATACGAAGTTCGCTTGTTCCATCCTCGCAGAATTTCTTATTTCCAAGGTGAGATACGAAGTTCGTTTGAATGATTTTGCAACTTCCCTGTTTGGAATTGGCTAAGTCTGGTAGCCTGAAATCCTGAAAAATTGACTAAGTCTGAAATCTGGTGGATCCTCCAAATTCTAGATTTTGCATGTTAAATCCGGTGGATTCGAGACCTATCTCAAACATCCTGAAAGGTATATTGAAAAATATTTAAAGTTAATACTTAAATATATTTTTTAATATACCTTTACCATGACAGACACTGAAAAATGGCTAAGTTCCCCAGGAGCGCAAATTCCTAAAGGTCAGGGATTTTGCGCCCAAGGACAAAAATTGTCCTAGGGCGCACATTTCCAGAGGTAAAGGATTTTGCGCCCAAGGACAAAATTTGTCAAGGAGCGCACATTTCATCATGTGCAGGATTCTGTGCTTTTGACCTTGCCTGTCCAGTTTCATGGATTTTGGCCTTGGAAATATCTTTTCTTCAATTTTGAGTGGGATTTCAGTTTTGCAGTAGGTATACCTTAGCTGTTTTTACGGAGGTTCAGTTGTCGACATGGGATCAAAAATATGGAGTTCATTCCTTCCATCCTCGTTTCTTCCATCCTCTGGGAATCTGATTTCCATGGCGAGACACGAAGTTCATTTGTTCCATCCTCGTTTCTTCCATCCTCCAGGAATCTGATTTCCCTGGAGAGACACGAAGTTCGTTTGTTCCATCCTCGTTTCTTCCATCCTCCGAGAATCTGATTTCCATGGTGAGACACGAAGTTCGTTTGTTCCATCCTTCGTTTCTTCCATCCTCCGGGAATCTGATTTCCATGGCGAGACACGAAGTTCGTTTGTTCCATCCTCGTTTGTTCCATCCTCCGGGAATCTGATTTCCATGGCGGACTGAAGTCTGGATGTTCGTTTCTTCCATCCTCGAGGAATCTCTCATTTCTATGGCGGGATGCGGAGTTCGACGGAGTTCGTTTCTTCCATCCTGACTGTGAATCTGATTTCCAAGGCAGACTGAAGTCTGGATGTTTGTTTCTTCCATCCTCGAGGAATCTCTCATTTCTATGGCAGGTTACGGAGTTCGACAGAGTTCGTTTCTTCCATCCTGACTGTGAATTCCAGGATTCAGGCATCCACAGAGGAGTCAGAGAAAGAATTTTCAAGCCAGGATTGATTGGACAGGTCAGGAGGCTGAACTGGACACTTCTTGTCCTAGGGCGCAAAATCCAGTAGGTACTGGATTTTGCGACTTGGACAAAAAATTGTCCTGGGCGCATAATCCAGTACCTGCTGGATTATGTGACCAGGGATAAATTTCCTCCCTGGGCGCATATTCCAGTAGGTATTGGAATATGCGACCAGGAATGTTCCTGTTGCATTTCCAGCTTTGCGGAGGGATACTCTTGAATACTGTTTTTTTCTGAAATTGCCCTAAGTTCCTGAAGAATCCTATTGATTTGAGAATCTTCCGAGTTTGTGAAATGAGGTTGAGTGCCGGATTGGGATCCGAAGGATACCCCCTGGATTGAACTTCCGGACTGGAGCTGTCGGGCTGGGAACTGAGTTCCATGGCTGAAGGATGATCTTGAACAAGACTTCGGGATAGGCACTTCCGAACAAGACTCCGGACTGGACCTCCGGGCTAGATCCCTGGACTGGAGTCCAGGAATGACTTCTTGAGTGGGACATGGAGTCTTGGAACAAGATTAGAATTGAGTTCCATGCCGGGAATGGAGAGGGTTCTAAGGTGGAAAGATGGATTTTGACATGGAAATGACAAGCCTTATTGAATTTAGGACCCTGGATTGGAACTTCGGGACAAGAATCCAGAAAGGAACTTTGGAATAGGATTCCTGGATAGGAACTTTGGAATAGGATTCTTGGATAGGACCTTTGGGACAGGATTCCCGAACAGGAACTTGGACAGGGACTTCCGGACTGAAGTCTTGGAACAGGATTCCTTATTCATCATGGAGCCTTATGCTGAGGGTGAAGGACTTGGACATTTCCTCTATGGGATGATGGACTCCTTCCATGGACTATCCAGATTTAATCGAGGAATGATAGGTAGGGCATTATTCATCCTCAGGAGAAATTCACTATTTCAAGCATTGCTAATGTTCCCTATGAGTTGACTGCTCAGACATTCTTTCCTAGCTTCATGGATTGGGGCAAGAAACTGCAAGATCAAAGCAAAAACGATGGCGAAAGCAGAAAAAAAAGGGGGTCCCCATTTGCAATGGGGCGATGTGTGAAAACGTCACAACAGGTTCATTTTTAATAAGTGTTGACTCTAGGCTGATAACAATTGAGCAGATTTTCTACTAAATTTTTTTGACATTAAACATTGTAATCTACCTTATTGGGGTATTTTGGGCTATAACTTTCATGCAATGACCAGCAATCCCAGCCTAACATCTAGGATACAATGAACTAAACTGTACTTGGATCTTGAGGAAGCACAATCATAGATTCCTTGCAGACTCTTCCATCTATATTTTGGCTATATTTTGGCTATGTCTGTATGACCAATGCCAATGGACAATTATATGTTTTACTTCTTTCCTCCTGCTGAATTTCAATCAAGGGCATATGCTAAAATGAATGGCACTTGATTGTGTAGTGAATTCTACAAAGCACTCCATGAAAAGGTCATATGCCACTCATATTATAGTTTGGAGAACTATTTTCCCGGTACAATGGATCATTTGCACACATATATATACAGTCAATTGCCCTACCATTGGTGGAAAGGGCACACACATGCGATAAGTCAGATGCTAACAAATAGAAGGAACAATAAATATGGACAGAGCCCTCATATTGTTTCACTTAAAATAAAACTCCTGTATCTGATAAGAACAAAATGAGTACAAGTTAATAAATAAAAACCAAAAAAGAAATCACATACCCTAGGAGCTGCTTTATCCAAGTCCCAAAAGACATTTATTGCTTTGTCTAGCTCCTTACGCACTTTCATGTTCTCACTTGGTCTGCAATCCACAATGTTATATTTTAAGTACAAAGACCAACATCATCCTTTATTGTTTGAGCATTTGCCTTCAAAATGAAAGTTGGTTTAAGATAAGATGTCAATGCAACTTGCAAATTTCACTTTAATTTTTTCAATGTCCAATTCTTTCAGGAACAGACAAATCTTGTCTTGAAAAAATGAACTTAAAAAAAGCTAAGAATACTATGATCTGTTACTATAGGAATGAGTCATTAGGAACTGCAAACAAGGGTTGAAAAAGAAAAACAACCTCATGACAAGAATTTGTCCAAACAAGACCTAAACAAATGGTAAATAAAATACTAGAAATCAGTTTCCATATCAAGACAGTCGAGGACATATATTAATTTCTGAAACAACGAAATATATTCTTATGAAGCAAAAGTAGGCTATTAAAGCCTAAGCAATGACATTTATATATCTAATCAAATGGAACAAGCTCAAGAAGTAAACCATTGAGGATTTCATAGTGGAGAGTTTGGAGATCCAAGTTCAAATTCCTAGGAGACGTACAATGTTGAATGTTTAATCAGATAAAACTACCACATCCAATTTTGGAAGTGTACCCCAACGGGCAAGGCTAGGTGTAAGTCATTGGCGAATTTGACAGAAGAGATACCACTCCATTGTGGCATCTAAGACAAAGGTCACCCCACAAAGGGAATTCAAAAAAAAAAAAAATTGATTTAGTAAAAAGGAAGTCAAAATCTAAACATTAAATCATTCTCACCGACTCCCCTCTTGATAGGGTCATAAGAAACCACTCAAAGATAGCTCCAGCTAGATGGACTTCTCTAATGCCAGTTACTCCAAATTGAATTTTGATGGGGCAGCAGAAATAAATTAGGGTCCTGCTGGCTATGCCTGAGGCAGCAAAGGAAGATGGGATGATTATAATTTTCTTTGTTTCAATATGTTTTACTAAGTGATGCTCTTACAATTTACTTGTCCACAGCAATGGAATTTTACCTGTGATATCTCTGATAGACGAGCACAACCAAAGGACTGATATCACCAAACACTACATCTTCCCAGTCCTTTGCTGTGATATCCTTAACTGCAACATCAGCACTGCCAACTTGCCATTCATTCTCATCTTCTGTCAGATGATCTAAATCATCATCATCATCATTTCTCACGTTAATAATTTTGAGTTCATTGAAGAATTCAGATAGGGGAAATCCCCAACCCTCTTCTTCATCCTCGGGCCAATCAAAATTATCATCCTCACTGCTGTCTGTTTCCTCGCCTTTGAGATTTCCACTGGTTTCCTTGGACACCGGAGAGCCTTCAACTCCGCTACACCTCTGCCTTCCATTGCTCTGGAAAACTAAAAAACACAGTCTAAGCAAAACCCAAAAACCTTGTGACTAAATCCCCACACAGAAACATTCCACAACATAATTTGTACTAGAATTCGACAAGGGCTCCAAACACTTCAAGTGAAAACTAGAAATTAAAAGACAATGAATAAATAAATGTGCTAAAACTAGTAGTGTAGAGTGTACCTTAAATGGTTGTTTACAAGGTCCTCCATGAACACTGAAGCTTGCTCTGGATTTCCAAGCACTGCTCAAAGTAGTAGTAAAATATGAAGACTTTCGAATATGAATAAACCCATTTGGGTGTTTGGAAATGGATGGAGATATCTGAAAGCTGACAGTGGGTAAGGATTGCAATTCCATGGTTTGAGTAGAGGATAGAGAAATGCAAATAGAGAGCATTAAATTCGAGCGCATACATGTTTATAGTAATTCATAAATTCTATTAATAGTTTGTTAAATCTGCTTGAAATACAGTGCGTATTTTGTTTCTTGTTTCAAAGCCATGTTGTCGCGTTTTTCCTTTATTTTTTTGTTTGGTTTGTGGGGTTTGTGGGGAGGATTTCTTTTAAACAAAGGAAATAAAGTCATTTAAAAAGAAACAATTGAAAAAAGAAACATCAAGAAAATAAAAAAATTGTTGAAGTAACAAGAGTTATTGACCAAATAACTGGTTTTCACACATCAAAATTATCTCGGTCATTCATGATAGACTCAGCCTATAAGAGTTGTTAATCTTGCACTTTATATGGAGGTTGATCAACAACCTTGGGAGGAGAAATAGCCAAGGCAAGAGGAGGAAACTTGCCACTATCTAGTCAACTAAAAGCACCTCTATCACAAGGCTAAGAAGAAGCTAAAGGCTGACGAGAAGTTATAGACATCCATGAGCATTGTGATCGCGAGCTATGCATCAAGAAGCATGAGAATCAAGCTCATGGGCATTATAACTTCTACCACGTCGAAGTCCTTTAGGAGGGGATTGGCCTATGTTGGAAGGAGAGGTCGGTGGAACTCTTACAACCATACAAGGTGCATTACCCCAATGGTCAAGAAGCACATATAGGTGGGCCACTTCAAGTGGAGATTTATTAGCTTGCACTTGCATATCATTGATTTAGAATACATGTTAAATTTTCTATCAATAGTACATCTAGAAAAAAGAGCAAAATTCCTCTTTCCAAATGCTAAATAGCGTTTCCACTCTGAAAGCATGGCATATATGGGTAAACTTAGCTTGAATTCTAGGTTAGTCTCCCAACAAGATCATGTACCAAGAAAAGGCTTGAAAAAATCATGTTTTCAATTCCACATTGCCTGAGCTCATGACAAAACCAAAAGAGGTACTTGATTGTTTCTTGGTGCTCTAAAAATATCAAACAAGGATTGATAACTCCCAAATGAATTAATTTGCAACTCAATATGAAGACCCTAATAAAAAATACACCAAGCAAAATGAACAAGCTTCAATTCAATGATACCTAACCAAATAGATTGAAAAATGTGTTGCCATGACTAATAGAAGATTTAAGAGTTCATTTGTCATCAAGATTTTGCACTAGATGCAAATGAGGTGAGATCCATACATACCCTTTACGAGGTTTGTAATTATGAATTGGTGTATAAGGATACCATCTCCAATCTTTTCACAATGGCTTGAAACACCTAACACTAATTTTATGTAGCATCTCCACATGGATAAAACCAATAATAGTCTAAAAGGATTTAAAACTATAGTTGGTGAGCATATATTTCACTTTGGCTTTTGACCAAGAAAGAAGATTCCTAGTGGTTCTTGAAAAAAGATCTGGAAGCGTCTTAATACCTCTCTTGAACAATTTTAAAGCACAAACCCAAGGAACCTTAGCAAGAAGTCTATCATGACAAGTGTTCACATGAGACCACCAAAGAGACTATTGGTTAATAGATAAACCATAACATATCTCATTTTTATTCCATATATGATTTTTATGACAATATCACGTTGCATTTGAACAAGCTCCTTCATGACGAGGATTGAATAAAGACCAAGGTTTCTCTAGGCTTTACGCCCATGGGGCCCACTTGAGTAGAAACGTAGTGTCTAAGCAAATTTTCCAAGTTTCATTACCCTCAAGGGCTCTAATAATCTATTTGGCACACAAGGATGTTCCATGTTGTTGTGTTAGCATTTTAATTTATTTGTTGCTAGACAACACAAAACCAAACAACACATATGGTAGAACCATTCTACAAATTATAAGGGAAAGCTCCTTGATATATAACTAAACCTAAAACTAACATAATTTACAAGCATGTACATTGCACAAGATTTCAATAGATTTCTGCATTAAACGTAAACTCGTAATTGGCTATGTTTTTGCCCCTGGTGCAATGGCACCAAACTGTAAAAAATTAAGACCTACAACAAGATTTTTAGATTTAAAGTAGGGTAAGCTAATTCAAGCACAAAGATAACTTCTTACTAGATATTTGAGCAAACAATGAATGCACCTTACAACTAGCTAAAGTAGAGACTAACAAAACTACATCATAAAGAAATAATTAAATGGATAAAGACCACATGGTTTCTTGAAAGAAATAGTTAAGCTACAATTCAAATAGACAAATTTTACCAATACTTTAAGTGTGAAACAATCTACTTTCAGTTTTCTTTAGGATATTACAAACATGTAATCACAATTACACAATCACTCTTGTTGAATAATGACTTCTATAGCATAAGCATGACTTCCACCAACATTCATTTACTTTCACAAAGATACAATAACTTGACTAACAATTTCTGTAGTATAAGTCTAACATCAACTATCATTACAATTAATGTGCTCAAAGCATTTATTTATAAGCTCTAAGAAGAAGCTTTTGGGGACAAAATGATAAAATATTTATGTTATCACTCAATATTGCGCCCCTGCTAAGTTGCAGAACTTAGCATATTGGTGAAACATGGGAACTTCTCTAAGGCTATGGGTCACCTAGAAAAGAACCTCCGGAGAAAGCTAGCTCTTAAGGTACTCACCTAATTAACTACTCTAAAGCTTTGCAGAGGAAAGGGTAAGAAAGAAACATGAAAATGAAACTATCTCCTAAGGTGATGCACCAAAATATTAATCTAAAACTTGTACGACTGCTTTTACACACAGTTTTAATCAACAAAAATCTTCTACATACACAACTCAAGACTTATATGCTTTTGCATCAATGTCTCATAAGAAGGTTATAACACTCACAATCCTAGAAGGAAAAAATACTTCTCACAACTCGAGTCACTTGCATCTCAACACAACTTATAACCTGCAAATACACACTTTCTGCACAAAGGTCCTACTAATGAGACACAACAACAAGGAATGAGATAACTTCACATGTAATTGCATCAATCATTCAAATACACACAATGAAACAGAATTTGAGAAGGTAAAAAACTTGCTTAACTTTATTGATCTCCCAAGGTGTAATACTGCTATACATGTCTATAAAAGAGTTGCCAATTCTATCTCCTACTGAAAGAACTCCAAAATGAGTTACACTACATGCTTGAGAATGAAAAGAACTAACTTCAAAAATGATGTTTGAAGTTACTTTATGCTTTTCCAAGTAGTTGCACAGATGTTTGAAGTTACTTTATGCTTTTCCAAGTAGTTGCACAAAAATCAATGAAGAAAAAGTCAAGCCTTGACCTCTCCTACCATAAAGGCACCTAAAAACACTCCTAGATGCTTTCCAAGGTCTTTAAAACTCAACCAAAACAACTCCTATATTCCCTCCACTTGTTTGCCAACCTCTCCTATATGCTTGGCATAACTCATAAATCCTCAACTACATCCCTTTGACCATATCCTAAAAGCAAATGCATCTTGCATTATATGCAACATTAAATAAAGTGACTTATAATCGCATCACTTTAATCAACGTTTTACATTTTCAAATTGGTTTCACATTTATGCAAATAAGGCATGACTCGGCCATGTTTGAAAGGCACATATAGAATTCAAAGTTATTAGGGGTATCTCCTAGTCACTTGGCATACATATAATGCAAAGGCATTAGTTTATGAAGGAAATATATAAAACAAAGGCAAAAATGTCATTTGTTTGTCAATCAATATTAGGGTAAAAGAAACCCTAAAAGAAAACCCTGTGACCAAATACTCAACTCACATTTCACTTTGCATTTTGCATTCTAAAAAAACTCATAGGCCGCTGACAGAGAGTTTCAACTGGTGCTTTCATGGAGCTTTGGATTGGAGTTTGCATGCATTTTTCATGAGAAATCAATAAAACGAGCTTGGGTAAGCTCTTTGTCTGTATAAAATCTACTTTTCTTTTTAATATCTGCACATAAAATGCTATCTCGAGCTTCTCATGTAGAAGAAAATTTGTTCTCTGTGGAAGAAAAATGCTTTTCCTTTCATTTTCTGTGAATAATATACTATGTCGAGCTCCTTTTTTATAGAAATGACTGTGCTTTTCATTCAAGCTTGATTTCTTTGACTATACTATGACAATGCATTTATCAATTTGGCTGTCCTCTAGTGTTGAGTCCATTGCACTTCATTATGAACTGTAACTACTCTCTTAACTGCTCATTGCTCCCTTGTGTGCAAGGTTTGTACATCTCCATCTACATCTCTGTGATAGTCATTTTGTTTGCTGCTCTGAAGCTGTCATGCAAGACTTTATGACTATCTTTATCAATCACTTACCTTTGTATGCTTAAAAATCCCTGACCCTTGAGCTTGAGAATGATTGATAAACATGTTTGTTGACTCTCAGGAATGTGCAATATGTTCTCTTCTTCTCATAGTGAGCTACCACCAATACCAGAGGCTTCAAGGCTAGATCTTCAAACCATTCTTTTTCAATGCCTCTTCTTCATGTATCACTGAGCATTTGTGTGTGTTAGAATGCATGATGTGACCTTCCAATGACTACATAAGCCCTAAATGGCTCCAAGAGGTTCTTTTATGTTTCATAGACCCTTTGAATGTTTGATAGTCTTGAAGATTGATTTGGTAGACCTACAGACTATCCTAAACTCTTTGACATACTTCCTAAACTGGTGACAGACCCTTAACTGATAATGAAATGATACCTCTGAAAGCTTTTGTCCATAAGGTCTCTGCCCTGAACATACTCCTTGACTGTCAACAAGTTTATATGATGTGTCTATTTGACAAAGATGACTGCTATTTGTTTTCAGTCCTTATGGATCTTAGACCAACTTCTTTTATATGGCTGACAAACCCTTCAAACATGATTGTTTCCTCTAACTATTTTATTGTTGCTTCAAAACTACTAACACAGACATTTTTGTGATTGTTCCTATAGATGTGCATGGATTCCCTACAACATGGATTTCTTAGAGTTTTTCTTCTTTTTTGGTCCATTCACTATCTCTCAGAGATCATAGTTGTTTCTCACTGTCACTGCCATTCATTAGAGATATTGTCATTGCTCATATCACTATAGATTACTTGTTCACTTGATGGTTGCCATCTCTTTCCTTCACTCATAGAAGCTTGTATCTCTATATCCTGGAAACTCAAAATACATAAGATCTATCTTTATTTTCTAGAAATACAGCTTACAGAGCAATTGGATAGACAATTCATTACTTCTCATAACTCTCTTTACTTTGGAATGCTCTTTTATCCTTGTAGCACTATTTTGACTGGTTCAACTTGAAATCACGGGACTTCTATGTCTTATGTATACTTCAACATTTTGCATACATGTCTACTAGGGAATTTGCAACTGTAGCCTCTGATGAAAGTCTATCTTCCACAATGTTTTGATGGAGGTTCACGCCATGAGAGTCACTACCTTCAACTAGGTTTTCACCATATGATCCTTTAAGGCTTATCACTGTTCTTTATGCCTTGTTGCCCCCTGTTGAAGATCCATTCAAATAATGACTGCTCAATGAATGACAAGTCACTGTTGGGCTTTGTAAAACTGCTTCATTGTCAAGATATGTATTTGCACTCCATGGCATCAATCTACTTGACCACTAAGGTCACTTCTTTAGCTAGATTGCAAGGAGTGTGAACTTATGTGGCTGGTAATAGCAATTATTATGGCTGTCATTTATATGTTCCTATATTGGATGTTCCTTACACTTTATCATGCAATTTTGACTATCCTTGAAGGTAATGATGACCATTTCATTGATTAGCACTCTCAGATCATAATGTGACTGCCCCTTGAATAGTCCTTGTGACTGTTTCTATGCATAGAACCACTGCTTCTTTACTCATTGTAGCTCCATTGAGTAGATCTTTATCATTCAGGATAGTGATCTACTAACTCACTCTCATGAGTGATGAATACCTACTCAATGATGACAAGTATAGTGCTTTTACACTCTTATACCTCTTAAAACATAAGAGGGCAGCATGCTAGGCTCAATGCTTGTGGGAGCCCATTTTACTCCACATGCTATGATGTCAAATGAAAGATGATCCAGCAATGAAAATTTCACCTACACTTGCACAGTGAACAAACATGTTAGATAAAATAATGAAGCCAAAAGCTTCCAATGATGCTCATGATGATTGATGATACCCTCTACTTTTCCTGATATCTGTGAAGCTGCAAAACTATTTCAATGCTTTAGGAGAATAAACTATATATTTGTTGATATAGTATATGCAGAGGACATGGGTCCTGAGCTCTAACACAACTTTTCTCATCCCTTGCAGGCATTACAAGTAGCAGAAAGTCAACTTCTAGAGCAACCAAGTAGGAGGGACTGAAGCTAGGATGCAGCAGTTCATCTTGGGATTCATCATTCAGGAAATAACCGATCCCTACTCTTTCCACATGCTTTTTCTTTTCTATTTTCTTCAAATGTATAGTTTATTCTTATATTGTATTAATGAAATAGTTATTCCCACGACTTGTGTGGGACACCATACATTTATGATTATCAATAAAAGACAACATTTGTGCAAAATATGTGTAATCTTTCTCTTGTATATATTTGCATAATGAACTGCAATTTATCTGATAATACTTTTGTGCATATGAATAGAACTTAGCAGAATTGAATGTGTACCTTTTATCTTTGTTTTGCAAACAAACTATCTCAGCTCTACTTGATTGAGCTAGAAGCTAAATTAGGTAACAATTCCCAATAAAGGTCTAATTTAAAGAAATCCTATCCCTATTTGCAAAATAAAAACCTAATATTAGGTTGATATCTCTCTTTTGAAAAATAACAAATTTTTCTATTTAAGTTATTTCCCAAATTCTAATATAATTTTAACTTGCAAACTTGGTGAACTTTTCTTGAAGCCTTTAAAACAATCATAACTTGATGAACATTCCTCTACCAATCCTTATGCCCTAAAATTTGACTTTCAACATTGGAAAACATTTGGTTTGAGTCTTCCATATATGATGCCATGATGAACATCATGGCAATATGAAAAATCACTATCACATAATCATGCATTAGGCTTTTAACAAAAGTTGTAGCACAATCATCCTTCACCTTGAATCTTCTAATCTAACTAAATGTTCTTCTCGTTGATTTGTCTAATACGATTGAAAACCCTTGACTGCCATGATTCTAGAACTTGTAAAATGGTCATGAAATTGTCCTATCTACTTTTTGGAGAAGCTAAAACCCTTGTCATAAAGAATCAAGTTTTGATTGACACATAGGCAATAACAAAGAGAAAAGGTCCTTGTCTTAGCTATGATTGTTATTGCCTAAATAATACTCCTCCATAAGTGCTTATGCATGGTTCCTTCTAGACTATTTCTTGCTTCAAAATACTTAGCTTGGGCTAAATGACACACATCTTTATGGTTTTATTTCCTTTTTTTAATGGATAGGTGGAGTTTTATATGACAGTTGCCACTCAAAAGTGTGCTTTATTGCCTCGTGTTGTCTCTTTTCCTCAATTGGGAGCACATCATTAACATCTTAGCCAAGTTTCATGATGTATGGAAGAATTTCTAAGTGGCATTGTCATCCCTAAAGCACACCCATGGATATTTCATTTGTTGATTCTAATATGGGTGCACTTTACCATTATTTTTGCCACTTAAGTAAGCCTAGGGCATCGATCACTTAAGGTTATTCCATGTTTGATGTCTTGAGCACTAATTCTAGTTGGCACAACCACTTAAAAAGTGTGCCACAATCTGATTTCACTTCACTTCTATAGTTGGGAACATATCACTTAAAGGTTTGCCATTTTTTGTTGATATTGATAGAACATTTAGATGGCTTCGCCACTCTAAAATTTCTCACTTGTCCTTATCCCTTATATGTTATGCTCTAATTTCTTACAACATTGTCATGTGATAGCTTGTTGGGTGGGTTTTTCCTTGACTTAAGCCACTAAAAAGTGTGCTTCAACTATGAACTATTCTTTTCCTCCTTTAGCATGTTTCTCTAAGGTATTTTCCACCTTTTGTGAGCTATGTTTTGACCAAAGTGCTAGTGGGGATTCATAAGACTATTGCCAAGTTCTAGGCAGAGAATATAGGGGAATTAACCACTTAATATGTGTGTCATTATCATATTTATCTTTCTTACCACTAGCAAAGTGTTGATCACTTACCTCTTTCCCACACCTTTTCCTTAGGTGTGCTTTTCTTTGTTAATTGCCATTCTTTACAACTTAGGCACACTTTTTTGTGGTTTGTGCCACCAGTAGTGTGTTGGAGGAGTTTAGGGGTGACTTTATCATTTGAAATAAGCATCTAACCTATATTAGTTTCCTCTTTATGTCAGGCATGGATTTATAATGGATTTGCCATGTTTTAATTGTTGTGGTAGAAGAGGTTGATGACAAAACCACGGCAAAAGTGTGCTATACATTGTTGATTTCATCTCCCCACTAATGATAACTAAAATACTCTGACTTTTGCCCTTGAAGCCATTATTTGTTATTGTTTCTATTGTGGGAAATAAATATTAGTTTTGTTTCTTAAATGTTGAATTTGCTTTTATTCTTTGCTCTTTGGTTACTTTAATCTTGTGATAGAAGACTATTGTGGTAGATTTGTGAGAAGAAACACAAGTCTTAGTGCCTATATATGTGAATATTATATTTTTTTACTTCAAACTAGGTTAACTTTGTTTAGGCTTAAATAATAAGTCAGCCCAAATTTTGGATTTTACATTTTTTACCTAAAAATTCCTACAAGAGGAGAAGTAACATTATTGGATAAAATAACAATCTCTAATCCAATTGTTAATCTTCAAATCTCCAAGATATGATATAAATTGGTGAGATACAAGGCTTAGACTACTACAAGATGAAAATTTGACATTGTACACAAATATGAAATTAAGTTGCCTTAATATGGAATTACCATGTAGAGATTCAACTTCTTTATGATGCTTGAATCAACCACTTTAACATGCTTAATACAACCACCTTAGATGAACTTAAACAAAAATAAAAGGAAGATAACATCACCATAAGATAGCAGCAAAAGATGCACAAATCAACAACCATCAGAAGATCATCTCACAACACAAGATTTACATGGAGAAACCCTTTTGGGAAAAAACTCCACCAAGAAGAGAGGCCAAGCATGCATTATATTAAAATGAAATATTACAATACATCCACTTCCAAATCTCCTCTTCAATCTTCAATCTGACAACACCTGTATATAGTGTTTTCACTCTAATTCAACATGTTCACTTTTTACCACCATAACCCCTATTTATATAGCATTTTCACCCTCTAAACATGGTATACAAGTTGGTTATCATATCCCAATGCCTCCCTTGGATAAATCCAAGCATTTAATGCATAAAAAAATATTGGTTTTAACTCCATTACTCACCTTTTACACATGGACAACTAATTTGTCATATCTTGCAAGGCGATTACTGTCTTTATGTGGAGGTAGTATAACCACCCAAAACAACATCAAAAGTGTCCAAAACAACCCACATGGGGAGTTGTGCATCCAAAACAACCTTAACCTCCATGATTCCTTTCCAGTAAATATTAACTTCATGTCGATCATAAATAATTATTGTTGATCCTAGTAAAAAATAATTACCGTACCAGTAAAGTCCTGATGGTAAAAAATAATTACCACTGTTAGTGAAACCTTGATAACTTATGAATGATTTACAAACAATATTAGGAGTAATTAAATATATAGAATTTACAAGGTTGATGGCACCTTAATCCTAACATTCTCCCACTTGACATCATACATTGTAAATACATCCATAAGAAAACCAACAAAGGAAAAACATCCCTTAGCCAACCATGTACCATTTGATTTTTCAACATGATTATGTGCTCCAAAAAGATACCTACAAAAGAAACTATGATAAACACTATTTCAAGCAAGAACTCCTCATAACATGTCACCCATGAAGAAATAAGGAACATGCTAAGGTGAAACATATCAATTGTCATTGTAACCTGTACCAATCTATATATGAACATAAGCATCAAATTCAAATGGTAACAAATGACTCTGAGTGATTGCCACACTCATACCATCTAGAATAGAAACCAAATGAATTTGCTAGCTCATCTAAACTATCCATACCTTAAAACTAAGGTACAAACAAAACCAACATAGGTAGAACTCCATGTTATTAACATGTCAACCCAAAACTACAATCAAGTCCTTGTATATCCACCATGCTAATCATCCTTCCTCCCATCTCAATGTAACATACCAATGCACAAATGACCAAAGACAAGGCCAACTAACAAATTCTACATCAACACTGAACTGATCTTTGGATATTGATAGTCCACATCCAAGTCTTCAATGCAACCATTGGTTAAAGACAACCCACTAAACTGCACAGCTCATAGATCCCAAAAGTGAAACATGCAAATTTATCATCACATCAGTAACTTACAAACTAAGACAACCAAGAGGATATCGTGACAATGAAGAACATACATATCCAAGAACTCCCACTACATGGGTAATGTCAAATCTAAAAACAAGATCAAAGCATTAACAAGTCCTATAACACTTCTTATAGAGGACGTGGCTAATTCCTCTACCATATAGTGTCAAAGAAACACATAATGATATGCATAAAATATCTCTCATTACCAATCTCCAAATAACTCTCCCAAGTCCTCTAATCCAATGAAGAAAGAGATCAAGGAGCTACCAAATTGTTGTCAACAACAATGAACTACAAACAACAACACTTGACTCCAATACAAAACCTCAACTCCATAAACATAAGAACCTTTAGAAAGAAGACAATATACTAGGAAGAGAGAACCTGCAAATCAAACCATGTCCTTGTACCACACTAACATGTGCCAAACTATGTAAAGTAAGATCTCCTTCAACATTCCCAAATTGAAAGGATATCAACATTTAACATTCAAATTTTGATGAAAACATGGCAGCAATAGATGTCAACCTCTCATAGAAAGTATATCAAACTAGCCAAACATTCCCACAGCATAAGGGAATGTGCCCAAAGTCACACACCATTTCATGTACCTCTCCAAACAAGTCCTCAGAACTTGTTCCATAGCTCAAGACAAAAACAAGGAGAACAATGAAAAATTCATAAAACCATGCAACAATCCTTCAAAACTCACGAAGCTCAATACTAATGAGAAGACAAGATACAAATTAAAAAATGCATCTGATAATTAGGTGGGCAACACCTCTCAGATCATTCACCTGCCAAGTAGACCAAGAGTGGGACACAAGATTGTCCTCTGCATACAACACCAATCAATAAAAGCTTATAATAAAGAGAAACCTTCTCATCAAGTCCATAATGGACTCACATCCATTTCCAAGTGTAGGCTCCTTGGTCCTTTTGTTGAAATCTCATAATGAGTAATCATTCCAACACATATCTCTAAGTACAAGAGATATTCAACCTCACCCAAGTCTCTCTAGTATCCATTAGCATCCACCATTCAATCCATGCCAACTTCAAATACAGTCTACAAAATCATGAAGCTCTAAGGAAATGATTGATACTCAAAACCAAAGAGAACTAACCAAATCATTGTCAAAGCTCCAACTATAGAATCAGGAACATATCATGACATCATGATCTAACATCTTCTCAAAAGATCATATACTCCAACAAACATCTCCTACTCGCAAGAGCACTTGTATCATGCCAAAACTCTAACTCATGATCAATAGTGCATCATGACATAATACCATACATCCTCTAAACCAAGGATCATTTGTCAAAACCAATAAGTCATAAACTCAACACCTCACCAAAGACTCCAAGAGTCCTCCATGGCAAACCAAGATGTCAACACCTCTTCAAATAACATGAAGAACTAACATACTCTATCAATAGAACCAAATATGTCAATGAACCCTCACTGCAAAATAAGGACAATGTCCAAGAGTTACTTATGACACAAATAACCATTGCAAAAGATCATCCATCTTCTAATCAAAGATTATCCATGGATCACTACACACTGCAGCAACATCAACAACTTGGAGCCAAGATCTTGAAACAAAGAAAATATACCACACTATGTAACTGCACAAAGCTCCCATTGAAAGTGATACCAAGCTATACATGGCATCATGACCAACATCATTGCCAAAACTCCACTAAAAAGTGAACAAAGCTTATCATGCATTATAGACTATTGCTATAGACTCTAATGAAAAACAATATCAGGTACTCCATAACCTTTTCTTTGTCTCATTATAATAAACATACCAATGTAACCAAGGTGACCAAGAATAAGGCCTACTAAATAGAACCCACATCAGATAATTTTACAAGATCTGCAATCATGCAACATCTCAAAGGATTACATAACCACTCCAATCTCAAATAACTGAATAAATAGATTCAACACCACATTAGTAGCATAGTGAACAAAGGTAACCAGGTATAAGATGAATATTTCCAAGACTCAAACACCAGGATCAATGCTAGACTTGATTTTCCAAATAAATCCACATAAGAGTAACCATAGATCAATAAGAACCCAACAAGCAGTCCTACAAATATGCAATTGTTTCCATCCAAAAAGCTTTAAGAGTCTAAATAGTTAGTTGATATCTTGCCATGCAAGTAGGAAATGGTTGATTTGGTGAGATTTGAGCAACAAAAATTGGGGAAGGTGTTTCTGATTGACTCCCTCGTGGTTGACGATGTTATTTGATAAATTATTGGCCATGATATTCTTTTAGAATACCCTCAAAAAAATCTATTTGGCAACATCATCTCTACATTTTTTAAAATTTAATGGACCTACTCAATGACGTAGATCTGGTGAAGATGATTGCGAAGGCAATGGTTCAAGAATCACTTATCCTTGGGGATAAGCTTGATTTAGCTTTAAATGGTTATGACATCGATGCGGGACCATTGGATAGGCCAAAATTTTCCCTTTACATGTGTTAGAGTGCTTGACTGTAGCTAACTGTATTCTTCAGGAGACAAGGACAACACTTGTTACAGGCTCGTTGGAATGCTTTGACTGGGCCCTTATGATACATAATGGTTTATTTGCCTATTTATTAAGAAGGGCAAGGTCATTTGTATATGTTTCATCTTTTCTTTTACAAGTGATAGTTGTTAGGGGACACATCAATGGTGGCCATTAACAACTTTCTTTTGAGTTTTCAAAAAAATTGCATCTTTTAAATTTTGTTTTTTTGCGGACGCCTTTATCCAAGATTCATGTTAGGGCACCTTGGCTTAGGTACTCTAAAAAATCATTGTTGTAAACTCTTTTGTTTATTATAATATGGGTTATTGATGTAAGTTGTAATTGTTGTCATCTTTTTAAATTTTTGTTTTATTTGTATTAGTTTTCATTAATAACATAATTTAGAAACTTTTATTATTTATGATTATTTCCATTAGATAATTCTAGAAGTATCATAAATTCAAAATATATGTAAAAAATAAGGTTAATATAAATTGTTCACTCCTTGACACTTATCTCTATTCTGAAGACTTTATGTACAAAATTGGGTGTGTCAAGACTTTGGCTCAGAATTGAACATAAGTCGTAGATCTATGATCATCTCACAAACAAAATTTATTATAATATTCTAAGTACATTAATGCAAATTTTAATTGTAGTCTTCCTTTTAATTTTTTGTCTTATTATATATTATTTCTCATTAATCTGAATCATTCACTCGTTGAGTCATTGACACTTGTCTCTATTCCAGAGACTTTATGTACAAAATTGGGTGCGTTAAGACTTCATCCTGGGATTGAACATAAGTTGTTGATATGTGATCATCTGAAGATCAAAATTTATTATAATATTATAAGTACATCAATGTAAATCGTAATTGTAGTATTCCTTTTAATTTTGTGTTTATAATGTATTATTTTTCATTATCTAAATTTTGAATTGTTTACATATTGACACTTGTCTATTTCAGAGACTTTATTTACAAATTTGGGCATGTCAAAACTTTGGCCCATAATAGAACTTATGTTGTTGATCTGCGATCATCTAATGATGTAAATGTAAGTCTTTTTAAAGCTATAAATTCACCAAGTAACTTAATTATTATCATTTATCATTTGATATTTTTACCAACCATATTATGATTTTTCAAACACTCACCTGCACATTTGCCATATAATTAATTTTATATTTTTTAATATCTATATAATTCGCCACCTAACTTATTTTATTTTTTCTGAATACAACTATAATTCACCAATAATTTTTTTTCAAATCTATCTATAATTCCCCAGTTAAAATCACCAATGAGGAAATATTTTTAAAAATTGACAACAAATTTTATTTTTTTCAAAAATAAGCATACATTCGCCTCATAAATTACTACCTATAGCTAAGATTTGCAAATATTTTATAGGTTTTTTGGGGGGGTTCCTTAAAGTTATCATTAGTAAGCATTGTCTATTCCAACAAAGATTCACTAGCCAATCTTGTTTTTTGATGGCTGCCTCTTCCATTATGTACCCAATGTTTACGTTATACTTCCCTGTTTTGGAGCCACACCACTTGATCACATCATCTCCTTCTGTTATCATTATTCTCATTTTAGCTAATAGTGATTATAAAAGATCTTGATGTTCTTTTGAGGTACCCATTCCATGTCGTGATTTCCATTTTTCATTCATTAATCCCAAACTTTTCTATTTGTTCAATGTAGCCTCTTACATGCACTCCCCATCTATTGCTTAAAACCTATTTGATCTCTTGTAGTTCTAACACCTCTTTTAATTCCTAAAATCCATTCCATCAGTTCTCCCTAAATAATGCCTCTCTCATTTTTCACTTCCTGTGTGATGTGGTTGGTAATAACTCTCCTACTTGATATAAAAATTCCAAATTGTTGAGCCCCTAAGAGGGTTAGTAGTTGTGAAAATCGTGATGGGGTTAGTTGAATCTAAATATTTATTTTGTGAGACTCTTGCCCATTTTTGTTGCGGGTTATAGTATATATTCCAAACCAATTTAGCCCCTAGTGTAATGTTTAAAATAGACCATTGTCTCAATCCTACACCCCTACATCCTTAGGGCTACAAATCGTCTCCCACACTATAAGAGGGAATTTTTTATGTTTAGATGTTCCTTTCCAAAAAAAGGATCTCATATTTTGTTCTAGTGTATCACAAATTTTCTTGGGTATTTTTAAACATGACATAGTATACACAAGGATTACAAATATCATAGATTTTAACATGATTATCCTACTACTTGAGGAGAGTCACTTACCTTTCCACAAGGCTAACTTTGAATTAAAACTTGAGAGAAGAGAATCCCATAAATTTCCTTTACTAACCCCTGCAAATAAGGGAATGCCTAGGTATTTTCTAGGAAGTTGATTGATTTTAAAGCCTAGCAATGTAGCTACCTCCCATTGCTTCCTTAAATCATGTTGAAGAAGAAAAATTTTGACTTATTCCAATTCAAACTCTATCTTGCTGCCATGTAACATTTATCCAAAGTTTGTTTCATTACCTTTGCTTCTCTTCTGCTAGCCACCCCAAAGAGGATAGTGTCATCTATAAATTGTTGATGTGTTACTGCTTCCATCCCCGGTGCAATCTTGATACCCTTCCAATTGCCCTTCTCCTTTTCTTTGTTTATACTTCTTCCCAATGCTTTAGCCATAATAATGAATAAAAATGATGACAATGGATCTCCTTGCATGATTCCACTTGAGGAAGAGAAGAATCCCTGTGGGATGCCATTAGTCAGAACTAAAAATATAGGATTAGAGATACATCTGCTAACCCATCATATCCACTCCTTGCAGAATCCAAATCTTTCCATAACCTCCAAAAGAAACTTCCTATTTACTTGGTCATACACTTTCCTGATATCTAGTCGATGTTTCCAAGGTGAATCCACTCTGTTCCTCTGAAATGGTCTCTGGAAGTAGGGTTTTCAATCTATTCACCTGATTTTTGTGATGATCTTATAGATTGTATTGCATAAGGAGATAGGGTGATAATGATCCATAGTTTCCACTACAATCTTCTTTGGAATTAGGGCTATATGAGTATTGTTTATAGCCTTTAACATAGTTGCATTCTTCCTTGATTCCTCCACAACCACTATCAGGTCTTTACTGATTATATTTCAAAATATTGAAAGAAGCTAGCAAGGAGCCCATCTGGGCCCAGAGCCTTTTCAACCCCTAACTAAAATGTTTCCATTTTGACTTCTTACTCTAAAATGGGACTCTTCAATATTTTGTTATGTTCTTGACTGATGATTGGTGGAATTCTATTTAGTACCTCCTCTTTGGTTGTTTTATTTGATAGATCTTATTGACTTAATAGTTTAAAAAAAAAAAACAATTAATTGATTGTTACAAAAAATGTTGTGACTGAGAGTTTGAAGTGAAAAAGAAGACAAATGGAGGGTAGAATTTTTTGAAATTCCACCCTTTCCCATAGGGGCGAACGCGTTTCCGTAGGGAGGATTAAAGGATGGGAGGCTTGGTCCCCTCCAAACCAATGAGCGTAGGGCGGAGCCGGCAACATTGGAGCCAAGGAGCTGGAATGGGAGGATAGGTAACCAAAGCTATACCATTCGTCTGAATGAAGGAAGGAGGTTTCAGGGAGGGCTTCCAAAGAGCAAAGCCCTAGTCATTCTCCCAAATTCCTTAACCCTGATAATAGAAGACCTGAAGGAGCATGCTCTCTTCATCAAGTGGTGTGAAAGAGGATGCCCTAAACAGAGAATCATGAATTGGTGGCACCAAAATTTTGTTGATTGGGTAAGGATCAGAACTCTTGCCAATAATTTCTTTTTGGTAGAATGCAAGAGCCTCATTTTGAAAAATTAAATTCTCCTAGGTAGCCCTCTCTTTTTTGAAAACTTTATCTTTTCTAGGACCGATTGAGTCCCAAATTTCTATCCCTTCAATCACCTCACCAGAAAGAGAACAATGTGGGTTAGACTGGAAAATCTCCCAACTAAGTATTGGAATATGGATTCCTTGAGAATAATTGGGGAGGCTTTGGGTTCTTTCTGGGGTGCGGATGAGGATTTCCCCTCGGGTAAACAAGATTCAATGGCAAAAATCGGTGTGGAAATAGACCAAGAGGAGGATAGATGGGAGGCACTGGAATTAATCTAAAAAAATGGGAGATGGATCCAAAAAGTTATGGTAGACTTTGGAGTGCTAGGGAAACTGGTGTCCCCTAAAAAGTCCATGGAGGTTTTGGAATTTGAGGATAAGCCTGAGTTGCAAAGGGAAGCAAAGGAAGTTGAAGAAGCTTCAAAAGAAGTAAAGAAACCTTTAGGATCCCCCACAAAATCTAGAGAAGAGAGGGATACAGACTCAAGCCTGCCGCCACCAAGGGAGGAAGGAGAATTTGAATGCTCAAAAGAATCAAATAAGCATGAGGCTAGGGGTGTCATTCCTCCAGAAAAGGGAGATGAAGCTGTGGGAAAGAAAGATGATTCACCAACCCCTCCTCCTGAATTGAAGGGTTGTCTGAATACAGAAGTGACTCCAACCAAGGCTTTGGATCTAATAACATAGATAGAGCGGGAGCCCTCCCCTACTCCTGACACCACCATCAATGACCCTTTTTGGGAGGCAACCGGTGGAACATTGGAAAATCTAAAACTCAAACAAGAAAATGAAGGCATAAACATAGAATAAGTGACCAAGGCTCTGGAAGATTTTCAAAATGTTCTGCTGGAGGATGGTGAATCGGTGGAGGTGGAACAACTCCTTTTTAGTGAAACAACCACCCCAGATAACATCCCTTCGAAAGTAGAGGTGATAGAGAAACTGGGTATTAATCAAAAGGGGGCCATAAAAGAAACTCCAAACTGTGGGAAAGGCAAGTCCAAGGGGAGGAAATCTCACCAAGAGAAGAGAAACATGGATGGATATGCTGAAGGCCAAATCAAAATAACATGTTGTTGAGATCAAGGAAGGGAGGCTCCCTTCGCTTGAAGCCATGAGGATATTATCTTGGAATGTTAGGGGCTCAAACACCCTAACAAATAGTGCTTAGTCAAGTACATAATGGAACTCTCAAAGTTGGACATCTTCATGATTCAGGAGTCCAAGCTTACCATTGTAGATGTAGAGCTTTTCAGAAGGAATTTAGGAATCTAGCAAGTCGTGGTTGTTCAAGCTATTGAGGCAGCAAGGGGTTTAGCCATTTTTTGGAAACCACATATAGTTAAGATAGAGAAGTCAAGAGAGGGAGCTAATTGGTTGGGGTGCAAAATCAGCAGTGTGGTCTCAAATCTACAATTTAACTTGATTAACGTGTATGGCTCAAACTCCTACCTCAATAAAAGGAAGCTTTGGGCAGAAAGAGACATTTTTTAGACACAACTGATAATCAATTCCATATAATAGGAGGGTATTTCTAATGCTATTTTGTAGAGTGGTGATAAAAGAGGTGGGATTAGAAGGGAAATCCAATCCCAGAAAGATTTTCTAGATTGGGTGGAGAGGACTCACTTGATGGACATCAACCTATCCAATGGAACATACACATGGACCAATTAGAGACGAGGTTTTAACAACATAGTAAAGATACTAGATAGATTCTTCTTCTTAGGGGATCGTGGAACCTTTCCCTTTAATCTTGAAGGGACAATCATCCCCTGTTCTGCATCAGATCACTATCCAGTACAACTTGAGATCCTCAAAGAAAGAAGACCAACACATAACCCTTTCAAATTTTAGAACATGTGGATGAAGGATCTAGAGTTCTTTAAGCTAGTGGAAGGTTGGTGGAATGAAGAAACATCAAATGGCTCGAAGATGTTCTGTTTCATCACAAGATTGAAATTGTTAAAATAGAAAATTAAGATCTAAAATATTCATCACTTAGAAAATATCTTCGAGATCAAGAATCTGATTGAAGAGGACCTGACCCAGTTGAGGGTAGAGATTGCCAGGGATGGGATGAATGATTGTAGCTATGCTAAAGAAAAAGAATTAATGTTGGCATATGAGGAAGTTCTTGCCAAGGAGGAGATATTCTAGAAATAGAAATCCAAGGAGACATGGATAAAGGAAGGGGATTGAAATATGAAATATTTCCACAATGTGACCAAGCAAAGGAGAGAGATAAATCATAACGATCATGTTGAGGGATGGCACATTGGTGGAAGACCCAGAATCACTGGAAAGAGAGATAGTCTCCTTTTTTAGGAATATCCTCAACAATCTAAATGGCTCCAACTTAACAAAACAACAAGATCTACTAAGAAATATCCCTCCTCTGATTACAGAAGAGCAAAATAAGATGTTGAATGTAAGATTCTCAATTGAGGAAATAAATATGGCCTTGTTTTAGATGCACCTCGACAAAGCACAGAGACCAGATGGCTTTCCTACAATTTTTTTAAAGGTATTGGGAGACGGTGGGATGGTTGAAGCTATTAAGGTCTCATGGAACTCTGGGAAACTACTAAAAGAGGTAAACAACACTCTTATTATCCTCATTCGGAAGAAGGATTCCCTGAGGACTCTAGATGATTACTGCCCAATTTATCTTTGCAACACCATTTACAAGGTCATGACCAAAGCAATAGTGAATAGGCTCAAAAGGATCCCACTGTAGATAATATTAGACAAACAAGCGGGCTTTGTTTTGGGCAGATCCATCCTAGATGGGATCATCATTGCACAAGAGGCATTCCATTCCATTCAGCAAACCAAGAGACAATGCATTATTCTTAAGTTGGATATCAAAAAGCATAGGGCAAAGTGGATTGGAGGTTCTTGATAAAGGTAATGGAGGCTTTTGGCTTCAATAGGAGATTGTTGAATTGGATCTTCATGTGCATTTCCACCCCAAGCTACTCTATCTTGCTCAATAGTTCATCAGTTGGGTTCTTTGAATCCTCTCGGGGAATCCGTCAAGGAGACCCTTTGTCTCCTTTTCTCTTCATTCTAATGGTTGAAGCCCTAGGTAGGGCTTTGAAGGAGGTAGAAGTTGGGAATGTTGAAGGAGTAGAGGTGACAAGTGCTCTTCCCACCATTTCACACCAACAGTTTGTAGATGACACTATGTTATTCAGGGTTGCGAAAAGAAGAGAGGCCTACCATTTGATGGAGACTTTGAGAAAATATTCAATGGCTTTGTTGTTATATGGAGCCTAATCAGACTTGGAGGTTAAATTTTCACCCCTTTTGTCAGCGCAGTTTCCCCCCCAAAGTATTTAACGGGGGAGTGCAGGGGGCAGTGCCCCTCCTGCGGGGCCTATTATTTTATAAATACATTGATAGTTGTTTTTTCTATTAGCTACCATAAAAAAACCCTATTTTGTAACCGACATAAGTCTTGATAAAAAAAGGATAAGGGTTAGGGTTTCTGTTTATATATTGTATCTATAGAACATTGTAGCAGATTTGGGTTGCATGAGATTGCTGGTTGTAATCAGTTCTATTTGTTGGATAATAATATTAGACTTTCTGTTGGTGGATGTGTTGCAAGTATGAGGTAAACCAGTGTTGTAATTGATGTCAACATACTCATATTGTTTTGACAAGAAGGATTCAATGAGCAGTGTGCTGAGGATATTGAGAAAATTAGCCTCAGTCAAAACAGTAAAGAACAGTGATGAGAAGAAGGCAAATGTACTGTATAGGATGCGAACCGGAGGATGCGGATTAAAGGGTTTATATATATGAGTCTTGAGATGCTTCAGTTAAGATTTCTGAGGTCCGCATGAAGATCTGAAGGAGTTGTGGCTGTCGGTGTAGAACCGGTTCCGGCAAGTATTCAGAGGTGACAGAGGATCACAAAAAGGTCCGGTGAGGTCCGAAACTGTATAATCCTAATCTGCAGATTGGAAGGAGTCTTTGGGATGTCCTTGTGATGTGCCATCTCGAGTTGTGTATGATTTGGAGGTCCGCAAGTACCTCTTGCATTATGATAGTGGCGACAGACAGTGTTCTTGAAATTCCGAATAAGGAGGATAAGAGATTTTAGTAAGTAAAGGAAATGCGGACGTACCTAGTCATTCAGGCAGGCTTGTGAAGGTTCTTGGATCATGTTGAGGTTGTGTTGTTGGTCCGCATTGACAGTAGAGCCCGGAATTGAAGATATTCTTCCAGATGAAGTTCTTGCTCTGTTTAGCCGACCGGATGAGTTGTTCATCCTGCGAATGTTCTTATGGTGGCCGACCGGATGTGTTATTCATCTTGCAGATATTCTTATGGTTGATTGCCGACTTAGATGATTATTCCTAAGTCGATGTTTTGTATAAATAAAGGTTTGTGAGTTCATTTTGAGGTGTGACTTGTGTGAAAAAGGTGGAGTAGCGAAGAGAAGTGCAGAAGGCAGAGCAGATGTTTCTGGGCTTAAATGGAACTAATCTGGACATGGTAAAGATGTCATTCTCCAGTTCAAGACTGTGATTCTTATCACTTTGTAGACAGTGTGTCTCCTTGTAGGCAGTGGGCCTCTTTGTGAGCAGTGTGCTCGGGCAGTGAGCCCTAATTGGCAAGTGCCATTTTGTAATTCCTTATTCTTCTAACAGACAATAATCTTTGGGTTAATCACCCCGTGGTTTTCTCCCTTAACCGGGTTTCCACGTCAAAATACTGTGTCATGTGTTTCTCATTTCATGATAATGTTTGTTTGTTTGATTCAATACTGCTTTGATTGATAAGAAGGTTCAAAAGAAGAAATAATTAGGATAACTGATTCACCCCCCCTCTCAGTTATCAACAATTGGTATCAGAGCAAGGTTCCTCTGAAAGAAGCTTAACCGCTTGAGGAGATCTAGGATGTCGTCATACAAAAAGGATAGCCCGAAGTTCGATGGAACCAATTTTACTCTCTGGAAGGGTCGCATGAAATGTCACCTGGAATGTATGGGAAAAGCATACTTGGCCATGGTTTCAAAACCATATGTACCTCCACAAGGTGGTCCGACAACTCTGAATGAAATCACAGAAGCTGAAAATAATTTGTGGACCAAGGAAGCTCTTCTAAGCGCATTGAATGACTCAGATCTCTCAAATGTTATTGACCTACCAACTGCATATGAGATCCTGACTAAACTGGAACTTCTGTATGAAGGAGATGAGTTTGTCAAGAGTGCAAGGTTGCAAAGTCTGAAAGGGAAATTCGAAAGATTGAAGATGAGAGATGATGAAAACATCACTACTTTTATGCCAAGAGTGAATGAACTAGTGTGTGGAATTAGAAATGCTGGTGGAACTCTGGATGAAAATGAGATCGTTTGCAAAATCCTTAGATCCCTTCCTGCTGCCTACAAAATCAAGGTTGCTGCAATTGATGAATTCAGAGCCCACACAACTGTCACAAGAGAACAATTGGCTGGCAATCTAGCTGCATTTGAAATGACTGAGTTTGGAGATGATCTTCCCAAGACTGAATCTGCTTTCAAAGCCAGTGCCTATGTGAAAGGCAAACAGAGAGTTGATCCGGGAGAAAACTCTTCAAGGAAGATGACATGGTATAATCAAGCAAGAAGAGACATGGAAGAAGAAGAAGCAGAAACAGCTCAACTTGAAGCCCTCATTGCAAAAAGACTACCAAGAGGATCCGGTAAGTATGAAGGAAAACTACCCTTTAAGTGCTTCAACTGCAATAAGATTGGTCATTTTGCTTCAAGATGTCCGGAAAGATCTGCAAGGTCTAATACTAACAAACAAAGGTTTCAAAAGAACTGCTATTATGTTCATGAAGAAGATGACAATGAAGGAGTAACAGATGATGAATCAGAACTAGGAAGCAAATCCGGAAATGAGTGGGTGTTTATTGCCATCAAGGAAGAAGATTCAATACTCTCTGAATCTGTCAATCACAAAGTTGTGGAAAAAGCTTTGGCTGCTCAAGTGGAAGAAAAGGATGATTGGGTTATTGACAGTGGATGTTCTCACCATATGACTGGTGACAAGAATAAGTTCTTGAATTTGGAAAGGTATGAAGGAGGAATGGTAAAGTTTGGTGACAATTCTGCTGGCAGAATCAGAGGCAGGGGAACTATTTCCTTTGATGGAAAGAGCAAAACAGGTAATGTACTATATGTTGAAGGATTGAAGCACAATATTCTCAGTGTTGGTCAGTTAGTAGACAGAGGCTATGATCTCCGGTTTAAGAATGGAAAATGCAGAATCTTTACAAGCTCCGGAACTGAAATTGCATCTGGTACTTAGACAAAAGGTAATATCTTTCATCTGGTTGGTTCAAATAAAAGTTGTTTGTTTGTTCAAATTGATCAGAGTTGGTTATGGCATAGAAGAATGTGTCATGTAAATTTTGATAACATCATCAAGATAAGCAATACTTAGGCTGTAAGAGATCTTCCAAAATTGATGAAACCTACAAATAGTTTGTGCAAAGAATGTCAGCTAGGTAAACAGAGCAGAGTCTCTTTCAAAAGCAAAGATCAGTCCTCTACCGGATTGTTGGAATTAGTACATACTGATCTCTGTGGTCCGACAAGAATCAAGAGTCTGCAAGGTGATAGATATTTCATGTTGTTAATTGATGACCATTCCTGGATGATGTGGGTTACCTTTCTAAAAGAAAAATCAGAAGCATTTGAGAAGTTCAAAATCTTCAAAGCTTTGGTAGAGAATCAAACCGGATTGAAACTAAAGTGTCTAAGGTCTGATAGAGGTGGTGAATTTACATCTGGAGAGTTCATTGACTATTGTGAGAAGCAGGGTATAAGGAGACAATTGTCTGCTCCTAGGACTCCACAGCAGAATGGAGTAGTTGAAAGAAAGAACCGGACCATCCAGGAAGCTGCCAGGACAATGATGTTGGAAGCAAATGTTCCTCAGATGTTCTGGAAAGAAGCTATCAGCACCGCAGTCTACACTCTAAATCGAGCTCAAATCAGAAACAATACCGGTAAGACCCCCTACGAACTCTGGTTTGGCATCACTCCCACTGTGAAATATTTCAGAGTATTTGGTAGCAAGTGTTATATCAAAAGAGATGAAGATCTAGGAAAGTTTGATGCTAGAAGTGATGAAGGAATTTTCTTGGGTTACTCCACTCATAGCAAAGCATACCGGTGTTACAATAAGAGACTGAGGAAGATGATAGAAAGCACTAATGTGAAAGTTGATGAAGGAATTGAGAAGCCCTCAAGATTTTATGAATTTGATGAAGATGACCAAGACAGTGTTCAAGGAACTCAATCCTCTCCCGTAAGACAGAGTCAGCCTGATCCGGTAAATCAGGAAGAAGAGATAGGTTTAAATGAGCCTGATCAAGAAGCAGCAGTGCAGGATACTCCCAAAATTCCAAGGTATGTAACACTAAACCACTCTGAAGATCAGATCATAGGTGACAGAAGCAAAGGTGTGCAAACTAGAAGGAATGTTGCTCAAAATCAGGATGAATGTTGTCTGATTTCAAAGATTGAACCTAAAACAGTAAATGAAGCCTGCAATGATGAAAACTGGACTAAAGCAATGAAAGATGAATTAATGCAAATTGAGAAAAATCATACTTGGGATCTTGTTCCCAGACCTAGAGACAGGAATGTGATTGGAACCAAATGGGTCTTCCGGAACAAATTAAATGAAGCTGGTAAAGTAATCAGAAACAAAGCTAGATTGGTCTGCAAAGGCTACTCCCAAATAGAAGGAATTGATTATGAAGAGACCTTTGCTCCCGTGGCAAGAATTGAAGCACTTAGATTATTTCTTGCATTTGCTGCCTTCAAAGACTTCAAGGTATATCAGATGGATGTCAAGTCTGCCTTCCTAAATGGTGATCTGGAAGAAGAAGTTTACGTTGAACAACCGGATGGATTTCAATTATCTGACAATGATGATATGGTCTGTAAGTTAAAGAAAGCATTGTATGGATTAAAACAAGCTCCAAGAGCATGGTATGAAAGGTTGGATAAGCATCTTGTGCAGATTGGATTCAGCAAAGGTACTGCTGACAGTAACTTATATTTCAAAATTGATCATGAAAACATTTTGATTGTTGAAGTGTTTGTAGATGATATCATTTTTGGAGGAAGAGATAGTATGTGCAAAACTTTTGCAAATCAGATGAAATGTGAGTTTGAAATGTCTATGCTTGGTGAAATGAATTTCTTCTTGGGTCTGCAAATTACTCAAACAAAGAAATGAATCTTCATTTCTCAGACCAAATATGTGAAAGAATTGTTAAGGAAATTTGGTATGGAAGATTCAAAACCAATGAACACTCCCATGGCAACCGGATGTAAGTTGAGCAAAGATGATGACTCCCCAAAGGCAGATCAGACAATGTATAGACCAATGATTGGTGGATTGTTGTATCTCACTCAGACCAGACCAGATATAATGCAGGCTGTTGGTCTTGTGGCAAGATTCCAAGCTGATCCTAGAGAATCTCATGTTATGGCAATCAAAAGAATTTTTAGGTACTTGAAAGGAATAGTTAAGTATGGTCTATGGTACCCTAGAGATCCAGATTTCTCTCTTCATGCTTACACAGATGCAGATTGGGCAGGAGATGTAGATGATCGAAAGAGCACCAGTGGTGGAGCATTCTTTTTGGGGAAGAGATTGGTTTCTTGGCTAAGCAAGAAACAAGATGCAATATCTCTGTCTACAACTGAAGCAGAATACATTGCAGCAGCAAGTAGTTGTACTCAAATCCTATGGATGAAGCAGATGCTAAGAGATATTAAAATTGAATATGCGGAGCCTATCACAATTTTCTGTGATAATTCAAGTGTAATTAATATTTCCAAGAATCCGATATTACACTCTAAGACTAAGCACATATCTATCAAGTTTCATTTCTTGAGAGAACAAGTGAACAAGGAAGAAGTCAGGTTGGAGTATGTTCCCTCCAAGGATCAGATTGCAGATATCTTTACTAAACCTCTTCCCAAGGACTCTTTTGAATATCTCCGGGAGAAGTTAGGGGTCATGGCCCCTCCGGTGATAAACTAGGATGCACTGATGTGCATCAGTCCGGTGGATATCACAGTCATATCTTGTGATCCGGATTGATGATGGGGAGCTGCTACTAAGGGGGAGTAGCTGGTATGATTCTGATGTGTTAAAATTGCAAGTATGAGCCCTTTGCCATTGATGTCAAAGGGTGAGAGAAGACATGTGAAAAACAAGTAGCTGATGATCAAAAGGGGAGCAGTAAATGAGGAGAAGACATGTTGCTGATAGGGGGAGAAGTGACAGAAAGGAGAGGTTTCTTGTCTTGATGGTTTTTCACATCATATGTTGCCATCAATGACAAAGGGGGAGATTGTTGCAAGTATGAGGTAAACCAGTGTTGTCATTGATGTCAACATACTCATATTGTTTTGACAAGAAGGATTCAATGAGCAGTGTGCTGAGGATATTGAGAAAATTAGCCTCAGTCAGAACAGTAAAGAACAGTGATGAGAAGAAGGCAAATGTACTGTATAGGATGCGAACCGGAGGATGCGGATTAAAGGGTTTATATATATGAGTCTTGAGATGCTTCAGTTAAGATTTCTGAGGTCCGCATGAAGATCTGAAGGAGTTGTGGCTGTCGGTGTAGAACCGGTTCCGACAAGTATTCAGAGGTGACAGAGGATCACAAAAAGGTCTGGTGAGGTCCGAAACTGTATAATCCTAATCTACGGATTGGAAGGAGTCTTTGGGATGTCCTTGTGATGTGCCATCTCGAGTTGTGTATGATTTGGAGGTCCGGAAGTACCTCTTGCATTATGACAGTGGCGACAGACAGTGTTCTTGAAATTCTGGATAAGGAGGATAAGAGATTTTAGTAAGTAAAGGAAATGCGAACGTACCTGGTCATTCAGGCAGGCTTGTGAAGGTTCTTGGATCATGTTGAGGTTGTGTTGTTGGTCCGCATTGACAGTAGAGCCCGGAATTGAAGATATTCTTCCGGATGAAGTTCTTGCTCTGTTTAGCCGACCGGATGAGTTGTTCATCCTGTGAATGTTCTTATGGTGGCCGACCGGATGTGTTATTCATCTTGTGGATATTCTTATGGTTGATTGCCGACTTAGATGATTATTCCTAAGTCGATGTCTTGTATAAATAAAGGTTTGTGAGTTCATTTTGAGGTGTGACTTGTGTGAAAAAGGTGGAGTAGCGAAGAGAAGTGCAGAAGGCAGAGCAGGTGTTTCTGGGCTTAAATGGAACTGATCCGGACATGGTAAAGATGTCATTCTCTAGTTCAAGACTGTGATTCTTATCACTTTGTAGACAGTGTGTCTCCTTGTAGGCAGTGGGCCTCTTTGTGAGCAGTGTGCTCGGGTAGTGAGCCCTAATTGACAAGTGCCATTTTGTAATTCCTTATTCTTCTAATAGAGAATAATCTTTGGGTTAATCACCCCATGGTTTTCTCCCTTAACCGGGTTTCCACGTCAAAATACTGTGTCATGTGTTTCTCATTTCATGATAATGTTTGTTTGTTTGATTCAATACTGCTTTGATTGATAAGAAGGTTCAAAAGAAGAAATAATTAGGATAACTGATTCACCCCCCCCCCCCTCTCAGTTATCAACAGGATGTAGCCCGAGTTTGGGTGAACCACGTTAAAATTGTCTCTCATTGTTTTATTTCTGTGTATTTTCATTCCTCTGTTTAATCGTTATATGCATTTAATTGATATCTTCTACATGCTATTCCTAACAAGCTTCGGGTCAAGAAGTAAATCTTGAAAAATTAGAATTTTTTTTCTTTCATACGCCAATTCAAAAAGAACAAGAAATATTGAGAATCTTAAATTTCAAGAGGGGGCAACTTCCCTACACCTATTTGGGCTTGCCTTTAGTTAAGGTAAGTTATGGGATCCTCTAAGCCTCAAAATAAACTCCAAACTAGCATCTTGGAAAGGGAGGTGGCTTTCATGAGCATGAAGAATAATGATGCCGAAGACAATAATTCTGTCATCCTGGTTTATTTAATGTCTTGCTTGGCTCTGTCGGCTAGGGTTAGTCAAGAGCTAAACAAGAAGATAAGAAGATTTTTCTAACAAGGCAATGATGACAAAGACAAAATTTCACTCATCTCTGGGGAAAAAATATGCAAGGCTAAAGAGGAAGGGGGTAGGGATCAAGAATCAAATGCTTCAAAAGAAAGCTCTTAGGGAAAAATTGGTTTGGCGAATGTATAAAGAGCCAAACAGGAAATGGGCAAAGGTTTTGAGATGCAAATATATGGATGATGACAGTCCTTAGAACATTCTAACCACAGCAAACCCTATAAGAGGGTCAAGAGTGTGGAACTTCATTCAATCTTGTAAACTAGTTATTTATGATTACCTCTCCTGGGACATACACTATGGTAGGAAGGCTTTATTTTGGGAGGACTCTTGGGTAGGTTATCCTAGCTTGGATAGTTTCTTGGATATGGAGCAGGTCTGAAGCACACTCAGAAGCACATGGGGTATTTTCTTAAAGGAATATACTAAATTTGAAACAGGGAACATAAGTCTGGGGTGGAGATGGAAGGACTTCTCTTCCTTGGGCTTACCAGTGGAGGATATCAACAAATTGGCATCCACCTTGAGGAATAGAGTCTTAGTATTCAGAGAAGGGGAAGATGAGCTTATTTGGTGTGGGTCGAAGACATAGCAATACAATGTCAAAGAAGGATATCAGAGGTTGGCCAAAGATTTGGAGCAGTCTGAGCATAACATCCCACTTCACCTTTGTTGGAGTAATCTTTGCCTTTCCAAGGTAGGCACTTTCACTTGGGCAGCTCTTCAAAAGAGAATATTAACAGCAGAAAAATTCAAACAAATGGGCTTTCTAGGTCCTTCCAGATGCGAGCTATGCAAAGTGGAAGAGGAAATAATAGATCATCTCCTTCTTGTTTGGCCCTTCTCCTAGGAGTGTTGGTATTGGCTATGTGCCAAATTAGGCTGGCCCAATGCTCTTCCACGTGATATAATCAACCTCTTCAAATACTAACACAACATTCAAAGGTTTGCCACATATAGGATAACATGGACCATTTGCCCCTCAATCCTCATATGGGAAATTTGGAAGGAACACAACATAAGACTTTTTCAAGGAAAAGAAATGAGCCTCTCCTCTTTTCTAAACAAGGTTGAGGTGGCGATAGTGGAGGTGATGAATAGTAGGTTAACACAAACCTCTCCTAATAACTTCTCCTTCACTAATTGGAATGTAGCTTTGAGAAGGAATTTGGCAGGGCCTACAAATACCTTCTTGGAGTGCTAAGGGAGGAATGGAGACTTTGCACGCCAAACAACAAATGAAGTGGTCACCTCCATAATATGGATGGGCAAAATTAAACTTTGATGGCTCTTCCAGAGAAAATTTAGGGCCATCTGGAGTTGGATGCATAATAAGGGATCATATGGGAGCATTGATAAGAAGCTCCTCAAAATCTCTTCCAATCGGAACAAACAACGAAGCAGAAATAATGGCGGTCATACAGGGACTTCTAATGTGCAAAGAACTCAACATTAGGAAGGTTGAAGTGGAGGGGGACTCTTCACTAGTAATTAATGCCCTTAGAACCAAATCTACCCCTAATTGGAGACTTCGGGCGCTACTAGATAGAGTACTAGAACTTCTCTAGTCTTTTGAACTGTATACAATGAATCACATCTACAGAGAGGGAAACTAGGAGGTGGATGCATTAGCAATGAGAGTGTTGATGGTCTTGATCGGGTCCAAATGGGATCAGAGTTGGATGATTTGGCAGCAGGACAAGTGTAGGAGCTAGATGTTTTCTTTCGCGACACCCTACGTCAGCCTTTACTTTAAAGGAAACTTTGACGGGACATTAGCATTTAACGGTCATGGATTTTAGCACGAGTCTCTCTAGGGTGACAACTTGAAGGACAGAAGGAAAAGACACCTCTATAATGGTTCCCTAGCTAGAAGAATGTGGGCATTTAAGTTTTCCACTATATTTGGTATGCTTCCCAGTTAAATGGCATTCAGTTTGGCAAAGATTTTGCATCTTTCTTCCGAATGGAGACATCGATTAGGCTGGGAAGTGAGAGGAGACAGGTTGCCTTCTCAGGGAAAATCACTAATTAAAGGTTGATGATGATTTGCAAACAACATGGGAGGCTCTTCTTGGAAGCAGTCAAGATGGTTCTAGGAAGAGATTTCCTCATTTTGGATGAGAGGTATCGAGTGAATTCGGATATCTCTTTGAGATTCCTTGCCTCCTTGTTAGATCTTAGGGACTCAAAGGTGGAAACTCTGGTAATTTTGAGGGAGGTTTTAAGCCGTGCATCCTACTTGATGATGTCGACATAACAGTTCATGTGGAGATTGGTGTAGGGATTCCATGGCCAAGGGAGATTCTGAAGTTGTTCAATCCAGAGGCCATGGTAGAGAAACAACCTTTCCTACTACATCTGGATGGAGAGGAGTTGACTAGACATGGATTTGGTCTAAGAGGGGATGAGATGTCCTTCAACTGGAAGTAGGTCTTGACACCACGGATTCGATAGTGTGGGTGGACGGTTTTGTTATGCTGGTTAATTCAGGTGAATTTTACTGGCATTTGTGACTCTTAGTGAGGTGTTTGGGGTGGTCACGACTATTCTGTGGTTCTGTCTTTTTGGTGGTCATTTGAGGAGTCTATGGTTGGGTGGGCTAGTCATTCAGATAGCTGGTTACTCATTTTGATGTAATTGAGGGTGGCATGAGGAGTGCTTTTTTGTATTTTAAATTTTGTTCCCAGAGCCAAAGCAGGCTTTGAATCTAATTGTAATATTTTTTTATATAATATAAATACCGCAACCTTGGTTGTGTCTTGCATAGCAAAAAAATAGTTTTTCAAAAAAAATCATGTTGTCTCTCCTATCTCTTTTGGATCCTGCATTGTACTATCATCATCCTGCTTGATATAGGTGATATTGTTCATGCTCCTCTTAATATTCATAATATTGTGAAAAAACTTTGTGTTCCTATCACCATCCTTAAGCCAACATTCTCTAGACTTCTGGCGCTAAAAAATTTCCTCTTTTTAAAACTTTTGCCTATCTCCCCTTTAGTTCTTTATCTTTTTCAAAGGATGTCAGGTTCATTCCTTATCAAATGACAATTTCATTCAAAACTACTTGTTCCTTTCATTCTTATCCTTCTCTTAAAAAATGATCTTGAAGTGGTCCTGATTCCATTCCTTAAGTTGTTCCTTAATGAAACCTAGTTTCTTATATAGTATAAACATTTTGGTGCCCCTAAATTTGGGGGCCAGAGCCCGCCATTCATCCATCTTATTAGACAACTCGAGATTTCTAAGCCACATATTTCAAGTTTAAATGGACATATTGTAGGAGCAGAGTCATGGGAGAACTGTATCAAAAGTGGAATGTGGTTAGACCCCATGAGTGGGAGGATGGAGGTATCATATGTTATCGGTAGGTTTACCCAGTTTCATGAAATGAGGAACCTATCAAGCCTTTCTACAATACTAGTGAATCCTTGCCTTCTATTGGTCCAAGTAAAGCTTCCATTTTTTGGGCTAAAATCTAGAAATTGATTATTATTCACAAACTCTTGGAAATCTAATTCGGTTTGTGTGAGCTTTGAAATCCCTCCTTGTTTTTTGATCCATCTAATATTGCATTGAAATCTCCTCCCACTATAATCATGTTATTATCAAAAGTTTGTACTATCTCTAAAATCTGATTCCAAAATTCCTTTTTCCTAATGGTACTAATGGGGCCATAGACATTAATTAAAATAAATTGACAATTTAGAGGTAAAAATCTAACTTTAGTTACCTATCAAGATTGGCTTGTTTTCAATTCTTCCACAACAATCCTCTTCTGGTTCCTGTGAGGCCCACCCTTGTGTGATAGGGTTAGTTGCACTATTAGACCAAATTGTATTGCTTCACCCTGGCTAAGGGTTCAATATATGGAATTGAGACCTTATCTAGAGACAATATGGTGTTGTTGTGGATCCATTTATAAGGTGGTTGTGTTAAGTTTGAGTATGCATAGGATATGTGCATCGTAGCTTGGATTGATTGGGTTATCACTCGATTGTGCTTGAACCAGATCCTTAGTGAATTAGTGTGAGGCCACATTTGTTGCACCTCCTGATTCAACTATGGGACTTGTTTCCTTGGATTATATTTGACCTTTGGATATGTTGGGGTTGGATGATCCCTTCTATTTATACATTTGACAGCTTTATCTAGTGCTTGATTAGATAGATGAAATATTATGATGATGCTATATCTTTGTGTATAATGAAAAATTTGGATTTGCAAATGGAAATGATCAAACAATGAAACGCATAACCTAAACCCAAATCATTCAATACCTCGAAGATGCAAGACTCTATGCTTGATTGATTTGATCGCTTTGTTGTGTTGGTTGCTCAATTCCGCAGCATAACATTGATAAGAAGATAAATGATGGATGATTGATGGTTGATAGATAGATGCAAGCTAGATGGATTGAAGATGATGGCTGAGGGCTTGAGATGAAAATTTGGCAGAATAAGGGTACTTGAGGCTCAATTGCATCTCTCCCTCCTTTAATGGCTTATGAGGGGGCTGATTTATAGGAAAGGATTAGTTCAAATGGATGGTTGAGATTAAAAAGCTAAATGATTGATGTGGACGGCTAGGATTGATTCGGTTATCCCACTCTTCAAGGGAGTTGTAGTCATTTGACAAGTGGAGGGAGGATAGGGCTCATGTGTGCTTTTGTACGTAAAAAGTACTACATATAAAAGATATTAAATAAAACGATGTAGTACCACTTATCTTTTTTAAATGAAAGAGGCACACATGTCTGCTAAATGAGATAAATTAATTAAATAAATACAATTTATTTAATTAATTGGAAGGTCGGCTTATGATGAAATGTGAGAACTTAATTCAAATAAAATATTTGAATTAGTTGGGATATGTGAGGGAAATTAATTAAATAAATTGGGTAGATGATTAGGATAGGATTGGGATATGATGTGGAAATTAATTAAATAAATAAAATTTATTTAATTAATTGGCTAATGGATAAGTGGGATTAAGAGTGGGTTTTAGGACAAAATGCTACATGATGTCTAAGTGATGTTTTTGACAAGGTGTTGCTAGACATGAACAAAGTTGGGACAAATTTGGGTGTCTACATTTTGCCCCTCTTTGAGATGATGTTCGAGATGATGAGATTTGTGTTGAGTAACATCATTTCAAAGAAGCTAAGGTATGGATAGAGGAAAAGAATGATGATGGAAAGATGATGGGATGATGATGGAAAGATAGGATGATGATGCCCCCTCGAGAGGATAGGCGGGTTGGACAAACACGGGTAGGCTCTCGAAATGAAATGGAGTGGCTAAGAAAAAAAGATAAGGAATGGATAGAAGAAATGAACGATGCGTTATGCTGCAATGAAAGTGAGCAACCATGATGTTTGATATAGCACTAGATGTTATGCACCAAGTTATAAGGAACCAGGGTGATGATGTGTCGTGTGCCCCAGCATAATACAACCTTGTCTAGATACAAGATATGAATATTAGCTGGATTGATACTGATATGATGCAAATGCAAGATAAAATGATAACACACACAAGCAAGAAAGCATGCACAAATGATACAAAAACAAACAAGGTATTGCCCTTGTCAAGCTATAAACCATTGATTAATTGTTTGATTGATGATAGTTGAGAGTGTAGTCATGGCGGGGAAAGCTATATCCCTAGATCAACACAAGGGTGTTTGCTGAGTTGGTTGGCTGATTGATTGATTGATTTGGCTTACAACAAGGCTAGGATCAAGACCATTGATTGTGATTTCGATAATTTGGCTTGATTGATTAACTTGATTGGCATAGCTTAATGATGACTTGCATTTGGATCATTGTTTGGATGATTTGAGGATGATGAAATGATGGATGAAGACTGAATTGGAGTGATTGAATGCTAGATTGATTGGAAGAAGTGATTGATTGAAATGGATGAATGAATGTTATTGATAGGAATAATTGATGATGATGAGGATTTGATTTTGATTGAATGTTGATGGAGTGGATTGGTTTGGATGATGTGATTGGTTTTATTTCTTGAATTTTCTGTTGGATATTTAATTTTTTTGGATTTTTTTGACATATTTTGATTTTTTTGAATTTTTGAGAATATTTTGATTTTTTTTTTGGCGTTTTTGAAATGTTTTGAATGTCAATGGATTTACAATTTGGGTAGCCTTTGTTCTTGATACCAATGACAAGGGAGGACCAAGTCTAGGTGCAAAAGATGGATAAAAGGATGGGCTCATAGTAAATGGGATGGAAGGCTCATGATAGATAGGTGGATAGATAGATAAGAGGATAGGCCATGGTGGAATGGAAAGTTCATGATATATGGATGGATCAGCTATAAGATGGAAAGCTCGTGATAAGGATACGTAATAGTGGATGGATCATAAAGGAGCTAGGATGTGATCTTCAAAGGCTATGTTGCATAGGAAGAATAACTTGCCCCATTCTAGGTGGAAGACTTAGGATTTTTACATGACAAAGTTCATGACCAAGGGATGGCATGATTGGATTTTACATGGTGCTTATGATGATAGGATGACATGATGGATTGGTTTAAATGGGATGGATAAATGGTCAATGGATAGGACTTGGTTTGGAAAGAAGGTATGTCAATAAATATCTAAACATGTTTCAACATTTTTGTCCCTATGTCTTCATCAAAATCAAAAGGAGGAATGATAGATAAATGGGTTCAATACAATAGGCATGTTTATGTAATGCCTAAGGATGGTAGGATGGTAAATGATAGGTTGGAAATGGATAGGTTGGATGAGACAATGTGCCCCCAAGTGTAAGTGACTTAGAAGATCAACCTACACATGACGCCTGTTTGCCAGGTTTTCATCATGGTACTTATCCAAGGTGCCTGTTTACCAGGTTTTCACCGTTGGACGAAGGGATTTCTCTTTACTTTTTTGCTTTTTTTTTTGCTTCTTTTTTGGTTTTAGATGGGATGACATGACAATTACACATGGCGCCTGTTTGCCAGGTTTTCACCATGGTAATGGATAGGAGGGACTCAAGTGTCTAGTTCGATGGATGTTGGTGGTCCCATTAGAGAAAGATGTCATCTTCGCATGGACCATGTCATTATGCTCATAGATGTTGGCAAAGGGGTTGCGTTAATGAGAGATGGATTAGGTAGATAATGGATTATAATGTGGAATTATGGTAGGGTAGCCTAGTGGCTTATGGTGTGGATTTATATAGGCTTATGGAAAGAATGGATGAAAGTTTATGCCAAAGCATGGACCATAGGGTTAGCATGGGGGAGATATGTAGGATAATGGATGAAGGATGGGGAGATGGAGGCATGTGGTAATGTTTTGAAATGAAAGGGAACCATGACCAATGGTTGCACACATCGTGATAAACATTAGAGCTTTTGGTGAGATGGTAGTTTAGGAAGCAATGGAGATGTTTTCTTAGGGGATGGTTGATGAAGTGATTTAGGAACCCACATAGATTTAGTACTTTTAGTGCTTTTGTTTTGCTTGTAGGAATTTTGAAAGGAATGGAAGTTTTGGATGGAAATAGGCTCTTGGATGGATATATGTGCTTGGGATTCTTGAGATGTGGATGAGGATGCCTCATTCGCTTTGCTAGCTGTTTGCTTAGGAACCCAAACCATTTTGCTTTTGGGCTTTGTATTTGGAGGTATGGGCTTGGATAGCTTTGTGAATGTACTTTGCTTAGAAGATGGATGATTTAGAGACTTTTCACATTGATGCCCTAAGGCATGAGGGTCCTTAGGAGTTTTAGTTGGATTTTTGGCTTTATAAGTAAAGGCATCCAAATGTTTATTTTGGAATCCCATGGGTTTGGTGGAAACAGGGTTGGTGAAATGAGTGGAAGCTTCATGTTTAGGCGATGTGTGCTTTTGTTGGCCATGATTAGGGATGTAAGGATACTTATGAATGATAGGTATGTTAGGTGTTGGAAGCAATGGTGGCAAGGTGGATGGAGGGATATTTGGAGTTGGTAAAAGTGGAGGCAAAGTGGATGGCAGAAGGTGTATGGTCACATGCTTTTGACATTCATAGGATGATGGAGGTGGATTAGCTACATATGTTTTGGGTAGATGATGGGGGGTGCGATGGAAAGTGGTAGGTTTAGGATGCATGAAGGGATTACCAACATCTTGGCCTTGTTTACCTTGGGGTGTGTATCCAAGGCCATATGAGCATAGAGGGATCTTGCCATGAATCATCTCCAAAGTACCTTGTTCATAAAGGCCTAAGCCTTTACCTTGGTAGTTCATGTTTTGGAGTATGCGATTGACTATAGGACTAGCTGTGGTTTGAACACTAGACTTGATTTTGTTATTGGATGGAGAAGGTGAGGTAGAGGATAAAGGTTGTTGTTGTCCTAAAGAGGAACACTCATGTATAAGGGTGGTAAGACCAAGTGGACATGATGGTGGATTTGAAGTGGAATCGATGGTGGATGTGGAAGGAGGATCATTAGGATCTTGATTATGTTCGCTAAGATCCAAGCTATTTGTTTGATCTTTTATTCTTACTTGGGGGACAAGTGTCTCATCATGACAAGTGGATGTTTGTTCATTATGGATAGGGCTAGATGGCAGATGATTAAGAGCAATGTGGATATCTTGCTCATGGATAGATATAGGATTATGGATAGGATCAAGGTGCTCATGGATAGCTTTTTCATAGGTATCATTTTGATCATAAAGAAGGTAAATGTTATGGATGGGTTACATGAAAGTGTTTTGATCTTGAGTTGGACTAGGGCTTAATGTTTCCATATGCTTAGGATTAAACCTTTGATATACCTCTTGGGTTGCTTGAATGGAAGTGGAAGGCTCTTGGATAGACTTGTTGGCTTGTAGGTCACATGATTGGCTCAAAGGGCTAGGTATGTTAATGGAAGGCTCTTGAAGAGGCTTAAGGATATGCGAACCACATGATGGGGTTATAGGATTGGACATGACCTTTGGAAGTTCATTGGTAGGCTCATGAATGGGTGTTTGACATGGAGGTAGTTTATTCCTAGCTAGTAGCCAATGGATCACATCGTTTGCAAGGGTATGAGTGGATGGGAAATATAATGGATGTATGATAAGGGTAGATGGCATTGGATTAGGATTAGGATTAGGTTGGGGGCTAATTGGATTAGACGGATTAGGATTTGGACTAGATGGGGGTGACACATAGGATTGGGATGATGTGGCATGATTTCCCATTATAGTTGGGTACACCTTGTAAACAACTGGGACAAATATTGGGCATTTATTTGTGTTATGGCCTTTGGTCCTATGGTATGCACAATAATCATGTTCATCATATGGACTTTCTTCACATGGTTTGACTTCAGGAAGTTCAATGAGTTTTGCTTCAAGCATTCTTTGTAAAACTATCTCAGTCGCATCCTTTGGTGAAGGATTAGAATGGGATGGTGATGAAAGTAATGGCGGGCTTGGTGGTTTGGAAGGTAGAGGGATTAATGGACTAGGAATGGGATAACACGGTGATGTTGGGATAGGACTTGTTGGCTCATGTGTTGGCATGTGATTGGATGGTGGTGGCCACTCTAGATTGGTATCTCCCTTGTCGAAGGTAATTAAGTCTTGCATAGGATAAATTGGGCTTTGATTTATGTACAAGGGGCCACTTGGATTTGGATATTGTTCTTGTTGGAAAGGTGGACTTAGGTCTATCAATGGTGCTTGGTGGTCTTGTTGAAAAGGTCTATTTGGACTTGCATGTTGTTCTTATAATATCACTTGATTGCTTTGTGGATGGGCTTGGTAATGCATTGGAATGATGGCATGAGGAATTGGATAATGTTGAGGTGGAGGTTGATAGGTTGATGTGGCATTGACCTGGTGGATAGATGGATTAAGTTGATAGGAGGTGGATGGATATGACATGTGGCTATGAGGTGGATTGGGTTGGTATGGAGTGGCTAAGGATTGTTGTACTTGTCGAGCTTGACTAGTGGCTAAAAGATGTTGAACTTGGGCTACGAGGTGTTGCAATTGAGGTGATTGGCTTGCGTGGGGTTGAGCTCTTTAGATGAAGAATTGTAATTTTTCAATGGCGTCTTGGTTTAGGGGTTGTGATCCTTGATAAAGATTTTGGAGGAATCTTTAGAATTTGATTTTTGGGTCTTCTAGTCTAGACATGTTGTCACCTAAGTGTTTGTCTTAAGTCCTTTTAGCAAGTGCTTGTTTAGGGATTTTGATGATGATGTGGATTGTTCGGATGACTTGGCTATGAAGGGTTGGATGATGACTATGCTATGTTTGGGATGAAAGTGATTGGGTTTGAATGTTATTGGAAGAATGTGTAGGATGACTTGTCTTTATGTGTTTGGTTGTTTAGAGCTTGATGTAGCAATATTCAAACAAATGATTATGCATATACACACATGAATCACTCACGCAAGACACATAAGCAAGTTGTTAGTTTGGAAGAATGTGATGATGGTTAAGCAAGCACATGAAGACACTTCAACAAGTCCTAGTCAAGGCAAGGCCACTATCACAAGGAGGTTCTAGTGAAAATTCGGGGGACCGGCACCCCACGAGCATCCAGTAAGCCACTTAAGACTTTAACTAACCCTACTAGGAGTTTTAATATACACAAAAGTACACCCCCTTTTGAGTTAGCACTGTATGGTGAGCACTAATACTAGTTAGACTTGGCTTTCGCCTTATCCTCTAATTTTTATAGCGGACCAGATGAAAGTACTGCTTGAGGTCATTCCCTTGGGGTGAGTACCTCTTTTCCCACCAAGGTAGGCCTCTCTAAGGTTTAACAAAAGAAACACAAGTAAATGTTTTTGATCTCCAAGTTCGTGTTAGGACGCGAGGAGAGGGCATACACATTTATTTGATCACACTCGCATGAGGTTCATTAACCTTAGAAATTCAACGTGTGGAAGACAATGCAAGCACTTGTTTGTTTTAAAACCCAAATCCAAACATGATGAAAGATAATGGTTCATTTTAGCCCAATTTTTGATGTGAATTTGCAAACAATTATTCGTTTTATGCCTAAAATCCAAATGTGTAATTCAAACAAGATTATAAGATAAGAGATGAAATGATTGCACCTAGTTAATTTGCTATCCAAATTGCTATAGATTTTGATGCCAATGTTGTTCCAGCTCCTTAGATGCACCTACAAGTCACAAAATCGCAAAACGACCAAGTAAACTTGCATAGAAGATGATTATGTGAAAAAGATGAAATCTAGTAAAATATGATGAAAATGGATTGATATAGAAAAATAGATTGCATAGACAGAAATTTCAAGAGATTCTAAGCAATTTAAAAAAAAGATTCGTTAAAAACTGTTCAAAATTGCTCAAGTTATGCTCAAATGAAGTTTGGAATGAAGCTAATCTTTGACTGATAAAAAAAATTGGTAAAATGATATAGTCACCTGATAAAACCTAGTCCATTGTGTATTTCATCCTCTCAGCTTTCCAGCGAGTCTTTGTTTGCACAATTTGGCCTCTGTATGTGAAAGTTATGATAGAAACACCAAAATGCACGATAACAGCAACCAAAAGCAAGTTACCGTCCCCAAATGCGATTTACTGTTTATCAGAAGCGACACTGTTTTACCACAGGTGAGCCCCTATAGATCAAATGTGATCCAGAAAACAACCATATGCGACTCCTGTAGGCATATAAGCGATGCGGAAAAAGCCCAAAGCGATTGATTTCAGTCAACAAGCGACCTATATCTGCAAAATAAAAATAAGCGACAGAAACCCTAGTTCTGCAGAAGGTGATCACTGTCAGACCAAAAGTGATTCATTATACCAAAAGTGAGCAGTGTTGAGATGAAAGTGATTCAAATCATGCCAAAGGCGATGTCTGTCCGGATAAAAGCGATCCACAAAACACTATAGGCGGTTGATTTCAGTGCAGAAGCGATGCGGATATGCAGAAAGCGGTGGATTTTTGCTCACAAGCGATGCAAAAATGGATGGAAGCGACATGTAATAGCTCATATGCAACTAACAAAAAGCCAAAAGTGACGCATAATAGCCCAAAAGTGATTTGGAAAGTTTCAGGTGAGAGATTGCAAATATTAACCATATGCGACCAAGTTTACCAGATGCGATCAGTTTTTGATCAAAAGTGAGCTAAATTTTACCAAAAGCTTGAAGACTGTTGTTTAAAAGTGAGCCAAATTTGACCATAAGAGACTAGTCTTTAATCAAAGGTGAGCTAATTTAGCACAAGCGACTGTTGTTTGATCAAAGGCAACCTGAATTACCAGAGGCACATTTCTACAGACCGGTTGTTGTTTTCTTCGCCAAATGCTCCATTTTTTATCAAATTTAGGCAAATTTGTACTCAAAATTTATGGAAACAACTCCCCGGATGAAATGGTGAGGTTAGATTTGGGCTAAGAGATCATCTACACACATTTTTAGCTAAATCTTTACAAACTAGGGTTAAAAAAATGCAAATTTTTGCTACAAAAGCTTGCAAAAATGAAAGATTGGCGCTCCAAGAGATCTAAACTTCATAAAAACAACTCAAACAAGAGAGATTAATTAAGGATGTGAGTCCCACCGGGCGTGCCAAAATGTATAATGAAAAATTTGGATTTGCAAATGGAAATAATCAAACAATGAAACGCATAACCTAAACCCAAATCATTCAATACCTTGAAGATGCAAGACTCTATGCTTGATTGATTTGATTGCTTTGTTGTGTTGGTTGCTCAATTCCGCAGCATAACATTGATAAGAAGATAAATGATGGATGATTGATGGTTGATAGATAGATGCAAGCTAGATGGATTGAAGATGATGGCTGAGGGCTTGAGATGAAAATTTGGTAGAATAAGGGTACTTGAGGCTCAATTGCATCTCTCCCTCCTTTAATGGCTTATGAGGGGGTTGATTTATAGGAAAGGATTAGTTCAAATGGATGGTTGAGATTAAAAAGCTAAATGATTGATGTGGACGGCTAGGATTGATTCAGTTATCCCACTCTTCAAGGGAGTTGTAGTCATTTGACAAGTGGAGGGAGGATAGGGTGCATGTGTGCTTGTGTACATAAAAAGTACTACATATAAAAGATATTAAATAAAAGGCTGTAGTACCACTTATCTTTTTTAAATGAAAGAGGCACACATGTCGGCTAAATGAGATAAATTAATTAAATAAATACAATTTATTTAATTAATTGGAAGGTCGGCTTATAATGAAATGTGAGAACTTAATTCAAATAAAATATTTGAATTAGTCGGGATATGTGAGGGAAATTAATTAAATAAATAAAATTTATTTAATTAATTAGGTAGATGATTAGGATAGGATTGGGATATGATGTGGAAATTAATTAAATGAATAAAATTTAATTAATTAATTGGCTAATGGATAAGTGGGATTAAGAGTGAGATTTAGGACAAAATGTTACATGATGTCTAAGTGATGTTTTTGACAAGGTGTTGCTAGACATGAACAAAGTTGGGACAAATTTGGGTGTCTACACTTTGCATGTTAGATTATATTGTGCTTCTATGATGTTGATTGTGTTATAATATCTAATGCAATTGAAATGGTTTATTGAGATAATTGAGTTGATGAAATACTATACGATTTATGATTTCATGATCCTGATTGTGTTATTGAAAATATAATTGATGTGAGAATCAAGTGAATTTTATCATGTGATATATTTGAGAATGTATGAGCTTGTGTGATCATGTGTGTGCATAATTAAATTACTTTGGCTATGATATACCTTGGGCTATTGATGTGTTTGTGTAGTGTGCAGGTGTTTCCATGGCTAATGGAAACTAGAGGTCATGCAAATAACCCTGATTAATTATCCCTATTAAACCAAGCTAGTCCCAAAGGTGGACTAAGGTTAATTGTGTTGAACTTGAATGTAATATGTTTATCCTTGATTTTTGAATTTTAATTTGAGTCTCATAAGGCTGACTTACGTTGAGTAGTTGGTGAGTTGTCTTCTATGTGTCATTTTCATTCATAAAGTTTATGTGTTTTTTAATTATTTTTTTGAGTTTTTTAAAGTTAATTTCATGTGTTTAAGGGGCCTAGGTCAAGTACCTATGGGTAAGGTACCTTTTAGACCTCAAATCATGAGTTCTAACTCATATTTGACCCCTTTTTAACCATAGGAGTTAGGTGGTGAGATTAGCGCTTTGGGTTAAGGATTGGGTGGTTTGTCTCATTCAATCCCACAACCCAAGGTTCTTGAGTGGGCTTGGGGGAATCCCAAGGGTCTCACATGTGTGAGCACACAATGTAATAACCCTTGGGAAGAGAACCCCAAGTACTTCCCTCTTCCCCATGCCTCACACATGTGTGAGGAGAAATATGGGGAGATGTGCTTTGAAAAAGGAATGTGAGGTTGACATGTGTCACCTCCCTACTCCATATCTCACACATGTGTGAGAGCACTTGTGGGAAATTGTGCTTGTAAGAATGAACGAGAAGGTGACAAGTGTCACCTCCTCATTCATTGGGAAAGGTTTTGAAACCCTATATATCTCCCTCTTGTTGAGGTGAGAAGGGTTCTTTCTTTTTGGTTTTGATCTTGATTTTGGGAAGGAGATTGGGCTTGAGAAGAGAAATTGTGCAAGGATCTTGGAGATGGCCTCTTGGAGTTCTTCACCAAAATCCTTCAACACTTGAGGCTTGAGAGGTAGGCTCTCAAGGCTTCAAACCTTTCTTATTCTTGTCATTTCTTTATATACACATGAAGTATGTTATGTTTTGTGTTCTTGTGATTTTTCTTGTTGTTGTAAAGGGTTTTGGGTTGTAGTAGTGAGCTCTCCATGTGAGAGAGCTCACCATGTGTTGGCTAAGAGAGGAGAGAACCTCCTCGGGGAAAACCTCTTCTTGTAGAGGTATTTTGATGGCTATGGCCTTGTATATGGAAAGATGTTATGGTTTTGTGTATGGCAAGAGTGCTTTGGTATTATTTGGTGTTACAAGAGGTTTTATAGCAAGAGGCTATGGTGTTGGAGTATTTTGAGTATGAGTATTAATAGTTGGTTTTCCCCTTGAGTTGAGTGAGTCCCCTCTCTCTCCCTTAAAATCCATGTTGTATGGGTTTACTTTGTGAGTCTCCTTGGGTGGGTGGTTGTTGTGTATTCATTTGAGTGTGTGTGTGTGTGTGTACTTGAAAACCCCTTTGTGTGAGCATGAAGCCAATTATATTGTGGGTCTCCTAGCTCGAGGGTGGCTTGCTTACAAGCTAACAGTTGGGAGGTGAGCTTCCCTTAGCCTTGGAAAGACTTTCATTGTTATGCAAGTTTAGCTCTTGGAGGACAGTTTGAGAGTTGGCTTCACAAAGAAAAAGAGTGTTCAAGTGTGTTGTAAAAATAAAGGCAATGTGTATGCTTTGGCTCTTGGAGCGTTGTAAGGGTTTTGTAGTTCAAGAGAGTAAATCTCTCTTTGGGGAGTCCTATTGTTGTATTGAAATCCCCTTGTAAAAGTATTTATTCACTTTAAATAAAATGTTATATGTTATGGCATTGATGTTTTTACTATCTTGCTCCTATGGGAAAATAAGAATAGTGTGAAATATAATCTCTCTCTCTCTCTCATGTTTAAATATTGAGAGCTTGCTTGGGATGGAAAAGAAAAATATCATGCTTTTTATTATTTGATTGATTAAAAGAAAAAAAAGATTGACTATTGTTTTAACACAAAATAATAACTATGGTTTATTTGTAATGTTGATAAAAAAATATATTGCCTCCTTTTATAAAGTTAATGGTGATATATATATATATAGCTTGTTGTTGTATTTTTAATCATATAATGTTCTATGATTTTTTTAAAGAATATATACAATGAATATAATAATAATGGATTATATATATATATATATTTATTATTATTATTATGCTATTAAAGTTTATTTACAAAAAGAATCAAATGGATGTATGCAGATTAGGGTTTTAGTTTAAATTTTTTTTGTTTGAAAAAAAGAAATGAGTTGGGTTCAAAGGCACTTGACCCTCCTACATCTGTGTAAGGGCAGGGAGGGGGTCGTGGGACCCCATCCCCCCCATAGAGCTTAAAGCCCTTTGGTCTCCATTCCCCCTACAACCCTGGGGCCAACACAAGCTGTAGGCCATAGGCCTGCAGGCTTTGGTGTCCACGGTGTCACATGCCCTTTGGTCTCCATTTTTCTTACTCTGTATTTTTTTTAAAAAATCACCTCTGTTGTAAATCATTCGGCCAGTCTGCAGCCTGTGTTGTCCATGGTGTCACAGGCCCTTCGGTCTCCATTTTTCTTACTCTGTATTTTAAAAAAAATCACCTCTGTTGTAAATCATTCGATCCTCTATAATATTTAACATTGTTGTTGTGATTAGTGAAATCCAAAATGAAGTAGAAACATAAACAAATGCATGAAAAATACAAGCTTATACCTCACAAATGGATTCACAAATCCAAGATAGGGCGGAGAAGCTTGCACCCAAAAGCTCCTAGCTATACCCAAGATGATGGATTCTATCTGAAATGCTCTCACAAATGCAACTCACAACCTAGCTCAAGAGATATTTTAGCATGGTAACACTACTTAGAAATTGGATGATAAAATAGCTTGGAGGATGTTGTATTTATAGGCATTTTGAAGCGATTTTGATTCAATGGTTGAGATTGATTTGATAGATCAATGGTGGAGGATGGAGATGATGTGGAGGGCCTAGATTTCATCTTGCAAAATGGAGGGCTAGGAATAAATATGAATTTTAAATTCATCTTGGGAAAGGGGTGAATTAAATAAGGTTGGGTGAGATGGATTATTTGTGAATTAAAAATTCACGTGGGGAAGAGTAAAATGAATTAAAAATTCATTTGGGGAAGAGTGGATATTAATGAGTTATGACATGTGTAAGGGGTGTAAGAGGTATTAAATTAGGATTATGACACATGTGTATAAAAATTGATTTATATGGGATATATTTCAATTTTTTATTTGTGGGATGTGGGGAGGAGTGTTAATCAAGGTTTGACCATTTTAATTAGGGTGATTAGCCTAATTAATATGGCTGAAAAAAATTAGGGAATGGGTTAATGGGAGGTTAAGATTAATTAAATAAAGTTTTATTTAATTAATCTTAGGTCTAGGGTCATGTAGGTTAGGCTAGGTAATTAAATAATAGATATTTAATTAATTAGGGTAGGAATAGGTTGATTAATAGGCTAAATTAATTAGATAAACATGATTTACCTAATTAATTAGATTTAGTGAAAATGAGGAATTAACCAAATAAATATTGCATATTTATTTAATTAATTGGGTAAGGTTGGACTATTGAATTAATTAAATTAATCAAATTGTAGTGGGTAAAATGATGAAAAATTAAGTGATGAAAGAATAATTAATTAAATAAAAATTTAATTAATTGATTAGAAGGGAAATTGGCATGTTTAAGGATATTGGGAGTCAGTTTGACGATGAAGACATTTTTAGGTGTCTACAGTTGTATTATTTGATATCTAATATTTATTACTATGTGGTTATATATATAGAGAGAGAGAGTTTACTCTCTATTTAACATCTTTTATTTATTTATTTTATTCATATATTCATGTAACTATATATAGTATATATATTCTAATATATATTATATATATTTATATGCATAAATATATATTCTCTGTGTAAAGTTTTTTCTTTAATGTGGAAGAAATTTCTAGAGAGCTTCATATATATAAAGATCTATTTTATTTGAAACAATATCAAATAAATATTAGTGGAGAGCAATATGGAAATGCTTTTAAAACTTAATGTGCAAACTTTTGAAAACCTAGATATTAGGAAAACATAGAAAACATGGAAACAAATTAAACCTATGCAAACAAATAGAAGACATGGAAAATAAATTAAATAGTTAGAAAACATTTTTGGGAAATAACCTTCCCACTTGGGGAATGGATTTTCCTCCCTCCTTCCAACTTGTTCAACTTGAATCCAACCAAAACCAAGTAAACATTTGAGAGCAAATGAGAATAAACCTTGCTTTTATAAACTATTTTAGGCATGATGTGATGCCCAAGGTTTTAGGAGGATGATTAGACTTAAACCTCTTTGTTTAACCTCTTAAACTTACTTAGGAAAGTTATGTTAATTTATTGCTTGGAGCTATAGTTGTGGTACATTCTTCCATTTAATTTATTTTATTATAGTTCTATAGTTAAAGTGTTTTATTTAAATTAATTTAGTTTAATGTTTTAGTTCTATAGTTGATGCTATTAAATTATTTAATTCATTTAATTTTGTCATAGCTCTATAGTTTGGGAAAAATTACTTAGTTTTTAATTTATCTCTCACATAGCTCATATAGTGGTGTTATGCTGCTAAAATTTTAGTGAAATTAATTCCATAGTAACGTTATGCTGGCAAAATTTTTGAATCCAGTATATGAATATTGATGTAATTTTTATGGCAAATTGTAGAGATGATTATTTCAATTAATTTATTTCGTTATTAGACTTTCCCATTTTATTATTTGTGGTTAAATATTTTTAAAAAAAGCTTTGATTCTTGTTTATTTCCATAGTTTAAATTTACATGGTTAATATGGTTTATCTATCTTTAGTATATTATTTCCGCATTTTAATTTTAATATAGTTGATAGTTTAAGTGTTAGAGTTAGGGTTTCAACTTAGGTCAAAACTAATTTTCACCTTCTCTTAGGAAACCCTAGGGATGGTTCCTGGATGGAGACCACCCCTCTTAGCGACACTTTTAACGACGCACACCCCCTTAGTTGCTATTATTATCAGAGGGATTGTGAAAGGAGTTTCACATCATCCTGCACCTTGTTTGACTTCCTCACCTTTGTGTGACGCACCTAATGTGTGTTGTGAATACAACCATGTTATGTGCGTGTGTCACTGAGTGTGCATGTTGCGCGCAAGGGGGTTTTAGAGTCGGGTGGGAAATTTTTTTGATATTTTATGTCATGACCACATGACAGATGTGGGCATGACATGTGGTTATCGTGTCATGACCACATGGCAAATGTGGGCATAACAGTTCCAAATTAAACCTAAACCTCCTTAAGCTCCTAGAGTGGGAATAAAACATACTTGCCATTGTCTCCACTTAGTCATTAAAGATTTTGTTTCCTCACTTTCCATCTTAGTTTCTTGAATTAGAAATATGTCTAGTTTAGACATATCAATCTGGCACTTAAATAAGCACCTTTTGTTATGGGTATTGTAATGTCCTCATTTTTGGAATGGTCACCTTTAGGGTTGATTTGGGTCTTTCATTCTGCTCCGAGACATTTGGAGGATATCACAAACAATGGAGATGACTTGTCATATTTGTATATTACCTTTGGTACACTCATCAAGGATCTGGTGATATATCTTCTTCGGAGCCAACCAATTGGAGGACCTTTCATATGGATTTGTGTTAGGAGTTTGGACTTCATCATATGTTGTATGGATGCTATCATCACATCTTGGGATGCTCTCATAGGGATACCTCACCTTGGGAGATTTGATATAATTATGGAGATTACTATTCACTTTGGGTGAAGAGCAAACATTATTCACATGCCTCTCCTAGGTGCTCATTGATAGATTATCATATTCCTTGACTAGCCCTTGATGTGGGATACAAATAATAATTAATTATTATCATTAGCGGCACCCCTTGCTAGTATCCTAATTTATATCTTTAATTTGAATTAGGTGCTTTATGGAGGGAGAGATAAGTCACATGGGTCGACCCTCTTAGAGGGAAACTTGTAATTCAAACATAAGCTATTACCCAAGTCCATGAGGAAAAAGTGAGATGAATAGTATATATATACAAAGATCATTTGGCACTCCAAAAGCATCATTCAAGCATTCATTCATGCACACTTGGAGAGTTATCTCTTGGCGAGGATCTTGGGACAAAACCCTCAAGCATCCTAGGATGAGTTGGGTGATAATCTAACTTCTTCATTAGAGGATTTTGTGACAAGAATCTACTTGCACTTCAACATCATCAAGGGAAATTTTCATATCAGCTATGAGAGCATTCATGGGTGGCAAATTACCTACGGATGGAGTGAAGTGCAATTAAGGTGAAGCGACCCACATTTGAGGTGACTTTGAGCATTCATTGAGGTGACTTTGGCTAGGGTTTATCCAAGGCTAGAGCGCACCATTTAGAGGAGGAGCGACCTACTCTTAGAGCAGATTTGAGGAGATTGTTGACTGCTAGAATTAGGGTTTGGGCAGACTTTGTAACAACAGACTTGCAGCCCTAATTTGCCCTCAATTGGAATCCTTTTTATGCATATTCTTGGTATGTAAACATTGGTATTTGTATCTACTTTATTGTTGGGCTATTGGCTGCTTGCCTTAGCCATATTGTGTACTTGAAGGCTTCATGTTTCTAGAATTTATGATAGAAGACTTCATGTTCATTATGGATGTGTAATTGATGTTTCCAATGTGTAATTCATGATGAATATAACTTGCATTATTGGGTTGATCATATGATGAAATTATGTTGATGTTTTGATGTGACTTATGATAATTATATGCTATTGTTCAAGTCTAATTTTGAAGTAGAAGTTAGGGTTAGGGCAGAAATATAAAGTGTAGAAATTTTAAGGTAGAATTCATATAAATTTATTTGGAAATCCTGAAAAATCCAAATTAGGGAAAAATATCCCCATTTGGAATATTACAGTGGTATCAGAACCTTGATCTTGCTAGCCTGCGGGATTCTATTAAGGATTGCAAAGTGAAGGACATCATATGAATTTTGAAGAAGGAAAATATTCACATATAGGAGGAGACAACAAATTGTTGGGCTTGAAAAATAGAAGAAGGCAACATGAGTGAACATAGCCATGAAGAACCTCGTGAAGACACAAGTACAATGGCAGTACTTAATGATCTTGCAAGAGGGCAACGAGAGATCCTTCATATGTTAAATAGTTTTATGAGGAAAAACCTTGGCAATAATGGAGGCAATAACAATGGAGGTGATAGAGGCAATCAACACAATGGGCGCAATGATGCAAGCACTTCCAGGAATCAAGGTGAGGCTCCGATGCATACATCTTGAATTCTTCCATGCTGAGACCACTCATGCCTACATTTCTAGATCAACCAAGGGTCATGAAGGAGGAACCATGAGCTCAAGGAGAAACTTTTGAGGACTATTGGATGGAATGGATGACACTAAGAGATGAGTGCAAAGAAACCTTGCCATGGAATGACTTCTACCAAGTCAAATACTAGAACTGGGACTATCCTCGAGAAGGGAGGACTCACCATCATACAAATCATGAGTTGCAAAAGAAGTTGGGGAAGGTCAATATCACTCCTTTCAATGGCTCAAGGAAGATCATGACATGGGCTTGGATTCAAAAGTTTGACAACTACTTCACATTGAGCCATATGGTCAAGCGGGATGCTATACAATTTTCCACACTACACTTGGAGGGAGATGCACTTGATTGGTGGTAAAACGGCTTGGTGACTCAAGGACATGATTGCATCACTACATACTTGTAGTTCTCACAAAGGTTGATTGATAGATTTGATGATACAAATCCCAAACAGTTCTTCAAGGACTTGGCTCAACTCAAATAGCATGGTTCTGTGGATGCATACATTATAGAATTTCAAAAGCTTACCATGTTGGTACCAAATGTTTTGGAGACAAGATTGACATTCCTTTTCATTAAGGGACTTGAGGAGCCGATACGTGGATGGGTAAGAGCATTGGATCCTCTGACATTAAGGGAAGCAATCAAGAGGGCTCGAGGTATGAATTAGTACCTTCCAAATCAAAGTTCCAAGGCAAGCCATTTCAGAAGGATCCAAAGAAGAACTTTTAGAAGGATGAATAGAGGCTCGTACTAGATTTTGAGACAAGAAATGAGATGCAGGGGAAGAAGTTGTGTTTCACCTACAAGGAGTTGTGGGTTCTGGGACATAAATGCCAAGGCATACTACATTGAGGACTTCTCTGATGATGAGGAAGAGGTTGCACACACTAGCCCAAAGGAAGACATGGAAGCACGACACAAGTAGATTGATGACACACAAGGTACTATTGCATTTATTTCTAGTGTTTTGAATCATTATCCTTTTAGGATTAGATGTGTGATCAAAGGGCAAAGAGTATCTTGTTTGGTGGATAGTGGAGCCACGCATAATTTCATTGATGAGGGCTTTGTGGTCAAGAGAGGATTGCAAGTAGAACTTCTGGGGTTTAATTTCCTCTTGGCGGATGGGTTTAAGATGAACTGTACGAGGAAGATATCTCATCTTAGCATACAGTTGGAGGAATACACTTTTGAGGATGAGTTCTATGTGGTCAACATTGGAGAGATGGAGGTCATCTTGGGCATTTAGTGGCTCAAGTCTCTTGGCAGATACATACAGGACTTCAACAAGATGGAGCTAGAGTTCACTTCCAATGGTAAGCAAATCATACTGAAGGCTAGCAGTAGTAGCACACCAGCTAGTATGATAGCCAAGAGAATGGAGGTCTAATTTAGATTTGGAGCAAGAGATTTTCAGCTAGAGACCCCTCTTGGATCAACACTCATAGGGGAACATGGGGCAAAGGTTAGAGGGAAGATGAAGGAGATAGAGGACTATGAGATGAGATATGATGACACATCTAATTTTTTATTCATGACATCAGCCCTACATCCTTCATGACAGCCCCTACATATGAAGAACACATGATGGAAGAGGCCCTTGAGATGGACACTTGTAGTTTGGACATGGGGCATAAATAAGACATGAAAGGGGATCAAGAATGGTGTGATGATTGGCTGCAACAAGCAAGGAAGGCAAAGATGTTGGCAGCCCAGACTAGACAACACTTACATAAAGTCCAAGAACAATGTCAACAGCTGGACCAAGTAAGGAGACAGAGGGAAGCACACCTAAGATCACTATTCCTTCCAAAGGTAGAAGTCATCAAGGAGCCTATGGAGAAGATCGAGTAAAAGGAGTATGCAGATTTAGATGAGCAAATAGGAAGGTATGATTCAGATATCTTTACATTTGATTTGCATCATGAGTTGATTTTTCTTGAGAGCCCCTTGAAGGCTCAACCAGTAGAAGAGCTTGGAGATGTTGAGACTATACCTAGTGGATCAGCCACTAATGACATGTTTTCACTTGGAGAAGGAGTCATAAGGGATAATTCTTTGATCATTCATGGAGGAGGTTTAGAGTTGGGTGATACTGTGATACAACTCTATCATTCTATTGATCCTTTGATGGTACTGGAGGTTGTCTGATGTCTGAGTCTGATGATACATAATACCGAGGCACTTACATTGAAGGAGCATATTTTTGAGCTACAGTTGGTTCATATGCCGAGGTATGATATTGTTCCTATTTTTGATTTCAGGACACTAGGGTTTGCTTTACAATTGGCATGTGACACCGAAGTTGGATATGTGCTTGATGTCACTAACATTCCAACCCTAGTACATGAGGTTCTTTGGCATATTAGGGCGAGAGATGACTATTCTATTTTATGATGCATGGATCTCATACTGAGTTGGTGGAGGACAACAATTGTTGGGTTGTTATGGAGAGGCTTGGACCACCTCTTCATCACTAGAGGATGGCCTATGGGTGATACTCTATCATTCCATGTAATTAGAGGGGTTATTGACAACCGCATGGAGTTAATTTTCAATTGGGAGGTCGCTGTCTTGATTTACGTCAGCCACATTGGAGGAGTTGATATGCATTTTCTAGCACCTGTGTTGAGATTTTTGCACATCCATGAGAGGTTGATGGGTGTTGGAGGTTGGATTGATGTTAGCACTTTGAGATGTCTTCCTCTCTTTATGACTTCTAGATGTGGCGACATGATGATTTGGGATCCAAGTGGAGGTATGTTTGGCACATCACTGCATTAGAGTGTTGATGGGTTGCTCCACATCTCATGTGGCATTGTCAATGATTATATCAGTTGGTGTAGTGGAAATTTGGAGACTTGTGGTTGTGTTTCAAGGATCACACTCTTCACCACTTGTTCTTTGAAGCTTTGGATGGGATCAACTATTTCTTCTCAAGGAGTGGCACCTTGAGAGCTTTAGGGCTTGTTGCACTTGTGGTTGCAGGCATATTTTTGAGAGAATGGTGTTTGGTTGGACTCGGGAGTGTATGGTTCCAACTGTTGGAGTTCACTTTGCATTCTATTCTTCCATTTCTTCTTAGAGGATGCAACTATCAGTGGATGATTTGTACGGCTACCGAGCATGCAGGCAGATGGAGATACATGTCATTTGACACTATCTCACAACATACACACTTGCCATTTCTTGAGGACAAGCAATTCCAATAAGCGAGGACTATAATGTCCCCATTTTTGGAATGGTCACCATTAGGGTTGATTTGGGTCTTTCATTCCACTCTAGTACATTTAGAGGATATCACAAACAATGGAGATGACTTGTCATATTTGCATATTACCTTTGGTACACTCATCAGGGATATGGTGATTTATCTTCTTCAGAGCCAACCAATTAGAGGACCTTTCATATGGATCTATGTTAGGAGTTTGGACTTCATCATATGTTGTATGGATGCTATCATCACATCTTGGGATGCTTTCATAGGGATATCTCACCTTGGGAAATTTGATATAATCATGGAGATTACTATTCGCTTTGGGCATAATGTTTGGTGGGTGCATGTAAAGAATCTATGACAACTGCAAGTTGTCATAAGATTCTATGATATTATGATGCATATGATGGATATTCATTAGTTATAAGTTGCTATGTTTATCCCCAAGTGCCCATCTTGGGAAGATACACTTTGTTGGTATCTATGATGGTTATGATGCGTCATAAGATGTTATTCTTGACCTTGGGCACCCAACTTTGCATGGGCATCTTTTGACAAGCGGAGGTTGCATGTATAACGACATTTAATGTTTGCATGTGGGGGATTCTCAGGAGAGAGAAAGTGGACTCCTAGATTGGAGTGTGGATACTTCTATAAGTATTTTGCCATGTATTTGTTGTAGTATACAGATTTACAGGTACTCAAGTGTTGCCGAAATGCTGTCAGGTTGACGACTGAAGAAGAGATTGGTGGATTTGTTGTATTGTACAGTCATTTTTAGATTAATACAAACTTGGGCCTCTTTCTTGTGTGGAATTGTATACCCGAAAGGGTTTTCTCCATATTAAACATTGTGTTATGTGTTTAGTTTTTTTATTTGATATTTCTATGTTGCATAGTTTCTTTTCTATGTTACAATCTCCATTGATAATGCATTGAGAAAATATCATTAAACATAATAGAAATAAGATTTATGTTGAGTAGTTGTGCTTTCATTTCTAACAAGATCATATGATGAAATTATGTTGTTGTTTTGATGTGACTTATGATAATTATATGCTATTGTTCAAGTCTGATTTTGAAGCAGAAGTTAGGGTTAGGGTAGATATATAAAGTGTAGAAATTTTAGGGTAGAATTCATATAAATTTATTTGGAAAGCCCAAAAATCCAAATTAGGGCAAAATATCCCCATTTGGGATATTACAGGTATTCATGCCCCTAACATTCCTTGTTATGATCCTCATGGCTCCTCCAGAAGGGTGATTCCCTTCCTCGATCTCAACTTCATTGGTCCTTTAGCTTTGCTAGCCTTCTCCAATTTAATTCTATTTGATTTTCTACCCCTCAAACTTTTTTCCCCTAGTTTGGGCTTCCTTATCTTAGACTCTATCTAGTTGATTGTTCTTGCCACAATCTCATCAAATTCCTCTTCTGAGAATTCACTGTCTATCTCTACATCGATGCTGATATCAACCTCCATTTGATGGGAATCTGGAGGTATATTCTCCTTATTATCAAAGTCCACATTACAACCAAATGGTTATATGGTTGCTTCAAAGTTTGAAATTCCTTTCAATGTCTCTGTATTGATCTCCACTCTTGGAGTCAGGGAATCTACCTTTTGTATGATGGAGTTTTCCTCTTCATTGATCTCTCCCCTAGATTGATCCACAACCCCATTATTTGTAGATTCTCTTGCATTATTTCCCATTTATTCTAAGCTTTCATAAAAAAATTTCCTTCTCTTCCTTGTTACAATCTTCCGTTGAGTGACCAGTAAACTAGAATTTCTTGCACTTCTCCTGACACTTTTCTATTTCAATGCTCTATTTCCAAAACCCCTTGATTAGATCAAATTTCCACTTCTTTTGGAGGAGGGGATTAACAATTATACATATTCTTGCATACATCCCATAATCCTGATCTTCCAGGTTTTCATCAGCCTTAATCAAGGAACCTATCTTATCTCCTATGTTGGAGTATAGGACCACTGAGAGGGCGGGTGAATCAATGGTCTATAAACTTTTTAAAACCTTTTGCACCTTTTAACTCACAGGATAGAGAATGAGAGAGACTTCAAAGGTTTATCAAATACATATGCGCAAGTATGATTATAAACATTATGATCAAGACCTCAAAGACAAAACATTAGGGCACACACATAAAGATAAACAACATGAACCACAACACATGTTTTTCATGAGTGGAAAACCTCATAGGGATGAAAAACAACTCAAAAATGCCTCACTGGCTTAACCAAAAAACATGCCTCACTGGCTACACAAAATACCTCACTGGCAAAGAAACCTCATTGGTTACAAGTATGCCTCACTAGAAAATACAAATGCCTCACTGGCAACATGTACCTCACTAGCAATTAGGTGCCTCATTGGCCATTAGGTACCTTACTGGCAAAATGTGAACATTAGAAAGAAATAATCAATTCTGAGGGTTACTCTTATTCACTATAACACATCACACTTCACAAACTTATATCTCCTTCAGTTTACAATCAATACACCCTTCAATTACAACCTTCTAAACTACACATACATTATCACCTTTCATTGATTACATAAGAGAAAATTATAACCTCAATGAACTCTGCAAAACATGATAAAGACCTCTGCAATTCACTATATCCTTTTCTGCAAACTGAATCAATCAACCTTACATTGAATGCATCAAATGACTTAACCTCCTTCACATAAGAATTGAACATGGTCTGCAAGTTTTTCTCCCCTTAGAAACTCTATTTCCTTTCATAAAACTTAATCAGGTTCATCTTGATAGGCTGTTCTATTATCCCTTCAATTTGTCTATTATTATCCACTAAACTTCACAAAAAAATGCATATGAGCCTATAGGTTCAACCCTGTCACATACCCCTAACCAGTTCTTATATCATTATCTATCACACAGACTGAAAAATCAATTTTGTTGGCCCTCTGAGTCATTAAGGAAGCTGTAGAGACAGTTAGGGTTTTTAAACTTCTAACTCCCCGTCAAATTTGATCATCGAAGATGGACTGTTGTCTTTTGAATGTCTTTTAAATTCTAACCTTTGATTCGAGTATATGAAAAGAACAAAGAAACCTAACTATTCAATGCAAAAACCCTTAACACATTTTAGACTAAACATCAATGCATTCACCAAAAAACCAGACTAGACTTTCATGGAACGATACAACCACTTTGACAACTTTAAACTTTGCCTGAAATGAAGTCGATGAACTACCACTTGAATCTAGAAACTGTTCTCTATATTTACCAGCCACAATACCACTGTCAATTCAAGCTTCTTCAAACTGCCCTAAGTCGGCTGACAAACAAAATGCCATGTATTTGCCAAAAAGGTGACATTTAGGGCACAATCATATTGTCGATATCCTTCACAAAACAAAAATTCACTTTGAGCCACTCAATGATGTTGGTGTTCCCACTCAACTATGTTTCCTTTGCAAATCAAAAACAATTATCATTGTTTCAGTCTTAGCTATTATTTGCATGACCACTTTAAACCTCATAATGCCCAAAGATATATGACAATGATTAAAATCATGACCAACGGCCACATGAATATAATAAACACCACCATGCCTTGTATCAATATAATGATACAAATGTGCTAAGTAAAGACCAAGGCTCATAATCTTCAAATACAACAAATGTCTAAGTAAAACCCATATAACAATGTGTCTCAAAGTCCCTGTATAAATGTTATCTTAACACCAAAACCAACATAGATGTTAATCACCAAGTGCTAAAACAATAATGTAAAGATGTATCAATGTGTATCACCTGAACATTTGCCAAGTTGAACACTCAACCTGACATCAATGCCAAAACTAATGTCAAAGGGGCAACAAACTCCCCCTTTGGCATTGATGTCAAATCTTGTCACAAACCTGAAAAGATATCTCCTGTAGAAGCACTAAAGCACTACCACGTCAACAAACCATTACCACGTCAATAAACCAACCATGTTAACAAACCAGCAAACTATTTATGTCAATAACATCATATATGCAATGACCAAATGAGCACCAAATGTATCATAAACAACAAAATCTGAATGCCTAGTGACAAAATCTGAATGTAACATAACTGAACTTGTATGCTTTTCTCCCCCTTTTGACAACAATGTCAAAAGTCAAAGGGGTGTGAAACAACAAATATCTGCCAAAGGAACTGTAAACTGCATAACATTTCACCTTAAAGCATGGATAAAGCATGATTACAAACTCACTACACAATCAAGTACTAATGATAAAATACAACACCATCTCAGCATTAACTTAACATCATTGTCACAAGGTCTGTTCACTATGCTAAGTGTGTTGGGACAAGACTGCCATCCCTACAACAATATGCTTGCAAGGCAAAACCAAAAAGTATTGCAAAACTGTTGAAAAAGATCACATGTAAGCACCATAAGTACATGTGCACTATCATTGAGCATTAATACTTGACAACCATAAAAAATCATTGCACCAAAAAGGATGATTACTAGCCATTGTCAAGCAATAACTATTGTCCATTTGACCTATTATCAAGTAAAGATTGTCATTTCTTCTCTTTAAGAGAGCAATGTAACCAAGAAGAACCACCCATTGCCTATCAAAATCTCAAATGTAGTATTGGCCAACAATGTATGATATCATTGACAATACAACATAGTGAAGGAGCAAATTGTTTGTGAACTATCTTTGGAATCACTATAATTGAGGTCTGACAACAATAAGGAAAGAAGGAACAATATGCATTAAAATCACTAAGTGAAGAACCATCAGAGGATTTTGTCACCAACTTACCCTGTTGGAAGACTGAGAAAGTATGCAAGGAATATAAGCACTAAATCCTTATAGCATTTTCAACATTGTCACTGAATCAATAGAAAAGTACATCATGACAAACTTTAATAGCACTATATAATGTTCTCTGAATGACACCATAAATATCAGGATAGTGAGTAGCTGCAAACTGACCGCATAAGTAACACTTCCTTTTCAAGCATTGTATACCAATATCATAGAATGACAAGAATCATGAATGACAAGGAAGATTGTTCAGTTCTTACACTGTCGTATCACTGCATAAATTCCTATGATGTTCTTGAAACATTCTACTACTAACATCTTTATACTACATCCCTACCCTATGATAACAGTATCAAACACTGTCTTTACTATAACAAGACAACATTCATCAACACTGTAACACCAAATACAGTATCCCTTGAATAGAATACACAAAGAATTGCTATAAAAAAACTATCCTGTCAACCACTGCATGAGTCAACACCAACACATACTGTATGTCAATGAAACCTCTGTCCTACCTGCATGAAAGCACTGTTTTCCAACATATTAGCAATCAACATCTTGAATCATTTTGTAACATTGTTACCTTATTGCAGAAGTAAGAGTTGCAATATGTCATATGCAAATACTATCAATTACTCTTGATACATATTCAAGCCAATATCATAGACCTGTATTTATTAATGCACTGTCATTGCACAAGCCAAATATTGTTATCATATCACCAAACTCCCCCTTTGGAGTAGCCTTTTTCTTTGACTATACTAGTAAGCATGAATCTCAATGTGACAATGGAACTCCAAATCTGCCACTTAGACATAAATATCAAATGCTCAGTCATTCAAAGAAAATATAAAAATTTGCTTTTGCATTAATCAACTTCACATGAACCTTTGCATCAACATCAAGACCCTTGAAAAATCACATCACTGCAGCTACCACAGTCAAGATAAAAGATCATTTACAAAAAATGTCATAACAACAACTAATCAAACATGAATGACTATCATTGTCTGATGTAAAACATTGTCAACATTATCACTCCAAGTTTGTAAATGTCCTGTTCTAACACAACTCCTCTATCTCAGAGAAGAATGTGAAAATGCTGCCAAACAAACTATTGTCATGTTGTCTGCCCTGCAAGATGAGGTCTAGGTCTGCAACACACAACAAATCACAAGGTCTGCAACAAAAGATCTACCAGAGCATCAAAAACAAAGGTCTGTTGCTACTACACCATAAGGAAGGCTCTACTAAACTAAGACTGAGAATAACACAGGTCACAAATAACTGCCAATGATCAAGCAAGATCACAAACACAAGCAAATAATTGAATCACTGTTAAAGACCATTATGTTCATCCAAGATCATCTATTGTCCATTTAATCACTACCACCAAGATACCATACCATAGCAAAATAGAGAAATAGTTATTAGATCCCTCCACTTTGAATCAACATCTACAAAGACCTTCAGTTACCTTGCATTCACCCTCAAGGCTTACATTGTTGTGAGAAAAACATAAACATCAGTAAGAGAATGAGATACCATTGTACTATACTCAATGAACAAAACACTGTCCACTCAACAACATGTCACTTCAACATTTGCAAACCATACTCACTGATATCTCTGTACTGCTGCAATGTAACTCACTGTACAAAGAACTCTGAATATTCTGTCACTTGAACTAATCTTGTATCACTAAAAGAGCTATCACTTGAGTCACTATCTATGTATCATGAACATTTTATAGACAAACTATAAACCCTTTATATGCTCTTTAACATAGTATATCATCCATCCCAAAGCCTCCAAAGACTCCTATACTCTTTATCTTTTCAATGGGGTTTAAAAGAAAAAACAATAAACTCCCCCTGAAGTCATGCTACTTCTTTATGCATTTAGAGGCGTCTCTTGTGCATTATGCACAAGCTTAGAGTCTCCCTTCTTTTGTTCTTGCTTTTGTTTTAGCCTCCAAACTTTTATAGGTTCTTCCTTTTGCTCAATTGTTCTTGTTAAGTCTAGGTGTTTTTATAAAATCACTTCTACAAAGATGTGCTGAATGACCAAAGTTGTTACACTTGTAACACTTGACATTGTAGTCTAGAACCCAAGAACCATAGTTTTTTCTTAACAAACCATAGGGACTTTTTATTTTTGTTCCACACATGATTATATCTTCCATGTAAGCTACAGTCTTTTTCCTTGTGACCTACTTGTTTGCATTTGTAACACACAATCTTGTAATTCTGATTAGAAGACTTCCTAGGACCTTTATTCTTATTCTACTCTAAACAATAACTTGCTTGAGTTTTACAATTTCTAGCTCTGTGGCCATAAGCATGACAACAATAGCAATAACCATGAAATTAAGAATAGTTGTACCTCATTGAACGGTGTTGCTTGATGTCTTCTCTTCTTCTCCTTCTATCAAAGACCTGATCTTCTATCTTCTTCTTGTCTTCAGGAGCAGCAGCATGAAAACTCAAGTCTATCTTCTTTTTAGGTGTCTTTCTTGCCTTAGAGGTATGCCCTTCCTCATATCCTAAGCATGTGGTGTCCTTATAGTGTTTTTGTTTGCCCAACATTTCATGCAACTTGTTTGTGCTTTCTTTAAATTCCTGATATTTCTTGGACAGAACCTTGAGACCTTCATAATCTTTTCTTAGATTGATAATTTTTGCCTCTAATTTCATACATTCAATTATTTTCACCTTAAGGTTAAATTTTGTTACATCTATTATTCTTTTGGCTTCCTCAATTTCAGTCTTTAGACTGATAATCAATTTGCTAGATTCATCAACATAAATCTTTAAGTCTACAATCTGATTTCTTGCCTCTTCAAGTTCTAAAGAAACTTTTGCAAAATCTGAACATACCTTGTCTTTGGAATATTTTTCTTGTTGAAGCTGGTCTTCTAATCTTTGAATCTCCTTTCTAAGTTGCTTGATCTGATCTAAGGCAGACAAGAGTTCACTTCTAAATCAACCTCACAATCATTTTCATCAAACTCCTGTCCATCTTCATCCATAAAGAGGTCTTCTTTTGTGTCATCAATCTCAATAGCAAAATCATTCTTTTTATCACAATTTGTATCAATATTCAGGGATGACTCATGCAACAACTCACTACATGACTTGACTAGGGTTTGTTGTACAACCTTTTGCTTGGCATCTTTCTTTTCTCTATTTCTTCTACACTTTCCCATGGTACTCCACTATCAGGACCTACCTAATCTTGTTAGACTTCTATAGGGAACCTATGCTCTGATACCACTTGTTGGAGTACATGACCACTGAGAGGAGGGGGGTAAATCAGTGGTCTATAAACTTTTTAAAATCTTTTGCACCTTTTAACTCACAAGATAGAGAATGAGAGAGACTTCAAAGATTTATCAAATACATATGCACAAGTATGATTATAAACATTATGGTCAAGACCTCAAAGACAAAACATTAGGGCACACACATAAAGATAAACAACATGAACCATAACACATATTTTTCATGAGTGGAAAACCCTCATAGGGATGAAAAACCACTCAAAAATGCCTCAGTAGCTTAACCAAAAAACATGCCTCACTGGCAAGATGTGCCTCACTGGCAATTAGGTGCCTCACTGGCTATCAGGTACCTTATTGGCAAAATGTGAACATAAGAAAGAAAGAATCAATTCTAAGGGTTACTCAGATTCATTATAACACCTCACACTTCACAAACTTATATCTCCTTCAGTTTACAATCAATACACCCTTCAATTACAACCTTCTAAACCACACATACATTATCACCTTTCATTGATTACATAAGAGAAAATTATAACCTCAATGAACTCTGCAAAACATGATAAAGACCTCTATAATTCACTATATCCTTTTCTGCAAACTGGATCAATCAACCTTACATTGAATGCATCAAATGACTTGACCTCCATCACATAAGCATTGAACATGGTCTGCAAGTTTTGCTCCCCTCAAAAACTCTATTTCCTTTCATAAAACTTATTTAGATTCATCTTGATAGGCTAGTCTATTATCCCTTCAATTTATCTGTTATTCTCCACTAAACTTCACAAAAAAGTGCATATGAGCCTGTAGGTTCAACCCTCTCAAATACCCCTGACCAAGTCTTATATCATTATCTATCACACAAACTAAAAAATCAATTTTGCTGGCCCTCTGATTCGTTAAGGAAGCTGTAGAGATAGTTAGGGTTTTTAGACTTCCAACTCCCCATCAAATTCGATCACCAAAGATGGACCGTTGTCTTTTGAATGTCTTTTAAATTATGATCTTTGATTTGAGTATATGAAAAGAACAAAGAAACTCAACTGTTCAATAAAAAACCCTTAACAAATTTTAGACTAAACATCAATGCATTCACCAAAAAACTAGAATAGACTTTCAAGGAACGATACTACCACTTTGACAACTTTAAACTTTGCCTGAAATGAAGTCAATGAATTGCCATTTGAATCTAGAAACCGTTCTCTATGTTTACCAGCTGCAATACCACTGTCTCTTCAAACTTCTTCAAACTACCCTAAGTCAGTTGACAAACAGAATATGATGTATCTGCCAAAAAGGTGACATTTAGGGCACAATCATAGTGTCGGTATCCTTCACAAAATAAACATTCACTTTGAGCCACTCAATGATGTCGGTGATCCCACTCAACTATGTTTCCTTTGCAAATCAAAAACAATTATCATTGTGTCGGTCTTAGCTATTATTTGCATGACCACTTTAAACCTCATAATGCCCAAAGATATATGACAATGATTAAAATCATGACCAACAACCACATGAATATAATAAACACCACCGTGCCTTGTATCAATATAATGATACAAATGTGCTATGTAAAGACCAAGGCTCATAGTCTTCAAATGCAGCAAATACCTAAGTAAGACCCATATAACAGTGTGTCTCAAAGTCCATGTATAAATGTTATCTTAATACCAAAACCAACATAGATGTTAGTCACCAAGCACCAAAACAATAATGCAAAGATGTATCAATGTATATCACCTAAACATTTACCAAGTTGAACACTCAACCTGACATCAATGCTAAAACCAATGTCAAAGGGGCAACATCCTATACACTTTAATATCCTTAGATCCCAATATTCTGATGGCAAATTATATAATCTGATCCACATCAATTTTTCTGAGATCTCATGCTTCAAGGGATTAAAATCTGGTTCCTAGTCCCTCAGATAGAGACCTACCCCTCCCATTAAATAAGGCCCTTTGTTCAAAATCTTTCTTTCTCCAAACAATCATTCTACCAGGTAAAATCCTTTTGGAAATGTTTTTAGTTAGATCTCCTTACCCCATTGACTCTTACACCAGTTCTGGATTCTATTTTTTTGTCGCCGCTCCTCAACCCATTTCATAAATAAGGCATATTCCTATAGCCTTGTTATAGAGTTAACTAAATCTTTGCAATCTAGGGTAAAAGAAACCTAGCTTTGAGGAGGTTTAGGGTTTAAAGGTATATTATTCGCACTTGTAGCATTTTGTTTGCTTTTCTATAGCCATATCTTTTGTCTTGGTGCCTTGTGTCCTCTTTGATATTTGTTTTCTAGTTTCACCCAATTTGTTGTGTTTCATCTCCATATATTCTTCCCTTTGGACCACCAGTCTTTGTTGAAAGGATTTCTACCCTCCGAGCACCATGGTCATTGCCTTGCCATCCATCTATGCTAAAAAATCTGACACTTTCCATAGGATGGTTTCATAATCCAATCCTAGAATCTTCCATGGTCTCAATCCTCTTTTTGCTCCTCCCATCCCCGTCTTTTGCCATATTTCACCCTATCACTGTCTATTATATCGTATTCTACTTCTTCAAAAGTAATTCAATCGTGAGCCATTTTTCATATTTGAAGAACTAAAAGGTAGTAATTTTGAGATGTATGTAACCTCTTTTTTAGATATCTATGTGCTAAATTTATTAAAAGTAGACACATTATTTACAATGTATTTTAGTTAGAAGGCACACAATGGGGCAATTCTACAAACATTTTTTTGTCAATATTGACTTTGAGACATCATGTTATGTAATAAAATAAGCTATCTATCTTGCCATTCTTAAAGCTTTAGGGTTCAACCATTTTTTATCAATTTAGTTTGAGTCCTCTTTGTTGATGCTTCTACTTGTTTAAACCATTAATGGTCACAATTTTGAGTATACATTTTTAGATCCATAAGACAAGGTTCCCTCTTGCCTATTCCATTTATTCTCTTGCAATAGAGGCTTTTGGTTATTTGCTTTCCTATAAGGTGTCTAGATTTGTTGTGCAAGGGATCACTCTTCTAAGAAGATGATCTTGATTGATTGATTGACACTTGAGAGGCTAATCTTTTCTTGCCCTTTCTCAAATAGAACATTCTATATCTAATGATATGAATTACCTTAATATCTAATGTAGAGGGAAAACAAGAATAATGTTCTTCTGGTTTACAAACCCTTCAATGACGCCTCTAATTATACCCTGCAGATTTCTTCTTTCAAGCCTACTTCACTAGTTGCAAACCCTTAATAAGACATATTAGGTTACTCAACATGCCAAATAACACTCTTTATGTTTCCTAAGACTCCTCTTCCCTTCTACAAACCTTGTAGGGTCTCACCAACTCCTAATTTGATATGGTGGACTCAAGAAGGTTCATTTTCCTTAAACCCTCATTGTACTAAGGGTTTTGATAGTCTTTTAAACAGGAAACAAACTCAAACCTACATAACTCTCACATACAAGTGATTCAAGATTTCTCCTTTGCTAGACACTTGAAAAACACCCTAACAAAGATTCTCAAGTAGTTTTGTGAATTTTAAATAGTGGAATCAAAAGTTATGGGTTTTTGAATGCCACTAGAAACCCTAGGTCTACAACAGGGCAGTGAAGAACTTAGCTTGTTTTCTCTACACAAAACATCTTGTAAACACAAAAGAATCAATGAATTAGTACTGATAAACAATACCCTCACTTTTCATGTACCCTCCAATCTGGTACAAGTTTGTACAAGATTGTTGTATGCCTATAAGTCAGTAAAAACAATCAAAAAATGCAAGGAAAAATAGGGTTTTGAAAGGAAAAACTATTTCTTTCACTTCTTGGAGTGTTCTTCTTTATTCCCTCTTGTGCACAATGAATGAAAATAGTTACAAACTAAATACATATGTCTTTTCCTTCAAAACCTAACTAATATGTTCTCAAAACTTGAAATTTATGCCCTATACCTAGAATTGAAAAAAACATTGTAAAGATACCCTACATGGTATTTCATGGTCTTCTAAGACCTTATTTACATTCACAAACCTAATTCTAAGGCTGAGGAACAAACCCCAACCCTCCAACAAGCCAAAATCCACTAGAAAATTCAAATTTGCATTTTGGCAGGAAAATCAAAATTTGAATTTCTAGGCCTATTTACTCAATCTAAACCATTTGAAATGATCCCAATGGACTCCCTAAGACCTCTAAACACTCAACTAGGACTCTTAACATCAAAATGAGCCATAAAAACATCACTAGAGTGATGCACCTGCATCATACTCCCAAGGGAAAAAGAATGAAACTCAAGTTCCACCTGAGAGGAGGTCTGCAATAGTGTTTCCATGCTTGATGATGTCTGCTTCAATCATCCATGTGGCATCCTCATATGGTAGCCCCTTCGATTTGACCAAGTACTAGTAGTATTACTTGCCTCTAGTCTTCTTGCTCTCTTTGGTGTACTCTATTGGTTTGATGTATGGTAAGTCCTCTGTCCAATTAGTACTTGATATGTTCTGTATACATGTTCCTTCATCAGCAATGGCATCCCCTTTGTAAGGGTATAAGTCAGCAACATTGAAAATTAATGATATGCCTAGTCCACTAGGCAATTCTATTCCATAGGCATTGTTGGCAAACTTCTTAACAACCTTACAAGGACCTATCTTCTCCATCTTCAACTTGGTATATTCACCTTTCGGAAACCTTTTCTTATTGAGATGTGCTAAGACAAGATCTCCAACCTTAAAACTGACCTCTCTCCTCTTCAAATCTACCTTTTGCTTGTACTTGTCCACACTAGTTTGTAACTGTTGTTTTACTTGCTGATGTATCTCTTGCATGGCAACTGCAAATTATTCCCCCTATGCACTTTGCTTCTCCATACCACTAATGTCTCTGAGTTCAAATATACCTCTTGGTTGTATGCCATAAACCACTTGAAATGGACTCTTGCTAATGCTCCTATTAACTGAGGCATTGTAGGCAAACTCTGCTTGGGGTAACAAAAGATCCCATTATTTAGGATGATCCTTTGAAAGGCATCTTAGCAAGTTACCTAAGCTCCTATTGACCACCTCAATTTGGACATCTATCTGAAGGTGGTAAGATGAGCTAAAACTAAGATTTGTACCAAGCTTTTTCCACAATGTCCTCCAAAAGTGTCCTAGGAACTTACTATCTCTATCAAAAACTATGTTCAATTGCAATCCATGAAGTCTAACAACCTCTTTGAAGAAAAAACCTACAACATATGAAGCATCACTTGTACTATTGCAAGGAATGAAGTGAGCCATCTTGGAAAACTTGTCAACAACTAGATAAATTGAATCAGAACTCCTTTGAGTCTTTGTCAATCCCATAACAAAGTCCATATTAATGGATTCCCAAGGCCTATTGGGAATGGGTAAAGGCTGGTGTAGTCATGCATTAGTGCTGCTCCCTTTTGTTGTTTGACATATAGTACACTTCTCCACAAATTTTGTTACATCTGTTTGCATCCTAGGCCAAAAGTAGTTCCTTCTTAGTTGTTCTAGTCTCTTGTCAAGTCCAAAATGACCTACCATATTCCCACAATGCTTCACCTTAATGAGGTTTTCCCTCATCAAACATTTTGGCACAGAAAGTTGTGCTCCTTTAAACAACAAACCATCTTGTAAAAGGTAATCCAACCACTTCTCTTTGTTAGTGTTAGTAGGTTGCTTGCAAACCTCATAGACTTATTTGAAATCTTCATCGTCCTCATACATCTCCTTAAGTGCTTCAATCTCAACAATCTTTAACTAAATTTCTTGCACCATTAATGCTCTTCTACTCAAAGCATCAGCCACCTTCTTATTCTGCCTCTTCTTGTGTTTGATTGTGAAAGTGAAGTTTTATATTTATTCAACTCACTTAATGTGCCTTTGATTGAGTTTTTCTTGGCTATTTATGAATTGAAGTGCATGATTATCTGTATAGACAACAAACTCTTTAGGTAGAAGGTAGTGTCTCCATTTTTTAGAGATTGGACCATTACATACATTTCCAAGTCATATGAAGAGTACTTCTTGGCATCATTCAATTTTTCACTAAAGTATGTTATTGGCTTATTGTCTTGGCTTAAGACTACCCCTATTGCATGTCCACTAGCATCACATTCTATTTGGAAGTGTTGAAATTAGGTAAGGCCAAGATAGGCTGCTCAGTCACTCTCTTTTTTAGGTATTGGAAACTCTTATCAATTTGTTCAGTCTTCACAAATTTCTTTTTCTTATCCCCTTTAATAGTGTCTATGATAGGTGCACATATATGAATGAAACCTTTAATAAATTTCTTATAAAAACTTACAAGACCATGGAAAATTCTTACCTCTGTGATTGTTCTGGATGTAGGCCACTTCAATATTGCCTTCACTTTGTTTGGATCCATCTTCAACATCCCCTTTGAGACCACAAAACCAAGGTACAATAGTTTTGTCTTCATGAACTCACACTTTTTAAGGTTGATCAACAATTTATCCTCTTGTAGTTTCCTTCACACCAAATTCAAGTGATACAAGTGTTCTTCTTTGTTAGAAATGAAAACCAATGTGTCATCAAGTTAAATAACAACAAACTTACCAATGTATGGCTTGAGGACCTCATTCATGAGCTTCACAAAGGTAATAGGTGCATTAGACAGGCCAAATGGCATAACAAGCCACTCATATAGGCCCTCATTTGTTTTGAACGTTATTTTCCATTCATCTCCTTGTCTGAGCCTTATTTTATGGTATCCACTCTTGAGGTCTATCTTTGAGAAGTAGCTTGCCCCACTTAGACAATCCATCAAGTCCTCTATTCTTGGAAGTGAAAACTTATATCTGATTGTTATCTTGTTTATTTCCCTAGAGTTAGTGCACATTCTCCACTCACCTCCTTTTTTAGGTGCCAAAACAATTAAAACTACAAAAGGACTAAGGCTCTTCTTGATTAACCCTTTGTCAAGCAACTCTTGTACTTGTTTTCTGATTTCTTCATTTTGTTGGTGTGTCATCTTATAGGCTTCCTTGTTTGGTAGACTAGCCCCTGGTATAGTCTATATGATGACTGATAGCTCTTATTGGAGGCAAGGAGTTAGGAAGTTCATCCACAACTATATCTGCATAACCCTTCAACATGTCTTGAATCTCCCATGGCAACTCATCAATTCTTATTGTTGTTATGACAGTCCTTGGTTTGACCAGCACTATAAAACCTATCTCTTCCTCTTCCATTGTCTTAAGAAACTCTTTTTCATCTACTAACATCACACTTGAGCCAACCTTTTGGTCTTTATCTTCCTCCTTCAAAGGTGCTAAGGTAAAGGTAACTCCATCCTTCTCCAAAACATAGACATTCTTCCTACCATCATGCATTGTTTTTCTATCATATTGCCAAGGCCTACCAAATAATACATGGCACACATCCATAGGGATGATATCACATAACACCTTGTCTTTGTACCTTCCTATTTGAAACTCTACCCAACACTACTCATTGACTAGTACTTGTTGTCCCTTATTCAACCACGAGACCTTGTATGGATTAGGATGAGGTAATCTCTTCAAGTTTAGTTTCTCTACCATCTCAACAGCAACTAAATTACCAGTACTACCGGAATCCATTACAACTTGACAACACTTAACTTGGCACTTGCAAATAGTCCTGAATAATGACTTCCTTTGAAGTGGCTCCTTCTCCAATGGAACTTTGATCAATGTCCTTCTCATCAGCAAGGCTTCTCCTTTCTCTGGTTCTTCTAGTTGTGGTGAGGAATTAACACTTTCTTCATCTCCTCATTGAGCAACTTGAGTTCTTATTTCACTTCTAAAGGTGGTAGTTGATTGCTCTTTTGGACACTCCCAAGCTTGATGACTTGCAAATTTGTTACACTTGTAGCATTTACCCATGAAACCACTTGATCCTCCTCTTTGTCTAAATCTGCCCCTGAAATTAGGCCTTCTTCCTCTAAAACCTCTTCTTGAACTTGATGCATGTTCTTGGGAGGTGCTTGACTCACCTTCATTCCTTTGTGACTATCATCTACCTGCATATGGACCTCTACCTCTTAAATTTCTTCCTCTACCTCTATTCTGCTTTTCTTTCTTCCTATTCAACTTCTCCTTAGACTTTAAGGCTAGTTGATAACACTCTTCAAGTGTCATGGGGCTTGTAAGGCTCAACTCATCTTGCAAGTTGTACTTCAATCCATTAAGGTATCTTGAAACCTTGTTAGTGTCATCCTCCATCTGTCTTGATCTAATACTCAACTTGTAAAACTCTTCAGTGTACTATTTCACTCCCATATCCTTTTGTTTCAAGTTCTGCAACTTCCTATACAACTGAGTCATGTAGTCACTAGGCATGAATTCACCCTTCAACTTGGAAATCATCCTATCCCAAGAAGTAATCTTGGATTTGCCTTTTTTTCTCCTTTCTTCCTGAACATAATTCCTCCATAGGGATGCACGACCTTTCAACTTGGTCTTAACCAACTTTACTTGTTGCTCTTCAGGTACCTCCTCAAAGTCAAAGTACTTGTCCAACTCCCCTATCCAATCAAGGAGTTCTTCACCATTCCAACTACCTACATATACTGTAAGTTCCATCTTCACCTTGATCCCTTTACCTTTGACTTTCCTTAGCAATCTTTCCATCCTCTCTTCATCAGCATCCCTTTCTTCTTGAGGTGCTTCATCCACCACTTCATCTTGGTCACTCATATCCTTTGTAACCACTCCACTTCTTTGGTTGACTTCCACTGCAGTAAGTCTTGCATAGCAAGGGCTTCTCCCAATTGTGTTGCTATTATCTCTGCCACCCTTTTAGCATCATTGATTCTTGGAGACATCTTTCACATTTTTTATTGTTAACTCTTTTATTAGATTTCTTGGCTAACTAGGCTCTGATACCAATAATTATGTAGAGGGAAAATAAGAACAAGAACAATGTTCTTCTGGTTTACAAACGCTTCAATGATGCCTCTAACTATACCCTGCAGATTTCTTCTTTCAAGCCTACTTCACTAGTTTCAAACCCTCAATAAGACATATTAGGTTACATAGCATGCCAAATAGCACTCCTTATGCTTCCTCAGACTCCTCTTCCCTTCTACAAACTTTGTAGGGTCTCACCAAACTCCTATTTTGATATGGTGGACTCAAGAAGGTTCCTTTTCCTTGAACCGTCATTGTACTTAGGGTTTTGACAATCTTTTAAACATGAAACAAACTCAAACCTGCATAACTCTCACATACAAGTGATTCAAGAGTTCTCCTTTTCTAGACACTTGACAACCACCCTAACAAATATTCTCAAGCAATTTTGTGAATTTTAAACGGTGGAATCAAAAGTTATGGGTTTTTGAATGCCACTGGAAACCCTAGGTCTACAATAGGACATTGAAGAACTTAGCTTGTTTTCTTTGCATAAAACATCATGAAAACACAAAATAATAAATGCATTAGTACTGCAAAACAATACCCTCACTTTTTATGTACCCTCCAGTCTAGTACAAGTCTATACATGACTATTTTTTGCCCATAAATCAGTAAAAAAATGCAAGGAAAAACAAGGTTTTGAAAGGAAAAACTATTTATTTTGCTTCTTGGAGCATTCTTCTTCATTCCCTCTCATGGACAATGAATGAAAACATTTACAAATTGAATACATATGTCTTTTCCTTCAAAACCTAACTAATATGTTCTCAAAACTTGAAATTTATGCCCTATATCACACCTAGAATTGAAAAAAACATTATAAAGAGACCCTACATGGTCTTTCATGGTCTTCTAAGACCTTATTTACATTCACAAACCTAATTCTAAGGCTGAGGAACAAACCCCAACCCTCTAACAAGCCAAAATCCACTAGAAACTTCAAATTTGCATTTTGGCGGGAAAATCAAAATTTGAATTTCTAGGCCTATTTACTCAACCCAAACCATTGGAAATGATCCCAATGGACCCCCTAAGACCTCTAAACACTCAACTGGGACTCTTAACATCAAAATGAGCCATGAAAACATCACTAGAGTGATGCTTCTGCATCAATATCTTTCGTAAAGCTTTTGGTTTTAATATTTAATGAGAAAAGATCAATGTTACATGGAGAGGTTCATACTTCTTTCAAACTTGCTTGAACTATATGGTTAGTATTAGATTCAATGAGGAGTATTGCTTGTATTTTAATGAATCACTTTTGCCTTCTAAGCTACATCTTCCTTCCTTCAACAATATGGTTGATGTTGAGAATTGAGAATAAATCTTATTTGATTACAAGGTTTATCTCTTGATGTTTTAAGTTTAAGATTTGTACTAAATTTTTGATTTCTACTTATGTATATTATACTTCCCATTAAGTCCATTATAAAGTAGCTTATGATCTTCTCATAAAGGTTCTTAGGGATTTCCTCTCAGCTAATTGTAGAGGAGCTTGAGGCTTCCACATAATGGTTTGGAATATTTCTTACTTTCTATAAAATAAAGGAAACCCAAGGATTATTGACTTTCACAAACAAGTCTTTACCCTTTGTTATTAGGGGAAAATCAGAGATATGAATGGCAAACAACAATCATTAAACCCTAACAACACAATGGAGTACAAATTGAACATAGAAATCAAAGCATAAACAACAATATCTAAACTCCTATGTCAAACTTGGTTCGTCTCCATTGCTCTTCTCAATTTTGCATAGGAATGCAAAATATCAAAGGATGAATGTTGATTGCTCACTATTTCAGCATCATAACACTAGGAAGAAGGTGAATGAGAATGGAGATCCTAGAGGAAATTCGACAACAAGAGGCTACTTCAAATTGACCCCCCCCCAAATAGCTTGGGTGAGGGTTGATTATAGGAAATGAGTGATTTAAATGAAGGGCTATGAATTAAAGTTGATTTGAATGATGTGGATGGTTGAGATTGAATAGGGTTTCCCACTCCATAAGGAGTTGTAGTCATGTGACAAGTGTAGGTCTGGCCTAATTTAAATAATATTTTATTTAAATTAGTTGGACATGTGAAGTGTATTAAATGAAAAATGTAGTATGTGACATGTGTTGGATTGTGGTGAAAGGTGAGGACAAATTCAAATATTTTATTTGAATTAGTTGAAAAATGGGAGAGGAAAATTAATTAAATAAATAGGATTTATTTAATTAATTGGCTAGTGGGATAAGTGGGATTAGTATAAAATGTCACAAGATGTCTCTAGTAATGTGTCAACTAGGTGATGTTGCAAGACATGGACAAATTTAGGTGTCTACATTTTGCCCCTCTTTGAGATGATGTTGCGAATGTTGTGACTAAGAGAAGTAACATCATTTCAAATAAGTTAGAGGAAAAAGATGATGATGTAAAGATAGGATGATGATGCCCCCTGAAGAGGATAGGTGGGTTGGACAAACACAGGTAGGCTCTCGAAATGAAAGGGATTGGTCAAAGAAGAAAGATAAGGGGATGGAGGAGATGAATGATACATCATGCTGCAATGAAGGTGAGCAACCATGAAGTTTGATATAACACTAGACGTTATGCACAAAGGTATAAGGACCAAGGTGACAATGTGTCTTGTGCACCCAACATAATACAACCTTGTCTAAACATATGAGGAAGTAAACTTAGAGCATTAAAGTCCTAATGCACAAAAGGTATGATATGACCTTAGATGCAAAGGATAGTGCAAAAAGCTATTCCAACATACACAAGAAATGAACATTAGCTGGTATGATACAGATGTGATACAAATGCAAGATAAAATGATGACACACACAAGCAAGCAAGCAAACATGCACAAATGATTCAAACATAAACAAGGTATTGCCCCTGTCAAGCTGTAAACCAATGATTGTTGATTGAATGATGATGATGATAGTGTCGAGTTTCAGGAAATGAAACATGTCATATAAGACATCTGGTTTGGTTTTGATGATGCAAAATCCTATATAAGACAATTGATATGATTGATTGATTGATTGTCACTAGTGTTGTTGGCCATGCAAATCGACACCAGGATTTGATTAATGATTGATTGATTAATTTAGTTTACAACAAGGCTAAGGTCAAGACCATTGATGTAATTGAATAATTTGACATGATTGTTGACTTGATTGGTTTGGATTGATGATGACTTGCATTTGGATTTATTGCTTGGAATGATTTGATGAATTGGATTGAAGAATGATTTGGACTTGACTGAATTTTGATGATGAATTGATTGATTTGATGATTTTAATCTGAATTGGATTGAAGAATTGATTTGATTGAGTTGATTTGATTTGATGGATTGGATTGATTTGATAAGGATGACTGGATTGAATTGGATGAAATGATTTGAGTGACTGGATGAATTGATTTGGTTGGAATGATTTGATTGATGACAAGATTGATTTGACGAATGATGAATTGGATGATTTGATTTGAATTGATGATTTTGATTGATTGATTGGACTTGAGGAATTGAATTGGTTTGATTTGATTTGATTTGATTGAATGTACTTGATTGAGTGGTTTGATGAATTGATTGATTGGATTTGAAGTTGAATTGACTTCATGAATTGATTAATTTGATTTGATTGAATTGAAGAATAGATTTGATTGGAAGAATTGAAGAATTGGTTTGACTTTATTGCAAGAATTGAATGATTTGGTTGATATGATGAATGGATTTTAGTGCTTGGATTTTTGTTGAATATTTGATTTTTTCGTATTTTTGGGAATGTTTTGATTTTTTTTTTATATTTTTGGGAATATTTTGATTTTTTTGCATTTTTTTTATTGTTTTTGAATGTTTTGATTTTTTTTGTATTTTGACATATTTTGATTTTTTTTGTATTTTTGAAAATGTTTTGGGATGGCATTGGATTGCAATTTAGATAGCCTTTGTGCTAGATACCAATGACAAGGGAAAAATCAAGTCTAGGTGGTGGAGTGGAGGTGGGATTAGATAGATGGATAAAGGGGTGGGTGTAGGATGTAAGATGGAAGACTCATGATAAAGGGATGGAGGGATGTAGGCATCATAAAGGAGCTAGGATGTGATCTCCAAAGACTATGTCGCATAGGAATAACATGCCCCATTCTAGGTGTAGTACTTAGGATTTGACATGACAAAGCTAATGATGATAGGATAATAGGGTGGATTGGTTTTGATAGGATGGAAAAATGGGTAATGACAAGAGGGTAATGATAGGATTGGTTTGAAAGGATGAGGTATATCAAGAGATATCCAAAGTATTTTGTCAACATTTTTCCCCCATATCTTTATCAAGATCAAAAGAAGGGTAGGATGGATGAACTCAATATGATAGGAATTGTTGTGGTGCTCACAACACGCCCCATTTTACTCCTTAGCAAAATGAGGACCCCTATTGATGTTGGTTTTGCTTTGCTTGTTGGTGTGGTTTGCTTGGTGGTAAAAGGGAAAAGAGGAGTTGAAAATACAAACCTTGTTAGAAAAAGTGGAAAATTTGTATTTTTAGTACCAAGTCAGAGTACAGGTAAATTCCTTGTTGAAAATAAACAGGGGTTACTTTTTGAATTTTTCTGAAATTCACTGTATTTTGCAAGTTATTGATATTTTGGTAAATGTACAATTGTAGGGTTTGTGCCTTGTATATACAAAGTTCTTTGTATATGCAGGGTCGTCTCATGTACAAGTGCATTTGTATGTCGTGCTTTTGTATTGGTCGTAAGGGGAGAAGTAGTCGAGTTTTATTATTTTGTTACTTTTTCCTTGTATGCATTTAAGAAATATTTTAATACATACATACAAGTCAGACCTGAAAAAGTTAGGGTTGAGATGAATAAACAATTGAAATCCGCTATGTATATTTTGGTTTTTATATTTGGCATATGAAAAATATACAAGTAAATATACATCGGTTATACATAGCGCGGAATTGAGAAAAGTATTAAAGTTGGTATAATCGATGTATGTTTGGCACTTGTATATTTTACGGATGCGAAATATACAAACCATGAGATAAAAAGAATTAGATGCAATGCAGAATTGAAAGTAAAATGAAGTACGGCATAAATGATGCATTTTGACTTAAAGTATATTTTGTGAGGCATCGATTTATACAGGTCGGAACTGAAAGGTTATCAAAAATAGTAAAGTCCTTGTATATTTGGTGTTTTATGTTCATAATGTACAACTCCGATATACATTGCGCTTTATACAAACTAGAACCAAAGGTATTATGGAATAGCGTTAAACTGTTGTATGTTTGGCACTTGTATATTTGGCAAGCGCGAAATATACAATCGAGAGGTACATTGAGTTTTATACAGCGCAGAATCAAAAGGAAATTAAAATACAGTATAAATGATGCATTTGGATTTGATGTATATTGCGGTGCACATTTCACTTTATACAATGGCTAGAATTGAAATCATTATGAAATGTGACTAACTTGTTGTATGTTTTGTCTTTGTATGTTTCAGAATATACAAAGCGAAATATACAAGGTTTTATACATTGCGGAGCCGAGGGTATATACAATGCAGTTTATAGTGGAATAAGGTCCGAAAGCTCAATAAGGAGTAAAGGCATCGCAGAAGTGGCAAAGTTAAAAGGTAAAGTGGACCCCACTATATGAACATTTTAGTTTGTATAAATAACTTGTATATTTGGCGGATGCGAAATATACATTCGGGGATACAAAGCGGAAATACAAGCCGGACGCCAGAAAAGAGTTAAACACAGAGAGGTCCTTGTATATTTGGTGTTTGTATGTTTATAATATACAATCCCAATATACAAAGGATCAAAGGGCATTGCGAAGGAACAAAAGGGTAAGGAATGTTTGTATAATGTGTTTGTTTGTATATGCGATTATACAATGGAATATACAAGTGAAATATACAAGCAGGAAGTACAAGGGGTGTACGGAAAAAGGTAAAGGGAAAAGGGGCTTTAGTTCAATTGTATGCATAAGGCGTTGTATGTCCGAAGATAATATGAAAAGATACAAGGAAAACATACAACAAAATATACAAAAGATAATGCATGTTTAATTAAGCTAACGGTCAAAAGTTCAAAACTCTCAAACACGGAAAAGGAAAGCCGAAGGTTGTTGCGCATTAATGGTTGTAATTAATGCGAATTTAACACTGAATCAAATGGAATTTAACGAGGGTTAGGGCAGAATTATTGTTATTTTGCTTTCAAGGTATATTGTTGAACATTGAATTTTCCAGAAAAGGCGCTGTCACAGTAAAATTGAATGGGATTTACCGAATTAGCAAAGTTACAGTTGCTGGGTGAAAGCGAAAGGTAAAGTAAGTCAACATCAAAGGTTAAACGGTCACAAAAACATGTATTTATCTAGGAACCCCGTTTAAATTTTGAACGGTAAAGCACAACTATTAATTCCAGTAATTTCACTTTTAAAAATGCATGCATTTGTTAAAGTTACTATTTTAACTATTAATTAGCTAAATAGAGCTTAACAAATTCAAGGAGGTTACAAGTTAGGGTAAAAGGTAGAAGATAGGCATTTCACAGTAAAACCCTAGGTATGAAGTAAAAACAAAAATTGAGACATGTATACTTCTACAGGATGGCCCCTAAACCGAAGAAAGATACAGGGGAAGATACAAAAAAAGAGAGAAAACCACAGAAAGAGGTGGAGAAAGAAGAATTACCTATACACAGAGGGTGTCCGACCCTGATCAGCGCGAATGGGGTAGGGACAGACACTAACATAGGAAACTACGATGCGGAAGATGTGCTAAAAAGGATTACTACTACATATGCTACTCCTAATATGAAATGCATTTGGGATAGTGGGTTATACTGAGCTGCGGGTTTCCCATTGGCGATGGAGGCCAGGGATTTATGCTTAGACTGTGTAATAATGTATAACCCAAGTACCAGGATGGTCATGCTGTATGATAAAATAATTGTTGACTTGACTCCAGAGGGGATCGCTAACACTTTTGGGTTGGAGATCACTGATAAGATGACGGACATTGATATAGATCAGTATAATGAAAGTTTTTATACAAATGAGGGAGACTACAAAGGTAAAATATTTCACCACTGGTACAGTCCAGAGAACAAACCAAAGGCAGTGGCCAGGATCCCTAAAAATCTAATGAGAATACATTTCAGGGAAGAGATTCATTTGATGATCACCATGCTGAGTAGACTAGTTGGACTGAGGGACGCCACCAAATGTGAACCCTAGATGTTCACTATCATAGAATACTTGAGAACAGGGGAAGAGAAGCAAGGACAAATTCATTGGGCCAAGGCCATTAGTACGGCTATTTGGAGGCAGCCCATGCTGAGGCAGCAAAAGGGCTTGCCATTTTATTTGTCTTCTTATGTGTTGTATTCTTGTGCTGCAATGATTAGGCCTTGTATTCATGGAATAGAAAGGATTGGTGTTTTAGGAAATGGCCCTAATCAAAGGCTGGTGTATGAGCATTACCCTATCTTGTAGGAAGAGAATGCTTTAAAGAATTTTTCTTTAGTAAATGATGTTTTTTATACCTACTTGGTAAGCGTACTAAGGGAGGAACCTGATAAAAGATTGTCTAAAGATGCTGAAAGTGCAATTGGATTGCACAGTTCATGGTTCATACAATTTGAACACTTTACTTATATAAGAACTGAGGGTTTTGAGGGGAAATCATTCATGCTTCCCAGGTATCCTTCTGACAAGCTAATTGTGTTGGAATTTTTGAGGCAGAATTTGAATGCTTTCAGGATGTACAAGAGGAAATTTAACAACAGGGGAAATGTGAAATTGCCATGGGCAATTGGCAGATATTCTTGTTTCAATGAGGAGGTGGCAAGTTATTTAGAGCAATAATTGAGGTATTATGGCTTCAAAGAGTTTGATTTAGTAAAAACATTCAACCCCTTCCACAGAATTCAGAATTTTGTAGACAAGAAATACAAACAGCAAGTACATATTGAGGATTTCTAGGCTGACTGCCAGAATGACAAGGAGGTAAGGAAAAGGGCCCACAAAAGATTGACTGTGGAGCAAATGAGGTCTATTGGTGATATATATGTCCCTCCAGAGGTTAAGGAGGATGATCAATTGTTACACCATAGTTATGCACAAGTAAGACTAGCTCCCATTACAGAGCCCGATTGGTCAAAGCCCTGGAACACATCATTTGATGTTTTGACAAAGCCGGTGATATTATTTTCAAGGACATGGCTTAAGGACAGGATAGAGGAGCTTAAAGCTGAAGGAAAAGAAGTTACATTCCCAAAGAGGGGAAGGAAGAGAAAGGCAGAGCCTAGTGAGGACCTGCAATGTTTCTATGAAAAGAAGAGAAAATTTGTTGAGGCTAAAGTTGTGGAAAAATATAAAAATGCCACATTAATGGATCCATATGCCTTGGGCATAACAATTGTAGTTGCATCTGAAACTTTTGTTGATACAAAATCCATCAGCCATGAGGTTAGTGAAGAGGAGGCATAGGCTGAAAAAGAGATGGCAAGACCCTCAATCATCAGGGCAATCCCAATAGGTTTGTCTAGGGGCGAGTCCTCGAAACCAAAAGATGTAATTGGAGCCCAAGAAGTGGGGGAGAAAATGAGAAGTATGTCCAGTACTTTTGCTCCAATAGAACCAGGACAAACCTTTATAAAGGTGAAGGCAGAGCTGGCTAGAGACAGGCTGCAAAACTCAGAAGTTGGTAAGGCCAAGGCTATTGCTATAGAGACTGTGCAAATTGAGAGCAGTGACAGTGAAGAGAAGATAATGTACAAGGGAAAATTAATTGACATAGAGGAGGAATCAAGTGATTTCGTCAGTGAAGAAGAGGAATCAAACCTGCAAGCTGAAGTGGAAACAGAACAAAACGTAGAAATTGAAGAAGAAGAGGTGCAGACAGAAACAGGATTTGTTAATCCATTTGGTACTTTAGTACCACCAGAAATCATTAGAGAGGTGCAGGAGGAAGCACATAACATTGAAGAAGCTGAAAAGGAAGAACCATCTAAAGAGGTAAACACAGAAGGACATATAGCACAAGAGGACACCTCAGAGGTGGATGCATTGGATATGCTAAACATATATGGAGAGAAGGGTGAAGAAGAGGAAAATATAGAAAACTTACAAGCCCAAAGAGCAGAAGTAAAAGAAGATGAAGTGAAGGCCAGTTTACCAATACACCCAAAGCTGCCACAGATAGGAAGTACAGAGGTAGAAGAAAAAATAGATGAGGGTAAAACTAAGGATTCAGCAGTAGAAAGGGCCCTTGATGAAGATGATCCAAAAGAGGAGTCAGCAGCAGAAGAAGCTCCTGATGAAGAAGATCAAGAAGGGGGAGATACTGAGGTGGAGGAGGAAGAAAATGAAGTTGAGTCAGGAGAACAAGAGCCTCCATTGCAACAAGAGCAACAAATCCCAGAAGAGGAACAAGGGGAACAACAACAAGATCAACAACAACACCAAGATCAACAACAACAGCAGGAGCAGCAACAGGAAGAAATTGGAATAGATAAACCTCATGAAGAGGTGATTGACGCAAAGAAAGCTGCAGAGGGCACAAAGGAGGTGCCTACCTGGCTGGAAAGGGAAATAAGAAGGGAGAAGAAAGAAATACAGTTAGCTCCAATTAATATTAAGAGCTTGTTGGGAGAAAAGACAACTCCAAGGAAAGAGAAAAGTAAAGCCAGGACAATGTCAGCAATCTAGAGAGGTACAGATGGATCAAGGACTCTAAACCTAGCTATACCACAGAAGGAGAAAGAAAAAGGTGAGATAACCCTAGAGGAATACAAGATATTGAATCTTGACCTTGGGCATTCAACTAGAGAACAACACCTCCATGAGTGGGAGGATATGCACTAGGTAATGGCTGGTATCCTAAGAAAAGACAAAAATAAACTGGAGCATTTAAAGGGACACATTGTACAGCTCCAACAATTTATTAGGGGGATATTTGATCCCAATACCGCAGTCCCTGACTTACCTACTAACCTAACAATAGTATCCAAAGAGGAAGTAAAGGATATGGAAAATAAAAGATTTAAAGCTAATGTTTTTAATGAATGGTTTACTGATTTCATACAAGAAGGAGAACAAACAATCAGGCAAGTTGTGGACAGCTGGAGAGTAGCTACAGAAGAGAAGAATAAATGTATGATATTCATACATAACTGCCTAACAAGACAAGAGGAATGCAGATCTAAGATTGAGCAGCTGGTAGAAATGGAAAGAAGGGCAGATGAGTTGATCCTTGAGGGAGCACTTAATGTTGCATTGGTGAATAAATTACCAGGAATAATAATGGAGCTTAAATTTGAGGAAAGTAACCTCAAAAGGTGTGCAACAATTATATCAGAGTTACAAGAAAAGGTAGAAGATATGATAAAAATGCATAAGAAGATCATAGAAAGACTTATACAACATGAATGTGCAGAGATGCCAGCCTATGACCTAAACAGAGCATTGACAGAGTTCAGGGCCATATTCACAGCCTATATAGAGATTCTAGATACAATACTTAGCAAACAAATGATAGATACACTAATGGAAGAAAGAGCCAAAATGAATAGGTACAAGAAAAGAACAGAAGGCTCAAAGGACAAAGAGAAAGAATTGAAAGAAAAGGTGATGATGCAAGAATTTATTTTTTCAAAAAGTCCAGGAGGGGACTGCACCTTTATGGAGGGCGTAATTGACAATTTCAAGAAATACTTGAAAAGGTGAGAAGGCAGGAGTAAAGAATTTTGAGAAGAAATTAAATGAAGAGCTCTGGCAGGAAAAGGTCACATAAAATGGGAATCTTATGTAAAGATTCCAAGCTCATCCTTTGAAAGAAAAGATGCCAAGTAGTGAACTGGCACACAGTTATGAAATGAAGGCACACCATTGGTCAATAATAAAAGAACCTTAACTGTAGAATGATGGTTGTAACCGTGGAATGAAAGTTGTAACAGTAGCATGGGAGGGAATTCAAATTCTATATAAGGAGTGTGCTACTTGTATATTAGTTTACACAGGGATTTATAAGAAATAGCACAGAAATTATAATTCTTTCTAAGAATTTTGAGTAGAATATTGTAGTTTAGAGGAGGTCGCTAGTTGTCTACGTTGAGGAATGCGTAGAAACATCTAGCTTTCTTATTGTATCTGTAAAGCACTGTGAGTTTTGGTGAATTTTGATTAATAAAGCTAAGAGTCATACCTACATTGTAAACCATATATGGCTATGTGTTTTGAACATAAGTGAATCTGGAAGTCTGCGTCTATTTTCTGAGTGTCTTCTAGCTCTTCGTTATATTTGAAACAGTTTCTCTTAAAGCTTGCAATCTTGAATGCTTGTTTGTGAAAATATTTAGAACATTTGCATTTAATGATTTGATCTGCTGAGTTAATTGAATTCACTATATTTCTTACTGTGTGCATAACAGAACGTTTAGATCCTGTAGTGAATGATGGTAGATTTAAATCTCTCTAACTTTTCCCAACAATTATGAAATACTTAGCTTAAACGTTGAAATCCAAAGGAGATTATCTGACATTTGAAGAGTTTTAGAGCAATAAGTTGATATATGATAATCTTCATATATATTTGAAAGGCAAAGCACGTTTGAATATAAATCATATAAAGCTTTGAGACGCAGTAACAATTTTATGCAGATGAATGATTAGAAAGTTCATATTCATGTTGGTTTGCATAATAAGAGTCCAGTAAGTCACAAGTCCACTTTAAATCATGTAAGGCCCCTTGCATATTACAGCTTCATAATAACCTATTGAACGGTCCAACAGGTCAAGACCTGACCAATAAGGAAACTTGGGATGGAGTAATCTTAGTTGATTTCTCCACATCTTTCAAGATAGTTAGGTTCATTTATGAATTTTAACTTTTGTTATGAGTGTGTAAAAAAATTCATCAACAGTTTTTGGCGCTAGAAGGAGGGCCTGATTGGAGTTAAGGTTGAATTTAGGTAAGGCTAGCTTATAACAGTAACAGAGTGACTAGGTCTAGATCTAATCCCAACGACATATTTGTGTAATTACCTGACAGGAGACAAAGTAAAAGCCCTTTAGTGTGGAATCCTAAAATATTGCATACAGGAAGTTCATCTGGAACACCTCCTGGATCACCTTTTAACATCCACAATATTGTAAGTCCTGATAGTTCTTCATACCGATTTTTGAATCTTGGTTCAGAATCTCCTAGAGGTCCTAGTCCTCCTAGAAATCCAAGTCCACCTAGAAATCACAGTATCCCTATAGGTCCAGGCCAGGCACATATACCTGCAATGGCTTATTTCAACGTCAACTCTCCCATATATTTCACAGATTATCATGAGATGCCAAAAAACCCTGAGAAAATATGCCCAAAATATCAGTTACACCAAGATCCTGAGGATCATATAAGGATATTTAAGGAAGCCTGCTTTAGAGCCCAGTTAGAACATGAAGATGTAGTCTGTAGGTTATTTCCTTATACTTTCAGTGAATAGGCATCCAACTGCTATGTCAATTTACCTAATGGTTACGTTTCCTCCTGGACACTTATGGAAGAAGCATTTCTTTCTAGATTTAGGGGACTAGTCGATCCTTCCCTTTGTACCATAAATTGGCCATAATCAAGAGAGGTGAAGGGGAACTGATTGATAATTTCAACGACAGGTTTCAAAAGGCTTATTCTAGGATAGTGGCTCCATATACAGTAGCTCCAGATATATTGTTAGCTATGTACTATGTTGCTTTAGATCCATTAACTGCCATGTTTGTCAAGCGAAAGCCTAACATAGATAATGTATCCAAAGCATACAAAGAGGCAACATCTGTAAACCAAGAAATGAGGTAGACAACCTATAATCCATTCCTCAATGGAGGAAATCCCAGAATGCAAAATCAAGTGAAACCTTGGAATGGAGCTCCTGCACAAAATGCTCCAATGCTAAATCCAGTCCCTACATACACACCTGTGTATAACCCTACTCCAATTTAGGCTATAGTACCTTACACTGATAATACTGCCAACCCTAATCAGAACAATGGCCAATCATTTTTCCAACCACCTCAAGATACATTTATAGCAAAAGCACAAGAGAAAAGGGAAGATATCAGAGAAATCACTGCACATCTGAGAAGATTGACCACTGGGATGACATAGTTGAGAAATGAGAATTTCTATGGTAGAAATAACCTGGGGTATAACCAGAACTATAATCAGAGTCAAAACCAGCATTACAACCCCAACTATAATCAAAATCAGAATTAGGGTTATAGTCAGGGTCAAGGTTCTAATCAGGGTCAAAATCACAGTCAACATCAGAATCATAATCAGGGACAACCAATGCAAAATAGAGGACCAGCTATAGTTAACAAAGCCTGGAATAACAATAACAAGAATCAGAATCAGCCTAGGCCACCCAAAACTTGGAACACAGGGCCGAATAATGGCACTCTGGCTTCTCCATTCGAGAATGTGGATAACCAGGATACAAATCAAACTATTAAGATTCAAATGGCCAATGTGGCACTAAAGAATTGGTGTAGGATCCATAAGACTAGTGCCCATGCTGAATTAGACTGTCCTCAATTTCATCTGGCTGCAAGCATTTTTAATGTGGATGTGCAGGTTCCTACTTCTGAGTTCTTAGTTCCCAAAGGTAATGAAATAGTACCCTCAAGGTATGATACCGCTCTAGTTTTAGAGACTTTTATTTTTAGAGAAGAGGAAGATGACCAATTGTTAGATGATGAGCCCTATTATTGTGAGAGCCTATACCCTGAAACAACCTTAGTATTAAATGCTTTTCAGTTTCCATTTGAAACTGAAAATGAGGTGTTGTATGAGACAGAGGAGGTGCAATCCTTCCAACAGTCAAATAAGAATCATACTTACAACCTGAGAAATAATCCGAGGCCAGGGGGACCTTTAACCACTTCCACTCCTCCTAACAATTATAATACTCCACCAGACTAGAATGCTAGCAATAACCCTACTACACTGAAAGCCAATCATAATGCAAATAATGGAACATTAACTCAGAAGGTCCAGACAAATAAAACTGAGACAGCAGAAACATTGGGACTGATGAGTTATCTGTCAGAGGAAATTAAGAAAATCAGGGTCAATGTACCTTTGTGTGAACTATTAAGAAGTCCAGAGGTTAGAAATGCCTTTATAAAATCTTTAGATACATCTAGAATAGGAGTGCCTTTATAAAATCTTTAGATACATCTGGAATAGGAGGGACTTCTACTGAGGTACTTGTGCCTAATAGAGAGACACAGCCCAAAGAAAAAAGTAAGAAAGTTGAACAGCCTTCTAACACAAATGTAGTAATGTATGCTGATAAGAGGAATACTCCTCCCTTCTTGTTAACCGTTAGATTGTGTGGGAAGAATATACACAATTGTATGGTGGATTCAAGTGCCTCAGCTAATGTGATGCCTCTAGGTATATGTAAAACCTTAGTTCTGACTCCCACCAAGTCTGCCAAAGTTTCCACATGGTTAGATAAGACTGAAGTTAATGTGGTAGGGGAACTAATGCACATTCAGATGCAGTTAGCCTCAGACCCTAGGGTAGGTTAGTTCATTGACATCCAGGTAGTAGATATACCTGCAAATTATGGGATGTTATTAAGCAGAGATTGGTCAAAAACACTGAACAGATATATGGCCACTGACTTTTCACATATGTGGTTACCTTGGAGGGGTGTGCCTAATCAAATTAGAATAGAGGTTGAACCTAGGATGAAGCATATGATCACTGAGTACAATAGGACAAACGAAATATTGTATGCCTTAGTTGAGCCTGGTGTTTATAGGGTCACTAACAAAGGGGTGCAGATTGAAGAGATATTAATGCTAAATTTTGGAGAAAAACCGGTTAGTAAAGATACTCTACTATTCATTGAATTTGATTGAAATTCTTCTGATGAAGAAAGAAATACACTAAATAATTTTAGTCAGGTCATTCGACAACAAATAGAAAAGTGCATGGAACTAAATATTTCAGTCCAATGCAAGTTATACAAAGATGTGTGTAGAGTTCACGACAAGCCGCATTTTGAAGAGAGATCTGGAATGTGCAGAGACATTATTGAGTATCAGTATTTAAAATGCACAAAGGAGTGGGAATTTCATGAAGAAGGGGTGAGTTTTAGTCAACCTAAGAGGTACTTTCAGAACCCCATAGATGTAAGGCAACTCCAGAGTTAGGAGAAAGTTCAGGCAAAGATGTTTGTCATTCAGATTTGCACACTGAGAAGGTAAATGAACAAGCAAGTCACAATGAACTGAATATGTATAAACAAGATAGCACTGCACAGGTGATTGAAAAGGTAAAACATGCTAAAGCAAAACACCAAAAGAATAGAGATGGCATGTGGGCATTAAAATGTGATGGTTCCAAATCCAAATAGGGTGTAGGTGCTAGTGTAGAACTCATAGACCCTCATGGAAAATCATATCTAGTAGCATATAGGTTACAGTTCGCTTGTACTAATAATGTTGCAGAGTACGAAGCTTTAATCTATGGTCTAGTCATGGCTATAAAGAAGAAGGTGAAGGTGATCAGAGTATTTTCAAACTCTGAACTAGTAGTCAGACAGGTGAGGAAATTATATGCTTGCAATTATAACAGAATGGTTTGTTACAGGCACAGGGTATGGGATTTAATAGAGTCATTTGATGCTTTCAATATAGAGCATATCCCTAGAGAACAGAACCATAGGCCTGATGCGCTAGCTATTGCTGCTAGCATTTTAGATCCTTTAACACTATCCGAATTGAAAAGATTTGTTGTAGAATTAGTGAATGTGCCCAGTGTGCCAGATAATGTAACCCATTTTCAGGTATTTGAGGGGGACCAGCAAATTGTTGATTTTCTAACTTGCAATGAAGTATTTGAGACCCAAATTATTGATGAACAAGAGAGGCCTGATATGTCTTGGGATGAAGAAGACATAATCAATTTAAAAAGCAATTTTCTGCCTAAGGGGGTTATATAATTAGAACAAATCTTTGATTTTGATGAAGTAGTGAAATAGAAGGACTTACCCAGAACAGAGGGAGGTAAATGTGGTCCCTATAGCTTGGGTACGGAGCAAAATCCCCAAAATGTGCAAAGTGGAAAGGTTTGTCCTGAGAAGATTAGAAAAGAAGTTATTGATGTACTGAAGGAGTACAAACACATTATAGCATGGACATATGAAGAATTAAAGACATATGACATGTCCATCATAACACATGTGATACCATTAAAACCAGATGTCAAACCATTTAGGCAAAAGCAAAGCCTTGTAAATGCAATTATAGAGCCATTGATATTTGAGGAAGTGAAGAAGTTACTGTCTACCAGAATAATCTTCCCTGTTAGACATTCAACTTGGGTAGCTAACTTAGTGCCTGTTAGGAAGAAAAGTGGGGACATCAGGTTATGCGTAGATTTTAGAAATTTAAATAAAGCATATGAGAAAGATAATTATCCTCTGCCTCCCATGGATGAAGTGTTACAAGCATTGACTGGAGCCAAGATGATGTCTTTTTTAGATGGGTTTTCAGGTTATAACCAGGTCCTAATTGATGAGGAAGATAGACTAAAAACCACTTTTACTAGTAAATGGGGTAATTTTTCATATAGAAGAATGCCATTTGGTCTAATCAATGCAGGTGCCACATTTCAGAAGGCCATGGACATTGCATTCCGTGGACTAACAGGAAAGTGTATTGTGATTTACATGGATGATCTAACTGTGTATTCTAGGGATGCCTCTACTCATGCTGAGGATTTAAGAAGAATACTCAAGAGATGTGAGAGGTATGGAATTTCTCTCAACCCTAAAAAATGTGTATTTGGCGTAACAGAGGGTAAATTACTAGGGTATGTCATTTCTGAGGATGGTATATCCATTGATCCTAATAGAATAGAAAGCATAAAGAAATTATAGTTACCAAACACTAGAAAAGAATTGAAATCATTTTTTGGTAAAATTAACTTCGTCAGGAAGTTCATTACAGGATTTTGCAGAGATCGTACAGCCATTAAACGCTATGTTGAAAAAGGATGCGGTGATAGAGTGGACACCAGTTGCCAAGGCTGCATTTGAGGATATCAAGAAGGCCATTTCTGATGCTCCTGTGTTGACAAGTCTAGACTATACCAAGCCATTCTACATTTATTCATTCGCATCCTCACATTTGGTTGCAGTTGCACTGACCCAGAAAGGGAAAGATAATGAAGAAAAGCCTATCACTTTTATGAGTGCACCTCTGAAAGATGCACAACTGAAGTACCTGGATATAGAAAGACAGGCATTTGCACTAGTGAGGGCAGTAAAGAAGTTTAGGCACTACATTCTATGCAGTCAGGTTAAAGTCATAGTACCTGATGCGGCAGTTAAGATGCTTTTGATGCAAAACGAACCTGGAGAGAAAAGAGCTAAGTGGATCACCACTTTGCAAGAATTTGACATGGAAATCATACCAATGAAGCTAGTCAGAGGACAAGCTTTAGTACAAACCATAGCTAATACAGACCCAAATCTGGTAAAGCAACAGTACATGCTAAATACAAGTGATGCATCAGGATGGTACAATGATCTCAACAGTTTTCTGATATCAGGGAAGTACCCAAATAAGATGAAATCCTCGCAGAGGAGAGCTTTGAAGATCAAAGCACAAAAGTATATGGTGCAAGGGGGTCTTCTATTCAGGAAGAACCATGAGGGAATTTATTTAAGATGTTTAAATAGAGACGAAGCAAATAAGGTGTTGCTGGAACTGCATGATAAATATGGAACTGCTCATGGTTCCCATCTAGCTACAACACATAAGATACTGAGAGCGGGTTATTATTGGCCTACTATGTTTAAAGATACAGAACATCACGTCAGAAACTACCACATTTGTCAAGTTACAGCAGATAAAGGGAGAAATCAAGCCAATCCATTACAGCCAGTCATTGAGACTAGGCCATTTGCACAGTGGGGCTTGGATTTCATTGGAGTCATCAATCCTCCTTCATCTGCAGGACACAAATTCATATTGATAGTGATTGATTACTGTACAAGGTGGACTGAAGCTACATGTTGCAAGTTCTCCACTACTGAGGTAGTCATCAAGTTTCTTGAAGAGAACATCATCACCATGTTTAGAGTTCCTTATTCACTGGTATGTGACAATGGCCCTACATTTTCTTCTTTAAAGTTTTCTAAATGGGCATTTGAACATGGAATTGTTTTAAAGTTCTCTTCAAATTATTATCCCCAGGGGAATGGGTTAGCTGAATCTACGAATAAAATCTTGCTGGACATAATTAAAAAGCTAATTGAAAAGAACTTTAGAGAGTGGAACACATTGCTAAAATATGCACTATGGGTAGATAGGACCAAAGTTAAAACAACTTTGGGTAATACACCTTACCATTTAGTTTATGGGATTGATCCCATACTTCCAGTAAATCTAAGAATACCAATCTGGAAGTTCATGAATGAATACTTAGGCTTCAATGATCATAGGGAAGCCAGAATTGTTCAAATGATGCAATTAGATGAGAAAAGGGATCAAGCTATTGAAAAATTTGCCAAACACCAAGCAGTGGTTAAAACATGGTTTGATAAATGAGCGAGAGTCAAAACATTTAGGATTTTAGACTTAGTGTTGTGCTGGGATAAAGCACATGAGAAGAAAGGTAGCCATGGAAAATTTGACAAGTTATGGTTGGGTCCATTACAAGTGTCAGAAATAATAGGAGACAACACTTTTAGGCTCAAAACCTTGACTAGAGAAGATGTGCCATTACCAATTAATGGCCACGCATTAATGGCCGTAATTAATGCGAATTTAACACTGAATCAAATGGAATTTAACGAGGGTTAGGGCAGAATTATTGTTATTTTGCTTTCAAGGTATATTGTTAAACATTGAATTTTGCAGAAAAGGCGCTGTCACAGTAAAATCAAACGGGATTTACCGAATTAGCGAAGTTAGAGTTACTGGGTGAAAGTGAAAGGTAAAGTAAGTCAACATCAAAGGATAAACGGTCACAGAAACAGGTATTTATTTGGGAACCCCGTTTAAATTTTGAACGGTAAAGCACAACTGTTAATTCCAGTAATTTCACTTTTAAAATGTATGAATTTGTTAAAGTTACTGTTTTAACTATTAATTAGCTAAATAGAGCTTAACAAATTCAAGGAGGTTACAAGTTAGGGTAAAAGGTAGAAGATGGGCATTTCACAATAAAACCCTAGGTATGAAGTAAAAATGAAAATTGAGACATGTATACTTCTACAAGATGGCCCCTAAACCAAAGAAAGATACAGGGGAAGATACAAAAAAAGAGAGAAAACCACGGAAAGAGGTGGAGAAAGAGGGTGTTCGATCCTAATCAGCATGAATGGGGTAGGGACAGACACTAACATAGGAAACTACGATGCAAAAGATGTGCTAAAAAGGATTACTGTTGCAGATGCTACTCCTGATATGAAATGCATTTGGGATAGTGGGTTATACCGAGCTGCAGGGTTCCCATTGGTGATGGAGGCCAGGGATTTATGCTTAGACTGTGTAATAATGTATAACCCAAGTATCAGGATGGTCATGCTATACGATAAAATAATTGCTAACTTGACTCCAGAGGGGATCGCTAACACTTTTTGGAGATCACTGATAAGATGAAGGACATTGATATAGATCAGTATAATGAAAGTTTTTACACAAATGAGGGAGACTGCAAAGGTAAAATATTTTGCCACTAGTACAGTCCAGAGAACAAACCAAAGGCAGTGGCCAGGATCCCTAAAAATCTGATGAGAATACATTTTAGGGAAGAGATTCATTTGATGATCACCATGCTGAGCAGACTGGTTGGACTAAGGGACGCCACCAAATGTGAACCCTAGAGATTCATTGGGCCAAGGCCATTAGTACGGCTATTTGGAGGCAGCCCATGCTGAGGCAGCAAAAGGGCTTGCCATTTTATTTGTCTTCTTATGTGTTGTATTCTTGTGCTGCAATGATTAGGCCTTGTATTCATGGAATAGAAAGCATTGGTGTTTTAGGAAATGGCCCTAATTAGAGGCTGGTGTATGAGCATTACCCTGTCTTGCAGGAAGAGAATGCTTTAAAGAATTTTTCTTTAGTAAATGATGTTTTTTATACCTACTTGGTAAGAGTACTAAGGGAGGAACCTGATAAAAGATTGTCTAAAGATGCTGAAAGTGCAATTGGATTGCACAGTTCATGGTTAATACAATTTGAACACTTTACTTATATAAGAACTGAGGGTTTTGAGGGGAAACCATTCATGCTTCCCAGGTATCCTTCTGACAAGCTAATTGTGTTGGAATTTTTGAGGCAGAATTTGAATGCTTTCAGGATGTACAAGAGGAAATTTAACAACAGGGGAAATGTGAAACTGCCATGGGCAATTGGTAGATATTCTTGTTTCAGTGAGGAGGTGGAAAGTTATTCAAAACAAGAATTGAGGTATTATGGTTTCAAAGAGTTTGATTTAGCAAGAAGATTCGACCCCTTCCACAGAATTTAGAATTTTGTAGACAAGAAATACAAACAGCAAGTACACATTAAGGATTTCTGGGCTAACTGCTAGAATGACAAGGAGGTAAGGAAAAGGGCCCAGAAAAGATTGACTGTGGAGCAAACGAGGTCTATTGGTGATATATATGTCCCTCCAGAGGTTAAGGAGGATGATCAATTGTTACACCATAGTTATGCACAGGCAAGACTAGCTCCCATTACAGAGCCCAATTGGTCGAAGCCCTAGAAAACATCATTGGATGTTTTGACAAAGCTGGTGATATTATTTTCAAGGACATGGCTTAAGGACAGGATAGAGGAACTTAAAGATGAAGGAAACAAAGTTACATTCCCAAAGAGGGGAAGGAAGAGAAAGGCAGAGCTTAGTGAGGACCTGCAATGTTTCTATGAAAAGAAGAGAAAATTTGTTGAGGCTAAAGTTGTGGAAAAAGATAAAAATTAATGGATCCATATGCCTTGGGCATAACAATTGCAGTTGCATCTGAAACTTTTGTTGATGCAAAATCCATGAGCCATGAGGTTAGTGAAGAGGAGGCACAAGCTACAAAAGAGACAGCAAGACCCTCAATCATGAGGTCAATCCCAATAGGTTTGTCTAGGGGTGAGTCCTCGTAACCAAAAGATGCAATTGGAGCCCAAGAAGTGGGGGAGAAAATGAGAAGTATGTCCAATACTTCTGCTCCAATGGAACCACGACAAACCTTTATAAGGTGAAGGCAGAGCTGGCTGGAGAGAGGCTGCAGAAGTCAGAAGTTGGTAAGGCCAAGCCTGTTGCTATAGAGATTGTGCAAATTGAGAGCAGTGACAGTGAAGAGAAGATAATGTACAGGGGAAAAGTAATTGACATAGAGGAGGAATCAAGTGATTTCGTCAGTGAAGAAGAGGAATCAAACCTGCAAGCTGAAGTGGAAACATAACAAAACATAGAAATTGAAGAAGAAGAGGTGCAGACAGAAACAGGATTTGTTGATCCATTTGGTACTTTAGTACCAATGGAAATCATTAGAGAGGTGCAGGAGGAAGCACATAACATTGAAGAAGCTGAAAAGGAAGAACCATCTGAAGAGGTAAACACAGAAGGACATATAGCACAAGAGGACACCTCAGAGGTGGATGCATTGGATATGCTAAACATGTATGGAGAGAAGGGTGAAGAAGAGGAAAATATAGAAAACTTACAAGCCCAAAGAGCAGAAGTAAAAGAAGATGAAGTGAAGGCCATTTTACCAACACACCAAGAGCTGCCACAGATAAGAAGTACAGAGGCAGAAGAAAAAATAGATGAGGGTAAAACTGGGGATTCAGCAGCAGAAAGGACCCCTGATGAAGATGATCCAAAAGAGGAGTCAACAGAAGAAGAAGCTCTTGATGAAGAAGATCAAGAAGGGGGAGATACTGAGGTGGAGGAGGAAGAAAATGAAGTTGAGTCAGGAGAACAAGAGCCTCCATTGCAACAAGAGCAACAAATCCCAGAAGAGGAACAAGGGGAACAACAACAAGATCAACAACAACACCAAGATCAATAACAACAGCAAGAGCAGCAACAGGAATAAATTGGAATAGATAAACCTCATGAAGAGGTGATTGATGCAGAGAAAGTTGCAGAGGGCACAAAGGAGGTGCCTACCTGGCTGGAAAGGGAAATAAGAAGGGAGAAGAAAGAAATACAGTTAGCTCCAATTAATATTAAGAGCTTGTTGGGAGAAAAGACAACTCCAAGGAAAGATAAAAGAAAAGCTAGGACAATGTCAGCAATCTAGAGAGGTCCAGATGGATCAAGGAATACAAGATATTGAATCTTGACCTTGGGCATTCAACTAGAGAACAACACCTCCATGAGTGGGAGGATATGCACCAGGTAACGGCTGGTATCCTAAGGAAAGACAAAAATAAACTGGAGCATTTAAAGGGACACATTGTACAGCTCCAACAATTTATTAGGGGGATATTTGATCCCAATACCGCAGTCCCTGACTTACCTACTAACTTAACAATAATATCCAAAGAGGAAGTAAAGGATATGGAAAATAAAAGATTTAAAGCTAATGTTTTTGATGAATGGTTTACTGATTTCATACAAGAAGGAGAACAAACAATCAGGGAAGCTGTGGACAACTGGAGAGTAGCTACAGAAGAGAAGAATAAATGTATGATATTCATTTATAACTGCCTAACAAGACAAGAGGAATGCAGATCTAAGATTGAGCAACTAGTAGAAATGGAAAGAAGGGCAGATGAGTTGATCCATGAGGGAGCACTTAATGTTGCATTGGCAAATAAATTGCTAGGAATAATAATGGAGCTTAAATTTGAGGAAAGTAACCTCAAAAGGTGTGCAACAATTATACCAGAGTTACAAGAAAAGGCAGAAGATATGATAAAAATGCATAAGAAGATCATAGAAAGACTTATACAACATGAATGTGCAGAGATGCCAGCCTATGACCTAAACAGAGCATTGACAGAGTTCAGGGCCATATTCACACCCTGTATAGAGAATCTGGATACAATACTTAGCAAACAAATGATAGATACACTAATGGAAGAAAGAGCCAAAATGAACAGGTACAAGAAAAGAACAGAAGGCTCTGAGGACAAAGAGAAAGAATTGAAAGAAAAGGTGATGATGCAAGAATTTATTTTTTCAAAAAGTCCACGAGGGGACCGCACCTTTGTGGAGGGCGTAATTGACAATTTCAAGAAATACTTGAAAAGTTGAGAAGGCAGGAGTAAAGAATTTTGAGAAGAAATTAAGTGAAGAGCTTTGGCGGGAAAAGGTCACATAAAATGGGAATCTTATGTAAAGATTCCAAGCGCATCCTTTGAAAGAAAAGATGCCAAGTAGTGAACTGGCACACAGTTATGAAATGAAGGCACACCATTGGTCAATAATAAAAGGACCTTTATTGTAGAATGATGGTTGTAACCGTGGAATGAAAATTGTAACCGTAGCATGGGAGGGTATTCAAATTCTATATAAGGAGCATGCTACTTGTATATTAGTTTACACGGGGATTTATAAGAAATAGCATAGAAATTATAATTCTTTCTGAGAATTTTGAGTAGAATATTGTAGTTTAGAGGAGGTCGGGCTTGTTGTCTACATTGAGGAATGCGTAGAAACATCTAGCTTTCTTATTGTATCTGTAAAGCACTGTGAGTTTTTGTGAATTTTGATTAATAAAGCTAAGAGTCATACCTACATTGTAAACCATATATGGCTATGTGTTTTCAACAAAAGTGAATCTGGAAGTCTGCATCTATTTTCTGAGTGTCTTCTAGCTCTTCGTTATATTTGAAATAGTTTCTCTTAAAGCTTGCAATCTTGAATGCTTGTTTGTGAAAATATTCAGAACATTTGCATTTAATGATTTGATCTGCTGAGTTAATTGAATTCATTGTATTTCTTACTGTGTACATAACAGAACGTTTAGATCCTGTAGTGAATGATGGTAGATTTAAATTTCTCTAACTTTTCCCAACAATTCTGAAATACTTCGCTTAAACGTTGAAATCCAAAGGAGATTATCTGACATTTGAAGAGTTTAGGAGCAATAAGTTGATATCTGATAATCTTCATATATATTTTAAAGGCAAAGCACGTTTGAATATAAATCATATAAAGCTTTGAGACGCAGTAACAATTTTATGCAAATGAATGATTAAAAAGTTGATATTCATGTTGGTTTGCATAATAAGAGTCCAGTAAGTCACAAGTCCACTTTAAATCACGTAAGGCCCCTTGCATATTACAGCTTCATCATAACCTACTGAATGGTCCAATAGGTCAAGACCTGACCAATAAGGAAACTTGGGATGGAGTAATCTTAGTTGATATTTCCGCATCTTTCAAGATAGTTAGGTTCCTTTATGAATTTTAACTTTTGTTATGAGTGTGTAAAAACAATCATCAATACAGGAATGTGGGTGTAATGGTTAATTATGGTAGGATAGGATGGAAAATATGAAAAATGATAGGATGGAAATGGATGAGACAATGTGCGCCCAAGTGTAAGTGACATAAAAGATCAAACTACACATGACGCTTGTTTGCTAGGTTTTCATCATGGTACTTATCCAAGGCGCCACCGAGGGTGGTTTTCACCGTTGGACAAAGGGATTTATCTTTACTATTTTGATTTTTTCTCTCTTTTTTTTGTTTGTTTTTTTAATAGGAGAAGGGGAATATGGATAGGAGGGACTCAAGTGTCTAGTGCCATGAAAGGTGATATTATCCCATTAGAGATAGATGCATCGCATGGACCATATCAAATGTCATTATGCTCATCGATGTTGGTAAGGGATTGCTTGAGAGGGAGATGGATTAGGTAGATAGTGGATTATGATGTGGCTTATGTATGGAAAAATAGTGGATTATAATGTTTATGGTAGGGTAGGATAATAGATTATGATGTGGATTATGTAGGACTTATGCAAAAGGATAGATGAAAGGCTTATGCAAAGGCATGGACCATAGGAAGGTGAGGGGCAAAATATGTAGGATAATGGTTGAAAGATGGGGAGATGGAGGTATGAGGAAATATTGCGGAATGGAAAGGAACCATGACCAATGGTTGCACACACCGTGATAGACATTGAAGATTTTGATTTGAAGGTGGTGTAGGAAGTAATGGGGATGTTTGCTTAGGGGATGGGTGCCATAGGAATTTAGGTACCCACATAGACTTAGAATTTTTATGACTTTTGTTTTGCTTGTGGGATGAAGGAATTTGATAGTTTTGTATGGAATGGGATTTTTGGGATTTTTGAGATGTAGATGCTTCTTTTGACTTGTCTTCTTTTTTCTTAGGGACCCAAACCATCTTAGTTTTTGACTATTGTTTTGGAGGTATGGGCTTTTATAGATTTTTGGATGGATTTTTCTTTGACTTTTTACATTGATGTCCTGAGGCATGAGGATCCTTAGGATTTTTAGCTTTATGAAAGGAGGCATCCAAATTTTTATTTTTAAATCCCATGGGATTAGTGGAAGATTCTTATTTAGATGATGTGTGCATTTGTTGGCCATGATTAGGAATGCAAGGGGATTTATGGATGATAGGTATATTAGGAGCTGGGAGTAATGGAGCTAAAGTGGATGGATGGATAGTAGGAGTTGGAAGTAATAGAGGTAAAGTGGATGGTGGAAGGTGTATGGTCACATGCTTTTGGCATTTGTAAGATGATGGAGGTGGAATGGCAACATATGTTTTGGGAGTATGATAGAACTTATGATGGAAGGTGGTAGATTTAGGAAGCATGGAAGAAGTACCGACATCTTGAGATTGTTTACTGACGAGGGTCATTGCAGTCCTCATCATTTAATTTTAATAAATATCAATCCAAGGCGGTGTCCATGGCTGAATGCAAAAGGGAGAAGGAATAACTTGCATGGCAGTCTTTTCTACAAAAGGGAATTGACAACAATTGCATGGAACAGACTAGGGTTTAACTCTGCTGAAAAAGACAATTTAATCTAAGGAAAGCAATAACTTGAGCAGTTGATCTAATTCTGGAATAAGGGAATTACACAGCAGAAAAACAAATTATTCTATGGAAGGCAAAACTGGAACAGCTAAAGGAATTATGCATAACAACAAAGCAACTAATGAAACTAAAAAATATAGTCTCTGCCCTTTGGTTGGAGTGGGCCCTTACTCCTTCCTCCGGAGAGACTAATCAATTCCAACAATCAGCAAATGGGTAGAACAACTTTTTTTATTCAATAACCTTCAAGATCCAAAATACATGCTGCTGTAAAAAAAAATAGAGTTCTTTCCTTCAAATCTATTCTTTTACAAATTCCCTCCTATTCTACGCCATAGTTCTCTATATATAACTATGGTTATTAAATTCTAATTGAGAGTCTCTCTAGAGTAGAGAACTTATTCATGCAGCTAACTAAACTTATTTATCTAGTTAACTAAACTTATTCATTTAGTTAACTGATTATACAATTGTTGATTACAAGACAAAACATGCAGTATTTTAGAAAGACATGCAATGACACTAAGTGTGTATTCTTTGCATGGAATAATTACTCATAATTAGATCTATTAATTTAGGAGTAATTATAGTCAATCTATCCTTCAGAAAATCTCAGAGTGTGTGTTGGTAGATTGGAAGAATCCGTAGCAACTTCATAAATTATTTTTGGAACATCTCCAGAGCTTGCAGAACAATCAACTTCTGTCATAAACTGCTCATTTGTTTTACTAGATCTCCTCAAATGATTTCTAGGTTTTGTTCCTCTAACTTCTATCTTTCTAGATCATTTTGAATTTCTAAATTTCATTAAGAAATGAGAGAGATATTGTAGTTTTACTGAAACTGGTTTTCTTGACTTTTCTATTATGCATCTTCGCGCTCTGTAACAATCAACTTATATCATTAACCATTTATTCATTTTAATGACTCTTCAAAACACCTTCATAGATTTGTTCCTCTCTTTAAGGTTTTTGGATCATTTTGAAATTCTAATTTTCATTAAGAAATGAGAGAGATATTGCAGTTTTATTGAAACTGCCTTTTTGACTTCTACATCTCTGGCGCTCTGTAATAGTCAACTTCCTTCATAAATTTCTTATTTGTTTTACCATATCTCCTCAAATTATTTCTGGGTTTTGTTCCTCTAACTTCCATCTTTCCATATCATTTTGAATTTCTAAATTTTGTTAAGAAACAAGAGAGATATCACAGTTTTACTGAAACTACCCTTTTTACTTCTACATCTCCAGCGCTATGTGCATCTCCGATGCTCTATGCATCTCCGGAGCTCTGTGCATCTCTGGTGCTTTGTGCATCTCCAGAGCTTTGTGCATCTCTAGAGCTCTATCCATCTCCGGTGCTCTGTCCATCTCTGGAGCTCTGTGCATCTCCGGTGCTCTATCCATCTCCGGTGCTCTATGCATCTTTGGAGCTCTATGCATCTCTAGAGCTCTGTCCATCTCCGGTGCTCTGTGCATCTCCGGCACTCTGTGCATCTCCAGTGCTCTGTGCATCTCTGGAGCTCTACAACTCTGAAACTCTACAACTTAACATAAAATAGACTTTCTCCTCACTTTATTGATAAATAATTGTTGATCTCGAGGTGAACATGTAATATCAAGATAAACTCATGCATGGCATTGATTGTTGCATTTAGACAAGTTTATTTGATATTTAGCTAAAACTCTTCAAACCCATACTCAAGTCCACTTCAAAAATTGATTTAATGAAGAGAAAATATATGCTTTTATTTGACTAAAGATGAGACACTTTATGGTCTCATCATTTACCTTGGGGTGTATATCCAAGGCCGTATGAGCATGTAGGGACATTAACATGTATGGGCTCCAAAATACCTTGTTCATAAAGGCCTAAGCCTTTACCATGATAGTTCATGTTTTGGAGGATGCGATGGACAATGGGACTAGGTGTAGTTTGGACACTAGACTCAAGTTCATAATTTGATGGAGAAGGTGAAGTGGATAAAGGTTGTTGTTGTCCTAAGGAGGAACATTCATCGATGAAGATGGTAAGACCAAGAAATTATGTGTTGCAAATATGTGCCTAAGTGGTGTTGTCAATGATGTCAACATATTCTTGTTGCCATTGGTGTCAACTATATCCTACCTTGTTGTTTGTTTAGAAGATTGGAATGTTGAGGATATTGAGAAAATTAATGAAGAGCATTATATGTGGACCATATGGTTGTGTAGAGGATTGTCTGTAGTAACTCTAGTTAATATTTGAGAGGTCCGCATGAAGATTTGAAGAAGTTATAGCCATTTGAGTAGAATCAGGTTTTGTAGTGTTCAGAAAAGAAAGAGTGACAGGAAATTGGTTTGAATAGCTCCACAAATGAAACACTATGATTTGTGGATCTAGAGACATGTTTGGGAAGTCAGTGTGTGTCATCAACTCAAGTGGTTTGTGGTTTGGAGGTTTGCAAGCAATTTTTCTAGTGTGACAGTCATGGTAGATAGTGTTCTTGAGGTTTCAGAAGAAGATGCAAGTGATTCTGATGATTTGGAGGAGTGCGGATGTTTTTGTTGAATTCAATGTGTTTGTGGATATTTCTAAATTGTGTGACTACTGTGTTGGAGGTCCACATTGAAGATTGAGCTCGTTGTTGAGGATTTATTCCTTGGTGTTGTTGTTCTTCCCAGTCTTGGCCTACCGGATGATTCAAGTGTGTTGCAGATGATCTAAGAGCAATTCTATTGAGCATGGCATGTTGATCGAGGAAGATTTGAGTCCCAATTATGTTTGGCCGACAACTTAGTGATTCGCATTAAGTCAAATGTTTGTAGTGCCGACCTTGATGTTTATTCCAAGGTTGATGAAGCATATAAATACTTGTTGATGAGTTGTGAAAATTATCCTTGTGCGAAATAATAAAATCCCAAGAAAGGATGAGAGGCAGAGAAGAGAAGAGGAGGAGCAGAGAAACAAGAACAGTAAAGGATGAAGTGATAGTGAAGAAGTATTTGGGAGAAGAGCAGAAGTTTGAGCATTCAATGAGACTGAACCAGAGATGAAGAAGATGCTATTTCTCAGTTATTTCCTTCTGTGTTAAACATAAATTTCTGTAGGTAGTGAGCCTCTTTTGAGCAGTGAGCTCTGGGTAGTGTGCCTGAAGGCAAGTGCCTTCCCATTTTAAGTACTTTTAATAGGGTATGAATCTTATGGGTTAACCCCCACTGTGGTTTTCCCTTAATCAGGTTTCCATGTTAAAAAATCCTGGTGTCAAGTGTGTTAATTGTGTTTTTGCTCATGTGTTATTATTGCATGCTTTAATGTTTACATCATTAATTTGTTTATAAGTTGTGAAAGAAGATTAAAAGGAGGAAAAGGTTAAATTTGTGGGACAATTAATTCGCCCCCCTCTTAGTTGTCTAGCCTAATTCCAACAATTGGTATCAGAGCCAAGTTCCTCTGAAAGAAGCTTGACTGCTTGAGGAGATCTAAAATGTTGACTTACAAGAAGGACAATCCGAGATTTGATGGAACAAATTACACTCTATGGAAGATGCATATGTAGTGTCATTTGCAATGTATGGGTGATGCCTACTGATCAATAACTGAGAATGAGTATAAGATTCCAGAAAAAGGTCCTATAACTCCAGATGAAATCAAAGATGCTGAGAATAACATTCAAGCTAAAGAAGCCTTGTTGAGTGCCCTGTTTGATACAGAAATGACAAATGTACTAGAATTGAAGACCGGGTATGAATTTTGGGAGAAGTCGAAAACCTTGCATGAAGGTGATGAATATGTCAAATGTGCCAAGCTACAAAGCCTGAAGGGTAGATATGAAAGCTTAAGGATGAGTGAAGATGAAAATATTACCTCATACATGCTAAAAGTGAATGAACTTGTGAGTGGTATAAGGTGTGCTGGTGGAGTATTGGATGAATCAGAGATTGTTGCCAAAGTGCTCAGATCCTTACCTCTGGCCTACAAGCATAAAGTTGCTGCCATTGAAGAAATTAGGACTATGACAACTGTTACAAGGGATCAGTTGGTTGGTAAACTTTTAGCATTTGAAATGAGTGAGTTTGGTGATTCCCTTCCTAAGTTTGAATCTACATTTAAAGCTAGTATTCATGGAAAATAAAGGTATGATCTGGGTGAAAGCTCTTCAAGAAGATCAAATAGGTTCAACAAGACAAGGATCTTGAAGATGATGAAACTGAGTCCGATGAAATAGAAGCCCTTTTTGCCAAAAGGTTGCCAAGAGGATCTAGTAAGTATGAAGGGAAGTTGCCATTCAAATGTTTTGCTTGTAATAAGATTGGTCATTTTGCCTCAAGATGTCTGGAGAGGGGTTTAAAGCCAAACCCTAACAAACCTAGAGTTCAGAAGAAATGCTACTATGTCTAAGAAGCTAGTGAAGAAGGAGTCACAAATGATGAGTATGATCATGGAGGTTCCACTGAAAATGATTGGGTGTTCATTGCTATCAAAGAAGAAGATCTAATACCTAATGAGTCTGCTAGCTGTGCAAATGTGGAAAGTGCCTTGGCTGCTCAGGTTGTAGAAAATGATGAATGGGTAATTGATAGTGGACATTCTCATCATATGACTAGTGATAAAAGTAAGTTTGTAAGCTTTGAAAAATATGAAGGTGGAATTATGAAATTTGGAGACAACTCAACTGGTAGAATCTGTGGCAAAGGATCCATCTCTTTTAATGGTAATAATAACACTAATGATGTTCTGTATGTGGAAGGATTGAAGCATAATCTTCTTAGTGTTGGACAGTTGGTTGATAAGGGTTATGATCTTCGATTCAAAGATGGAAAATACAAAATCTTGGAAAGCTCCAGAACTGAAATTGCATCTGGTACTCAAACTAGAGGTAACATCTTTCATTTAAGTAGTTCTAGCAAAAATTGTTTAATTGCTCAGATCGATCAGATTTGGTTATGGCATAGGAGAATGTGTCATGTAAATTTGATAACATTTTCAAGATAAGTTCTACTCAAGCTATGAGAGATCTTCCAAAACTTGTGAAACCTGTTGATAGCATGTGTAGAGAATGTCAATTGGGTAAACAGAACAAAATTTCATTCAAGAGCAAAGAACAATTTTCAAATGGACGGTTGGAACTTGTGCATACTGATCTATGTGGTCCTGCTAGAATTAGGTGTGTGTAAGGAGACGGATATTTTATGCTACTGATTGATGATTACTCTCGGATGATGTGGGTAACCTTCTTAAAAGAAAGATCAGAAGCTCTCGACAAGTTTAAGGTGTTCAAGGTTATGGTGGAAAATGAGATTGGTGAGAAAATAAAGTGTCTAAGAACTGACAGAGGTGGAGAGTTTACCTCCAATGAGTTTGATACATTCTATGAAAAGCATGGAATAAAAAGATAGTTATCTGCTCATAGGACTCCTCAACATAATGGAGTTGTGGAAAGAAAGAACCGAACCATTCAAGAAGCTGCCAAGACCATGATGATGGAAGCAAATGTTCCACAAGTCTATTGGAGAGAAGTTGTGAGTACTGTTGTCTACACTCTCAACTGGGTGCAGATCAAAGGCAATTCTGGTAAGACTCCTTATGAACTATGATTTGGTCATCCTCCCACTGCGAGGTACTTCAGAGTTTTTGGTAGTAAGTGCTATATCAAAAGAGATGAGGATCTAGGCAAGTTTGAAGCAAGAAGTGATGAAGGGATATTTCTGGGTTACTCTACCTAAAGTAAAGCATACCGGTGCTTCAACAAAAGATTGAAAAAGATTGTTGAAAGTGCAAATGTTAGAGTTGATGAGAGCAAAGAAGGACATTCCAGGTCTTGCGGATATGAACCAGATGATCAAGATGAAAGTCAAAGTCAAGGAAGACAAGTTCAAACCCAGACTCAGATTCAAATTGATCTAGAAAATCCAGTGACTCAAGAAGATAGTGCAGGTGCTAAAGAACAAGCTCAAGAAACAGAGGTTCAAATAAATCCCAAAACTCCTAGGTATGTAAGACTGAATCATCCTAAAGATCTGATCATAGGATATAGATATAAAGGTTTTTAAACTAGGAGAAGAATTACTGAAGATCTGTTGGGTGAATATTTTGTCTTTAACTAACTGAAGGCAAAATGGTTATATTAACCACAGTGTAATGAGATAAATCTCTCCTCTCAGCAAGGGGAGGTTCCCTTTTAACTATCACAAATTTATTTATACTAGAACTAACTTCGGGGTGATTCTATATCATCCATTTCTCTTTTTTTCAGAAATGATGTTTACAATTCTCAATATGAAATTCAACACAAAAAGATGATTAAAACAATATCAGTATACTTAAACCATGAAGAAACCCACGAAAACACAAAGTTTCTCATCACTCCTTATACTAACTGAAAATAAAAGTTTTTAGAATAGCGTGCAGCCCAAAGTCTTCACTATATGTCGATACAAGATAACACTATTACGAACAATAACTTGCAGATCAAAGTCTTCAAGTTACTTCTCATTCACTAACTTAAATGCAAATTCCAAATATGATTTAGCAGCACAAAGTTTACAAAATCAGATTTGAATCACCCTCCTCACACTTGATTTCCACGCTCACAATTCAAACATTCATACAAGATAATGTAATAGAAAGGACATAAGAACAATTCTATAACATCACAAATTTGGTTCAAGACAAAGATTGGATGCCAACTTGTTTCTTTATATTGCTTGAAAACTTGATTTACAAAATAAGCTCAAAGTCTCAAATTGCTCTTCAAAATGGCAGCGCTTCGCTTCAATAGACAAAAGATAAAAAATTACATAGGGGCCCTCTTTATTTATAGTGAGAGGCCATGAGCAAAAATAGGAAAAGTACAACTAATTATGACTTATTCAACAAAGGAGTCCTTTTTGACTTGGGACTTCCTATGTTTTTACATGTAATTACATAGGAAAAAAGTACATGTAAAAGTGTCCAAAACAAAAAACAAAGTACATCTAAAAAATAGAAAATAAACTAAGTGACAGAAAAGTGCTTCAACTTGCACCGCCTTTTGTCTTCATGTGGGCATCACACATGGTAAACACAGCTTGTATCCCTAAACTATCTAGACTAACCGTGTTCCTGAAAATCATCCGGGCTCTGACTATTGCATCTCTGATGTTTGTAATTGAGTTTGCATGATTAGTTAACTTGGTCTTCAGATTATCCAAAGTTAACTGGTTGTCGATAATATTATCCATAGAGGCCACTAAAAAGGTTTTGTCCTCAAACTCCTTCTGAAACATATCCTCAAATTCCTGGGTCATCTCCTTTGCAGAAAGAAATTGATTATCCTTTGATACCAACTTACATGGAAGCTCCTCTAACTTGTGTAAGAGATAATGTCACTTTGGTCACTCAGCGTCCTTGTAGTTTCTAAGTCATTGATCAGATCTTTTAACACACGGCTCCGATATGTCAATGCTTCCTTAGTCTCGATGTATGAATCTTGATTTGGGATAACACCAATTGATATCAAGGCAGTTATTTTCAACTTCCTCATTTCTACCCACTTATCATGACTCTGCTCCAAATGCTCAATATCCTGAGAAATAACATCAATCAAATCATCAAGTTCTCCTCTAACTTTTTCCATTTTGCTTCTTTTCTCAGCAACCTTTGTAAGAAGAGAGATTCCCTGTGTACGCATTCTTTCCAAATATTCTTCAACCACCTTACCCTTAAGGTGAGTCTTTTCTGCCTTCTGGATGATAGGATCTTCAATAGAAATGGCATCAGAAGTCACTGATTCTGAATTCAAAGTAATCTTCCTTACCACTGCAGTTAATTGCTCTACCATTGCTTTATAATGATCTTTCATCTCTTTTTCTTTATCAAACTTCTAAATCAAAATATCCATTGCCGATTGCATGTCAGTCTTTGCACTCTCATGTGTTATTTTGCCCAACTCAATTCTAGAAATAGAGTAATCATTCATACTGAAATTTTCTATGGTAGCGTCCTGTGGGGGCCTTGCAATCTCCACAAATTTGTGCCCTTTGTTTCCCAACACTCTAGAAATAATTTTTGCCTTCTTTGGAGTCTTAGCCTTAACAGGAACCAACTTACCAAAGTCAAAGTCATCTGGAGAGATGGCTTGTTTCTTTCTTTTAGGCGTATATGCTTATAACCATGGAGGAAGCACATAAGTACTCACATTCGGATCAGGTTCCATTATTGGCATTATAGGAACTGCACTATCACTAGAAGTAGAAACAATAGGTGGAGTATCAATAAACACTGCACCTGGCACATTCACATTTGAAACTTGCTCAGAACCCAATACAAAGTGATCAAATATTGAAGAATCCCCAATGTCAAAAGATGAGGAGGATGGACTAGGAATTGACCCAGAAGAATGAAGAACATCATCAAAAGCAGTTTGAGGATTATCAAAAATTATTCTTGAGGGTGGTGGAGATTCAGAAGATGGGATGTCAATAGGTGAAATTGGGATGATAGGTGTGTTAGCACTCATTTTGACCTGGGGCTGATTTTTCATGATCAGGGGGTTTCTTCATTTGAACCCTTTATCTTCTTGCCCATTTTTTCTAAGTGTTGGACCTCCTCAGCATTTTTCAACTGCAGCATCATATTTTCCTGAGGAGGAGGTCATCATCATCATATTTGGTACGATGAAGGTCAGCATCATCATGTTCTTCGTCGACTGGTTTTTCATCGTCATCATCATATTCAGTTATCGGGTGATGTTTGGTTTTTATCCTGATCCTGCTGATGAGCTACAGTGCGCCCTGATCTGCTTGCGAGGGTGATTTTTCAAAGTATCCGGTGATCTTGCACTTATCACCTTGCCCAAACATGATGATGATGTTGCCCCGATATTCTGAAGGGGTTATTCTCTAAGTTGTTCGACCTGACTTGTTTTTTCCTAAGGGTCGTCGTCATCATCATCATATTTCCTTTTATCACCATGTTGCTTGCGGGGGTCATCATATTATCTGCATCATGATATCTCGCCGGGGTGATATTTTTATCATCGGGTGATCTTGGTTATGATCATCCTGATGTGTTGTTGAAGAGTTCTAAGTGCGACCCGATATTCACTGGGGTCATCATATTTTGAACGTCAGGATGATCTTAGTCAATATCATCCTGATGATGTTGTATCACTTCTTGTTCGATTGTTTTGTCATCCTGATGATGCTGACGTCATCCTTATATCAGGGTGATATCTTTCTTTCTGCCTATCTGCATCATGATATTTCCGAAGGAGGGGGTGATATTTTCATATCACTCGGGTGATATTTTCATATCACTCGGGTGTATGTTTGTTCCAGCGTCATGATGATGCTGATATCAAGGAGATATCCGCCTGTCGGCTTCGTGCATTATCTAGTGGGGGGTGATCTTTTCAAGCATCATCATATTCATCAATCACCCCGATCTTATAGTGGAGCTACAGTGCAACATGATTTTCGTGCATCAGGATGATATTTCCAAATATCCGGTTGTCTTCCGAATATCATCCTGATGTCGATATGATGATGACGTCATCGAGGTCCCGGGGGGGTCATATTTCTAACACTAATCATCTTGAGGAGATCTCCCGATATTTGCAAACATGATGATGACGTCATCCGGATATGAGGAGGTGCGCAGTAGGCAGATATGATGATGACGTCAGCAGGATATGATGATGATGTCATCAGGATGTTCATCGGCCAGACTTTTGGTATAAGCTCAGCAGGAGGATGTTCCTCCGATGGATCAGGTTGTGCCGATTATCATGCAGGTTATATTGCGATATGATGATGACGTCAGGGTGATATTTCGGGCAACAGGATATCATGCTGTTGGAGGATGATGATGATGAAGTCTTATACTAGTGTCGTCAGGAGCAAAAGCACCGACATCATATATGCTCATGACCTAGTATATAAAGTGTTAATGAGGTTGCTGCGGGGTGCATGTGGGATATTGATATCCTGCATTTTCAAATATCATGATGATGAATCTCGGCGGGAAATGGTTGCGATGCAGAATTAATGTTCTTCCCGAGGCCGCGGGTTGGTGCGCCATCAATGGCGATTGTTGCAGAGGTATGGGCGATGGCGTGGGCAGATCTGGTACCCGATGGAAGGTGTACATCAGTGGCGCAGGGCTCGAGAAATCTTCCTGTCTCCTCCCCTACCTGCTGCATTCAAGTTTGGGTGCCAATCTGGTAATGTTTGAGCGCCATCTTTCTGATACTGTGTATCTGGCGGGATTTTTGGTCAACCATGTAATTAATTGCTGAGCACCTACCTGGCTGTTATAAGCAGGTTGTGTTGCTCATTTGTAGGTTGTTGAAAGTTGAAGATTTTTGGCTCTGTAATGCATAACAAGCTGATCTGGTTGCTCTGTACAGCTTACCTGTGAGTTTATGTATCTCTTGTTGTATGTTTTTGGCATGAACCCACTGATTTCATGATTAAACTTATATGAGAAATGCTATCTTAGCATGTGTTGTGTTAATTCTGTCTCCAGTATTGCATGTATTCTTCTTCTGAATCTGGATATTTGAGTAATGTTTAGATTCTAGAGCATGGAATTCCTATGTTGAATGTCTGATCTTTTAACTTCTGCTCAAGGGGTAGATTAAACTGTTTTCAGGTTGAACATTGGGAAGGGTATACTGCAGTAGGGATACCATAAGTAGAGATAACCTAACACTTTGTATTGGGAGATACCTGTAAGGCAGGTATCACATATATCCCCTTGAAATCCAGTTTTAGCTGTTTATGCTGATCATTCACAGGTGTATGTCTACTGACTCCAGGCCCTGGATAGGCACCAATCATGCTTTGTTTTTGTGTTATAACCATGTCCAGCTTTGCATCCACACTTAAACTCCAAATCAAAATCTAAAACAACCATTAGGACATTAGAGTTAGTTTTAGGAACCTCAGTCCTCTGTCTACAACTGCAAATAGGCCCAAAGCTAGCCCCTTTGCTCTTATCTTTCAGTTTTGGTCTACTTACAAGAGGACTATCTGCTTTCTGTCAGCATCCCAGCCTTGTATGCATATCCTCATGGATGTTGAGTAGGGAATACCCCCCTAGGTCTTGCAGAGCCTGAAGAAGAAGAGGAGATAAAATATAGAGTCTATCTCCTACACTGTTGGCCCCCTGGCCCAGAGATCCTGTTGATCACTGATGGCTACCTTGTAGGGAAATCTGGGAATAAGCATCCAGTCTGGGAAAAAGTCAACAGAAATTGGCGACTCCACTGGGGAACCTTGTGAAAGAACCCTGGTTTTCAGAAGAAAACAGTTCCTAGTAATAGGTGGCGACTCCGAAGTAATCTCCCAACCGGTCAAAGTAAAATTTATATGCAGGGGAGAAGATCCCAACAAAACCCTTTATTTGAAGAGTTACCATTAACAAAAAGAATGATGTATAGAAGAAAGGGAACTGTCTCAGTTAGTCATGAGAGCTCCCCCAGAAAAAGTGATGATATACAAGATAACCCTAGGCCATCAGGACAGCATGCGCCTTATTTTTCAAATGCAGAAGCTGATATTCAAGGTGCATATGAGAGGCAACAGGGTGGTAGCATGAGAATGAGGTCAGAGGTGTTCCAAGAACGCCCTTTTCTAGACCCAAGTGAAAGGTTTGAAGAGGCAGAGTCTCTGAGGGATGAGGAAGATGATGACCAAAATGGTATGAGACCATCTACCTCCAGACCTAAGGATGAACAATTGGCTGAAGAAATCAGAAGTCTAAGAGCAGAACTAGAATACCTACAAGCCATGAAAATCAGAGATGATATGAAGCAGAAAGTGCAAGCCTTAAGAACTGCCCAAAATGATTCAGTTCCTACCCTAGAGAATGCAAATGTGCAAAGACATTAGCAAAGATATTAAATGCAACATCAGCATCATGATGAGAGACAAAATGTGAATGATGCTAGGATACCATTGAACCATGCAGGAAACCAGAATGCAAACAGAAATGCTAATGTTAATCAGCCAAACAGACAGCCCATGCAGCTAGATAGATTCAGGCAGCTGGTGTTTGATGGTATTCCTGGGTATCCTAACCCCATTGACAAGCATCTGAGGCTGCAAGTGCCTAAATTTTCAGGAAATAACACAGTGTCAGGAGAAGATCATCTAAAGGCCTTTCAAAATGTCATGGATAATTTTGAGGTTGAGCATGAGGATGTTTTCATGAAATCATTCATGCAATCCTTAATAGATGAGGCAAGAGAATGGTACAGGAATCTGCCTGACCGGAGTATTTCATCATGGGATGATTTTAAAAGGATATTCAAGGAGCAATATGGTGATAAAACTGACCCTAGCTTCTTTGTAAATGAGTTCACCAGTATCACCAAAGGGTCAAATGAGCAGGTTGCAGACTTTAATGCAAGATTTACTAAAGTGTTGAACAAGTTGCCACATCACATGAGGCCAAATGAACCAATGTGCATAATTTTGTATATCAATGCCTTTGATGCAAAGACTGCATATGGACTAAGAGATAAAGGTCCTGCTACTCTCAGGGATGCTTTCAGAATTGCAGTGAATATTGAAAACAATAGGAAAGCATCAGGCAAGACAAATAGAAGGGATGATGTAAAAATTCTGCAGAATCCAAACAAGCCTCAGAACACTCAAGGTAGTACATCTGCTCCTGAAGATAAGATAGACAAATTGGCAAATGTTGTTAAGGACCTAAGCTATAGATTAGCTAGAAGTGAAAAAGGGATGGGTCCTGATAGGCAAGTCTATCAAAGGCAGGAAAAGAGGCCATCATTACATGATATGCCTTATAACACCAATTGGCATGATGGTAAGCCTGTATTCCCACGTAACAACACAAATCAAAGGGCTCAACATGTCAAGGAAACTCCTGATCCCCTAAAGAAAACTATAAATATTGCTGATGATGCTCCGTGGTGTATAATTTGTCAGATGCCGCATTCACAGTCACAGTGTATGATTGCTCAATCCTTGTATGACAATGCTACATCTTGTAATGAATGCAATGAGCCACATCATGTGCAGGATGATGATGTTAATATGATGTCCGTAGGCAATGGATACACTCTTTATGATGCTGATGACAATACAGATCATCAAGTTCAGGCCTGCCAACAGTCCCCATATGATGAAGATAATGAAGATAACTATGTGTATGCTCAGAACTCACACAATTTTCTGAGTGACCTACAACGACCTTCTGATGAGGAAATTAGAGCCTTCACAGCTGCAGCAGTTGCTCAAGTCAAAAGCAACTACAATCTCAGAGGTAAAAATCAAGTAGGCAGCCCACATCAGCCAGAAGATATTTCTGCAGGTCAGCTGGTGCATGGTCATAAAGGAACTGAACCACAAAAAAGGCAGTGGGTAAATAATAAACAGAACTTTAGACACAGAACAGGTCATGAATCTCAAGGACCAGAAAACAAAATCCCTCAGGCTGAAGATCAAAGTAGAGGTTCCCAAGACAAGAATGATGATCAGGGAACTATGAAAATGAAAACTAAATCAGCTCAGGATAAAAACAAGATTGTGGAGCAAGCTACAACTGTTGTACAAAACTATGCTCCATTTGATATAGCCCAGATCCTCTCTCAGGTAAAGGTCTCTGTTCCACTTATGGAACTCATGAAAGTGGAAGAGATCAAGAATAGGACAATATCCCTAATCTCAGGGGTACCTTTTCAAGCTAAACAAAATGATCAGACCCAGGGTGAGAAACATGTCATGTGTAATGAAGAAGATGAGACTCCTGAAGTCTATTTAGGAATGACCATGACAAAGTGTCCTTCACAAGTGGAACCATTTTATGTTTCCCTGGTTATAAATGGAAAAATAATTAGAAATTGTATGCTTGACTCTGGAGCATCCACAAATGTCATGCCTTTGGCCATCATGCAACAAACTGGATTAAAAATTGACAAGGCATGTGGAAAATGTTATGCAATGGATGCCAGAGAGGTACCAGTCATTGGAATCATGAAGGATGTAGATTTCAAACTGGCAGCATTTCCTGAAAAGAAATATAAAATGAATATAACAGTGGTTGACATCAAGCCACAGTATGGTATGCTGTTGTCAAGAAGATGGGCAGCACTAATTGGTGGAAGTATGCAGCTGGACCTGTCATATGCCATGATTCCAATGAATGGCAGGGATGTCAAGCTAATCAGAGAGCAAAGATCATCAGAGACAGTGGAAGACCAAGAAGCAAATGAACAAGTATGCTTTGTAGACACTGACTGTGATAACTTCAAGGTTGTCTCAGATGATACAGAAGATAAAAAGAAAAATGTCTGCATTGAAGAGCTGGATCAGCAAGGCTTATGGACCATGTTTTTTGATGGAGCTTGTGCAAAAGAAGGCTCTGGAGCTGGAGTTGTTTTCCTATCTCCAACTGGTAAGCTCCTCAAATTCTCTTTCTTGCTGAGGTTTGATTGCACAAACAACATTGCAGAATATGAGGCTTTACTCTTAGGCCTAAATATTGCTCTCAAACATGGAATTAAAATGTTAAGAGTATTTGGGGATTCTGAGCTGATTGTATCCCAAATTAGAAATAAGTATGCTGCAAAAAATAAAAGACTGAAACAATACAAGCATGCTGTTTGGGATACCATTGAATTATTTGATGCATTTTCAATTGGCTGGGTAGAAAGGTCAAAAAATGTTATGGCTGATTTCTTAGCCAATGTTGCAATAAGGCCAGATGACATCACTCTGTCAGGTGTTACAAATGTAGAAGTTAAAATTAGGCCTGCCATACCAGAAAATATATGCAGTTGGCAAGTGTTTAATGATGATAGGGATTTGCTAAAATTTTTGCACTGCATAGATGAATATGAGAATCAACAAATTGATTTCCAAGCTTTTGTAGAGACTGTAGATGGAAAAGAAACTCTTGTGGGAAAAGAGATCATTCAATTGAAGACTAATAAGATCCCTAGAGGGTTAGTAGCTTTGGAAAGAGTTTTTGACAGTAGAGATAAAATGGTCACAAGGACATCCCCCACAAATAAGGAGGATTTAGAAGAAATAAATTTGGGGACATCTCAGGCCCCTCAGAAAGTATATATTGGTAAACAGCTCAAACCACACATTAGAAGTATGCTGATTGCATTACTGAGGAAGTATAAACATGTTTTTGCTTGGTCATATGAGGACCTAAAAGCTTATAGGGAAGACTTATTCCAGCATGAGATCCCATTGAAGCCTGAAGCTAAGCCATTTAGACAAAGGCAAAGACCTATTAATCCTACCTTAGCTCCCAAGATGCAAGAAGAACTCAAAAGGCTCAGGGAAGCTGGAATAATTGTGCCAATCAGACATTCAACTTGGGTGTCTAACCTTGTCCCAGTCAGAAAAAAGAATGGTGATATTAGGCTTTGTGTTGATTTCAGGAACTTGAATGTATCCTCTTTGAAGGATAACTATCCACTGCCTAATATGGAAGCTATGTTGCAGAGAGTGACTGGTTGTGAACTCCTATCCATGATGGATGGATTTTCAGGATATAATCAGGTAAAGGTAAAGGAATCAGAACAGTATAAAACCGCCTTTACCACTCCATGGGGAACGTATGTGTATGTTAGAATGCCATTTGGACTAACAAATGCAGGTGCTACATTTCAAAGAGCAATGGATGTTGCTTTTGCAGGGTTGATTGATTCAATCCTGGCTGTATATCAGGATGACCTGACTGCTTACTCAAAGAAAGAGGAGCAGCATTGTTTGCATCTGGAGCAGATTTTCATAAGAGCACTAGAATATGGTATTTCTTTAAACCCAAAGAAGTGTGCCTTTGGGGTAGTTGAAGGAAAGCTTCTGGGACATATTGTTTCCAAGGATGGAGTCAGGATAGATCCAGAGAGAGTGGCTGCTATTGACAGGATTCAAATGCCAAAAACTGTGAAAGGAGTTCAGTCCTTCTTTGGACAGATAAATTTTGTTAGAAGATTTGTTCCCAACTTTGCAGAAACCACAAGGAACATTTCCAAGATGATGAAGAAGGATGCAACTGTCAACTGGGAAAGGGAAGCAATAGAATCATTTCAGAATATCAAAGAGGCAATCAAGATGGCCCCTGTTCTTAAATCTCCTAATTTTTCTAGGCCATTCCAAGTATTTTCATTTGCTTCCTTTCATACTGTTGCTGCATGTTTGTTACAGAAAAATGAAGATGGTTTTGAACAGCCCATCACTTTCTTCAGTATGTCCCTGCAGGCCTCTGAGTTGAAGTATGATATTATGGAAAAACAGGCATATGCACTGGTCAGAGCCATCAAAAGTTTCAGACCATACTTGGTAGGGTCATATATCATTGGATATGTACCTCATGCAGCAGTCAAAGACATATTCACTCAGCAGGAGGTGACTGGAAGAAGGTGCAGATGGATAAACAAACTGCAGGAGTTCAACATAGACATACAAGTTACTAAGTTGATAAGAGGACAAGGATTAGCCAAGATGATGGCACAGTTAAACTTGGAAGCATGCCAAGTTAATGCAGTCCAAGATGAGGGTGTAAATGTATCAGGATCTGAATGGTACAAGGATATTATCTACTACTTGCAAAATCTGAATTGTCCTTCCCATTTCAGTGACTGTCAAAAGAGGACTTTAAGGTTACATGCAATCAGGTATGTTATTGTTCAAGGTGAGCTATACTGGAAAAACCCTGATGGTGTGCTGCTGAGATGTGTGGATGAGGATATGGCTAACAATGTTTTGATTGACATGCATAAAGGATTGTGTGGTGGACATTATACTGCCCAAACAACAGCTCATAAAATTCTCAGGGCAGGATATTGGTGGCCCACTCTCTTTTCAGATGCACAAAGGTTAGTGAGAAAGTGTGACCCTTGCCAAAGATTTTCAGGAAAGCTGAAATATGATGGTGCTTTACCCCTCAGAACTGTACCTGTGGATGCTCCATTCCAGCAATGGGGAATTGACTTCATAGGGGAAATTGCAGACAAATCAAGTGGGGGACACAGTTGGATTTTGGTGGCAACTGATTATTTTACCAAATGGATTGAGGCCATTCCAACTAAGAGAGCTACAAGTAAGGTGGTGAAAGATTTCATACTAGAAAACATCATCATCAGGTTTGGAGTACCATTTAAGATAATCACTGATAATGCTATGTGCTTCAGATCAGGTGAATTTGTTGATTTTTGCAACAGGTATGGGATAAATCTGTCATATACATCACCATATCACCCACAAGGAAATGGTCAAGCAGAATCAAGCAATAAGAGCATCATGAAAATTATCAAGAGGATACTGGACAAGAACAAGAGAGCTTGGGACTCAAAGTTGAACTTAGCAGTATGGGCTGACAGAGTGACAGTGAAAAGGGCTATTGGGAAGTCACCTTTTGAGCTAGTATATGGTGCATCAGCTAGACTGCCCATAAACAATCTCCTACCAGTTTACAGATTCATTCAGGAAAATGGTGAGGAGATTGAAGATTCCATGACAGAAAGAGTGAATCAGCTGGTTGCATTGGATGAAGACAGAAGGAAAGCCCACCAGATCAATCTCAAAAGACAACAAGATGTGAAATATCAGTTTGACAGGAGAACTACAAAAAGGAAGTTTCAAGTCAATGATCTGGTGCTCATTTGGAATGCTAAAGTTCAGGAAAAGGGTAAACATGGTAAATTTCAACCCTTATGGATGGGCCCATATCAGGTTTGCAATACTCATGGGGAGGATTCTTATTTCCTCCAGGCCCTAGATGGTGAAGTTCTGGAATTGCCTGTGCATGGCCAATTCCTTAAGTTCTATTTTGCATGAATAACTGGTTGCTGTGCACATTTGTAAAAATATGTATGTAGTGTAAATGCCTTGTACAACTCGCGTTTTTTGGCTTTTTGTCTGGTCTGCCCGGAGATCTGGTTCTCGCTGCAGGTTTTCACCTGCACGTCCCCATTCGGAGCCACTGTTAGCACTCATTTTGACCTGGGGCTGATTTTTCATGATCAGGGGGTTTCTTCATTTGAACCCTTTATCTTCTTGCCCATTTTTTCTAAGTGTTGGACCTCCTCAGCATTTTTCAACTGCAGCATCATATTTTCCTGAGGAGGAGGTCATCATCATCATATTTGGTACGATGAAGGTCAGCATCATCATGTTCTTCGTCGACTGGTTTTTCATCGTCATCATCATATTCAGTTATCGGGTGATGTTTGGTTTTTATCCTGATCCTGCTGATGAGCTACAGTGCGCCCTGATCTGCTTGCGAGGGTGATTTTTCAAAGTATCCGGTGATCTTGCACTTATCACCTTGCCCAAACATGATGATGATGTTGCCCCGATATTCTGAAGGGGTTATTCTCTAAGTTGTTCGACCTGACTTGTTTTTTCCTAAGGGTCGTCGTCATCATCATCATATTTCCTTTTATCACCGTGTTGCTTGCGGGGGTCATCATATTATCTGCATCATGATATCTCGCCGGGGTGATATTTTTATCATCGGGTGATCTTGGTTATGATCATCCTGATGTGTTGTTGAAGAGTTCTAAGTGCGACCCGATATTCACTGGGGTCATCATATTTTGAACGTCAGGATGATCTTAGTCAATATCATCCTGATGATGTTGTATCACTTCTTGTTCGATTGTTTTGTCATCCTGATGATGCTGACGTCATCCTTATATCAGGGTGATATCTTTCTTTCTGCCTATCTGCATCATGATATTTCCGAAGGAGGGGGTGATATTTTCATATCACTCGGGTGTATGTTTGTTCCAGCGTCATGATGATGCTGATATCAAGGAGATATCCGCCTGTCGGCTTCGTGCATTATCTAGTGGGGGGTGATCTTTTCAAGCATCATCATATTCATCAATCGCCCCGATCTTATAGTGGAGCTACAGTGCAACATGATTTTCGTGCATCAGGATGATATTTCCAAATATCCGGTTGTCTTCCGAATATCATCCTGATGTCGATATGATGATGACGTCATCGAGGTCCCGGGGGGGTCATATTTCTAACACTGATCATCTTGAGGAGATCTCCCGATATTTGCAAACATGATGATGACGTCATCCGGATATGAGGAGGTGTGCAGTAGGCAGATATGATGATGACGTCAGCAGGATATGATGATGATGTCATCAGGATGTTCATCGGCCAGACTTTTGGTATAAGCTCAGCAGGAGGATGTTCCTCCGATGGATCAGGTTGTGCCGATTATCATGCAGGTTATATTGCGATATGATGATGACGTCAGGGTGATATTTCGGGCAACAGGATATCATGCTGCTGGAGGATGATGATGATGAAGTCTTATACTAGTGTCGTCAGGAGCAAAAGCACCGACATCATATATGCTCATGACCTAGTATATAAAGTGTTAATGAGGTTGCTGCGGGGTGCATGTGGGATATTGATATCCTGCATTTTCAAATATCATGATGATGAATCTTAGCGGGAAATGGTTGCGATGCAGAATTAATGTTCTTCCCGAGGCCGCGGGTTGGTGCGCCATCAATGGCGATTGTTGCAGAGGTATGGGCGATGGCGTGGGCGGATCTGGTACCCGATGGAAGGTGTACATCAGTGGCGCAGGGCTCGAGAAATCTTCCTATCTCCTCCCCTACCTGCTGCATTCAAGTTTGGGCGCCAATCTGGTAATGTTTGAGCGCCATCTTTCTGATACTGTGTATCTGGCGGGATTTTTGGTCAACCATGTAATTAATTGCTGAGCACCTACCTGGCTGTTATAAGCAGGTTGTGTTGCTCATTTGTAGGTTGTTGAAAGTTGAAGATTTTTGGCTCTGTAATGCATAACAAGCTGATCTGGTTGCTCTGTACAGCTTACCTGTGAGTTTATGTATCTCTTGTTGTATGTTTTTGGCATGAACCCACTGATTTCATGATTAAACTTATATGAGAAATGCTATCTTAGCATGTGTTGTGTTAATTCTGTCTCCAGTATTGCATGTATTCTTCTTCTGAATCTGGATATTTGAGTAATGTTTAGATTCTAGAGCATGGAATTCCTATGTTGAATGTCTGATCTTTTAACTTCTGCTCAAGGGGTAGATTAAACTGTTTTCAGGTTGAACATTGGGAAGGGTATACTGCAGTAGGGATACCATAAGTAGAGATAACCTAACACTTTGTATTGGGAGATACCTGTAAGGCAGGTATCACATATATCCCCTTGAAATCCAGTTTTAGCTGTTTATGCTGATCATTCACAGGTGTATGTCTACTGACTCCAGGCCCTGGATAGGCACCAATCATGCTTTGTTTTTGTGTTATAACCATGTCCAGCTTTGCATCCACACTTAAACTCCAAATCAAAATCTAAAACAACCATTAGGACATTAGAGTTAGTTTTAGGAACCTCAGTCCTCTGTCTACAACTGCAAATAGGCCCAAAGCTAGCCCCTTTGCTCTTATCTTTCAGTTTTGGTCTACTTACAAGAGGACTATCTGCTTTCTGTCAGCATCCCAGCCTTGTATGCATATCCTCATGGATGTTGAGTAGGGAATACCCCCCTAGGTCTTGCAGAGCCTGAAGAAGAAGAGGAGATAAAATATAGAGTCTATCTCCTACACTGTTGGCCCCCTGGCCCAGAGATCCTGTTGATCACTGATGGCTACCTTGTAGGGAAATCTGGGAATAAGCATCCAGTCTGGGAAAAAGTCAACAAGGTGAAACAGACAGAGGAACTGAAACAAGTATGTTAGGCAAAGGAGAAGAGACTCTAGTATCCTATGCTACATCCTTCTGCGGAGACATAACTTCATCTCCTTGTTCTTCTCCTATCTCCTCTGTTGATCTATTCCCAACCTCCATTTCTTCGGTAGCTAGCTCATCAGTATTCTATTTCTCAATTTCTATTTCTTCTGCCTCAGATTCTTTCTCTACATCTTTTGACTTCTTAGACACAAATTTGATCCTGGGTTTATGTGCCTTGGAAGAAGAAGGAATGTCACTCTTATTCTTTGTCCTATCCCCCACCTTCTTGCTTGTTTGTTCTTGGACTTCAGTCTTTGATCTAGTAAGGAATTCTTTCAAAGCAATGCCCTTACTTTCTAACCACTTGTTTATGTTAGCCAATATAGGTTTAAATCTTTTCCTTAAAGAAGTTAATTCTTTTTGAGACCATTGAATAGGTGGAAGAGGAGAATTAGCAATCTGTTCAGTGTTATACCTAGGATCAATCAGCTCTTCATCATCCACCAGGTCTTCAGGAATATCAACCAAACCTAGATACTTAATTTGTTCCAGAGATAATCTGCTATAGTCTAATTTTCTGATATCCTCTTCTATCCTTAAGTTAACCCAGATGTCTTCAACCATCAGTTCATGAAACTGGGTCTTCCTTTTGATCTTGTCTTTTACACCCTTGTAATCAAACCTCGGTCTCCGTTTGAACTGTTTCATGGTCACTAGCTGCATCTCGGTCTCCATAACCCTGGCCTTTGCTGCAGTTGACACTGAATATCTGTCGATTTCAACTGGAAATCTAAAACCTGGTTTCTTAAGTTCCATTTGCTTATTATGTATGACAATCATTTGTCTGCATAACTCCATCAGAACAAGCTTATCTGAAGGAAATCTGGGTAGCATATAAGGATAGCATTGGAAAAAGCCAACCCTTAAATATGAGAAAGTCTAAAATTGTAAGAACATACACCCATAATCATTCACAATTGACCAAGCTTCATCTAAAACTCTTCTTTTCTCTAGCTGAGGGTCAAAAAGACACAAGAATACTGTGAAGAAAGCATCATTTACTCTCCTGAATGATGAATTGAACCTTTCAACATCAGCAGAGGATAGTATTGATACACAAGAACTACTCTCCTATCTCCTTCAGATGTCAAACCCAGAAAGATCCTCATTGAGGCTGCTATATACATAAAGTGAGAAGTCATATAGAATTTGAAAGTAGTGGATACATTAATCAATTGCTCATGAAGAGCATTACTGATTTGTTCACCCCAAAAGATAGTTTGCTTGCCTTGAAGTATAACCTTGATATAGGGGTACATCCATTCATGGAAAAGAGAGGAAGAAGCTAGCCCCCTTATCCTACTAAGAAGAGTTATGAGATCACCAACTTCTTCAATAAAATCACTTCTGGGAAAGCTCCTTGGCCACCTAGACAAGTTTGGCCTCAAAATCTTAAGCCACTTGGTGTTAATTGTCTTCTTAGCCTTCTCAGAATTCTTGTCATATTCTTTTTGAGCCTCAACAAAATCTAGTTTCACAACCTCTGTAACATCATGACACATGAAAACTTTATCATGATACAGTCCCTTCTTCAATCTGCATACCATGTCACCCTGATCTGATGACTGGAATCTTTCCAGTTGTTTAATATAGACTTCTTCTTCCAGCTCTCCATTCAAGAATGTAGACTTTACATCCATTTGATATACCTTAAAATCTTTGAAGGTTGCAAATGCCAGAAACATTATTATAGCTTCAATCCTTCCCACTCGTGCAAATGTTTCCTCAAAATCTATTCCTTCAACTTGAGAGTATCCTTTGCATACCAACCTTGCTTTGTTTCTTACTGCTTCACCATTCTCATTCATCTTGTTTCTGAAAACCCACTTGGTACCAATTGCATTTTTATCTACTGGTCTGGGAACAAGATCCCATGTCTGATTCTTCTCTATCTGCATCAATTCTTCTTTCATAGCCTTTACCTAACTCTTATCATTGCAAGCTTCATTCACAATCTTAGGTTCAATCTTGGAGATCAGACAGAAATTTACTTGTTCTTCTGTAACTCTTCTTCTGGTCAGGATTCCTTTACTCTTATCTCCTATGATTTGATCTTCAAAATGATTAAGTTTTACATACCTTGGTGTCTTGGTAGTACTTTCTCAATCTTGATCCTCTTCATATGAGTTGTCTTCATGCTGCACCACTTCTGATACATCTAGTTTATCTGATTCATATCCACTTGATTCCAGAGACCTTTCCTTGCTTTCATCGACTTTGACATTTGCACTCTTAATGACCTTATTTATCCTTTTATTATAAAACTGGAAGGCCTTAATCTTGGTTGAGTAACCAAGGAAGATTCCTTCATCACACCTAACATCAAACTTGCCTAGATCTTCTTCTCTTTTGATATAACATTTGCTACCAAAAACTTTGAGATATTTCACAGTAGGAACTTTACCATACCATAATTCATAAAGAGTCTTAGAATTGTTACCTTTGACTTGGACTTTGTTTAGGATATATACAGCAGTGTGAATTACCTCTCTCCAATATACTTCCAGAAGATCAGCTTCCTTCATCATGGTTCTAGCAACTTCTTGAACTGTTATGTTCTTTCTTTCAATGACTCCATTTTGTTGTGGAGTTCTAGGTGCAGATAACTGTCTCTTTATCCCATGTTCTTCACAAAAGAAATTGAATTCATTTGATGTGAACTCTCCTCCTTTATCAGACTTTAAACATTTGATCTTCAAATCCATCTCATTTTCAACCATTGCCTTAAATGCCTTGAACTTATCCAGAGCTTCTAATTTTTCTTTCAAAAAGGTAACCCAAGTCATTCTAAAATAATCATCAATAAGCAACATGAAATACATGTCTCCTTGCAAACTTCTTACTATGGTAGGTCCACACAAGTCTGTATGCACTAGTTCCAGAAGTCCATCAATTGATTGGTCCTTGCTTTTGAAACTTGTTCTTGTTTGTTTCCCGAATTGACAGTCATTACAAATAGGATTAGCAGGCTTCACAAGCTTGGGCAAATCTCTAACAACCTGTGCAGTACTTATCTTCATAATGTTATCAAAATTGATGTGACACAACCTTCTATGACATAGCCAACTTTCATCAGTCTGAGCCAACAAACAATAATTATCAGTTCCTTTCAAGTGATAGATATTACCTCTAGTCTTCTTACCAGTTGCAATGACTATTCCAGAGCTTTCCTTGATCTTGCATCCATTGTCCTTGAAGCTTAGGTCATAACCTTTGTCACACATCTGACCCACACTCAAAAGATTGTGCTTTAATCCTTTCCCATACAAGACATCTTCAGTATTATGCTTGCCATAAAAAAATAGATCCTTTTCCACAAATCTTACCAATTGTATCATATCCAAACCTAACCAGTCCACCATCATACCTTTCCAAACTCACAAACTTACTTTTGTCACCAGTCATGTGGTGAGAGAAACCACTATCAATAACCCATTTATCTTTGTCTTCAACAACCTGAGCAACCAAAGCACTTTCCACTGGTTTTTCTTTCTTCACATAGCTAGTAGGATTAATAGACACATGTTCTTCTTTAATAGCAATAAACAAGCATTCATTACTAGAAGTACTAACATTATCTGGTTCACCATTATCTGATACTCCTTCATCATCATCAAGATTTTCAACATAATAACATTTCTTTTGGATCCTAGGCCTATTCTCATATCTTTTCCTATTTCTTTCAATTCTTTCAGGACATCTGGAAGCAAAGTGGCCTACTTTACCACAGGAAAAATATTTGAAAGGTAATTTACCTTTGAACTTACTGGATCCTCTTTGCAGTCTATCCACAAAGTTGGCTTCAATTTCATCAAACTTATCATTTGATTCTACCTTGTACTTTTTTGATCTGGAGGCTTTCCCAAAAGTACTGGCTTTGAAGTAAGTCTCTACTTTTGGCAAGGCATAACCAAACTCTCTCATTTCAAAGGCAGTAAGCTTACTAAGCAACTGATCTCTATCAATAGCTTTTGCTAGCATAAATTCTTTAATTGCAGCTACCTTGTGACTGTAGGACTTTGGCAGTGATCTGAGAATTTTCATTACAACTTCCTTATCACCGAGAGTTCCCCCCATACCTTTTATTCTGGTGACAAGTTCATCAACTCTTTGCATAAAGGCTATTATGTTTTCATCTTCATTCATCTTCAAACTTTCATATTTAACTTTTAGACTCTGTAGCTTGGCTTCCTTCACAGAATCATCTCCCTCATACAGATTTTTCAGCTTTTCCCATACCTCATTTGCAGTTTCAAGATCCACAACTTTTGTCAGTACTAAGTCATTCAATGAACTTAACAGAGCATCTTTTGCTTTTACATCCACTTCATATTCCTTGATTTCATCTTCAGTCATCAAACCATTTTGAGGCAAGGTGTATTTTGTTTCTGCAGCGTTCCATACTTTGTAACCAAGACAAAGAAGATGACTTTTCATTCGTGCCTTCCAAAGAGCATAGTTTGTCCCATCAAAATGCGGTGCTTCCTTCTTATAAGACATTTTGGATCTTCCTCAAGTTGTTAGACTTTCTTTAGAGGAACTTGGCTTTTATACCAATTGTTGAAATGCATCGGACAACTAAGAGGGGGGGGTGAATCAGTTGTCCCAAAAACTCAAACACTTCTACACTTAAACATTAACCACTTATCCGCACTTATTATAATTAAACAAAGAATGCATGAAACCATAAGCTTAAATACAGATACAACATTAAACACAAGAGACACCAGTTTTTTACAAGGAAAACCCCAAGGTGGGAAAAAACCACGGAGAGGATTAGCTCTCAAAATATATTGCAATCTTTGAAAAATGATGTTCAGGCTTGGTCACTCCACAAGCCCAGAACATACTGGCTCACTGCCATGAAGTATAGCTAGGTCTAGTAGGCTCACTACCTTAACCCTAAACCTAGAAAGATTACAATAAGGGCTGTTAAACCCTACTAGAGGCTCACTACCATGCTCAACATCGTCTTCATGTCTGAGATTAATACATTGAAGTACAATAGTTCCTCTGCTCTGCTCTACTCTGCCCTGCTCTGTCTTATCTCCTCGCCCCTTTTCCTTATCTTCCCATTTTCACTCAAGGACATTTTTTTTCCAAGACTCAATTACAAGTATTTATACACTTCATCAACCTTGGAATGATCATCAAGGTCAGCATTACAATCATCAACCATTGGAACAATCTCCAAGGTTGACATTATAAACATTTACAAAATAGGTCTTGACCTAATACAAAAATATGCTAAGGAATTGTAGTATAGATGTATGCGGATCACACCACGCCTTAGTTGGGACTCAAACACGATATTCCATGCCACAACATGCTTCCACAATCTTCAAGGGATCTCCGCAATTACTGGAATTAACCAAGTCGACTAAGACTATTTGCACACTACGTTATCTGAGAATAATCTTCAAACATGATCTTATTTTCTTAATGCGGACCAATGTAAAGGTAGGAACATGATTAGAAGGAATCCACAAGCATGTTGAAATCATCAGGAGCAACCACACAAACACAAATCACTTTATTCATGAGATTCTTCACACCGGAGCACATGAACTTCATTGTCTTCAACTGTCATACAAGAAAGATAGCTTGTGGACCACCAAAACATGAACCATTGCAATTGTAGGCACTTATCATCATCCCAGACTTCCCTTTAGAACTGCAGAGCGAAACACTTTAATGCGACGGAATGCGAAGCAAAATACTTCTCCCCGTCACTAGAGAATAATAAGAGAAAACAGGTTTTACTCTGGTGAATGCAACTCTCTTAATTCTTCACACTGGAGGCTCAAACTCAAAATTTAGCATCTTTAGACATCCCTTTAAATAACTTCCAATCTATAGACCAAGATCTTCAAGCAATGAGAAATGCAGAGTAATCTATCAGACTGTTCTTCAACATACAACTCATTGTCTATACTGCACTTCACTGTAACTCACTTGTTTCTTCCAGAGGGGCCAATTTTCTCAATATCCTCAACATACAAAGCTTCTAAAAAAGTAATAGAATAGGACATACTTGACACCAATGACAACAAAGATATGTTGACATCAATGACAACACCGATTAGGCACATACTTGCAACAAAGATAACATTGATCTTTTAATAGTAATGAAGAATGTGGAGATAAATGCCTATACACCCAAACAACAAATATGTACATATAAGACTAAGAAATAACTATTAAGCTAAACACAACTTGAGTGGATAAAATCACATGTCAATAATTTTGAATAAGTGTAGTAATAATCTAAAAAATAACCCTACTACAACCTTATTTTCTTGCTATTGAGTGAATGATTTGCAAAACATATCCGTCATAAATTCCAATGAAAAATGAAGAAGAAAGATTCTAGAGAGAACATTATTTCAACCATGTTTCCCTATTTTTGAATGGTTGCCTTGCATATCTTTGATTTGTTGGTTGATAAGAATCAATTAGGAAGGTATGTTTTTATTTTTCTTTGTCAACACCTATATCTAAGAACATAACAAAGCAATATGGAAAAAAATATTAGAGTAAAGTTTTACAACTTCAATAACTGGATGAGTTACAATATTAGCAAACACGTATGTACATATGATTTTCTATAGGTGCAAGAGAGTAGCATGTCTATAGAATCGACAACAATATTGTTCATCAGCGCTAGGCCAAGCAATGCCTCTTTCCAATTCAAGTGATGGCCAAATAGTTCAAGCAAGTCTCTAAAAACTACACTCCAAAGAGTTTTAGCAATGTTACACTCCCAAAAAGATGTTTAATGGTTTCATTAGCATGCCAACTAGGACATTTAATTGATTGGACTAGGTTTGATACATATTTATTAGGTGAACAATAACTTCTTAGAATCTCCTAACCTAACTTTCTATGATAAACCTCTAGTTGAAATACCTTGAATAAAAGCTTTGAGATTTGCTAAGAAAAATTAGGATCAACAAAGATGTTTTTTCTCAACATCTACAAGGTGCTAGATTTCTTACCGGGGCCTAAATTTGATGGAAGTATTGCCATATTTAGACATTTTTGTCGTAAAATACAATCAAAATTTTAAAAAGATTGTATGGAGAGATTTTGGATAGACTCTCAAAATTTATATAAAATAATGATGATATATATTTATCAGTTTATATATAATTTTTATTACGTCGATAGGTGTTTCACTTGCGAAGCAAGGTGAGCTCCGTATTGTGTTGGATGGTAATCAATGGATTAAAAGTTATCTTAGGTACAAGGACGACCATTGGAAGAATCACAACTGTACACGTAGGATCAACAACATCGAGGAAAATTGTTTTTTTGTTTGAGGCAGTGAGCTCCTATACCGTGTTGGTTGGAAATCGATGAACAAAAATGCGAGGTAGGTGTCGAATGACCATAGAAATGATCTTAGCTGCTAACATTAAATCATGGCAACAATGTTACTATGGCGGTGAAGTGTAATAGGCAAGTTATCTCAGCTTAGGATGTTCAACTTTCATTGCTTCGGTTGTAGGGTCCATATTGGTAGACATGGATGCAATGACCACAAAGAAAGACCTCCTGCAGAAGGTCTGCCCACAACATTAGTTTGATGGTATTCAACTGCATCTACCTTACCTATTCCATCCACATGCTCACCAGGCTGTAGTACAAAACTTCCTCCATTATTCAAACATTTGAGTTCTTCAACCTCACAGGACAAGTAGCAGCAATATGGCATCACATTTTAGGTCTTCTCAGGCTAAGTCATGTTCAAACCTACAAGCCTACAGTTGCGTGGTGGAGGATTTGGGAGCCCATGCTATGATGGTCATATTGGACAACCACGTGAGCACTGTAGTGATGCTTCTCTACCACAGATGATAGTGGCTTCTTTGACAAGTATTTATTTCCATCCCAGTAAATATTTTGTCAACCCTACTTCATCCTATGAAGATAAATTTTTGAGCTTGTATTGACAATCAAATTTTATTAAGGCTGAGATCTTTAAAAATACATCACTGTAATTTTCTTGTTTATAGTTTTAACTTTTAATATATGCCATCATGAGTACTAAATCCTTATGCACTCTATGTTCTGTTGTTTTTTGGCAAAAGCATCATTAATATAAGAAAAGATCAAACAGAAGATCCCAACCTCTGTGTTTCTTTACCTTGTAGCTAATTTTGAGGTGATTTGATTTGTAGCTAGGAAGAACAATAGGTCTAATTTGCTTAAATTAGTTGTCATATGGAAGCCAGCTGTGTTGTTTTATTCTGTGTTCTTTAACTGGGTTTGCCTTGATCGTTGCAACCATAGTTACCAGAAAACTCCATATACAAACAAGGATTGGGCCTACAACTACATTGATATAATATATCTGTAACCTTATTCATTTACTCACCTACTCTAATTTTAATGGCATCTCTATCCATTTGGCGGTGCCCATACCCCCATGTCTCCAGGGAACTATGGTTGCAACTGGTGTAATATCTAAATGTCTCCCACCTTTTTAGAATTTGTTGGGACTATTCTATTTTGTGTCAGCATTATGAGTGCTTAAATCAATTCACATGCATGGCTATCAATTTTATCTATTATTAGAAGGTATTGTAGTAAGATTTATGTATTGTTGCCCTTTGAGAATGTTGAGAGGTATCCCTATGCTCTAGTCTTAAGATATTATTTTCTTGAATGGTACAAGACTAGATTATACTTTCTAATTACAAAATGCATACAGTACTTGCATTCAATTATTAACAGCAAAAGCAAACTAAACTTTTACCAGTTTCATGGCTTGCTTGTGTTGTTCATAATTGATGTAGGAGCAGGCTTCTTGGATTAGTACTAAGACCAAACCTCTTTATTTCAACAAAACATGAATTATTTTTGAAAAAATTATCATCGCAAGCCTAACCATTCATTAGTACATTGAAGTTTGGAACCTTTGTTTTCCTTCCTTTGTAAAAGATGCTGGCTCAACTTAGCAATCTTCAATGTGTTGATGAATGGTCTTGGACCCTTGGTTGATGATGATGATCTAGAAAAGTTTTGTGCATGTCAGGATGAACTGAGGAAGAATAGTAATTCTTGAAAAAATGAGCCATGTTTCTATTAAATTTTCAGATCAGATATGTTGTTATGTTTAAATTGATTAGAACCTGATGTTGAATTCCTTATATTATTCTTGAGTCCACTTGTAATTTTTTGTAGTATATGAAGGACGATCAGAACTTGTGTTTGATCACTAAATTGATTCCTTGTATTGTTTGTTTTCCATGCCTCATGCCTTGATTCGATCTTGTATATGTATTATGGGAGGAGGCACCTTTGTGGTAGGGTCACATCACTTCATCCAATGCCTCATCCGCTGACTAAATGGGTGATGGGAATTAATTTGCGGTGCCCGATTTCTTAGGGTCGACCTTCCTTGTGTTATATGCAGATCGTAACCTCCCGAAGCTACAAAAACATCAACACTCCCTCTTAGCTAGAGATGTATTCTCATCAGCAAGGACTTCTTCATCATGGACTCTCTCAGCATGACTTCCACAATGACTATATCTAATTGTGGGAAACACAACTCAGTCTCAGAGATGTGTACTATACAAGGGCTTTCACCTCATATTTCTCCATCTCAGAGAACTATACGATACAAGGGCTTTCACCTCATATTTCTCAGTCTCAAAGAAATATACAATACAAGGGCTTTAACCTCATATTTCTCCATCTTAGAGAAATATACGATACAAGGGCTTTCACCTTATATTTCTCAGTCTCAGAGAAATATACGATATAAGGGCTTTCACCTCATATTTATCTGTCTCAGAGAAATATACGATACAAGGGCTTTCACCTCATATTTCTCCATCTCAGAGAAATATACGATACAAGGGATCTTAATGATGCTATGACTCCCTCTCCATGAGAGCATCATTCTCCACCACACCAAGCTTGTCTCAGAAGTATGCAAACTTTACCCTGGAAAGAGGCTTGGTGAGAATATCAGTCGTCTGATCATCCGTGCAAATATACTTGAGTTGGATTGCTTTCCTTAGCACCATTTCTGACCCTATCATACTTGATGCACCTAATGTACCAGACACTATCTCTCCCTCTTAGTTGTGAGTCCTAGACTTCACAACCCCTTGCAAGATCCCTGCCTTGACTTAACCTGATTTGAGTAGATTTTTTAGAACTACTCTCTCTATCACTGCGAGAACCCTGCCTTGACTTCCTTCACTAAGTTGATCCATCCTTTCGATACATTCTTGCAAAACCTTCCATGCTACTCAGACTTCTCATCCAAGTGCCACCACAAGCACCTTGCGCACCTTCTATAGTACTAACTCCCAACTAAACCCTGCTCCAAGCACCCACATTAACCTCCAGTCCTCCTTGATCAAGGTTGCTTGCAATGTTTGCCCTAGTGGAACACCTCTATCCCACACTTTGTTTCATGTATCCCTAGATACTTGGCCTCTTCATTCCCACCTCCAAGATGGTTCTACTACAAACTTACTTGAGTCTGCCTTGGTACCTTCCAAAGGCACCCCTTTCTGCATTACTTCACCCACAGACTTTCCATTCAGCTCGATCTTGTCCAATCTAGGATTTTTTTTTCTTTTGACTCGACCTCCTCTTGGTCTCTCCCACCTCAGGGCCTATTCGCCACCTAATTTACTCTACATATATAGAACATTCTGCATTCTTACGTGATATAATAGGAGGAGCTAAACATGGGAGAGGACAAAATTGAAGAGGGCGAGGAGCAGATTGTAACACCATGGGAAGTTGCAACATCTAAGGAAGGAGGTGGCAAGCCTACCCATGTTTCTCCTTCACCGTGGGGTTTTCTTCACTCACCGATATTTCTCTTTTCTTCCAAATGCTTTGTATCAGTACCCATAAATTGGTTTTGCACCTTAGGGCAATTTTAATGGTGCCCTAATATTGAGTAGTCTCAAATTAAAATAGTATAAGTTGCCAACAATACAATGGTGGCAATGTTTTAATAAGTTGGGACACTAATCTATTTGCCTTTGTTTGCTTTGGGTCATTTCGAAATGCCTCGTTTGAATGATGGTAGATCATCTAAGAATAATTTTGCATCTGTAATAGTTTAGGCTATAAAAGCTTCTTGAAATTTACCCAAAAACCCACTTCTAGACCACTTGCCTTGAACATAGATAATCTTCTATTAAGAACCATAATTAGTAATGGTCCTGACTCTAAATCTGCTAATTATAAATCAATAAAATTTCCAAGGTATATCGGCAAGCATTATTGAGCATATCCAGTGATGATTGCAGACCATGAAATGTCGTTCACTGAAACTATTGTTCAAACATATTCTGATCCGACTTCAATGAGTTCTGAAGCTCAATGAGTGGTAAAGTTGGCAAAGGATGATAAGTCTAGGTTTATACTTGTCATTTGAATTTTCTTAAAAATTTTCCAAGGATTCAACAAGACAAATTAGAACATATTCAGCATTTATTACAGTCCACAAACAACAAATCAGTGAAGTAGTTCATAGGTCAGGCATGAAGGCTTTTCAAGATGACCATTGAGTGCATCACCAGTAATCATCATATTCCCAAAGAGTATGTAACATCATGGCATTTTGTCAAATGGTTCAGTGTGCTTACTCTCCACTCCCACTATTGCAGAAGAGTCTAATAGTGCAGTCACACCTACATCGCCTAGCAAAATATGTTTCTCAATGTTATTTGGTTGATCTCCATACTATTCTCCAAGGCTTTTGTTCAGTCACTTCTAGAAGGAATATGCCAGAGGTTGTCGAGATTGTTTTTCACATCATCTAAAATACAAAAGATTGCAACTGAATGTGATGCTCCCTCAACTAATGACCCAATTGTGAATCCACCAAAGGCCTACTGGAGTGTAATGAAGTAATAGTGGAAAAAAAATCCATATAGACTTCAAATATATCTTCTCAGATGATGTAACTATTTAATGATGTAACTTTTGTTACTACAACTCTTAAACTCCTTTTCAGAACGACTTTAAAGACTTCAATCCCTTTTTGATAGACACTGGTGGCAATACTTGTCTTCTCTTGACAACTTCTGCTTTTGGACAGGGATGGCTATAATGTCCAAATAATCTCGTTTGACAGATATAGTCTCACACTAAATCGATTCTCCCTTGTTCTCTCACTGGCTACTTCAGCAGCTTCAAATAATTTTTCTGCATTTATCTTAATAGTATCGGTGCCTCTTATCTTTGGTGACCTCACTTTCTATTTGAAATATTACAACTTTATTTCCACAAAATGTCTTCCACAATCTGCCAAAACTTTTCAGTGATTTCTTTAGTGGCTACAGCCTCACAATTCTATGATTCTAATTTTTTTGTTTTGGTAGCTTTTTCTCAAATGGTGCTCCTCTGTGCTTCTAACTCGCCTTCAATCTTTATTGGATCTTCTTATGCTCTGATACCATGTTAAATTTTTAGATCAAATATGCTGTTATGTTTAAATTGATTAGAACCTGATGTTGAATTCCTTATATTATTCCTGAGTCCTCTTGTAATTTTTTGCAGTATATGAAGGACGATCAAAACTTGTGTTTGATCACTAAATTGATTCCTTGTATTGTTTATTTTCCATGCCTCATGCCTTGATTCGATCTTACATATGTATTATGGGAGGAGGCGCCTTTGTGGTAGGGTCGCATCACTTCATCTAATGCCTCATCCACTGACTAAATGGGTGATGGGAATTAATCTGGGGTGCCCGATTTCTTAGGGTCAACCTTCCTTGTGTTATATGCAGATCGTAACCTCCCGAAGCTACAAAAACATCAATAGTTTCATGATCTCTGCAAGTCATGTATCTTGATGAAGCACTTTACTTCCTTAATTGTCTACCATTTTTAATTCACATACCATCTATTATCTTCTGTAGTATTTGGTTACATACTTGTCTTTATTACTAACGGACAAGCTACAATATGATGGTGTAGATTATAATATGATTCTACATGTCATTCTCTTTGGCTAAGAGTTGTGTTTCTAGGAACATCTTAACCATATTGTCCTTGAGAAGTGAGGCAAGCATGTGCAAGAGCAGTAAAGCTAATGTTCTAAACAATATTTTAGGAGTTTTTAGGAGAAAATGGTCATTTGCAAACTGGAAAACATTAGCCAATTATACTGATTTTACACTTGTCCTAAGATGAAAATTGAGTAAATGTTTTATAGGTTATCTACTGGGTGCATCTTTTAAGGAGAAACAATTAGCTAGCTAGCTTACTGCCTGTAAAAAGTTTCTGTAGGATCCTAAGTTTTCTTCTTTAACAAACATGCACGAGCTATGGAAAATATGTTTGCCAAATGTATTTACAAGGAAACATTTTTATATTGCATCATAAATTATGATTAGATTAATGTGTTTTAGAAATGATTTTATTGGGAATGCATTATTTTCTTAATTATTGTTGCATAAGCCACTTTTTGTCCAATTAAAAATTTCTTTAGTTTGCATAGTCCTTTTCCCCTACCACCCCAACAAAGATCTCTCTTAAAGCCCTGAAGTAATGCATACATACATCCTTGGATGAATTCCATTAAACATAATATATTTCATCTTTTATTATTAATTGATTTCCATTTCTTTCTCCCATTACAGAGTCCCAAAGTTCTCATCCATGCTGTGCATTTGCAAATTGTGTTACTTGTTCTTCATTAAATTTCACTGTCGATGTAAAACCTTTTAGACTTGATGTGTATTGAATGATATTGCCTTTCAAATGGAAGAGATGCATTTGTTGGAAGCTTCAAAATTTAAGGATATACAAAATTATTGAGGCATCAATAGAATTCCTATGATTGCATTGTCTGTTTCTTATGCAGTTTTCAGTGGGGTGTATTCATCGCATGTTGAAATCTAGAGTGTCTACAAATGGGAGGGTGGGGGCAATGCTAGAATTATATTTAGCAGCCATATTGGAGTATTTGACTGCAGAAGTTATGGAATTGGCGAGAAATGCGAGTAAAGATCTCAAGGTGAAACGTATCACTCCAAGGCATTTGCAACTTGCTATTCAAGGAGGTGAAAAGTTCGACATTTTAATCAAGGGTACAATAGCAAGCGGAGGTGTAGTCCCTCATATTCACAAGTTACTTATTAACGAATCCACCAAGAAAGATTAGCTTTTTGTACTTTGGGTAGTGTTTAAAATTTCATTATAGAACTTAAGAGTCATGTTGATACATGTTATTTCAAGACTGGTGCATTCCAGCTCCCTTGTTTTGTAATATGACTCAGTATGCCTAGTTATTGTCACTTGATTGTACTATTTGTTAGACATTGAAAGCCAATCTCATTTCCTGAAATTATAGAGTTTGTCCATATGGTTTTGATGAAGTTAGTTCAATTTTTTCTTAAATTTGTCAATTTAAATTGTGCTTAGCATAGTGCTCCATAAGCTACAATTTTTTCCTGCGGTTCTAAAGGTCTTGACTAAAACCCAGACACACTTTTTCAAGAAAAATAAGAGAACTCAAAATAATGCTATTTGAAGTAACAAATGACGTGAACATGATTTCATGGTTCTAGAATAATTTGAGTTATATGTTGCTACTTCTTTAGAAAGAAAAAAAATGTTGTCAATTTGTTCATATTAAAAATATCTAACTAGAATTTGTGTTGCCACAATAATGGGCTACGCTTTTTGGGACATCCTATTTTTTGCGGAAATCACATATTTTTAGAAAATATAATAATTTAAGCCTTGAAAGGTTCTATTTAAATTATTTTAATTGAAAAGGGTTTGATCAAACCCCCTAAGATTCAAACCCCTTTTGATAGAACCCCGCTAGTTTTAAACCGTACCTATAATGGAGTCTCCTCTACACCTATCAAAATGCTGATAAAAAACCACTTCTGATTTATCTTTTGGGGATCAAATGAATTCATTTAAATTTTATGTTTTGTAAGTATGTAGTCCTTTTTATAAGCTTCCCAAAAAGTATAATGTTAAATATATTTAATTTGATTATTATATTTATTTTTTATTTCTTGTGAATGTAAGTTTTTCACCAAACATCAAGTTCTCTGTTCTACACACATGGAAAATTAGTAAATTAGTGATTTTTTTTTGAAAAATATCTATGCCCTAGGTATTGACGTCCTTGTTTCAACAAAAAAAGAAAATTTGAATTTTGATACATACAGAAAAAGTTATGTTTTACGGAATACGCCTATGTCTAAATTATAATTGGTTTGACTTCAAAACTTAATTTTAAAAAAAAATTCAACAAAACATTATAAAACCAAATGCATGCCCTATATATCGGTGTTACCAATCTAAATTTAAAAGAATAAGAATATTATCCTTCGTAGAAAAAAAATTATGTGCTACATAATACACATCACTTTAAAAAAATGTTGTTTACTATTAAAAACTAGTTATCAAATGAGACAATTTTTTTTACAATTTAACTCCAATTTAAAAAAAATATATATTTAGAATCTACAAACAAAATCTCACAAATCACTAGTTCGCATCATCTTCAAATTCCTAACGATTTAACGGTTATAGGTGTCAGAAAGTGAAGATTTAGTTCAAAATGTTGATTTCAATGTCAAGTTTGGCCAAAAAGTGTAACCCATTATAAAAAATAGTATTAAAGATTTATTGATGAAAGAATAGAAGAATACACAATTCACATAAACAGATAGCAACAACAATTGCATCAATAACATCAAAACTCAAGATGTTAAAGGCAAAAACAAATGCTGTTAACAAGTACATAAGGGAGAGGACCCAGTAGTTGTGCACCCTAACTTTGCACCTCTCAAAATCATGCGTGGCAATTTCAAATTGCTTTGAAATTTTTATAGCAGGCATGAGTTTTCCACAGTCCATGATAATTAATCTAACACTCTCCTCTTCCTGATGATGGATAATTGAGCATGATCCGAAACGTTAATAAAAAACATACACAGTTGTATCCAGAAGCACTCTCATTACTTGATTTTTACAGCAGTTTACTTGCCAAGGTCCCTACTTATAACTAAGATTTTAGGTCCACATCATCAAATATGATGCCACATCAGCATGCTTTTTGTTGAGGTGTCCAAAAGACATAAAAAAAAAGTTAGACTGATAGTTGTGCATTAAGTCATGTTTTGTTTGTGCGTCAATGTGGCATCACATGATTTGTTGCTTTTTAGATCTGAAGAATATGTTTCATTCAATTATTAAGTACTTATGGTCAACACTAACAACTTTGAAGTCACAACTACTAGTATTATACTTCAAAAAATAGTGGGTGTTAAATCCACAAAAGGGTACACAACTATTGGAACATGCTCAACTACTAAGTCCTTTCCCCAACATCATAATAAGTATAGTATTATTAACGATGTTTTATTATATACATTAAATTCACCTTTAAGTAAATAAAAATATTAAAATAGTTCTATTAGTGATGGTTTGATGTAGTGACGTATTGCATATGAGTGTTGTACTATTTTCTTTAGTTACAACAACTTAATGCACATTTATATGATAGGTTGTAAGTTGCTTTTGTGTTGGTTGATGTATTTTTGTTTTCCCAGATAAAAATGATTGTTTCCAAATTCCATCTTTGCCTAATAGTGGTGTAGCGACCTAAGCTAGTATTGGACAGTGGGGATATCCGAAGTGAGGAAATAGTGGGGTTTTCCATGAAGAAAGCAGAAAGCATTTGAGATTTGGGTGTTCCGATGGAGATATACCAAAATATGAGATCATCATAAGAGAACGGAGATCCCTACGAGAATTTTGCAACAAGGCAGCGGAAATTAGCAGTGTGGAATTTTAACGATTTAGATTATTGTGCACAACAAAAACACACTGACTTTTCTTGCAATTGTGTTTGTACTAGGGGATATTAAAGGAGATTGAATGATTTAATATTGTCATTGATTGTGCAGTGATGGTGTTTTAGTTGTTTGTGTCATGAGGATGTTGTTTTTGGTTTGTGAAATTTTTATTACCAGTTTCAATTTTGAAAACTTGCAATGTAAAATATGGATGTTGAATGTGAGGAAAAAACTTGGTATGTGCTTTTTACGAGGAATGTTTTTTTTTTTTCCAGTAACATTCTACAGGTACTCTAACTTAAAAAAATAAATTTATTTACTTTATATGCAAAATAAATTAAAAATTAAAATAAAAAATAAAAATTAGTAAAATAAAAAATGACTATCATGCCCTCTTTAAACCTGCAATTGCAATTGCTAGGAAGACCAAACAAAAAATCACATTCAACATCCAAGACTATTGTGGCTATCATGAATTTAAAATAAGACTTTACAAATAGGAAGACCAAACAAAAAATCCCATGAAAAGTTTTGGGAGGGACAACAATAACATCTCCTAACTCTTTTTAATATCTCCAAGGTGTAGAAAGAATGGTAGCCATAATAGTCGTGTGTGGCCTTCCTATTAATGGGATCAAGTTTTTGCTCCCTTGTTAAAGATTTGAGGCTTCTCTTTTTTCCTAATATTCACCAAGGACTGCATTTGATATAAACCTAGTAATCAAATATTCTATTGTAATTAAATTATTTAGTAGTCATTTAATTATGTGTACATCTCCAAGGATGATGGAGAGGGCCAACTTGGATACCCACATGTCCAAGGATCTCTAAGTATGTGTGCAAGTGGTGTATGGGGCATGTGTGACATCTTCTTGTTGGACCACATTCCATGGTGTTGATAGATTAAGAGGGGTTGACTTTCATGGGTCATTCATTATGTGTAGCATGTCTCGTGCATGACATAAGTGGTGGGCACCATCGTGCTTTCTCCTCGAGTATTGACGTTTTAGTGTGAACATATGGATACAAGAGGCATATGCTTTATCATCTCTTAATGGTTCTCCAAACCAATAGGCATTTATTGTATGGGCCCACGAATGCAAAGACTAATCAAATGTTCCATGTGTTTCCAATTGGAAGTGGTGGGTCTGACATGCTAAGCTAGTAAAGGCTTTGACTTTTCAAACGACACTTAGTACTGTAGATTCTCTTGGCATATTTAGGCAAATTAACAATAAGTTGCACATTTGAGTATTTCAAAAGGAGTTGTTCAATGGCTCTAGAGTTTTTATGCAAAATTTGGAAGTGGTACCAAAGACATTTGCTTAGGTGGATTATTGTGACATTGGAGACATTTTTCTAGAGCCCAAGGGAAGGTAGTGACCACTTTATTGCAACCGGTTGTATCCTACATTTTGACCGACCTTATACTCTAGTCCTTTGTTTTGTGCCCTTTGTATAATGTTAGATTCAAAGACAAAATAAATGTTTGGGTTTCTTTCCAATTGCACACTTCTTTAAACACATACAATAAATACCAAAACCTATTGGCGTGCCCATTGCACTTCAAGTGCGATTGCTAGTTTTACTTACTAAAGTATATCATAGTATTTTAAGAGCGCCTTTGAATAGATAACCCTCATTAAAAACATTGCTTGACAGGTAAGGTCGACAGTAAAATTTAAGCCTTGTTGCTTACTATCTACATATGGTAAAAGTGAGTTGGGAGACAAGGACGCTTATAATGACCATACGTACTAAAAGTTATGAAAGCGTCAGTTTCAGAGTAATTTAAAGGCACTAAACCTCTTTTTAACCCCAAGACTCAATGCTTATCCACAGCAGGAGCGAAAGGCCCTGCTTTTCTCCAATCCATATGATACTGCAAGGCACGATGTGGATCCCCTGCTTTCCATACAATACCGCAAGACTACGATGTTAACGAAATAAATAAATTAACTGTGGATGGGGATGACATTTGATTTACTTGTTTAATGGACTCAGCTTAATTCATTTACTTCACCACGCCTCATTAATTACCTGTCAAACAGGTCTCGTACGGTTCTGTTTAATTCATTTCCCTGATCATTTCTGATGAGTTCTATTTAAATTTGGTTTCCAGTGACTTTTTCCCGTGGGTTTTACATCACAAAGCAAGTTTCATTACTCTGGCATAAAGCTGCTTGTTCCGTACCTCAATGTGGCTTACTCATCTGTGCCATCTGTGCTAGTTTTTCTGTTTTAGCTTCAATCCCACGCGATAAATTGAGTTGGATGTACAGAGTACTTATAATATTCATTGAAGAAGTCTACTATCCAACATAATGATTCCCATAGCATCTGCAATCAGGCATCAATCTTTTCCATTTTGCTGCAATTCGAGTACTCCAAGTTCCCAATTCGTTTTCTCCCCTTCCTGTGTGTTCTCTACCCACAAACTCTCATGTAGGAATCTGTCACTTCAGAAGGCTCTCGGCCATGCGGAAATGAAATCCTTATCCAGATTGATTGGAAGTCACTGGAAAAATTACATTTTCGGAGGCGGGTGCCATGGCATTCGGGTTAGGTGTGCTCAGGATTCTTCAGGAGAGGACCAGGTATGCTTTTTCCAGTCTTTTATGTCTCTTAATTTGATTCATTTTTTCGGGTACACTACTTAAATGAAGGAATAAATAATATTTGTTAAAAAGTTTAAGAAAAATACAGAGAACATTCGTCACCTGAGAACACCACACTCCACAGCAAACTGAGATAAATAATTGTCAGGCGTTTATTATTAGTCAATCGAAAATATCTCACATCACATATACACAGAGCTTTGTGAAATAGGATCCCACAACTTGTATCTTTTCACACCATCTCCACAGCAAATGAGTATGCACTCATCTGATTTGCTCCTCTTGTTTGAGTTTTGCTTATAATCTTTGCAGCCAAACACACGGACATGTCCCTAATAGGTTTGTAAGTATTAGATATGGACTAAAATGAATTAGACATGTTTTTTTATGTTATATTTGGTATTATGAGTTAGTAAAATACATTGTTCGATTGTGTTCCACCATTTTTTATTAGTAAAGTACATATATTTGGTATGTATGTATGAGTGTTTTGACTAATTGTGGCAAGTACTTGTGGTCATTACATATGGGTGTTAGAAGAATGTTCAAACCAACATGCACACTGGTTGACTAAATATTTATGGTGTATTTGGTATTCTCCCTGGTTATATAGTTGTCTATATCTGAAGAATTATTTTACTACTCTCTTCTATATGAATAAATGCCAGGTTCTTATTTTGTTTGGTAGTTCTCGTTGCTGATTATTGTGAATACTCTTTGGTTCATTCAGTGTATAGTTTGGCTTGATTATATTCTATATATTACATCGTTGTCCTGGTGACTAAGAGAATCCCTCCTCTGGAGTTTTCCTTTATATGCAATTTCATTTTTCCAAGATTGTTTCATCTATGTTTTCTACAGTGATCTGGTGTAAATATGAGCTAATAGCCCAGAACAATAAGTCACCTATTGTGCCCAAAAGTCTGTAGTATAAGTGGTGTATGGCAATCATTTTCATGAGATAATGTAGTTAGAATGTCACAAGGACGTGGTGAGATCAAGCAATTGTAAGACGTAGACAATGGGGATGGGAAGCTTCCAAGGTCACGGTTTCAATAAGTTCTCAATGTTGAGTCTATATGAGCAAAGGTTGCTTGGCATTGGCAGATAAAACTTATAATTGTAGTTGTTTCTGTATAGAATTATGTCTTAAGCGTTTGTCAAGGGTGAAAATGGTTTGTGTGTAGTTCGTGAAGTAACTTACAAAAGTTCATTATAGGTAGCATGTCCAATATAGGATAAGATCATCTAAGGAGATCCTTGGCTAACAGGCAGTTTTATGGGCTGATAGCCTGATTGTACATGTTTAATAAGCTATTGCTCTTGCTAAGCACTGTAGAAAATGTCACATTGAGTATACGCTAACCCTTTTTTTTTTTTAAATCTTAAATGGATGAAGATACATCCCTATGACATATGTGAACCAGCCCTAACTTGCTTAGCTTATGGCTTAATCTGTTTATATGGGCCTTTGTGAAGCAGCCTTAATTTAGTTATTTGATAGTTTAATTAGTATACTTGCAGTTTGGCAGACAAGCACCTAAGTAGGTTTGAATGTCTTAGTAAAAGGAAACCTGTACTTGCATTTGTAAAAAAGGATAAGAATAGCGGTCAAACTATGTATGCTCCATGAATAGTCTAACTATATACTAAGTCATAAGCCTTTGTATGTCATCTGTTAAATCATTATTTCAGTTGTAAGTCTGAATATAAGAAATGACAGAAAATCTGCATAGAGTGATTATTTCCAAATGCATTAATACCTGGACTTTGTCTTAAGATCTATAATCTTCAGTTCCAAAATAAAAACAAACACAGACAGATATTGGAAATAACAGTTCCCATTCTTCATTCAGGGTAAAGGACATCCCTCCTTCAAGGAATTTGGAAAGTTGGCCTTATGTCTGGCATTGGTAGGAACTTTTACTACTCAGCTTTGCCTTGAGCCCCTGTATGCAGTTCAGTCTGGATCTGCAGTACCAGATGTCTCCTTGTTGATGTCAGGACCTCCGGTAAAGGATCCAGATGCTTTGTTGAGATATTCTCTACCGATTGACAACAAACCTATTAGGGATATACAAAGGAATCTTGAGAATATCAAGGAAAATCTCAAACTTCCAGGCACGAAGGCACTGAAATCAGCAGGGAAGGTGAGTAAAAAATAAACAAAATAAATGCTAAAAGAACATTCTTTTTACTCTAATGATTACCTTTTCAATTTTCTAATGAAGGGTTGAACCTTCCTCTGTGTTGTGCAGAACATAGAGCAAGCTACTCTGGTCCTTAACAAATATAATATGGAAATCCTGGATGACATTGCAGAGTCGAAGAAAGCAAAGGGCAAGGAGTTGGTCGATAAACTCATCCTTGGTTTACAAGACTTGCAAAAAATTGTGGAAGCAAAGGATACAGATGCTATTGCACCAAAGCAGAAAGAGCTTCTTGACATTGTGGGGCAGTAAGTACCACAAATATTGAACAAATCATGGAAATAAATTTTAAGAAAATGTAGAATGCATGCCAATGTGAAGCTACTTATTAGAGTATGTAGTCATGTCACAATTGAAAGCAATTAGTACACACAGCATTAACAGAAAGACATAAGGGCACAAAGAGTTTAGGGTGAGTACTGGATGCACCTAGATACTTAAATTTCTCGTGAGTGGCAAGTAAAAGGTAAAGGTTTCATTTTTAGGTCATGACCAAGTCAGACACCAATTTGGCCCAGGAGGCCCATTTGTGGAAGCCTGCAGGAGCATTTCTTTCCATTTATCTTATTAGTTGTTCAAATTTTGTGCCCCTGGGTTTCAACCTCATTACCAGGCTTTGGATTAAATCAGATCCTGCCAATCCACCTATAACTGGAGAACAACCTTATTGTGATACCTCAATAATGTGACATCACTCAGGCCTATTGGGAGGAAGGATCCATATACAGTTATCATAATTGGGATAAACCATATTTGGATAATGACGCTGATAGAGTAAACGAAACCCTATGAGTTATATTATTATATAACAATAAGGTTGTCACCTAGAAATGTTATAATACTAACATCCCCTCCTAATATTGACTAGGGGATATTGACATAGGAAAATGTCGTTACATCAACATCCTCCATCAATCATGACAATTCTCAACAACAACAAATTTTTGAATTTGACAAGCTTTTCTTTCGTCAAGTCTATGATGAAGATATCTGCAACTTGGTCCTTATTTGGGTGGTTTTGTAATTGAACCACATGTTCTCAAAGCGTAGTCAAATAAACTGCTGGTGGACCTCAATATGCCTGGTTCTGGAATGGTATATTGGGTTCCTTGTGCTCTGGATAAGTCTGATTGGTGTATCTCAACAAGGTAAGCTACTACATGGAAATATCAAGCTCATTAATTTTTCTATAATCAAAGCTGCTTCCTGTCCAGTGGTGACACCACCTCCATACCTTACCTCAATAGGTAAAAGAGCAAGGGTGGAATGTGTCATGTTGGACCAGCAACAACACCAAAAACCAATGGTAAACAAATCTTGAAGGGGGCTTCCTGTCATTCTGATCTCCTACATAAACGAGTTAGTGTAAACAATCAAAGATGCATAAGTGCTTCCAATGACTCTCTAGGATTCTACGTCTATGTCAGTGTAACTAATCAAAGATGCATGGGTGCTTCCGTTGACTCTCTAGGATTCTACGTATAGTATGCTCACAAGGCATTCAATATGTGGTTTGGTAAGAGTCATGTATGTTCACTGCAAAACTAGTACGCTATCAATTGTAATATAAATAGAACATAACAAAACATACCAAGTAATTATATATGAAGATCACCGATTGCTTTATTCCAGGGTAGTGCTTGTACAATGACAATGAAGACTAGGGAGGACTGTGTATCTAATCGGACACCTTACTTGACTATGAGAAGTATATGTAAGTGCCTGACATTTGCCAATATGAACACAACCATTGGCAACCACTAACAACTTCCTAGCAACTACCCACAAGCCAACAAGTAATTAACACATAGTTGGCTGCAGCCAAGATAATAAAACATAACAATTACAAATTTAGAGAACGACGTTGTCCCTGCCAACAGAATAGTTGGATTCTAGCCAACAACGAAAAACAAAATGAATTATTTCACTGAACATTATGGGAAGGAGACATTCCCTGGTCGTACTTCAGCACCTGCTGAAATGAACGAAGGTGTAGTCAGAGTTTGCTTGATTGCAGCCCGAAGCTTGTAGATTTCTTTAGTCCGTTGTTTCAAATGATTAGTTGCGATGACTTCATGCTGCTTGGAGGTTTTGATCATGTGAACGGCTTCTAAGAGACTTTGGTTTTGAGCTGTCCTCTCTTATTCTATGGCTGACAGCTTTGTTTTTTCAGTTTCAGTGAGTAGGGCAAGAAATGCAATACTACAACAAGCAATTATACACAATGGAGGTTAACAATGGAACAAGCCAAAGTCGAAGATAGCAAAAGTTGGGGACTATTGAACTAATGCAAAATTTGCATGTATCATTGAGTTGGTTAGAGAGTTCTGTGATAAACAACGTAGAAGCTATCACAAAATGAAGGTGGTGCATGACTCCCTTGGGAAGGGAGCATCAAATTGTGTGAAGGTGCATGGGCTATCAAGGAAAGGCTTTACAAAGTGAAGCCAAATCTCAATGCCAAAGTAGGGGAGATTGACAAAATGTTACTAGTAGGAGTCATTTCTGCCATAGAGGAATCTAACTAGGTAAGCCCTGTGGTGATCAGCATCAAGGATGGTCAAATTCAAATTTTCATGGACTATCTCACATTTAATGAAGCCTGTGTAATAGATCCATTCTCAATGCTATTCAAATAAGAAATCTTGTAGGCATTGTGGGTTTCCTAATAGATACATCACCAACAACTTTTCACAGCATCTCCAAGCCCAAATCATTAAGGAAGACAAGGAGAAAACAACATTTGTTACTAAGTGGGTTACTTCACATACAATGTGATGCCTTTTGGAGTCAAGAATGTATCAACCATATTTTTGTGCATTGTAGCTAAGCCCTCAAGGAATTTATTCACAAGCTCCTCAAGTCTACCTTGATGATTAGACCATTTATGGTTTTTTCAAAGGACTCCCATCAAGGCTTATGCCTAATGTTCAAGTGATATAGGCATAGGCAAATTTTACTCAACCTAAGTATTGTTTTTTCATTCCCTTTAGAACTCTACTTGGGTGTGTCATTTTCAAGAATAGTGTCCTTGTTGATGTGATAAAGATTGTCATGAATACTATAGTTGGAAGTCCAACACAACCAAAAGGATGTGCTTACATTTTGTGCCATGCTAGTTATTCTTGCAAGTTATTTATGAACCATGTGCAACTTGTAGGACTAATTGAGGTGTTTCTTAGGGCAATTCTTTTAACTGGGCCAAGAGGTAGAAGGAGGCCTTTGAGGTCCTTAAAATAAAAATGGTAGGTATGTTAGTCTTAGAATTTTCTAACCAAAAGACCCCCTTCATGTGCATATAAATGCATCAAGATTAACGATTGGTGCAATAATCGTGCAATTAGGAGAAGGTGAAATAGACCATCCTATAAGCATTGCAAGTTAGAAGCTCTTGAAGGGTGAGAACTAGAAGGACTACATCATTATGGAGTAGGAGGCTTTGGCAATGGTGTATGCACTATAGAATTTCTGCGAGTACCTATGTAATGTCCCTTTTTTGGCGCATAGATTTTGGTGCGCATTATGCTTGTTCCTAGTCTCTCAGAGGCTATCTGGGGTGTTTGGGAGAACTCCAATGCTCTTGGAGTGGTCGTGGTTTAGTCTATAGAACAAATAAGTGGTTTTCTTTCTAGGGATGGACTATTTTTCTATGGCATTGAGCTCAGTGGATGTCCAGGGTTACAGTGATGTTTTTCAGAAGTTTGATTGGGCTCTCGGATTGCTCTCCAAGATTCTTGGAGGAGTTGTCTATTTTTGGAAAGTCACCCAGAAGGCATCATTGTGCATCCCAAACCTTACAGAGCATAATGGTTCAATTTATTTGGCAGTTGGGTGAAGTTTGGGATTTTCCGCAAAAAGGTGTTATTTAATGAGCTATTTTAATTATTATTTTCACTTAAGCTCCTAGGGGTGAAAATAATTAAAAAGTACGTAAGTGTTATACTTCATTGGAAAGGTTTTAAGTGTTCTAAATGATAGACACTTAAAAAGGGGGCCTCACACATAATATATTTTTATTATTTCAAAAAAAGACTTTTTGAGAGGAGAAATTTGAAGAGGTAAAAAGGAAATAATATTATATTCTTCTCAAAAGGTTATAAAAAGGGGAATGAGAGCTCATTTGAAGGGTTATGCTTTTGGAAATTGTTTTTGTTTTGCAGATGGATTGAACTTGTGAGTTATTCCATAATCTCTTGAGGATGAAAACCCTCTTGCAGATTTGATGTGCTTTCATACAGAAATCACCATTGTGTTGAAGACGGATTTGGAGCAAGCTCATACAGAGTTTGCCATTGTTCTTTCATGAAGTTATGGTATTTTGTTTGGTGTTGCTCATTTGAGTTTGTGACGGTAATTTTGAATGGATTGTATTGAATATTCTCATGAATCATTTGGAGTTTTGTGAAGATTTCATGATATCCATGGCTGAGTCGTACATGCATAGCTGTACCATGGTAGGGGATCGCTTTATCTTTGAAGTATTTGATTTGTGTTGGCTTGAAACAGACGATTGGGCATTCATCAGCATGTGAAGGCAATGTTCCTAGTGAACTTTATGAGGAGTTTTTATCTGCTGTTGACTCCCTTTGAGCAGGCCCGCACAGCAGCGCCGTACCATGTTGTTGGGTGATTTTGCTATGAAATGAATGATTACTTAAGGTTGTTGAGGCGAGTAGTTTCATGGCTACACCAGGCACAACACCCCCCATAGTTGGGCAGATGCGTTGACGAGGAAGAAAAGTGCACAAGCGAGCTGAAGAAAAGTGCTCATTTGAAGGGTTATGCTTTTGAAAATTGTTTTTGTTTTGTAGATGGATTGAACTTGTGAGTTATTCCATAATGGGTTAGTGACATTGAACTGCTAAGTGTTTTGCATAATATTTAACACATTAGATCAGTCAATTACCTCCCTTATTGCATGATATGGAAAGGATGTCTACAAAATGCAGATAATGGTGGTGTACAAGAACAAGTTCATGACATGGATGAACAAGCTGCTAAATGATTTTGAACAAGACATAAATTGACTAATCACAATTGTCTCAACAAACCCCATTGAATGGTCAATAAATCAAGTTCAATTATTCAAATTGATACAAATCATTATCAAGTGACAAAGGTAAATACAAGGAAAAATTACACAATTCCCAAAGTCATAAGACCAAAATTGACTGATCTAATGTGTTAAATGTTATGCAAAATACTTAGCAATTCAATGTCACTAACCCTCTTAGATTTGTATGTCATGCACTTGTTCTTGAGGACGAAAACCCTCTTGCAGATTGGGTGTGCTTTCATATAGAAATCACCATTGTGCTGAAGACGGATTTGGAGCAAGCTCATACAGAGTTTGCCGTTGTTCTTTCATGGAGTTATGGTATTTTGTTTGGTGTTGCGCATTTGAGTTTGTGATGGTAATTTTGAATGGATTGTATTAAATATTCTCATGAATCATTTGGAGTTTGTGAAGATTTCATGATATCCATGGCTGAGTTGTACATGCATAGCTGTACCATGGTAGGGGATCACTTTATCTTTGAAGTATTTGATTTGTGTTGGCTTGAAATAGATGATTGGGCATTCAGATCAGCATGTGAAGGCAATGTTCCTAGTGAACTTTATGAGGAGTTTTTCTCTGCTGTTGACTCCCTTTGAGCAGGCCGTACAGCAGCACTGTACCATGTTGTTGGGTGATTTTGCTATGAAATGAATAATGATAGATGTTGATATTATATTGACTGCATTGTAGGGGTTAGCGCCCATTCTTATTGGTTTGTTATTGTCTTTTCCTAGCTGAGATTAATGTTTTCCTTCATGAGCGGCCGTACTTCCATTTTGAAGTGCCGTATTGCATATTCAGACCCTCAATTCTTTATGAAATATGATGTAGAGTGAGGTCATGGCCTCCCTCAATGATGGCGTCCATAGCAGATTCGTGGGTATGCAGCCAAATGTGGGTTTTTGAGTCTTCAATCTGCATGATAGTGATTTGTACATTGTTGGACTGCCGTACATGCTGAGGGTTATTCTGATTTCTGCTTACAGTTTCAACCTGCAGTGACTTCTTTGCACATTTATCAGTGGGCAGATTTATTCCATGAGATATTAGATGACTACTGCTGTGCAGACTATTTCTTATGAATACCAGGTCTTTCAAGGGTGTTGAAAAGATGATCTGTGATCAGTTGGTGCTTCATTTGTGGGGTTCATGGATGTCTAGGCAGTCCATACAGCAAGAGGAAAGTCTGAAACCTGTGATACAGATTTGAACTGCAGTGAATCTTTGCATATTATCAGCGTGGGCAGTTTGTGACTTTGTGTTAAATGATACTAATGCTTATGCAGGGTATTCTTGTGATGCAAAGACTTATACAATACTGATATGTGGATCTAATGTGTCTTTTCTGAGTAGTATGCAGCTTGATACTCACTTGTAATCATTCTTTTTATGTTGCATAAACTCTTTAACGCCTGGATGGTTTACTGTCAGTGTGGAGAATATATATTGTTATCTTTTTTTATTCAATCACCCACTGGATAAGTGGAATATTCCCACTGAATAAGTGGATGCCCGTTGGAAGCGGATGCCTACTGTCAGCAGATGAATGTATTTAGTTTCCTTTGCACATGCTTTAATTTGTAAGCCAAAACACTGTATGTTCTCACCTCGCCCATCTTGGGAACTTGGTGATTAGAAAGTGTGGAGGTATTCTCATTAATTGCTTGTATTGTGCTAACCTTGATACGATCATTTGTACAAATCTGAAAATTTTTTGGGGTAGCATGTTACAATGGTATCAAAGCTGGTGATCTTGCCAGCCTGCTTGGGTTGCTACTCAATCTTTGCAGATTTTCAAGTGTGAGTCAAAATTTTCAGCCTTGCATGTGGGTAATCAGCACTAGCATGTGTATTCAGTGTTTGGCAGTTGAAGGATTTTGAGCAGTGAAGGTGAGATCATGGCATATCTTATGGGGAGAAGAATTGAGACAGATGTCTTGATTGATTCTCTTAGACAAGGTCAGGCTGAATTAGAAAGAACAATTAAAGAGGAGTTGGATCGAAGGAAGTATGATCGAGAGGCCACAAAGATTATTGATGAGTACCAAAGCCTACCAGATGACTTTAAGCATCAAATTTCTTGGGATGCTTTATTGGAAATAATCGAGGGGGGTCTTGACAAAAAGGACCTTATAGATTACATCCGAAGGACGAGGAAGGAAGAGGAGAAGAAGAAAATATTGTTATGGAAGCCTGAGTTACCTTCTCCAATGTCGAGGACCAAGAACTATTCCAAGACATCACCTTCCAACCAACAGAACAAGAGCTCTCTCACTTCGAGAAAGAAAGAGGACAGCAATAATGAACTTAGGAAAATAAATCTTTGTTTTCTATGCAAAGATTCTTGGGAGCCTAACCACCAATGCAAGAACAAAGAAAATGAACCAATAACCTTCACCACATGTTCTTTCTTTCAGGATGTTGTGGAGTCCAAAAATGGAGAAGATGAAGTTTTGATCGCTGGAGTAAATGAGTCTGAGCCTTTGTATGATGAAGACAAGGTTACAAATCAAGAAGCATGCATAGAGGAGCTAGCTGATTTGGGGAAGACTACAACAGAAATTAGTAAAGCTGAGCTTTGCTTTGAAGAAGTTAATGAGCCAAAAGTGTGGGACTTTGCAAGTCCTTCATTTGATAAATACCTTGGAGATGCCACTATTTCTGAGAATGAGTCGAAGTTGATTGATAGGTTGCTAGATGGTGTCTTTGCAAGTGAGCCTGGGAGCATTGTAGCAGAATCTCCTGATGAGGACATGGGAAACTGTGAAATTACGAAGGTTGGAAAAGTTGAGACTGCTGAAATTTTCAGAACAACACCTAATGGAGAGCATCTTCACCTTTCTTGTGGATTAGTCTTGATTATGAGTGGGAATTTTCCATGCAAAGAGAAGAGCAATTTGACTCCTCAAAGATCCTTGATGAAGAATAAGCTGATGAAGATTTTAAATCAGCCATTGGTGATGATTCAATGTTTGAATTTGAGGCTGCCATATCATTTGATCTAAGTGATGAAGAAGAAGATTATTTTCCTATGCAAGTTGAAGAACCAAGTGTCTTCTCAGAAAAGTCAGTTGATGAGCATGTTGATGGGGAGTTTGTTGGAAGATTTGGATCAACTTCTATTGTTGGTTCAACATTGGAATTTCAAAATCAACTGTTAGTCACCGAAGATAAAGATGTACATTCCTTAACTCACTTGGATTGCATGCATAAGTTTGTTGAGGATCACGTTTGGAGGGCACAAGTTGAAAGGAGACAAATGGGCATGGAAAGAGGATCTTCACCTGAAGATTAGTCAGAGAGGCTCTAGAAACATTGAAATCAGAGTATTTGAACCTGCTTTCTGATAGAGATCATGTTCTTGAGTTTGTTGGTCGAGCCTATGATGCATTGAAGAGAAGAGAGGCTGAAGTTGATAAGCTTACATCCAAGCTTAAAGCAACTACAAATTCTTTAGAGAGTACCCAAATGACTCTCTTAGAAGTTGAAAATCAGCTTGATGATGTACATCAATTTAGGGAGTAGGATAGAGTTGCTAGAGCAGATAAAATCAAGCTGGTGATTGAACAACTTGATTTGCTCCAAGAATGTTTTGACTTAGGATAGTCTCCTAAATATGATGATGCAAAGTTGGAGCAAAATGATGATCTATCTGAACATGGAGGTGAAAACAACTTCCAATCATTTGATAACTCTTTTTTCATAATGGAAGTTGAGTTAACTCAGGATAATCAATTCCTCATGTTAAATGATGAGGACCAATTTGATGTGGGTAACACGGAGGAGGACAGTAACAGGATATGGGATTCGGGTGAAGTGCGCTTATGGGATGTTAATTAATACAAAAACTTCATCAACTTGAAGTTATCATCAGTTGTTGAAGTTTGGCATGAGGCCAGGGCATGCACTGAGTTAAGTACAATAATGACATACTTTCTTAATAGAGTTTTCCTCAGGGTTTTGTACAGGATAGTGGTGTTGGTAAGATTGATTCATGGATGATTTTGGAGTTAAAGTTCTGTCATGAAGCTGTTGTCCTTCATTCAATCAACCATCATGCATGTTCATTTGCATACATAATGATGGATTGGAGAGAAATTTTGGTTATGCCTTTGATATATTTTGGTTGTAGATGGCCTAAATTTCTTGTTGTATTCATAAGATTTTAGTTTTGTTGTGGCTGTCCCATTATAAAATTGCTGAAATTAGATTTTCAGGAGATTGTTTCAGATTTTTGCAGCCACGAGATTGATTTTTTTGTTACGCTTAGCTCTTTGTGAGAAGGTGACGGAAGAGTTCAATTGAAAAGGACAAGTGTTTTAGCTAATATTGCTCTTTTGGATGGTGAAAACCAGGTGATTCATGGCTGTTCGGAGTTACTTTCAGCTTGTGTTCAAGTTGATTTATGTTCTTCCTTGAAAGAACATTTCAGGTTTTGGTTCCTAGTTGAAATTTCAAGATCGATAGATTGTATTTATGTTTTGTTGAAGGATGCTAACTCTTGCACTCTCAGGGTTGGTGATGTTACAGTTGTTTGGGATCCAAAAAGATGTGTGATTGAAAGAATGCTTCAGAGTTGTAAGTAGAGTATTAGTTATGTAATCCCTAGTTACATCAGAGTAGCGCAGCAGAAGTGGTGTGGAGCATTCTTGAGGTTGATTTGGGATCCAGGTATATTATTGCCAATCATGCAGGTATCTCTGTTGGATAGCTTGTATTGCTTGAGGACAAGCAATCTTGAGCGGGGAGGACTATAATGTCCCTTTTTGGTGCATAGATTTTATCAGGCTGTTCGGAGTTACTTTCAACTTGTGTTCTAGATGATTTATGTTCTTCCTTGAAAGAACATTTCAGGTTTTGGTTCCCAGTTGAAATTTCAGGTTTGATAGATTGTGTTTATGTTTTGTTGAAGGATGCTAACTCTTGCACTCTCAAGGTTGGTGATGTTACAGCTGTTTGGAATCCAAAAAGATGTGTGATTTGTACAAATGATCATATCATATGAGTGGGATTTGGGTGATCTTGCACACCCAATCTGCAGCCAAATGTGGGTTTTTGAGTCCAAGCTTGGGCAGTTTGTGACTACTAAGAAAAAGACATTAGATCCACAGCCTAGAGTGATGCATGATAGTGATTTGTACATTGTTGAACTGCAGTGAATCTTTGCATATTATAAACTAATTACCTCCCTTATTGCATGATATGGAAAGGATGTCTACAAAATGTAGATAATGGTGTTGTACAAGAACGAGTGCATGACATGGCTGAAAATTTTGACTCACTTGAAAATCTGCAAAGATTGGGTAGCAACCCAAGCAGGCTGGCAAGATCACCAGCTCTGATACCATTGTAACATGCTACCCCAAATTTTTTTCAGATTTGTACAAATGATCATATCAAAGTTAGCACAATACAAGCAACTAATGAGAATACCTTCACCTTGCATGTGGGTGATCTTGCACGCCCAAATTTGCATGTATTGTGCTAACCTTGATATGATCATTTGTACAAATCTGAAATTTTTTTGGGTTAGCATGTTACAATGGTATCAGAGTTGGTGATCTTGCCAGCCTACTTGGGTTGCTACTCAATCTTAATACATGATGTTATACTAGGGTTGCATTTTGAACCCAAGCTTGGACTCAAAAACCCACATTTGGCTGCATATTGGGTGTGCAAGATCACCCAAATCCAACTCATATGATATGATCATTTGTACAAATCACAAATCTTTTTGGATCCCAAACAACTATAACATCACCAACCCTGAGAGTGCAAGAGTTAGCACCCTTCAACAATGTACAAATCAGTATGGTGATCATATGATAGCAACCCAAGCAGGCTGGCAAGATCACCAGCTCTGATACCATTGTAACATGCTACCCCAAATTTTTTTTAGATTTGTACAAATGATCATATCAAGGTTAGCACAATACAAGCAGATTGGGTGTGCAAGATAACCCACATGCAAGGTGAAGTTATTCTCATTAGTTACTTGTATTGTGCTAACTATGATATGATCATTTGTACAAATCTGAAAACATTTTGGGGGTAGCATGTTACAATGGTATCAGAGCTGGTGATCTTGCCAGCCTGCTTGGGTTGCCACTCAATCTTTGCAGATTTTCAAGTGTGAGTCAAAATTTTTAGCCATGTCATGCACTTGTTCTTGTACACCACCATTATCTACATTTTGTAGACATCCTTTCCATATCATGCAATAAGGGAGGTAATTAGCTGATAATATGCAAAGATTCACTGCAGTTCAACAATGTACAAATCACTATCATGCATCACTCTAGGCTGTGTGGATCTAATGTGTCTTTTTCTTAGTAGTCACAAACTGCCCAAGTTTGGAGTCAAAAACCCACATTTGGCTGCAGATTGGGTGTGCAAGATCACCCAAATCCCACTCATCTGATATGATCATTTGTACAAATCACACATCTTTTTAGATCCCAAACAATTGTAACATCACCAACCCTGAGAGTGCAAGAGTTAGCATCCTAAAACAAAACATAAATACAATCTATCAAACTTGAAATTTCAACTGGGAACCAAAACCTGAAATGTTTTTTCAAGGAAGACCATAAATCGGCTTGAACACAAGTTGAAAGTAACTCCGAACAGCCATGAATCACCTGGTTGTCACCATCCAAAAGAGCAATATTAGCTAAAACACTAGTCCTTTTCAGCTGAACTCTTCCATCACCTTCCCCCAAAGAGCTAAGAGTAACAAAAACAATCAATCTCATGGCTGCAAAAATCTGAAACAATCTCCTGAAAATCTGATTTCAGTAATTTTATAATGGGACAGCCATAACAAAACTAAAATCTTATGAATACAACAAGAAATTTAGGCCATCTACAACCAAAATATATCAAAGGCATGACCAAAATTTCTCTCCAATCCATCATTATGTATGCAAATGAACACGTATGATGGTTGATTGAATGAAGGACAACAGCTTCATGACAGAACTTTGACTCCAAAATCATCCATGAATCAATCTTACCAACACCACTATCCTCCACACAACCCTGAGGATAAACTCTATTATGAAAGTATGCCATTATTGCACTTAACTCATTGCATACCTTGGCCTCATGCCAAACTTCAACAACTAATGATAACTTCAAGTTGATGAAGTTTTTGTACTAATTAACATCCCATGAGTGCACTTCACCCGGATCCCATATCCTGTTACTGTGCTCCTCCATGTTACCCACATCAGATTGGTCCTCATCATTCAACATGAGGAGTGGATTATCCTAAGTTAACTCAATTTCCATTATAGAAAAAGAGTTATCAAATGATTGGAAGTTGTTTTCACCTCCATGTTCAGATAGATTATTTTGCTCCAACTCTGCATCATCATACTTAGGAGAGTGTCCTAAGTCAAAACCTTCTTAGAGCAAATCGAGCTCTTCAGTCACCAGCTTGATTTTATCTCCGTAACTAGGGATTACATATCTGATAATTTGCTTACAACTCTGAAGCATTCTTTCAATCACACATCTTTTTGCATCCCAAACAACTGTAACATCACCAACCCTGAGAGTGCAAGAGTTAGCATCCTTCAACAAAACATAAATACAATCTATCAAACCTGAAATTTCAACTGGGAACCAAAACCTGAAATGTTCATCCGAGTAGCGCAGCAGAAGTGGTGTGGACCATTCTTGAGGTTGATTTGGGATCCAGGTATATTATTGCCAATCATGCAGGTATCTCTGTTGGATAGCATCTATTGCTTGAGGATGAGCAATCTTGAGCAGGGAGGACTGTAATGTCCTTTTTTGGCGCATAGATTTTATCAGGCTGTTTGGAGTTACTTTTAGCGTGTGTTCAAGCTGATTTGTGTTCTTCCTTGAAAGAACATTTCAAATTTTGGTTCCCAGTTGAAATTTCAGGTTTGATAGATTGTATTTATGTTTTGTTGAAGGATGTTAACTCTTGCACTTTCAGGGTTGGTGATGTTACAGTTGTTTGGGATCCAAAAAGATGTGTGATTTGTACAAATGATCATATCATATGAGTGGGATTTGAGTGATCTTGCACACCCAATCTGTAGCCAAATGTGGGTTTTTGAGTCCAAGCTTGGGCAGTTTGTGACTACTAAGAAAAAGACACATTAGATCCACATCCTAGAGTGATGCATGATAGTGATTTGTACATTGTTGAACTGTAGTGAATCTTTGCATATTATAAACTAATTACCTCCCTTATTGCATGATATGGAAAGGATATCTATAAAATGTAGATAATGGTGGTGTACAAGAACAAGTGCATGACATGGCTGAAAATTTTGACTCACACTTGAAAATCTGCAAAGATTGAGTAGCAACCCAAGCAGGCTGGCAAGATCACCAGCTCTGATACCATTGTAACATGCTACCCCAAAATGTTTTCAGATTTGTACAAATGATCATATCATAGTTAGCGCAATACAAGCAACTAATGAGAATACCTTCACCTTGCATGTGGGTGATCTTGCACACCCAATCTACTTGTATTGTGCTAACCTTGATATAATCATTTGTACAAATCTGAAAAATTTTTGGGGTAGCATGTTACAATGGTCTCAGAGATGGTGATCTTGCCAGCCTGCTTGGGTTGCTATCATATGATCACCATACTGATTTGTACATTGTTGAAGGATACTAACTCTTGCACTCTCAGGGTTGGTGATGTTATAGTTGTTTGGGATCCAAAAAGATGTGTGATTTGTACAAATGTTCATATCATATGAGTTGGATTTGGGTGATCTTGCACACCCAATCTGCAGCCAAATGTGGGTTTTTGAGTCCAAGCTTGGGTTCAAAATGCGACCCTAGTATAACATAATGTATAAAGATTGAGTAGCAACCCAAGCACGTTGGCAAGATCACCAGCTCTGATACCATTGTAACATGCTAACCCAAAATTTTTTCAGATTTGTACAAAATTCAAATGATCATATCAAGGTTAGCACAATACAAGTAGATTGGGCATGCAAAATCACCCACATGCAAGGTGAAGGTATTCTCATTAGTTGCTTGTATTGTGCTAACTTTGATATGATCATTTGTACAAATCTAAAAAAAATTTGGGGTAGCATGTTACAATGGTATCAGAGTTGGTGATCTTGCCAGCCTGCTTGGGTTGCTACTCAATCTTTGCAGATTTTCAAGCGTGAGTTAGCGTTGCATGTGGGTGATCAGCACTAGCATGTGTATTCAGTGTTTGGCAGTTTAAGGATTTTAAGCAGGTTGGGTTGCTTGTAGCAACCCAAGTAGGCTGGCAAGATCACTAGCTCTGATACCATTGTAACATGCTACCCCAAATTTTTTTCAAATTTGTAGAAAATGCAACCCTAGTATAAAATCATGTATAAAGATTGAGTAGAAACCCAAGCACGACGGCAAGATCACCAGCTCTGATACCATTGTAACATGCTACCCCAAATTTTTTTCAAATTTGTACAAATGATCACCAACCCTAAGATCACCATGCTTGGCAGTTTGTGACTACTAAGAAAAAGACACATTAGATCCACACAGCCTAAAGTGATGCATAATGGTGATTTGCACATTGTTGAACTGCAGTGAATCTTTGCATATTATCAGTGTGGGCAGTTCGTGACTTTGTGTCAAATAATACTAATGCTTGTGCAAGGTATTCTTGTGATGCAAAGACTTATATAATGCTGATAAATGGTATCTTTTTGGCATGATTCTAGGTGGCCACATTAATGGTGTGAGGTGTGCCAAAGGGTTGGCAAAAGAACAAGAGTGATTAGATGCCCCTTATACCATAGGTTGCACAAGAGCCTAGAGTCATGCAAAGACTTATACAATGCTGATATGTGGATCTAATGTGTCTTTTCTGAGTAGTATGCAACTTGATACTCACTTGTAATCATTCTTTTTATGTTGCATAAACTCTTTAACCCCTGGATGGTTTACCGTTAGTGTGGAGAATATATATTGTTATCTTTCTTTATTCAATCACTCACTGGGTAAGTGGAGTATACCCACTGAATAAGTGGACTAACATTATTTGTATTCTTTTATTCACTCACTGGATAAGTGGAGTATTCCCACTAAATAAGTGGATGCATGCTGGAAGCGGATGCCTATTGTCAACAGATGAATGTATTTAGTTTCCTTTGCACATGATATGATCATTTGTACAATTCCTCAAAAATTTTGGGGGAGCATGTTACAATGGTATTTGCAAAGATTGCGTAGCAACCCAAGCAGGCTGGCAAGATTACCAGCTCTGATACCATTGTAACATGCTACCCCAATTTTTTTTTAGATTTGTACAAATGATCATATCAAGGTTAGCACAATACAAGTAGATTGGGTGTGCAAGATCACCCACATGCAAGGTGAAGGTATTCTCATTAGTTGCTTGTTTTGTGCTAACCTTGATATGATCATTTGTACAAATCTGAAATTTTTTTGGGGCAGCATGTTACAAGTTATCCCAAAAAATACAAGGATAGCCATTATTAGTTGCTTGTATTGTGCTAACCTTGAAATAGCATTTGTACTAATTGTCCCAGAAAATACAATCCTGAGAACAAAAGTTTATGCTCTTTTCTATGAAAAAGATGTATATAATTCATGGGAGATTGTAGATAGTATTGATGCTTTTGCACATTTTGATGCTGATCAGTTTTTTGAATTGGTTGAAGTTCTACCAGAACAGTTTCCTATGGCTAGAGATAAGCCAAGAAAGTTTGCTCTTCTACTTCTGAAGAAGAAGAAGAAAGTTCTAATTCTTCCGATTCATCTCAATCTTCTTTTGCTATCACAAAGGTTGTCAGAAAAACTATCAAAGATCTTGATTTCAAGATTAGTATGGCCAAAGCAAAAGATCCTTACAGAATGTCTGGATCCATCGAAGAAAGAAAAATTGCAGCTAGGCAGCAGTTAAAAGAGATAAAGGCATGGGAAGCTGAATGAGATTCTTTACAAAAGCAAATCAGAGGTTTTAAACTTTCCTTCTCTCATAGATCTAGGAGACATGATACTTCTTCTCCTCCCCATAGATCTAGGAAGCATGACACCTCTCATGGTTATGTCCATCCTCAGTGGAAAAAGAAGCCTTCTCGTTCCCCTTCTCCACCTTCATATAAGCCTTCGTACCATAACGCCATTACACCTATTGACATGCTTTGCACCAAAATTGACCATTTCCAAGCTGATATGCTGACCCTTTCCAACCAGATTTCCCTCCAACGTAAAGAACTTTCCAAACTTACTTCAGCAGTGAGGGAAATTAGAGAAATCTTGTATAAAGCTGATAAATCTGATAATTCAGGAAAAGAAACCTCTAGCAGTGACTAGTCAGAACCAGCCAATGCCCTGTATTTAGTCGAAAATTGTACATACATTAGAATGAGTTTTTGTTTTCCTGGTTACAAGCCCATTCCTATGGACGCCTTTGTAGATTCTGGTTCTTCTCGTAGTTTTGCCAAAATAGATGCCATTCCTCCAGAGTTCTGGAAGCCCATACCAGATCTTCCTTCGGGATATGCTATCAATGGCCAACAGGTAAAAATGGGGAGATATGCCCAAGATGTGACCATAGAAATCCAAGGGAAAAAGTTTGTTATAGATTTCATTGAGTTAGATGGATTAAGAGGTGATGTACTAATAGGGTTCATGTTCTTGACAAAGTATCAACCTTTTGTGCTTTGAACCCATGAGATATCACTTCGCCATGAAGATGGTCATCTTAAAATTCCTGCTTTAAAAGTAGTTAATTATAAATTTGACAAGAAGACTACTAAGTTAGGAAGGAAAGAAAGTGCAAATCTCCAGGCTCAGAAATTGCCATTATTATTAGAACTTGTTAGAGCCAAATTTGAACAAGATTGCTGTAGTTTGAATTCTCTTCAATTCTGGTCAAAAGATCATGAGGAATGTGAAATAAAAATCAAGCCAGAATGTCAGTCGATAATTCTATTTGAACCTGCTTACTTAACGAGTCCCATAGAAGTCCTAGAAATGGATGAACATCTAGAAGAATTGCTCGAAGGCAATTTTATCAGAGAAAGCAAAAGTCCTTTTAGTTGTCCAGCCTTCCTGGTAAATAAGAGAGCAGAAAGAGAAAGAGGAAAGAAAAGATTTTGTATAAATTATAAGCCTTTGAATGATATAATCCTTCCATTCAATTATCCAATCCCATTTAGTACTGATCTGATTATGAGAGCAACCTCAAAAAGGATTTTCTCAAAGTTTGATTGTAAGTCAGGATTTTGGCAAATCAAAGTAAAAGAAGATGACAGGTACAAAATTGCATTTTCAGTTCCTCAAGGATTATATGAATGGAATGTGATGCCTTTTGGCCTCAAAACTGCTCCTGCATATTTTCAGAGAAGAATGGACAAATCTCTAAGGAGTTTGAAAGAATTTTGCGCAGTTTATATAGATAACATAATTATTTTCTCTGAAGATGAGTCTCAGCATTTGAAACACTTGGAAATGTTATACACTACTATCAGATCTCATGGAATTTGTTTATTTGCCAAAAAGATGGTGATCGGTCAAGAAGAAATAGATTTCCTTGGTTTAATTCTTTTTAAAGGAAAAGTAAAATTGCAATCTCACATCTTAAAGCACATTAATGAATTTCGTGATGTTTTGGTAGGAACAAAGCAGATCCAAAGGTTTTTAGGATGCTTGAATTATGTTTCGCCATTTTACAATGGACTGGCAAAAGACAGAAAAAAGATACAGAATCAGTTGACGGAAGGAGTAGGTTCGTGGACTGATGAATTGATTGAGATAGTGTAGAGGATTAAAGAAAAATGCCAATACTTGCCCACTCTACATTTGCCTGAAGAAGGTTATTCACTGGTTCTCTATACTGATGCTTTAGATGAAGTTTGGGGTGCTGTACTTTTGCAGGAAATTCCTTTAAAAGGAACACAGATATGCGGCTATAGGTCTGGAACTTTTACAGACACTGAATGCAGGTATACAATCTACGAGAAAGAAATTCTCGCTGTTAAGAAAGGCATTCAGAAGTTTAAGATTTTCTTAAAGCCAAATCATTTCATAGTAAGAACAGACAGTCAGCCGATGAGATCCCTCAAGAAAAAGCCTGATAAAGATATAGCGCATGGTAGAATTGCAAGGTGGTATTTAGACTTCATCAGTTATGACTTTGACATTGAATGGATTCAAGGAAATAATAATCCACTAGCAGATAGTTTGACAAGAGAAATGTCAAAACTAGTAGAACATGCTTCAATGCTTATAGAACCAGGTGAAACCTTCCTGAGGAAAGATGGAACAGAAGTGTTCATGGGTACCAATGAAAGGGGAGAGGAAATAATGATTCCACAATTGCCTCCTGAAATAATTGAACCAATTCTCCATGTTCATTTGCTTAACAAATGGTTACAAGATTTAAGAAATATGATTTCTGTAGAATTTGATAAAGGAATTCTTGACCCAACAGAACAGGTAGCCTTCCTGGAGTACTTTGGCCTTGAAGAAGCCAGTTTAGCATTTTCTATCAAAAATGGTTTCTCATTTGATTTATGCATTACTTCTTTATTGCCTATGAATTGGGATGTCAGGACTAAGAAAAATCTGCTTAAATGTGCAAAATTTGGTTTCATAAATAGTATCACAATTCTCCAGAATGGATTTGAAGATTATGCAGATTTCTTCATGGGTTATAATGACAGAGTGCTACCTCTTGACATCGAAGAATTTTTCAATTACATTCAAGGTAATTTTGCATGGGCAATTTCAGAAGGAATGTCGGGGCCATCAGGATATCATGTCAATCCTCATAGTTATTGTATACCAAGGGTAGAATACTATCCTTTGACCCACGACTGGTTCGCTAAGGCAATTGTACAGGATATGGAACCCTCTTTGGTACTAGCCCTTGTTGCTGCCCGGACGAAGATAGATATGGCATCAATTGAAGAAGTAGAAAAAACAATTTATGTTTTCAGACAGAGCGCTGATGATTTAGAAATAATTTTTAGACCACTTCCAATGCATTTAATGCCTCCAATAGTTTTTGACTAGCACTTGGGTTTGTCAGTGCCGTGATGTCGGCCACGTTATGATCCGACAATAGGAAGCAACCCTGTCACAAAAAGCAAGATCTCCATATCTACTTTTGGATGTAAAGCAGGCCGTCCTCGCTTATGGTGTCCTTAAAGCGATTGTCTTTTGCTTTTCCACTGTTGTTAATGCTTGCGGACAAGACTGCTTAACAGCGGTCCACTTCTACAGTGGCTTCTCCGTGTCATTTTTGTATGGTCAGACTCCTAGGCTAGTTTATAATTTTGAGTTCCGCCAGCTATAAATAAGGGCTTTGAGCCTCATGGTAGGCATTTAGAAACTCATTCAGGAGTTAATCTAGAGTCTTAGAGAGAGTCTTAGGATCACAAGAGTACGCTCTTGTGCTGCACGTAATTGAGAACTGAACAATCAGAAATTGTGTAGAAAGGTCTTATAGTGTGATAATCCATATCGGTTATTACGCTTATATCCTGTTATAATCTTCCATTGTAATGAAATTTCATATGCAATAAATCTTCCGCTTAAATTGGTATCAGAGCCTTGGTTCTATTTGATCGTTATAATTGCCTCATATGAGTTTGAATTTCTGAACATTTTGCTAGTAGCGTGCTGTAGTACCTGTGAAAGTCACAGTCATAAGACCCGTGTGAAGGCCAAATATGTGGAGATAAGTGAGAGAACCTCCAAATGGCTTGTGAGGCCATATTTATAGACTTTTTGATGTGGAGGGAAGAAGATTTGATTTTAGAGATAAGATTTGATAAGGATTTGATTTTTGTTTTATTTGACAAAAGAGGAAATAAAACAAGATAAGATAGGATTTAAAAAGATAGAAATAGATTTGATTTTGTTTTAAAGGAAATAAATCCTAAAAAAGATGAAAGGGGTAATTGGTGAATTATTTAATTAAATAAATTAATTAGATACATATGAATTTAATTTTGGAATGGAAGTAAGAAGATATGTTTAAGATTTTATTAATTAAATAAATATTTAATTTATTTAATTAATTATAGGCAAATGGATAAATGACTAATTAAACAATTAAAAATAATTATTTAATTAGAGGGGATAAATGGCCATGAAGGGATTATGGGATAGAAAAGGGTGAAATTTTATTTGACTAATTAGGTGACGACATGGGTACCCATTGCAAAACATGTTACAAGATGCAATGTTGCAAGAGATGGACATTTACAAATTTAAAAGAGAAAATATTACAATACCATTAAACTTCCTTAGTCACATAATTTTAGATTTGAATGCTTATGGTTCTAATACTTTTTCCATTCCTCTATGATCCATCATCAAGGTGTAGAGATCCAAAGAATAGAATGCAAAAATCATAGATTGTATAATACTTTTTCCATCAATAATTAAGATCACACTCCATGATTTCTACATTATTTCTTGGGCTTAAATTTCCATAATCCATAATTTTAGATTTGAATGCTTTACTTGTTGTAATACTTTTTCCATCTAGATTTGGATCACACTCCATAATCCATCATCAAGATGTGGAGGGCCAAAGAACATAATGTAAACCAAAGAACTAAACCAAAGAATGGAATGTAAAAATCATGGGCATAATACTTTTTCCATCAATCTTTCAGATCAGATCATTTCTTTGGCTCTCTACACTTTGATGATAGATCATGGAGTGTAATGAAACAATGATGGAAAAAGTATTTTTGGCTCACTACACTTTGATGATAGATCATGCGGTGTAATGAAACAATGATAGAAAAAGTATTTACACAACTGCACTTTGATGATAAATCAAAGTGTAATGAAAAGTATTTACACACAATTAAATCCCTCTCAAATCTAAAGTTTGAGCACAACTTTTAAAATGATTTTTCTGACATTTTACACCTTAATAATGAGTCATGGAACATGATTTAAAATGTTGATAGAAAAAATATTACATAATTAAATCTAGAAGCATTCAAATCTAAAATCACAACCCCATGAAACAATGATAGAAAAAGTATTTACACAACTGCATTTTGATAAAGAGGTATTTACACAATTAGGGGAAAGGGGCCAGTTGCCGCCCACGCCCCATAAGAATTTGTAAGAAAGACTTTAAAACTACACTCTAAATATAATAAAAACAAATTGTTAAATATAAAATCCCAAAATTAAAACTCTACTAAATTTATTCTTGAAGTGTTGAAAGATGATGCATGGTCAGTAGACTATATAATATCAAAATTAATTGTCTAACATACTCCCCCATGATGTTGAGTAGATTGACTCGTTGTCCCTTTATACTGAGGGGATTGACTAGTTTATCTTGAAGCTTCAAAAACTAAGCTTTAACATCTTCCTTAGAAAAGATATTTGTAAGTTGTTCTTGATTATTCATATAATTCAATTCCACCTCTTTCTTTTGAACCAAAAATTAAAGGAATATGATATTAAAAATCAAAATTCTTTTCAACCTATTATGATGGACTAGATTCTTGGTCAACTTGATAATGCTCATACTATCACAAAAAATCACTATAATGCCCACATGCATTTGCATCTTTCTCTTCATCTCTTTTTGCATATCAATGTTATACAATATTTTGTTATGATAATTTGTATTGTTGATTGGTAATCTCTAGTCGATGCCAATTTTTGATCTAGATTCTTGATGTGTGTATCTACATCTATGAGAATTGTGTGTGTGTTTGTGATTATATTATTGGAGTTTCACCTTCACTAATAATTATGTCAGTTGAGGGAGCATCACCCCAACTCTTGAAACTCGCAGGCCTCAAGATCACAAGCATAAAGCTTTGCAGAGAGAAAATTCGCCAAAAGATAAGTTCTTAAAAATGAAGGTGCTCTCCTTTTATAGTGCTCCTCAAAGGCAATGAAGGCACGCTTTTCAATGCAAAGAAGGAACCAAGGCACGCTTCCCAAGAGCATATTCTGATGGCATATTCCATTTGATGACTCACTCTGAGTTGGCAACCTTGTCCAATGAGCTGGAACTGATCCCAACGCCAACCACTTGGACCAATAGGAGATCAGATACTTGCAATGTGCTCATCAACCCAGGGCACCAGAATGATACTCCACAGGGGAAGAAGTGCACCCAACATCCCAATTGGATGTCTCTCAAAACTAGGTGCTCAAATAGGGTTGTCAGAGGGTAGATATGCGCCTAGCCTATCCAGTGGCTTCAATATGCATGAAATCACCTGAAATGTTCAATGATGGTTCTCTGACATTGTTTGAAGTCATCTCAATGATTAGGCACCAAATTGGGATGATTTCTTCATGAAGTCGTGCCTTGTTATGATTAGGCGCCAATTGGAGTTTACAGAGACTCAAAAGTCTGCCTAGTGTTCTAGGCTTCATACTTGTTTACCTTAATTGTTTCAATCAATGGGAAACACTCTAACATGCCTCCTTCAAATACTTCATCTCAAATGCAAGTTTACAAGATCCTTTGCTAGGCGCCAAAACTAGGCTATTCAAATTGAGAAGTGCGCCTAGACTTATTTAGCCATATACTTGTTGTTTCTTACCACTTCAACCCCTAGAAGATGCTCCAAGATGTTTCCTTTTACAAACGCCTTACCTTACAAGTATCCTCATGTGATCTTCTTTGAAGGCGCCAAAACTGGGTTCCAGAGCCATGGGATTACGCCTAACATCCTTGAGGTGCAAGTCTACAAGGTGCTTCCAAGTCATCTCCAAATGCAGATACTCTTCCTAACAATGAAAGTGACTCTATATTATTTCCTTATGCGCAAAATGGGCTTCTTGAAGAAGGCGCATTTGTGAGGTTAAAGAGGAGGAAAAGTGCGCCTCATTCGCAAATCACTTCTCTAGACTTAGATGACGATCTCAATTAAAAGGATGACCTCTTGAATCAATCTTGACCCGCTGAAGATGCAATTACCCTTTCAATCCACTAGGCACCATTTCAAGGTTGTTTCATCATGATCTAGCGCCTCAAGTATCAAGGTGCACAATTTGGTTTGTTTGATCAAGGATTAGCGCCTTGCATTACTTAGGCATCCTTTCATCTTGAAGTGACAACTTATCTTCGCAATATCAACTCCTCAATGAGGCGCCAATCCAGTGTCTCAGAGTCTTATTCTAGTGCCTTAGATAGGCTAGGCACTCATTCCAGTTTGCAAGAATAGTGATAGGCCCCTAAGCGCTCATTAAGTGTTTGTTGAGTGTCAAGCTAGCGCCTTGACTCTAAGGGTCCCTCCACCTTGTATGCTTTCAACACCCTAGGCGCACATTGGGGTCAGTTTGGATGGAGAAGTGCACCTAGTGTTCACTTGGTCATGTTCTCTGAAGATTTGCAATGTATGAGTCACTTTGAAGATCAAACACCCTTTCCTTCCAAGGTCCCCTAGTTGAGATGATTGAAGTGCTTCATAGCTTGATGATTCTTGGTTAGGCACACATTTGGCACCGGACAGTCAGAAAGTGCGCCTTGGCTCTGAGAGTCAAGTTCTTGTTAGTTTTGTCTTCCAGACTTAACCAGTTTGGCCAGACTTGCTACAGATTGCTAGAATAGTTTTTGACTTTGTCCCTGCAAAACTACAACACTGAGTTAGTCAAAAACCAGGTTCATTCCCTCAAGATTGGTATTAGCCTCCGGGAATGATGATTAGGCTAATCCATATTCAATCACTTGATTCATGCCGGAAATGGGGACATGACAAAAACTCCAAAACCTAGCAAGATTTGTACTTTCATGCCTGCACAAAGAGTGCCTAAAGATTCCAGGGAGAAGGATTCATATTTTGGTAGCACATCCACATAGTAACTGGACTATGTTGCATTGGGAAGGACCTATAGGCAGTCATGTGCTCACCAGGCACAAAGAATGCCTTGCAATGACCATGCATGAGGAGACACCTATGGATACGACTTGGCCACTATTGAAGACTAGGCCAAAAGGGTTTTTGCACACTTCATTAGTGTGAATGTTACCTCAACCACCTAGTGGGATTCAACCGTAGAGAGTGCCCTTGCAATGACCAATGCATAAGGAGGCACCTATGCATACGGCTTGGGGCTATTGAAGATCAAGCCATAAGGGTTTTTGTGCACTTCATTGGTGTGAACCTTACTTCAACCACCTAGTGGAATCCATTCACCAAAGAAGTTTTGTGGGTTGCACACTAGGTCGGCATAAATAAAGTTGAATACAATTAGATAGGATATCTAGCAAACAAAATCGACATATAGAATAGAAGGCACACAAGTGCTGAGTGAAGTTTAGGTGGGATATCATTTTTCTGCCTATTGTGTTCAATTCCATCAGCATCTCCTCAGAGATTCCTTATTGCATGATATGGAAAGGATGTCTACAAAATGCAGATAATGGTGGTGTACAAGAACAAGTGCATGACATGGATGAACAAGCTGCTAAATGATTTTGCATGGGAGTGGTATATTTGGCTCTTGTTTCTTGAAAATACAATGATCTCTACTAGGTCATGGTGATGTGCTATTTCACCCTTATCAAAATTAAGAAGCTGAAAGGGAAGTGGTTGATATGACACAAGTTGCAATATGCAATATGTCTCAGAAGTGCTATGCACAGTCCCACATATTGAACATCAATAAATTTGCATTGTCTGTGCAGTTTATGATATCCACTCAAATAGGCTAATAAACAAGTGAATGGACAAACCCATAGCTTTGGATAATTAGGAGTCCAAGATGGATGAAATGGCGATTGATCTACCAATCAAAACAAGGGTAAAGGGTGAACAAGTCACCATAAATATTACTTAAGGTTGTTGAGGCGAGTAATTTCATGGCTACACCAGGCACAACACCTCCCATAGTTGGGCAGATGCGTCGACGAGGAAGAAAAGTGCAGAAGCGAGCTGAAGAGAGGGCCAAGTGCAAATGTGGGTGGAAAGTAGAGAAAGCCAAGGGCAAGGGGAAGGAAAAGGTTGGCAAGGATTAGGAAGAAGAATCTAAGGGGTATAAGTTAGAATGGAAAAAGTGGCATTAGTGTATGGACAAGCCCCCAATAACCTTGCCACCATGGATACCCATACTGGCTCATTACACTATGCTCGACATGGGTATGGCAAGTATTGTGCAGTTCAAGCAATATAAGGGGCTGATGACTGAGGCCCAAAAGAATGCTGAGCCAAGCCCCATGTGCAACTAAATGAGAACAGACCAGCAAAGTCCATAGACAGAATTAACTAGTACAATTTCATATTCTAAGCATGTAGTTCCCTAAAGCATTATCTATATAAAATTTGAATAATCATTAAATATTTAGTTAAGTTATTGTACACCAGGTTAGCATGTCCTTGTTTGGAGTTATGCTATTCATTGGATATGCCACTTTGGGTTCAGGTTAACATTTAGTTGAAATACTGTTACTATCAAAGCCCTTATTTTTCAAGGTTTGGGAATTTTTACTGATCACTTTGAGCAGCATTTTGCTTGTGTGCCATCATAAACCTTTTATTGTGTGTACACCTCAGCATACCTTATGTGCTGAAATTCTTCATAGGTGAATACAAAGTTTGCTGTCGTCAGCTCTTTGTATAAGCCTAACACTTTATTCTTTTAGGGACTGGCATCTTTGTGGGCTTCACTTAGAGTACACACATCTTGAGATACTCCTGTAATCCAATTTATCATGGGCCAAAATAGAGCTTTACTTCCATTGACTTTGCAGTGAAGTTAAAAATTTTATTCATAGAGATTAGCATCTTTGTGGACTTTACCCATTGGGTTAGAGACGGTATCGGTATTTAGATATAACAGAATTAAAGATATTTTTTCTGTTTCAGTTTAGACTCTAGAGACTTTTCATCGTAGGAAATCTCTTTTCACTAGATGGGAGGAGGATAGCAATTGGTGAATTGTGAATGTATAGGCTAATGTATGCTTCTAGTTTGCAGGGAAGATTAGTGAACAAATTTGAAAAAGAAAATTGATTGGCTTATGAATCGGGATTTTTTGTAGTGCTTAGATAAAGTCTACTTTATATGCATACATCTCATATGTTAATTCCTTATTGATTTGCAGCTGAGATGTTCCTGGGCCATTGGATTTCTGCAGTGTGGAGGAGGATATGGTGGACAATTTCCCCTTTGATGTGCCCAAAGAGTATGCAGATAAACCTCTGCTAAAAGGAAGAGCCATGGTAGAAATGAAAGTGAAGATCAAGGATAACCCCAATTTTGATGATGTTGTGTTTCAGCTGGTTCTAGATGGCTACAATGCACCTGTTACTGCAGGGAATTTTGTGGATCTCGTACAAAGACATTTTTATGATGGTATGGAGATTCAAAGAGGTATGCTCACCTTTGGTCTCCCTTTTGAGTTCTCATTTCTGGGGAGTTATGAAGGCATTCACTTTGAAAACCCATTTCTATTACCATTTGAGTTTTGCACTCACATTACCTTTACCTTTAGTCAGGCAAAGTGGACAGAGTCTAACATACCTATTGAAGATGTTTTAAGACTTGAATTTAGATCCATGATGACAATTGGACGTTTTTGGAAAAGTTTACTCAAAAGGAGTTGGTTTTAAATCTGCATATGAATGGCTCGCTAAATATGTGTATTGTGGTTCACAACAAACAATTTCTACATTCTTGTTTTACATAACGTAGGAAATGAAGCTAGCCTTTAATTTTTCTGCCATATTTTATTTGTGCCAGAAATTAACAAAGGTCATCAAGTAAGGTATTGACTGCTTTTTAATTCCCTTTTCCATGAAATTCTTTTGAATGGCTCGAGTTCATTGTTTGAAATTACATTGCAAGCAGTTATGATTTTGCGAGATAAGGTATTGGACTGTATAATCTTGAGGGCTATTCATAAGTCTTTCTTCCAGTTCTTCTTCACTCAACTCCAACTTTGAATATTTGCTTTTACAAAATTCAAATCTATGCTTTTTTATCTTGTTTATATAAAATCGTTCTTAAAAGAAAAACAATAGTAGTACATTTTTTAAAGTTATGTATATTATTAAAGTTAAATGACTCCATGAAGAATCCATGTTCAGCCTGATTATTGGATTGGATGAATTGTGACTCAATATTATTTCCCAGGTTGGTTCTCATGCAATCATTGAGTTCAAATAAGAATAGAATCTAAAAATTATAGATTTATTTCCAGAAAACTGTTGTCTTATTATTATGGATTGTGGAAGTGTAAAAGGTTTAAAAGAGTATAATCCTTTAGGTATTGGTTTAGGACACTTGAGGAGTGATGCCCTTTATGATGGATTTTAACTTTTAAGTGAAAACTTGACATTAACAGAAGAGGATTGAAAATATAGCTTGTTTGGTGTGCTAGGTACTGCCATGTTTTTGTCCCTAGACTGAAATTGCCCATTATTACTAGTAGAAATAAATAAAATAAACACATTGCCTATCCAGAAGCATTGAGAAAATACATTATTGTCTATGATCGGAGAAAAAAGCACAAATAGGAACTAGAAGTACATAATCATATAGAGTATGCTAGGGTATTCCATAAAGCTTATCTAATTTAGTGCATATACTATTAGAGAGTAGAAAACATAGCTATAAATGTAGACGAGTATGATACAATTATTAATCATTAATAGAAATACATTCTCATCGACTAGCACGAAGTTTCCAAGGATCTAGCAAAGGATGTTATTCATAAAAGCTAAGGTCATGGTATTCTCTTGTTGGATCTTTGGGGCCAACTTGGTAGTGCTTTTTGATGACACAAGAGATATTTGTAATAGCCAAATCAGTTGTGGTTAAATTACTTGAGCTGCATGGTCTACCATCCAAGGTTGATTTATCTACTGTAGGAATAAAACTGATGGTGATCTTTGTTAGCAAATAGATGAATGATGAATTATCGTCTGTACAAATTTGAATTTGCATCAGCATGTGGGACAAAGTACCTCCTCTATTCATAGGTGAACCTCCTTGATTATTGAATATTTACAGAGGAAAGAGTTTGGTGCTTGTATTTGAGGTAAAAACATAGGAAAATAGTTATTTCCTTTATGCAAACTCCCCCAAAGAACATTTTAAAGTGTGCATATCTGTATATATTGTCTATAGTTTTTGGTCTAGGGTCAATTTAGCTTAGATTTAGGTTTAGTTTAGATCTCGGGGAGCTTTCCTTTGAATTTTAAGATAGATTTTACCTCACACACTAGTCCATTTTGTGTTGTCTTGCCAAAGACATGTATTTGAGGTAAAAACATAGGAAACTAGTTATTTCCTTTATGCAAACTTCCCCAAAGAACATTTTAAAGTGTGCATATCTGTATATATTGTCTATAGTTTTTGGTCTAGGGTCAATTTAGCTTAGATTTAGGTTTAGTTTAGATCTCGGGGAGCTTTCCTTTGAATTTTAAGATAGATTTTACCTCACACACTAGTCCATTTTGTGTTGTCTTGCAAAAGACAAATCAAAATGTTAACAGTTTTTGGTGACTATAGGGGAATGAAATGCAAAAAATCCAATCTTGCAATGTGATATTAGTCTTATTGCCTCCAATTGAAGTAATTTCATCTTGGCTAATAAGGTCTACACCAGTTCATGAAGGATGGTGACTTCTTGACCATGTCTTTCAGAAGCTCAATCAAGCACCTTCAAGCAAATATAGTTCTTCACCAATTGTTCTTGAACTCATTGGAATATTTTTAGTGTTGGACAAAGAAACTCTTCAAACAATGGGGGACAACACTTGTAATAATTGTGATGGTACACCTTCACCTCTTCTACCATGGGGAGCTAGCATTGGTCCTTTAGCTCTTGCAAAGCTCAATGACTTTCCACATGGTTCAAGGAAAGGATTTGCCAAATTTCATGGTGACAACACACATCTTGATGTGCATATTGTTTCCTTCACCACATCTTGCAACATTTTGGGAGTATAACATGAAGATATCGTAGTGTGACTTTTTGTTGAAACCTTGGTTGGAGGCGCACTAGAATGGTTACACTATCTTGCCCTAGGACCAATCACTAGTTGGGCAATCATGTGCAAAAAGTTTGTCACATTTCAAGCTAGTTGAGGATGGTCACATTCTTTTTGCACAACTCTAAAATGTAAAGAATGAAAGCAACGAATCCCCCCTCGAAGAATATTGTGAAGTGGGCATATTTGTATAGTTTGGTGTCTAGGGTCAGTTTAGTTTAGGTTTCAGTTTCGTTTAGATCTTAGGGAGCTTCCCCTCCAAATTTGAAGAGAGGTTTATCCTCATGTATTGTCTTGATCAACCTTGGATGGTAGACCATGTGTTAGAGACAAATTAAAACACTAACACATTGTCTACCATCCAAGGTTGATTTATCTACAATAGGAATCAAATTGCTAGTGATCCTTGTTAGCAATTAGATTAATGATGAATCATCATCTATACAAATTCAAATTTGCAATAGTATGTGGGACAAATTAAAACACAAACACATGGTCTACCATCCAAGGTTGATTTATCTACAGTAGGAATAAAATTGCTAGTGATCCTTGTTAGCAAATAGATTAATGATGAATTATCATCTATACAAATTCAAATTTGCAATAGTGTGTGGGACAAAGTCCCTCCTCTATTCAAAGAGGAAGCTCCTTGATTATTGAATATTTACAAAGAAAAGAAAAGATACATAAAATATATACAAGTTTATACAATTTATCAAGGTTTGACATTGGATCAAGAAAGATTTGTCTTTGCAGATATATTGGCGACTCTAGAGAAATTTAATCTAGATAGTTCTCATTTGGGAACATTAGTCAATTGGAAATCAAGGATTTGTTTGAGGGAAAAGCTTTGATAATCCCAATATCTTACTTTCATCTCATCTTGTAATTAACCTAGAAGTCCTCCAAATAAGAGATGCGTTTTTAAATGCATCCCAAAATATTTCCTACGTGGCAATATCTTTCTCCAAATGCTTGGTAGTAGCAAAATTTAGATAGGAATACATCCTGATAGTTATTGGGAATTTGTTATTGACGTACTTTACCAATTTATGTGATTGGATATTGAATATAGGGAACTAAATAAACTGGTCAGGCTATTCTCTTGTAAATGTCATTCATTCATCACATATTCTTTTGCTGAAGTTTCTTTCCAAGTCTTTGATGTAAAAAAACAAAGGCATCATTCAACATCTTGAATTATCTTGTACTTGTTGCTCCAATTGAGGATACCACCTAGAAATTTTTGTCAAAGGAGGTAGAGACTCACTCCTTGTAAATCCTGAAATCGTGTGCATTCTGGTCAATACACACTAACAAATAGGTCATGTAAAAGCAACCCGTTGTATTGAGTTCACAAAATTGGCAATGGATGGAATCACTCACAACAAAACCCCAGTCGATAATATGTTTTCCATTAGTGTATTTACACATCCATGGGTGAAATTTATGAGCCTCATTGCAATCAGCCACCTTGTACAACAATGAGGTCTTGTCTCCAATGAAGTTAAAGGAAAAGAGGTGGAGACTTACTCCTCTTTAAAAGAGATCGAGAAAATTGATAGAGTTTGTGTGTTCTACATGGAGGCAAGGTGCAAGAAATTTAAATTTTCTAGATTTTGAAAGGAAAGGGCTCCACTTGAAGGGAAGGAGGAAGAATTGCCCTTGTGCAAAAAGTGCACAAAGGTTCATTTTTTCAAGATTTTAAATAGAAGGGAGAGAATTTTGACCGGCCAGGGGGGAGCGGGGATTCAAGGGAAATTTGGGAAAACAAGGAACATGAGCATATGTGCATGAAAGGCTAAAAGCCTGATAATCAAGATTCTAAAGAAAAAAGCCTTCATTCTTTTTAAGGGGGCGCAAGGGGAATTTGGTAAAATAAGGAACATGACCATATGTGCATGAGAGGCTAAAATCTTGGTAATCCTAATCCTGATTAAAAAAAAAAATCCTTCATTCTTTTTAAAACTCAAGGAAATGACTAAGACAATTTGAAATATGTTGAAAATATTAGAAATGAATCAATTTTACAAAAGTTTTGTAGTAACCCTCTCAATTTTAAAGAAAAATTGGGGATAACAATGCCCACATGACAACTTTAATGCTCTTTATGGACATTTCCTTTCCATTGATTGTCACGTTCTTTATAGGTACATTATACTCAAGTGTGGCATTGTTAATTTGATTTCAAATTTTCAAGTGGTTGGTTAAGGATGATAAGAAATATTAGTTATGAGGAGGATAAACACCAGTGTTCCACAGAGTCTTGAGATGGGGAGACAAGTCTCGAGGATGGGGGGACCAAGGCCTAGACTTGGGGATGACAACAGAATGATGGTGCAAATATATATAGTACTTAAAAAATAGTTATAAAAAGTACTATATATTTATATTATATTCAAAATTTTAAAATGATGATTACATTCAAAATTCAAATACAATTGGCCAATGGCCTAGTGCTTCAAATGATCATTTATCCGCAATGTCCGCTCCAAACTCCTCATCACTTGAACTGTTGGACTCCTCAAGGTCAAGCTCTTCGAAAGCAATACCAACCAACCCTGTTTGTGCTACATCTCTGTCCACTTGTGTTGGCTCCTTTGGCTCTACAACCTTCTTTCCTTTCCAATGATATTAGGATATGCATGTCTACATGACTTTCTCCCCCTATGTGTTGTAGTCAAAGAGATGCAAGGCACTATGTACAACTATAAGATTCTCCCCCCTCCTAGAGGTAAGTCTTCCTTTTAACAGAGAAGACGAAACTATAAGTAGATCAATTCCTCTTAGCCGCAGAAGAACTAGAAACTTGGGACAACAGACAAATGGCTAGTGTGGTGGTCAAAGAATTAGACCCATGCATAGTCCAACATAGAATTGGATCATCTTGTGTCATAGTCTTTCTATCCATCTTGGCCTCTTTTAGTTGATGCTAGCTTGTATAGAATCATACATCTTCTAATGGCTTTCATGACCCTTGCCTTCACCTCAACATCCTGTATAGGGGTAATTTTGCCAGGCCTTTGCACATACCACTTTGGGTTCAATGCATAGGTAGCCATGTGCAAGGGAGTGTTGAGCTTCTCCTATCGACGATGAATGATTTGTAATGTTCCCTTTTTAGTGGAAACACTTAAACCCGAATTTGCATTCAAAGTGTGTAATGTCCTCTTCTAGCAAGCCAAAATTTTCACAACCTTGCTCACAATTTCAACTTGTAAAAGAGAGCATTAGTATTCAATCCTTCTTGTCTCATTATATAAATCACAATTATATAAAATTAAATCTTATAATCATAACTTATATGCAATATACCTTTCTCTATTTCACTTAACAATATCATAATTTTCTTTTCCTAGTTCACTATACAAGATCATAGTTTCCTTCTTGGAGGAGACTACACTTGGACCCATCATGTTAATCCAATCATACACCCAACAAGAGATGGTTCCTTGGGCACAATCTTGCCATAGGTTCAATATCTTTCCTTTGATTTGGAATGGCACTCTACACCAACTAGGATCAAGGGCCTATCCACTTGCTCCATACTTGGCACTCTACACCAATGGAAACAAGGGCCATTTTCTCTTGTCCATAATGGCACTCTACACCAATTGGAACAAGAGCCTTTATCCACTTGTCCATATTAGCACTCTACACTAATTGGAACAAGGGCCTTTATTCACTTGTCCATATTAGCACTCTACACTAATTGGAACAAGTGCCTTCATCCACTTGCCTCAAATTAGCACTCTACACTAATTGAGTCAAGGGCCTATCTCCACTTACCTCATATTAGCACTCTTCACTAATAGAGATAAGGGCCTTTCTCGGCTGAGTACTCTTCACCTCTTAAGAACAAGCACTCTTCACTTGCCTTGGAGGATTAAAGCCTTATCAGCTCGAGTCTTCAATACCTTGGTCAATTGTTATAACCCTTGGGCTCACTTTCTTGGTGTGATGGATTAACAAGCAGGTCCATTTCCCAATCTGGTATTTTATACCTTTCTATCATAAGTTAGCCTTTCACATCTCTTCAAGATGCTCTCTATAATAATCATTCATCATATATATACATGCCTCATATAAATGTTCTTATTTTATGATTATAATCTATTCTTTGACTTTTAATTCTAACTTCATTTGTACATTCATAATCCTAATACTCATTTTATAAAGCTTTATCTATCATATTCTTTGCCATAATGAGGCATTATTTCTACTTAACATTTACTTACTAAAGCTAATTCGAGTTAATAATCTGATTGGTAATAAGAACGTACAAACTGCATGATCATATGCTTTCCATTCATTCATAAACTTGCTTACTTTCATATCCTTTAACTATTATATTTGCTATTGCTTCATATCAGCTGGTTGTTCATTTATGAACTTATCTTATTACCAAGCTTGTTCTTAGGATCTAGATTACCTTTTTATAAACATGCCTCAGTTATATTCTTATAAACATAATATCTTTAGTGCCATTTAGTGTTGAAACATATCTATCAAACAGTTAGACATATCGTAGTGCATAATAAGAATTGGAATAGATTCATCATACCTTATCAATTATACAGTTTGGTTGCTGTTCTACCACGATTCTGATAAGAATTATTCTTTGCTGATATATTCAAGATGCAGATGTTGTCCCTGCTGATCGTTATTTTCTGGTGATGACTTGTTCAATGCTTCAATAGGAGTGAAGAATGATGATTACTGGATATGCCATGATCTTTTGCTTGTTGAATGTTATCAATCAATATTAATGTGTTTGCTGCCTTGCAGAGATAAGATTGTATCCTGTTCTTCTTCCGTGATCTTTTCCTAATATTTAATCTTTTGCAAATTGCTGTTCTTCTTATTGATGCTTCTCCAAAATGCCGATCTGCCCCTCTATCATTCATTCGTCCTTGCTTTTATACTTAGTATTATGTGAATAGACATGTTTCTTCATAATGGTCACTGCCCTTTGTTAATTGCTAACCGATCATTTGTTAACCTAACATGATATGGTTGATCTTCTTAGTCATTGCTGGATTATGACTTGTTATCTATTGTTAACCATTATATTATTTAGGCCCTTACGGATGTCAATATCGGCCTTGTTGATGCCGATAACTTGTATCTAAATGCCTTGCACTTATCGGATTTTCCTTTGTCTTCATCGTTCTTACATACTGGGATATTAAATGTCTTTATTCATGGAAAACAAATTGGGCTATCACAAAGTGATTCTCAAGGAGACATTAGAAACATTAGAGATCAATAAATTTCAATGATGAAGTCAGAGATAATATAAATATTTCATTCTTATCAAAGGATTATTCATTTCCTTGTCATTCACTATTGATGACCATTCTATAATATATTCCATAAGTACATTAGGGTGAGTATTAAACATATTTCAAGATCCATATCTTCCCCTCCTATTCTTCACCAAAGAATTGGGATTTACATGACTAGGGCGTGCTGAAACCACCTCTGGACCCAATTTCAGAAACTAAGTCCCAGCCTTTGGGGTCTATATACGGAGTCTCGGATCCGGCCACGGGAACGGTGTCTCGACCATTGGGATCAATACGAGATCTCTGGACCCGGCCATGGGAACTATTTCCTAGCCATTGGGGTCTATACAGGGGATGGAATTACTCCGCCTTTCCCTACAATACACATGATTCCTCATTGGATGAATAGGGGCTATGGAGATATGATCTTTATGCAATATTCCCTTGTACTATAGATGGAATTCTATTATACCATTTTGTAATGTCCCCTTCTCGCAAGCCAAAATTTTCTCAACCTTGCACACAATTTCAACTCACAAAAAGAGAACATTAGTACACTAGTCTATCTTTGGATTCCCACTTATAATAATATATGCAAGAAATATTTAAATTACATAATCACATTGCCCTTATAGGGTTATACTCTTATGTTCAACATCAATATGTTTTTCACACTTTCCATCATTATCCATTATATTTGGATCTATGCATTAATCGAATCATTAATTCCATGTGAGAGGATGTGATAGGATGCCATATGCCAATTATCATGGGTCCATTATTTCCATCCTTTGACTCGAGGGGTCAATACTCACCAACTTTAGTCAAAGGCCAATTATGATAATCCTTTGGCTCAAGGGGTGAATAACTCACCAATTTTAGCCAAAGGCCAATGATTACAATCCTTTGGCTCGAGGGGTGAATAACTCACCTACTTTAGCCAAAGGCCACTTCCACTTGTCCAAGGGGTGCCATTGCACCTATTGAGACAAGGGCCACTTCCACTTGTCCAAGGGGTACCTTTCGTACCTACTGAGACAAGGGCCACTTCCACTTGTCCAAGGGGTACCTTTCATACCAGCTGAGACAAGGGCCACTTCCACTTGTCCAAGGGGTACCTTTTGTACCAACTGAGACAAGGGCCACTATATACCCATGTTGGCTAATTGTTCATTCCCATGCATCACACCTCTCAGAGAGAGTTAATGGATTAATTTCATTGCTCATATGTTTCACAATTATTAAGTTCTATCTCATGTAATAACTAACACTTTCATTATAAGAATTTCACTACTTAATGCTCCGCATATTATCCGGTTAAAAATTGGACAATTACATAATTCAGCAAAGATACATATTTAAATATAAATTTCATACATAAACACATATATCAGTTCCTACTTAATAACTTTTATCATTTATATCTTACAAGTTATAAATTGAACAGGTAAATATATTCTTACAAATCATAAATTGAATAAGTAAATATAAATACTTACTTGCTGTAGCTTCACCTGCGATTCCTTACCTATGCTGCCATAATATAATTTTTATTGTATTGCTGTTGCGTTTATATATTTTATAATATATATTTCCCCCTTTTCCCATCATACTCCCTTATGGCCTTTTATATATTTCTAAGGCTTGTGTCAACCAACTTAATTGTTGCACTTATAAATATCCTCCTTCCTTACATATTAAGGATTGATATTATTTTGAATAATATATTATATTATATATGTAGTATATTATTTATATAATATACTATATAGTATATTATTTATATAATATACTATATAGTATATTATTTAAAGTACATTATAAATATATATTAAAGTATATTATTTATATAATATATATAGTATAAATATATACCTTTGTTATTAAGTATGGGGAGCTCTTTTATCTTGTTTTATTCACAAGCATATATCGTGGGATAATGTTTTTGTCTTATTAGACTTTTATGATTTTATTTTTGAATTTGACCTTTTTTAATTGTATTACTTTGCCTTATTCCAAATTACTTTACTTTTTAAATTACTTTACTTTCTAAATCCCTAAGATATTTGTAATATTTATTTTTGTATATAATAATATATCTTATTAATTATTCACATAAATATTATATTAAAATATTTATATTTATAATATATCTAGTTAATTAAATATATATATTTCATATATTTTATAATATTATTTATTAAATAATACATATTAATAATATATTTTAAATAAATATACTATATATTTAGTTTATATAAGGCTAACTTATTATTTAAATAAACAATTCAATTATAAATCATTATAGGGACATGACACATTTATCATCATAATGGATGAATTAATGATATTCATATCACAAATCAAAGTACCGTTATACTTTGTACAATTGTTCATCATTGTTAAAGTCTAAATATGGATATCAGTTCAATTATGAAATAAGAAGACATTTCATTATAATCTATAATCATTCACAACGATTCATATTAGCTATGAAAGGATATATATATATATATATATATATATATATAAAAGGGAATCTTCATTACTTACATATGATTTAATCTAATATCATAAAATTAAATGCCACTTACCTTCTATTTACCTTTATACTCTTTTGCAGATCTGAAATTAAATCTCTGAGTTCCTGATTTAATATCTATTCTTTCTGCTGATGAATACTGAGGTTTATCTTCCTTGATCAATTGTGCATTATATTTATTAAATCCCAATATCTATTCTTATAGATCTTTATTGCTTCTCTCTTTATTACTACTCAGAAATGTATACCATTCTCATACACATAAATATTTCTTTTTTTTAATTTTCATATTCCAATCAGATCCATTTCTTTATATATATTTTTGCAGATTTCCGTCTGCTATCCATCAGCAATATATCTTTTCTTCATCCATCTGTATTTTTTTTTTCTATCTCTCCCTACACCTTATCTCTCCACATATATATCTTTCCTCTTTATGCTAGAAACAGCCCCTTTAAAAGAGTCACGACTCTTCAAGGTCATGACCGTTGCCTTTATAAGTTTGTTTGTTTTTCCTTTAATACTATCCATTGCTGTTCTATTTTATCGCTGCCTTAACAAGTATGTTTGATGCTTGTTATAAGGCAATAATACTGATTTCATTCGCTGTTTTGTTGCAGCTTTAAAGATAATGTATCGCTGCCTATTGTGGGTCTATATACCCACGTATGGTGTGTATATTTTATAATTAAATTTTCAGATATATATATATCAACTTATATGTTAATACTATTTTATATTAATATATATTAATATTTATACTTATATTTATAATATATCTTGTAAATATATATTATATATTATATTTCAATTATATTTATTTATAATATATGATAATTGATAATATAACATATTTTATAAATATATCATATATTATATTTGAATTATATTAAAATATTATTTAATATTATTTATAAAATATTATACATTAATAATATTATATATGTTTGAAACACCGCATTTTATCTAGGCGACTTTACCGTCTTTATCATGATGTTTAAATTTTTAATTTAAACAATGTCTTAATATCGGGACATCACATGATTGGATGAATATGTTCATTGTAGAACTCTAATGTAGGGTCCTTCTCTTGTACAATGGCCTTCATTTGGCCAAGCATACCATCACTACATTCATACACCTCTCCAAGGCTAGATGCATTTGTGTCCCAATATCTAGTAACTTTGAAGACTAGAGTGATGATGGCAACCATCATTCATCACCGATGGGAGAAGCTCAACATTCCTCCCCTGCTTTAACTTAGAATTGGGCCATCAATTCCACTTTGTTGTCATTACCATTAGTTGCAATGCTTCTTGCAACTCAAGCATCCTCTCCAAAAGAATGAAATATGAGGCATATCTAGCCTCTATAGGTTTTAAAAACTCCTTAGAAAAGATCTTGAAGAGTGCATGTGAAGTATGGTGGTTGCAGATAAACATTTGCGCATCTCTAGCATCATAAACCACCTCTTTGATCCATCTGATTTTGCCCATGTCCTTGAGTGCATTATTCATGGCATGCACACAACAATGAGTCCACCAAATATGCTTGTAGGCTACCTCAATCAGTTTCCTTGCAAATTTGCACACATATGCTACATCTGTCACTACTTGCATCACATTCTCTAGCCCAACCTCCTCAATAGCATCTCTAAGGATTTGGAACTGAAAATCAACATCCTTGTAGTGCCCTAAACAATTAATAGCCCTAAGGAAGTAAGGGTCCTTTGTACATGTGACCATAATGTTGATGAGTGGACAATGGCTGATATTTGTCTGCTTAATCTATCATTATGTGCATCCACTAGTGACCCATGTGGCTTTCATTTTCTCCATTAGAATATTAATCTTGGAATAGTTCTTGTCTAGGATTGTTGTGCTCAAATTTGTTTCCCCTGGTGGCACATATGATGGTCCTGCTCTTATTATTTTTGCCATAGCCTCTTTTTAATGAGAGCAAGCCACATGGAATGAAATGCCATTGACAAAGAAGAATTTGCCAATGGCATCATCTAGCTCATCCCGATTCCGCACGTTAAATAAATTTTCCACTGTGTTTGCAGATCACTAGTGGTATTGGTCATTCTGTGTTTCCCTTTAGGTTCTATCGTCCCTAAACTAGATGGCAAAGTAGTAGATTTAGAATGAACTAAAACTCATGGAATTGGGGCAGTCCTAGCACAAATGAACTAAAACTCATGGAATTGGGGCAGTCCTAGTACTAGGAGGAGTAGGGGCCCTCAATGGCAAAGCAATAGGTACAAGACTTAAGTTATCAACATAATCCCACAATTTATTTATTTCAATTCTTTTTTCAAGTAACAACCCCTTACATTCTCCCACACCTTTTTCTGTGACATAAAGCAGATGTGCATTAACTGTCGTAATTCTGCCTTGAAATTCAAGTTGGCAAAAATGACATCTCCATAGCCTAGTGTCTCCTGTTGCCCCAGGTTTTATTAGCAATCTAATTGCAAATTGTCTTAATGGCAACTTCTTATCAAAGGGACCAAATCCTCTAATAATTTGGAAGGGCAACAAAAATGTGCATTGCCAATAGTACTAGTTGCCTCACCCTCCCCGTCCACATCTGTACTCGGAGTTTCAGATTCAACTCCCATAGGATTTGCCTCTTCTTGACACTCTTCATCACTCATCCTGTGAGAAGTAGAACTCATGGTGACATTGCAAGAAACGAAATTTATGGTTACTATACATGACATAATATCATTTCATTATGCATAGGCTCAAGAAAAGGATTTTCTTTTTGTTTTTTGTACTTAAGGTTACATGAAGCACAAAAGCAAATGCTACACAAAAATATGAATCCTTGTTCTTCTACCTTCATCAAACAAAGATTCCACTTTTGTTTTTCTTACTTCAAGTTGCACGAAGCACAAAAGTAGAGGTTTCACAAAAGACAAATTCCTAATTTGACTTGTAAATTATAATTTTTAATCAAATATTTATACAATTTTCCAAAATATATATATATATATATATAATTTAATAAATAAATTTTAACACCTAAATACCGCTGTTATAAAATTAAAAAAATTAAAATTTCATTTGTAAAACTAAAATTAAATTGTAAATTTCAAAGTTCGTAACAATGTAAACACTAAACCCCAAAATTAGTAACTTAATTAGTAAATTTAAATTACTAAATTGAAAACAAAGAAAAATAAATAAAAAATAAAAAAACTATCAGGAAGGGCCAAAGCTTACCTTGAGGCTTGAAGAATGCATTGAGTCAACGGTTCATTGATGAAGATTTTGCACTTGCTCTTCCTCTTGCTCTTATTCACTCTTCCTAATGCTCTCACTTGCAATCTTTCTCTCTTGCAGGCTTGTAGCTTGTTGCAACTTGCAACCTTGCTGTTGAAACTTGGGAGTGATTTGAAATGAGGCTTAGATGCCTATTTATAAATTTTTTGTGATTGCTTAGGGTGTGGATGGGGCCCATAGACCATTAAGTTTAGGGCTGGTGGCATGGAGATCTAATTTTTTTAAATAAAAAAATGAAGTTTTTCGCTTAGATTATGTAGGGACATTTGGAAGTTTCCAGGACGGTCAAGAGACATCTATGAGTCCCCTGAGTGTCTTGGGGACGTCCTGATGTCTTGGAGAAGGTAAAATTGAGGGGGACATCCTATAAATGTCTCTGGGCTCCAGGTGGCAGTGGTGGGATGACGGGGATGTTTCCCCCAAGTCCCCACATCTTAGAAATGTTCTTGTCCCCGAAACATAGGTTTTCTTGAGGGGACACATCCCCGTGGAACACTGATAAACACTATCTATGCCACACCTTGTGGCTTGTGCATTCACATTTGAGTCTTTGAGCTGGCAATTGTTAGCATAAGGACTTGCTAACAAGGCCAAACAGCTAGAAACAATCTCTTTAATGGTTTTTATGTGCATTGAAGTTCATCCATTAGAAAGTAGTTTGTTAAGATCTTTTGCAGATCTGTAATTGGAGGGCAGCCTTAGTTTTTGTTCCTTTGTTTTGGATGAAATCTGCTCGGTTTTATAATGTGTCTTCTGCTTACCTTTCAAACAAAAAGATGTGATGTGGTTTTGGAAGTTCCAAGAAAGAGTTCTACAGCATGTTTCCCATGGCTTTCTGGATGACTGAGAAATATAGGTTTATGCTAAGACCACCTTGCTTGGGAGGTATATGATGTCCTTTGATATAATGCCATATCACAAATACTTGCTCTTGCTCGAGTGGGAAGGGGTAGTGCTGAAACGAGTGACTGCTTGGTTTACATTGTATTTGTTTTCATGTAATATATGAATTGATTTTCTTCGGTGAAAAAATAAATATAAAGGTTTTATAGGATTTCCTAAATATTGTTCCTCCTTTCTAAAGTATATAGAAGGTAGCTTTTTGGTTTTTTTTTCTGTGTTGAGTTGATGGTAACATCATGTGTTTTCCCCAAGTACTCATGATTTCTCTCCTATGATTACCCAAATGAGCTGATCTGACTCAAACCCATTAGACTTAACCAAACTCATGAGTGATATATATTTGTGTTACACGGGGACGCATCCCTGGCCCTAAAGACATGTCCTCGTCCCCTTAGACGTTTTGGGGACAGGGGGACGGCAGGGGACGTCCCCTAGCTTTCCCCAAAAAAATTTAAAAACCAGAAACTTCCCCGACACGTCGCCTTTTAGGAAATGCTGGGAAATGCATAGGGGACACCTACCTATCCCCAAGACATTTGGGGACATCTCAGACGTCCCTTGACTGTCTCGGGGACGGCTAGTGCCCCCTACATCAAACATAAAATCTAACTAATGTAATTTGAATATTTTGATGTGTGCTACAACTCTTAGTATGTTTCAGATCTACTTGCTGTTGTAAACCAAGAACCATGCTTGAAATCAACTGAGCTTGTAATTATAATGCTTCTTAAGTGCTGGAAATGAAGTCAACATGCAGAAAACAAACACTTGAGCAAGTAAAGTACAAAAAAAACATCACACAAGATATACCTTGGAGAGACCGGTGTGGGAAACTCCACCATGGAAATGGTTTTGTCTCCTCATGTGAACCGACCAACAAGAATACAAGCTAACTTTGCTCTCATGGAGCCTCTAAGAACGCTTTGGGATCGATACATCCATTTACCATGCTATCCCAAACTTGTCCTTCTGTAAATCTCAGTCAGCTAACTTTCTACTCATTCTAAACTTGCCCTGCTGTAAAACTCAGTCAGCTGATTCGCAGTCAACTAGAATGCATACTTTTATTGCATGATTGAAAGTGTAGCAGTACAAAACAATAATAAAGTAGAAAGGGAAGTTCTTCATGATTAAAACTGCTGCTATACTGCTGTCATGATTAAAACTGTTGTTATACTTCTGTCATGATTAAATTTACTGCTGTTTATACTTTACACTGCTGTCATTAATTGTATTGTTGTTATACTGCTGTCCATTAAGTTGTCAAACTCTCTCTCTCTCTCTCTCTATATATATATATATGTATATATATATTTTATAGCCATCCCCCCCCGCTGACCCCCAAAAATGGACCTTGAACTGCTGTCCTTGAAATGCGTCCCCTGCCATTCCCCTGTCCCCATCCCCAAAATGTCGTGGAACACAAATATATATATATAAACTCAAATATTCCTTCTTTTAAATTTTAACTATTTTGTCTATTATATTTATTTGTTTGTTTTGAAGAATGCATCCTATATTACCCTTGAACAGACTTATCTGTTGAGCAATCTCCATAGTTTGATTCCTCGGCCAGAACCAGTTAATGTAGAGAAAGAGCTGGGTGACTTTGATCCAACTTGGTCTAGCTACTACCTTCATAAAACTGTCCCTATGATGAGGCAGAGATATGTGAGGGACAAGGAAAATAAGCAATAACAGAAGAGTTAGTATTACTTATATTGCATAGGTTCATATCAATCAAAATAAGCTGCATCAGTAATTAGATTGATGCCCTGACTATGTCCACTAAGATTAGATTCCATGTTAACCTTTTGCATTTTAATAAATGTTTGGTGTAAGCAACGACCAGGCCATATTTGTTGGTTCCGTGTAATTTAAGAAGACAATGCACACTCTGGCCAACACAATCAAATGTGGAAAATAGAAAATTTGCCAATGCACTTCTTACACACAAGAGACATGGAAAAGTCAGGATTCTTGGTACTAACAAAAGATTCAAACACTCTCTCTGAAAGGCATAGTTGATAGTTACCAACAAACATGGGATATGGGATTGAGAACCCTGACACTATACCCAAGTGCCTTGGTTACTATGCTAAGAAGCCTAGTACAATAAGAAGTATATAACCAAAAAAACCTTAAACAATAGAAGACAGAGAGGTAGAGGTATATACAGAAGGATGGGAAGGGGAAGGAGTCCCAAAGCTAATATTCCTCCATATCAGAGTATTGTCAATGATCAGAAGTTGGTCCCCAAGAATCAGCCAATTGTCAAAATATATTTATATTCATGTACCATGTTGAAATATTTTTAGGGTCTCTATAAAAGGGATTAAAGTTACACAATTCTTGTATTTTTGGTGTAATTTTCCCATTACACATAATGCTATCGGACAAGCAGTTGTATCTAGAAGATGCAAGTTCTCTATGCACAGCTTTACACCATACAGTACTCTTAATGTATCCAAAGCATCATTTAGAATTTGTTATGCTCAAATTGAAAAAAAAAAGGTGGAAATTCAAATAATTTATAGCTATCAATATGTAACTCTTCATGAGATTTGCTTTTCTCTGCAGTGATATTGGGATATGCATGTTTATAGGACTTTCTTTATGCAGGTGTGAGAAATCTATTGACACACTCTTTATCAGTTTCTAGTTGGCACTGAAAAATAAAAGCACAGGAGTATTGCATGCATAGAAAGTCAAGGATGAGGACTGAGATTTGAATGATGGCAACCTTATCATATAGTTTACCTTTTGTGTTTCTGAACTTTTGTGAAGTATCTAAAATGCAAATGCTACTAGTAAGAATTGGTCTTGTTCTTGGATCTAGTGCCACATATAATTTCCTCCACAATTTGAATTTTTCAACTCAACCCTCCTATAGATGCATCACTCCATCATAGCTTTGAATGATGAAAAACTTATTATATAGTTTACTTTTTGTGCATCTGAATTTTTGTAAAGTATCTAAAATGTAAATGCTGTTGGTAAGAATTGGTCTTGTTCTTGGATCTAGAGCTACATATAATTTCCTCCACAATTTGAATTATTTAGCTCAACACTCTATAAATGTAGCACTCTATCATAGCTTTTCAATAGATTGAAAGACACCACAAGTGATTCATTGTCATAAAAGGGTTGAATTTAAACTTCTATTCAGCATTCATCAGGCTTAAGCCATGGGCAACACGATTAATCTAGAAATTTAAGTAGTTACATCTTAAAGTTGATGTTCAAGAACATCTACAAAATGGAATTGAAAGCACGTGCTTAATCTTTGCTTTAACTTTATTTTTAATAATTAATCGACCTCTGGCTTTGCAGCTGATGAATTTGTAGTTCAAACTGGTGACCCTGAGGGACCAGCTGAGGGTTTTGTTGATCCTAGTACAGAAAAGATACGGACAATCCCACTAGAGATAATGGTTGCTGGAGACAGGTCACCTATCTATGGAGCAACATTGGAGGTATGATGCTTCACATCATCTGGTTAATTAATTTGGCCGATTTTAACCTTTTATTAAGTCTATGCTTAGGGATTCTAAAGACTGATGTAATTGTACACACACACACATGATCATTCCATAATATCTTTCTTTTTCATATATGCACAGTATCATTCTGATGCTGGCATTTGTAGGACAGCATCATTATGATGTTGGCACTGCAGAGTCAACATTACAAAGCTCTACTAACACAAATGGATTTTTTGATGTGATAGCCTACCTAATCTTGCATGAAGAGTGAAAGGGATCAATGAAGGTTTACATACAGTCATATAACTTATGCTTTTCCCCTTTCAACTTGGCAGGAACTTGGTCGGTATAAGGCCCGGATGAAGCTTCCATTCACTGCATCTGGAACTATGGCCATGGCTCGTGATGTAAGTTGATTTTTTCGTATATATTTCTACTTTATAATCTCAATTAAATTATATAAATTATGTTTTCTCTTGTCTGCATTGTGGATGGTTAGCACATTCTCTATGTTACAGCCAGTGCCGGGTATTTCATATGATTGAACATTTATTTCAGTGCATGCATATACCATCCATGCAAGCTGTTGCATAAAATTCTGGAAGCAATATCTCGCACTGACATAGAATAGTTCTTGTGGAACAGAAATTTCAGGATAATTCAGCTTCGAGCCAATTTTTTTGGCTTCTTAAAGAATGTGAAATTACTCCTAACAGGTCCAATATCTTGGATGGAAGGTATTCAGTCTTCGGATATGTGACAGAAAATCAGGACTATCTAGCTGACCTGAAGGTTGGAGATGTAATTGAGTCTGTACGTGTTGTCTCTGGCATTGATAATTTGGTAAATCCTAGCTACAAGATTGTAGGTTAATTCATGAAAAGACAAGTTACTGTTTATTTTAGATTAGTTTCCAATCCAATGTTTGAAGATGCATCCTCATAGGAATGGGATGTTCTGGAATTCTGGGATAATTTTAGTGGGTAATCTTTGCCAATGTGTTAGTGTCTTTTTTTCAAAAAATATTCTCCAATTAAAGATACAGATTTATTTCAATTTTATTTTATTTTAGTTGGAACATGGAGTGTTTTATGTCAAATCCAGGTCATTTTTGCAACTAGTACTAAAGCACATGCTAAATTGATACCTCTTTTAAAAAACTATACAAAACTAAAAAATTTCTGTAAGAACTTGCCATTCCTTTTTTCTTTTTGCTAGAACAGAACATTTATAAATTTGAAAAAGTACTGTAGAATATGAGATAAGGTAAGAAACTGAGAATCCAATATAAAAAAAAATGATTCCCCTAAGATAATAAGTGCTTCCTTAATATTACCCCTATTTAGAGTAGTGGCAATTTATCCAGAGTGTTAGTATTTAGTAACATTTAGTTACAAGCAAATCAATTATTATGATTGCTCAACAGGGTAATCAATTTAGGCTTTGCAGAGGTGGATTAGACATGTCATGACATAATTTAAAGTCAAATCAGCAAATGCCCTTATAGATTGTCATTGTATATGTTAAGCGTGTGTATGTGACAATTCCAATTTTAAAGGTATATATTCAACCATTTTAATTTAAAATTTGTGTATGATCTTGCATATTATGTCTTACTATTTAAACTACCAATCAGTGATACAAACACAAACACAAATACATTATGTATTTGATGATTCTAATAAGTTAGAAAAGGACTTCCCATGAGGGACATTTCCAATTAACTGTCAAATATATTGTATGGTTAGTTTAAAGAATCTTGCTTATCTGTGGTAAAAGTAAGGACTCAGATTTTTTTTAGGTGATGGTCAAGCAACGCACTAGGATAAAATATTAGGAGGACAATTATAAGTTTTTGGAGTAAATAAGAGTTATAGGTGTTAATGTTAGATTTAGGGCAGACAACTGAGAGGGGGGGTGAATCAATTGTCCAAAACTTTCTTCATTTTCAACACTTAAATTCACTTAGCAGTATAACAATAAATTAAACATGAAACTTAATGCATTTAATCAAGAGCAGAAACACATCAACACATGAGACACCAAGATTTTGACGTGGAAAACCCGGTTAAGGGAAAAACCACGAGGTGACTAACTCAAGATTGTATTCTCTGTTAGAAGAATAGAAAGAACAAAATGGCACATGCTAATTAGGGCTCACTGTCCGAGCACACTGCTCACAAGAGGCTCACTGCCTACAAGAGACACACTGTCTACAAAAGAATAAGTATCACATACTTGAACTAGAAAGTAGCATCTTCACCATGTTTGAGTCAGTTCCATTTAAGCCCAAACCTTCTGCTCTGTGTTTCGCTCTTCTCCTTCCTACCACTCACTCATCTCCACAAGTCCACCTTGAAATGACTTCGCAATACCTTATTTATACATGACATCAACTTAGGAACAAACATCTAAGTCGATCCACAAGAACATCCGCAAGATGTAAAATTGATCCGGTCGGCCAGTCATAGAAAGAACACCAACATCCAGAAGTTATTCTTTATTTTCGGGACTCCAATTCTAATGCGGACCATAAACACGAACTGAGCACGATCTAAGGACCTTCACAAACTTGCCTGAAACATCAAGAACATCCACACTTCCTCTACTTATTGAAATCCTTTTCTCCTTCATCCAGAACCTCAAGAACACAGTCTGCCATTACTGTCACAAAGGAATAGGTACTTCCGGACCTTCAAACCACGAACCAATCGAGTTGACACACCACACAGACTTCCCCAACACTTCCTTAAATCCGCAGAACCGGAGAATGCATTTCCGGATCTCACCGAACCTATCTGTATCATTCTGTCACTACTGAACATCTGCCGGAACCGGTGTTACTTGAACTGCCATAACTTCTTCATATCTTCATGTGGACCTCTGAAATCTCTACTGGAACATCTTAAAACACATCTACAAACCCTTTAATCTGCATCCTCTGATCCGCAACCTATCTTGGACTTTTACCTTGTTGTCATCACTGTTCTTCACTGTTCCTGATTGAGACTAATTTTCTCAATATCCTCAGTATTTCTCAATATACAACTCATCAAATCCTTCTCATTAATGCAACATGAGTATGTTGACATCAATGACAACACCGGTTAAACCCATATTTGCAACAATCTCCCTCTGTCATTGATGGCAACATATGATGTGAAAAACCATCAAGACAAGAACTCACATGTCTTCTCTTCCTGTACTGCTCCCTCTTTGGTAATCAACCACTTGTTTTTCACGTCTTCTCTCCCCCTTTGACATCAATGGCAAAGGGCGTATACTTGCAACTTCAAAATCACACCTGTTGCTCCCCCTGAGTAGCAACTCTCCATCATCAATCCGGATAATAAGATATGACTGTGATATCCACCAGACTGATGCACATCAGTGCATCTTAGTTCACCACCGGAGGGGCAATAACCCCTAACTTCTCCCTGAGATACTCAAAAGAGTCCTTGGGAAGAGGTTTAGTAAAGATATCTGCAATCTGATCCTTGGAGGGCACATACTCCAGTCTGACTTCATCCTTGTTCACTTGCTTTCTCAAAAAGTGAAACTTGATAGATATATGCTTAGTCTTAGAATGCAACACCAGATTCTTAGAAATATTTATTGCACTTGAATTATCACAGAAAATTGTGATAGGCTCCTCATATTCTAATAGCTCTTAGCATCTGCTTCATCCACAAAATTTGAGTGCAACCATTTGCTGCTGCAATGTATTCTGCTTCAGTTGTAGACAAGGATATTGCCTCTTGTTTCTTGCTTAGCCAAGAAACCAATCTCTTCCCCAAAAAGAATGCTCCACCACTGGTACTCTTCCGGTCATCCACATCTCCTGCCCAATCAGCATCTGTATATGCATGAAGAGAGAAATTATGATCTTTAGGATACCACAACCCATACTCAACTGTCCTCTTTAGATATCTAAAAATCCTCTTGATTGCCATAACATGAGATTCTCTAGGATCAGCTTGGAATCTAGCAACAAGACCAATAGCCTGCATAATGTCTGGTCTAGTTTGAGTGAGATACAACAATCCTCCGATCATTGACCTATATTTTGTCTGATCAACCTTGGGAGAGTCATCATCTTTGCTCAACTTGCATCCGGTTGCCATTGGAGTGTTCATTGGCTTTGAGTCTTCCATCCCAAATTTTCTCAACAATTCTTTTACGAATTTTGACTGAGAAATGAAGATTCCTTTTTTTGTTTGAGTAATTTGTAGACCCAAAAAGAAATTCATTTCTCCAAGCATGGACATCTCAAACTCACTTTTCATTTGACTTGCAAAAGTTTTACACATACTATCTCTTCCTCAAAAAATGATATCATCAACAAATACTTTAACAATTAAGATATTTTCATGATCAAATTTGAAATACAAGTTACTGTCAGCAGTACCTTTGTTGAAACCAATCTTCAAGAGATGCTTATCCAATCTTTCATACCAGGCTCTTGGGGCTTGCTTCAGTCAATACAGTGCCCTTTTCAATTTGCAGACTATGTCACCATGACTAGACAATTGAAATCCATCCGGTTGCTCAATGTACACTTCTTCCAAATTACCATTTAGGAAGGTAGATTTGACATCCATCTGATAAACCTTGAAATCCTTGAAGGCAGCAAATGCAAGAAATAATCTGACTGCTTCAATTCTTGCCACCGGAGCAAAAGTCTCTTCAGGTAAGTGCAAGAAACTGGGTCCACATGTAGAGGAAGTCGCGCAAGGAAAAAAAATGCTGACAGCAACGGGTACCCGTTTTCAAAGAAACGGGTACCCGTTTAGGAATGGGCGCCCGAAGTTAAACGGGTACACCCGAACCTAAATGGGTACCCATTTAGGAACGGGCGCCCGAAGCTAAACGGGTACCCGTTTAGCTTCGAGCGCCCGTTCCTAAACGGGTACCCATTTAGGTTCGGGTACCTGTTTTCAAAAAACTATATATTTTTAAAAAAGAGCCATGCGGGCTCATTTTCTTCCACTCCAGCCGACAGTGACAGAGACAGCGGATGCCTCAAAACGGGTACGCGTTGTTGAACACTACATGAGCACAACGCCATAGATTTTTTTGCCCTCTCACCTCCTCCCGCCACCTCGTCACTACTGAGCGCCTCCAGGTCGGTTCTTCGCTAGTTTTTAGCTTGTTTTAGATTTTTTTTGTGATTGTAGGATTAAAATGAAAACTAGGGTTTTACTTGTTATTAGAGTTTTATGATTTTTTTGTGATTGTATGTTATTGCAAACCCTAAAACTATGTTACTGCAAACTCTAAAACCATGTTACTACAAACTCTAAAAAACCTAAACTATAAACCCTAAAAAAACAAAATATAAACCCTAAAACCATGTTGTACTGCAAACCCTAAAAATCTAAACTATAAACCCTAAAAAACTAAATTATAAACCCTAAAACCATGTTGTACTGCAAACTCTAAAAACCTAAACTATGAACCCTAAAAACCAAATTATAAACCCTAAAACCATGTTGTACTGCAAACCCTAAAAACCTAAACTATAAACCCTAAAAAACTAAATTATAAAGATTTAATTTTGTGTGAGTATGATTCGAATGCATTCGACTTTTCAATGACTTCTAACGGGAATGTAATAACATTCAAAAGAAGCTTTATGAATTGAATTGTTGTGGTCAAACAAAATTTTATATTGAATTGACTTGAAATTCCAAACAAGCCACTATTCCATCAGGTCCTAAAAATGCAAACCTTATGTATTTATTACCTTATGCTATGTAGAATTCCATGATTTGTCCACACCCCATCTTATGTGAAAAAGCCACTTTTGTCCTTACTAAATCTTTCCTTCACAAGATTATCATGGTTGTTCAAATTGTGAAGGTAAAGCAATCACTTAGGAAAATGGTGGTGTGATTGAATGGAAGAGATAGAGGGTTAAACCATGCATTAGAACTCTTACATCTCATGAAATATCAATCTCATTATGTTTAATTTGATTTAATGTGATAAATGATCAAAGGGTTAGATAAATAATGTGATAAATGATCAAAGGAAATAATCAATGATAGTTAAACAAACTTGAGACAATGGAAATAGAAATTCACACCGGATTAGGAAATAGTAAACTATAAATACAAGGGTTTAGATGCACTTGTAGGAGATGGTTACCACTACTTGAATGGACTCAAAATAAACATTTTAACTAATAAATTTTTGGGTGTGTTTAGAATAGTTTACTAATAATTTCTCTATCTAGAAACCAATCAAGACAAAAAATAGAAGATGGTACAAAATAGTAAAATGTCACAATTGAGCTTAACTAAGCTAGAAGTAGGATAATAGAGAAATGGGAAGAATACACTTGGCATGGGCTATTGAATGCACTTTTAAATTTGGACTATATAAGGTGTAAAAATGTTTCCATTATAATTTTGAGAAAAATGATGATAGGATAAGGTTGTTAGGTAGAGTGACACAAATTAGACCCTATGCTTATTATCCAATACTATTCATATGTGTCACATTTCTATGCATTAAACTTATCCACTTGATCATCCTACTAATCAATGCACTTATCCCTAGTATCCTTCATGATCCAATATGTATTTTTGATCCTAGGTCAAGTATGTGGTTGCAAGGTCATCCACATGACTTGACAAGCTTGACCTATTCTAGTTTAAAATTAAAAATTCAAATTTTGACCAACTACCCCCTTTATGTATCCCACCCAACATAGACTAAACACACATTTTTGTGACTTGATGTCGTGTTAGTATTTAAAAACATTTATAGAATTCATTTTCACCGTCACGCATTGAATAACAAATATTTGAATTCATTGGCATATTAATCAAATGTTCACACTTCAATTCTAGAGCTCTAAAATTAATCTAGGTTTGCACAATCATTTTAGTGATCATATGTATGTTTGAGAATTTTTTAAAATCATTTTTCAAATTCTTTGAATCACCATCCTTACATGGTTTGACATAGGAATATTGGAAACCTCTTGAGCAAACCAACAGGAAAAACCAACACTTCTCATGCATGAGGCAACTTTCTATCAAGCCTAATAGAGAACAATAATATAAAAGCATCCAAGGAACTATGTTTGCTACTATAGATCAAGTTCATGATCGTAAACTATACCTTGATCAACAAACTTGACCAAGAGCAAAGACAAGAAGAATAATTTATGTTGATATGCACATACAACCATTATAGAGAGCTTCTCAAATCTTAAGACGTGCATTGATTCCAAAGTCTTCATCTATACATAGCATTCATTCTTTACTCATTGAGCTAAATTCCTTGTATCTCTTATTTCCTTTCTAAAGATAGTAAACATGTGTCTATCAATGACATATCTAGCTCCAACTATTAGTATAGGTAATTTTATGCTTATATGTATGCACTTTATTGGATTAGCCTAAACTAATCCTAAAGGATCCTATTTTCCATTTCAAGGCATGGGAATAGTAATTTTCATGTAAATGCAATTGTTCATGGAGTGTTGGTTTGTTAATGCACTTAGTTAAAGTTTTGTAGAATAATTTCAAAATAGGGGTTGAGGTGGGAAATCTCTAAGTTAAAGTATTACTTGCTCTCTAAATTCATGGATATTTTAAACTTTTATTTATAGATCTGTTAGATTAAGTTTAAATTTATAGATCATATTTGTTTGTAAGTTTTTGAAATATGTATATATTTGTGAAATTATACATTTGTAAGTTTTTTATATTGATACATATTTGGAAATTTGCAGGAGACATCTAATGGATGACCAGAGTCTAGATGAATTTTTAATAGATGACATTCTTTATGAAAACTCCCCATCCTGTGATCCACCTCAAAACCCCCCACCCCCTCCATTTGATGAGGCCCAATTGCAACAAAACATTAATGAAAATATTAATGCAATTGAGGAGAACATTAATTTGATTAATAATCAACCTCACTTGATGCCTCCTCATGTGGTTCGGTTTGCATCTTCGATGCAAACCATTATTGATTCTGTTAGGTCTATCAAGGCAAACCTAAATAGATTTCAGCTTTGGCGGGAGGAGAGGAGGCAATTCTATGCGGATGGTCTTTCATATAAAGACATCCATGACCTCCACATAACAAAACAAACATTAGCCCCATTTTTTCGTCACCCAAAAACTAATCAACCTATAGCTGTAACAAAAAAAAGAATATCAATTAAGTGGTGTACGCATGATGCGATCTCGAGACATTTTTGGGATCGGTGGTGGATGGTGTTTGATCACCCACCTCATGCTAATTGTGAGGTACCGCTATATTTTTTGAGAAAATTATGGGTGGAGTTTCAATTGGGTCAAAAACCCAATTATTTTGATATGAGAGAATTTCAGGGTGTTGGTCGTGGCATGCCACAACACAGACCAGGGGCACGAGTCGACCCCAATCGACCTGTTCCTCCTGCTCCTATGGTTGCTCCTATTTTGCCCACTATTCCTGCACCTATTCAACACCAGGCAGTGTTGTCAATATTAGGAGCATTGAGTAGACTCTCGGGCAATCTCACTGAACAAGCTGCCCACATGGCAGATGAATTCAGTGGTGGAGAGCATCATGGAGGAGTCGATGCATCTCATCATAGAGCCTCAGGCATGTTAGGGGCACATTTGTGTACAAATTGCAATCAATCGTGTTATGGTCCTGCTCCTACATCCACATCAGATGCAACTACAACAGAAGTGGAGTCATACTTGGATTTACTATATTCGGATGATAATCCTACATAGGTACATTGACCACATTTTATTGAATATTTCAAGTGCATAATTTGAACGTATCAAAATTTATATAAATAATTTAATGAATTAATATATAATTTTGTGAACTATTTGTTGTACAGATCTCAAGTCGCTCTAGGGCCACATCACGATTTGATACATTGAATTTTGCATCGACAGCTGTAGAGATTGGCACACCTTACGGGGTGAACTAATATATCTTAACCCTAAAACCATATGTATCTAATTCTAGTTTAAATTTTCTTCTAGAAACTTATCAATATTATATTTTAAATTAACAAGTGTATAAATAAATAAATAACTATATACATACATGTATGTGAAACACTACTATTGCAGCGAGGCTTAGGTCATGTGGCAGTTCCCATGCCTGACTGACCACGCGACTCAGGTGTTTCTTCCACTGATCCTCCATCGTCAGCTGTTATGCCTACTCATTCCCTAGTGTGTGTTTTAAAAAATTGTACTAAATTTGTACTAAGTTTCTTTTTTGAGTTTATATATTTATTTATATATGCACCCATATATATGTAAGTGCAGGATGATAGAAGTGAGACTATTGGTCAGGTTGCTAGTCAGGGAGAATTTCATGAGCCATCTACACATTTTGAGGTCCTAAACTTTACTAAATTTTCTATGTGCAATTTCTAGGTCTTTATATGCTAAATAAATTCTAACTTATTTCAAACTTGCTTTATTTGAAATTCTAGCCATTAGCAGGTCAAACTTTTGGTGAAGAGGATGAAACAACTATACCACCTGCACAACAAAATGTGGGAGTAGATGAGCATGATTGCACGGTAATTTAAATGCACACTTTAAAGCCTACATTTAAATATTTAATTTCATATGTCATTTTAAAATTTTTAAAATCTGATTGCAAGTTTTTTTCTCGTGTATAGCATGAGGTAGATCCATCTATTTCACGAGGAAGAAAGAGGCCTCTTTCAGATTTGAACTTGAGTGATGATCATACCTGATATAGATGTTTATTTCATAGACTGAGTTCTATATGATGTGCACATTATTTTTGATATATGCCATGCCATGACTTTGACTATATATGTCGAACTTGCTATTACATGTACTTCTAGATATATTTCAGTATTTCATGAACTATGATTTATATTATTTATATGATGATGATGAGTAGATGTTTTAGTACACATTTCATGGGTCCCACCTATATTTTATAGTATTTCATGGACTTATCTAGATAGAGATCTACATGTATATATTATTGAGTATACGCTTGAATGTATTATGCATTATGGTTCAATAGTTCTTCTTGAAATAGTGAACAATCTATTAACTGCCTCACAAACCTAAATTAAGTCAATTTACATAGTGGAATAGATAGGTAAATGGTGTTACAATTATCTTAGAATAGATAAGTTTGGTGTTACAATTATCTAATTTAGATAAGTTTGGTGTTACAATTATCTATTAGATAAATTTAGGGCACTTTATAACAAGGTAATTTACCTAGGATAAACCTACAAAATCATGATAAAAATGATAAGGATGTTAGACTCACTTTGATAGTGTCCAAACAAAATCTTCCTTAAAAAAATATTCAAAACATGATTCAAATGAAGCATTATGGTTCAATAGTTCTTCTTGAAATAGTGAACAATCTATTAACTGCCAAAAAATTTATTAAATGTTTTCATTTATATTTATATTCAAAATTCTAATACATCACCTCACAAACCTAAATTAAGTTAAAATTTACATAGTGGAATAGATAGGTTTGGTGTTACAATTCAACTCTTTAGAATAAACTCTAGAAGGAAATTCAAATCTTATCCACAAAATATAAGCTACAAAAAAATTTATCACAATTTGAAATTATTCAAGAATTAGCATTCAATTCTTGTAGACAAACTATCTCTTTAGAATCAACTAGATAGGTTTTTCAAATCTTATCCACACAATATAAGCTACAAAAAAATTATCACAATTTGAAATTATTCAAGAATTAGCATTCAATTCTTGTAGACAAACTAACTCTTTAGAATCAACTAGATAGGTTTTTCAAATCTTATCCACACAATATAAGCTACAAAAAAATTTATCACAATTTGAAATTATTCAAGAATTAGCATTCAATTCTTGTAGACAAACTAACTCTTTAGAATTAACTAGATAGGTTTTTCAAATCTTATCCACACAATATAAGCTACAAAATTTTTTATCACAATTTGAAATTATTCAAGAATTAACATTCAATTCTTGTAGACAAACTAACTCTTTAGAACCAACTAGATAGGTTTCTCAAATCTTATCCACACAATATAAGCTACAAAAAAATTTATCACAATTTGAAGTTATACAAGAATTAACATTCAATTCTTGTAGACAAACTAACTCTTTAGAATCAACTAGATAGGTTTTTCAAATCTTATCCACACAATATAAGCTACAAAAAAAATTATCACAATTTGATATTATTCAAGAATTAGCATTCAATTCTTGTCTAGACAAACTAACTCTTTAGAATAAACTAGATAGGTGATATTAAACCATGTTTCAAATATGCAATCCGTGAAAATTAAATATATAGATCATAAAAAGAGTCTCAAAACAAAAAATAGGTCCATTATTAAACATATGAGTATATCTATATGTAATTAGCTTATAGGTCCATGTTATTAGTTTGACATGACTACAAAATTGATCTACCATATACATTATGATGAAATCTTGTAGTGGCAATCATGGAAAAATCTACTTGTAGCATACACCTGCAAGAAATAATGAATGTAAATGAGAGTGAATAAATCAGTGACTAAAACACAAAATATTAATGCAATATGTAACTAAATGACACAAAAGAGGATATAAGACGGTGGCTTAAGGGGAGCTAAGAGGATGTCTTAAGGGGATACAAAAGAGGATAGCTTACTTGGAGAGATGTACACGAGTCAATTTACAAAGTATAAGATAAAACTTGATGGCTTAAGGGGAGTTAGGAGGATGGATGAGAAATATATGAGTGTATATATATATATATATATATATATATATATATATATATATATATATATATATATATATATATATATATATATATATATATATATATATATATAATTACCTAATTTACGTTCACTTTTAGTTGAAGACTACAAAAATGACCTCACATATTTGTATGGTGAAAACTTCTATTGACAATTATGCAAATTTGACCACTTGTCTAAGATACACCTACAAAAAGCAATGTTCAAATGTACAAGTAAATTAACTATATATTTACATGGGTCGATACAAAATTTAAGACAAGGGGAATAACATATTTGAATGTGAAAGCCATAATGTAAGTATATACAATTACCTAATTTGCGTTCACTTTTAGTTGAAGACTACAAAAATGACCTCACATACTTGTATGGTGAAAACTTCTATTGATAAGATCATGCAAATTTGACTACTTGTCTAGGGTACACCTGCAAAACGTATGATCATCGCATAAATTTGTGCATACACAAGGGGAATAATATAGAAGCTGAAATGAGAATGAAAGACTTCATATACCAAAAAGACAAAACATTGATGCATTACATGTAATTAGATAACATTATAGGATACATTTAAGAGGATGGATTTAGGGGATGTAAGAGTATGGTTTACATACCTGGAAATTTATTCCATTGTACCATCTGCATCCTCATTTTTTTGTAATGCATCTATAATTGACTCATGTTCTTCCATCGAAAGTGTCCATAACTGTTTATTAGAAGGTTTGTCTTGATATCTGACTAGTTTTATATTTGTTGCCACAATCAAATGTGAGTAGTGTATGATCTTCTTATGTGTTTCATAATCTTCAAATGCAGGCAAACCATTCCTTCTTATTAGATATTTTCGTAGCCAAGTGCCAACAACAACCATAGAACCTGTTGGATACTCCATGTTATCATCATCTACTCTAGGATGTAACAACTTTTGTTTTGTCTCAACACATCGAGCCAACCAATACTCGGTTTCATCTTCATTGCCCTCAGGTGCAACAACAGCATACACATGTCCTACAAAAAATTATGTAATTCAATAAAGTGTGACATGTATCTAAATCACATAAATTTGTGCATGCATACATATATAATTAATTATATATAGATACATTACAAAAAAACGACAATAAAAAAATAATGAAAATAAAAGTACCTTCTTGTACAAGGTCTGAAACACAATCATAGTCATCTGATGCAAACATTTGATTATCATCTTCAATTGTTGTTTCAAGTTGATCTTGTGTTTCTGTAGGTGTCAAGGATCTTTGTTTCCATTCTTCAACCCATTCTGTATTTTCACATGCTCCCCAATCCCTTGTAATACAAAATTGACAAAAACATGCAAGCTCCCTAGTCCATATAGTCCATGTGCTTGCATTTGAACTCTTAAATGAATGCCATTTTGTTGATCTAGTTATTGTCTCACAATCAAGTCGAGTAGGAATATTCTCTTCTTCAACTAACCAAAAGAATCGTCGAATTGTAGAGTTCTGACTTGATCCTGTAGATAATTTTTCATTACACCAATCCATAATTGCACGTGCATCTTTAAATTTGGCTGCATCCTCAAATTTTAGTTGCTCTCTAACAAGAGCTCTTTTCACACATGCTCCAGTGCCATCATGTTCTCCTTTACCATGTCCAGCTTCAAAAAAACTCCACATATGTTGGATATTGATTTCTTTGTGAGCCCTACATAGCCAATAAAACATTCTTGCATTTTTGAATTGCCCTGTATAATTATCTGACCATATGAAATGTTGTGCCATCTGGATTCCTCTTTCTTTTAAACTTTCATAAAATTTTGTGAAACAATATTGCACAAACTTTGAAGAGTGTAACCGGTTATCACTCAAATAGAAATGATACTCCCTCAAAATTTTTCTATTATCTTCTGTATTATTATTTGCATGTCTGTATACAATATGAACAAGTATGGCCACTTGCACTGAATTATAATACTGAGATTGAATTTCCTCTTGTGGAGCAAGAGTATAGTTTTCTGCAAAGTCAACCACTGATAGGATAGTTCCAATTGGAAAGGTGTTTTTACACGAACGGAATTGTCCATCAAGCCACCGAGCATATTGGGAGTGTTTGACATATTTGGATACAATATTATCCTTAAAATCTTTGATGAATGCATGCACACAAATTTTTTCAATGACTAACTCACAACGCTTTCCAATTTTTCCATCTTTTAAAGAATATTCAACATTTTTGTTTCTTTTCACATCCACTAATTGTTGTCCAAATTCATGTGAAATATTTTCATGCATACATTCTCCTAACAATGAAAAGTTGCCACATCTATTGCATTGTCTAGAAATACATGCTTTTGAATAAAATAAGTATCCAGTAGATGTTTCACAGAACAAACCTGCTACAAACTCCTTAATTGTTTGAGGTGGTATATTAATACCACATTCCTGCATAATTTCGTCAGTATGCAAAGTAGAACGTATATATCGAAAAATATCATAATAATAACGAAATTGCATGAGTTTTACAACAACAAGAGATTTGTTGTTTATTAATTTTCACATACCAAGGTTTACATTTCTCAAAAGATCTTTGGCTTATGGTAATATTAAATGGTTCTAACACTAAATCATCTAACATTTTTTTATATAATTCAGTTTGAGTCATGTCTAATAGATGTTTTGGATGAGGATCACGAATTTTAGACCCCACTCGTAATTTTAAAACATCTCTAACATTAGATGATACCCTTGTATTATCATGCCAATATTTTTCAATTAAAGATTTGATTTCACTATTTAATTTCATGTTATACCTTGGGAGTCTACCACTAAAACTCCAACATTGGTTAATTGGATCATTTTCAATAGATTCTCTTCTCTTTGCTGCTCTTCTCAAAGTTTTAGGATTTATCTTTAGAATTTCACTTGTCTTACTTATCATTCTTTGATTAGAAGATGATTTATTGACTAAAGCAGTTGTTATAGCTCTTCGTGCTGCATTGCTATCTTTAGATTGACTCTTTTTACCAATAGAATCAATAGCATTAGCAACACTAGATAAAACTTATTTGATTGATTCATCTTTTTTTTTAGGTTTTACAAAGATGCCTAACTTTTTCATTACTTTTCGCAATTTCCACATCTTCATCAATTGCATCATAAGTTGACATTGAAATCCAAGACTTTTTCTATAAAAAAAATCTTTATATAATCTATTTGCATGAGTTCTCATTTACCTCCAAGAAATCTTACCAGGAAGATTATCTAAGACATTTCTTTAAATCTCAAATAAAACATTTTTATTTTCACTCCTAAAAGGGATATCATTCTCATTTATATCATCAATAGGTGGGTTTGAAGACATACCTGGATTTGTTTCTATAGTCATGTTTTCCATATCATTGAAAGTTGGCTCCGAAGACACAACTGGATTTGTTTCTATATCATTGAAAATTGGCTCCAAAGACACACCTGGATTTGTTTCTATAGTCGTGTTTTCTATATCATTGAAAGCTGGCTCTAAAGACATACCTGGATTTGTTTGTATAGTCACATTTTCCATATCTTCGAAAGTTGGGTTTGAAGACATACATGCATTTGTTTCTCTAGACACATTTTCTTCCACATTTGCATCATCTACATTCATCCCATCATTTACAATCTCTTGAATGTCTTTCTCTTCAATACTCATGGAACTAGATGCTTCAATATTCTTCATCTCTTGAATCCTTGCTCTTCTATCTCTTTGCCTTTTTGCTTCCTTCTCTTTATTTGCTTCAATTTCTTGAGGTGTCATTACTCTCCTTTATTTTTTCTTTGACGTTGATTTGATCCCATGATTACCCTCCTTTGTTTTTTTATTTGAAATTTTGAAGTAGAATTAGATGTAGATCCTTTGTTCCATAGATTTTGAAGTAAAACCTGTAGATGTAAAAACAAAAACTTTTTTTTTTATTCCTCTTGAAAATAGCTCATGTCACTTCAGAACTGTTCATATGATTGACTCCTTTCAAAATCTGAATAGAATATGACCTGTCAAGAGATTCCACAAAACACTTGTAAGTAAAAAAATGCAGAAATTGTCGCTGTCGTGCCGTACTGATCAGAGTTGCAAGTTGCAGGGATACAGTAATAGTACGTTTTTCCCTAATATGGAAAATAACAGGTATAATAGAAATGGGTACCCATTATATAATGCATACGTGTTCTTAAAAACATAACGGGTACTCGTTATATAACGCGTACCAATTTTTTAACGGGTACCCGTTATGTAACGGGTACCCGTTTTATAATGGGTACCTGTTATTTGAAATTGAAAATCTCCGCCCGCCTTTTCCCTTCCCTTTGCTTGGGTTTTAAGCTCGGGATAGGCATGGTTGGCCGACCTTGAGCTTTGGACCTGCAAGATTTTTTCTAAGTACAAAACAAGAAAAAACACTGAGTTTACCTATATGGCTGAGGACCTTTTTGTCTGAATTTTTTTACGAAATGAAAACCCATTATAGATGACATTGTCTTGTTTTCAAATATGTAATTTTTTTTGTTATTGGACATGTTCTTCTATTTATTATTTAATTTATGAGCAAACTAGTCCAAAAACTTGAAATGACAGGTGTTTGTATTTTTTTAATAACTTTTATGTTTTAATTTTTTTTTAAAAAAAAATTATATGTCATCAATCTACACATCATTTTCTACACAAGAAAAAAAAATAATTTTATGATTTTTTTTGCTCAAATTATGTTGGCCGTACACGAGGGGTTTTCAAAAGTAGCAATTAAGCTTAATCAAAAATTAATAAAAAAAAATTATTTGGAAAAAAATTATAAACAAATATCCTCATCAAACTTAACTGTACTACACAACTTTTCCCAAAAGGATTTTGAAAAATAATTTTATTTAGGTCAAACTATGTTGGTCATTCACGTGCATGGTGTGGTTAAAAAAAGTGACTTTTAAATAGTGGTTTTTAGAAATGCCTATTGAAAATCAATTTGTATCATCTGGGTATTGAAAAAAATTACATATTTGGAAACTAGACTCCAAGTACTACATTTTATTTTTAGTGACTTTTTTAAAGATTCCATCTCTAAGTGCTTTAAATTTTAAGGTCAAATGTGACAAATTCTAAAAATCAGGGAAAACACTTCCACTTTTTGGCCAAAAAGTGGACCCAACTTCTTGCACTGACCCCTTCAAAATCAACTCCTTCAATCTGAGAGTAACCCTTGCAGACCAATCTAAATTTATTTCTGATTACTTCACCAGCTTCATTCAATTTGTTCCGGAAGACCCATTTAGTTCCAATCACATTCTTATTTTTAGGTCTGGGAACAAGATCCCAAGTGTGATTTTTCTCAATTTGCATTAGTTCTTCCTCCATTGCTTTTGACCAATTTTCATCATTGCAAGCTTCATTCACTGTCTTAGGTTCAATCTTTGAAATTAGGCAATACTCATCTGAATTTTGAGCAATTCTCCTCCTTGTTTGCACTCCTTTGCTTTTGTCACATATAATCTGATCTTCAGAATGGTTTAAAGTTACATACCTTGGAACTTTGGGAGTTTCTTGCACCACTAACTCTTGATCAGTCTCATTGATATTTATCTCTTCTTCCTGACTTACCGGATCAACTTGACTTTGTTTCTCAGAAGAGGCTTGGATAGTTTGAATCTGAACATCATTCTGATTATCTTCATCATACTCATGAATTCTTGAGAGTCTTTCAACTTCTTCATCAACCTTTACATTTACACTTTCTACAATCTTTTTCAGTCTCTTGTTGTAACATCGGTATGCTTTGCTTTGAGTAGAGTAACTCAAGAATATTCCTTCATCACTTTTAGCATCAAACTTTCCTAGATCTTCATCCCTTTTAATGTAACATCTGCTACCAAAAACTCTGAAATATCTCACAAACTCTGAAATATCTCACAATGGGAGTAATGCCAAACCAAAGTTCATAAGGAGTGTTATCGGTATTGTTTCTAACTTGAACTCGATTGAGAGTGTAGACTGCAGTGCTGACAACTTCTCTCCAATAGATCTGAGGAACATTTGCTTCCATTATCATGGTCCTGGATGCTTCCTGGATGGTCCGGCTCTTCTCTCAACTACTCCATTCTGCTGTGGAGTTCTAGGGGCAGACAACTGTCTCTTTATTCCATGTTTCTCACAGAAGTCTATGAACTCACCGGATGTGAATTCTCCACCTCTATCAGACCTCAGGCATTTCAATTTTAATCCGGTTTCATTCTCCACCATGGCCTTGAATATTTTGAATTTCTCAAGTGCTTCTAATTTTTCTTTCAAAAAAGTTACCCACATCATCCGGGAATAGTCATCAATTAGTAGCATGAAGTACCTATCACCTTGGATACTCCTAACTCTTGCCGGACCACAAAGATCAGTATGAACTAAGTCTAACAATCCGGTAGAAGACAATTCCTTACTTTTGAATGTGACTCTGCTCAATTTGCCCAACTGACATTCTTTGCACAAGCTATTAGTAGGTTTCACTAATTTTGGAAGATCTCTTACAGCCTGAGTATTGCTTATCTTTATGATATTATCAAAATTCACATGACACGTCCTCCTATGCCATAACCAACTCTGATCAATTTGAGCAAATCAGCAACTTTTACCAGTACCAACCAAGTGGAAGATATTACCTTTAGTTTGAGTACCCAATGCAATCTCTGTTCCGAAACTTTCAAAGATCTTGCACTTTCCATTCCTGAATTTGAGATCATAGCCTTTGTCCACCAGTTGTCCAACACTGAGAAGATTGTCCTTTAATCCTTCAACATACAGTACATTACCGGTTTTGTTCTCTCCAAGAGAAATAGTTCCTCTACCTTTGATTCTGCCAGCATAATTGTCTCCAAACTTTACAATTCCTCCTTCATACTTTTCCAAACTTAAGAACTTATTCTTGTCACCTGTCATATGGTGAGAGCATCCACTGTCAATGACCTAATCATCCTTTGTTTCAACTTGGGCAGCCAGAGCTCTTTCTTCAACTTTATTATTGACAGATATAGAGGATATTTGTTCCTCTTCTTTGATGGCAATAAACACCCATTCATTACCGGATTTGTTTCCTGTCTCTGATTCATCATCTGTTACTCCTTCATTGTCATCTTCTTCATGAACATAGTAGCAATTCTTTTGAAATCTTGGTCGGTTAGGATTTGGTCTTGACAATCTTTCCAGACATCTTGAGGCAAAATGACCAATTTTATTGCAGTTAAAACACTTATAAGGTAATTTCCCTTCATACTTACCAGATCCTCTTGGCAGTCTTTTTGCAATAAGAGCTTCGAGATGAACAGTTTCAGCATCTTCTTCTTCTTCCAAGTCTTTTCTTTCTTTTTCATACCATGATGAGTTCCTTGAAGAATTTTCTTCCGGATCAAACATTTGTTTTCCTTTTACAGAGGCACTGGCTTTGAATGCAGATTCAGTCTTTGGAGGATCATCTCCAAACTCGGCCATTTCAAAAGTAGCCAACTTGCCAACCAATTGATCTCTTGTGATTGTTGTGTGAGCTCTGAATTCTTTGATTGCAAAAGCCTTGATTTTATAAGACTCAGGAAGGGATCTGATAACTTTGCCAACGATCTCATCTTCACTCAGGGTTCCACCTGCATTTCTAATTCCACAAACCGGCTCATTCACTCTTGGCATAAAAGAGGTAATATTTTCATCATTTCTCATCTTCAGTTTTTCAAATTTCCCTTTTAGACTTTGTAACCTTACACATTTAACATACTGGTCTCCTTCATGCAAAAGTTCCAGTTTATTCCAAATCTCAAAGGTAGTTGGTAGATCAATAACATTTGAGAGTTTTGAGTCAGATAATGCGCTTAAAAGAGCCTCTTTGGTCCGCAGATTATTTTCAGCATCTGTGATTTCATTTAGGGTTGTCGGACCACCCTGTGGACGTACATAAGCTTTTGTAACCATGGACCAGTATGCAAATCCCATACACTGCAAGTGACATTTCATGCGACCTTTCCAAAGAGCAAAATTAGTTCCATCAAACTTCGGACTATCCTTCTTGTAGGATGACATCCTGGATCTCCTCAAGCAGTTAAGCTCCTTTTAGAGGAACTTGGCTCTGATACCAATTGTTAGATTTAGGGTAGACAACTGAGAGGGGGGGTGAATCAGTTGTCCAAAATTTTCTTCATTTTCAACACTTAAATTCACGTAGCAGTATAACAATAAATCAAACATGAAACTTAATGCATTTAATCAAGAGCAGAAACACATCAACACATGAGACACTAAGATTTTGACGTGGAAAACCCGGTTAAGGGAAAAACCACGGGGTGACTAACCCAAGATTGTATTCTCTGTTAGAAGAATAGAAAGAACAAAATGGCACATGCCAATTAGGGCTCATTGCCTGAGCACACTGCTCACAAGAGGTTCACTGCCTACAAGAGACACACTGTCTACAAAAGAATAAGTATCACATACTTGAACTGGAAAGTAGCATCTTCACCATACTTGAGTTAGTTCCATTTAAGCCCAAACCTTCTGCTCTGTCTTTCGCTCTTCTCCTTCCTACCACTCACTCATCTCCACAAGTCCACCTTGAAATGACTTCGCAATCTCTTATTTATACATGACATCAACTTAGGAACAAACATCTAAGTTGGCAAACATCCACAAGAACCTCTGCAAGATGTAAAATTGATCCGGTCGGCCAGTCACAGAAAGAACACCAACATCCGGAAGTTATTCTTTATTTTCGGGACTCCAATTCTAATGCGGACCATAAACACGAACTGAGCATGATCCAAGGACCTTCACAAACTTGCCTGAAACATCAAGAACATCCACACTTCCTCTACTTACTAAAATCCTTCTCTCCTTCATCCGGAACCTCAAGAACACAGTCTGCCATTACTGTCACAAAGGAATAGGTACTTTCGGACCTTCAAACCACGAACCAATCAAGTTGACACACCACACAGACTTCCCCAACACTTTCTCAAATCTGCAGAACTAGAGAATGCATTTCCAGATCTCACTGGACCTATTTGTATCATTCTATCACTGCTGAACATCTGCCGGAACCGGTTTTACTTGAACTACCATAATTTCTTCATATCTTCATGTGGACCTCTGAAATCTCTATTGGAACATCTTAAGACATATATCTACAAACCCTTTAATCCGCATCCTCTGATCCACAACCTATCTTGGACTTTTACTTTGTTGTCATCACTGTTCTTCACAGTTCCTGATTGAGACTAATTTTCTCAATATCCTCAGCATTTCTCAATATACAGCTCATCCAATCCTTCTCATTAATGCAACATGAGTATGTTGACATCAATGACAACACCGGTTAAACCCATACTTGCAACAGTTAATGGGTGTATTAATATTTTTATTGATTTTAAGGAGCAATTTTTTGAATATACAAAATTCCATGAATCTATATGAAAAATCACATTTTTTATTTGGGAAAACATTTTTTTGATTAATTTAATACATATGTAGAAATTAACAATGTCAAATTGAATTATTAGATGTTTTTTAGTGTACACTTTCAACCTTTAGAACATCATAAGTTGATAGGTGCTTTCTTATCAAAATGTTTGCACAACAAGAAATGGATATCTATTAATATACACTTTCAACATTTAGTATGCCTTAATGGTTTATGAAAGCTCCTTTGCCCATGATGGCTTTGGCATTGGTTTTTGGGGCAACTCTTTTTTTTTTGTAGATCTTATAGTCACAAGTCACCCAACCTGAAGTATGTGTCTATAAATCCATCTGTGGATCACTTTGTTTTCTCACTCCACCTCATTGCCCTCTCTAAAATCTTCCTCCAAATCAATATTGTCAAGCCTCCAAAAATGCCCCTAAATGTTGACTCCCAATGTGGTAGATCTTACTTTAGAGCACTTATTTGTAATCATGTGTACTCTCTTCCCCTTGTCCGCCATCCTCCAAGTAACTAACCCTTCTTCCTCTCCATGCACACTCTTCCCTAATCCTACTCGTCATATCTCATGTGCTCATGGCCTTTTGTACTCTCCTCCTAAAGGTCCCTTTGCCCCTTGTGTTTTGTTTTAGACACCAATAACACTTCCTTGGGTCTCATATTTGGTTTTTTTGGCCCTCCAAAGTTAACCTTGTGCCTTGACTCGACTCGTCCCCCCCACTTCCCTCCTAAATTCCCCAAAACTAGACCCTCCCCATGTGCTTCCCCTCCCTTCCTAAAAACAAAACACGTTCTCTAAATCTTGAATATTCCGCCCTCTCCAAATTGAAACCCTTGAATAAACAACCATTAGTCACTTTGTTGGCATTTGCCCTGCTATTTTTGCTCCTACCAATTGGATTCAAATCAATTGTGCAAACTACAATGTTTCTACAATCAAGATCCTATCTAACAACTTCTTCCAAGTCACATTTGCTTCAAAATAGTCCAAGCTCATAGTTATGTTCAACAAGCCCCTAGGTCCAAAAAACATTGGTCTCAATCTTAGAAAATTGGATCCTCATTTCAACCCTTCTAAGGTGGAGAACATTCCCACCCCTACTTGGGTTTGCCTATATGGCCTCACCTCAATTTATTGGCAACTTGAAATTTTCAAATGTATTGGTGGTCTTCTCAGAGTGTATATCAATTCTAACTCTACAAACCAGCTCTAGGCCACATGCGCTTGTCTTTGTATCAACATAGACATTTCCCTCTTGGTACTAGAAAATTTCTCTTCGCTCCTCCCTTGGACTATGAATATCTCCCCTTCCACTGCAACAAATGCCATTGTACTAGTCATATTGATAAATCTTGCCTTGGAATTCCCTCTCCTTTTATTTCCCCATCTTCCTCATCCCCTTCACCCCCTTCCACCCTTTCTCCCCCCATTCTAGCCACCTCCTCCACTCAAAACCTCCATCTCCTCTTTTCCCTCTTCATCCCTCTTGTTTTCACCCCCCCTCCTTTCTTCCATCCCCTCCTCCTTCTCTGTCCCTTATATACCCCACTCTCCCTAAAATCCCTCCAAGTGCTAGGTTTTTACTCTTACCTAGAATCTAATTCTACAAAACTTATTATCCCCACTGTTGTTGCCCCTCTAGGTATCTCTAAATCTCTTAGCAACCTTGTCACCCCAAACATTCACATAAGTGTGTTTGGTTTGAAAACCAACCTTTGCAAGTATCTTGAGCAACTAGAGATCTGAGGTGTGAAAGCACAAAAAACTATGAATCAATATTATTTATGTTGGAGTGGGAAGAACCCTTAATTTTTAAAATGAAGTGCTTCTCATGGAATGTTAGGGGACTGAGTGCCCCTAACAAACAACACTTGGTAAAACACCACCTTAAGCTCCATAGGTTGGATGTTATATTTCTTCAAAAGACCAAGATGCCAGTGTCAAAACTCTCCTTTGTGAGACAATATTGGTTGACTTGGGAATTATATGTTATAGACGTTTATGGGGCCTTAGATGGTTTAGGGGTTTTGTGGGACCTAAAAACAATCCAACACACATTTCTCTTTTCTAGAAAAAATGGCTATATTATGATGTCAACTATTGAAGAGAAAATATTTAACTCTACTTAATTAATGTCTACAACCCAAACCACTTGGGCCTCAAAATGTGAACATGGTCACAAATTCAAACCTTCCTTTAAGAACAAGGTTAGTTATAAACAAATATTCTTCTAGGTGGGGATTTCAATGTGATTATGTCCTCTTTGAGAAAGAGAGGAGGAAACATAACTTTGACTCAATTGTAGAAAGACTTGTCAAATTTTGTCTCCTACTATAGGATACTAGATCCCCCACTAAAATAATATTCTTTCCCTTAGACTATTTGTGGAGCAGGCTTTTGTAAGATTGTAGCGATCAGTCCAAGGGGTTGAGCTTAATGGGTTAAAATGTTGGGTTATCATTGTGGAGACCCAAGTTCCAATCCCAATAGGGACATCTAATGTGGAACTCTAAGTTGTGACTTTTTGTCTTCTGTAGTTGGCTTATAATGTGGAGTGGTTTCTAAATAAAGTGGATTTCTAAGTAGTGACTCGTGGTCTCCCATAGGTGATTTATATTGTGTTTAACTGTAAAGAGCTTGTATTGGTCTCATGTTGATTCTTGTATGAGCAAAATATTTGTAAAAGCAATATAAAAAAAAAGATTGTAGAGATTAGACTAGTATACCTATATTTAAAAAATATATCTAAAGTACGTCGAGAGATATCCTTCTCGAGGCACCTATTTCCACCTATGTGTAGTAAATTGATTTAAAAATAGGTGCCTCGAGAAGGATATCTCTTGGCATACTTTAGATATATTTTTTAAATATAGGTATGCTAGTAGCATCCAGACTGCCAAGCCTAATTCTAACTATATTACACAATTATATGAATTTTTATAATTATATAATATAGATTATATATATTATTGTAATATATTATATATGATAATTATAATTATAATATATATATTAATTAAAATTATATATTATATTGTTTAATAATTCAAATTCTAGTAATATCATATATTATTACATTTAGGATTAGAGTTAGGGGTTAAAATTAGGGTTAGGGTTAGAATTGGAGTTAGGGTTAGCATTAGTGTTAGGATTAGGGTTAGGGTTAGAAATATAATTAGGGTTCAAATTAGAGTTGGAATTATGGTTAGCATTAGGGTTAGGGTTATTATTAGAGTTACGACCAAAATTATAGTTAAAATTATGTTAAATAGGGTTAGATTTAGAAATATAGTTTGATTGAGGGTTTTGAGGCTTATAAAACAATGCTAAGTGTAATCTTATGGTTGTGGTTAGTGTATATACCTAAAATTGACTCGTGTCGAATTAAGTAAATATTTTAATATTTACCTTAATTCTTATTCCTCTATCAAATAAATAAATATTCTAATTTATTTAAATGATTCACATCCCTCCAACAATTAAATAAAATCAATTTATTTAATTAGTATCCCTAAATCCCTCTAATGTCTCACATAATTAAATAATCCTAAATTATTTAATTAATCCCAAATTCCTCTATCCAAAGTCTTAAAATCCATAAATCCACCTCACTAATCCACTTCACCAATCCACCTCACCTCTCCACCTCACCTTTTCCACCTCACCACGTTGCACATGTAATTAAATATTTTAAATATTTAATTACCTAATATTCCCTCACCCACATGTCCTATTTCTCCTCCAATCAAATCAATTAACTGATTAGTCCATTCAGTTAACTCCCCAATCTACTTTGTTGACTCATCAATCAATCCAGTCATCTATCCAATCATCTTAGTTAACTATTCAATCTATTTTGTTATCTCCCATAACTCATGAAGAAGGCTGGGACACTTGTCCTCTCTTGATTTGTGCACATTCTCTCAAGTCTTATCAACCATACACCTCACAGGTAATTCCTCCAGTCATGGATCTATTGACACTTGGATTTGGTCTTTCCTGAGCCTATATAAACAAGGTCCTCATACCCATTTCATAATCCATCTGAGCATTCGTAATCTTACTCTGCAGGAATCATTACAGCGTGCCTTTAGCAAAACCACTTTCATTGTATTTGCATTACCGATCCATTATCATCACCATGTCTCCATCAACCCATCTCCATTATAGTTACATAGTAGCTTAGTCTCTATTGCACATTCCATATCCAAGCCATTCTATTCTTGTCATCTTCAACAAGCAAGGGAGTACATACTTCTGAGGGCTTCATTACAATCAAGATCAAGAGCAGATAGGTGAACAATGGAAGCACAGAGGTAAATTGGGTAGCAAAGGTATTATCTTTTGTTTATTTGCATTTGTCTCATTTTCTATTGCGTTATTGGATATTAGTTGTTTATGCTAATTGTTCACATTTTTCCTATAACATTTTTGGCACTCACCGTGGGGCCACTGCCTCGATTTAACCTCCATTTGAGTTTCTTGTGAAGATTCTATCATAACAGGTCGATCCTGTGCATTCATGTTCTAGGTCCACGTATTTACAGATTCCTGCTGCGCATCCACTCTTCCCGTGCATTCACGTCATATTGTTGCGCATCCACGAAACAGTGTTGCACATATGATATTCCTGCGCATCCAGTTAATATATCTGCACATTCAATATTTCTTTCTACGCTATTTGTAAATCTGCGCATATGATTCATAGTATTGCGCATATGACTTGTAGATTTGTGCATATAAATTTGTCAGAGAAAATTGTCATGTTTGTATAAGGTCTTCTGTACTGACATCTTCTTGCAGGTTTAGGAGCGTTGTTTAGTCATTTAGCTGCATCCTTAACTCATTTAGACTTAATTAGGGGATAGTAATCTAACATCTTCATACAAATTTCATCTAGATTAATAAGAGGAAGTAAATTGATTCGTTGCATACAAATTGCACTTAGTCCCAATTAGGTGGTTAAAAATTGAACAAATCTCTCAAGTCAATCTTACAATTACAAATCTCTCATCTAGCTTAACTTAGGGGAAAGTAACTTGTTTTCTTTTATTCATTCCATATCCAAGCCATTCTATTCTTGTCATCTTCAACAAGCAAGGGAGCACATACTTCTAAGGGCTTCATTACAATCAAGATCAAGAGCAAATAGGCGAACAATGGAAGCACAGAGGTAAATTGGGTAGCAAAGGTATTATCTTTTGTTTATTTGCATTTGTCTCATTTTCTATTACGTTATTGGATATTAGTTGTTTATGCCAATTGTTCACATTTTTCCTATAACATTTTTGGCTCCCACTGTGGGGCCACTGCCTCGATTTAACCTCCATTTGAGTTTCTTGTGAAGATTATGTCTTAACAGGTCGATCCTGCGCATTCATGTTCCAGGTCCGCGCATTTACAGATTCCTGCTGTGCATCCACTCTTCCCATGCATCCACGTCATATTGTTGCACATCCATGAAACAGTGCTGCACATACGATATTCCTGCGCATCCAGTTAATATATCTACGCATTCAATATTTCTTTCTATGCTATTTGTAAATCTGCGCATATGATTCACAGTATTGCGCATATGACTTGCAGATCTACGCATATAAATTTGTCAGAGAAAATTGTCATATTTGTATAAGGTCTTCCGTACTGACATCTTCTTGCAGGTTTAGGAGCATTGTTTAGTCATTTAGCTGCATCCTTAACTCATTTAGACTTAATTAGGGGATAGTAATCTAACATCTTCATACAAATTTCATCTAGATTAATAGGAGGAAGTAAATTGATTCGTTGCTTACAAATTGCACTTAGTCCCAATTAGGTGGTTAAAAATTGAACAAATCTCTCAAGTCAATCTTATAATTACAAATCTCTCATCTAGCTTAACTTAGGGGAAAGTAACTTGTTTCCTTTTATTCTGCAACAAACAATCCTCACATAGATCTGTTAAGGGATAAAATGAACCACCTTTTCAAAGTTATTGCTATCTAGTCAAATGGATTGTGCTTGGTAGATTAACAAATTTAGTTTCTTTATTTTTAACTAGGAGTTAAAGAACCATTGTTCTCCATATTTTCAAAATGATAATAGGCCTATGCTCTCCTCTTCTTGAGTGACCAGAATGCCAAAACTATCATTTTGCATGTTTAACCTTTAGAGAGGCCTGCCCTTGGAATTCCTTCCTTCCAAGTGGGACGACCTTAAGTGATAATGGGTTAAAGCCAAGCCACTTCCGAGTCACTATAAATAAATTGTGCTTGTGACGAAAGTTGCAAGCAACGAGTGCTGTTGTATTACACTGACCAATGTTTCCCCCAAAACCCTGTAGAGCGTAACCCCTGCAGGCTGGGAAGCCTTTTTATCGGAGCGAATGGCCACACATGTAATCACCTGAATAGATGCCCTTGATTAAAATCCTTTTGTTATAGTAAGCCAAAATCCCCTATTCGGTGACACAGGAGGAGGAACCTCTAGATCCATCCAACGTTATACACTCATTTAGTGTAGAGACATAAAAGTTCAACTCTTCGGAGGAACTATAACTTGGTATGCATGAGAAGTGAGTGCCGTGGAGGGGAGCCGGTGCTACCAAGTTATTAGTTGTCTGCCTTTATGCAATTGGTTGGTGTAAAAAACCAAGTTGGAATTTACCGAATACTATCCTTGCCAACCTTAGGATTGTGCTTGCATTGTAGTCAAAAAATTGTAAAAATAACATGGAATTTTCTTGTTTGATGTGTTTTCTTGCAACTAATTGATACAAATCATCAGCCAAACTACCTTCAAGAAACATTATGAAAATGAACCAAAATTGAGAAAATTGAAAAACCAAAAAAAATAAAATAAAGCAATCTACAGTTCTGCGCATCTGAAACATTCTGTTGCACATATAATCCTACTGTGCAAATGACCCGTGCTACTGCGCATATGAGAAATTTTGTTGTTCTTTTAATTTTCCTGCGCATTTGATGCACAGTGTTGCGCATCCAAACCACAGTGTTGTGCTTTTGAAAATCATTGCTTTTGAACCAGTGCTGCACATTTAACCCACATTGTTGCGTATTTGACCATTATTTCTGCGCATATAAAGCTGCGCATACAACACAAAGAGCTATTCCGTACACTTTTGGGAAAAAATTTGACCAGTTCTGGATGCCCATTATCTCATAGACCTTGTTTTTGATCTTAGAGAAACCATACCAATCAGTTTCATATCCATTTTTCAAACCATTCCCATTTACCATATCATAGTGAAAATATCAAAATAAAACAACCAAGTTGTAATGTCCCCATTTTTAGATTCTCTTGCAGTTCAGTTAGAGCTGACTTTCTGGGTTGGTGACATCATAATCAGAGGAGTATTTCGATGTCACCAAGGTGTTCAGGTGATCCAGTGGAGCTGGTTGACACTTTTCGGAGAGATTTTGGACCACTTGTCCATACTTACTATTTATAGTAAGTGCTTGCATGTCGATAATCTTTCTGGGTTTTTCTGGGTTTGTTCTCTGGGGTCCTTGGAGAACATTGCTATTTTTAATAAGTGTCAGTTTGGCGTTGTTTCGGTGACTCAGCAGTCAGCTGTTGGCTCTTTCTAGCGTTGCATTGAGCTCAGAGTTATCAGATGGTTTGTGGGTCCAGTTGGCACCCTATGTATGGGCTTAGTTGCTTATGGCCATTACTATTTTTAGCAAGTTTGGGTTCGGTGTCGGATCAGGATTTTGAGAGTGGGTTTGGATTCGTCTTGTCAAGACCTTTCCAATAGGCTATAGATCATTGGTTTCCGACATCATCTTGGCCTTCATTTTAAAGTCCATAAATTAAGCATTATTATTTAATATTGGACCTTGGTGCCTAGGCACGACAATTTAATGTTGTTTTAAAAGAGGGGACTTTAAGGGTGATGTTGAGAAAAGAATTAAAGAGAATTATAATATTTTAAAATATATTTTCCCTCTCATGTTTTATCCCATATGCAAGAGGATTTTAGAGACTCCCAGTTGAAAAAGTATAAAATGAGGAAAAGGCTCTTCATTTGTTATGTTATGTTTATGATATTCTCTTATACTAGCTCTGCTAGTGTTTTGGAGCTTCGGCTCTAGGGTTTGAAGGGATTTGAACTAGAGGCTCTTGGAGATGAAAACCTCCTTGAGTAGCAGCATTCTATAGGTGTGCAATACCACCCAAAGGTGGTTATATGGTGGATACATCCGGTATTCACATTTGTGCCAGAATGGAGTTCGTGTAATGAGATTCATGGATTCATTGTTCATATCATTTGTAGATTTTGTAAAGATTGTCTATGCAGATTTGAATGACTAATTTCATGGCTGTTTAGAGCATATTTTATTGAGGGTTTGGAGTTGATATATGTTGCATTGCTGGCCGTACATAACATTAGCAGGTCATACCATCTTGGAGGGTTATTTGTGGTTGTTTATTGTGGATTTCTTTCCCCATCTTGGTCCTTCAACATTAAAGATTAGTGCAAACTAGTTTGCTAGCAGATATAAGGTGTTCTCAACATCGTTTGATGTATTTTCTCCCCTCAGCCAGCTGTACAACTTCACATGGTGGACATGGGTCATGGGGGGACTCACTAGTATGTATTAGCTGCTTCATCTCACTTGTATTGGAGGCGTTTAGAGCCCCAAGACCTTTACAATCACCTGTATTACTCAATATTTTTAGTATAGTGGAGATTTGAGGCAATTTCAACCATACCGAGTTGCTGGTCCGGCTATGACCCCGACATGAAGTTGTAAAACTCAATATGGGTATGTTATCATAATTCATATTTTGGCTCATTGCTATTTGGGTCATTGTTTGTTTATGTAAAATCATTGTACTTTTTCTAGGTTTTGCAAATATGCTATATATTATATGCTCCTGCAAAACACATCTATAGGAAAACTAAAACCCCTTTTGCATCTTCTGTCTAGTCTGAAAGAAAACAAATAATAACAATAACACATAAAAAGATCTTTAAAAATACAAACAGGTACGACACATTACAGTGGCATCAGAGCTAAAGATCTTGCCATCCTGTGAGGTCAAACACAGGCATGCAGAAGATGAAATGAGACATGCAGCCTACACATTAGTATTATCCTAGATGAAATAGATCGCAACGAGATATTCAAGTTCCCCTTATTTATCCCTTTGCAGGTTCAGATACAGTAAGGGTAGAGGAAATGGATGATGAATATTGGGAAGGGCTCAGTATCCAAGAGATGTTGAAAAATTGGTGTAGGAGAGAGAAAGAGGTTCTGAGAGTGTGTGGACAACATTCTAATCAGTTGTTACAAAAGATAGACAGGTATTTCCTCAAGAATCCTGATATCAATGACATTTGCGAAGATAAGATTAAAGAAGATACTACCATGAATGAGGTGGTGCATAATGAAAAGGATAAAACAACAGTTGTGGATCCTAGTTCAGATTCAACTAGTGATGATTCTAATGATTTCCTTGGTGATTCCTATGGGGCAGATGACTGTATTGAGTCCACTCATGCATTTTCAGATGAAGGGCATGGAGAACACAAATTTGATGGTGACTTCAAAACAATTTTTGATGATACTTTATCTTATCCTGGTAATGTTAATTTAGGTGGCCTTGGTTTTGACTTTCAAACCAAGCCTATGGAGGGAGATACTTACATTGACACAAGTGTTGGTGAATTAGAGGTGATTGTTGATAGGCCTTGTGAAGAGATGAGATCATTAGATGATATCCTTTTGCCAGCTAGAGATGATTATTTCTTTTCTTATTCCAGTGTTGATGACACAAGTGGTTGTTGGTTTGACTCTCAAACCCAGCCTATGATGGGGAATGATTTATTCACAAAGGGTACCAATCATGAGGAAAATAGTGATCACATTTTCATTGATTTGAGCAAATAACACTTTAGCACGTGGGATCCGACTGTGATGGTCCCAACATTGGATGTGGGTCCTACTTGGAATGGATTTTCTTTTGGTCATATTGCAGTTCCTACTTCATTTACACAGTTGGGCTGGAGAGACGACATTGATGACATTGTTGATGTTGATATCAACCTTGAAAATAAATCAGATTTGGTGTTGCATGGTGCTGATCATAAATCAGAAAATTTTTATGAAGCTGACAAGTCTTAGGGGTCCTATATTTTGCCAGGATAACTAAAGGTAAGTGAAGACTTGATAGCTGAAAGAATTGAATTCAAGCCTTTATATGATGAATACATAATCACAAAACAGAAGGCATGCATTGAGGAGCCTTCTGATTTGGGGAAGAATACCACAGAAATTAGTAATGCAGAGCCTACTCTTGAGATAACAGCCATTCCATGTGAGGATGATAGATGTGTGGAGTTCCCTAACATTGACACTCAAGATTTGGGTGTTAAGAATGAATTATGTGATGTGGATTCAAGCCATAGCAAATCTGATTTTGCAAATCAGACCTTAGAAGGGAGGAATGAGACAGAAAATTTACTTAATGGTAATGGGTTCGAAGATAGCTCTTTGGATGAGCATGCATCTACATTGGAGGCAGCAGTGTGTAATGATTATGTCCAATCAACAATTTCTATTATGTCATTGGAGCCATTCTGTGAGGTACATAACAACAGTACCTTTGTTGGGGAAGTATGCAGAGCTGATAGCACACATAAGGATGCTTACCAATCAGTGAGTGATGATGATTCAACCTCTTTCCATAGTGCATAATACAAATAAGAAAAATTTTGTGGGGATGATTCGTCACAGGGGTATCATCATTTAGCTAGGTAATTGAAGGTTAACGGTAATATGATTGCTACAACTTTGGAACATTTTGATGTTGCTAGACAAATGTTGGCAACATATGGTTGGAGTACTCTTGAGATGGATGAACACAATGATAGAGGATTTTCCCTTGTTGAGTTTCAGGCACTCAGAGATGCAGTTGGAGTAATGAATAATAATTACCTATAGCTATTATCTGATAGAGATCATCTTCTCTGGATCGACGGTATTTATCATGATGCTCTAAGGGGAAAGGAAGAGGAGGGTGATGAGCTCACCAATGAGCTCGAGGTTACCACAGACTCCTTGAAGAGCACTCAAATAACCCTTCAAGAGTCAAAGCTACGTATCGATGAGCTCATCGTGGAGTTGAGCTTGGCACAATCTTCATCACCTACAGATACAATTCAGATATCTATGGCAGCGGTTGGTGATGAGCATACATCCACGGATGGTGGTAATGAGTATGTAGAGGATGTGACTACATCCATTTCATTTACTGGTGAAGGGGACACAGATGGGATGATTGTGTTGGATGAGTGTAGTAGGGAACAATATGTTGCACCAGGTGTTCCTGAGGTTGGTCCCATTTCTGGTGATGTAGAGCAGATGATTGATGGCTCTTATGGTGTAATAGTGAATTTTCCAGAGAGTTGTGTGATAGATCACCACGCTACTTCATCATTTTCACAGGAGATATGCAGAGCATCATCCAGTGGTGTGATTGGTTCTCATGTTGGTTTGTTTCCCTCTCCTGGAAGCAAATTAGAGTTTGCATCCTATGTAGCTGATTGTGATAGACAACTTATTGAGCCGCAACGATGGAGAGATTAGTTGAAGGTTACCGGGATAAGGTTGTTCAAACCTTAACTCATATTGACAGTACCCACAAGTTTGTGGAGGGCCTCTTGTGGATAGCACAATTGGAGGAAAGATAGATAGGGGTAGTAGCGGGGACAACTACATTTGATTTGTGAACTATCCAGCATGCCATGGAGTGGATTAAATCAGTATACCTCCAATTGCTTTCAGCTAGGGACTTTTCTATGGGGTATGTAGAAAGGACCTATCAAGTATCTACGCAATTAGCCAGTTAGGATCAGAGACATGAACCATCATCTAATTTGAGTGATGAGAGTAATGAGGAGCGTGTTTCCCATAACTATGATGGTCAACCGTTGACACAGGCAAGTGCTTTTTATCTTGACTACATAGTGAGGAGTGCTCATCATTTCTCCTTTAGTCCACACACAGATGACCTGGTGATGCGTAAGTGTGGATTGGCTCGGGATTTATATCATCCCTTGTGGGATGAAGGGTTTCCATCTTCAGAAGATGGAACTAGAGATTGCAGGTGGCTGAATCAGACACATTCAAAGGATCACTTGTAGGGGCAGAGAACTGATTACCATCATGATGATAGGTATCCGACAGAGTTTGCAACTTCTTTGCCTCAAAAATTCCCATTGGAGACATGGTTTCTGAGAGGTTGCAGTATCAGCGGGCATGATGGCATGTTTATTTTTTATAGAGGTGATGGATGTGAGGTTCTCATGTGTTGGGATCCAGGTGGCGACAGGTTTGACATGACCGTTTAGTTGGATTCTGATATGTTGCTTCACCACACTCTGCATGGTGAAGATTTTATCAGAGTAGCATAGTGGAAGTCATCAGGTGGCATACTTCCATTCTGGGTTTGGAACATAGGGATTCCTATGTTTGGTAGATTGCTCTACATTGGGGTAGTATCCTATAGAGATGTTGAGAGTGGATTTATTTCTACCCAGTGGTTACAAAGAATATGTTGTTAGACATTCTTCAGAATGATTTGGGATCCTGGAGTTCAACTAGGGCATGTAGGTGTAGATTGCTTGAGGACAAGCAATCTTTGGGAAGGGCGGACTGTGATGTCCCCATTTTTGGATTCTCTTGCAGTTCAATCAGAGCTAACTTTCTGGGTTGGTGACAGCATAATTAGAAGAGTATTTTGATGTCACCAGGGTGTTCGGGTGATCTGGTGGAGCTGGTTGACACTTTCTGGAGAGATTTTGGACCACTTGTTCGTACTTACTATTTATGGTAAGTGCTTGCATGTCGACAATCTTTCTGGGTTTTTCTGGGTTTGTTCTCTGGGGTCCCTGGAGAACATTGCTTATTTTAGTAAGTGTTAGCTTGATGTTGTTTCGGTGACTTAGTCATCAGCTGTTGGCTCTTCCTAGCATTGCATTGAGCTTAGAGTTATCAGATGGTTTGTGGGTCTAGTTGGCACCCTCTGTATGGGCTCAGTTGCTTATGGCCGTTACTATTTTTAGTAGGTTCGGGTTCAATGTTGGATTAGGATTTTGAGAGTGGGTTTTGATTCATCTTGTCAAGACCTTTCCAACGGGCTATAGATCATTGTTTTTGACATCATCTTGGCCTCCGTTTCAAAGTCCGTAAATTAAACATTATTATTTAATATTGGACCTTGGTGCCTAGGCACGACAACTTAATGTTGTTTTAAAAGAGGGGACTTTGAGGGTGATGTTGAGAAAAGAATTAAAGAGAATTATAATATTTTAAAATGTATTTTCCCTCTCATGTTTTATCCCATATGCAAGAGGATTTTAGAGACTCCCAGTTGAAAAAGTATAAAAGGAGGAAAAGGCTCTTCATTTGTTATGTTATGTTTATGATGTTCTCTTATGCTAGCTCTGCTAGGGTTTTGGATCTTTGGCTTTAGGGTTTGAAGGGATTCAAACCAGAGGCTCTTGGAGACAAAAACCTCCTGGAGTAGCAGCATTCTACAGGTGTGCAATACCACCCAAAGGTGCTTATATGGTGGATACATCCAGTATTCACATTTGTGCCAGAATGGAGTTCGTGTAATGAGATTCATGGATTCATTGTTTATATCATTTGTAGATTTTGTGAATATTGTCTATGTAGATTTGAATGACTAATTTCATGGCTGTTTAGAGCACATTTTATTGAGGGTTTGGAGCTGATATATGTTGCATTGCTGGTCGTACATAATAGCAGCAGGTCATACCATCTTGGAGGGTTATTTGTGGTTGTTTATTATGGATTTCTTTCCCCATCTTGGTCGTTCAGCATTAAAGATTAGTGTGGACCAGTTTGCTAGCAGATATAAGGAGTTTTCAGTAGCGTTTGATGTATTTTCTCCCCTCAGCCAGCCGTACAACTTCACATGGTGGATGTGGGTCATGGAGGAACTCACTAGTATGTATTAGCTGCTCCATCTCACTTGTATTGGAGGTGTTTAGAGCCCCAAGACCTTTGTAATCACCTATATTACTCAATAGTTTCAGTATAGTGGAGATTTGAGGTGATTTTAGCCATACCCAGTTGCTAGTCCGGCTATGACCCTGACATGAAGTTGTAAAACTTAATATGGGTATGTTATCATAATTCATATTTTGGCTCATTGCTATCTGGGTCATTGTTTGTTTATGCAAAATCATTGTACTTTTTCTGGGTTTTCCAAATATGCTATATATTGTATGCTCCGACAACACACATCTGCAGAAAAACTAAAACCCCTTCTGTATCTTCTGTCTAGTCTGAAAGAAAACAAATAATAACAATAACACATAAAAAGATCTTTAAAAATACAAACAGGTACGACACATTACACAAGTTTCCTACTAAGGTGTCATTAAGATCTTCCAAAAACTCAAAACAAAAATCTAGTGGGTTTCATACCAGGATATATCATCCTTCATCTAGGAACTACACTAGTGTTATCTTGATAAAAATAGTCCATATCAATAGCAGTGATTAACTCTCCCTACATTGACTATCTTTTCCCTCAAGAGCACGTTTGTTTGAGCAAACAATATATCAAAATTCAAACCTTAGGAAAGACCTTGTCATCTCAAACCACACCAAAAACATCCCTTCTCAAGCATTTTCATCCAACATTCACCCCCACCAAACAGTTTTTATGGTTGACACTAGATCAAAATCCAAAGAAAAGCAAGATATGGATCCTTTGAACAAAGACATACCATCTACAACTCACAATGATGGAGAGGAAGAAATCCCATATGAGGAAGTAATTGGTGCCTCACAAGATGCCAAATTTCTTGAAATGATGGACAAGGTCCTAATCATGAACCCTCAAAAGTATTTCCTCATGCTAGCTCAACAAGGAGCTAAGTTACCCTCTAACTTTGACCTCTCTGATCTAAGAGAGAGCAATGCTTCCAATGAGGTTGAGTCATCAAAAGATGGCTCCAAACGTGATAAAGAGACTCCCAAAATTGATCTTAATGTTTCCAATATGGAGAAGGCTAAGGATACATCAATTCCCTTGGATATATTGACAACACAAATCCAAGCCTTACAGCAACAACTCACAGACATTCAAACCGGAGCATCAACAAAACACTATTCTCTAGAGGATATTCCACCATATCCTTTTGACAAGACCTTGATCATGATACCTTTCCACTCAAAATTTGAGGTATTGAAATTTGACAAATATTGAGGAAAGGGTGATCCAAGAGACCATATCAGAGAATTCAATGCAACATGTCTTGAAGTTGCCCACAATGACACCTATCTCATGTGACTATTCCTAAGGAGCTTAGGAGGACAAGCTATGGAGTGGTTCTCTCACCTACCTCCTGGCATTCGAACCTTCAACGAACTAGTGGATAAGTTTGTCACGCACTTTTCCTACAACATTGAGCACAAAATCTCAATGTTAGATCTTTGTAACACTAAACAAAAGGGTGGAGAATCCTTCGTCTCTTTCTTACAAAGATGGAGACAATTGGCAAGCAAATGTCCATATCACATACCAGAAAAACAAATGCTTGAAATGTTTGTCCACAACCTACGTGCTGATCTAAGCTACCAAATTCAAATCCAATGCCCTACTTTTAGTAAGGTCATTGAGATGGGTTTACTCATTGAAAAGGCTTTAATAGAAAAAGGTCAAATCAAACTTTACAAGGATACCCTGAGTGCAAATGTCAACACAGATAAACCATGATTTTGGACCAAAAATAAGAACATCGTGAATGATGGAGTGGTTGATGCCAAAAATGTGGCGCCAAAGCAACCAATTTTCAACTTATCAAGCCCACAAAACAAACTGTGAAACACCGAATCACGATCTACAAACTATCCTCCTCAAAGAAAGTTCACACCTCTAGGAGAAACATTGGAATCTGCCCTACAGAAGCTAATCTCAAATAATCTCGTCACACTTCCAACGGTACGGGTTATGAACCAAAAGTTAAACCTCCTTGGTGGAATGACAATGACTTCTGTGAATATCACCGAAACAAGGGACACAAAACTAATGACTATCAAGCACTCAAACACACCATTCAAGACTTGTTGGACCAAAAAAGGTATCACTTGATGGGCATGCTTCTAATGATGATCGCTTGGCATTCAAGAATCCACTCCCCAACTATGAGAAGGGAGGACCTTCAAATCAAAATAAAAGTGGAGCTAAGAATGCCAATTATACAAATGTGTCATTTGACTATGTTGTAACCATATTTCAGAGAGTGATTCACATATCAATGTAATCACTATAAATAAAACCCTTGATTGTAATGTAACCACTTGTGGTGGCAAAGTTACTCTTAAGGGAGCCCCGTCCAAGCCATCCTCTCCATCCAACTAGTATAACGTCTTGGATCAATTTCACAAGACACCCGCACACATCTCCATCTTGGAACTTCTGCATTTGTCCCCATCCCACAGAGCCATACTTGACCAAGCTTTTTTGGAAGCCACCGTCCCAACAAACCTCACTGAAGAACAGTTTCAGACCATGGTAGGTCATATTACCATACCTCATTTCCTATCATTCACTGAAAAGAATGATATGTCAATCACTGAAAAAAATGATATGTCAATCACTCAACCTTATAATGCGTCTCTCCACATAGAAGCCTTCATCCACAAGCATAAAATAAAAAGGGTTCTAATTGATGGAGGAGCCGGTTTGAATATTTGCACCTTAAAGCTAATCGTTGCATTGGAGTTTTCAGAGAATGCTATCGATCCTAAAAAGAAAATCACCATCAAAGCTTACGATGAAGAGGAAAGAACTTTAAAGGGAAATGTTGTTTTGCCTATCAGAGTGGGACCTGTAGTAAAGGATGTAGTGTGCCAAGTGCTTGACATGGAGCTTGCATATAACATTCTCCTTGGGAGACCTTGGATACATGCTATGAAGGCAGTACCATCAACCTATCACCAGTGTATGAAATTCCCCCATGAAGGCCACAAAATTACCATCCAAGGTGATTCCAATCCATTTCAATATTACAACTCCATACAATCTAAACCTGATGTTGTAATTCCCAATAACTGTGCCTCTACTTCATCCTCATCCCGTGTTGACACAACTTCAATCCCTTCTACATCAAAGGCACCCCAAACTGACCTCAAGCTCAATGACAAGGGTCTCGGTGAATACACAATCGCACAATCCTTTTGCTTAACACAACTCCCTCTCTCCCCTAGATCCTATGGAAAGCCTTCCATGAGCAAACCCAAGGCATTAGAAACTACTAAAGTTCCATTTGTCAAATGGGGAAGCCTCGAAGATGAGAGCGATGAAAAAGACATCCTACAATGGTTATATAAGGATGAAGATAGTCTATCCAAGGAACAAGACCATCACTACACATTGCAAACTGAATGGTATGGTCAAGGATTCTCAATACTACAAAGAATGGGGTATGAAGGTCATGGGCACATAGGATTGAGAAAGGAAGGTATCACTAGACCTACCCAACCTCCTACATTAACAGCCTAAGACACTATAGGGCTAGGCTACACCAGCAAAGCAAAGACCAAGGGAACATATAAGCATAAAAGCAAACAACCAGAAACATCTACTACTAACCTAGTAGAGCAAATTCACCAACTACAAGGATGGAGTGAGACAGACTCCAATGAGTATGAATGGGATAGTCTCTCTGAACTATATTGTGATGAAAAAGATGTTCATGTGGTCCATGAGTATGGCCCTACCCATGCAACTAATGAGGGACAAAGTCCAAGGGCTAGACCTCTAGAGTTCGATCCACATAATAACGATAGTGAGATTCGTGAGGAAAGAATGATACCACACTTAACAGATCAACTTGTGGAGAGTACCATCGCATGCATTGTCAATGCTTATAATAACCACCTTAACTCCTCCATCTTGACCATCAATACCCTCGAACCAGAACAACCCAATGACTCGTTACCACTATTGCATCCAGAACTCATAGATTGGGACTTGCAAGACACTACCCCTGAGCTAGACACCTTTCAAAATGATGAAGCCATCATAGACTATCTAGAGCTTAGAGACCATATACCTGCAGGGGATCATAGAGCTGGCTATGCCATAGAACTCAATGACATGGCTTATTTTGGAGAGAGTGCTAAGCCTTTCAGTCTCAAAAATGTAAAAATGAAAAATGGATCTAATAGTGAAAACCGCTCTATGGCAGTGTTAGATCATCAAAATAGTAAAAATATCAAAGACATATCTAATGGTGAAAACCTCTTTGAGGCACCGAAAGATGAAAGGCTTGACCCTCTCCCCAATCTAACACATCAGGAGAGATCCTCAATCTTGATGGAACCATCAGAATAGATCAATGTCGGCATAGGTGAAAATCCAAGGATGCTCCATATGGCACAATGTTTAACTGCACAAGAGAAGCCAGAGTTCATTGAATTCTTCAAAAGGAAACAAATCAACTTTGCTTGGTCATATGTGGATATGCCAGGACTAGATCCAAATCTCATAATGCATCACTTGTCATTAGCTCCAAGAGCTAAACCCATGAAACAAATACTAAGGAAGATGCACCCGCATATCACACTCATGGTAAAAGAAGAACTGAAGAAGCTGCTAGATGTCAGGTTTATCAGACCAATAGACTATCCTAAGTGGATTTCAAATATAGTGCCTGTTGCTAAACCAGATGGAAGAGTTCGACTATGTAATGACCTCAGGGACCTGAATAAAGCTTGTTTATAAGATGATTTCCCTTTGCCCAACATTGACATTATTGTAGATCTCACGGCATGGCACACTATGCTATCATTAATGGATAGTTTCTTAGGATACAACCAGATCAAAATTGCACCTGAGGATCAACACAAGACCACATTCACATGTCCATGGGGCACCTATTGTTGGTGTGTCATGCCATTTGGACTGAAAAATGTAGGGGCAACATATCAGAGAGCCATGACCACAATCTTCCACGACATGATGCACACCATAATGGAAGATTATGTAGATGACATCTTAGTGAAATGACTCACAAGAGAAGGAGCAGTTCAATGTGCGCCTTAACCCAAAGAAGTGCGTATTCAGAGTCACATCCGATAAACTTCTTGGATACATCGTGTCCGCCAATGGAATCAAAATAGACCCAGCTAAGGTAAAGGCCATCATGGAAATGCCACCTCCCAAAAATCTTAGTCAATTGAGTTCTCTATAGGGAAAACTACAATTTATCAGAAGGTTCATTTCTCAATTGGTAGATAAGTGCCACCCATTCACGTACCTCCTCCATAAGAACTTTCCTTTCAAGTGGAATGATTTGTGCGAACAAGAATTTCAACAGTTAAAGGAGTATCTCATGAAACCACCTTTATTGATGCCACCAATCTAGGGTAAGCTGCTGCTACTTTATATCTCCGCTACACCAACAACCATGGGAGCTCTCCTTACACAACAAAATCATGACGACAAAGAATAGACAATTTATTACATCAATAGAACACTGGTTGGATATGAGCTACAATACACACCAATTGAAAGAGCATGCCTCGCTGTGGTCTTTGCTTCGCAAAAATGGAGACATTACATGCTATTGTATTCCATCAAGCTAGTAGCAAAGATCGATCCATTAAAATATTTGCTCAACAAAGCTACCCTTACAGGTAGACTATCAAAATGGGTCATGCTACTTAGTGAGTTTGACATTAAGTATGTAGACAGGCGCACAATAAAGGGCCAAGTACTTACATATCAGCTAGCAGATGCGCCTTTAATTGATGATAACCCATTGAGATTCAAATTCCTAGATGAGTCTATCTTCCACATAACCACAACAACTTGGAAACTCTACTTCGACGGCTCATATACTTAACATGGGTCTGGGGCAGGTATCTTGTTAATCACACCTAATGGCAACACCATTCCAAAATCATATAGACTACTCTTTCGTTGCACTAACAATGTGGTGGAGTATGAAGCCCTAGTCATTGGCATCAAGTTGGCAGTTGAATGGAACATCACAGAACTTCAGGTCATCAATCAAGTGAATGATGATTATCAAACAAAGGATGATAAGTTAATACCATACAAACAAATGGTAGATGACTTCAAAGAATACTTTGTTGAGATCTCTTTTGAGCAGATTACCAAGGATAGAGAACAAAGCAGTAGACGCCATGGCAACGATTACATCTCTCCTTGACATCCCTGACAACCAATCACATTATGAGTTCTTGGTAGAGCCAGTCTCCCATCTTGCATATGACACCCCTGAATCCAACATCATTTGCCACATTTTAGGATTTGAATCTCCCCTATATGGAAAAATATTTGCGTATCTAAAAGAGAATACCCTACCACCTAATATCTCAAATAACCAAAAATGAACCTTCATTCACCAAGCATCTCATTATGCCATTATCGCCAACACCTTATATCGATGAGGTCTCGATGGTACTCTCCTTAGGTGTCTTGATAGCGAGGAATATCAAACTGCCCTAAGCGAAGTGCACGACAATATATGCGGGACCCACTCTAGTGGTCCTACCCTGGCTAAGAAACTCATATGCATGGGATACTACTGGCCAACTATGGAAAAAGACTCATATCATTTTGTAAATAGGTGCAAGAAATGCCAAATCCATGGGAACCTGCTACATGCACCAGCATAGGAGCTACAGCCTTTAACGACCCCTTAGCCTTTCTGTCAATGGGGAATCGAATTAGTGGGAAAGATCCACCTTCCATCATCCATCGGCCATAACTTCATCATAACCGTCATTGAGTACTTTATGAAGTGGATTGAAGCCATACCCCTCACCAGTGTCACAGGCAAACATATTGCATCTTTCATCCTGAACTACATCATCTGCCGCTATGGTATCCCTTTATCCATTATCACAGATAACGGGCAACCATTCAAAAATTAGGATGTCAAAGAACTATGTGACAAATTCCATATCCAACACCATTTCTCCACCCCATATTACCCCTAAGGAAACAGCCAGGTAGAGGCATCAAATAAAACCATCTTAAAAATCTTGAAAAAGATTGTCAATGATGCCGGTCGTGATTGGCACATCTAATTAAATCTCGCGCTGTGGGCCTACCACACAAGTATTCACACACCCACAGGTGCAACGCCATATTCCCTCGTCTATGGCTCTGAAGCCATCTTGCCCATTGAAGTCGAGATCCCATCATTGTGAGTATCATTAAAAGGCCTCATATCTGATGAAGAGTACATAGTATCCAGACTTCAAGAGTTAGAGCTACTGGAAGAAAGAAGGCAACATGCCTTTAACCATCTCAAGGCTTATCAACAAAGGATGTCCATAAGTTACAACCACAGAGTAAAACCCCAGGTATTTTAGGTTGGTGACCTAGTCCTCAGAGAGAATCCTCAAAATCAGCAAGACAAAGAGAAGAAAGGCAAGTTTGAATCCAATTGGCTAGGTCCTTATGTCATTATTGCTTCCTATGGGTTAGGTGCTTATCAATTGGCTACATCAGAAGGTGAACTGTTTGATGATCCCATCAACAACATGCATCTCTAAAAATTCTACACCGAAACCCCAATGCAAGGGAATCAAAAAATCAAAATAGCAAAAAAATTCATAAAAAGTGGAAAAACAACAAAAAAATAGTCAACTGGTGAAAACCTCGTAAATAGGTGCCTTGGATAGATACCATGATGAAAACCTAGCAAACAGGCGTCATGTGTTTTAGTTACCGTGCAAATAAAAGCAAGTGGTGAAAACCTGGTAAACAGGCGCTCCTTGTGATGGAACTGCCTCCTCCATCATTTGCAACCTTGTCCCTCATTCATACCTCCTAACCACATCCACCCAATAACATTGAGATACCTACCATGGCTTGTTGTTCGCTCGCCCTTATTACCTTCTTCCATCAGGCTGCCAATCCCAACTTGCATCCATCTTGTCATCTATCCTCAATCAATCCATTGAACCGTTGTTGAACTACATCGCCTCTGAGCTATCACGTAGACACGGCCATCATTAATGTGCCCCCAAGGCTCCTTTTCCATCCGTTCCATCCCGTCTCACCTATCCTTTTGTCCTTCCTATCCACATCTTTCCCATCGTCTAGGTCTTAGGTCCACAAAGTCCCCCCGAACTACGTTTCCTCTGCGTCATCATGTAGGCAAGGCCATTATCAATGGGCCCCTGAGGCATTAGGTCATTCCCTTAGGGCCCGTCTCTTCACGTCTATCATCATTTCATCCACAATAAGTTGATCCTCTACTTGACTGGGGGCAAAAATCCTTGACCTAGTTGAAGAGTTGGATTCTTGAATGTCCCGCATCTCAGAGGATTACAATAAGGATCGTGACACATCACCAAACAATAGGCATCATTGCAAACACATTTTTTCAAACAAAACACTTGACGCAGGAACTCGACCTATAAACAAGACACAATGGGCCTAGCAACCATCATGATGATTGTATTTGTTTTTGTAGCAAGAAAACATAATTATGACAAGAACATTTGTGTTTGTTAAAACAGTTAAAACCTTATGTCTTGATTTTTGTTATTATGTCTTTCTATGCTACTCAAGGATGTTAAAACCTAGAGGAGCTATGATGGGGGCATAATTATTTTATTGGTTTGTTGCTTGTGGATCAATCCTTGGAAATGTGATGACTTTTGTCTAATGACATGATTAGCAAAAGATCATCAAGGACTTAAGAGGTCTAAACATGAAAGGGGGCAATCCTTGTCTGTTTCCATGCAAGGCATACTCAGGTCATCTAGATTCAATTTTGACTAGATGCTCATATCGACTTGCTATATCAAAATCCATGTAAGAGAGACTCAGGTTATCATGATTCAAATATACCTAGATGCTTGTACTTTCTTACAACATTTTAAAGAGAAAAGAAACAAAAAAAAGTGCCAATGATGAAACAAAGTACTTCAAATAATTGCATATATGAAGATGACAATCCACACATCCATACATATCTAGTTACTGTTACTAAATTTTGTTCACACTAAATTTAGTTAGACCTAAGTGCAGTTGTTTTAGGAAGAATAGAAGAAAACTTTAAGTTATTGCATTCATTGAACAATTGATGTCTTGACAAAGCAGAGATAGATCAATTGTCAAGATAACCCATCAATCCAATTAGGACTGATGAATCATCATAACAAGTGAATTAGAATGTCAAGAAATCAAAGATTGAAGAAATATAGTTGATCTAACATATTTTTATCTTTCAGGAGTTATAAGACAAATTGATTATTCAGTTGATCATATTTGAAAGAAAGAAAGAAAGATATTTATTGGAACTATTATTTCATGTCATATTTGGAACATACAATTTAGTATCTGTTACTTTATTCTATGCATTGATTGAAAAAGAATTTATCTTATACTCAAGTGCATAAGATAAATTAATTGATCATGTTTAAAAGAAGTGTTCAAATGTGTCCCACACAAGCCATCGGAGTAACTAAACTGAGCAATGCAGACATATGCAAGCTATACATCTGATGATAAAAGAAATAAGGGAGAAACACATGATAAAACTAAATATCCATCATTGCCTGAGCAAGGAGGTTGTTGAGCTAGTTAACAGTTGATCTTCAGCTCTAGTTGTATCAGTTGAACCTGCAAAAAATTGGGGAAAGTCCTATAAGAGCTTCAGATATTAAATGTTATCATATGCTTTTATCAAGCAGACATATCAACTTGTCACATCATCCATTTCATATGAAAGATCAAATCAGACATGTGCCATAAATCAGAATATCATAAAAAGGATCAATCAATACCATCAAGTATGTTTTTATGCTAACTTATTTGTTCACTATGCAGGTATAGGAAAGGTAATGTTACTGATTTGAAGACATTAAAACATGTGGAGAAAATTTGGCTCCCACAAGGGTTGAGCCCAGCATGTCCCCTTTTCTATTCATTTGGAAAAGATACCAGAATAAAAACAAGATGCATCATTCAAAGATATATCATGCATCATAGAATCAACTTGGAGAGAAGGTGTGTCATCAGATAAGTTCACATTGATTGCAGTTGATTAAAACAAATCAGATAAGTTTAGAGTGCCCGAGTCAACTTGACAAATTGCAAAAAATAGAAATGCAGCCATGAAAGGTACTTTTCTTATTCGAATCATCATTAAGATGCCTTATTGTTGTTATATTTCATGTCACAGTTCATAAAATCATACTTGATAAATGACAGAAGCATGCAAATAAGATGAAGGACAGAATTGTGATCAGATAAAGTATCAGTTTACAAAGACGTTATCAAGCTAATCCCTATCTGTAGATGTTCTTAATGAAACATAACTCTCAAATTCATTGTTGATACATAAGCCATTAAGGATTGAGAGTTATATACATAATGAACATTTGCAGATTAGTGTGAACAATCATGTATTAAAATGTTCAGGGATTGAAATGATAAAATCAGATAAACCAAGTACAGGAGACTAGTACAGCGTTGATCAATTGATTACATCAGATAACGACATATGCCAATCAAGTCTCATGTGCATATCAAACAGAATATACAGGCTATAGGAGCCATCTGAAGTACATAAATCTTTTGAATGCATGCATTTATTTTATCTCATATGATCAAATGACATAAGCACTTGACAAAGTGCATTCATAAAACAAAGACATGTTACAGGTATTCAGATTACTGTGCCTAATGAAGATAAAAGAAACAGAATAATGCTTCCAAGACAGTTTTTTTTAATCATTTGAACAAGTTACAAGATAGATCATGTAAAAGTATCATTTGATTATGATAAAAGAACAAGAAGTAAAATGACATGTTACAAGTGCTCAAAGTGATTAGCTAGGTGAGATAAATGAAACAAGTTATCCCTTCAAAAGGACAGAGCATATGGTGTTACCGTTGAAGGACAAAATCAGATATATGCATCATTGACTCTGACAGTCATGAGTGAAGGTGATACATCATGTAGAAAAAAACAAATGAATGCTACAGGTTCAGATTATATCAAATACAGGTGTATAACCATACATGACAAATGATAAAAGCATCTTACATGTAGTAGACAAAGGAGATCAAATAACAAAATACAGTGCCATGTTCTACAAGCAAGAGAAGGAGACTGGAGTAGCTCATAAAGCAAAACATCATAATGCTACCACTATCTAGTGTAGAGGAGAGCAAAGTCTAATGATCATATCATGTGCTAAGAAGACAGAGATGAAGAGAAGACAAAACGACATGTAAGATATGCAGATACACTATATGAAACAGCAACATTCTCATGATTTCCATTGCCTCATTATGTTGCAAGTCAAGATCAATTGTAACTGTCATAGATGGAGATTTTTTTTGATATAAAAGGTGAAAGAGAGAAGAGGCTTTATCTTTACCTCATTATATAGGTACAAGAGCAGACATAAGAGGTAAAGTATATATAAAATGGAGCAGCAGTACACTTCCTCATCAAGAAAGACAAAAGGGAGCATATATGTCAAGAATGTCCACATTTGATAGTGGATAAAGGAGATACAACCAATGTAACCCCTACCTAGGGTCAGTATAACCATTCCTTTCTTTGTGGTTAAGGTCATATATTTTTTTGCAAGGAAACACAGTATGCAAGGAGTGCATAAAGAGTTACAAAAAAAAACCAAATACAATGAAACCCTTATCACTCTTTGAAGTATACATTAAGATGTATATATTTTCTTGCATACCCATATGGGTCTTGACAAAATCCTACAAACTTTCAACATATACCAAGTGAAGAAGAAAAATATTACAGATATACTACTTTCAAAACCCTTATGCAAGATGGAGAGGGCTCTTTTACACAGAGATAAAAATCATGATATATAGCAAGCCCGAGAACAAGCCTTCCTTCTAAAAAATGTCAAATACCCACATCAATACATGAAACCCTCAGTGTTTTTCTTGCTATATAGTAAGATATGTATTTTACCAAGAAGAATGCCCAGAGGGAAGGTTTTGACAAGTTTTCATCAAAAATGGAGAAAAGGGTACACAGTCGAAACCATAGGGTTTCATCTCAATATGTTCTTTTTTCAAATAGTTAAAATCTTTTTGCTAGAAACCTAGATAAAAATAACACATGTCATGGCTATCAAGGCCTTCTTTTTTTGTTACATGTTATATGTAAACATCTTAAAAGAAGAAGATATCTTCTCTTTTTAGTCAAACTGAAGCAAAGCAAAAATAAAGGCAATGAGCTTACCTTTTAAATGGCCAAAGGTGACTGTAGTTTTTTCTACTTTTCTCTTTCTCATATGTGTCAAAAGGATGCCTGCGAACCAGCGAGATAGAAGGCAAAAAAGACATAGCAAAAAGAATGTCAACAAAAACTCAAAGAAGCAAGCTTAAGGCCGTGGCCTAAGGGTCAACTTGGAGCTATTTTTTCTCAATTAATGGCAGTTTGAGCCCTTATTTTTAGGGTTTTCTTGGTTTGCTCATGGATCACTTTGGAGGACTTATTTTCAGAGGCAGTTAGCTATAGTTTCATCTTTGCATGCCCCTTGGAGAGAGCAAACTATATATTGTAAAGCAAAACTTGGTTTTCGCTAGTTCTTGCCTTTTTTGCTCTTTACACTTTGAGAGAGGAGGTTTTGTAGCTCATTATTTTGACAGTTTTATAGAGATCACAGCAGGTTATAGGTTCCATTTTTGTCTCTCTTGCAATATTTTCCTTTATTTTTTGGAATCAAGTATTTGCCTTTCCATTTGATGCTAATTGCATGAAGTGATTTGATGAAGTTTTACTGTGTTTAATTATCACAACCTTTGAAATTATTGTCTCACTCTTACTTGCAGTGTTAAGCATAGTGATATTACAGGTCTTAGGTTGTGTTACTAAAAATAGTTCTTTTATGTTGTGAAAAGTCATCCTCCTTCATAAAGAATTTATTTTCCAGCCTTCTTCAGAAATACTTTTGTGATATTTATGTTAAGATTGGATTGTGTGGGTCAGATTTTTGAATTCTATTGTGAGCCAGATTGTAATTTTTTTTCATCGTTATTAGGTGCATCACCAATTTTTATAGTTTTATTTCCTTATAGTTTCCTTCTTCCCCTTTTCCAAAATAGAAAATCATAGTTTCCAATAGAATATTTTAAGGGAACCAGCCCACAATCTGGAGGTTCAAACTCACTATAGGTCACCCACAGCCTAACTTTGTCCCCATATTTCGAAGGATTACAGAGTGTCACAACTTGTATAAGGGTGCAATCCTCATCGCCAACAATTACATATCATTCCATTATAAGCATTGCATCCTAGACCTCATCTGAAGTGTCCAAAGATCCATTTATCCCAGTTATTAAAGTCCATTCTTCTCGGGTGTATTATTATTAAGATTGAGTAGACTTGGAAAAACCAAAAACAATACATTTGCATATCATAATAGGTGTGTCATCATATAGTATCATCATGTACAATGCATTCATCATAATAAACATTTAGATCATGTTTGCATATAATGTTGTCATTTAGATGCATGAGTCACCATAACATTGCATTAACAAAAAATCACACAAAAACATAGCAAATAAAACAATGGCAAAGCAACATAATTAAATATCTAAGTTATCACAATGTCTACATTAGATCATCATAGAGTGTGAACATATTAGATCATAAACATGCATGAAGGTCATCATTATCCATCATATAGCTCATAGTAACATCATGTCACATCAACAATATAGTACATCGTAAAAACATGTTAGCCACATCACATACAACCATACTCATGTAAAACCATCTGTAGATCATCATGTCCATCACATAAACATAAGCACATGTATCAGAGTCATAAACCACATAAGTCATCTATAAGAATCACATGTCATAACATCATAATGTAAGTCATGCCCATCACAATAAATCATAACCATAGTCAGTCAAATCAGGATATCATATAATCATCCTAAAAAATGAATAAAACTATCCAAGTATACAATGAGATCAAAATAATAATACATTGTGCAATGTCCAAATCAATGTGGTGTATACATGTCTAGGTAAAGATACAATAAACTGATACATGTCTCAAAATAGCTATGAATGGCTCCCCCTTGATGGTGTTGGCTGTGGCAGCAGGATAACTCCTCCTCCCCCTCCTGTTGTACCTGTCCCTGGGGCACCTCCTCTTGATGGTCTGCGAGGTAGCCCCATAGGTCTCATCACCCCACCACTCTCGATGGGGACCCTTTGTGACCTTCTCCAGTAGCTCCCTGCCCTACATTCTGGTGGTACAGTCTACTCATAGAGGGACCACCAGTAGAAGATCTTCTGGCTTGCCCTAACCATCTCTGTAATAGTCTGGCCAATGGGACCCAATCCCGTGGTCTGCTGCACCTGCTCTAAGAGTGCCTCTGCCCTCCCATATCTCTGAATGGTTGTATCTTGCTCTAATCGAGCACTCTAGAGGTCACTCTGTAGCTGTATGATCTGGGCCTGCATCTGCCCAATCTGTCCCTACTGTTGTCCCAACATAGACTGCATCTGAACCACCTGGGCTCGTAGTCTCGCCACCTCTTCATCATCTAGCCTCGGTCCCTATGGCGGTACTGGAGGCTGAACCTACTGAGTAGGGTCAATCCTCTGTTGAACCCTCCTCCCATCCCCATCTCTGCCGTCATCTCCGTCATGCCCACCATAGTGTCCACCATTGTGACCACCACCACCTCCTCCTCCTCCTCCTCTCCCCCCACCACCTCCACCATCATTTCCTCCTCCTCCTCTGCAACCTCCCCGCCCTCCCCATCTCCTACGTCACCTCTATGGTCCCTTATTGTCCTCCTTTCGATCATCTAATCTCATGGCTCGCTCTCCTGGACTGGAGTAGCGAGGAAAGGGATGTGCTGTAAACCAGTCAAAATAGTCCTAGGTCATCCCAGCATCTGTTACTACCTTGTGCATCGGCCACGACTAATATGGAATATGTAGAAACTCATCGTGTGCTGCCTCATACGATGGGTGTGTCCCCATTGTGCCCACTCCTTGTGTGTACGAGCAAATATGGCATTACCCACGGGCATTGCCTGGATCCTGCCAAATTGCCTATACACACGTGAAACAATGTGCCTCTCTAAGATATAGGGTGTCCACCCTATCAACCATCTCATCTGAAAACAATAAGGTAGCTCATGTGCATCCTCATCCCATACCTCACAATCCAGGTATGGCCTCCAAACAACTCAGTCAACATTGTCAAAAGCATGCCTCCAGTACTCTAGCTTTCCTAGCTTGGGCTAGGAAAGACTCTCCTGAAACATGTATGAGTAGGGTTGATCCCTACCACGAGTACCAATACCAATAGGGTGAGTAATAGCTATGTGTGTCCAGGCCCAAATCTACAGCAGTGACACTCCGCATGCCAAGCTAGAAGAACCATCATAAATGAACTGGTGTAAATCATGATACTAGTGTGCAAGGATGCACACTCCCCACGCATATCTAGGCCCCTCGGTAACTATCCACTCTAGCACTTTGCCCCATCCAACTGCAAATCCATGAGAGCATTTGTCCAGGCATACAATGCCTCCAATCAATCCTTCCACAACTGAAGGAAGTGCCTCGTAATACATTAGCATGTCAGCCCAACTGATCTCAGTACCCTCGATGTCATCATCATCAAACACTCGTCTACACTCATCCAAGCCAGCACCAGTCTGTGACCCGTACTCCACGAGCTCTCCATCAATGGGTATGTAGAGGATCGGGTGAACATCCTCCAGAGTCACTGTAATCTCCCCCATGGGGAGATGAAAAGTCCCATCCTCGCTATGATACAACTTTGACAGCACAGTCAACATACTGAGATTCACGCGAATCTCAGGAATGAAGCAAACAAAGGACAATCCCGTCGATCTAAGAATAAGATCAGTCTTCATCAGTTGGGGTCTCAACAACTGCGTCATAGGAAAATGCTCTCTCGACATGAGAATGTCGTCTAGCTCCTCCTGCAACCAACCAAGCACGCATCAGTCCCTTAAATCAACTAAACTGTAAACCTATCTATCCAACATCAAAAACTTAGCAATTCTAACAAGAACACATTCCTATCCTCTCTTCAGAGATTCAATCAATCTCAGAGAAGACCTATCAGTTGACCAAGCTTCAATCGCACAGTCAACTTTATCAAATTCCTAAGTGTTTTGATCATCTAAACCAGATGCCTAGTTCTGCTAGTTGAATGCGTAGCTTTATCTTGCATGCGTAGCTTTACATCTAATGCACAACTTTACACCATATGCACAATCTTAGGTCATATGTCCAATATTGTTTCACATGTGCAGGGCTGTTGTTCGTGATGGTGCCTGCATAAATATTCAAATTTCAAGCAGTTAATTTCGCAGGCACCTTCCCAAAAAATCCAAAAATTCTAAGTCTTTCGGCCTTTGCAGTTGAAAGGTGCAAAAAATAGTTGTATGCATGTGTCTTTGTATATACAAGGTCATTTATATACATGCAGGTTCAAATGTACATTCAGGCATACAAGGCGGTTTGTATGTTCAATCGGCTTCATAAGGTGCAGAAATGGTTGCTTGTATGTAGCAGATTCCAAGAATATTCCCTGCTTGTATGTGAGGGTTTGGATGTATATTTATGTTGTATGTCTAGACATGCAATGGGTAGATACAATGGCAACATGCAAAGATAATATACATTGAGACAAATACAAAGGTGAATGTATGTCTGACATACATTGGGAATGTACATTGCAAATATACAAGATGCCGACATGCATTCACTACAGTGACAAAGGGTCATCGGCCAGACAAGCCTTGTCGGCAATCAACTCCAAAGTCTCCCCGACGGTCGATGCACATACAAGTCGCATTGTATATGCGACATACAAGTAGCAAGTAAAGGTAAGATACAATCAGCGGGGCCCACCGTTTGCATATACAAGTGTGATTGTATGTTCGCACATACAAAGGAACATACATTCTTAATGTGCATGGCCCGGACCTGAAAATGTATGCAATGTAGTTGATAAAGGATCGGGTCCGATTGAATGTATGTTTTTTCTTGTATATTGCATTTGTATAAATGCGATATGCAAGCCGATATACACGGCGAACATACAAGGGAGTGATTTACAAGCCGGACTCGGTGGCGATTGAAATTTGTTCTATAAGTATTTGGAGTCCGCGGCTTGCATGTATATGGCATTGTATATGCCGATATACAAAAGATTGATGATACAAGGCCCGAATTTCAAATTTTTCCAATCCAATTGATAAAATAATTTGGAGTCCGGGGTGTATGTATATTGCGTTTGTATGTGCAATATACAAAGTGAAGATGCAAAGATTAGGATGCAAGCTGGACCCGATAGCGATTGCAATTTGTTCTATCAAGGTTTGGGGTTCGCCTTGTATATTTGTGATTGTATGTATATACAATCTTATATACATGTGCATATGCAATGATTCATAAGGCGAAGAAGGGCAAAATAGATGGCAGAAAAGTTAGCAATGGAAGTACAAGGTGCCTACGTGGCACGTTCTAACTGGCGAACGACTTTTCAGCATGTTTTAATGCTGTGGATTTTGGCAACAGGAAGGGAGATCGACGGCTCAGTTTCAAAGTTTCGGCAATGGATTTGCTTTGTATCTGTAGCTATTTTTAGGCAAGAAAATTTTAGAAGTACGCAGTTAGCTGCATTTCCAGAGGCCGCGGGTTGGTATGCCATTATTGGCGATTTGCAGAGAGGTATGGGTATGATTGATTGGCCAACCACCAAATTTGATGAAGAAAATCTTCAGGCGGCGGTGCTATTCCTGATTCCACCTATTTTTTCCTCTGTCCCCCTTGCTGCATTGATTATTTTGGGCACCATTCTGATGGTGCAGTGTATCTGGCAAAATTTTAAATTGCCATGTAATTATTGCTGGGTACACAATCTTGCTATAAAATGCAAATTGTGTTACTCATTTAGGTTGTTGAAGACTTGGGCATTTTTTGGGGAAAAATAACGAAAGACAGAGCATTTTCTTGGCTGTTTTATCTTTGTTGGAGTTTATGAGTTGCATTTGAGTGCACCTTGCATATATATTCAATTTCTTGTCATTTTATAAGAAAAATGCATTATTGCATGTGTTTATCTGTCTGTCTCCATGTGTTGTATGCATTCTCTTCTTTTGAATCTGGTTGCTAAGGGTTTCTCAGATTCTAGGGTATAGATTTCTGTATCACATGCTTAATCTTTAACTTCCATTCAAGGAGTGGATTAAATTGCTTTAGGTTGAGTATGGAGAAGATTGTACGTCAACTAAGATGTATGTAAGTAGAGACAGTTAAATACTTATCCTTGGGTGGTGTTTGTAAGGAAAATACTAGTCCTAACCCCTTGAAACTTGAATGCCAGTTGCAAGCCATTCTCTTGTAAACGTCTAGTTGACTCCTCGCCCAGAGATAGGCACTGGTCTGTTTCTTGTGTAGTAGTTATGATCCAAAACCCCTTGTCTTGCATCCAAAACATCAATTCAAATCCTTTCAATGTTCCAACCTATTAGTTTGTAGGAGTAGGAATAGGATCCCTGCATATTCCCATTTCTCAACCAGTTAGATATGTCCAAGAATGTTGCCAGCCTTGTGATTTATCACAAAAATCTTGGTCCAAACATGAGAGTATTCTGCCTGTAATTGTAAAGCTAAATCTTTATGTCATTGGGTGAGTCAAAGTTACATCTTTAGCAAATAGGGATACCCCCTTGGTGCGGTAGAACTAGAAGTGAAGGGGAGGTAGCTCACGCAACCTCCTGTATTTGTTGGGCGAATCTACCTGTGCATTGGAACTGGCAAAACCTCTGCCGATTCAGAGAGAAAGAACCAACAGTTCATTTGCATAGCAAAATTCTGCATGCACCACCAAATTTTAAATGCGTCGATATATTCTACAAGCGTAGCATCCCTAATTATTTGTGCAACAATAATTTATTTGCGTAGAAATATAGTTCATTTGCGAAATTAACACATATGCGTTAATTTTAGTGTCATATGTGTAGCTTCACGGCATATGCATGGTATCACACATCATATGCACGTTTCTACCTTTCGGCGCATCTAAATCACCTAACTTTGCCTAGCATTTATTGCTATCATAAATGCACTTAACCTAGCAAGGAAGGGGTACTTACCAGTGGCCCATACTCTGCTGGATGGTTGAACTGTCAGATCCGCTCGAATCAATGAGACTCACTAGGAAACTGCTGCATCTTCACTGGCTGCTCTAGGCTCAAGTAGCTCTGCTCTCCTATAATCTCTCCAATAACGACAAGTGTGCAAATGACTAGGAATGTGACCCCACACTCCTATATATAGCACATTTAATGTTAATTGGAGGAGTTTCACCTTGTCCACGTTGGGGCATGCTTTTCACATGGTCTTTCTTCTCTGTCATCCATTTTCTCCACTTATCTGTCCAGTCAAACTGTCAACCAGCCTATCTCATTGTGAGATTGTCTGTCAACCTGTCGTCCAAGTCTTCCTGTCCAATCTCCTGAGGGGGCATCCTAACGTCATAAACTTGTACCAGGGACAAACTGGGGCATGTATCAATCGCAAAAAAATCTATTCTCTGAAGCAATGCGTCAAAACACATTGCATCAAAGAGTGGCAAAATGTATACACCTAAAATTGATTCGTATTGAATTAAGTAAGTATTTTAATATTTACCTTAATTCTTATTCCTCTATCAAATAAATAAATATCCTAATTTATTTAAATGATTTGCATCCCTCCAACAATTAAATAAAATCAATTTATTTAATTAGCATCCCTAAATCCCTCTAATATCTCACATAATTAAATAATCCTAAATTATTTAATTAATCCCAAATTCCTCTATCCAAAGTCTTAAAATCCATAAATCCACCTCACTAATCCACCTCACCAATCCACCTCACCTTGCTGCACATGTAATTAAATATTTTAAATACTTAATTACCTAATATTCCCTCACCCACATGTCCTATTTCTCCTCCCAATCAAATTAATTAACTGATTAGTCCATTTAGTTAACTCCCTAATGTATTATGTTGACTCATCAATCAACCCAGTCATCTATCCAATCATCTCAGTTAACTATTCAATCTATTATGTTATCTCCCATAACTCATGAAGAAGGATGGGACACTTGTCCTCTCCTGATTTGTGCACATTCTCTCAAGTCTTCTCAACCGTACACCTCACAGGTAATTCCTCCAGTCATGGATCTATTGACACTTGGATTTGGTCTTCCTTGAGCTTGTATAAACAAGGTCCTCATATCCATTTCATAATCCATCTAAGCATTCGTAATCTTAGTCTGCAGGAATCATTATAGCATGCCTTTAGAAAAACCACTTTCATTATATTTCCATTACCAATCCATTATCATCACCATGTCTCCATCAACCCATCTCCATTATAGTTGCATAGTAGCTTAGTCTCGATTGCACATTCCATATCCCAACCATTCTATTCTTGTCATCTTCAACAAGCAAGGGAGTACATACTTCTGAGTGCTTCGTTACAATCAAGATCAAGAGCAGATAGGCGAACAATGGAAGCACATAGTTAAATTGGGTAGCAAAGGTATTATCTTTTATTTATTTGCATTTGTCTCATTTTCTATTGCGTTATTGGATATTAGTTGTTTATGCTAATTGTTCACATTTTTCCTATACTAGTTAGAATTAGGGTACCTATTTTTAAGGAATATTTTAATCTCAATGTTGAACCTTAACCCTAATTCTAACAATAACCCTAATCCTAATAATAACCCTAACCTAATTCTAATAATAACCCTAACCTAGTTCTAATAATAACCCTGATTATAATTCTAACCCTAATTATAATTCTAATCCAAACATGAAGCTTGACCCTAATTCTAACCCTAATCATAAGCCTATATACAACTAGGTATTTTTAACCCTATCTCTAATCCTAATTGCAATTCCAACCCTAACCCTAATTATAACCCCTAATCATGACCATAACCCTAAGCCTGACTATAATTCAAAACCTAACCCTAACCTTACTACTAACCTTAACCCTAATTAAACTCTAACCCTAACTCTAATTTGAATCCTAACACTAACTATAACTCTAACTCTTACCCTAACTCTAATTCTAACCCCAACCCTAATTATAATCTTAACCCTAACCCTAATCCTAATTTTAAACCTAACCCTAACCCTAACTCTAACCCTAAGCCTAATTGTAACTCTAATTCTTACCCTAATTCTAATAGTAACCCGCCTTAATTCTAACCCTAATTCTAATAGAAACCCTAATCCTAACCCTAAGCCTAACCCTCACCCTAATTCTAATCATAACCATGATTCTACCCTAACTATAACCCTAATTTTAAATCTAACATTAACCCTAATTCTAACCCTTACCTTAATCCTAATTCTAACTGTGATTTTAACCCTAACCCTAACCCTAACTATAACTCTAATGCTTACCCTAACTCTAATTCTTACCCTAATTCTAATAGTAACCACCTTAATTCTAACACTAATCACAATAGGAATCCTAATCCTAACACTAACCCTAATTCTAATTCTAATCAAAACCCTGATTCTACCCCAATTATAACCCTAATTTTAAATCTAACATTAACCATAATTCTAACCCTTAGATTAATCCTAATTTTCTAACTATGTTTTTAACCCTAACCCTAACCCAAATTCTAACCCTCAGTCTAGTCCTAACCCTAACCCTAACTGTAACTCTAATGCTTAACCTAACTCTAAGTCTTACCCTAATTCTAATAGTAACCACCTTAATTCTAACACTAATTGTAATAGGAACCCTAATCCTAACACTAACCCTAACCCTAACCCTAACCCTAATTCTAATCATAACCCTGATTTTACCCCAACTATAACCCTAATTTTAAACCTAACAATAACCTTAATTCTAACCCTAATCTTAATTCTAACTATGATTTTAACCCTAACATGAACCCTAATTGTAGCGTTAATGCTTACTCTAATTTAGTAACCCTAATTCTAACTTTAACCCTAACCTTGAAATTCCAACCCTAACCCTAATTCTAACCATAACCTAATTTCAACCATAACCCTAACCGCATTGCTAATTGTAATCCTAACTCTAATTCTAAACCTAACCCTAATCCTATTTTAAGCTTAACCCTAACCCTAACCCTAAACATAGCTCTAATTGTAACCCTAACCCTAATTGTAGCTCTAACCTTAAGCTTGACTATAATTCTAACTGTGATTTTAACCATAATCCTAACCCGAATTCTAACCCTAACTGTAGCCCTAACCCTAACCTTAACTCTAATGCTTACCTTAATTTAGTAACCCTAATTCTAATTCTAACCCTAAGTTTGATCCTAATTGAAACCCTAAGCCTAACCTTAATACTAAACTTAACTAGGTAATAGTAAACCTAACCCTAACTCCAATTCTAACATTAACCCTAATCCCCACCCTAATTATAATCCTAACCCTAACCCTAAATCTAATTTTAATCTAATAACTATAAAATTCAACTTATTTAAGTTTTCTTCTAAAATAAATAAAATATAACATTTTTTGAAAATAATAAATAAAGTTAAACAACACTATACATTTTTTTAAAGATTTATATTAATTTATATTCTTCTAATTTGCATTTTTGTTTTTGTGTTTTTATTAAATAAAACTTGCCTTGCTAATTTATATTCTTCTAATTACGTCAAGAGGCATTATGTAGTCACATCGGGGTGGGGATGAGAGCACTCATTTTTTCTGCCTAAACTTATAACAAAAAAAAATTAAAATTTTAAAAAGGAAACTTATTTTCATTTGAAGATCATTGATTTCAATTTTTTCTTTTTTGGTTCCATAGTTTTTGTGATTTTCTTATTTTTCAATTTTTTTTTATTTTTAATTTTTTAATTTTTTCCAATTTCTTTTTTAGTTTTTAGTTTTTATTTTTTCCAATTTCTTTTTGGGTTTTTATTTTTTAATTTTTTCTAATTTCTTTTTTGGTTGGATAGCTTTTGTGATTTTCTTATTTTCAATTTTTTTTTGTTTTTTATTTTTTATTTTTTCCAATTTCTTTTTTAGTTTTTATTTTTATTTTTTCCAATTTCTTTTTTGGTTTTTATTTTTTATTTTTTCAAATTTATTTTTCAAATAAACTATGGAAAAGAGATATCTCTCGCGTACTTTAGATATACTAGTTTAATAAATGTAACATATAAAGTCACATTGCATAAAACAAGGGATTCCATAATTAAATAATAAAATTCAATTTTAAAGCACATCTACCTAAAATATAGGTATATGATTTAAATAAGTAATTATAAACTAAAATTCTTAGCTATTGCACATTAATCTAATTTTAAATCACATTAGCTAGAAAATAGGGAGCTGTGGAGTAAATATTAAAACTTACCAACATGATATAAAAAGCATATAAAAACTATAATTTGACACTACCTTATTTTAATTTTCTCCATAGTTGTTTTTTTAGGTTCTAATTTCTTCTTCTTGGTCTGCATGAGGGTTGCACAATGAGAGAATTTTTTTTTTAGGCTCTCAAATTTCTTCTTCTTGGTCTACATGCAATGGAGGTGTTTTACTAATTATTTTAACTATTTTATAGTTTAGTTGTATATATGTTTGTAGGTGCTCAGAGGAAGGAAGATGAGATATTTAGCTAGAGTTTGATTACATGGTAGAAAAGATTGCAGAAAATTTGAGATCTATAAACCTCAATTTTCTTAGTGGTGTTTACACATATAGTCTATATATGATAGTGTTTTAATTATTTAAGGTCTATCATTTTTGTTGTTATCAATTTTACTTTGTACAAAAATAAAATTACATTTTTTTATTTTGGATCTATGTATTGAAATTGAAAAATATATATTAATTCTATATGTTGGTAGAGACTAAGGAAGCACAGGGTTAAATTGTATGAAAACGATTTAATAAATTAATAAATATATATAGTTTACATTTTATATAAAACAAAAAATAAGTTGGAAGAGGGGAGACAGCTGGCACAAGAGTGCCACATCATAGTTATAGAAAAAGTAAAAACTACCTATAGCATAATTAATGAATATTAATATGCATATAGTTAAGGAATATAATTAAACAATTAAAAGTTTTAAGAAAAAACAAAAGTTAAATATATTAGTTTGATTTTTTAAACTATTTTTACTCTATACTATCTTTTTAAAAAATTAGAATTCTTTTTATAATTTAGAAAGATTCTAGAATATAAATATGCATATAGTAATAAGTTAAAAAGTTCAAAAAAATAGAATGGTAAAGTCCATTACAATTAGATGTTGCTATTTTAGCACTTTAAGATAACATTATAATATTATATTATATTATAATATAATATTATATGATATTATAATATAATATAATATATATTATATTTTCAAAAATAATAATTATAATATATCAAATATGTGATAATATACATAATTTCATAATATATATTCTTCATTATCTTTATTGATAAAAATATATTATATATTATATAATATTATATTATATACTATATTATATTATATATAATATAATATTATATTATATTATAATATGATATTATATTATAATGTAATATATTATATATTATATTGATAAAAATATATTATATATTATAATAACAAATATAACAAATATTATACAACGAAGTGTTTGAAATGGCCGCTCTCGCTCCTCTTTCCATCTCACCCATGCACCTGGTTCTTAGGGTTTGGTTGCTGCTGAGTTAAGCACAGGTTTTTCCCTTGCTGCTGGTGTGGTTGCGGCTGCTGGAGTGTTGTTCGTGATAGAGGGCCTTGCTTCTGGGGATACACATGGGAGTGTGTCTGCTATGGTTGGGGGTTTGCAGGTTTTCCTTGAAATTGTTGTCATTGGAGTGGGACTGCTGCTGCTATTTGTGAGTCATCTGCAAGGGTGGCTTCCTTAGAAAAGGGTAAATCTTTCTTAGCTACTACTCAAGGGAAGTGTCAGGGATTGCCTTTGCCCTGTGTTGCTTCTACTATTTATTTTGGGTGTGAGGTTTTGGAAAATGAGGAATTTTATTCCTCTCACGCCTTGATTTGCAGATTCAACCATTTTTGGCCACTCCTTCATGCCCTAAATAAATGGATCTTAGATTCTTGGGGACCAATTACTAATGGTAAGATTGAAATCTACCCATGTACTAGAGATTTTTTTGTTGTTACATTTGATGATATTGAGGAACGTAATGATGTGTTTGAGGGTTATGTTTGGTTGTGGGATCAACATCCCCTGGTGCTTCGTCCCTGGTTTCCACTTTTCAATCTTGCAACTGATTCTTTGATTCTTTTGCCAATCTGGGTTAGGCTTCCTAACCTCTCTCTACAATTTTGGAGCAAGTCTTGCTATTCTGTGATTGGGAATGCTTTGGGGCAGTTTATTATGGCTGATCCTACTACCTTGCAGTTTACGCATACAACTTATGCTTAGAATCTTGTGGATCTAGATTTATCTAAGGCACTCCCTGCAGAGATTATTTTCAACATTGTTGACCATTCATGGTGCCAGAGTTTGGACTACGAGAGTATCCCCTTTCGTTGTCGACGTTGCTTTGGCACTAGTTATTTGGCTGAGCAGTGTTTACTCTCCAAACCCAAATCTCATTTGGCTTCTTGGTGGTGTGATGTTCAGCCCACGGACTTCACTATTCCTCCTGTGGCTTCCACTCCTTCCTCTCCTTCAACTATGACTCCCCATTCCAAGGTGCATTCCCCTGCTCCTCTTCCTGGCCTGGAGCCGTTGGTTGCTAGTTTACAGGTTTCTTCTGCTACTGGGGTGCTACCTGTTGCTGGTGCTGCTATGTCATCTATTTCAGATGTTCTTGTTGCTGCTACTTGGGTGCTGCCTAATGTTGCTATTGCTGTGCTGTCCATTTCAGAGGTTGTTGTTGCTGCTACTACTTGTGCACCACAAGTTACAAGGAGTGTTTCTACTGTGGGGGCTATTGCCGAGTCATTCCCTGTTATTAGGGAACTATTTACGATTGGAACTATTGCTATTGGTGAACCATTTGTTGATGGAGCTGATGCTATTGTGAAGTCTTCCTCCTCTCCTCAAGTTCCACCCCCTTCTATAGTTTTGGGGAAAGCCTCACCCCCTTCATCTCCTTTTTCTGTAGATGGAGACAATGATGTTTGTTGGACTGTGGTCCAAAGAAGGAAGCAGGGTCTTCCTAAGCATGTCTCGCTGACCTACACTCGGGTCAAGGGTGTTCAAAGATCTGGTTATGCTGTTGTTTAGTTTTTGGTTGTTCCTTGTAGCCTTGTTGCGTTGTTGTAGCTTTGTCTATGTGCTATTAATGTGATGTCTCTAGCTCATTTAAGGCCTTATTTTCCCTTGGGGGTGTTGGTGCCTGAATTCACTGTCGGTTATTTTAGCAATTTTCATGCAGGCACCTTCCCAAAAAATCCAAAAAAGTTCTAAGTCTTTGGGCCTCCTCAGCATGTTTTAACATCAGCATCATATTTTCTTTGGAGGAGGTCATCATCATCATGTTTCCAGACATCACCCTGATGTTGCTTACGAGGGTCATCATATTTTCTGTCAGCATGATCTTTCGCTGGGGTGATATTCTAACATCGGGTGATCTTACTTAAGATCATCCTGATGATGTTGCTGCAAAGTCCTAAGTATGATCCAATTTTCATCGGGGTCATCATATTTGAACATCGGGTGATCTTAGTCAAGATCATCCTGATGTTGTTTTATCACTTCATGTTCGTTGTTTTATCACCCTGATGATGCTGACGTCATTCTTATGTCAGGGTGATATCCGTTTTTCTACCTGTCTGCATCATGATATTTCTGAAGGGAGATATTCGCCTGTCGGCTTCATGCATTGTCCAATGGGGGTGATCATTTCAAATATCAGTCACATATTCATATATCACCCCGATCTTATAGTGGAGCTACAGTGCAGCATGATATGTGTGCATCAGGATGATATTTCCAAATATTCGGTTATCTTCCGAATATCATCCTGATGCCGATGTATGGTGACGTCATCAAGGTCCGGGGGGGTCATATTTCTAACACTGATCATCTTGTGGAGATCCCCCGATATTCGCAAACATGACGATGACGTCATCCGGATATGAGGAGGTGCGCGATAGGCAGATATGCTGATGACGTCAGCAGGATATGACGGTGACGTCATCAGGATGTTCATCGGCCAGACATTTGGTATCGGCTGAGCAGGAGGATCTTCCTCCGATGGATCAGGTTGTGCCGATGAAGGCGATTATCATGCAGGTGATATTGCGATGATGATGCTGACGTCAGGGTGATATTTCAAGCAATAGGATATCATGCTGTTGGAGGATGATGATGAAGGCTTATACTAGTGTCATCGGGAGCAAAAGCACCGACATCATATATGCTCGTGGCCTAGTATATAAAGTGTTGAAATGGTTGCTGCGGGGTGCATGTGGGATAATTCGATCCTGCATATTTTGAAATATCACGATGAGGTATTTTGGCGGGAAACGGTTGCGATGCACTGTTTGATGTTTTCCCAAGGCCGCGGGTTGGTGCGCCATTAATGGCGATTGTTGCAGAGGTATGGACGGATCTAATACTTGATTGAAGATGTGGATCCCTAGGCGACGGCGCAGGGCTCGAGGTTTCTTCCTGTCTCCTCCCCTACCTGCTGCATTCATGTTTGGGCACCAATCTGGTAATGCGTTGAGCGCCATTTTTCTGATACTGTGTATCTGGCGGGATTTTTGGTCAACCATGTAATTAATTGCTGTGGTACACTTTCTGGCTGTTATAAGCAGACTGTGTTACCATTTTTCAGGTTGTTGAAAACTGGACATTTTGGCTCTGTAATAAGATACAACTAGTTTTGGTTGCTCTGTGCAGCAAAACTTGTGAGTTTATGTATCTCCTGTTGTACGTTTTGGCATGAATCCACTGATTTCATGGTTAATCTTATATGAATAATGCTATGTTTGCATGTGTTATGCTGATTCTGTCTCCAGTTTTGCATGTATCTTTCTTCCTGCAATAGGGATGCCATAAGTATCGACAGCTTAACACTCTGTATTGGGAGATATCTGTAAGGCAGGTATCATGTGTATTCCCCTGAAATCCAGTTTTAGCTATTCATGCTGATCATTCACAGGTGTATGTCTACCGACTCCAAGCCCTGGATAGGCACCAATCTAGCTCTGTGTTGAGGTTATACACCATGTCCAGCTTTGCATCCAAACACCATTTCAAACCATCTCATCCTTCCACCTGTTAGTTGTAGGATTAGAAGTAGGAACCCCTGCATGCTCTCATACCTAACCAGACATATATGTCCAAGAACGTTGCCCACCTTGTGATCTATCATACAGATCTTGGTCCATACATGAGAGTATTCTACCTGTTGTTGTCAAGTTAGATCTTTCTATCTTTGAGCTAGTCAAGGTTACATCTTGAGTTATAGGGATACCCCCCTTGGTGCGGCAGAACCAGAAGTGAAGGGGAGGAGCTCACGCAACCTCCTGTATTAGTTGGCTGAATCTACTTGTGCATTAGAAGTGGCAAACCCTAATGCTGATTCAGAAGAAAAACCAACAGGGGGCTACTTTGTAAAGGGTTCTAGACCCTCTTTTCCAGATGAACTAAGAAAAAAAATATAACAAATATTTGATAATATATATGCCATTCATCTATTTGCTCTCTCCATTGGCTTGCTGTCCATCCATTTGAAAGGAATCTTATTTCCTATTTTTAATTTTGTTTACACAAAAATTATGGAATCTTTCAGCTCTTGTTTACACAAATATCTATCATGGTAAGATTGCCTCATTTATAAGAATACTTGCAGATAAAAGTGCATGATTCACTTTTCACCTTCCTATTTTGAATCCTTTACCTTTGTCATAGGAGAACACCTAATTTGACCATTTGTAACTATTTTGCACACAACACTAAACCATATTCACATTTCACTTCCATTAACACTAAATATTTATAATTCATTTTCACTTCAGCTATTGGTCCAACTTGGACACTCACACATAGTACTATCCACAACATTTGAAAATATGGTTTTTCCACTTTTTGACTCCTATTTTGTTGGAATTCATCTCTATCATTCCATTTGTGTACTTGAATGGTCATCAATAATTAAAATTATGATTTTTCATTTGAAGGCAAGTACATTCACACCAATTAATAAGAGCAAGGGCCTACAAATAGTCAAGGACACAATATAAGCCATAGGTTTAAGAAATAATCATAACTCTATTATTGTACCTTCCTAGTTGCACCCCCACACCAACACCCAGATACTACATTGGATCACATTAGGCATTTTTGTGTATTTCCAAGGACCCATTCCAATCTATCAAATCTATTTGTGGGACTCGATCGCCATTAAGTAAGTTTTTCTATTTAAACTCCTCAAGGCAAGTCCCAAAGGGTGCTTATGACACCATCTAGTCTAGATATTAAAATTGTACTACATGCAGTAAAGAGTGCAAAGATGCAAAGGACACACACACAACTGTACTATCATTAATGAAACCAAAGCACACCACTGTGGTTGTATAGGGTTCAACATAGACAAAGAATACTACCATGCCATAAAGGATAGAATTTTATGTGATCATGTCCATAAAATTTTGAGGATGATTCGATTCAAAAATTGTCATTTTGCTTCTAACGCATATAATTTTATAGGATTTTGAGCTACAGTTAAAAAGATATGATAAAAACAATGAGCAACTCTATCTTGATCATTAAAATTAGTTGCAGAGGACACTACCACATGAAAGAGGACACCACTGTGCATAAAGGTACATAACAACACACAATCATGTCCTAGTTTTATGTAGAGCATAAACAATGTTACAAACCACATATAGTGCCTCGGTCTCATATCAAACACTTGATAAAGAGTATAACCAATAATCTTCAACAACAATATATCAACATTAAATAAAATTCTCAATTAAATTAATTAAGAGATTAAATTAATTTTTAATCTTTACTACTTAAATACTTAAACACATAAATATTAGATTTCCTCTCCTTTCCTTGAATTCTTTTTATCCCTTTTTATTATTTTTTCAATACACTTGGATTTTTGTTATATGATTTTTGAGATTAGTTTGAAGCTATATCTAGTGCCCCATTTTCCTCTTATGAAAGATATATAAAAGAGAGAATTAAGAGGAATTATATTTAAAATCCTAATTAGCTGCCTTGGTCAATTATTGTTTAAAAAAACATAGTTAACCAACCCTTTTCTTTTTCCACTCTATTAATATATATGAAGTTTATTTTGAGCCCTCTCCTCTTCTCATCTCTCCACCTTTGTGGTCTCTAGGGTAGTGTTGGGTATAATAAATGTGGATGCACCTACAATTCGTCGATATATATATATATATATATATATATATATATATATATATATATATATATATATATATATATATATATATATATATATATATATATATAAAATTGTGAGGACACATTCAATTGTTCATCTTAGTGAAACTATTTTATTGAACTCCTAATTAAAGATAGGGACATACTCAGTTATCTTCTTTTAAAGTTTTGCAACACCTTGTGACTAAGGATACACACAAGTAGTCACATATGATTAGTCAAACAAGGCCTTACTAATCTTCATGTGATATTGAACTCATGTGGAAAAAAAATGCTAGTCTTCTATCAATATGAGCTTTATTGGATACCTACTTTTGAACAAAATGCTACTAAACAGTTACTCCAATTTTGAGCTAGTAGTGAACTCAAGATTGAAAGTTGTCCTCCATTCTCTTACCAGTTTTTGCTTCACTTTAGTAGGTTGATCTTAATGGTTATGTGGATCATAGATCGTTGGTTGAAGTGCTCTAATGATTATTGCAATGTTTTTCTTGATACTTGTCATCTTCATAGGAACATAAACCCCCTCAATGACGATTTGTAAGGCTATTGAGTTCTACCAAATATGCACCAAATTTTTTAAATCAAATTAAAAATCTTGACAAACAATTTTAATACAATTTATGTGGAAAGAAATTATATATACAAGATACAAGGATGGATTTTGAGCAAAATCTTTTTCCACAAGGTTTAAACTACAACTTTACATAATCTAGTAAGTTTTTGTCAATATTTGTCTCCTAATAAAAAAGCTACGAAATTAATAAAAAACTCTGAACAAGTTTTAAGGCCTAAAATTACACTATAGGAACACTAAACAATTAAATCTCAAAATGTATATGAGCTAGAGAAAATTCTTTTAAAGGCTTTTTGATAATGATATTTTGTTTATGTTGACAAATTTTCATCGAAAAACATAACCTAGATCAAAATATGGATGCCAAAAGGATCTATAGATTTATAGAAGTCCACTGATGATCACCACATGTAAAGTAGTCCACAAGAGATAATACCACTTTAGAAGATAGAAAGATGGGAAATGACTACCTAGGCAGCTCTATAGATTTATAGAAGCCAATTCCTAGTTGATGCGTTAAAGAAAATTAGCTAGTGATACAAAGCATTTGACTAGACAACTCAATAAATCACTTAAAAGCAACATATGGCCCCATGTAGTTTGACAAAACAAAGGATAAATAACAAATTTCTCAACCATAAGCAACAAGATTTTACAATGATTGCAAGTAGTTATTGTAAGAACTTTGAAAGGTTTGAAAGAAATACCAAGGGACAAACTAGACTTCAAAAAGATTAGAAACGTAGACAGAGAGATGGAAAAGGACTAAGAACAACCTAAAGTTGTATTAAGGGAAATGTTGGCAGGACAAAGTTGTACAACACAAGGAATAGGGTTAAAGGCACATATGACACTTACAATTGACCTATGACAACACATAAGGGACATACCAAGATAAAATGAGACACCCCTCGATGTAACGTTGTATATATACATTGCAAGGTGAAAGATAAGATAGAAGATATAGAGCAAAGATAACATAGATAGATCAAAGATAGAGAATATGTGATGTAATGAGATAGCATAGAGAGGAAAGTGTAAGTGAGAGACATATGTAATTTACAAAAAGGGAAAGAAGAGACAATATATGTGTATAAGAGATGTTATACTAATATTAATATACCCTAGTTACATATAATGGATATATGATGGTGTGTACTAGTTGTCATATGAACATGATGAATGTATATGTGTTTATTTTAATTTACTTGCATTATATCCTACCACACTTCATTGTAACTCATCACATTGATTCTAATCTTCCTCTTGCCCCTTTACACTAGGGTATAAACTACACTTTGGAGAGCATAAGCCCATATCTTCGTGGGCGTCCCTCTATTGCTAACATTTTAGTTCCATTGCTAGGACCCTAGTATAAGGTAAGGAAAGGTTGGAACTCAAAATAAAAGCTTTGTTTGGTAAGAAAAAAACATACTAATAAAGGATTATAGACATAAAATAAGTATATTGGATGATTTGCAACAAAATAAACTAGGTCCTATCCTATGAGAGGGGTTAGACACCTAGGGGATGAAGAATGAAAAGGGGGGATCCTAAAGAGATACAATGGCTAAAGACAGGTCTTGACTAGTCCATTAGGATGAATAAAAGGATTAATGGAACTTTAAATAAAAACACCTATGGAAAAAGGAGATAATAAGAAGTAGAGAGAAATTGTGTAAGATCTTAAGATGGTTATGGATATGAACATGGAAGAAAAGAGGTTGAAACAAATTCAGGAACGACAAGAGAGATATTGCTGAAGAATGGAAAATGCAAGGGAAGCTGATTTAGAGTGGGCTAGGTAGGTTGTTGCTGATAGTATTGAGGATGAGGAATTTTTTGAGAATCCTCCATTGGAAGAATAACTAGTTATAGTTGAGCATGCTAAGAGGGTTGCTACTAAGAATATTGATGAAGATGAGAGTTTTTAGAACCCATTACCATAGGGACAAATAATTACAATTGAAAGCACTTGGATGGCTATTAAGATTAATGCTAATTTTTTGAGTATAGAAAATGATGATATTTTACAAATAGAGGAACAAATAATAAATGTGTCTCTCAATAATAAAGACACATTCGAGCAATTAAACAAACATCTTGAAAAAGCGACTAAAATTTTAACTAGTTTGGTAAAACAAAAAGAGTATGTTGTGTTTAGGGAGTCACTAGAAAGAGGGTTTGGGATTTGTAGTGCTTATCTAAGGCATTTAAGTAGGGCTGCTCCATTGCTTGAATTTTTCACTTTAACACCACATTATGTACTTGACTTTTTAAACCTAAAATTTATAATTAATGATGGATTTGAGGGTTTATTAACCCCTTTTACAAAATTAAAACCTCTGGATTTTAGTGTGGAGTATCTAGACAAAGTGGTAAGCAAGAGCGTGGAATTACATAAAGAAAAGATGATGGAAGATTGAGAAGTAAAAGAAGAGAAAAAGATTGTGGAGAAAGAAGACTTGAAAGACATGTTAAAAAACCTAGCCATTGATACAATTGAAGAAGGTTCGAAAAATCTTATATCAACTAATAAAATGTCATTGACTAATGAAAAACTTATCTCCTAAATTGAAGAGGCACCATAAAGAGCTGAACCCTCCTAACCAAGAGTCATCCCCTGTTTTGTTTAAGACATGAAGAGTTTCTAATGACAATATATCTAATGATTCATTGTAAATTGAAGAAGCAAAAAGAGAAGAATTTGTTAGTGAGTGAGGAAACATTGGGAAGAGGTTTCTTTCAGATACAATTATTGAGGGATAAAGGAGAACAAGTAAGTTGGTGAAACATAAATAAATTAATAAGAGGGATAGGAAAGGCTAGGAGTCTAAATGCAACCAACATAAATATATGAAAAAAGAGGATAAGGTTAGGAAGTTAAGTGAAGGAAGACCCTTAGTGAACAAAGATAAATTAGAAGAACCTATTAGTAGAAAATTGGATTAGAACTGCATTAAGCTGCCTATCTTTGGAAAAGACATCAAAAAGGCCTCTAAACATATCTTTGTACTAGAATGAAAATGGAAAAGGAACAAAGTGAGAGATAATTAAATCAAACTTTATGACTTTGTGGGCACCTTAAGGGATGATGCCCTTAAGTGGAACATAAAGGTTTGTCCTAAACATGATGAAGAATGGAAGGATATAAAGGAATGATTTTTAAACAATTACCAATCCCCTAAAATCCCCTCTAAGAGCGTAAGCAAGATGAGGGAGATGTTATAGAAGATATGAGAATCCATAAGGGAGCTTGACCAATGGTTCAAGGGAGTTGTGAAAAAATTGGAAGAACCTCTATCTAAGAAGAAAAAAGTAGAATGGTTTATGTCTGAAGTATTACCATCAATCAAAGCTTCATTATATGGAAGAACATTTGAAACTTATGCACAACTGGTAGAATTGGTGTCAAGAATTGAAGCACAACCATGGAGGAGGGAAAATAAAGAGTACTGAAATAGAAAGGCTAAAACTAGAACTAGAAAAATTGAAAATCAAACATGATATTTTAACTAAGGCCCGAAGAACAACTAGGATATAATGTCAAGCCGAAGAAATAAAATCTAGCGTTCTTACTATTCTAATAAAGGACTGGCAAGTGGAGGTGGGGTCCTAAGATCGGCCAAGGGGGATCTTTTGGCTGCTTATGTTGGGGGGTTGGGAGACAATTCCAAAAATGTAGCTAAGGCTATGGCGCTCATGTGGGGGGTGAAAGTTACCCTTTCCATTGGAGTCAAAAACCTCCTAATTGAAGGAGAATCAAATCTAATCCTTGATGTTGTGCAAGAGAAAGCCAGTGTTGGCTGGCTAAATGATAATATCATCCAAGACATCAGATATCTCCTCTGGGTTTTGATGCTATTGGTTTTAGACATGTCTATAGGGAAGGTAATAATATAGCAGACTTTATGGCTAGTATGGGAATAAATCTATTCCCCAAGAGATGTTGGAGGAACCCTAACAACCTCTCCTGAAATATTAGAGACCACCTTTGTTTAGAGGCTCAAACTTGATTTCTCAATGATTTGTTCGGGAGGTTTCCATAGTATAGAGAATATATTTTGATATATATTCTTATGATAGGCAGTATGATGAAAAGGGAATTTTTAGTGGTACAACGGGTGGTCCGTATCATGAGTGGTAAGATGATGTCAGATAGATTGCTCAAGAGAGAGAAATGCCATATCACTTGGGGCTAGATCAACAGGTTCACGTGGCTTTTGCCAAGGTGGACCATGAGGCTATTTCAAAATTTGGCAGCGCACACCCCCAATGATCTCTCGCACAATTCTCATAATTAGAGTAATAATGATATGGAAGGGGGAGAAGATGGTAAGGATAGGTCGAGGGTTACGAGAAACCATCAGAGTAATTTTAATAAATGTAAGGACTCATTTCACACTTACGATGCTAGAAAGATCTCTAGCATCTTTAGAGGCTTCTGGTTGTTTTTACTTTTATAGTGCTTTCTTCTTCTGAGGGTTTCAAATAGAATAACCATGGGAGGTGATAAGGTGATAATAGAGCCTACCTCATGTGCTGAGTTTAAGGTTGATACTATGCTATGGAGTATTTTCTATGAAGGTGGTCTCACTCCATTCTTGGAGTGTCTCAACAACTACAATGAGAATCTCTCGGTGCATGACATGGGATGACTCGAGGACTGTTCAGGCGGGAGGGATCTAATTTGAGGTCAACGAAGAAACTATTACTCAAGCCACAGGTTTAGCTTGTGACAAGAAATGTTTGAAGAAGCAAACCAAGGTGCGATACCAGGAAAGTATGAACCAATTTTTCAAGGAGGGTGAGAAACCTATTTGGATGTAGGGTGGTTTTGAATGTGACAACCTAATTCCTCCCTAGGATAAGGTATGTTTCCTCCTTATGAAATACGTGACCCTAGAGGGTCATTTCAGATGCTTTTATCACTACCATTTCACCCTTTTAAATCATTTTAGGCATAAAATCCTCATCAACTTCCCATTTTACCCATTGACCTCTCTCGAGTCTTCTGTTAAAGTGGCAAAAACTGCCAATGCCAATAATCCTAGCGTAGTTACTGTGCCCTTACATTAAGGTTTAGTTTTTCACTTGCACCATTTTCACCTTGCGTTGTGCCCCCCAAACCTATCCGGGCTTGCCTAGTCGAAGAGGTTTAGGATAACCAATCTGATGATAATGTCCCACTAATAGTCAAGTTTGGGGGTAGCCCTCCTAAGGAAAATGCCAACAGACCCCCTATTAAGTGTGCTCCCACCCCTCTTGGGTCCCCTCTGAACCCTAAGGTTTTTGCTGTTGAGACCCCGACCCCTCAGTCTAATAAAAAGAAAACTGCTAAAGCCTCCATGGGTGGTAAGAGAAAGGATTCTTCTTTGGTGGGCCCTTCTAATTTACCCTCCCCTGTTGGTGTTGTGTATTTTGGGTCCCCTAGTCAATCTTCCCAAAAGATGGCAACCGAGGGCCTTTGCGATCTCAAAACTAGCTCCACACATTCTAGAGATAGAAAGCAGGACATGGATAAAGGTGGGTTGTCTGTGACCAAGAAGTCTATCAGGAACAAGAAATTCAAGAGCACGACTTCTAGGGAGGAGGCTAATGATCTCTCCCCTGATGATAGTCATAATGGTGACAATCAAATGAAGGGTGAAGAGGAGGTTTTGAAGGGGAAGGATAAAACTCTCAAGGAGAAGACTAGTGTCAATACCACTGCTAGGAGACCTAGCATTCTCTGCTCTAGCAGGCTAGCTGGTACTAAAACCTCGGTGATGAAGATTGTGGACTACTCATCGGCCTTAGACCCTAAAGAGGAGATTAAAATCAAGGAGGCAGAGATTACTTCGAAACAACCTAATTTCCAAGAGGGAGCTAGTCTTTTTAAGGAGCTAAAAAATTCCTTTTATGATACTGAGGAGGATGATACTGAAACTAATTCTGACTAGAATGATATGGACTTGTCGGTTAAGGAGGTTGCCAACCAGGACAAATGCATTCAAGTTGTAGTCTAATTAAAGGGGAAGTGGCAAAGCTGAAAGAGAGAATGGCTACTCTTGAATATAAGATGAGGGTTATGGCTATTGTGTGTTCCAAAGTTACTCACCAGGTGGCTACTTCTTTTGTGGTCCTGCAGGACATTCAAGGTGACAAACATGGTGATGAGAATACCTTTTATAGCGAAGATGAATTGCTTGGGTTCCTCATGGATGACTGGAATAAGCTCCTCAAGTAGTTTCTGCTTTTGTCTTTTTGTTAGTTTTTGGTTATGGTATTGTATAAACTCTAGTATTTTAATTTGCTGTTAGTGTGCTTCTGTTCGGCTGTTGGTGGCCTATTGGCCTATTTTGCTACCCGTGGGGCTTTTTGTTTAAGGGATCTACACCCTTTTTTGTAACTTAAAATAATAAAAAAAGGACATTTAAGGAACAAATGCCTAGTTCAAGAGGGTAAAAGGAGAGATGCAACAATCAAGGTAGATCTTGTGAAACCTCCAAAAGGTTGAAAAGTGTCTTTTGTGGACTTTTCAATGAATGGGATGACCTTGAAACCAATGATTTTCCATCCTTTCTATTTAGATTAAGAGATGAAGAGGAGCATGGGCATAGGTACAACCATGATATGAAAATAATAAACCCTATCATAAAGGTATGGCTAAAGCTAAGGGATTGGCAAAAGAAACATTCTATAGACAACCTAAGTGGAGAAACCAATGAAATATTAACATAATTCAGAATGGAACACTGCAAGCATTGGATGGAAAACCCTTTACTAGTTAAGGTAATCGTTATGGGGACATTAGACCTTACCACAATGAATTTAGAGGAGGATGTGGTAGAGGAAGAGGTCAAGGGAAAAGAAGAAGAGAAGATGTTACATGCTTCAAATTTTACAAAATAGGTCATTATGTAAATGACTGTAGGGAAGAGAAGAAGAAAGTCAATGGTTTTTGCGATGATACTAATCATGATTTGTATGGTTGCCCAAGGGCTGTACACTATAGTCAAGCAACCACAAAGAGTGAGGAATTATCCAGATCAAATGCACTAAAAGGAGCTAAGGTTATCCTAAAATTACCTAAGAACAAACCTCTAAACATTTGTAGATGTTAAAGAGCAGAGCCAATTGATGAAAATAAAGGAGAAAATTACCTGACAGAAGAATAACAGTTGGAAAGAGATTACTTAAGGAAGAAAGAATTGCTAAGAAACAAATCCATGACAAAGGATAAGAAAAAGAACAAGGTAGAAGTAATCACAAGAGGAGATAAAGATACCACAAAAGGAGGATTGATAATAGGTGAATCTAATGAAGAAAGTATGGAAGAATTTCCCATTGAGAAAATTCATGACTCAATAGTATCTGCAAAAGCTACAAAGATTATATCAAATAGGAATAGGAAAAATAAGATTATCAAAAGGCCCATTTTTCTAAAAAGGAAGCATTGGTATTAAAGGAATTGACCATTTTTGTAGAGGAAGAGAATGATGGTGCTAGTTTGTCATTGATGTCAAAAGGTATTGAGAGAGTTGAGTTGTTGTGCATCTACACAAGGTATCATTGCAGGACATTTGAGGATCACTTGCACTATTGACAAAGGTTGTTCATGATCATGCATTTCACAGTTGTTCACTTATGGCAGGAATCAATCAGGAGTTGTTCATATGCAAAGGATTCATATAAGAAGGTCAACAAGTGCTTTATATGTCATGCAATATCATGATGTTCATTGGTGTTTCTGAAGTTGATAGTTTGATCAGGATGATCAAGATGCATTCTTCATAATGTGTCCTTGTCTTCATATGTTCTTTGGTTATGTCAAGATATTTTACTCATAATGATGTCATGAAAAAGCCTTGCAGAAAGTGGTACTTGCAGAGAATGTTACATGGTTGCAGAGTGTTTGATTTGATCAGTTGATGTTGTTATGCAAGTTTCATCAGAACATGTTGTTTGTATCCTTGTATTGTTCATAAGGAGTGCTCGTTCATTTGTTTCAGGATATCATCTGGATAGGAGCAATAAGGTGTTCAAAGACTCATATATTATATCTTTTTGATACCAAGAGTATGGTGTTGCTGCAGTGAAATAGTTGAAGAAACCTATACTTGTTTGTGTTGGTATTGTTGAAAAGGGTTCATTGATTTTGGTGTGGAGATTCAAGGTTATCTTGAAGCTATTGGTGCCAAGCATATCTCTCACAAAGTTGATGTTTTTCATATCATGTTCTTCTTGAATTGTCCATACTTATATTACTGTTGGTGATTTTTACCCACTGTCTATATTTGGAGGATTTAATATTTTTAAGTCTTCATTGAGTGAGAAGAAGACTTCAAACAAGGCTTGAATATCCTAAAGACTAAATTTTTATTTTACCTTTTTGCCCGTATATGACAAGTTTTGCTTTTTGTTATGAATGCTCATTGACCTGCTGTCATAAGTGACCGACCACTTAAGTGAAGACTTAAGGGGGTCTTCTTCATATGATGACCAGCCCCATGGCTAAGGAAACCGAAGGTAAAATGTCTTCATAAGGTGAGCGCCAAAAAGGGGAGACTTTGTTTAAAGTTAGAAACTTTATATGTGGTGGCCTTTTTACCTATGTCATATTTTATGACATTTAAGAAAGTAAATTTTTTATGTAAAAGGAGCATGGTATATATTTCAAGGAGGGAGCCCGATATAAGTGGGAATATAGTAGTCTTAAAATTTCATTTGAAGAAAAAAAAGGAAAAAGGCATCGAATTTAATGGGAGAAAGTTTGTATTGAATATGTTTTATTCAAAAAGGAGGGAGCCCATCTATGGAAAGCTTTATTTTTATAAAGCATAAAATGCATTTAGTAAAAGGCTTCTAAAAAGCTTTATTTATATAAAGTTTGAAAAAGAATACGTGGGCATGATTTTCTATGGGTTTTATAAAGTTTTTAAAAAGGTATGTGGGTTAGCCTTAAAAGGCTTTGTATTCAAAGTTCAGAAATTTTTTATTTCTATTTTATTTGTTTTTTTAAAAAAAGCATGAGATCCAATATGGAAAATATAGGAGTTTTTCAAGGAGCTTTTCAAGGAATTGGTTGATGCTTTTTAAGAGCAATTTTTTAGGAGAATCCATTTTATTTTCTCTCCCATACCATTGAAGAAATTAGTGAAGATTTTTTTTGAAGATGAAGGTGAATGGATTACAAGATTGATTTATTTTTGAAGATACAGAGAAATGATTGCAGAGCAAGAGGAAGATGAATGGTGTTGTGTTTTCTTATGATCTTATTTTTAAGATTGGTTGTGCAGGGAAGATCAAAAGATTGAAGGGAATTCCAAAATGAAATGATTTTTTTTATGTCAAGACAATTTGATATTATTTTGCAGAATAGAGGAAGATGATTAGTCATTCAAAGAAGATGGATATGTTTTTAGAATGGAAATTGATGGATGTTGTTTTGTAGAGAAGAGGAACATCAAGAGTCTTTTCATTTACAATAATTTTTCAGGTGCATTGATGCAACTTCATAAATAGACAAAGATGAAACATACATAGTATGTAGTGTTGTTGAGTGGATCAAGATACAAGGTTGATTTTGAATATCTGATTTTTGTATATGATATGGGTTGATGACAAGAATGGCTATTTGACAGACACGTGAGAGAAGAAATGTTTTGTATTGAAACAGAGAAACCCTCTGAGTTCTTGTTTTAATTTGGTTTGTATTAGGGGTTGGTGCTCCTTGAAGTTGGTGCTTCTAAACATTGTAACCAGTGAGGTTTTTGCTTAAGCCAGTGAGGTAGTTTTGGAGTGGTTTTTCTACCCCTGGAGGGTTTTCCACTCGTGCAAATCTTGTGTCATAATCTTCTCTGTGTGTGTATGATTTACTTATGAAGTTTTGTTCTCTTTCTACATTCACAGTCATGTGCATATGTATTTGACAAATCAATGGTATCTTTCTCTTCTTGTGCTATGAAAGTTAAAGTTTATAAAAAGATTTGAAAATTCACACAACACTGATTCACCCCCCCTCTCAGTGTTGTCCTTGACTCCTACAGAGAATATATTAGAAAAACTTAGGCAATTCACATACCCCTATATATTAAAATGAGTGGTTCATACATAGAATAAGTGGTTCAAGAAGAAGATGTGGAAGATGAGGAAGATTATAAAGGCCTGCACGCCTTGGGGAGAATCCCTAACATAAAAATAAACAAAAAATTGAACTCTAAAGGGGAAATTGAATTAGAAAATTGTCATTTTAGCATTGACAATGATGATGCAATGGAATCTTGTCTTCTCAATGAGTTAGAAGTTAGGGATAGAAGGGTCTTAGGAGTAAAACAAGTAAATAGTCATAAAAAACTCATAAAATAAATAACAACAATACTACAAAAAGTAGAACTACATTGCAACTTATAGAAAAAAATAGAGGAATAGAAGTATTGATGTTGTAGAACCCTAGAATTTGTCACATTCAGTGGGGAATATCTCATGTTAAGTTTTCTCACTAATCTAGGGTAAGAGACTTACCAAGGTACCTAGAAATTATGGAGAAAACTTTGAGAGGGAGGGCCTTAGGAGAGAAACCTTAGAAGAAACATTAGTGTCTAGTGTGGAAAGATGGTAGCATGCACATAAAACTAACATCCTCACCTGGAAAGAAATATCTATATTAATAAATACCAAGTGTTTGAAGCAAGAAGGGGATTGAGACTACATTAGAAAATGTGATAGAACAATTGACCCTAGTGGACATATTCAACAATACATTGAAATTTGGAATGAGAAGAGAGAGATTTTGATGAAAGACTTAGACTACAACTATTTTGTTGGACACTATCACCGATTGTTAAGACATCATATATCAACTAGGAGAAGAGGACAAAAACAAGAAGTTAGATTATTGTTGAAGAAGACTTTTTCAAGACATTTTCATTCATAGACCCTAATAGGCAATTGCATAGTATCCTACAAAGAATGAAACAAGTAATTACCCTTCCAGAAGAAGTGAGGGAGAAGTTTGGAGAAAAGAAGAAAGGTAAAGCTCCCGAGTATGAACATGGGTTATGGTTCCTAGCAGAATGGATGGAGGAGATGGAGACAATACCTAAACAAGAATTGTTGCAAGCTAAAGAAAATATCAACTCTAAAAAATGAGGATGACCCCAAGAACTTAGAGGTACATGTGGAGGAAGGAGAAAGTGAATTATCAATGCAAAATCTAGACAGGTCCCAATAAACTACCAACCCTTGATAATAAGAGAGGAAAAAATTGCAGGTGAGGGGACTATGAAACTAGCAAATATTGGTAATTATTGGTAGGAAAGAGAAGTCATGCAGGTGGTAGAAGTATTAAAAGATTATGAAGACCTCTTCCCTAGGACTTTTATAGGCCTAAAAGGTATAAAAGAAGAGGTAGGAGTAGTGAAAATATAGTTGAAAGAAGGCTCAAAACCTATTAGGAAAAGACCCTACTACCTCAACCCTAATGTGAAAGTCAAGTTAAAATAGGAATTAGACAAGTTGTTGAGTGAAGGAGTCATTAAGCCTGTAGAGGACTTAGATTGGGTAATTCTGATAGTGATTCAAAATAAGTTTGGGGAGATTTGAATTTGTCTTGATTTATAGGAACTAAATAAAGCATGTATTCATGTTCCATTTCCCACACCCTTTATAGGAGTGTTAGAATTAGTGGTTGGTAGAGAGGTATACTCTTTTACTAATATATTTTTAGGTCACCATTGAGAGAATATTTAAGAGAAATATTAACCCAAGACAACCTTTGCCACAAAATGGGGTTCATTTATGTCTATTGTGATACCATTTGGTCTAAAGAATGTCCTAGCAATATTTAGCAAGATCACAGTTAACACATTTAAGGATTTTATATATGACTTCTTAGAGGTCTACTTGGACGAATGAACTATTTATAGGTTATTAAAAGATCATGTACAATTATTGAGGTTGATGTTGGAAAGATGTAGGATCCTCTAGATATATTTGAATCTAAAGAAATTCACATTTGTGTTACCTTTTGGTACCCTGTTAGGTAAATGTTATATACAAAGAAGGGATGTTGGTGGATCCCTTAAAGGTAGTGATAATATTGAACTTTCCATCACCTAAAATAGGATCAGAAGTAAAAACATTCCTAGGACACATGGGATACCATCACAATTTTTTCAAGAAATATGCGACAATCTTCAACCCCATAGAAGAGCTATTGAAGAAGAAAATAACAAAAACTTTGAATGGATGGAGAAATACCAGTAAACATTTGATACATTAAAAATAAAAATAGCAAAGGCATTGATTATATTATTTCTTGATTGGAATTCACCCGTCCATGTCCATGTAGATGCCTCTGGTACTAAAATAGGTGTAATACTAACCCAACCTAGGGGAAACAAAGATCATTTGATAGCATTTGCTAGTAGGAAGTTATCAAAGGTTAAGCAAAACTACACAACAACAAAAAGGGAAGTTTTGGTCATGGTATACACATTACATGTAAATTTAGGTAGTATCTACTGGATACTCCATTTGTATTCTGTATAGACCATGAACCATTGAAATATCTATTGAATAGACCTATAATTTAAGGAAGAATATGCTATTGGTTGCTATTATTTTGAGAATTTAAGTTTAAAACATTGTTGAAACCCACATAGACTAACCAAGGGCCAAATTATCTATCTATAATTGAGAGTGAAGAAGATTTGGGGCCTATTGATGATGAAATGCTTGTCACAAACCTGTTTAGATGGAATGCAATGCCTCAACATATCAATGAAGTAGCAGCATTATATCAACTAGGCAGTGTCCTAAAGGGAGTGCAAAAGAAGAGAAGAGGAGATTGTTGTAGAGATCCTTCCCTTAAACTTTAATTCAAGGAGAATTATACACCATTGGGAAAGATGAGGTGATAAGAAGAGATTGAACATGAGAGGAATAATATTCTAAGGGAGGCACAAGAAGGCATATGAGGAGGGCACAACTTCAGGGATGGTACGACCAAAAAGGTAGTGTTGGCAAGATTATGGTGGCCTACCCTATTTAAGGATACAAATACTTATGTAAGATGATGTGACATATGCTAGAGAGTAGGAAGGACTAATACTAGAGATGAAATGCCTTTGAGACCTATTATGACATAGACACCCTTTAAAAAATGGGCAATTGATTTTATTGGGCCTATCGAACCACCAACTCACAAGACACATGCAAGATTTATTATAGTAGGGATAGAATATTTGACAAAATAGGTAGAGGAAGAAGCTACTAGAGATTTTACCAAAAGAAATGCTGCTAAATTTATATATATGAAAATATTATAACAAGATTTAGGTGTCTAATGAGTATAACTAGTGACCAAGGGAAGCACTTTGTCAATAGGACTATTGCAGAGCTACTGAAAAACTTCATGATAAAAACCATAGAAACAGTCCATACAACCCACAAGAGAATGGGCTAGCAAAGCTTTCAACAAAATATTGGGCACATAATTAACAAAGATGTATAATGGAATTACAATAGGCTAGGATGTTAAAATACTAGCTAATAAAAGATTAAACAGGCACCACCCTTTCCAATTGGTCTATGGACTTGATGCAAACCTTCCCATCCCATATATGGTACCCAACTTAAGACTAAAAAGCACTTTAAGGATGAATGAGGAAGAGCCATTAAAATAGACATTATTAAATTTGGAGAAATTAGATGAGTAGATATTATTTAGCCATCCAGTTGGATCTTTATGTGGAGAGCTCAACATGTACACCATAAAACATAAGTTTCCAATTCTAATAATTGATGATTTGTTAGATGAGCTAAATAGTGCTATTTATTTTAGCAAACTTGATCTTTGTTCTAGTTATCAAGAAACATAAAGAGAAAACATTCAAAATCAATGACATTGTCCTACTCTATGACAATCAGTCCACCAAACCCAAGGAATTAAAATGCGGTGGTTGGGGCACTACAAGATTGTAAAAATAATATTCCAAGCAATTCCCACCAAAAAATGGCTACTTGCAATTGATCTCGAAAAAAGAAGACGTAGAAATCCAAGTTCGTAGAAAGGGAATGAAAACAAGAAGATAATTATGTAGACACCCAATTGGCAATTGATTTGTCCTCTGAAACTAAATCAGACATGCATATGTTGAAGGAGAATGCGCTCATTGGTTGATTTATTAGAAAAAAGAAAATTAGAATTGAAATTATGGAATGGGCAAAAAACCATTGGGATTTGACCTATGTTATGAAATTCATGCCCAAAGGCTTCTTCATCGCCATATTCCTAAATAAAGAAGATTGTGATAGGATCCTAAAGAAGGGCAAATGGAATGACGACAACTCCTTTCTATACATATAGAAATTAAGCCCTAATTTTAATCCATTAGATTACAATCTAGAAGAGACACCAATATTTCTCAGACTTTATAATCTACCTCTTGAGTTTTGGTCTAATGAATACCTCATAAAAGATTGGCAATGCTTTGGGTCTCTCAATCGAAATCGATGAAGATATTATGGAAAGTAATTCCTATTTGTATGCCAGAATCAAAATCATCACAATTCATAAAATCCCAAAAGAGATTGCCCTTGCCATGGACTCAGGGACATGGATTCAATGAATAGAAATTGAAGAGAAGAAACAATTTTGCCTCAATTGCTAAAGGTGGGACCATGACACAAAAAGTTGCTCCTTACGCTCTTTTGGCCCAAACAAAACATGGATTCCTATCCAAAAAAATTAGAAAACAATGAAGCTAATACTCCTGAGGAAATGACTGTGCCACCAACAACAACCAAAGACAATAAGCATGAGGAAGTATTGGAAAACATGGATAATTTGGTACTAAATCCTATTACAACAACATTAGTTTCTCCCCCAATTCCTCCCCAAACGAAGGCAGAGTAGAGTGCCCAAGATGACTCTGATTGGATAGATGATGAATTAGTAGAGGATGAGGACTTTGGTTCCTTAGAGATAGATTCATAAATCAAATGGCTTAAAAAATCTCCAAGCCAAATCTGAAATCAGGAAAAAGGAAAGGGAGGAAAACAAATAGGCAGATAAGGGAGGAGGAAGCTTGCCATAAGGTCCAGGCATCGATCAATAGATTCTTCAACACTAAGGAGGATGCCTCTTCCTTAGGGAACAAAGAAGGTCGCTACATGGAATGTTAAGGGTTTAAAAAACCCTAACAAATGATGCTCAATTAAGTGCCAACTTTAGATTTTAAATTCAGAAATCATAATTTTTCAAGAAACAAAGTTAAAGTATGATGAAGAGAAGAACTTTATGTTGAAATGTAAAGACTGGCAAGGTTCCTTCATCCAATCCGATGGTGCGTCTGGTGGCATAGGGATAATGTGTGACGACCCATGTCAGGATCAATATTTGCTACAAATCTAGAAACTGGATGGCAATGGAGGTTCAGAGTAACTTCTACAAGTTCTATCTTTTACCCTTTTGAACATCTATGAACCAATCAAAACAAAAGGAAAATTCAAGGTATGGTATGAAATTGTTAATTTTATATCTTCTATTGATCTTGATATGTTTATAATGGGGGGAGACTTCAACACAATTCTAACCCAAGTGGAAAAAAGAGGTGGTACAATCCAAATTAGCAAACAACAGAGGGATTTTTAGGAATTTGTTGATAAACTTGGTTTAATTGATTCAATACCAAAAAATGGGAATTACACATGGACCAATAGGTGCCAAGGATTTACAAACAGTGATGAGAGATTGGATAGATTCCTATTCAATCCAAACTAGCTTAACATAGAATATATTTTAAATTCCATCATTAATCCTTGCATAGGCTCTGATCACTACCTAGTCACTCTATCCATTAATAATGACAAATCCCTTGATAGGTGTCCCTTCAAATTTGAAAGGATGTGGCTCTGCTATGATACCTTTTCAGATCTTATTAAGGATTGGTGGGATAAAGCACAAGTCTAGAGAGGCACAAAAATGCTCATGTTTGTAAAGAAATTGATTGTTATAAAGAACCATTTGAAGGAATGGAATAGGAATACATTCAAAAACATATTCAAAGAGAAGGAGAGACTGGAGGGGGAACAAGTAGCTCTACATCATGATATAATGGAGCATGGCATGCCACAGGAAGAATTTATTTTTGAAAAAGAATTAATAAAGGATTATAATGAGGTTCTAGTGAGGGAAGAAATATACTAGAAATCAAAATCTAGGGAGCTATGGTTATAGGAAGGAGATTTGAACACAAAATATTGTTGGAATAAAAAAAAATCTCTAATCCAATTGTTAATCATCAAATCACCAAGATATGATACCAATTGGTGAGATACAAGGCTTTGACTACTACAATATAGAAATCTGAAAATTGTATGCAAATATGAAAATAAGTTTGCTTAATCCTTGAAATACCATGAAACAATTCAACTTCTTTATGATGCTAAAATCAGCCACTCTAACATGCTTGATAAAACCACCTTAGATGAACTTATAAGAGCAATAACATCACCATAAGATAGCAGCAACAAAGAGGCATAAATCAGCAACATAAGAATGCAAGATCTCACAACACAAGGTAGCAATGGAACAAAAGAATAAACACATAACATAGTGTTTACGTGGAGAAAACCTTGCGGGAAAAAACTCCACCAAGAAGAGAGGCCCAAGTTGTATTATCTTCAAAACAAGATTAAATACATCCACTTCCAATCTCCTCTTCATTCTTCAATCTAGTAGCACCTGTGTATAGAAAATCTCTCACTCAACATGTTACCTGCAAGCAAGTTTTCCTCTCATTGTTACTCTACCAAACTTCACTCTCAAGTCTCATATTTATACAAAATGAGTACCCACCAAATAAATTCGTGGGAGATGGACAAAATCCAATTTTTCTATCTTGGGATACTCTAAAATCATCTTCTTACATATTCCCTTACACCTGTCATACTCATCTTCCCAATATAAGTGCCTAGAACCAAGAATAGGAACTTACATGACAATAATTGTTGTCATAGAATCTCTTACACCTTATGACAATTGTAAGATGTCATAGATGCTCTTACAAACTTATGACACATGTCATAACATCCCAAAAATACATTTCCTTAAGATAGGCACCAAGATTCTCCACCTCACCTCATTTACTATTTACCGAGATTCTTTGAGCAGTAAAAGTAACTCTGTAACAAACTACTAGTGAAACTTGTACATCTCTTATGGGTAATTACAAATTACAAATAATAAATGGAATAAATACAATATTGGGATTTACAAGGTTAATGGCACCTTATCCCAACATTCTCCCACTTGACATTATACATTGTAAATGAACCCATAGGAAATCAACAAGGGAATAAACATCCCTTAGCCAACCATGTACCATTGATTCTTCAACATGCTTTTGTGCTCCAACAAGATACCTGCAAAAGCAACCATGATAACCACCATCTCAAGCAAGAAATCCTCACATCATATTACCCATGATGGAACAAGGAACATGCCAAGGTGAAACATATCAACTGTCACTAAAACCTGCACCAATCTATACATGAACACAAGCATCAAATCCAAAAGATAACAAATGACATAGAGTGACTGCCACACTCATACCAAATTGGAATAGCAACCACATCAAGTTGCTATCTCATCCAAAACTATCCATACCTCAAACCAGGGTAAGCAAACTGTCATAGGTAGAACTTCATGCTATCAACATAACAACCCAAAATCTGCAAACAAGTTCGTGTATATCCACCATCCTGCAAACGAAGGCTCCAAGGTAATAACACATATAGACATGCAATAAAAAACATTTGAAGTAACTCACTGTAGTAAAGTGTAACCAATACAAGAGAGGTGCACCTCTCATACAAAACACATATACCTTCTGGAACTCCCACTGCACAGGTAATGTCAAATCTGAAATCAAGATCACAACATTAACAAGTCCTCCTATAGCACTTCACATAGAGGATGTGGCTAATTCCTCTATCATAGTGTCAAAGAAACATACAATGATATGCAAAATACATCTCTCATTACCAATCTAAATAACTCTCCCAAGTCCTCCAAACCAATGAAGAAAGAGATCAAGGAGCTACCAAAGTGTTGCTAAAAAATAATGAAGTACAAAACAATAGCACATGACTCCATTCATAACCTCGACATAAGAACCTTCAGGAAGAAGACAATATGCCCAGAAAGAGAGAACCTTCAAATCAAATCATGTCCTTATACCACACTAACATGTACCAAACTGTGTAAAGTAAGATCTCCTTCAACACTCCCAAACTGAAAGGATATCAACATCTAACCATTCAAATTATAATGAAACATGGCAGAAATAGATGTAAACCTCTCACAAAAAGTAGATCAAACTAGCCAAACATTCCCACAACATAAGGGAATATGCCCAATGCCACTAACCATCTCCTGTACCTCTCCTACCAAATCCTTAGAACTAACCCAAGTTCAAGATTACAAGGAGAACAATAGAAATACATAAAATCATGCATCTACTTCTCAACAAGCCCTCAGAACTCAACTTTCAAGACTAATGCACAAGAGAAGACAAGATACATATAAAGAATGCATCTAATAAATAGGCGGGCAACACCTCTTAGATCATTTACCTGTCAAGTAGACCAAGAGTGGGATACAAGATTGTCCTGTGCATACCAAGCAAGATAAGCTTTCAAAAAAGACAACCTTCTCATTAGGTCTATGATGGACTCACATCCATTTCTAGTTGTAGGCTCATCATTCTTTACTATTGACAAACTTTCATAACAAGTAACCATTCCAACACATATCTCTTAACATTAGAACTATCCAGCCTATCCCAATTCTCTCTAGGATCCATGAGCACTCACAAATCAATCCATGCCAACTTCAAATGCAACCTGCAAAAATCATGAAGCTCTAAGAAAATGATTAATACTCAAAACCAAAGGGAACTACATCATCTCCAAAGGAAGGACAATAACACCTTTACCAAAGACTCTAAGGGTCCTCCATGAAACAAGATGTTAAAACCTCTTCAAAATTACATGAAGATAACCATATCTTGCCAAAGCTCCCACTGAACTGTGATATTGAGCTATACATGGAAACAAGATATCAAACCATCACTATCAAAAGCTCCCATTGAAACATGTAACCAAGCTATCCATGACATCATGATAACCATCTCCTAAATGAAGATCATCCATGGCCTCAACACAATCAAAGAATCCGTTGTAAATGACACAGCTCCCAAAAGGTTGAGTAAACCATAATCTCTAAACCAATTAGATTGAGTATCCTCTATCAATAAAACCAAAGATGTCAATAAACCCTCACTGTAACCTAAGGGTAGAATCCAAGAGCTCCTTATCACACCAACAACTATTGCAAAAGATCATCCATCTTCTAACCAAAGATTATCCATGGCTCACTACACACTGCAACAACATTATCTTAGAACCAAAATCCTAAAAACAAAGAAGACAAAACATACTATGTAACTACATAAAAACTCCCACTAGAAGTGATACTAAGCTATGCATGGTATCAGGACCAACATCATTACCAAAAACTTCCACTAAAAGTGAATAAAGCTTCTCATGCACCATAACTTACTGCTTTAGATTCTAATGAACAACTATATCAGGTACTCTAAACCATCCTTCTGTCTCATTGCAATAAACATACCAATGTAAACAAGGTGACCAAGAAAAGGCCAACCAAATAGAATCCTCATTAGATAATTTACAAGATTTGCACTCATGCAACATCTCAAAGGAGAAAAGCATGGTCAGTTCTCCAGACTCAAATAACTAAAAAATATATTCAACACCACATCAGTAACATGCAGAAAAAAGATAACTAGGAATAACATGTAGATTTTTAAGACTCAAACACCAGGATCAACACTAGACCTGATTTCCCAAACAAATCCACATCAGAGTAACCATAGATCATAAGAACCCATTAAGCAGCCCTGCAAATCTGTAAGTGTTTCCATCCAGAATACTCTAAGAGTCTGAACACAATCTTTCCACAGATCTACAAACCACAGATTTTTGTTAACATGTAAAACCTGCAAAAGCATCTCTCTGTAAATCTGAAATCACTTAAATATCTAGATATTCATGCCATCTGAAATAATGATATATCATAGATCTACAATTCCACAACTTTTTGAAACAAGAAAATTGTAAAACCTACATATCCAAAATAACATGAATATGAACAAGGAGGAACTAGGTTGTTTAGGAGTTTCCATATCACTAAAATACCAACTCCACAACCCACATGAAACTGGTGGTAAATCTTCCAATGCTTTCATGTAACCAAGGGCTAAACCCATGAATCCAACATAAGCACTCCATTCTGTAGTCCAAAAAATAAATGTTCTTCCATGTAACTAGGGCACCAAAATCAACCACCCAACATGAAAACCCATTCACTTCACATGACCACAAACTAAAGGAACATAACCACCATGCAAGAGGATACTCACATATTGCCAAACTAGAGCTCCCAATCACTACCACAAGATCAACTCCATGAAGATCCATAACCTTGGGCCTCAAGAGCCCATCATAGATTCCATTGACAGTATCCATCTGAAAGTTAGATACCATGGCTTCCAATCTCACATATCTGCAAAACAATGCCAACACACAGAACATCCACTACAACCAAAAAACCTCCAACATTCTACAATTCCTTCCAACAAATTCACAAGCTTTACAAACTAAATTCAAAAATGGAGGAATACCCAAAACCAAATTACCATGAATCCGTCACATGCAAGCACATGCAAGTCCATGAAAGTACATGCAACTGACATGCAAGCATATGCAACCACATGCAAGTACATGCAACTCACATGCAAGAACATGCAAGCACATACGAGCACATGCAAGCCAGGGAACAACCTTAAGCTCTGATACCAATTGTTGGAACAAACAAATAATCTCTAATCCAATTGTTAATCATCAAATCACCAAGATATGATACCAATTGGTGAGATACAAGGCTTTGACTACTACAATATAGAAATATGAAAATTGTATGCAAATCTGAAAATAAGTTTGCTTAATCCTTGAAATACCATGAAATAATTCAACTTCTTTATGATGCTAAAATCAGCCACTCTAACATGCTTGATAAAACCACCTTAGATGAACTTATAACAACAATAACATCACCATAAGATAGCAGCAACAAAGAGGCATAAATCAACAACATAAGAATGCAAGATCTCATAACACAAGGTAGTAATGGAACAAAAGAATAAACACATAACATAGTGTTTACGTGGAGAAACCCTTGCGGGAAAAAACTCCACCAAGAAGAGAGGCCCAAGTTGTATTATCTTCAAAACAAGATTACAATACATCCACTTCCAATCTCCTCTTCATTATTCAATCCAACAGCACTTGTGTACAGAAAATCTCTCACTCAACCTGTTACCTGCAAGTAAGTTTTCCTCTCACTGTTACTCTACCAAACTTCACTCTCAAGTCTCATATTTATACAAAATAAGTACCCACCAAATAAATTCATGGGAGATGGACAAAATCCAACTTTTCTATCTTGGGATACTCCAAAATCATCTTCTTACATATTAGCTTACTCTTGTCATAGGCATCTTCCCAATATAGGTGCCTAGAACCAAGAATAGGAACTTACATGACAATAATTGTTGTCATAGAATCTCTTACACCTTATGGAAATTGTAAGTTGTCATAGATGCCCTTACAAACTTATGACACCTGTCATAACAGCCCAAAAATATATTTCCCTAAGATAGGCAACAAGATTCTCCACCTCACCTCATTTACTATTTACCGAGATTCCTTGAGCAATAAAAGTAACTTTGCAACAAACTACTGGTGAAACTTGTACATCCCTTATGGGTAATTACAAATTACAAATAATAAATGGAATGAATACAATATTGGGATTTACAAGGTTAATGGCACCTTATCCCAACAAATATTTCCACAACTCTACAAAAAGTAGGAGGATGTAAAACATGATTACAACTTTAAAAAATGAGGATGGTGACACCATAGATGATCCAACTGAAATACTAGTGGAGGTTGTGAGGTATTTTCAAAATCTATTGGAAAGAACAAATGCATCCAACATTGGACAACAAAAATTCTTCCTCACTTAGATTCCTAATTTGATCAGTGAAGAAGACAACTAAATTCTCATGACACCAATTACAAATGAAGAGGTTAGAATTGCATTGTTTCAATGCACCCGGATAAAGCCCCTAACATGGATGGTTTTCTGGTGGTTTTCTTTTAGAATCTTTGGCACATTGTGAGTGATGATGTTTGGAATATGGTGGAAGATTAAAGAAAAGCTAAATATGTAGTTAAGGACCTCAATACTACGCTAATAGCATTAATTCTGAAAAAACAAGATCCAAGCTCTTTCTCTAAATTTTGGCCAATATCCCTATGCAATACAATATACAAGATAATTTCGAAGGTGATAGCAAATCATTTCAAATCTGTACTGCCTCTTATCATATTGGATGACCAAAGCAGTTTTAGCCCAGGCAAAATCATTACAGATGGTATCATTGTTGCGCATGAAGCTATACACTCCATCATAGCAACCAACCTAAGTGGTATGCTATTGAAACTGCATGTTAGCAAAGCTTATGACCACATGGATTGGTAGTTCTTAATGAGTCTACTGAAAGTATTTGGGATTAGTTTGGATTGGATTGAATGGATGTTCCACTACATATCCTCCATTCAATATTGAGCAGTGGAAGTCCAATCGATTTCTTTATGCCAACTCAGGGATTATGACAGGGAGATCCCTATCACCATTCATATTCATCACAATGGCAGAGGCACTTGGGAGAGAAATAAGAAGATATGTAGATTTGGGGGCTAGGAAAGGCATACACATTGCAGAAAACTTTTCTCTAGTCACACATTAGCAATTTGTAGACAATACAATTTTGTATGGATCCTCGAATCTACATGAAGCCTCAGGGATCAAAGACACCCAGATATGTATGTATTAGCTTCAGGTCAAGAAATTAAAAAAAAAATCTTGTATTTATTTCTTCAACGTAAAGAAGAGAATTCGGCGTAGAATACTAGCTTTGCTTGAATTCAAACCCACGATCTTCTAGGAAGGTATCTTGGCATCCTGCTCTTCAAAGGAGTGATGAGAACAAACTTATGGGAGGATACAATAGAAAAATGTCAATTGAAAGAAACATCCTAGAAGGATAAGTGGCTTACTCTGGCAAGGAAAATCATGATGATAAAAGAAGTACTTTCATCCATCCCTTTCTACCTCCTATCCAATACACAGATAATAAACAAAGCAAATAATAAGTTGGAAGGAAACATGAAAAAGTTTCTATGGGAAGGCTCAAATGAGGTCAAATGGATCCCTCTAATTGGATGGGACATTGCATGCAAAGACAAGAAAGATAGAGGTATGGAGTTTAAAAAAATCAAAAGACAGAACATTGCATTGGGTGCTAAACTAATATAGAGAATGTATGAATGCCCCAATGCCAAATGGTGGAAAATTCTACAACATAAATATTTGGACTCAAGTGACCCCTCTCGGATCCTTACAAATCACAATCCACCTACAAGATCTCATATTTCGAATTTCATGTTACAATGTCGCCATCTTACTACATACCATATTTCATGGAGCATCAGTAATGAAAGGAAAGCTTTATTTTGGCAAGAATCCTGGAACGAATATCCTGCTCTAAATAACGATGCACAAATTCAATCTTGTATGGAAATATTTATAGAGGCATGTGGCCCCTATGTTAGAGATTATATCAAATGTAATATAGCAGATGGGAGATCATAGTGGAGCTAGAAGTCTTTGGAAGACATGGCAATTACCAATGAACAAAAAGAAGTTTTAAAACATGAGCTCGATAAAAGGAGTTTTTTAGAAATGAAGGGGAAGATAAAATCATATGGAATGGAGCCAAGTCTGGTGAATATTTAGTCAAATTGGGGTACAAGTTACTAAATAGAATTGAACAAAATTAGGATTGGTCGTCTGAGCTCTGTTGGAGTCCCTAGTGCCCTCCCAAAGCAAGTGCTTTTACTTGGACAATAATCCACAAGCAAATCCTAATAGGTGATAGGATTAAGATAATTGGAATCAATGGTCCCACAAGATGTGTGTTATGCAAATTTATGGAAGAGGATGCATACTATTTGCTCCTTAACCATCCATATACATACAAATTTTGGAAATGGTTCACAAATTGTTGCGAATGGTGTGATGCCTTTCCTAGTGACATATTGGCACACATCAAAGCTTGATTGTGGTTGAGGAACTCTTTATGGGAAGGAAATTGGATAACTGGACCCTCAATGATATTGTGGCATTTATGGAGAGAAAGAAATTCTAGAATTTTCTAGGATAAGGAGTCCTCAGTTGAGGAAGTGATCAAGAAAATAGAAATTGGCATATGTGAAGTCCTTATGGCAAAGAAAAAATCTAACGACGGCTGCCCTAAACCTTTTACTAGTTAGGTTGATAAAATAATTAAAAAATGGAGTCTCCTTAAAGCCTCCCCTGCTTATTGTTCGGTTGGTCTGCATGTTCCAAAAGAGAAGAAAGAGAGAAAATTCAAAATGGAACCCTCCTCCCTTTGGTTGCTTGAAACTAAATTTTGATGGAGTTGTACAGGGTAACCTTGAGACATCTGGTGAGGCGTGCATAATCAGAAATGAAAAAGGTGAAGTCTTGTAGGATATTTCAAAAAAATAGCAGATGGAACCAACAATGAAGCCAAATTTTAGGTACTACTGGTTGGATTGAACCTCTGTAAGGAAAACAACAATATAGATATAAATGGGGATTCACATATTTGTATCAATGTGATTGGAACTCACAAATTATCCAATTGTAAACTCAGCAATATTGCATCCTCCATATGGGCCACCATGGATAGCCTTCAATCTTGTATGGCAATATTAACGGAGGCATGGGGCCCCTATGTTAGAGATTATATCAATTATAATATAGCAGATGGGAGATCATAGTGGAGCTAGAAGTCTTTGGAAGACATGGCAATTACCAACGAACAAAAAAAAGTTTTAAAACATGAGCTCGATAAAAGGAATGTTTTAGAAATGAAGGCGAAGATAAAATCATATGGACTAGAGCCAAGTCTGGCAAATATTTAGTCAAATTGGGGTACAAGTTACTAAATAGAATTGAACAAAATCAGAATTGGTTGTCTGAGCTCTGTTGGAGTGCCTAGTGCCCATGACTTCAATCTTGTATGAAAATATTAACTGAGGCATGGGGCCCCTATGTTAGAGATTATATCGAATGTAATATAGCAGATGGGAGATCATAGTGGAGATGGAAGTCTCTGGAAGACATGGCAATTAGCAACGAACAAAAAGAAGTTTTAAAACATGAGCTCGATAAAAGTAATTTTTTAGAAATGAAGGGGAAGATAAAATCATATGGACTGAGCCAAGTCTGGAGAACATTTAGTCAAATTATGGTACAAGTTACTAAATAGAATTGAACAAAATCAGGATTGGTCAGTTGACCTCTGTTGGAGTCCCTAGTGCCCTCCCAAAGCAAGTTCTTTTACCTAGACAATAATCCACAAGCAAATCCTAATAGGTGACAGGGTTAAGATAATTGGAATCAATGGTCCCACAAGATGTGTGTTATGCAAATTTACGGAAGAGAACACATACTATTTGCTCCTCAATCATCCATACGCATACAAATTTTGGAAATGGTTCACAAATCGTTGCAAATGGTGTGGTGCCTTTCCCAGTTACATATTGGCACACATAAAAGCTTGATTACGATTAAGGAACTCTTTATGGGAAGGAGTTTGGATAAGTGGACCCTTAGTGATATTGTGGCATTTATGGAGAGAAAGAAATTCTAGAATTTTCTAGGATAAGGAGTCCTTAGTTGAGGAAGTGATCAAGAAAATAGAAATTGGCATAAGTGAAGTCATTATGGGAAAGCAAAAATCTAATAACGGCTGCCCTAAAACTTCTACTAGTTGGGATGATAAAATAATGAAAAAATGGAGTCTCCTTAAATCATCCCCTGCTTATTGTTCAGTTAGTCTGCATATTCCAAAAGAGAAGAAAGAGAGAAAATTAAAAATGGAACCCTCCTCCCTTTGGCCACTTGAAACTAAATTTTGATGGAGCTATACGGGGTAACCTTAAGACTTCTGGTGAGGGGTACGTAATCAGAAATGAAAAAGGTGAAGTCTTGTGGGATATTTCAAAAAAAATAGTAGATAGAACCAACAATGAGGCCAAATTTTAGGCACTATTGGTTGGATTGAACCTCTGTAACAAAAATAACTAAACAATATAGATATAAATGGGGATTCATATATTTGTATCAATGTGACTGGAACTCGCAAAGTATCCAATTGGAAACTCAGCAATATTGCATCCTCCATATGGGCCACCATGGATAGCCTTCAATCTTGTATGGAAATATTAACAGAGGCATGGGACCCATATGTTAGAGATTATAATGAATGTAATATAGCAGATGAAATATCATAGTGGAGCTAGAAGTCTCTAGAAGACATGGCAATTACCAATGAACAAAAATAAGTTTTAGAACATGAGCTCGATAAAAGGAATTTGTTAGAAATGAAGGGGAAGATAAAATCATATGGACTGGAGCCAAGTCTGGTAAATATTTAGTCAAATTGGGGTACAAGTTACTAAATACAATTAAATAAAATTAGGATTGCTCGTCTGAGCCTTGTTGAAGTCCCTAGTGCCCACAACTTCAATCTTGTATGGAAATATTAATGGAGGCATGGGGCCCCTATGTTAGAGATTATATCGAATGTAATATAGTAGATGGGAGATCATAGTGGAGATGGAAGTCTCTGGAAGACATGGCAATTACCAACTAACAAAAAGAAGTTTTAAAACATGAGCTCGATAAAAGGAATTTTTGAGAAATGAAGGGAAAGATAAAATCATATGGACTGGAGCCAAGTCTGACGAATATTTAGTCAAATTGGGGTACAAGTTACTAAATAGAATTGAATAAAATCAGGATTGGTCGTTTGAGCTCTATTGGAGTCCTTAGTGCCCTCCCAAAGCAAGTGCTTTTACTTGGACAACAATCCACAAGCGAATCCTAACAGGTGATAAGCTTAAGATAATTGGAATCAATGGTCCCACAAGATGTGTGTTATGCAAGTTTGCAGAAGAGGACGCATACTATTTTCTCCTTAACCATCCATATGCATACAATTTTTTTAAATGGTTCACAAATTGTTGTGAATGGTGTGGTGCCTTTCCTAGTGACATATTGGCACACATCAAAGCTTGACTGCGATTGAGGAACTATTTATGGGAAGGAGTTTGGATAACTGGACCCTCAATGATATTGTGGCATTTATGGAGAGAAAGAAATTCTAGAATTTTCCAAGATAAGGAGTCCTCGGTTGAGGAAGTGATCAAGAAAATAGAAATTGGCATATGTGAAGTCCTTATGGCAAAGCAAAACTCTAACAACGGCTGCCCTAAACCTTTTACAAGTTGGGATGATAAAATAATGAAAAAATGGAGTCTCCTTAAAGCCTCCCCTGCTTACTGTTTGGTTGGCCTGCATATTCCAAGAGAGAAGAAAGAGAAAATTCAAAATGGAACCCTCCTCCCTTTGGCAGCTTGAAACTAAATTTTGATGTAGTTGTACGGGGTAACCTCGAGACATCTGGTGAGGGGTACGTAATCAAAAATGAAAAAGGTGAAGTCTTGTGGGATATTTCAAAAAAATTAGCAAATGGAACCAACAGTGAGGCCAAATTTCAGGCACTACTCGTTGGATTGAACCTCTGTAAGGAAAATAACTAAACAATATAGATATAAATTGGGATTCATAGATTTATATCAATGTGATTGGAACTCACAAAGTATCCAATTGGAAACTCAGCAATATTGCATCCTCCATATGGGCCACCATGGATAACTTTCAATCTTGTATGGAAATATCAATGGAGTGGTGTGGGAGCAACCATGTGTGCTCAAGGTGGTCAAATGATAATTTTGGTTTTATTTTGAGTTGTCTTCATGTAATAAGGTCTCTTAGACCATTTTCATATTTTAAGTGTCTTGGTAGGGTCCTAGGAGTTAGGGTGTTGAGAAATTGTAAATGTTACAAATAAGTTGCAAATGTTGTCAATGCAACTCTTACATCTTTTTGAGGAATATGAAGAGTCAAAGTGGATTTTGTAAGGTCGCAACTGAAAAGTTGGTTGTGAAATGTTAGGAGATGAAGAGACATGTCTTTTAAAACCTGGAAACATCGTCCATAAGCTATTATTGAAGTTTCTTTGAAGAGGAATCAATAGAAAAGCTCTATTTTCTGCTATTTCCAACGTTTATTTGTTGTTTACATGCATTGTATGGATTTGTACGACATTGTACTGGTCTAAAATTGATTTTGGTTGATAGAGTAATGAATAACCTTTCAAATGCAATTAGTTTGGTGGTTTTTCATTGAGTTTGGAGAAAGTTATGGCCATTTTACCATTGGCATCCCTATAAGAGTGTTTTCTCTGGAAGTTGCAGGCTGTTGCAGAAAATGGTATGGATTGTATAGATCAAATAAATTCCTCAAACCTATTGTAAATGTTATATATGTGAATCTAGTTTCATTTGCACTTGGTTTCATCATTTTTCATTAGGTTTTGTTTGATTTATGGCATTTTTGGTGAAGACAACCCTGTTCAGGAATTAGGGTTTCCAGCAGACAAGAAAAATTTATATCTTTCTATTCCACTTTCAAAAAGTGATAAAAATTGGTGAAAAGTTTTGTTTTTTCATTTTATAAAAACCCTTTAAAGGAAAATGATTCATTTATTCATTTGCATGAGTTGTGGTAGACAATGTGCTCTCATTTGTAGAAAAGATAGTCATAAAGCTCTAAGCACTTGAGGGTTTAACAATTCTATGTATTGTTTGGTATTGGTTGGATGGAAAACCATTGTAATATGTTTCTTGAGGACTGTAAAGACCATGGGATGATGTTGGTGAGTTGTTCTTTGTAAAAGCCCTCAAACCATCACAAAAGTAAATAAAGTAAAATGAAGTAAATAATCCACTTAAATACAACATCACATTATCAAAAGTAAAAAGATGTAAATAATCGCTTCAATACAACTTCCAAAAGATAAAAAGGAGTGTAGTTAATCTACTTAATTACAATATCAAGTTAAACAATAATTTCATCAATAAGATTCAATAGAGTCAATAAATCTTCACAAAGGAAATCCTCATAAATAAGAATCCATAAGATTCAATAAATCTTGCAAAAGATAATCTCATCAATATAAATCAATAAAGTCATTAAATATTACAACTCACGTGCCTATTCTAGGTAAAAGCACTATAAAATCATATACAATGTCCTTTGACAACCATGCCATAATACATCCAATAATCATGAACAACATGAATAAATAAATCAATACGCTCATTAGTTGCATGAACCAAGTGGTCCACCACCTGCAAGCTGAGAGATGGAAACATGGCCCAGGTGCTTTTCCACCCAACCATGAAGCAATTACACTTCCTCGGATCCCTTCATGAAATGAAGGAAACCCAACCCTACACGAAATGTCTAGCTACCTGGAAACAACTGGCAGGAGGGAACACTCGATGCAACCCTGATGTCTGAATGTGTAATTCTAAATAATTAAATGCAGATTGTCTCACAACATGATGTGGAAGAGATATAAATATATAAATAAGTTTTGCTAGACAAATAAACAATCTCGATTAGATCTAATCCTTTAAATAATAACCTAGTTCAATTCTTGAAAAGAGGAAAAGCTATCTCTGAAAATCCACATTCGGCATCTTAGCCCAGAAAGTAACCCAATACATTCCTAGATAAAAATCTACCCTCTTTCCCTAAGAAGTAAATAAGTCAATAAACAAATAAAATAATGAAAAAATCAAAATCACTTATGACCACTTCTAATCCCTTTCCCACGCATCAATGAAGAAAACACACTTTTCGATCATGCAGTAATGATGAACATCATAAGCAATATAGATTTTGTAATCTGACTATATTCTCAATTTGTGTTTACATGTTTAAATAGATTGTAGAAACTAATGTTTCTACTTCATATCCAAATACTGTTTCATAATTCTAGCATTAAAATCAAATGATGATGTTTGACTACTCCACTCTCATACAAGGAGGTTTCATGCATACTTATGTCGAATATTATTTCTATCTTTCCTCAAGATCAAATAAATTGAATAATAGAATAAAAAATTAATATTATTCTATAAATCATTTCAAATTCCTTTTCCAAAACTCTAATCAAGGAAACACACTTTCGAAGCAATAATCCATCTTTTGTTCATATAGTTGCATCCATAAGTTTGTCAAATTTATATAATTTCTAATCCATATTTCAGTCATAATTCATTGTATAAAAGCCATTCTAAGTTTTATTAATCAATCCTACTATCATATCTATGACAGAAACTACTCAATTTATTCAATAAGTTTATATGTAACATTCAGTAACCTACCTGTCATTTCAGTGACAACCTGTCATTTCAGTGACAGGAGTTGTGGCAAAATTGAAATTAATTAAAGAACAGAGTTTAATCTAATTTCAGTCATCCCAAGATAATGGTTCAAATAATATTTTAAAACAACAAACAATAAAGGAACATGTCTACAGGGAATATAATAGTTTTATTTATTTTAAGAGTTCGAATTTCACCCATAGAAAGATCGATTTATATCATGAAAAGATTCTAAAATAACATGAGAAAATACAGTCATAAATGTCTATCAGGAAATAAATTTATTAGCATCTGAGAATTTAGTGGTTTATAGGTTAAAATCAAGACCAAGACAAAAAAATAGTCTTCCTGTCACAATTGTGACAGGAACTGTTACAAATTTAGTAATGAAATAACAGATTTTTCAAATAGATTTTCTGTCACTCCAATGATAGGGAATAAAAAAATAAGTTTTTAGAAGATAATAAAATAGAGGAAATAAACTACAGGAATCTATAATTGTCTTCTAAGTTTAAGTCATATTTCACACCATCGAAACAAAAGAAAAGACGAACTTCTGCCCAAAAGACTGTTTTAGAACAACAAATAGAAAATTATCAGAAAAGATTTTTCTTTATGGCTGCCAGAGAGGATAATTTGCTAACAGCTGGGAAATGATTAAATTTGAGTTCCAAGGATAAGATCACAGCAACTAAAAAGGTCAATTTCCTTAGCAAACAAGATAAGTAACAACAAGAACATCTAAGCCAGTCAGAGAATAAATCATTAACACCTGGGAAATTTGTTCTCTCTCAGCCAAAAGGTTAAGACTACGGGTAGAAAAATGGTCGTTTCTCAACATAGACATAGGCCAAATAAAAAAACAAACTCAAGCCAATTTTTACTAAGTTATATTGCCATTTAACAGATTTTTAATAAATGCAAACACAAAAGAAAATACCCTAAATGATTGGCTAGAAACAAAGATCAATTTGCTTGCTGATGTTCACTGTCTAGAATGGTTAACTACCTTCCTGCTGCTACCATAAAAACACGTCCTCTTCCTTTGCAAAAACACTCACTAAAATTTGTGAATTTATTCAAAGTATTTCTGGGTTTTGTTCTACTCTTCTCCAGCTTTTCAGAACACTTTATAGTTTCAAATTTCCTTTTGATATGACAAAGTTATTGCTATTTTACTATCACTGTTCTTGACTAGTTTTTCTCTCCTTTGAAAAACACCCTTTTTTTTTCTTTTTTCTTTTTAACCATTCTCCTTTCTCTTGTTTTTGGCATCCAAAGTTTAGGTTTTTAACTCATTTCAACTCAAGATTTTCTTTGGTTGCATGACAATTTCAATTTAAAAGACTCAATTTTCTATTTAAATTAAAACAAAATAACTTAATTTATCTTCTGTCACTTGCATGACAATAATTTATTTTATTCTCTTTATTTTAGCTCTCTAAATGTAATAATATTATTATTAATACTATTTATCTATTTTAAATAAACATAAGCACTCCAATCAACTCAAGATGTAATAATAATAATAATAATAATATCTTTTAATTAGCTTACTATCACATGCATGACAGCAAGTTGATTTTAACTCTTTTTATTTAAAAATTCTAAATATAATAATATTATTATTAACATAAGTTAATTATATTTACTAAAACACAATTACTTTAAATAAATCAAGAAGTAAAAATAATATAATAATAGATTTATATCTATTATAATTTAATATAATTATTTAAATCTATTGTACATATTGTCTTCCAAACATCTATAATCATGTAAATAAAAAATATTATTTATTATTTATTTAATAAATTACAAACATATATATTTCCTTATTTAAAATACAATACACCATATAAATATAATTCAAAAAGACATTAAATTTAAGTAATCACATCATGCATTCGAAAATAATTTTTAACACACTAATTTTCTAACATCTAATCATCAATCACAATTAATAATCACACATCAAAGCATAAAATAATCCATTCAAAAAATGCATATGCAACTACGTGAGTGTGTGATTGCATTAGGGTAAACCATCCCATCAGTTCTTGCAAGTTGCTAGAACACTTCTACCTCAACCATGTTCTCGTCTTCGACGAGTACCTGCATTCATTCACACTCAACTCGACATCAATAGGTTAGTGTCTCCAAAAACATAGCCAAAGAAAATCATTATGATCACATCGATAATATTTAACATTTAAATCAATTTTTCAATTTTCACCAAATAACCTTCACACAAAAAAATTCTTAAAGTAAAAGTCAATCACAGTAATTGTTCACTAATCTAGAATAATTATATTGTCCATAAAATTGAGACGTGACATTCTTTCATTAGTTCATGTTGTTGTCTAGAATGGGGAAAATGCACCTTTGCATTGCTTGCATAGAAACCTTTGTTGAAAAGTGTCAAGGTTGTTTGTGATTGATTCTTGCTCTGCATCAAATTGTGGTAAAAGAAAGGGGCCTAAGGTGAGGTATCATGAAGACAAGAAGAAGCAAGGTGAAAGAGACTTGCTTGAGAAAGAAGAATGAAAATGTTGAGAAGATTCATCCGTGGAGACTTGCAGGGTAAGGAGGTACCAAGAAAGAAACAAGAGAAAAGAAGAGAGAAAACTGAGAAAGAACATATAAATATTCAACAAGAGATAACAAGGCTGAGCCAAGGCTTGGAAGAAATGCAAGAAAGAATAGATCTTGAGATGCAGCAATTGCTTGAGAAAGCAAAACAAGAAAGTGGTTGGCATTTACCAATAAGGAAGAAGGTAAAGTGGCCCATTAAGAAGATCATTTAGAAGTGAAGAATGCAAGAGAGGACAACAAAACCAGACATTTGGGAGTCTTGGTTGATGAAGGAAGAGAAAAAGCCATTTGAGAAAGAGGAAAAAGGTAGCTAATATAATGGTAAGCAAACCTAGGACTAGTTTGACATCAACAAGCATTGAAGTGTTGCCTTGGGAAGTTCAAGATGCATTGAAGGATCATGTAGACATAGTGGTTGATAAATTTCTTGACTTTTTGCTTCCAAAGAGAGATGCTAGTCACTGTTTAACTTTTGTAATAGGGGTTGGTCTGTCATATACAACAACCTATGACAAACAAAACAAACAATGTAATGTGTCTAAAGAAACGGATGGTGTCAACACAAATGATGCACCTGTTTGGGAGGTTGTAAATGAAGGGAATTTGGATGCTAATGATAAGTGGATTGCTGGGAAAGAGATTGTAGACGTGAGCAAGCAATGCTTGAGGGAAAAAGGAAGTATGGAGCAGCATAATGAACAAACTAAGTTACAGATGAAAGATGGACAGTTAGACACACATCCACTACAAGTGGAGAAGCCAAAGAGAGTTGTAGATGTTAGTAAGTGTAATGCTGAAGGTACCAAGGTTAGTTATGATTCACTTCTTTTAGGAAAGAGTAGTAACATTGATCAAGAACCCAAGATTTCTGACATGATGGTTAATAACAAAGAGAGAAGACAAGGTGCTCTTGATGAGATTGTAGACTTGAGAGATGAGAAACCTAAGGTGAAAATGAAACAAGCCATTTAAGGAGAGCAACGTACTCTTGGCATACATGTCATCCATCCAGGAAGAAGGGATCAGTTACAAGGAAGAGGTGCAGATGGGTGACAGGATTATATTGACAAGTTCAACCACCTTTGCCAAGTGTTCAAGAAACCTAAAGTAAAGATGAAGCAAGCATGGAATTGTTCCAAAGAAGACAATGTGAAGAGATTTAAAAGCATTAGGCAAGAGATTTCAAACATGACTCTCATGTTGCTACCCTCCATTCAAGTGGACTTGAATCTTTTCTTCTCTGGGAGTATGGTGCAGGAGCACCCATGTGTGCTCAAGGTGGTCAAATGACAATTTTGGTTCTATTTTTAGTTGTCTTCATGTAATAAGGTCTCTTAAACCATTTATATTTTTTAAGTGTCTTGGTAGGGTTCTAGGAGTTAGGGTGTTGAGAAATTGTAAATGTTACAAATAACTTGCAAATGTTATCAATGCAACTCTTACATCTTTTTGAGGAATATGAAGAGTCAAAGTGGATTTTGTAAGGTTACAAATGAAAATTTGGTTGTGAAACATTAGAAGATGAAGAGACCTATCTTCTAAAACCTAGATACATCATCCATAAGCTATTATTGAAGTTTCTTTGAAGATGAATCAATAGAAAAGCTCTATTTTCTACTATTTCCAACATTTGTTTGTTGTTTACACTCATTGTATGGATTTGTACGACATTTCTACTAGTATGAAATTGATTTTAGTTGATAGAGTAATGAATAACCTTCCAAATGCAATTGGTTTGGTGGTTTTTCATTGAGTTTGGAGAAAGTTATGGCCATTTTACCATTGGCAGCCCTGTAAGACTATTTTCTCTGGAAGTTACAGTCTGTTGCAGAAAATGGTACAGATTGTACAGATCAAATAAATACCTTAGACCTATTGGAAATGTTAGATATGTGAATCTAGTTTCATTTTCACTTGGTTTCATCATTTTTCATTGGGCTTTGTTTGATTTATGGCATTTTTGGTGAAGACAACCTTGTTTAGGAACTAGGGTTTCAAATAGACAAGACAAATTCATATCTTTCTATTCCATTGTCAAAAGTGATAAAAATTGGTGAAAAGTTCTTTTTTTGCATGTTCTAAAAACCCTTTAAAGGAAAAGGATTCATTATTCATTTGCATGAGTTGTGGTAGACAATGTGCTCTCATTTGCAGAAAAGACAGTCATAAAGCCCTAAGCACTTCAGGGTTTAACAATTCTATGTATTGTTTGGTATTGGTTGGATGGAAAAACATTGTAATATGTTGCTTGAGGTTTGTAAAGACCATGGGATGAAGTTGGTGAGTTGTTCTTTCATTAGTTCATGTTGTTGTCTAGAATGGGGAAAATGCCCCTTTGCATTGCTTGGACAGAAACCTCTGTTGGAAAGTGTCAAGGTTTTTTGTGATTGATTCTTGCTCTGCATCATGGAGGCATGGGGCCCCTATGTTAGAGATTATATCAAATGTAATATAGCAGATGGGAGATCATAGTGGAGCTGGAAGTCTTTAGAAGACATGACAATTACCAACGAACAAAAAGAAGTTTTAAAACACGAGCTCGAGAAAAGGATTTTTTTAGAAATGAAAGGGAAGATAAAATCATATGTACTGGAGCCAAGTTTAACAACTATTTAGTCAAATTGGGGTACAAGTTACTAAATATAATTGAACAAAATCAGGATTGGTCGTCTGAGCTCTGTTGGAGTCCCTAGTGCCCACAACTTCAATCTTGTATGAAAATACTAACAGAGGCATGAGGCCCCTATGTTAGAGATTATATCAAATGTAATATAGCAGATGGGAGATCATAGAGGAGCGGGAAGTCTTTGGAAGACATGGCAATTACCAACGAACAAAAATAAGTTTTAAAACATGAGCTCGATAAAAGGATTTTTTTATAAATGAAGGGGAAGATAAAATCATATGGATTGGAGCCAAGTCTGGCAAATATTTAGCCTAATTGGGGTACAAGTTACTAAATAAAATTGAAGAAAATCAGGATTGGTCATCTGAGCTCTGTTGGAGTCACTAGTACCCTCCCAAAGCAAGTGCTTTTACTTGGACAACAATCCACAAGTGAATCCTAATAGGTGACAGGCTTAAGATAATTGGAATCAATGGTCCCACAAGATGTGTGTTATGCAAATTTGCAGAAGAGGATGCATTCTATTTGCTCCTTAACCATCCATATGCATACAAATTTTGGAAATGGTTCACAAATTGTTGCGAATGGTGTGGTGCCTTTCCTAGTGACATATTGGCACACATCAAAGCTTGATTGCAGTTGAGGAACTCTTTATGGGAAGGAGTTTGGATAACTGGACCCTCAATGATATTGTGGCATTTATGAAGATAAAGAAATTCCAAAATTTTCCAGGATAAAGAGTCCTCAGTTGAGGAAGTGATCAAGAAAATAGAAATTGGCATATGTGAAGTCCTTATGGAAAAGCAAAAATCTAACAATGGCTTTCCTAAACCTTTTACTAGTTAGGATGATAAAATAATGAAAAAATGGAGTCTCCTTAAAGCCTTCCCTGCTTACTATTTGGTTGGTCTGCATATTCCAAAAGAGATGAAAGAGTGAAAATTCAAAATGGAACCCTCCTCCCTTTGGCAGCTTGAAACTAAATTTTGATGGAGCTGTATGGGGTAACCTCGAGACATCTAGTGAGAGGTGCATAATCAGAAATGAAAAAGGTAAAGTCTTGTGGGCTATTTCAAAACAATTAGCAGATGGAACCAACCATAAGGCCAAATTTCAAGCACTACTGGTTGGATTCAGACTTTGTAAGGAAAACAACTAAACAATATAGATATAAATGGGGATTCACAGATTTGTTTCAATGTTATTGGAACTCGCAAAGTATCCAATTGGAATCTTAGCAATATTGCATCCTCCATATGGGCCACCATGGATAGCCTTCAATATTATATGGAAATATTAACGGAGGCATGGGGCCCCTATGTTAGAGATTATATCGAATGTAATATAACAAATGGGAGTTCATAGTGGAGCTGGAAGTCTTTGGAAGACATGGCAATTACCAACGAACAAAAAGAAGTTTTAAAACATGAGTTTGATAAAAGGAATTTTTTAGAAATGAAGGGGATGATAAAATCATATGGATTGGAGCCAAGTCTGGGGAATATTTAGTCAAATTGGGGTACAAGTTACTAAATAGAATTAAACAAAATCAGGATTAGTCATATGAGCTCTGTTGGAGTCCCTAGTGCCCATGACTTCAATCTTGTATGGAAATATTAATGGAGGCATCGGGCTCCTATGTTAGAGATTATATCAAATGTAATATAGAAGATGGGAGATCATAGTGGAGTTGGAAGTCTTTGGAAGACATGGCAATTACCAACGAATAAAATGAAGTTTTAAAACATGAGCTCAATAAAAGGATTTTTTTAGAAATGAAGGGAGAGATAAAATCATATGGACTGGAGCCAAGTCTGGTGAATATTTAGTCAAATTAGGGTACACGTTACTAAATAGAATTGAAAAAAATTAGGATTGGTCATCTCAGCTCTGTTGGAGCCCCTAGTGCCCTCCCAAAGCAAGTGCTTTTACCTAGACAACAATCCACAAGTGAATCCTAACAGGTGACAGGCTTAAGATAATTGGAATCAATGGTCCCACAAGATGTGTGTTATGCAAATTTGTGGAAGAGGACACATACTATTTGCTCCTTAACCATCCATATGCATACAAATTTTGGAAATGGTTCACAAACTGTTGCGAATGGTGTTGTGCCTTTCCTAGTGACATATTAGCACACATCAAAGCTTGACTGCGGTTAAGGAACTCTTTATGGGAAGGAGTTTGGATAACTGGACCCTCAATGATATTGTGGCATTTATGGAGAGAAATAAATTCTAGAATTTTCTAGGATAAGGAGTCCCCAGTTGAGGAAGTGCTCAAGAAAATAGAAATTGGCATATGTGAAGTCCTTATGGAAAAGCAAAAATCTAACAACGGTTGCCCTAAACCTTTTACAAGTTGGGATGATAAAATAATTAAAAAATGGAGTCTCATTAAAGCTTCCCTTGCTTACTATTTGGTTGGTCTACATATTCCAAAAGAGAAGAAAGAGAGAAAATTCAAAATGGAACCCTCCTCCCTTTGGCCGCTTGAAACTAAATTTTGATGTAGTTGTACGAGGTAACCTCGAGACATTTGGTGAGGGGTGCATAATCAAAAATGAAAAAGGTGAAGTCTTGTGGGATATTTAAAAAAATAGCAGATGGAACCAACAATGAGGCCAAATTTTAGGGACTACTAGTTGGATTGAACCTCTGTAAGGAAAACAACTAAACAATATAGATATAAATGGGGATTCACAGATTTGTATCAATGTGATTGGAATTTGCAAACTATCCGATTGGAAACTCAGCAATATTGCATCCTCCATATGGGCCACCGTGGATAGCCTTCAAGACATCTCTCTTAAACATTGCTACAAAGAATCAAATATTGCAGCCAATCAATTGGCTAACCACGCTTGTCATCAAGAGGAGATAGAATTCATTTCTAATGATATTAATAGATGGGGAAATATCCTAATTTGAAAGAAGAAATGATAGCATATCTACGATATTAGAAGGAAACCTCAGGATAGATATGTGAAGAGATATGGGACATAGTTGACAAGTTGTCGCTATACCTCATCATTTAATCTGTTTTCAGATGTCAAAGAACCAGGGCTGTGTCCATGGCTGTCTGCAACTAGGGATTCTAAGTGACCAGTTTATAGCTAATCCTAATGCTTAAAAGAATGACTAATCTATCTGCTTGTTGGATAAATGGAATGAATGCTTGTAAAATAGAAGAAAACAGAAAATGTACTCAAAGCAAAGAAAAAATAACATGCATCTATCTATTAAAACAGGAAACACCTTTATAAAAGAAAACTTGAAACAATAAAATAGAGATACTAGCCTCCTACCTGATTGGTGAGAGTGGGCCCTTGCTCCGTACCTTTGAGGTTGAAGGCTATTGCAGGAAATCAACACAAAAGATGATCTACACTAAATTTAGTCCAATTCATTCATTTCTATATTCATGAAAATGTATGGCTATAGCAGAACTGAAATCTCTGAAAAAATTAGAATAATTTTATCATTGTTGTTCTATTACTATTTCTGAAAGTATATATAAAAAGAGTGATGATATATCACTAAACTTATCTATCAGTCTTTCTAGGAGATGACACCATCTCTTATTTGTACTTAACTGTCTAACTTATGAAAGATCACCATGCAAGAAAGGTAGACTTGAGTGGAACAGAAGTCCACTCAGAGGTCTAAGTTTAGGTCTTAATACACTTAGGCATCAAAGCCCTGAAAATAAGAATATTGGATTAGTTCAATTCGTAACTCATGCAAAATATTTGGAAAGATAAAACTTCAGCAGTTTAACTGATAGTTGACCCTTCACCACTCAGGTGATGATTTGAGTGAAGTGAGGGGGGGTATTAGGACTGCTGTTGAAGTGTCTGGGCGGCAGCTCTGTCTGGAACATGCCCCGTTCTCAGGAGGCGCCAGAGATAGCTGTTCGTGTCTGCAGCTCCGAAGATATTCCAGACACTCGCAGAGCTCCGGAGAGTCATTCCCCATATCTTCAAAACTCCAGGTGTCACTGTTCTTTGTTATGGTCTCCAGAGATCATTGAAGATGATCTCCGGAGATGCACAAAATCGCTGTTTCTGACATTTACACCTGCTGATTCAAAAAGAAAGAGAAATTCTGCATTTTTTTATTAATCCCACGCACATTAGTCACCTAATCAAAAATTCTAATCTCAAGTAATCTATCTTAATTAATCACAAAATAGAACAATCTTGCTAACTTATTTGAGTGTAGACACAAGGAAGATGAACTGAATAGGGGAAAAAGAGAGGCAAAAAGGGGTGTATTTTATGAGTGCAATTTGACACTCATCATCCCCCCATACCTAAGGTTTGGTAGGTCCTCCTGCTTTTCACATTTTGGATTTATTTTGACGAAGCAATCTGTCAGTCAGACTATACTCCTGGAGATAGGTTGTCCAAGTAGTTTTATTAGTGTTACCATTCCCTCTGTACTTGTCAACTTGCTTCATCCAATCTTGCAATTTTTCATCTTCCAGCTATTCTGTCCATATAGGGAGTGGTTCACTTATTAGAGGAGGTCTGAACTGCCCTCCTATCCATTCTTGTTTATGTTTGTCCGTCAGTTTGGATATCATCTTTGCCTTCCTCATGAATAGTCTCAGGTTTGCAGGGGTGACCACCTCTCTAAGTTTTTGCTCTGGGGTTAAAATACTCCATCTCCTCTTTGCTACAACAAGGATAGGATTTGCTGAATTAATCATAAAAAGACCAAAGTCAATGGAGCATTCCTGCAAACTTTTCAAGTATAATGGCAATATGCTGGTTGCACTTGCAGGATGATAGATGATGGACCTGAATTGGGTCTGAAAAGCAAAAGGATTGGGACATTCTTTTCTGAGGAGGAGATCTATTTTTGAATCCTTTTGAAGATGATCTTCCATCCTTTCATTCCAGATCTAGTGGTTTCTCATGAGGGACATGAATGCCTTAAGCTGGCATTCTCCCACAAAGTGATTAATCATGAAGGCTATATCATTAATGCAGAACCCATGTAAGTATAATTCACATAGGAAGTTTTTGTCTTCATCATTGCTTCTGGTGTAAGCTGCCATGAAACCTTCTGCTGTTTCGGTATCCTCATTCATGTTAGATAGGACTAAGGAGATTTTCCTTTGCAGTATCCTTTCCTGTAGGAACATTTAATAGTTGGCACTTGGAGGTCTGCAAGATAGAATTTCTAAGGAAAGGGAGGCCATTTGAATGATTTTGCTTTCCAAAGTTGCTATCCTTTCTGCTCTGGCAGTGACTGCCCTTTGTAATTGCAACATTGGCTTGGAGGCTTCAAATTCTCTACACCTTTCCTCCCAATGAAACAGGGCTTTAGGAATGTCAATGGGAATTGGACCCACATAGGCATCTGTTTGAATTTCCTGCTCATTGGTTGCCCTTGGGCCAGACAGTTCTTGAATATATTCTTCTTGGTCATCCAGTCTGTTATTGGCCCAAGTTAATTGTTTATCCTAGCTTTGTACCTTTTCAATCAGTGCTGCCATTACTGTGAGGCCGTTGTCTCTAGCCATGGTGAGCTCAGAAACCTTTTGTGCTGCTTCTTTTTCTTTTTCTTCCATCACTTTTGCTGCCTCACATTTCTGTGTTTCCAACTCTGCCTCCCTCTCCTGGATGATTCTGTCCTTGTTTTGGAGGTCTGTTTGGATTTTTGCAATAGTTTGCTTCAGTTCCATCTCCATCTCTACTCTGACTTTCTTGAGGTCAGTAATAATCAAATTCTTTCCCCAGAGCATCCTTTTTAAATTCTTAATTTCTTCCATTAATTATTGCTCTGTTGAGATTTCGATATCCTCTTGGTCAGAGGGATGTGATAGAGTTTCTGCCTTTGTTTCTGTGGCTGTTGGCTGATTATCAATATTATCCATGGTCACCTGCCCTGCTTCTCCCAATTTATCCATGTGCCCTGTTTCTCCTTCTACAGTGTTCCTGTCTTGAGGATCCTCTGCTACTGCTGGCATAATGAAGGTCCTGCTTTGTCCTCACATGTGCTTAATTCCAGGAGTGCCTCAGCAAGCAGGGCAGTATCCTTCTCAGCTTGTGAGAGCTGCCTCTTCCTTTTGCTTCTCCAGAGCACAGGTGGAACTGGTGCCTCCGGAGCAGGTCTTCCTTCCTCAGAATCTGAGGAGATAGTAACAGTTGGTAAGCTTCCTGTCTCCGGAGCACATGGTGGTGTTGAAACTGGACTTGACTCCATATGAATAGATGGTGCTGGAGAATTTTTACTTTGCTTCCTCTTTCTGACCAGAGGTACCTCATCAGAGTCATGGGATGGTTCTTCAACCCACCATCTCCCCTCAATTCCCTGTCCTGCCTTTTCCTCTGTTAATTCTTTAGGCCTAGATTCCTCAGGTAAAGTCATTTTTTGCCTGACTGACCGAGTCATGTATAGAGGTCATGTAGGAGCAGGCTTTGCAATTTGTTTACCTTTCCCCTTCTTGTTAGGAACAGGGGCTGCAGATGATGTAGCCTCCTGTGAGGGTGATGTCCCTTTGTGAGAAGCTGTGGAGGAGGCTGTAGGCTCGGTTTCTTCATCATGGTGAGAGGGAGAACTCTCATCCTCTGTTTGTGTTATCTCTGGTTCTCTGACCTGAGGGTTATGCTCAAGAAAGTTCTGCAATAGTTCTTCTCCATTGGCTTGAGATAAGAAGTGGTGCTTGACTATCAGGAAGATGAGGCCATGATGTTTCATGGGTCCCTTACCCTGCTGGTATTTCTCTGCAGTTGCCCTGCTGGCAGAATATAGGAAATTGGGGATATTTATGTTATATTCGGGGTGCCTATTTCCATGTCTGAGAAAAATTAACATTTTCATTATGGGCCCTAAAACTATGGAGAATTGGCCATCACAGGTAAAGTACTTCATTAACCAGGTAGCAACAGTTGCCCAAGGGTTTGGGAGAGTGGACCTCAAAATTCCTTTGACCTCATTCTTATTCATATGCAATTAAATAGCAGGTTCACCACGAACAGAAAAATTTCTAATTAAATCAATATACAAGGTTTTCAAGTGGTAGAACCTCTCACCTTGTTCGGGGAGTCCAGAGATGTGGCTGATAATTGTGGAGGAGAGACTGATTTGGTTTCCTCTCACAGTGGTCTGGTCGTCTCTTAAATTCCTAAGGAATTCATCCACAATATCCTCCTGAAACCCTTTGAACTTATCTAGGAAATCTAACCATCCAGCAGCCCTTAAAATGTTTGCTACAGCTGCATCCTTTAGAAGACCCGCAGTATTTTCTGGCTCAGACTTTTTCTTGACCCCTATTGCTGAATTGATGGCAGTTTCTGTGTTTTATTCTTTTACTTCCGCGGCCTGCAGTCTATCTGTCCCTCTGATCTGTGGGCTCCGGAGTATTGTTCAAATTACTCTGTAGACTCTGGAGAGTTGTTTAATTTATCTTATGCTTTAGTCTATTCTGGAGGTTTGAATGAGGGATGCTATTGTTTTCAGGCTGGGCTTATGCAGATGGGTTAAGGGGCCAAAGCAGCCATAATTGTAACGAACTGAAAGGGCGCTCCGGAGGTAAGGTGGCATTAAGGCATAGATGGCGGCATGCTTGGATGTGAAAAAGGAAATGACGGTGGAGGGACGTGTCATCACGACAGCACCCAAAATAGAAAGACAAGACAGTTACTAATAATGATTAATTAAAAATAGATTTACCTGGATCAGTTTTAATGATGAGGCGATGTACACGGGAGAAATGCTACGCCGTTTTGGAAACTGCATGCGTCGTGGCATTTAAGTAGTGGCCTGAAATGACATCCACTTCCTACTTGCACGCGACCTGCAATCATTGCACTAAGTGGCACTAAAATTCACGCCCATGGGTGATGTCAGCGCCAGCTTGTGGACACTCCTGCAATTATTAGTATTCTAATTTTAATTATGCTGTGCGATGAAGTAGAAGATGAGTCATGATGACCTCATCATATGAGTTATCTGCTTTACCACCTGGTGAGGTAGGTCCCGCCCTTATTATGGAAACTGTCGGCGTTATTAACAGAGTGCCGGATGTGCTCCTAATTGGAAAGCGCTGGAGGTGCTCCTTGTTGGAAAGCGCCGGAGATGCATTGGGCCAATTTCTGGCAACTGATCATATCCGGAGCTCAATTATTACAACTATCCTGGAGAAGGGAACTGCCATTTTACTAGTTTTCAACTCCCTTGGTCAAGAAAGACAGCCATTTGCTGGTTTTCCATCTTTCTCAAATTTTTTGTTTTTTTTTAGAAGGCAGCCATTGCTGGTTTTCAACCTTTTTTTTTTTTTTAATCATTATTCCAACACTGTGACAGAGGAGGTATCCCCTGTATCAAAACACAGATCATCAAGAAACTCTTCTTTAGTAGAGGGTCTTTTGTAGAGCTTTATCTGGTGACCATTTACTAGAAATGTGTTTGTGCTCCCATCAATTGGTTGTAATAATACAGTTCCATTTTCAAACACTTCCTTTATTTGATAAGGACCTAGCCAGTGAGTCTGTAATTTCCCTTTGAATTCTTTGAATTTAGAATCATAGAGAAGAACCCAATCTCCTTGTTGAAATGTCCTCCTCTTGATAAGTTGGTCATGCCATTGTTTCCTTTGGTATTGAACCAGTTCTGTTTGTTGAATGGCTTCTGTCCAAATCTCATCCAACTCGTTGAGCTGAAGAATTCTGTTCTGCTAAATTGTAGACAGCGGCAGCCCAACATCCAATACAGTTTTAAGTGTCTGGAGTTCAAATTCTATAGATAGTATAGGTTTTTTCCCATAAACCAATTCATATGGTGAAAACTTTGTTGTGGACTTCCAAGTGGTGTTGTAAGCCCAAACTGCTTCAGGTAGTCTATTAGCCCAATCCTTTCTGTTCATTGCTAATGTCCTTGTTAGGATATTCTCAAGTTCTCTGTTAGTTACTTCTACCTGCCCATTTGCTTGAGGATGGTAAGGTGAAGCTTTTCTGTGCTTGACTTGGTATAAATCTGTGAATGCCTTGATTACCTGTGAAGTAAATTGAGGTCCTCTGTCTAAAACTATTGATTTTGGGGCTCCAAATCTCAAGAAAATTCTATTGTAAAGGAAATCAGCAACTTTTTCTTCTCTTGCAATTTGTAATGCTTGAACCTCAGCCCACTTAGTAACATAGTCTGTACATACTAGAATGTACTCCTTGCCTGATGACGGCGGTGAAATTGGTCCCACAAAGTCTAGACCCCATTGCTCAAATGGTTCCATCATGACTTGAGGATGTAGCAGCATTTCCTGGGTAAAGGTGGGCTGCCCCATCCTTTGGCACTGGTCACAGTGCTGCACATACTTCTTTGTGTCTTTATGAAGAGAAGGCCAGTAGTAACCAGCTCCAAGGATCTTGTGGACTGTCCTATGGAAAGAGTAGTGGCCACCAGATGGTTCATCATGACATGCTCTTAACACATCAAAAGTCTCATCAGCCTTCAAGCACCTGCATAGAATGAAATCAGGACCACATTTAAATAGTAAACTATTCAACCATTTGTAGGATAAACTTTCTTTAACCAAACATTTTCTTTGTTTTGAAGTAAAATGGGATGGATACAAGCCTGTAGCTAAAAAATTAGCTATATCAGAAAACCAAGGTGCAGTAGTGATATGGCAAAAAGATGTTCATCTGGAAATTTGTCCTCCACTGGTTGATCTTCTTCTCCTGTATGCAATCTTGACAGAAAATCAGCAACCAAATTAAACTTTCTTGGATTATCAACTATGGTAATATCAAATTCTTGCAATAGCAATAACCACCTGATGATCCTTGCACCTACTACTGGTTTATTCATTAGGTACTTGATGGCTGCATGATCAGTGTGCACAAATATTTTATATCTGGTAATATAATGTTTGAATTTGTTTATAGCATAGATAACTGCCAAGAATTCTTTCTCAGTTGTTGTATAATTTCTTTCTGCAGAGGTAAGGTTTTTGCTGATGTAATAAATGGCATGCATACTCTCTCCTTCCTCCTTTTGTCCTAAAACAGCCCCAATGGATTCATTTGAAGCATCAGTTTGTATGTGGAATGATAAAGTCCTATTAGGTCCCCTTAAAACTGGTGTCACAGTAAGCTTCTCCTTCAAAGTTTCAAATGCTGATTGACAGTCTGCTGTCCAGAGAAATTCTGTTTCCTTGTTAAGCAAGGTAAACAGGGGGGCAGCTATTCTGCTAAAATTTTCTATGAACCTCCTATAGTAGCCTGCATGACCTAGAAAACTTCTGACATCAGTCTAATTTTTGGGTGAAGGCAACTGTGTGATTACTTCTATCTTGTTTTGATCCACTCTGATCCCTTTTTCTGAAATATGGTGTCCCAAAACAATTCCTTCCTCCACCATCATAAAACATTTCTCATGGCTAAGGGACAGTCGATTTTTATCACAACATTTTAGTACTTTTCCAAGGTTTGTGAGAGCTTCCTCGAAGTTATTCCCATACACAGTAAAGTCATCCATGTAGATTTCCATGCATTCATTAGCCAGTTCAGCAAAAATAGCTAGAACCAGTCTCTGAAATGTAGCTGGGGCATTGCACAGCCCAAAAGGAAGAACTTTGTAAGCAAAGGTTCCCCAAGAGCATGTGAAGGTGGTTTTGTCTTGGTCCTCAGGTGCTACTTGAATTTGATTATACCCACTGAATCCATCTAAAAAAGAAAAATACTTTCCCAGCAAGGTTGTCCAGAACTTGGTCAATAAATGGTAAGGGAAAGTAGTCCTTTTTTGTGGCCTTGTTGAGTTCTCTATAATCAATACACACCCTCCATTTCCCTTTTTTTTTAGGCACAATGACAAGGGGTGAGACCCATTGACTGTCTGAGATTGGATATATGAACCCTGCCTGGAGTAATTTTTCTATTTCAGTTTTGACAATGTCCTTTAAGGCAGGATTCAATCTTCTTTGTGGTTGTCTGACAGGTTTAATATCCTCAGTGTAGATATGATGGGTACAGATTTCAAGAGGTATGCCTTTCATATCTTGGTATTCCCAGGCAAAAGATGCTGAGTGGGAAACCAAAAGATGAATAAATTTTTCTTCCTGACTTGCTGTTAATTGAGTATTTATATTAAGTGTTTTCCCTGGCAGAATCATGACCTATTTTGTAATTTGATCCATAGATGTGGTGGGTCCATACATTGGTGTCATGGCATTGAGAGGACAAGAATGTGGGAGTAACATGTGGAAGGTGGCTAAGTCCCTGTAAAAGGTTTCCCCACAAGGAATAATGTTGGTAAGGGTATAATGAGAAGAAACGAGAAGTTCTCTTTGAGGATCTTGGGCGAGTTCCATCACATCTTTGTTGATTAGGATGTGAGTGAAGTCTTCCATTGTATCATAGTATACTTCTTCTCCTAATTCTCCCAGATGTTCCCTAATGGTTACCATAGCTAATGAGGCACTGTTGTTCATGTTATCCGGTTCATCCACCCATACTCTTTCTGTGTAATGCACCGATGGTTTAGCTGGAGGATACAGAGATATTTTCTTTAAATCTATCCCATTAGAAATGACCATATCTCCAGTTCGACAATCAATAGATGCTGCTGCAGTAGCTAGCCATGGCCTTCCTAAAATAAGCGGATAAGCATTTCTCTGGTTTCTAGGTTCCAGTATTAAGAAATCCACTGGGAATTCCCATGAATCTATCACAACAGGTACATCAGTGATCACTCCCTTTGGAACAACTACTGACTGATCAGCAAGTTGAAGAATTGTAGTCGTGGATTGGATACTTGACAGAGCTAACCTATCCATTGTATGAACTGTCATCACATTAATTGCTGCTCCTAAGTCAACCAGAATATTTGAAATTTCTACCCCCGAGATGAAAACAGTTATGACAGGGTTCCTAGGGTCTCCATATTTTGGGAGGAGAATTTCTCCCATCAATAGATCCATTACTTTTCCTTCCACCTGTATTGTGGAAGGAAAACTTTTCTTTCTGCCTTGTGTTTTGATGTAATACTATTTGATGAATTGATTTAGTTCGGGTACATCTCTGATGGCCTGGAGGAGAGAAATTTCAATGTTTAGCTGCTTGAGTTCTTGTAAAAGCTCTAATTCCTGATTGGGTTGGATTTGTTTTTGTAAAATCTTTTTCTGGGGAGCATTTTGTTTAAGTCGTTCTGGGTAGGGTGCTAGCTTTTCCATCTCCGGAGCATCTCCGGAGCTCTTATTAGAATTGTGTTCAAGACTGTTCTCCGGAGCTGGCTTTTTAGGAGTAACTTCGGAGTTGTCTGTGGTTGATTTTTCTAGCACTTTTTCGTTAGTAATCTCCTCTGGGGGTTGATTGGATGGATTTTCAGGTTCCTCATCATTGGTTATTTCAACTATAGTTGGAGGAGAAGGTCTTGGGAATGCTTTCCCAGAATACAGCTAGAGATTATTTGAATATATAGCATTAATTCCAGCCAGATTTTCTTGATCTGTCATATAGACAGCTGCTCCCTATTTATTCCGTGGGTTTGGTATAGGCTGAGCTGGTAAAGGTGGTTGACTAACTAGTTCATTTTGTGTTTGACCTTGTGTGTTGGAGGATCCAGTTAGTAAAGCTTGCTGTTGAGGTTGGAAACATCTAGGTTGTCCTTGGTATTGTTGATGATATCCCTGTTGAGGACCCCATTGAGGTTGCATGCCTTGTGACCCAAACTGTGGTGGCCATTGTTGATTTCCCCAAGGCTGATTTTGCCAGTTTTGGTTTTGCCAGTTTTGGTTTTGCCAATTTTGGTTTTGCCAATCCTGCTGTCCCCAAGGAGGATTATTTTGAGGGCCATACCAAGCTGGATTCCACTGATTATTTCCCCAATTAGTAGGACCCCTGTAAGAAGACTGGCTTGGGTACTGATTATAAGGGAAATTTCTGGCTTGTTTTTGTCCCACAGAGTTCAACTCCTCCTCTATCACAGCATTCTTTTTACTCAATATTTTCAAGGCTGGAAGCTGACTACACTGACTGGTAGGATGTTCCCTATAACAGATTTGACAAATCTCTGATTTGTCCAAGGGACATTCTCTCAACAGGTGTTTGTTTCTACACCTAGGACAATAAATGGAAAGCAGTTCAGTTGCTCTACTTTGATCAGTTGTTCTGGTTTTTGCTTGAATCCCATCCAATGTGGTATTTAGTTGGACTAGAATATCTATTTTTAGATTTGCAATTTCCTCCATCAACTGTCCTATCTCATTCTTCCCTTTAAAAGTTTTGGATGACCTTACTCCATCTTGAGTTCTAGAATAATTCCTGCAGAGTTCCTCTATGTCAGGTATTTCCATTTTGTTAATGTTCCCTTTTCCCATTAGGTCTAGTGCCTATTTTGATTCTTTATCCAATCCTTTTATAAACAAGGTTCTGGCCAAGGAGTGATCCACCGGATTGCCATACCTTCTCAAGGCAAAATTAAACCTATCCACATAGTCTTCTAAGGATTCTTCCTCCCCCTGCCTAATTTTAAATAGTTCTTCATTTTTATTACTAGATCTGCAATAATCTTGGTATTTTTCCAAAAACTCTGTTTCCATTTGATCCCAAGAACGGATAGAACCCTGGGGTAAACCCATAAACCATCTCATCGCAGAATCTTTCAGGGTTGAAGGGAACAGTTTGAGTTTCTGGTTATCTGATCCATAATCATAAGTTTGGCAGACTACTTTGAATTCAAACAAGAACTGATCTAGATCCTCAGAGGAAAGTCCTCTGAAATTTGGCAGATGTGCTGGTGAGATATTCTTCATGGGAGCATTGTCTCCAGCAACCAAAACAATAGGATAAGAGAAGGTTCTTGGGGCCTGATTTTTCTCTTCCCCATGATTATCATTTTCCATGTTTAGTACTAGTTCTTCTTCCTGAGGTTCTAGGAAATTAGGTTCTACCAAAGGATCTGCCTCAACTTTTTGTTGTAATTCCTGGATATAATTGGCAAGTGGAATATCTGTAGGATCTAAGGGATTGTTGTTTTGAAGTGCAGGTTCCAAATTAAGATCTAGGTTTCCTTCTTCAACAAGATTTTGTACCACCTCATTGCTTTCCCCTATGGTGTGTTGTTGGGGTGTCTGCTTAATATATCTTCCTTTGAGATCTCTAGCTCTAACCATACAGATCTATTCTAAAAACTATTTTTAACTCAGTGTCCTAATTAACACAAACTACATCCCCGGCAATGGCGCCAAAAATGACAGGTTGTCACTATACCTCATCATTTAATCTGTTTTCAGATGTCAAAGAACTAGGGCTGTGTCCATGGCTGTCTGCAACTAGGGATTCTAAGTGACCAGTTTATAGCTAATCCTAATGCTTAAAAGAATGACTAATCTATCTGCTTGTTGGATAAATGGAATGAATGCTTGTAAAACAGAAGAAAACAGGAAATGTACTCAAAGCAAAGAAACAATAACATGCATCTATCTATTAAAACAGGAAACACCTTTATAAAAGAAAACTTGAAACAATAAAACAAAGATACTAGCCTCCTGCCTGATTGGTGAGAGTAGGCCCTTGCTCCGCACCTTTGAGGCTGAAGGCTATTGTAGGAAATCAGCACAAAAGATGATCTACACTAAATTCAGTCCAATTCATTCATTCTATATTCATGAAAATGTATGGCTATAGCAGAACTGAAATCTCTGAAAAAATTAGAATAATTTTATCATTGTTGTTCTATTGCTATTTCTGAAAGTATATATAAAAAGAGTGATGATATATCACTGAACTTATCTATCAGTCTTTCTAGGAGATGACACCATCTCTTATTTGTACTTAACTATCTAATTTATGAAAGATCACCATGCAAGAAAGGTAGACTTGAGTGGAACAGAAGTCCACTCAGAGGTCTAAGTTTAGGTCTTAATACACTTGGGCATCAAAGCCCTGAAAATAAGAATATTGGATTAGTTCAATTCGTAACTCATGCAAAATCTTTGGAAAGATAAAACTTTAGCAGTTTAACTGATAGTTGACCCTTCACCACTCAGGTGATGATTTGAGTGAAGTGAGGGGGGGTATTAGGATTGCTGCTGAAGTGTCTGGGCGGCTGCTCTGTCTGGAACATGCCTCGTTCTTAGGAGGCGCTAGAGATAGCTGTTCGTGTCTGCAGCTCCGGAGATATTCCAGACACTCGCAGAGCTCCGGAGAGTCATTCCCCATATCTTCAAAACTCCAGGTGTCACTATTCTTTGTTATGGTCTCCAGAGATCATTGAAGACGATCTCCGGAGATGCACAAAATCGCTGTTTCTGACATTTACACCTACTGATTCAAAAAGAAAGAGAAATTCTGTATTTTTCCATTAATCCCACGCACATTAGTCACCTAATCAGAAATTCTAATCTCAAGTAATCTATCTTAATTAATCACAAAATAGAACAATCTTGCTAACTTATTTGAGTGCAGACACAAGGAAGATGAACTGAATAGGGGAAAAAGAGAGGCAAAAAGGGGTGTATTTTATGAGTGCAATTTGACACTTATTAGTAGTGCCACGACTCCTTGAAAACAAAAAAATGGGATTTTCTTTTAGAATATCCAGCTAAAATGGGACGAATTGGTAGTGATAGTAGAGAAGGTCAAGTAGTAGTTGTAGGAGGAATGTCCTAGGAATTTTGGAACAAGGATTTTGATTGTAGGAAATCTTACGAAGCAATGTGTACCACCTCTCTACCCATCTATAAATCTTGAAACTTTTGATAAAAAAACAAAAATGGTGTAGTTGATGGTCTTTGATTGCAAATGTGCTTGCAATGAAGAGGCAGAGGAGGAAGCGGAGGAATCAGAAGAGGAAGAGACAAAGGAGGAACATATTAAGAGGCTTTTCAATGCAAACTAGGAGGGTGTGGTGACTATTATCAAACAAGTCATAAGCGCACACATTTTCATGGGAGAGTACAAACATGATGGAAAGCTCTATGAAGAATTCATGATGAATGTTGTGTTGATCATGGGAAAAAAACAAAGCAATAAACTGATGGCCCATTCATTTGTGAAAAAAAAATTGAGAGAGAACGCTTATGCTACAATTTTGGATTTTGACAAGAAGCCCAAAACAAGATTGATGGGGGGTGTTCGATGTTGTTGTTGTTAGGAAAAACAAAATCACCTCATAGGCCCTAAGTTTCTTTTAGGATGGCATCCGTCGAAACAGTATGAAAGTGTTCAATTTTCATCTCAACTAGTATGGAGACTTGTTGTCTCCACCCTAGATTGAACGTGCATTTGAGCTCTCGTAAGGTTTGTAGTTTTTGTACAACCTAAGGATGCCTAGTGATTGAAAAATTATATGAATGCATGTTCAATAAAGATGATGCTATATCTATTTTCCTTTTATGTTGAATATAATAGAATGGGAGCTACCCCCTCTAGTAGTGAGCTTATGTATCCAAAAAAAGGGTTGTAAATTAATGAATTTATGAGAAATGATATTGAAAACATTAGAAGATGAACTTCTAAACGGATGTATAACTAACACAAGATTGAAGCATTATTATGTGGGAGGTTAAGATCTAGAACAAGTAGAATTGTATTAAGAGGTACTTGTACAATATGTATTATAGTATATTATAGTGTGATGACATAAAAATAGAGAATTGAGAAGAATGGATAGGAATAAGGGTAATAAGACAAGAAAATGGAGGATAGCTCCATCACAAACAATTTGCAACAAAAAATAAGATAAAATGGAGAAGAATAAGACAAAAACTATTAAAAAAATTATAGAAAACAATTCATGTAACAAATTATATCACACAAAGCTTTCAGTAGATAAAAATGGTCTCCAATTACACTACAAATGGTTAATGGCATGATATAGATCATTACAAGAGAAAATCAAAATTTTGAGGCATTGAAAAACCATGCCACCTAGCCAAAAACCGTAATGGAAATAAATGGTAGTTAGAATGACAAAGGACCTATTGAAGAGAAAGGTATGTTAATAAAGTGCTAAAATTAGTGGAAAGATACCTATGATGAGTTAAAAGTGAAATATGGACTATAATGATTGGTAAAAGTATCACATCCCAATGGGAAACCAACAAAAAACTTGGAGGGAAAGAGGTAGGTGAGACATTAAATTCAAAAAAGGATGTTGGTGGCCTATATAACCCAATAGAGAAAACACAAGAGACTCTCCAAAATTGATAAGTTCCAAAACTATTCTAAGCTATAGCATTTTGAACTATAGAGAAACAAATAGGGAGACATGATGTGTATTGATCCAAATAAATTATGGTATTTGAATTAAATAATATCCTCATCCGAATGTTATTTTCAAATAAAAAAAGTGTGGTGACCTTTCAATTTTAGACTCTCTATTTCAACTTCCAATAAGGACATGGAAGTAGCTACTTTTCAGCTTCTTTGAAAATGTATAAATGAGTTCAATTCAAAGTTGAAATGGAGAGTCTTCAAAGTAATAAGGAGTTGTTCGGAAATCTCAGCGGATGAGATGTATCTCTAAGAAGAGATGTATGCCTAGAACTTCCCCCTTATTACTTTGAATTGAACTCATTTATACATTTTCAAAGAAGCTGAAAAGTAGCTACTTCCATGTCCTTATTGGAATTTGAAATGGAGAGTCTAACTGAAAGGTCACCACACTTTTTTTATTTAAAAATAACATTCAGATGAGGATATTATTTCATTCAAATACCATAATTTATTTGGATCATGTATTGAGCAGTGAACTAGAGAATAAGGGTTTGAAATTGAGTTGAAGAAGGCTAGGAGAAAATGGTGAACGAATGAGGGAAGTTAAGAGTTCTTTGTAAAAGAAGAAACCCTAAGATGGAAACCCCCATTCTCATTGATGTAAAGCAAAATCCCTAGCCCAAATAAAAGAAATACCCTTGGAAGGTGATGGAAGTAGATGTAGAAAGGGCCTTTCCAAATTTTCTAGCACATGTTTGATATGTAGAGGACATAATGAAGCATATTTGTGCCTCTCTATCTGAGATTGATCATGAGAAATTTGAAGATACTCAATAAATTTTATTGAAGATGGATGAAGCTACATGAAGGGCTGAATAAATGCCCTAATATAAAAGAGTGGAGGATCTCAAGCTTGAGGCATGCATATATTTCCCAATTTTTTGTGAAGATCATGTATGGATATGACTTCTACTAAGCTCGATGACCATTGACTTCATGTATCTCAACCAATCCTATAGAATTACGAATCAAGCTATAAAGGTGGTAACTGGTTTGTGTGGTAGAGAACTTTTGACTAAAGAGAAAGTCAAAACAAAGTAGGTAATGGAACTTACCAATGAAACCCATGATGGCAAGAACTTAATAGTCGTAAATATCACAAACCCTATAGTGCGATATGTGATAATGGACATAGCACACAAAATATACTACACCAATAGGGACCTCCATACTCATTGCATATAAAATGATCATAAACAAGGATTTTGATTTGGTATAGGTTCTACGTGAGTAATTGTTGGAAAACTTGGATAGAAGAAAATACACATGCTACCAATTTAGGTGTCTCTTTAATTATATGCCTTTATTTTTATTTTATGAAAAGATTACTAAAATATAGAGGATGTAATTGGATGGAAGATACTATTGTGTCATCTTAAATAAATAAACATGTCAAACTCTTCACACAAGCCACAATTTTCTTGGAGGTATATTGGGGATTATTCAAGAATTTCTAGATAGAAATACAAAGTATGGATTACATGTCCTTGGAGATAGTACACAAATGCCAAAAGGCCATCATATTCATGGTAGACATATATTTCAACTACATTAAAGTTGTGAAACCAAGGGCATCATGGGTACTTAGGTTACCTTATGAAATCTTATGAATTGGCAGAGGCAAACATCAAAGAACTATGGGCACTTCTAAAGGATCCTAAGGCTGAAAGATTCATAACATATGATGAATACATGGAAAATAAGATGAAGATGGATTTGCAAAAAAATCAAAAAGGGAGATGAGAAGATACATCAATAGTGGGGTTTTGTGAAAGATCCAAAACCATCAAGATTTTTGACTCCCCACAATCATTAGGAACTGGTGCAACACAAGTGTGAATATTTGAAAGTCTAAAATCTAAATATCTGAGATTTGAAATAGGGGATTCTAGAACATGCCAAAAATTTGAAGAAGAAGAATTGGAGAAAAAGTCACTACAAGTACCTACTAGAAGAAAGTTAGCAACTACATCACTACAAAAGCACAAAATAGAGGAAGGTGAAAAATAATCATTGGAAAGAGAGGCAATAGAGGCTCTCCTATAGATGAGTGCAAAGAAGAAGAGGAGTGTGGCAGAGTCTTCTAATCCTAAGCCTAGATAGAAGAAGAAAGTAAAAAGAGATCATGCCTAGATCTCTATAGAAGAAGAGGAGGAGGAGATAATGAAAAACCCTTCCACAAATGTGCTTCATAGAGTTACAAGAGCATAGATGGAAAATGTGAAGGTAGTGGAGAAAAGACCAACAAAGAAATCAAAGATAGTGCAAGCACCACAAACCTTCAAGAAAGAAGGGCCAAACCCAAACTGGGGGCCCGAGGGCTGGAGCCACTCCTAGATTTGCCCCTTTTGTAACATACTAAATCTCAAACAAGGCTTAAAACAAATATTCACCAAGAGATAAAAATACATTAAGTGAAAAAGATTGAACTTTTTTTTGAATTAAAATAATCTCAAGGAACCAAAATACATCATATAAACATAACTTCTTTTCTGAATATACAACATGGAATAATTTACAATATCGACATTTTGTCTTTCAATTACAATAATCTGCATTTGATAAAATTTACATAATTTATGAAGTACAAGTCACATATCAAATATGTATGTTGCATTTGGAATTCTGATATCCATATCGCAAGTCTCAGCGAGTCTTCTACTAGAGAGAGAGCATCTTCTGAGTGCTTTACCTCCAACCATAGACTACCAGTCCCCCACACACCTTCCAACTAGAAGTGGCCCTACTCTTCACAAAGAGTATAGACATAAGGAAAATAACGATTATTTACCATCTGAGTACTGGTGTTGTATCTTTCATAACATTATCGATCACACAACTCTAGACAATCCTCTAGCTAAGTATGATCATATGGACGGGTTATGAAATCTAGACATGGTGAACCAATTAATGCATGCAAAGACGTATGCATTAATTTGGCCAAAGATTCTATATAAATAGATTTTTAAAGTAAACATAGTCGTAATGTCCACCCACCTCTAACTCGACTTGGATACTATCACATCCTATAGTTTGACGTGGTCAACTTGGTTTAACAATAGAGTCTTGTCTAGCTCAAAATCTAGTCTACCTGACTTAGGTTAGTTCTCATGACCTTGTCTTTCATATTGTAAGACTTTATGGATTGACTATCTATTCAAGAGTACCTCCTTGCATACTTGCACAAATCAAGGTCTATGACATATCAACTTCTACTCCTTGAGTCCATAACTCAATTCAATTGTAGTAAAACAATTTGGTTTCTCTACCAATGGAAAATCACCATTAATGAAAAACAAACTTCCTTAGACATGTCTCATATAAACATTAAAACTTAGGGTTTAATCTTCCCTATTCCAACACGATTGAATAACAAATAAACTTGTTTTCAAAAGAAAGTGAAATGCAATAATATCGTAAGTAAGAGAATAACCTCTAGTCTTCTTCTGATTATGTGGTCACATTTTTAATCTCTCAAATCATGACTAGTATAATATATGGGTTTATTCTCAGTTATATCTAAACCAAAGGTTCTAATCATGTCTAAACTTTGACTAAGTTTAGTTTGATTATGAAAAAGGAAAATACTATTTCAATTTTCTATCAACTTAAGTTCAATGTCCAAGGTTGCTCTTTCTTTTATATACTATGTTGTCACTGATAATTGTTATCTATTTCATTTCAAGCAATACTTGAAAACTAAAATATAAATCCACAAGTTTGACAACATTTTCCATACCATGTTTATGTAAAAACAATGTGATTTCTATATCACAAAACTAATATATATATTATCATGGTTCTCATTATTACACGAGTGTTTTTAATCATAGTAAACCGGTTGTATTACCATTCTCTACATCGTAAATTAGAAAGTAAGATTAAAACTATACTTATCCATGCCTTTGAATACAAAAATAACTTATATCCTCTAATATTGTAAATGCACTTTACACAATAAGATATCTTTGGTTTGTCAAAGATTCGTTACTCATATTCACAACAAATTGGAATAGTAAGTTATATAGTATCGACTATTGAACAAGAGTTCTATGTTATAAATGCATAGCTACGATATCACTTAGCTTTAAGTTCATTTTCAAGATTGTTGCAAGTATGTGCCTAATCAGTGTTGTCATTGATGTCAACATATCCTTGTTGTCATTAGTGTCAACTGTATCTTATTCCATTACTTGTTTAGAAGACTTGTATGTTGAGGATACTGAGAAAATTAGCCTCTTCGGAAGAAACAAGTGAGTTACAAAGAAGTGTAGTACAGACAGTGAGTTATATGCTCTAGTAAACTACTCTGCATTTCCTTCTGGGTAAAGATCTTGCTATGCAAATTGGAAGATATTCAAAGGCTTGTCTGAAGTTGTTGAATCCTTAGTTTGAGCTTCCGGTATGAAGATTTGAGAGAGTTGCATTCACCAGAGTTAAGCCTGCATTTTTTCTAGAAGAACAGTTGGGACAGGGAGAAAGTAATATGCTCTGCATTCCTCTGCAATTAAGTATTTTGCTTTGTGGTTCTAGATGGAAGTATGGGATGATGATAAGTGCCTATAGTTGCAATGGTTCATGGTTTGGTGGTCTGCAAGCTATCTTTCCTTTATGGTAGTTGAAGACAGTAAAGTTCATGTGTTCTGGTGAGAAGATTCTTATGGATAAAGTGGTTAAGGCTCGTGCGGTTTCTCCTGATGATTACAACATGCTTGTGGATGTCTCCCAATCATGTTCCTTTCTGGACTTAGGTCCTTATTAAGAAATTGTGATGGTATGTGAAGAATGTTACTAGATAATGTAGCGTGTAACCAGTCTTGGTTGACCTAGTTGATCCCAGTGATTGCAAAGATCTCTGGAAGATTGTAGAAGCGTGTTGTGGCATGGAAGATCATGTTTGATTCCCAGCTAAGGCATGGCATGATCCACATTTCATTCCCTTTGCATAAAGTTGTGATAGGTCAGGACCTATTTTGTAAATGTTTGTAATACCGACCTTGGAGATTGTTCCAATGGTTGATGATTGTAATGTTGACCTTGATGTTCATTCCAAGGTTGATGTAGTGTATAGATACTTGTAGTTGAGTCATGGAAAAGTTATCCTTGAGCAGAAATGATAAGATTCTAAGAAAGGTCCAAAGGCAGAGTAGAGAAGAAGAGTAGAAGAGGAAGAGAAGAGAAGAGATAGAGAAGAAGAGGTAGAGCAGAGCGAAGGAACTTTTGTATTTCAATTTGTAAAGGTGTTGATCATGGTTTTTGTAGGATTTAACAACCCTTATTGTAATCTTGCTAGGTTTAGGGTTGAGGTAGTGAGCATGCTAGACCTAGTTGTTCTTCATGACAGCGAGTCAGTATGATTAGGCCCATGGAGTGACCAAGCTTGATCATCATTATTTCAAGATTACAATATATATTGAGAGCTAATCCTCTCCATGGTTTTTCCCCACCTTGGGGTTTTCCACGTAAATCTGGTGTCTCTTGTGTTTATTGCTGCACATTTGGTTGAAGTTTTAATTTTATGGTTTCATTGTTAAATCTTAATCATTGTGGATGAGTAATAATGTTTTAATGTAGAAGAGTTTGAATTTTCAAGACAGCTGATTCACCCCCCCTCTCAATTGTTTGGCGCATATTAACAATTGGTATCAGAGCCAAGTTCCTCAAAAGAAAGTTTAGCAGCTTGAGGAAGATCCAAAATGTCCTTCAAGAAGGAAGCGCCACATTTCGATGGAATGAATTATGTTCTCTGGAGGGCTCGATTGAAAAGCCATCTTCTCAGTCTTGGTTACAAAGTATGGAAAGCTATAGATACAGAATACACCATACCTGAAAATAGTCTGACGACTGAAGATGAAATTAAAGAATATGAAATAGATGTTAAGGCAAAAGATGCTCTACTAAGCTCTCTACCGAATTCAATATTGACGAATGTTGTGGATCTTGAAACTACAAATAAGGTATAGGTAAAATTAAAAAAATTGTATGAAGGAGATGATTCTGTGAAGGAAGCCAATTTACAAAGCTTGCAAGTGAGATATGAAGGTTTGAAGATGAATGATGATGAAAATATTTTAGCCTTTATGAAAAGAGTTGATGAACTTGTTATAGGGATAGAAGCCATGGGCAGTGTTGTCGATTAGGATTACACCCTTATGCAAAGTTGTGAAAACTCTACAATCCTTTGAAACATGGGATCAAACTCAAGTTGTGGGTGACCTATGGTGATCTTGAACCTCCAGATGGGCTAGCTCCCTTGATAAAATGATAAATTTGCAGGAAAAGGTAAAAAATATCTAATGGAATCACTAAAACTAAAACTGTAAATGCAGTGATGCACCTAATTTTAATGGAAAACTTGTAAATCTAACTCACAATAGATCTCAAAAATCTATCCACACAATCCACTTTTGGCAATGCAATCACAAAAATGTTTCTAAGGAACGCTGGAAATTATCTGCTTTATGAAGGAAAAATGATTTTTCACAACATCAAGGAAAAAAGACTTCAGTAGCACAACCTAAGACCTGTGATATCACTATGCTTAACACTTGCAAGTAAGAATGAGACAATAATTTTAAAGGTTTTAATATTTAAACACAATAAAATTTCATCAAATCACTCATACAAGTAGCATTAATGGAAATGCAAACACTTGATTCCAATGAAAAATAAAGGAAAATATTGCATAAAAGACAAGAAAATGGAACCTGTAACTTGTTGTAATCTCTATAAAATCTGTAAAATTGAGTTACAAAACCTTTCTTCTCTTCCAAAGTATAAAGAGCCAAATAGATAAGAACTAGCAAAACCTAAGTTTTTCTTTACAATATATAGTTTGCTCTCTCCAAGAGGCATGAAAAATATAACTATAGCTAACTGCCTCTAAAAATAAGCCTTCCAATTTGATCCACGAGCAAACCAAGAAATCCCTAAAAATAAGGGTCAAAACTGCCTCAAAATGAGAAAAAATAGCTCCAAACTGATCCTCTCCATGTGTTTGACCAAGAAGTTAACCAAAACTCTCCAACTTGTCCTCCAAATCATGCAAAAAGTCTCCAAATAGCCTCAGTTAACTCAACTCATCCATTTTGCATGATTTTGCATTGTAAAATTAATGTAGGCAAAGAATAAAGTAATTAGGTGTTAATTACTTTATTATCAATTACATTTTGTATTAACTCTATGATTTTACAACCTGTGACAAAATAATAAAGTAATTTATAAAATATTACTTCATTATTTGTTTACATTGATTTTCAATTGTAAAATCATGCATGATAGATGAAAAGAAAACAATCACCTTATCTCTCCTTTTACATTTGCCTAATTTGCACAATTTTGCATGATTTGATGCCAAAATTAGGTCTTTAATACATGAGAGAGAAAATAAAACCCCCTTATGTCTCCATGCAAGAAATAGGTCATTCGCATGCAAAAATTGATAAATGCAAAAGAACACCTTATTACTCCATTATATTGCAAAAGAGAACATATTTGCATTACATATCTATTAAGGCATAAAAATACTTCTTTTTACTCCATGCAAAAATAATAACTCCATACTTGCATCTCACATGCACTTCCAAGCAAAAATATACCTCTTGTCTTCACAATGCAATGTCCATATATCCTACCACCCTACCTGTGCTATTTGTTCTCACTTGTCATCATATCCTTATGCAAGATAAAACTCCATAGTATTACCTTTGAATGATCTTCTTTGACTTTTTATACATTACAATGCATAAGGCAAAAATAATAATTGACCACATTTGGTCTCTATACATATACATGAGGTACCTTGGACTTTCGACCTCGTTTGCATATCATATAAGGCATATGTCGACCAATTTATTTTTTGTTGACTACCATGGAAAATAGAGATAAAAGGCACTAATGCCTCACCTTCTAATGATTTCTATCTTTGACTTAATAAAGATTTCAAATGCAAAAAGATATGATTCTTTCTGGGCCACGCCCCCTCCTTGGCATAATCATTAGGTTTGTCAAGACTGAGGTCTTGACCCCGATCTGGATAAGGTGAATGATTTGATTTTTGTGCTAAGTCAAACAGAAATGAAGAAAAGATAAAAGCCATCGAACAATAAAAAGGAGAAAACCCTAAAAAGTCATTTCATTTCTCATTTTGCCTTTACTTGTATTCGGCTTTGCAACTCTTGGCCGACTAGGGTTTGACTTCACTAGTTTTCCTTGCCATTTCCATGGCTTCTCTGGTCAATTCTCTAGCATTTTTATGGCTTTTGGTGTAGGAACAAGGTGAGCATCTCTTTTTAGCTTTTCACTGGAAACCTCTTTTTATTTCTATGGCTTTCTTTCTTTCATATATAGCTGCGACTATCGTGGTTGAGAGTTAAACCTTCTTTAAAAGCTCTTTAACAAACCTCTATCTTTCTCTGTATTATCTTGCTTGCAACTATAACTTCATATCTCAAGAAGTTTCAATATGAGGGTTGCGGCCTGTAGAGCTCTCCATACAAGAAAAATGAGGTGAGCTTTCTTGCTATTCAACTTTCCTGCATCTCATTTTCCTTTAACCTGTGTCTTGATTCTTGACAAGGGTTTTGAATTTGCCAGTGGGTGATTGTTTTCTTTGAAGAAAATGACTTATGTACAGTAGTCGTGCCTGTATATGTATTATTCTCACATTTTCTTGATTATAACTTGACAAAATGTGTTAGTTTTTCAAGAATTTCTTATGGGTTTTTATCCCTTCACAGAGATAGGCTTTTTTGACCATGACCATTCTGTTTTCTTGCTTCTGTATCTATTTCTTGACTTTGCAGATGCAAAAAACATAAGGTTTTCAAAAATGACAGTGAGGGTTTGATACTTCCTTGCATACAAGGCTTCTCATGTAGTGGCCATGCAATTATCACCTTCTATGTAGTATTCACCTTAGCTATATAAAAAATGCAACAAGGGTTACAAGATGTAAAATGGGTTTTGTTCATTCCTTTGCACAAAAAGGCCCTTTACTAGCCACGGCCTGTATAACTGTGTTTTGTATAATGTTTCCCTGTACATTTCTTGACTCTGCAGATGTAAATTAGCACTAGGGTTTAAAAAATGCAAAGTGTGTTTTAACATTTCATGAAAGAAAAGGCCTTAGTGTCACTACCTGCTCCATATTTCTTTCCTCTGACACTATTCACTACATTTTCTTCTTCATCTCTGTAGATCTAAAAAATGTACTTAGGGTTTCAATAAACAATAAGGGTTTGATTTTCCTTGCATTTTATGTACTCTTCCTATCTAATTTCTAGCCACTTCTTGATGTATTCTCCTTCTGTGATTTCTATGTAAGACACCTTTTTCAACTGTAAGAGTTCTATGAAGCAAACACAAGGGTTTTTATATTTATTCAAAGAAAACTTTCCTATAGCTGTGACTGTCAGATGCTTCTTCTTTAACATTTTGATTCTAGTCTTTTATTTCTCTTGTAGTTGCAACTGTCAGTTCATACATGTATTCTTTCTTTTCTACAACTTTGACTTCAAAAGGATGTCATGAATATTCAGGAATGAATTGAACCTCCATAGGTATTGTAGATATATCTGTCATTTATCATTTTTATCATTTCTCATATGATAATGTTCACTCAGAAATTGATCTTTTGTACCTTCTGCCACATTATGATGTTCAATATGACATACATATGAAATGATTAAATGATACTCTAGTCTATGGCATGGATGTGCTTCATTTCATGATGTGAACAAGATAACATGTTTCTTTCTCTATATTGAAGTTGTAATATAGATTTATATTGGACTTGCAATATCCTTGATGTATGAGGCCTGAACATTGGCATGGTATGAATGATGTTTCAGCTCTATAACACAATATGAATATAAATTGCTTCTTTGAGCTATCTCATGTAGCTATAACTGTCACTTCATACCTTGTTATAATATATGCCTTTTATCTTCATTCCTATTCTGGTAATTTTTATTTGGCATTATTCTTCTTCTATGTGTCCTTAAAATGTATCATAATAGTTTTAATAGCATTATGAACATGTTTATCATGACAATTCATCATTTTGAAATGGCTCCTGTAGCTTTCACTTTATGTTAATCAGCATTCCAATGAGGTTGTTATTAATCAACTTATGATATTCACGGCATATACTTCTTTCATTTGTTTATCTATTCATCACAAAACTCTCCTTCATTGCACCTATGTACTTTTATGACATCTAATGTATGATTTTTTCTAATTTTTGACCTTAGTAGATGACTGTCATACTTATAGCATACACATGAACAGAAGTAAGACATTTCAATAATGATGAAAATAAAGAAGAGTACCTTAACATGAATGTACTTCTGTGTTTTGCATATTGACAACTTGATTCAGAATCACTGCTTCTCTTGTAACATGTAATGAAGCAACCTGAACATGATTGATCTGATCTTGACAGTCTATTTATCAAGTGAGCATAGTTTATAGGAGCAACTGCTCCTTTTCACCTTTATCATGATGACTTCACTCTTTTTCAAGTTGACTGCTATGATGCATAATATTGTCTTGAATGATGCATCCTATCTTTTACAATCTGATGTCCTTTTCAAATGAATAGAAAAGGAAAACATGTTGGGCTCAACCCTTGTGGGAGCCACATTTTCTCCACATGTTTTAATGTATTCAAATCAACAACATTACTTTTCCTATACCTACACAGTAAACAAACAAGTTAGCATAAAAACATACCTCTTTGATTGATCTTTCTCATGATAATTTGATTTATTGCACATGTCTGATTTGATCCATTCATATGAAATGCATAATGTCTGCAAGTTGATATGTCTGTTGATAAAAGTATGTGATAATCTTAAATATTTGGAGCTTCTAATAGGGCTTTTCCCCCCATTTTTGTAGGTACACTTGGCATGATCTGGACCTGAAGATATGACATGAAGACCAACCACCAACAAAGGGCATCAACCTTCTGATAAAAGGCAATGATGGATATTTGATATTCTCATATGTTCTTTTCATTTCCTTTTATCATCAGATGTATAATTTGCATATGTCTGCATTGCTCAGTTTGGTTACTCCCATGGCTTGTGTGGGACATATTTAAACAATTCTTTAACATAATTAGTTACTTTACCTTATGCAATTGATTTATGTATTTTTCTTTTTTGAATCAAATGCATACGATAGAATAACTGAAACTGATATGAAACACGTGTTCAAAATATGATATGAAATGATAGTTTTATAGATAAATACCTTTCTTTCACACTGAAATGTGATCACTTGGATGATTCAATTATCTCATAACTAAAAGATAACACCAGTTAGATTATCTGTCTTTCATTTAACTATCTGATATCTTGCCATTAGATATTCATTTGGCATGATGGTTTGACCATCCTGATTGGAATGTTAGATTATCGTGACAACTGATCCTTATTTTCTTGTCAAGAAATCATACATTCACTGATTGCAATTAGCTGAAATTTTTTTCTTTTACTCCTTTTGAAACAATCTGCAAATTAGGTCTAACTAAATTAGGTGTGAACATAATTTAGTAATATTTCTGGTGACCTCTCAGGGGTTCTTTCCTGCTAAACAAGATAGAACCAATAGCCTTGCAATTCCATTGGGCATATGATTCTTCTTATACCTTGAACTTTGAAAAAACTTTCTGTAACTCAAAATGATAGAAAACTACAACAACAAACAAAAACTGAAACTAAAACTATTCTGGCTTGCTTAAGACATAGCTAGCAAAATGTGCAAAAGTACTTCTTGGAAAACAAAACAATAACTGAAACTAAATGTGCAAAAGCACTTATTTACAACATAAGGCTTCTTCTCTAATAACACAACTTGAGGTGAATCCCATTGACAGGGATTGGCAACACCTCGCCATCTAACTTAGCAAGCTGGAATGCGTTGTGTTTCTTGCACTTTGTGATGATATAGGGGCCATCCCAAGTGACATCAAACTTAGTATGCTTTCCTGGTTTCCTCTTTAGTTCATCCCACTTGAATACTAAGTCTCCTTCCTTAAAAGCTCTTGGCACTGCTCTTCTATCAAAAGTTCTCTTCATCTAAGCCTGATGTGCCTCCAAGGTCTTCAAAGCTTCTTTTCTAATTTCCTCTAACTCAGTCAAATGTGCTAGTCTAACCTCCATTGGTTGTTCCTCCAATGACTCAAGTTCTTTCACATAGCTCAAAGTTGGCAGCAATAGAGATTGGCAATTTAGCTTCCTTTCCATAAGTCAGAACATAGGGTGAGTTACCTATTGCTCGCTTAGGTGTTATTCTATCAGCCCAAAGGGCTAATTTCAATTTGTCATGCCATGACCTCTGAATGTCATCAACTTTTTTCTTAATAATTTTGATCAGGTTTTTTTAGTTGATTCTGCCTGTTCGTTACCTTGAGAGTAATAATTGGATGAGGTGTTCAAGAATACATTTTTTTAATTGACCAATCAGAAACTCTTAAGCCAATAAATACTAAAGCATTATAAAAAATTATTGAGTCAGGAATATCAAACCTGGAAACTAGGTCCTGGTAGAAATTTAGAACAAATGTTTCATTTGCTTCTTTGAGTGCCACTGCTTCAGTCCACTTGGTGAAATAGTCTGTAGTAGTGAGTATCCATTTGTGTCCTTAGATACAAGGTGGATTGATAGGACCAATGAAGTCCAATCCCCATTTTCCAAATGGTTGTTCTACTTAGATTGGATGTAAGGGCATTGTTGCAAGCTTTTGTTTGCCTACAAACACTGAGCATTTGTTACACTTCTTTACCCAATCATGTGAGTCTTTGAATAATTCATGCCAATAATAACCAGCTCTTAAGATTTTTAGGGTTGTTGTCCTTGTTGCAAAGTGGCCTCCTGAGGGTCCATCATGAAACTCCTCTAGAACTTTCTGAAATTGTCCTGGTTCAACACATCTCAACAAAACACCATTAAAGTCTTTCTTGTATAAAATACCATCAATTACAACATAGGGAATTGCTTGCAGCCTGTAGTATCTCCTCTTAGACCTGTCCAAACCTTCAAGACAATCCCCTATATGTAGATAATTATCATTTGTTGCAGCCAACTTGTAGATGGGGCTAGGACAGTAGTTTGTTCTCTATTTTGCAGCACTGTCTCAGTCTCTTCTGGGAGTTTGCTGCTGTTTTCTTCAATCCCTAGCTGATCACATAATCCCTTTCCTCTGACTAGTTTTGTCACCTTGATTTGTATGTCATACTCCGTGGATTTTGTTAGCCACCCTACTCTCTTGTCATTCTTATCCTTACTAAGTAAGAACTCTTTGATTGTAGGATGGGCAACCATTAGTTGTATTCTGTTATTTGAAAGCACGTGTTTGAACTTTTTTAGGCTTCTTATGACAACCAATACATGCTTTTCAATGAAGGAATATCTTACCTCATAATCATGCAAAACCTAGCTGAAAAAAGATACAGGTTGCTCCAAACCTTCTACATTTTGCTGACATAACATGGCCGATATGGTATCAACACTTCCAAATGCATATAAAATGAAATCCTTGTCAAAATTTGGATTGATTAGTGTTGGGGCAGCAACCAATGCTTCTTTTATTTCTTCAAAACTCTTTCCCCTATTTTGTCCAACTGAAAGCTATATTTTTCTTTAACATGGTTGTGAGAGGCTACAACAAAGCTACTATGTTAGGTATAAATCTTCATATAAAATTTATTCTGCCAAGGAAACTCTGTAGACCCTTTTTATGGGCTGGAAGAGGTAGGGCTAAAATGGAAGAAATTCTTTCAGGGTCTATAGATATACCATCTTTTGACACAATGTGTCCTAAAAGCTTTCCTTCATGCACTGAAAAAATACTGTTTTTTGGGTTGAGTGAAACCCCAAATTCTCTGCATCTCTCAAAAATCTGTCTAAGATGATCAAAATGATCTTCATCCTTCTTTGGAAACATAGTTACATCATCTAAGTACACAAGTACAAATTTATTAATCAGACCTTGAAAAGCCATATCCATTGCTTTTTGGAATGTTACACCTGCATTTGATAAGCCAAATGGCATCTTTCTGTAGGCCATTGTCCCCCATTTGGTAGTGAAGGCTGTTTTAAATTGGTCTTCCTCTTTCACTAATATTTGATTATAACTAGAATAACCATCTAATAGGGAGAATCTCTTAGAACCTGAAACAACTTGCAGTATTTGTTCCATTGATGGCAATGGATAGTGATCTTTTAAAGATGCCCTATTTAAATCACGGAAATCTACACATAACCTAATTTCTCCATTCTTTTTCCTAACTGGAACTAAGTTAGAAACCCAAGAAGTGTGCTTAATGGGGAAGATGATGTTACCTTGTATGAGTTTGTTTAACTTAGTCTTCATTAGTACCTTTGGTTTTGGATTCAGTGGCCTTTGTTTCTATCTGACAGGGTTTGCTTTTGGTTCAAGCTCAATGGTATGTTGAGCTAGATCAGGATTGAAGCCTTTCAGATCTCCATATTCCCATGCAAATATATCACTAAATTCCCTGCATAGCTGTACAAAAGATTGTTGTTCTTGTTTAGTACTTACTTTCCCAAGTTTAAGCAATTTATCTTTGAAAATCTTTATTGGTTCATAATGTTCTTGTTTGACTTATATGCAAGCCTTATCTCTTCTAACCTAGTCATTGGTATTAAAAATGGATTCTCATGTTACTAAACCTTTTAGAAGCTTGTTTGATCTTAACTACAGTATCTGATCCCCATATTGCTACTATAATTTCTGCTGATTTCCTATAGAAAACTCAGCTTCATCAATTAGAAAATTCATTATTTGCTCATCATTTTCAAACACTTGCCAGCTAACATTGTTGTCTAGTACTGATGGTCTAACAACAACTTTTACATACATAGGAGTATGAACATCTTTCATTTTAGCTGGAATATCATATTCAGCTCCGATAGCAGCTAGTTTATCAGCTTGCTTATTACCAGTTCTTGGTATAGATATCAAATTAAAAGCATCAAACTCCTCTATCATATCCCAAACCTTGTATTTGTACAATTTTAGTAGATCATTCTTTGTAGCAACAATATTTATAACTTGTTTTACCACTAGTTCACTATCTCTAAACACTTTAAGGCATTTAATATCTCTTTTCCTAGCCCATTCTAAGCCATGCACTAATGCTTCATACTTAGATGAATTATTTGAACAGCTGAAAGCAAAACGAAATGAAGAGTAATACTTCTCACCTATGGGGGAAACTAAAACAACACCTCCACCAGCGCCAACCTTGCTTCTAGAACCATCAAAAAATAATTCTCAAACATCATTTTTTGATTGCACTATTGGTTGATTTTCTCCCTTTAGCAGATTTGGAATAACAACACCCTTTTCTTAAATCATGTACACACCAAGACCTACTTCATCCATCTGTTCAAAAGGATTAGATTCATGATTATCTGGTGCTGACTAATCTAAGGCTAAATCAGGTATGTCATCTAAAGGTGTACTTGGATCTTGGACAACATTTGGATCTTCTTGATCAGAAATATAAAGATTGGCATTGATTGGGCTGGGTGTATATGGTTCTAGATGGTCATTTGCCAATGGCTCAGATTTTATGGTTACTTTAGTACCATATCTGGTTCTAAAAAATAGATGGGTCCAATCAGAAGATAAGTAACCTCCTAATTATGTTGTGAAGTCTCTAGATAGACAAATGGCAAAGTGAGGTGGCAAATCTATAACATGTATGTCTTGATGGATTACAAAATTTGGGCATGCATGCAATGTAAGTCCAATATTTTTAAGCATTCCTACTGTGTTTACTTTAGTACCATCTAGTTGTACAACCCCCCTTGCAACAGGTTCATAATGTAAGCCCAACTTATCAGCTAACTGCTTGGGCATAACTATACTACTTGCCCTTGAATCTATCATGCAGTTATGTACTAGATGGTTTCCAACTATTAGGGTAACATAGAAAGGAGGTGGTTTACTCACTTGCTTTGGCCGTTCACTATAATTTTGAGCTTCATTGGTGAGTACAACTTGAGGTTGACCTTTTTGGGCCTCATTTGATAAAGGCAACTGTGCTAAAGCATATTGTAACAAATCTTTTTTCCCTAGGATGTGCAAAGCATAAAAAATAGACATGCTTACAGTGGCCTTTTTCATGTGATCCAAAATATTAAAAGAAAGGCCACTAACCTTTTGTTATATTTTGGGAACAGTGGCATCTGATTGTACTTTTGGCTACTGTACTTGAGCTTCTGGCTATCTTTTATCAACTGTTTGCTGTTCTTTTTGCAGAATACGAACATTTTGTGAAGTAGAAGCTTCATTTTGATTTTTTTGGCCTGCACTAGCTTGATTTTTTTCTTTATCAACTTGTTCTTGTACTTTGTCAGCTTGTTGTTTGCTGACATCAACTTGTTGTTGTAACTCAACAACCCTCTTTTCTGATCTGGTATTAGCTGCAACATTTGTAAATGACTTCTTTTGACCTACTAATTGATTAACCCCACAAAAATCATTAAACTGCCAGTTCATAAAGGCAACATCAGGATTACTATGCTGAGGCTGGGAATCCAACTGATTAGTTGCATCTTTCACTATATTCTCAGCAGCAGCATAATTATTCTGTACCATGAGTGCTTGGCTAACCACTCCATTCATGCAAGTGGCCTGGTTATGAGGCTGATTACACGGATAACACCATGCATAGTCTTGAACCATATTGTTTTGCATTGGCACAAGTTCTTTTGATGTGCTAACAACATTTGGATTGTACTGCTGATTTGGCCTATTATTGTAGTTCCTTTTTTTGCCCTGGTAATCTGCCTGATAAGGAAGCCTATTTGCCTAATATGGGGCTTGGTATAGTCTTGTATTTTGATTTTGTTGGATCTTTAGGCTCACTAGATCTTTACTCATAGACTGCAATATCTTTTCTATATTTTGCTGGTTGTTTTTCATTTCTTGTTGGCTACTCTTGAGCTCTTGTATCTTAGAATGGATTGGATCAGCTTTATTTTGGACAATTGTTTGATATCCGAAAGCTAGGACAACAGGTATAGATGTAATAGGAGGTATTGATAATGGCATTAAAGGCTGTATATCTGGAAATATTGGCATAGGAGGAGCACTCTTAAACTATTTTTTGCCCTTATTGCAATATCAAAAGCAGCTAGTAAAGTGACCCCTCCCATTGATTGTATCATGACAACAATATCACTATTTAATGCCCTCAAATAATACAAAAAAGCATGTTCAGGAGAGGGTTTTACTGTTTCAGGAATCCTGTTCCATGTTCTTTGAAACCTGTAGTTAAAATCTAACATTTTCTCTTGTGGAGCTCTCTTAATAGTAGACATTTGTTCAACTAATGATAAGTGATCAGATTTATCCTAAAATTGCCTATTCAAAGTAGCACCTAATTCATCCCAAGATGTAATTGAATTGACTGTTAAGCCTCTAAACCATTGAAGAGCCTTACCTTTAAATGAAGCTGCTAATAATCTGATTGCTATATTCTCCTCGGTAATATGACAGACAACACATATAGAAGCCACATCTCTGATATGTTCAATTGGTGTGGTCCCATCTTCTCCAGTGAAATTTGGTAAACTTTTTAATGCAGCCACTGGTATATCATTGTGTTGCCTTAGATTCAATGGGCTGCCCCCACTAAAGTTAACAAATGACTGATTTCTTGGTGGTGGTGGTGGATTTCTTCCACCTCCTCCACCTCTTGGATGTGGTACTACTCCTCCACCTCCTCCAGGTAGAGACATTTGAGTAGCTGGTATTTGTACCTCTTGTAAAACTAGTTCTTCTCCATCAAGATCTTGCAAAACAAATTCCTCTTGAAAGGCAGGGACTTGTTCTCTAGGACTTGCAGGTGGAGAACTATGAAATTCTGATGATGAACTTGCAAACAAAGGATTCTGATGTGCAAAAAAATAGGATGTGAATTTGGTAAATCTGCTACTTTTATACTTGCTACCTTTACCACTTTACTTGTTGTATTAACTTTCCCCTTTGGCGGTGACAGATGTATATGCTTCTTTTTAGGATCTTTACTTGATCTTGTTTGGCACTTTTTCATAGGCTGAAAAAATATGATCTACTCATCAACCAAAACATTAGAGTCGCTAGGTACTTGAAATAAACCTATAAAAAGGCTAATAAATCTGCTATTCATACCAAAATAAAAAATAGATAAGTTCTTTTTTTAACTGAAAATTAGTTCAAAAAGGTCCCACCAGGTGTGCCAAAAACTATTGGTTGATTAGGATTGCACCCTTATCTAAAGTTGGGAAAACTCTGCAATCCTTCGAAACATGGGATCAAACTCAGGCTATGGGTGACCTATGGTGAGCTTGAACCTCTAGATGGGCTGGTTCCCTTGATAAATGATAAATTTGCAGGAAAAGGGTAAAAAAGATCGAATGGAATCACTAAAACTGAAACTGTAAATGCGGTGATGCACCTATTTTGATGGAAAAATTGCAAATCTGACTCACAATAGATCTCATAAATCTATCCACACAATCCACTTTTGGTAATGTAATCACAAAAATGTTTCTAAGGAAGGCTAGAAATTATCTGCTTTATGAAGGAAAAAGGATTTTTCACAACATCAAGGAAAAAAGACTTTAGTAGCACAACCTAAGACCTATGATATCACTATGCTTAACACTTGTAAGTAAGAATGAGACAATAATTTTAAAGGTTTTGATATTTAAACACAATAAAATTTCATCAAATCACTCATACAAGTACCATTAATGGAAATGCAAACACTTGATTCCAATGAAAAATAAAGGAAAATATTGCATAAAAGACAAGAAAATGGAACCTGTAACCTATTGTAATCTCTATAAAATCTGTAAAATTGAGTTACAAAACCTTTCTTCTCTTCCAAAGTATAAAGAGCCAAAGAGGTAAGAACTAGCAAAACCTAAGTTTTTCTTTACAATATGTAGTTTTCTCTCTCCAAGAGGCATGAAAAATATAACTATAGCTAACTGCCTCTAAAAATAAGCCCTCCAATTTGATCCACAAGCAAACCAAGAAATCCCTAAAAATAAGGGTCAAAACTACCTCAAAATGAGAAAAAATAGCTCCAAACTAATCCTCTCCATGTGTTTGACCAAGAAGTTGACCAAAACTCTCCAACTTGTCCTCCAAATCACGCAAAAAGTCTCCAAATAGCCTCAGTTAACTCAACTCATCCATTTTGCATGATTTTGCATTGTAAAATTAATGTAGGCAAAGAATAAAGTAATTAGGTGTTAATTACTTTATTATCAGTTACATTTTGTATTAACTCTATGATTTTACAACCTGTGACAAAATAATAAAGTAATTTATAAAATATTACTTCATTATTTGTTTACATTGATTTTCAGTTGTAAAATCATGCATGATAGATGAAAAGAAAACAATCACCTTATCTCTCCTTTTACATTTGCCTAATTTGCACAATTTTGCATGATTTGATGCCAAAATTAGGTCTTTAATACATGAGAGATAAAATAAAACCCCCTTATATCTCCATGCAAGAAATAGGTCATTCGCATGCAAAAATTGATAACATGCAAAAGACCACCTTATTACTCCATTATATTGCAAAAGAGAACATATTTGCATTACATATCTATCAAGGCATAAAAATACCCCTTTTTGCTCCACGTAAAAATAATAACTCCATACTTGCATCTCACATACACTTCCAATAAAAAATATACCTCTTTTCTTCACAATGCAATGTCCATATATCCTACCACCCTACCTTTGCTATTTGTTCTCACTTGTCATCATATCCTTATGCAAGATAAAACTCTATAGTATTACCTTTGAATGATCTCCTTTGACTTTTTATACATTACAATGTATAAGACAAAAATAATAGTTGACCACATTTGGTCTCTATGCATATACATGAGGTACCTTGGACTTTCGACCTTGTTTGCATATCATATAAGGCATATGTAGACCACTTTATTTTTTGTCGACTAGCATGGAGAATAGAGATAAAAGGCACTAATGCCTCACCTTCTAATGATTTTGGTATTTGACTTAATAAATATTTCAAATGCAAAAAGATATGATTCTTTCTGGCCCATAGCCCCTCCTTGGCATAATCATTAGGTTTGTCAAGACTAAGGTCTTGACCCCGATCTAGATAAGATGAATGAATTAATTTTTGTGCTAAGTCAAAAAGAAATGAAGAAAAGGCAAAAGCCATCAAACAATAAAAAGGAGAAAACCCTAAAAAATCATTTCATTTCTCATTTTGCCTTTACTTGTATTCGACTCTGCAACTCTTGGCTGACTAGGGTTTGACTTCACTAGTTTTCCTTGCCATTTCCATGGCTTCTCTAGTCAAATATCTAGCATTTTTATGGCTTTTGGTGTAGGAACAAGGTGAGCATGTCTTTTCAGCTTTTGACTGGCAACCTCTTTTATTTTCTATGGCTTTCTTTCTTTCATATATAGTCGCAGCTATGGTGGCTGAGAGTTAAACCTTCTTTAAAAGCTCTTTAACAAACTTATATCTTTCTCTGTGTTATCTTGCTTGCAACTGTAACTTCATATCTCGAGAAGTTTCAATATGAGGGTCGTGGCCTGTAGAGCTCTCCATACAAGAAAAATGAGGTGAGCTTTCTTGCTATTCGGCTTTCCTGTATCTCATTTTCCTTTAACCCGTGTCTTGATTCTTGATAAGGGTTTCTAATTTACCAGTGGGTGATTGTTTTCTTTGAAGAAAATGAATTCTATGTAGAAGTCGTGCTTGTATATGTATTATTGTCGCATTTTCTTGACTGTAACTTGACAAAATGTGTTAGTTTTTCAAGAATTTCATATGGGTTTTTATCCCTTCAAAGAGATAGGCTTTTTTGACCACGGCCATTCTGTTTTCTTACTTCTGTATCTATTTCTTGACTCTACAGATGCAAAAAACATAAGGTTTTCAAAAATGACAGTGAGGGTTTGATACTTCTTTGTATACAAGGCTTCTCATGTAGCGGCCATGCCATTATCACCTTTTGTGTAGTATTCACCTTGGCTGTATAAAAATGCAACAAGGGTTACAAGATGTAAAATGGGTTTTTTCCATTCCTTTGCATAAAAAGGCCCTTTTCTAGCCAAGACTTGTATAACTGTGTTTTGTATAATGTTTCCCTGTACATTTCTTGACTTTGTAGATGTAAAATAGCACCAGGGTTTAAAAAATGCAAAGTGGGTTTTAACATTTCTTGAAAGAAAAGGCCTTCTGCTCCATATTTCTTTCCTATGGCACAATTCACTGCATTTTCTTCTTTATCTCTGTAGATGCAAAAAATGTACTTAGGGTTTCAATAAACAATAAGGGTTTGATTTTCCTTGCATTTTATGTACTCTTCCTGTCTAATTTCTGGCCACTTCTTGATGTATTCTCCTTCTGTGATTTCTATGTAAGACACCTTTTTCGACTGTAAGGGTTCTAAGAAGCAAACATAAGGGTTTTGATATTTCTTCAAAGAAAACTTTCCTGTAGCTATGACTCTCAGATGCTTCTTCTTTAAACATTTTGATTCTGGTCTTTTATTTCTCCTATAGTTGTAACTGTCAATTCATACATGTATTCTTTCTTTTCTGCAACTTTGACTTCAAAAGGATGTCATGAATATTTAGGAATGAATTGAACCTCCACAGTTCTTCTTGTAGATATATTAGTCATTTATCATTTTTATCATTTCTCATATGATAATGTTCACTCAGAAATTGATCTTCTGTACCTTCTGCCACGTTATGATGTTCAATGTGACATAAGTATGAAATGATTATATGATACTCCAGTCTATGGCATGGCTGTGCTTCATTTAATGATGTGAACAAGATAACATGTTTCTTTCTCTATATCAATTGTAGCAAATATTTATCTTGGACTTGCAATATCCTTGATGTATGAGGCTCGAACATTGGCATGGTATGAATGATGTTTCAACTCTATAACACAGTATGACTATAACTTGCTTCTTTGAGCTATCTCCTTTAGCTATAACTATCACTTAATACCTTGTTATAATATATGCCTTTTATCTTCATTGTTGTTCTAGTACTTTTTATTTGGCATTATTCTTCTTCTATGTGTCCTTAAAAGGTATCATAATAGTTTTAATAGAATTATGAAAATGTTTATCATGACTGTTCATCATTTTGAAATGGCTCCTATAGCTTTCACTTTATGTTAATCAACATTCCAATGAGGCTATTATTGATCAACTTATGATAGTCATGGCATATACTTATTTCATTTGTTTATCTATTCATCACAGAGCTATCCTTCATTGCACCTGTGTACTTTTATGACATCTAAGGTCTCATTTTTTTCTAATTTTTGACCTTGTTAGATGACTGTCATACTTATAGAATACATATGAACAATAGTAAGACATTTCAATGATGATGAAAATAAAAAAGAGTACCTTAACATGACTGTACTTCCATGTTTTGCATATTGACAGCTTGATTCAGAATCACTGCTTCTCTTGTAACATGTAATGAAGCAACCTGAACATGATTGATCTGATCTTGACGGTCTATTTATCAAGTGAGCATAGTTTATAGGAGCAACTGCTCCTTTTCACCTTTATCATGATGACTTCACTCTTTTTCAAGTTGACTGCTATGATGCATAATATTGTCTTGAATGATGCATCCTATCTTTTACAATCTGATGTCCTTTTCAAATGAATAGAAAAGGAAAACATGTTGGGCTCAACCCTTGTGGGAGCCACATTTTCTCCACATGTTTTAATGTATTCAAATCAACAACATTACTTTTCCTATACCTACACAGTAAACAAACAAGTTAGCATAAAAACATACCTCTTTGATTGATCTTTCTCATGATAATTTGATTTATTGCACATGTCTGATTTGATCCATTCATATGAAATGCATAATGTCTGCAAGTTGATATGTCTATTGATAAAAGTATGTGATAATCTTAAATATTTGGAGCTTCTAACAGGGCTTTTCCCCCCATTTTTGTAGGTACACTTGGCATGATCTGGACCTGAAGATATGACATGAAGACCAACCACCAACAAAGGGCATCAACCTTCTGATAAAAGGTAATGATGGATATTTGATATTCTCATATGTTCTTTTCATTTCCTTTTATCATCAGATGTATAGCTTGCATATGTCTGCATTGCTCAGTTTAGTTACTCCCAGGCTTGTGTGGGACATATTTAAACAATTCTTTAACATAATCAGTTACTTTACCTTATGTAATTGATTTATGTATTTTTCTTTTTGAATCAAATGCATAGGATAGAATAACTGAAACTGATATGAAACACATGTTCAAAATATGATGTGAAATGATAGTTTTATAGATGAATACCTTTCTTTTACACTGAAATGTGATCACTTGGATGATTCAATTATCTCATAACTGAAAGATAACACCAGTCAGATTATCTATCTTTCGTTTGACTGTCTGATATCTTGCCATTAGATATTCATTTGTCATGATGGTTTGACAGTCCTGATTGGACTGTCAGATTATCATGACAACTGATGAGTCTAGTTTATGACTCAAATTTTGTTAAACTTTATTGTCCATTTGCTGTAGTTATCTTGGACTTTGATACTTTAAGCTTGATCTTTCTATGTCATTACCCCAAAGCTATAACTTGTTGAGCATAGGTCATTTCTTATATCCTTTTATGGCAAAGACATGCTATTTGAGCTATCTATGTTAATGTTACATATGGTTAATGAATATTACTCCAAGGTGGTTACAAATGTGAAATTATTTGTGTGTACTAACATTATTATGCAGATATAATCGGCATCCATAAAGTGAGGAAGATTCTGTTAGATGGTCGCTTACCATAAAAGTCAAAGGTGGTGGCCGTTCAAATATCAAATGGAGGGAAGGCAACCATTTTGTAACTAATCTTAAATACCTGTTGAGCGAATTTAGGAGTTATAGTTATGCTAAATCTGCATTAAAGCAACTCGCTTGACCAGATTCCCTTGCATGCATAACCTCCTTCCACTTTCTATGTTTTCCATAATGTGGCGTCCTCCTATTCTGTTGGAGTTGACCGCCCTGCTAGTTAGTAGATTTTCTTCTATAAATAAGACTCTGATACTCCTTCTAAGGGTTGTTGACTATTCAGAGATTGTACTTGCATTATCCAGTTTTTAGTAATAGAGTTATAATGTTCAGTTGTACTCATCTTTTCAGATGAATAAAATAAAGTTGTGAGTTCACATTTCTAAGTTTACATTTGTTTTAGGGAATACTCATCCAAGGGGGCCCACTTGGTGAGAATTCCACCCTTTAGTTTAGTTACATTTTCTGTTAAGTATTTAGTAAATCTGGCATTGAATGTTCCTATAGCCACTAGAATTCTATTATGTGTTTGTTCTTGCAGCCAAAGCAGACATAGTAGTTTCCTGTTTGTTTGCCCAGATTGTTACTTTGTGTTATGTACTTGATTCCAGAATAGCTATTGGTTAATATTCAATATTCATGTTATTTCCTTTTTAGCAGTTTATCTTCAGCATTATGTCTTTCTTAGCTATAGAATGAACATGGCTACTTTGAAGTTCTTAGTGCACATACCTTGTTGACCCATTTCAAGTTCACGTCCCTGGGTTGACAAGTGAAATGCATCTCCATAGTGACTAAGATAGCTATTCAGTTCAAATGTCCAATCTCTGAGTTACAGTTTTAAGAGCTTAGTTGTTAAATCATTGTAAGAGACCAACATTTTTGGCGTCATTGTCGGGGATGGTGTCAAACTAAGAAAATCTTTGGAGTCATCTTTTAGTATTATTCCTTGCAGTTTTTCCTTAAAATGTGTTTTAGTTAGGAAGAAACCATCTACAACCCATCAATATTTTTTTGTGTGAGAAGTGGCTGATACTGAGTATATTGCATGCATAGAGGTAGGAGAAGAGATGCTTTAGGGATATTTCTTCCTAATGATTTAACTCACCCAGAAGAAGAAGCAGAAGTGAATCCTTTCCTTGATGCATTCCCTAATTTGAATAGCTCTGAAATCTCCTCCGTAGAACAAGATACCCCAAATCTAGTTGAAAATCCATTTGCCTTGATAGTAGGTCAAGCAGACATGGCTGCCCAAAATGTACCTAATCAACCAACATTTCCATTTCTGATTGCTCTTCAAAATGAAGTGGATAATCTCAAGAACATACCTTCTTCAGCTGTCCCCAAGTTCTATGGACTTGCAACATATGACCTAGACACCTTCTTGTTTGAATTTGATATCCTCTGCAGAAGCTATGACTACACTACTGATGCTCATAAACTTAAGTTGTTTCCTTCTACCATGAAGGAGGCTGCATTAAGGTGGTTTATGAGTCTAGGTAGTGATGTTGTCAATACCTGGGAATAAATAAAAGATAAATTTCTTGAGAAATATAAAGACTAATGTAGGAATGGGGATATGAGAGGAAATGATGTTTTCAAAATGCAGCAGAAATAAGATGAAAGTTTGGAGGATTACATCTCAAGGTTCCTGTTCTGTTTACAAAAGTCTCCTCATGATGCACTCACTGAGGATTCTCAGAAACTGCTCTTCCTCAGGGGAATAAGTGAGCATTGCACAGATGCTTTGGATTTAATGGGAGGAGGAGATATTACCCAAGTGTCTTGGGATGATATTAAGAAGTTGTGCCAAAATTATTCCAAAGCAGCCATGAAGAAAGGAAGAGGTTACCATTCCCTTACAGACAAAACCTCTACCAATGGAATTTCAAGGATGGAGATAAGCCACTTTCTATTTGATTTTAAGCAAGATATTATAAACAATATGGCCACCCAGTTGGAGACACTCCAAGCAAAGAAGAAGCATGAAGAGGCTGAGGCAATGTTGGCAGAATATTGTCCTCATTGCAGAGAAAAGAAGAAGGACTGCAGATGCAAGTTGGTAGCTAACATTGATAGCAAGCAGATTCCACCTAGGTTCAAGCTAATACAAGTTGAAGAGGATCAAGTCTTCTATGTTACACAAAGGAGGCCATGGGCTCCAAGACAAGGTATGTCACCAGATCCATTATCATATGCTAGTCCACATTTTAATACTTATGCATCTGGTAATCAATGGCAATAGCCATTTCCATCTAGTTATGGAGGATATCCACCTTAACCTTGGAACAACCCTCAAAATGCATGGCTAAATTACCAAAACCCTACACCCCAGTGGCAGCAGCCTCCGGGGAATTGGCAATCACCTCCAGGAAATTGGCAGTAAACATCTCATTGGAGAGGAGGACAACAATGGCCAAATCAGACCACTAATTACATGCAATCACCTCCTCAGCCCTAATAGCCTACCATAATGCCTCCATCTGCTAGCTCCAATTTAAATACACCTAAACCTACTCAGATACCAGCTCAACCCTCACCTAACCCAACTAATAGACCACAGCAATAGCCAGTGTATTCTACTGATCCAAATTAATACCCTGCATATGCTGTGAATGTAAGTGATATACATCTGCGCTCAGGAACTACCTTGGCAGCTCCTTCAAGACCTGTCATTACTAAGCTTTCTGAGGAAGAAGTGGAACCTAACAAAACCCCCATTCAATTAGATATGCCTGAAAATCTTGAACCAATGACAATCAAACAGACTCCCCAAGAACCACCATTTCCACAAAGGTTAGAAATGATGAAACAAAAGGTAGTAGAAGAAGAACCCACCTTTGATATTCTAGAGCAGTTGAAACATGTATGTGTCAAGATCCCTCTATTTCAAGCCATAAAAGATGTTCCTATATATGGCAAAGAAATCAAAGAAGCATGCCTTAAGAAGCCAGGTAGAAAAAGGAAAGACCCCACTATGGTCCATGTGGTGGGACAGTTGGCTGACATCATGCTTGGAAAAGTGACTGTTCCCAAAAATAATGACCCAGGAAGTCTTGTGGTAGGATTTGTCATAAATGGAATCCAAATCAGAAATGCTCTGATTGATCTTGGAGCAGCCATAAATGTAATGACAAAGGATATCCTGCAGCAATTGAATGTTGCAACTATGCGACCAACCCCTACTATCCTGCAGCTTGCTGATAGCTCTACTGTTAAACCTGATGGGATAGTTGAGGATCTTGTGGTATCCCTAGACTCATGGGAATATCCAACTAATTTCATGATACTTTCTCCTAAAACTACATTGGGAGGATACCCCATCATTTTGGGAAGGTCATGGTTAGCCACAGCAGATGCTTATATTGGGTGCTAGTCGGGAGACATGACCATCTCTGATGGGAGAAGCACTAAAACACTTGTTCTTTACCCACCTCCACAACCATCTCATGATATGGATAATCCTGTTTGGCCTCATGTTGGTGAAGAGGCAGAGGAAGCTAATTCTGTGGAGCAACTTATGATGATTGACAGAACTTCTTTCCTATAGCTTCAAGGAGAGGAGGAGGTGTTGTCCAATATAATTCAAAATCTTTATGAAGTTGAGGAAGCATCATCCTCTCACTCTGCTAATCCAAAAAGGATGCTTGTTCTAATTTTTCCTGCAGCATCAGGTATGTTACATACATTGCTTCCACAAGAAATTAAGGTACCTAACATTAATGAGATAACTATGGTTGGCTTCACAACTCAAGTGGAAATTTCAGAAGACAGATATCTCAATATTAATAGCAACTTGACTCAAGCACAACAACTGTCCTTGGCAAATTTGTTAAAGAAACATAAAAATGCTTTTGCATGGGATTATCATGACATGAAGGGATTGGATCCTACATTATACACTCACAGGATTTACATAAAGGAAGATTGCACACCAGTAAGACTACCACAAAGGAGATTCAACCCTGCACTAAGAGAGATTGTCAAAGAGGAACTACAAAAGCTATTAGATGCAGGATTTATCTACCCAATCTCAGATAGCCAATGGGTGTCCCCTCTAGTTCTTGTGCCCAAGAAGGGAGGAAAATGGAGAGTCTGTATTGATTATAGAGAATTAAATTCTGCTACCAAAAAGGATCATTTTCCCCTTCCTTTCATAGACCAAGTTTTGGACTCACTTGCAGGAAAGCAGTACTTTTCCTTTTTGGATGGATTCAGTGGTTATAATCAGATTCAGATTGCACCTGAAGATCAAGAGAAAACAACATTTACTTGTCCTTGGGGAACATATGCCTACTCAGTGCTTCCATTTGGCTTATGCAATGCGCCTGTAACTTTCCAAAGAGCAATCATTAGCATATTTTCTGATATCTCACATGATTGTATGGAAATCTATATGGATGATTTCACTACTTATGGTGCTACTTTTGAAGAGGCATTAGCAAACTTAGGCAAAGTTTTGGAAAGATGTGAAGACCACAGCCTATCATTAAACAGTACAAAGTGCTTCATGATGATGTAGGAAGGTGTAGTACTTGGTCACTATATTTCTCCAAAAGGAATACAGGTAGACCCAGCTAAGATTGAATTCATCATCAATCTACCCATTCCTGCAAAGAAAAAGGATGTCAGAAGTTTCTTGGGTCATGTAGGGTATTACAGACGCTTCATCAAAGATTTCAGCAAAATGGCATCCCCATTATATACTCTTCTAACAAAGGATGCTGAATTTCAGTGGAATAAAGACTGTGACAAAGCATTTTTTGATTTAAAGGTAGGCTTAACCCATGCTCCTGTACTTAAAGGTCCCAATTGGGAACTTCCTTTTCACATTCATACTAATGCATCAGATTATGCCATAGGAGCAGTTTTAGGCCAGAAAGAAGGAGTCATTGAGCATGCTATTTATTTTGTAAGCAAAAATTTACAGGGTGCTAAATTCAACTATACAGTCATAGAGAAGGAAATGTTAGCAGTCATCTATGCACTTAATAAGTTTAGGCACTACATAACTGGTTATCAAATCTTTGTGCACACAGACCATGTAGCCATTAGGTATCTCATGAACAAACCTCTCATATCAGGTCGATTAGCAAGATGGGTATTGTTAATGTAGGAATTTGACATCACTATTGTGGATAAACCAGGAAAAACCAATGTGGTTGCAGATTTTCTTTCAAGAATGACTACATCAGAAGATAACCAGGTCATTGATGACTTTTTTCCTGATGAACATTTGTTTTCACTCTTTGTGCAAACACCTTGGTATGCTGACACAGCCAATTACCTAGTCATAGGAAGAGTCCCTCCTCACTTCTCTCCTAAGGAAAGAAGGGTACTCATTGAAAAATCCTTTCCTTTTTCATGGATTGCTGGATGTTTGTTCTACACTGGACCAGACAATGTCATGAGAAGATGTGTGAGAGAAGATGAAACATATGACATTTTGCATGCCTGTCATAATGAACCTTGTGGAGGACATTTTGCAGCAAAGCGAACTGCAATGACGATTTTGAATGCAGGTTATTATTGGCCTACACTATACAAGGATGCAGCAAGATATACCAAGAAATGTGGTAGTTGTCAATGGATGGGATGGCCAACAAAGTCTGATGAGATGCCCCTTTATCCTCAGCTTGTGATTACTCCATTTGATAAATGGAGATTAGATTTTATAGGACCTATTGATCCTCCATCTAATGGTAAATCTTATATCTTAGTATGCACTGACTATGTAACTAAGTGGGTAGAAGTTAAAGCCATGAAGTATGCAAGAGATAGTAAAGTTGCAGAATTTCTCTATGAAGAAATCTTTACAAGGTATGGAGTCCCCAGAGAATTAGTGACTGATCAAGGAGCTCAGTTCACCTCAACTCTAGTTGCAACACTAGTTCAGGAATACAATATAAGGCATAAGAAATCTACTCCTTACCACCCCCAAGCTAATGGCCAAGTTGAGGTGACTAACAAAGAAATAGAAGCTATTTTGACCAAAACTGTGGCAGTCCATAGGAAGGATTGGGCAAGTAGGTTGCCAGAAGCTGTCTGGGCCTATAGGACAACTTGGAAAATAACTACTGGTTTTACTCGTTTTGAGTTACTGTATGGCAAAATAGCCATGATGCCTATTGAATTTGAACATAGAACTCTTAGGACTGCACTTGACTTGGGGATGGATCTATCTCAGGCACAAAAAGAAATGATCATGCAGCTTAATGCTTTGGATGAGATGAGAAAAGTAGCTTTACATCATATAGAAGGGGTGCAGAATTAGAGAATTAGGTGGCATGACAAATACATCAAAGATAAGAAGTTCCAGCCTAGTGATTGGGCTTTGCTTTATGATTCAAGATATCAGGAGAATGCAGGAAAATTATAGACAAGATGGCTAGGACCATATGAAGTTGTTGAAGTGTTTTCCAATGGTGCTGTTCAACTTACTACTATTGACCCTATCAAATTCAAGCTATTAGTCAATGGTCATCGACTCGGGTTATATCACAAGCCAACCTCCAAAGAAGACTTCCTACAGTAATTCACTCAACATGCAACTCCAGAACTTCCTGCAGCCAAAGGTAGTGGACCTAGTGTCCCTCCTTCTGGCTAACCAAGGTACAATACTAATCATAATAAAGATTTCCACATTCGTGGGAGTCCATTCTTTCACTTCTTCGCCCATCCACCCACCCACATCCAATCTTCTCTCTTCCATCACGTGTATTGATTACACTTCATCCCATCTTGCTTCAGCCCACTCCACTTTCATTCATTGCTCAATAAATTCTTAAGTATTACCCGTTACTTTCTCCATGATTCTTGTAGCAGATCTTCCATGAATAAAGGTACACACACTGTAATAATTCTCTCTTAATTACCTTGTGGTTTGTTCATTTAATTATTGTACATTAATATCAATATTTCTCGTAGCATGTCATTTTTTCCCTTCCTTGTCCTATCACGCATCTATTCTACATGTGTGGACACATGCCTTAATATAGGTTGGGGAGGGAGTGTTAATGTGATGACCACGTGTCAGTCCATCCATATGTTTTATGCCTAAATGTTAGTAAAGTTTGAAATTGAATGATTTGAATCCTGAGTGAGGTGATGGCTCGCAAGTGTGAGATGATAGCCTTCATCGATCATTCATTAATGCCTGTACTACCCTTGTCTTGTATTCCCAAGAAAAGAAGCCATAAAGGAAAATGCAGATAGCATGAATATTGAAGACTTAACAGGGTTGCAGAAAAGTGAAGCTAGTTTTCAAATTTTGTGCAGAAAAAAAACTTTGCAATGTGATTGATTTCAGATAGCTAAGTCATGGGAGGAGGATTAATTCAAAATGAACCCACAGTTCATGATGCATTGTTACAGGATGCACTTAGCCAGGCTTAATTTAGAAATTGTGGATGGATGGACTATTTCTTAAAATTAAATGGTTTTGACAAAAATATTGCGTTAGAATTTGCTCAGACATTGTCTGATGGTAAAGCAGTGGTAAGAGTTTTGGAGGTGTTGGCCACAGAAGAAAGAATTGCAGAGGTTACAGGTCTGCCTATTGATGGTGAAGCATACCCTGTTGCCAGAGATGCCAGGTTAGCTAGGGCTGAGCTTACTAAACCTAGAGATCCACCATTGACTATAGACAAGCAGGGAGCCAAAAGAACCTCTCTGCCTGAGCTGTGGAAACAGGTAGCTGTCCATGTGGTGAAATACATTACTTGCGAAGGTCGACAGTCGAACCTTCACTCTGTGCATTTCAAATTGCTGAATCATATGAGACATGGAAGAAGAATGAACGTGCCAAATGTGCTTTACCACCTTCTCTTGATTATGGCCACTGAAACTCAAAAAGGTAGGCCTAATTCTATCTCTCACTACTATTTAATCAAATTGCTTGTTGAGAAGTCTCTGCATGATGTATCCGATATGACTTGGGAGGAATTTCTAGAAATTGATCAAATAAGACCTAGTCATTTGTGACCTGTGGTTGTGCCACAACATCATAGGACTAGGAGAAGGGTATGTGGAGTTGAAACTACTCTGGGAACTTCAACTTCCAATGCAAACCCTCCTGCAGCAAAATGAGCTATTGAAATTAGCTCTTCTGAAGCAAAGCATGCAGACAAAGAAAATTCTTCAGATTCTGACAATGAGGATATTCCTTGTGGTAATTTAATTCAAACTAGGGCACAGAGGAGAAGGGCAGAAATAAAGAAGGGAAAAACCAAAAAGAAAACTATAGAAAGGAAGGTACTGCACTCTAGGAAACGAAAAGCTGACACTGTTCTTCTTGCAGCCGAAGAACAACATGAGAGCCCTTCTAGTAAACCAAGACCTACTAAGCCTGCCTTCGGTGCATCTACGCAGATAAGCCCTAGGGTTAATGAAATGACAGCTGAGGAAACAGAAGCCCCGGTGGGGCATGATAATGATGTAGAAAAAGAAAACATAATTAAGGAAGCATCAGATGTAACTCTGGCAGACCTTGCCGCTGCTGCTGAGCATATTGAGAGATAGGAACATGAAGGTAAATAGGAGTTCCTGCAACAAGGCACCCTATAGCCAGATTTGGCTGAGCAATCAGAAACCTTGCAGCCTATGTTACAGGAAGAACTACCATCTGTTCCAGGAAAGCCTTTGATAGGCATACACAGACCTCCTGATTTTTTAGTGCACATGGTTGCCATGAATTTGTGGAATGAAATGCAGAGGAGAGAAGAGGAATGGAAGAGGGAGAAACGTAGGTTAAAAGTTGAAATTCAAAAGAAGGATGAAGAGATTAAAGAAAATGATGCATAAATTGCAATTTTAAAAGAGAGAGTAGATGTTATGGCAGCTTTGGTGCCTCAGGTATTAGAATGCAAGACTCATCCGAGAGTCCATGCTCTACATTTAAAGGAAAGGTACCTCTTTTTTAAGTTGGCAAGAATTATTTCTGGTTTGAACCCTTCCATTGAAACTCCTCTTGAATTTTTCAATGCTTATAGGATTGCTCCTCTAGAAGTAAAGAATTTGTTGTGTGAGTTTTATTTGCATAATTTTGCTGTGTCCCAAGATCATGAGTGAAACCCCTTGTTGTATGTTGGGGATGTCCAGTTGAGGGCATTTATGTCCTGGATGCAAAATGAGGTTATTTGGGGACAACAATTCAGGGCTTATAAGCAATTAGAATTTAACACTCCATTGCTTGTTAGAGTAGAATCTGAAAATCCAGGAAGCATTTTTAATGATTGGCATAGGATGCTTTATAGGCCAAGTTATGGTAACAGAATCTTGCATGAAAGAGAAGCAGCATACAAAGAATATGAAAAGATGGCATGCACTACTGGAGAATCTGTGAAAGGACAATTGACACAAAGGTGGAATAGTTTATCTGATAAGCTAAAACAAGCAGAGCCTCACTCTCTACAGAATTATGTTGCAGCATGTAAAAGGGTGGATAGATATATTCAGATTGGGAGAACAAAGGGACAATTCTAGCTTCCCTTAATTTTTCAACCACCTATCCTATTGTGGCCAGTGCCAAATTATAGATTTTACCAGTATGATATTGCTGAAGAAAAACAAAGATGGAGCAGGTTGGATAGGCAGCAAGGATTCTATTGGGATCCTAATTCACGCACCAGAGAGACTGATATTAGACAACTGGTAGTTGCTAACTTTAGAGCATTAACCAAGCTAAAGAACAACCCTTCCTCTGCTGGAGGACCAACAAAGTCTTAGGTTGGGGAGAGTGATGAGTCTAGTTTATGACTCAAATTTTGTTAAACTTTATTGTCCATTTGCTGTAGTTATCTTGGACTTTGATACTTTAAGCTTGATCTTTCCATGTCATTACCCCAAAGCTATAACTTGTTGAGCATAGGTCATTTCTGATATCCTTTTATGGCAAAGACATGCTATTTGAACTATCTATGTTAATGTTGCATATCGTTAATGAATATTACTCCAAGGTGGTTACGAATGTGCAATTATTTGTGTGTACTAACATTATGATGCAGATATAATCGGCATCCATAAAGTGAGGAAGATTCTGCTAGATGGTCGTTTACCATAAAAGTCAAAGGTGGTGGCTATTCAAATATCAAATGGAGGGAAGGCAACCGTTTTGTAACTAATCTTAAATACCTGTTGAGCATATTTAGGGGTTATAGTTATGCTAAATCTATGTTAAAGCAAATCGCTTGACCAGATTCCCTTGCATGCTTAACCTCCTTCCACTTTCTATGTTTTCCATAATGCGGCGTCCTCTTATTCTATTGGAGTTGACCACCCTGCTAGTTAGTTAGTAGATTTTCTTCTATAAATAAGACTCAGATACTCCTCAGGGTTGTTGACTATTCAGAGATTGTACTTGCATTATCCAGCTTTTAATAATACAGTTATAATGTTCAGTTGTACTCATCTTTTTAGATGAATAAAATAAAGTTGTGAGTTCTCATTTCTGAGTTTACATTTGTTTTAGGGAATACTCATCCAAGGGGGGCCACTTGGTGAGAATTCCACCCTTTAGTTTAGTTACATTTTATGTTAAGTGTTTAGTAAATCTGGCATTGAATGTTCCTATAGCCACTAGAATTCTATTATGTGTCTGTTCCTACAGCCAAAGAAGATAGAGTAGTTTCTTGTTTGTTTGCCTAGATTGTTACTTTGTGTTATGTACTTGATTCCAGAATAGCTATTGGTTAATATTCAGTATTCCTATTATTTCCTTTTTAGCAGTTTATCTTCAGCATTATGTCTTTCTTAGCTATAGAATGAACATGGCTACTTGGAAGTTCTTAGTGCACATACCGTGTTGACCCATTTCAAGTTCACGCCCCTGGGTTGACAAGTGAAATGCATCTCCATAGTGACTAAGACAGCTACTCAGTTTAGATGTCCAATCTCTAAGTTATAGTTTTAAGAGCTCAGTTGTTAAATCATTGTAAGAGACCAACAACAACTGATCCTTATTTTCTCTCGTCAAGAAATCATACATTCCAGGATTGTAATTAACTTAAAAAAATTTCTTTTACTCCTTTTGAAACAATCTACAAATTAGGTCTAACTAAATTAGGTGTGCATAATTTAGTAACAAGTAGAACTCTTGACAAAAAAGTTGTCATGAAAATTCTCAAATCCCTGCCCAAGTCCTACTGTCCCAAAGTAGCTGCAATTGAAGAATTCACGCAAGTCAAAAAGGTTGACAGGGATCAGCTACTTGGTAAGCTTGCTGCTTTTGAAATGAGAGAGTTTGGTGATGTTCTACCAAAAGTTGAGATGACCTTCAAAGCCAGTACTTCAGGAAGTACTTCCAGATTATAAAGATATAAGGTAGCATCTGATGATGAGTTTGATGAAGTTGAAGCCAACTTCGTGGACAGACTGCAAAGATGATCTAATAAGTATAAAGGCAAATTACCTTTGAAATGTTTCTCCTATGGTAAGGTAGGTCATTTTGCTTCCAGATGTCCTAAAAGAATTGAAAGAAATAGAAAAATATATGAGAACAGACCTAGGATCCAGAAGAAGTGTTATTATGTTGAAGATTTTGATGATGACGAAGGAGTATCAGATAATGGGGAACCTAATAATGCTTGAAATGAATGCTTGTTTATTTCTATTATGGAAGATTATGTGTCTACTAATTCTACTAGCTGTGTAAAGGAGAAAAAACCAGTGGAAAGTGCTTTGGCTGCTTAGGTTATCAAGGACAAAGATGAATGGGTTATTGATAGTGGATGCTCTCATCACATGACGGGAGACAAAATTAAGTTTGTAAGTTTGGAAATATATGATGGTGGACTGGTTAGGTTTGGAGATGATATAGCTGGTAAGATTTGTGGAAAGGATCTATTTCTTTTGATGGCAAGCATAATATTGAAGATGTCTTGTATGTGAAAGGATTAAAGCACAATCTCTTGAGTGTGGGTCATATGTGTGAAAAGGGATATGATCTAAGCTTCAAGGACAATGGATGCAAGATCAGGGAAAGCTCTGAAATAGTCATTGCAACTGGTAAAAAGACCAAAGGTAATACCTATCACTTGAAAGGAACTGAAAACTATTGCTTGTTGGCTCAAACTGATGAAAGTTGGTTATGACATAGAAGGTTATGTCACATAAATTTTGATAACATCATAAAGATAAGTAACACATAGGCTGTTAGAGATCTACCTAGGCTTGTGAAACATGCTAATCAAATTTGCAAAGAATGTCAATTTGGGAAGCAAACAAGAACAAGTTTCAAAAGGAAAGAACAATATGTTGAAGGACTACTTGAGCTAGTACATACAGATCTGTGCGGACCTACCAGAGTAAGAAGTTTACAAGGAGATAGGTACTTCATGTTGCTTATTGATGATTATTCTAGAATGACTTGGGTTACCTTTTTGAAAGAAAAAGCTGAAGCCCCAGATAAGTTCAAGGCTTTTAAAGCAATGGTTGAAAATGAGATGGATTTGAAGATCAAATGCTTGAGGTTTGATAGAGGAGGAGAGTTTACATCAAATGAATTCAATTTCTTTTGTGAAGAATGTGGAATAAAAAGATAGTTATCTACACCTAGAACTCCACAACAAAACGAAGTTGTTGAAAGGAAAAATAGATCAGTTCAAGAATCTACTAGGACCATGATGAAGGAAGCTGATCTGCCTGAAGCATATTGGAGAGAAGCAATTCATACAATTGTGTACATCCTAAATAGAATCCAAGTAAAAGGTAACAACTCTAAAACTCCTTATGAATTGTGGCATGGCAAAGTTCCTACTGTGAAATATCTCAAAGTTTTTGGTAGCAAATGTTATATTAAAAGGGAAGAAGATCTTGGCAAGTTTGATGCTAGGTGTGATGAAGGAATCTTTCTTGGTTACTCCACTAAGAGTAAAGCATACCAGTGGTATAATAAGAGGCTGAATAAGATCATTGAAAGTGCAAATGTCAGAGTTGATGAAAGCAAGGAAAGGCCATTAAAATCAAATGGATATGAATCTAATGAACTAGAAGGTTCAGAAGTGGTGCAGCAAGAAGACAACTCAAATGAAGAAGAACAAACCCTTGAAAGTGTCACCAGAACTCTAAGGTATGTGAGACTCAATCATTCTAAAGATTAGATAATAGGGGACAAGAGAAAATGGATCTTAACCAGAAGAACAGTTGTAGAGGAACAAGTAAATTTCTGTTTGATCTCCAAGATTGAACCTAAAACTGTGGATGAAGCCTACAAAGATGAAAACTAGGTAAAGGCTATGGAAGAGGAATTGAGACAGATAGAGAAGAATCAAACTTGGGATCTTGTTTCCAGACCAATAGATAAAAATGTAATTGGCACAAAGTGGGTTTTCAGAAATAAGTTGAATGAGAATGGTGAAGTAGCAAGAAATAAAGCAAGGTTGGTATGCAAAGGATATGCTCAAGTTGAAGGTATAGACTTTGAAGAAAATTTTGCTCCTGTAGCAAGGATTGAAACAATAAGGATGTTTTGGCTTTTGCTACCTACAAAGATTTCAAGGTTTACCAAATGGATGTGAAGTCTGCCTTCTTGAATGGAGACTTGGAAGAAGAGGTCTATATTGAACAACCGGAAGGATTTCAGCTATCAGATCAGGGTGACATGGTATGCATATTGAAGAAAGCTTTGTATGGATTAAAACAAACTCCCAGGGAATGGTATGTACGGTTGGACAAGTATCTGTTATAGATAGGGTTCAGTAAAGGTACAATAGACATCAATCTTTACTTCAAGATAAATGATGAACAAATCCTAATTGTTTCAGTCCTTATGGGTGTTATTATTTTTGGGGGAAATGAAGGTATGTGCTCAGTTTTTGCTAAAGAAATGCAAAGTGAGTTTGAAATGTCTATGTTTGGAGAAATGAACTTCTTCTTAGGTCTACAAATAAGCCAAACAGATAAAGGTATCTTCATCTCTCAGTCCATGTATGTGAAAAAGATGCTAAAGAAATTTGGGATGGAAGACTCTAAACCAGTTTGTACACCTATGGTTACTAGTTGTAAGTTGAGTAAAGATGATAACTCACCCATTATAGATCAGAAAAAGTATAGATCTATGATAAGAGGATTTCTTTATCTGACTCAAACTAGACCTAATATAATTCATGCAGTATGTCTTGTAGCAAGGTTTCAAGCAGAACCCAAGGAATCTCATGTGATGGCAGTCAAGAGAATTTTGAGGCATTTAAAAGGTACAATGGATTATGGCTTGTGGTACCCTGAGGACAATGATTTTACCCTTAGAGAATACACTGATGTAGATTGGGCCAGAGATATGGATGATAGGAAAAGCACAAGTGGAAGTGCATTCTTCTTGGGAAAAAGGTTGGTATCTTGGTTGAGAAAGAAATAGGATTCAATATCTCTATCTATTGCAGAAGCATAATATAATGCAACAACATGTAATTGCACTCAAGTGTTATGGATGAAGTAGACTTTGAAGGACACTAGAGTTGTATATGAAGATCCAATCATAATCTTTTGTGAAAATATAGGTGCCATCAACATATCAAAGAATTCGATAATGCACTCAAGGACAAAGCACATATCTATTAGGTACCATTTTCTGAGAGAAAAGGTGATAGAAAATGAAGTCAAGTTGGAATATGTTTCTACCAAAGATCAGATTGCAGACATCTTTACCAAGCCTCTGCCTAAGAACACTTTTGAGTCTCTTAGAGAAAAATTAGGGTTTATCACCCCTCCCGCTCTGAACTAAGATGCATAGTAGTGCATCAGTTTGGAAGTGTTCAAAGATCTTGATTGATGCCTTTTAGGGCTACTTTTGAGGGGGAGTAGTCAAAGAATTCTGAAGAAGGATTGAATCAGAGCAGAAGAATGCAAGTATGTGCCCTTTGCCATTGATGTCAAAGGTGTAGAGAAGTCATGTGAAAAATTGAAAGAGACAAAGAGTGCAGAAGTGCAAAGAGAAAGGGGGAGAATCCTGTAGAAAGAAAGAGTGTGGATGTGTAAAGAGAAAGGGGGAGAATCTTGTCTTGATGGCTGTTGCAATTTTTCACATCATATGTTGCCATCAATGACAAAGGGGGAGATTGTTGCAAGTATGTGTCTAATCGGTGTTGTCATTGATGTCAACATATCCTTGTTGTCATTAGTGTCAACTGTATCTTATTCCATTACTTGTTTAGAAGACTTGTATGTTGAGGATATTGATAAAATTAGCCTCTCTGAAAGAAACAAGTGAGTTATAGAGAAGTGCAGTACAGATAGTGAGTTGTATGGTCCGGTAAACTACTCCGCATTTCCTTCTAGGTAAAGATCTTGCTATGCGGATTGGAAGATATTCAAAGGGTTGTCTGAAGTTGTTGAATCCTAAGTTTGAACTTCTGGTATGAAGATTTGAGATAGTTGCATTCACTAGAGTTAAGCCTGCATTTTTCTAGAAGAATAGTTGGGATAGGGAGAAAGTGATATGCTCCGCATTCCTCCACAATTAAGTATTTTCCTCTATGGTTCTAGAGGGAAGTCTGGGATGATGATAAGTGCCTATAGTTTCAATGGTTCATGGTTTGGTGGTCTGCAAGCTATCTTTCCTTTATCACAGTTGAAGATAGTGAAGTTCTTGTGTTCTGGTGAGAAGATTCCTATGGATAAAGTAGTTAAGGCTCGTGCGGTTGCTCCTAATGATTACAACATGCTTGTGGATGTCTCCCAATCATGTTTCTTTTTGGACTTAGGTTTGTGTTAAGAAATTGTGATGGTATGTGAAGAATGTTCCTAGATAATGTAGCGTGTAACCAGTCTTAGCTGACCTGGTTGATCTCAGTGATTGCAGAGATCTTTGGAAGATTGTAGAAGTGTGTTGTGGTGTGGAAGATCATGTTTGAGTCACAACTAAGGTATGGCATGATCCTCATTTCATTCCCTTTGCATAAAGTTGTAATAGTTCAGGACCTATTTTGTAAATGTTTGTAATACCAACCTTGGAGATTGTTCCGATGGTTGATGATTGTAATGCCAACCTTGATGTTCATTCCAAGGTTGATGTAGTGTATAGATACTTGTAGTTGAGTAATGTAAAAGTTGTCCTTGAGCAGAAATGATAAGATTCTAAGAAAGGTCCAAAGGCAGAGCAGAGAAGAAGAAGAGTAGAAGAGGAAGAGCAAAGAAGAGATAGAGCAGAAGAGGCAGAGCAGAGCGAAGGAACTTTTGTATTTCAATTTGTAAAGGTGTTGATCATGGTTTTTGTAGGGTTTAACAACCCTTATTGTAATCTTTCTAGGTTTAGGGTTGAGGCAGTGAGCTTGCTAGACCTAGTTGTTCTTAATGATAGTGAGTCAGTATGATTAGGCCCGTGGAGTGACCAAACCTGATCATCATTATTTCAAGATTACAATATATATTGAGAGCTAATCCTCTCTGTGGTTTTTCCCCACCTTGGGGTTTTCCACGTAAATATGGTGTCTCTTGTGTTTATTGCTACACATGTGGTTGAAGTTTTAATTTTATGGTTTCATGGTTAAATCTTAATCATTGCAGATGAGTATTAATGTTTTAATGCAGAAGTGTTTCAATTTTCAAGACAACTGATTCACCCCCCCTCTCAATTGTCTGATGCATATTAACAAAGACTATATTCACTCGGATATGTCATATTCTCTTAAAGATGTTCTTACGTTCTCAAAGAGAAAGAACTTTTGATAAAGAATAATTTCATTGCACTTGATATTAAAATGAAATCATAATAACTAAGAATGAAACTTGGCTCATACCTAAGCATTGATTCAATTTTGGTGATGATTTAGACTATATCCTAATGACTCAGCTCGTATTCTTACATTGACCTTTCCTTAAACTCTTATCTTCCACTCCTCTGTCTATAACTGCAATCGCTATCTTCCTCTATCCTATGTTTTACATCATTTTCTATGTTGTGTTCACTATATCTTTTCTATCCTGTGATTACTCTCCTCTAATCTGTGATGATCATCTACTTATCCCTCTCGACTCGTGATATATCAGTCTATTCTCTCATGTGATAACAATGCTCTATCTCCCTTATGATAACAATGTTATATCTCTCTATAGACTCATGCAATAGTTGAATATTTGACTCCTCCTGATATCTATGCTATTATGTTTTCTATATGCTACAACTCCACTAATAAGTTGTTAGAAGATTCTCCTCAAGCACAGTTATCTCCACTATATAAGCCTCAAAACAAGCTTTACATCATGCAACGTTAGTGGGATGGTCAATCTTAATGACCACTCCCTCCCTTAACGTCGACCAAATATCCAAATTTCAAGTTGAGGTTAGCATACAAGGAGATGGAATAGTGGGTTATAATGACCACTTTCATTTCAACTCAAAAACATCCCTTGAAGTTTTCCTATGTCATCAAAATAATTTAGAGAGAGAAAACCTCTTATTAAAAAGGTTGTTATCATGTAAAACCCATTATAAACCTCATATTCTCTACTCAAGAATATTCACGTATTATAATCTAAAATAAAACATAGATATTAATATCAATAGGGTCTATAATAATGTGATGTAAACTTATGCACAATAAGTGATTGGGTCGAGAAAATCTCCCCTTCACGTATAAAAGAAAATCAAGTCGATTTTGATTTCACTAAATATGAAACACACTTTTGATTTATTCCAACTATATCATTGCAAATGCAAACATAATCTCATTTATGACACAAAGAATGACATTTTCGACAGAAAATTGCCTTAGTTGCAAAATGACTATGCTGACATTTAAAAGACTCTCAGTGACATCGACAACTTGCTGAGTTGATAAACTTAAACCAACTTGATTAAATACGACTTACCTTAATCGACAAGGGTTCACTAACTAAAGGTATGCTATACTCAGATGACAAATGAACTATTCAAAACCAAATGTCTATTCTTCTCTCCTTAGAAGATTCTCTCTTTCTCGGAGAGTGGTCAAAACCTATTTTCCTGAATACAACTTGCAATCACCAAATCATGATTAGTGCATCATTAGTCCATTCACAAATCTTATGAATAACAAATCAAAACCTCATAAAGTAAATTTTTGAATCATTCAATCACATGTATTATACTTAATCACATGAACTAATATTTAAGAAATTAAGGATTTACTCTGACATTATATCATAACGTCTAAACATTTATCCATAAAATTCATTTCTATTCACATAAAAGTAAATATTAAAATCAAAACCAAAATTTGGGATGTAACATATCTCTCCCCTAAAGATTCATCATCCTTGATGATTCAATGTATCAAAACAAAATTTAAAACAAGTTTTTGTTTAATTTCTAAAAGCTTGAAATAAATGAGGAAATATTTGATAGAACTCATGGTAATCCTCCCATGTAGCACTACATATCCTCTCCATTATGCAAGCAGAGCTTCCTTGTTTCGAGCACCTTGAGAGGCTCGCTTGTGACCACTTCTGGGTCATGTATATGTAATGTATTCCAATTAAGAATATAGTTATCTCTTGCAATATACTTTTTCAAATAAGAAACATGAAAAACATTTGCATTCTAGATAAGGTTGGTGGTAGAGCAATTATGTAGGCATCTAGATTGATCACTTTGAGTACTTCAAAGGGTCCTACATAACAAGGAGCTAATTTGGAAGACTTTCCAAATTTTATAGAACTTTTCTATGGTTTGACCCTCAAAAGGACATTCTCTCCAATAGAGAATTGTCTCGGTATTCACTTGATATCAGCATAAATTTTCTATCTATCATTAGCTTCTGCCAATCTCGTTCTAATTAATTTAACTTTTTCTTCCATTTCTGCCAGCATATCCGAACCAATGCTAATCCTCTATTCTATCTTATCGCAACTTATAGGAGTTCGACATCTTCTTCCATACAATGCTTCAAATGGTGCCATTTTGAAAGCAGAATGATAGGAATTGTTATAAGCAAATTCCACAAGTGGTAAGTATTCTTCCCACTTATATTGCTGATCCATGCAATACATTCATAATAAATCCTCTAGAACTTGGTTAACTCTCTTAGTTTGACCATATGTTTCAGGATGATAAGTTGTACTCATATTAAGCTTGGTTCCTAGTGCTGAAAATAAGGTTTGCCAAAACCTTTATGTCATGTGTGCATCTCTATCTGAGATAATCTTCTCAGAAACTCCATGCAACCTAAACACTTATTGAAGAAATTTACAAGCTAAAACTGGTGCTCCATTAGTTAAATTTCCAAGTATGAAATGGGCCACCTTCGTGAGTTTATCTACCACTACTAAAATTGAATCATGTTTATTTCTAGACATTGGAAGACCTTGAACAAAATCCATACTTATGACTTGCCACTTCTATTTTGGTATATGGTGTGGATACAAAAGTCTTGCGGGATGCTGATGTTCTTCTTTAACTCTCTGGCATTCTAGGCAACTTGCCACAAATCTTGCAGCATCGTTTTTCATTCCTTTCTAGAAATAAAGATGTTTTACATCCACTAGAAGTTTGGTTACTCTTGGATATCCCGAGTATGGTGCAAAATGTACTTCTTTCCACACAAGATTCCTTAGTTCAATAGATTTAGGAACATACATTCTTCCTCTTATCTCATCAGTCCATCAAACTCAAAATGAAACCCATCATACCTTGAATCTTAAGGATTTACCATAAGATCTTGCTTAACCTACTCATAGTATTCATCACCTGGTAAACTTTGCAACACTAAATCTTTAAAGTTTGCATGAATAGAGATAATTGAAGAAATATGTCTCCACCGACTAAAAGCATCTGCTACTCTATTCTCTTTACCTTTGATATAACTTATCTCAAAGTCATAATCGAATATCAACTCTATTCGTCTTATTTGTTAAGCATTTAGGTGTGGTTGAGAAAATATATACTGAAGACTTTGATGATCTCACTTCAGCACAAAGGTTTTCCCTAACAAATAGTGATGCCATACTTGCAAAGCATGCATAACTGCTGCCAGTTCTAAGTCATGCATAGCATAATTTTGCTCATAGGCTTTTAATTTTCTAGACTCATAGGTTATCACTCACCCATATTGCATAAGCACTCCCCCTAAACCATCTTCTAATGCATCAGTTATTACCTCAAACTAACCTTTGAGATTGGGGACTTTCAGAATTAGTGTCGTTGTCAATTTCTCTTTTAATTGATCAAATGCCTCTTGAAATTTTTCTGATCAATCAAAATGTTTCCCTTTCCTTTGCGATGAAGTGATTAGACTTGCAATTTTAGAGAAATTTAGAACAAACTTTCTATAGTATCATGCTAATCCCATGAAGCTATGCACTTCATGCACATTCTTAGGTACATGCCAATCTAGGATAGCTTTGATCTTTGCTGGGTCTACAAAAATTCCTTCAACATAAATTATGTGTCCTAAATAATGAATTTCCTTTTGAAAGAATGAACGCTTAGAAAACTTTCCATATAACTTATGCTCTCTCAATCATTGCAATATTATTCATAAATGTTGCAAATGTTCTTCTTTCTTAGAATAAATAAGAATAGCATCAAGAAAAACTAGAACAAACTTGTCCAAACAGTCTCTGAACACATTGTTCATCAGGTTCATGAATGTGGTAGGGGCATTCATAAGTCCAAATGGTAACACTCTAAACTCATAGTGTCCATATCTTGTTCTAAAAGTTATTTTGTGGATATCTTCATCCTTCAATCTCAATTGATGATATCCTAATCGTAAATTGATCTTTGAAAACACAGAAGCTCCATGCATTTGATCAAAAAGATCATCTATATGTGGTAATGGATATGTATTCTTTATCATTGTTTTATTGAGCATACGATAATCTATACACAGATGCAAAGTTCCATCTTTCATTTTAACAAAGATTACTAGTGCACCCCATGGAGAAACACTAGGGCTAATCAATCCTTTAGCCAACAATTCTTGTAATTGGGCTTTTAATTCAATCAATTCTATGGTAGTCATACGGTAAGGTGCTTTTGATATAGGCTCGAATCTTGGTTTAATGTTAATTACAAAATCAAAGACTCTTTTGGGTGGTAGACCTGGAAGTTCCTCTAGAAAAACATCTTGGAAATTGTTAGGAATATAGGTAGATCAAACCAATTCTACATAACCCAAAGGAGATAATGATGCATACAATCTTACAGATTTACCATAATGCAAAGATCAATAGACAATCAAAAAGATAACACAAGATATACCCTGGGAAAACCCTCTTTGAGGGAAAAAACCTAGCCTCCAAAAACATCCATACTCAATGTATTATTCAGCAATAAGAAATTACAATACACTCACAGAGTCTCCATGAACACCTCTAAAACATCAATCTCCTCTACTGCAACCTCCATGTATCCAAGCATGAATCCACACATCCCATGCCATGCTTTACAATGTGCACTCACAAGAGAAAACTCAATATAATGATAGCCTCTCACACAACCTATAAAACAAGAGCCAACCCTAACCACTAACCATGTGCTTTCTTTTATAGACTCAAGATCACACAAATACAACTTGTGGTATTGGATAAAAATAATGTGACTCAAAACCATGAGCACAAAACCATGACCCAAAAAAAATTAAATTACTTAATGTTATGTAAGGTGAATAACACCTTTTTTCCAACATTCTCCCACTTGTTGTATACATTGCATAAGGGTCAATCAATGAAATGCATCATCATAGGCAAACATGAAACCACATGAATCTCCAACATGCTCTCGTGCTCCATCAAGATACCTATAATAAAATTAAAGTAACCACCATCTCGAGCATGAACTCCTCTCATCCTCCAATGTGCCACCTATGAAAGAAAAGGAACATGCCAAGGTGAAGATGCACCAATCCAAAGAACACTAGCATCAAATCCAAGTGATAACAAAAGCTCCAAGTAGCTATCAAAGGTAAAAACCCACATGACCGGAAATAGCACCACAACATATGCTAATACATCCAACCATCCATACCTCATAAGTATCAACAACATCAGTAAACTCATGCCAACAACATATCAAACCCAATATACTGCAATAATAAGATTCATATATAAAACCTGTCAATCAAGAGCACATACATCTAGGAACTCCCACTACATGGGTAATGTCAAATCTAAAAATAGATCCAAGGCATACCAAGTCTACCAATCAACACTCAAACCAAGGTGTGGCTAATCAACAAGCCAATGTAGTATCAAGAACAATCACAATGATCCACACATGCAAGATAAATCATTGCATACTCTCTCACAACATGTCACCATAACTATCCCAAGTCCAACCATATCAACATGATCCTCCAGGAAGTAGCCATAAGATAAAGGAAGAAAAATTGTAAATCATAGTGTCCTACCAATACCTCAAAGTGCAAAGTTGTGTCAAGTATGATTTCCTTTACAACCCCAAATGAAAAGCCTCAACAACACCCAATCATTCAATCTCATAGATCAAATGAACATATATATCATGTAACCAACATGGATGTAAGCCTCTCTACCAAAGTAAGTCAAACTCATAACCATTCCATAACTAGGAATAAGCCCAATCACATCTCCTAAACTCCTCATAATGGAAATCATAAATCAAACCATATGAACAAAGAGATAACCATGCCAATGTCCCTCAAATGAACCCTCCAGAACCAATAACCATAGCTCAAGATCCATAACCATGAGAAGATAAAACATAAAGCAAAATGCATCTAAAAGGATGGCAATAACTTATAGATGATAAATCACCGAGTAGACCATGAGTGGGGAATGAGAATGCCCCTCTAGGATACACTAAGTCACAAAGACTCTCTCCAAGAAACAACCTACTCTAGGTCCATAATGAACTCATGTCCATATCTAGGTGTAGGCTCCTCGGTCTATCTGTTGAAACCTGCAATGAGTAACCATCTCAACAATTGTCTCTAATCCAAAGAGAACTCAAGCCTCACCTAAGTCTCCAAGTATCCAAGAGTACCTCCATGATCAATTCATCCTAAACTCCAAATGCAACATCGCACTATCATGAAGCTCCCAAGCACATGATCAATGTACTCAATACCAAGAGATCCAACAAGATCAATGTCAATGCTCCTACTACATATCTGCATAATCAAGAAGCCCATCATGATCTAACCATCTCCTCCAAGAAGATCACATGCATCAATGCACACATCCTGTCTCAAGAGAACCTGTATCATGTCAACACTCTAACATGTGATCAAGAGTCCATCAAGACACAATACCAGCATCTCTAAATAAAGGATCAACATGTCAAACTGACAAGTCATAAACTGACACCTCAACCAAAGACTCTAAAAGTCCTCCATGGTAAACCAAGATGTCAAAATCTCCAACAACATGAAGATAACCATCTACTAACAATAGAACTCAAGATGTCAAAGCACTATCACTGAAACAAGAATCATAATCCAAGAGCCTCTCCAAGACACCCACAACCACTAAAGAAGATCATCCATCACTAATGATAAATCCATATCATTGCCAAAACTTCCACTAAATCGTGGCACCGAGCTATACATGGCAACAAAGTAACCATCTCCTAAATGAAGATCATCCATGGCCCCAACACAATCAAGGAATCCTGCTGTAACATCAACAACTCCCAAAAGGTAAAGTAAAACCATGTTCTCTAAACTAAGAAGATAAAACCATCACTGTCAAAATCTCACATAAAACCATGTATCCAAGCTATCCATGACATCATGATAAACATGCTATAAGTCCCAATAACTGACTATCCAGGCACTCAAATCATTCATCATCTCATCTCAATGCAACATACCAATGTACACATGACCACAAACAAGGCCAACTAACAAAGTCTGCATAAACACTGAATCAATCTCGTGGATAAAGATAGTCAACATACAAGTCATCTCACTATAGCCAAGGGGTAGCTAATCCACAAAACTACATAACTCAAAGATCCAAAACACATGTAACATGCAAACTCATCATCACATTAGTAACATGCAAACTAAGATATCAAAGAAAACACCCTGTAGACTCCAAGACAAACACCAAATCAATGCTAGATTCGATTTGCCAAACAAGTCCATAACACAAGTAACCATATCAAGGAACTACCAAGAATCCAAGAGATAAGAACAATCTCCTAAAACTACATAACACCACCTGTAATCATGAATCAAACATCATAGCCCATACCTATCAATCGCATACATGATCATGTCGTGTCAATGTAAAAGTGTACCTGCATATCCATGACACCATAATCATCGTCAACACTGTACCTATACTCAACTCCCACTGAAACGAGACTGCAAGTCTCACACGTGTATCAATCATGTCCTCAAACTAGAAGACAACCTGTGTACCTGTCTCCACCAAAGCTTAAACTCTAAAAACACCTATAAACTTGTAACTAGAAGTACCAAAACTAAAAACCTACTATACCATACTATGGTCACATAGCAACATCCACTCCCACAAGTTTGTGCCAAAAAATCCATCCAAATGCTCTCAAAATTGCACTCTAAATATCTGGCTCCCACAAGTGATAAAATAAGTATCAAACTCTCTCTGTACACCAAACTGAAAAACTACATTATCCAATCTATAGTACACATCAATATCTCTCCAACGCCTATTCGAAATCAAAAATCCAATTCCTTATGCAAAAGTTATGAGCATAAAACTGTTAGGAGCAATGACTAGCTTCAAGGCACCAAATTCTGATACAAAAAAAAACTATGATCACCAAACTTGCATCACTGGTTAGTGCTCAGAGAGACCTTTCTGATGCCTATAAGAAGTCAAAAATATGACACTATGGGCGAAAGTTATGCCTCCCAGAAGAAAAATGCCCTCCGAGGGCTATAAGGGGACCCCTGGTGGGACCCTGTACCCTAATGATGTCATCATTGATGCAAGCAGCTGACTGGGCGTACTGTGCTGATGTCATCATACACTGAGGTGGCATTGACTAGGCTTTGATTGGCAGAATTCAATAAGGTTTTAAAACTAGTTTATTGTTTTATTCTACGGACCCCACCAATTTTTAAAAGGAGGTTTAATACCCTTAAAGGTCTAAAATAAAAAACCTTAAGTCGTCATAAAGTTCTGCAAATTTTAATTAAAAAAAATTCTTTTAAAAATCCCCACTGGGAGGGGGGGCTTATCCCGCCAACGGCGACTGTTGTCGACCTGGCCACCGACCAGGGCCCGACTTGCCAAACTGGGGGCCTAAGGCCCGACTTGCCAAACCGGGGGCCTAAGGCTCGCCGGTCACAACCACGCCGACTGGCAAGGCTGACAGCCTTGCCAAGCCATGGAACGACCCTACCATGCAGGTGCAGGGGGTACGAGGTTTGCGGACCCTCCCCCCCCCAAAAAAAAAATATATTTTTTTGTTTTTAAAAATATCTTACCTCCATGCAATTTTTTTTTTTAACATGCAAAATTTATTTTTGCAAACTATAGTTTGTTTTCATGCAAATTTTATTTTTAATTTTTTTTACAAACTATAGAAAGGAAAAATATGTAGGAAATAATAATTTTGTTTTCTTGTACCTACAAATCCGTATGACGGTACAGTGAACCTTGGGGGCTATTTTTTTTTTGCTTTTTTCTCCAATGACCTAAATAGGTCAAATTTTATATCAAACTTCATCTCTCGGGCCACCTGAATCCAACAGCGAGGTCTATTTTTGCATAGGAGATCATTTGTGGAAAATCCCTCCTCAAAACCCTCAAAAAGCACATTCAAGAAACCCTTTTTCCAACTCAAATTTATAAACCCAGATCTGTAAAAAATCACCACAAATCTGCAACCCCAAAGCCCTCAGATTTGCAAACAAAAACCTGCACAAAACCTTCATATCTTGTATTTGTCCAAAATCTTTCCTGCATTGTCATGGATTTAGCTTTGCATCAGATCTACAAAAACAAGGGTTATAACAAAACATGAATCTGTGAAACCCCACAAACTCACGCCATGGTTATGATAATATGGCTACTAATCTCATAGATCTGCAAAATAGTGTTAACACACATGAAAATCTACTGCAACCCACAATTCCTTCCAAAGATTCTCAAAATGGAGGAAAACACCTAGAACCATAATTGTATAGATACATCACATGCAAGAACATACAAACAACATGCAAGTATATGCAAGCCATGAAAAAGCCTTAAAGCTCTGATACCACTTGTTAGGAATATACAGGTAGATCAAACCAATTCCACATAACCCAAAGGAGATAATGATGCATACAATCTTACATATTTACCATAATGTAAAGATCAATAGACAATCAACAAGATAACACAAGATATACCTTGGGAAAATCCTCTTTGAGGAAAAAAAACCCATCCTCCAAAAGCATCCATACTCAATATATTATTCAGCAATAAAAAATTACAATACACTCACAGAGTCTCAATGAACACCTCTGAAACATCAATCTCCTCTACTGCAACCTCCATGTATCCAAGCATGAATCCACACATCCCATGCCATGCTTTACAATGTGCACTCACAAGAGAAAACTCAATACAATGATAGCCTCTCACACAACCTATAAAATAAGAGCCAACCCTAACCACTAACCATGTGCTTGCTTTTATGGACTTAAACTCACACAAATACAACTTGTGGTATTGGATAAAAATAATGTGACTCAAAACCATGAGCACAAAACCATTGACCTTAAAATAATAAATATTTATTATTTTGCACAAATAATAAATATTTGCCTTATGTCTCTTAATGTTAAATACAACTTTTACAAGTGATAACAAATAAATATTTAATGTGGCTAAACACATCACTTAAGATGCACCACAAAAGAATGTTTATTTTACATAAGTAAATTAATTAATGTTATGCAAGGTGAACAACACCTTTTTCCCAATAGAAATCTCGAAGAAAAGGACAACTTTCCTCAAAAGGCACACTTTGCTTTCCAAGACTTTCCTCGTTCCATTTTTACTGCAAAGAGTTGACACCCTTTTCGCCTATCCTTTTTCAATTGCTTAGTAGAGATTGGTCAAATTTTGACCTCTCTTTGAATACCTTGAAAAAAGACCTTATTTCCCATATCATCTAAACACTCAACCATTTTTTGAAAAATAGTCAACCTTGGCTCTATGTTTCCACAACCAATTTATTCCTAAGATAATATCATAGGAACTTAAGGGAGCTACGTATAAGTTCACTTTAGTTGAAAAACTAGAGAGATCAATCTTAGGTTCAAACAAACATTGCTCTACCTGAGTCTTAGATTGGTTAGCATATTCTACTGACCAAGGTTTAGCCATATAACCAACTCTTCTAGGAAACTTATTCAATACCCTAAGAGAAAGAAAATTTTTAGTTGCTCTAGTATCAATCAAAATAGAGATAGGGACTCTAAACAAGGTACCTGTCATCTCTATAGGAGTGAATTGATACTCTTCTTGGCGATTATCCAGTGCCACATGAATCCTTTGCTAAAATGTTGCTTATTGCGTAGGTAAAGCATTACCTCTTTGCTGACCACTCTGGTTCTTGGTTGGGCATTGATTGGCATAATGGTTACCTCCACAAGTAAAGCATCCTCCAGGAGGTCCTCTCTTTTCAGTTGTCTTACCATTATTATCCTCATTCCTTTTGAAATTTCCATTCTTCTTTTCATTGCCGGACCCACTCTTATACTTTTGGGTTCCTTTGTCATTCCTCCTATTCTCATAATTCTTATCATTCCTCCTCTTGGAAGGTTGGGAAGTTAGAGCCTTATTGAACATCTTGCGATTCCTATTGCGATAAGCTGATATGGACTTCAACTTTTGCTTTTGCTTAATGGCCTTCTCATAAACTTGATCCATTGTCATAGGACCATGCACGTCCACTTCACCACCAATCTAAGCATTCAAACCCATGATAAAATTTCTAATTCAGAATCTTTCAACCTTCTAATATTGAGGTACGTACTTCAGAAGATGGGTAAACTTCTGTCCATATTCAACGACTGACATATCCCCTTGACGTAGATTTTGAAAATTTGTCAACTTTTAATCAAAGAAGAGTTGTGGCAATGACCTTTTACAAAATAGTTTAACAAACTCATCCCAAGTTACCTTTAAGGAACCTAATCCTAATTCCATCTTCTTGTTCATCCACCAAGTGGATGCTTCTCCTGCCAACTGATAGGCTCCCCATATTGCTTTGGTTATTTTTGAATAATTCCTTATCTCAAAATACTTTTCCATGTCCGTTAACCAAGCCTTAGAAGCATCTCCAGTCACCATTCCATCAAACTTAGGTGGTGTGACTTTCTTCATAGCTTTAGATAGTTTTAAAGCAAGCCTATCCCTTACTTGTCTCTAAGGTCTACAGTTATCAGGATTCTCACTATTTGCACTATGCTCTTGATGATTTTCTTTGCTCAATCTGTGAGAGATCTCATTTCCTCCTTCAAGATTCCCTTGATCTCTTACTTTCTACTCTAAGGTACCAAGTCTCTCCTTGGTTTTCGTAAGCATAGCGAGGATTTGATCTAACTTTTCCATGTGATTAACTGGAGGGTTATTCTCTTCCTGACTTTCACCTTGATTTGTTCTTGTACGAACCATGATGTTGTTTTTCTCACACTTGAGAATATTAAGTTATCTATTAGTTTTCTGAATTTAATGTGACTCATTAAATCAAAAATATAATTAACTCAAAATTAAACAATAGATTGGTACAAAACAATGTCATCTTTATTATAGTTTATTTAGGAGTAACTACATCCTTATTTATACATAAAATGACTCAATTTTCATAATCGAGGGGAGTATATCCCTCTGATTCACTATCAAATACAAGTACAATAATCTCAGAAGATGAGGGTATACGAGGGTCTCTCCTAATCATAAGTGTGTCAACTATGGATGAATAAGCTATGATCTTAGTTGCGATCTTAGCTGCCTCAAAAAAATTCTTCTTTTCTCTTTTAATTCAAGACATGGTATTACTGAGAGTTTCAGTATCACGAAGCCATATTACATTGTCATATTTGGTTCCTTCTATGGTTTTAATTATGGCCTCTCGTTCTTTCTTGGCTTTCAGGTAGCACTCATTCCCAATAACTAACTTCCTAGCAGTCATCTTGAGTCGCACCATCCTGGCACAAGAAGTCCAAACATTAGCTACTGATAATGTTGGATAATAGGTTAGTATAGTGAACTCATAAGCCCTAGTGCTGAACCTAGTAGCTCCGATACCAAATGTAACATATTAAATCTCAAAAAAGGCTTAAAACAAATATTTACCAAGAGATAAAAATACAAATTAAGTGAAAAAGATTGAACTTCTTTTTTTTAATTAAAATAATCTCAAGGAACCAAAATACATCATATAAACATAACTTCTTTGCTGAATATACAACATGGAATAATTTACAATATCGACATTTAGTCTTTCAATTACAATAATCTACATTTGATAAAATTTACATAGTTTATGAAGTACAAGTAAAATATCAAATATGTATGTTGCATCTGGAATTCTGATATCCATATTGCAAGTCTCAGCGAGTCTTCTGCTAGAGAGAGGGAGCATCTTCTAAGTGCTTTAACTCCAACCATAGACTGGCGGTCCCCCACACACCTTCCAACTGGAAGTGGCCCTACCCTTCATGAAGAGTATAGACATAAGGTAACCAATGGTTATTGGCCATCTGAGTACTAGTGTTGTATCCTTCATAACACTATCGATCACACAACTCTGGACAATCCTCTAGCTAAGTATGATCATACTGATAGGTTATGAAATATGGACATGGTTAACCGACTAATGCATGCAGAGACGTATGCATTACTTTGGCCAAAGATTCTATATAAATATACATTTAAAGTAAACGTAGTCATAATGTACACCCACCTCTAACTTGACTTGGATACTATCACATCCTGTAGTTAGACTTGGTCAACTTGGTTTAACAATAGAGTCTTGTCTAACTCAAAATCTAGTCTACCTGACTTAGGTTAGTTCTCATGACCTTGTCTTTCATACTGTAAGACTTTATGGATTGACTATCCATTCAAGAGTACCTCCTTGCATAATTGCACAAATCGAGGTCTATGACATATCAACTTCTACTCCTTGAGTCCATAACTCAAGTCGATTGTAGTAAAACAATTTGGTTTCTCTACTAATGGAAAATCACCATTAAGGAAAAACAAACTTCCTTAGACAGATCTAATATAAACATTAAAACTTAAGGTTTTATCTTCCCTATTCCAACATGATGGAATAACAAATAAACTTGTTTTCAAAAGAAAGTGAAAAGTAATAATATCGTAAGTAAGAGAATAACCTCTAGTCTTCTTTTGACTACGTGGTCGTGTTTTTAATATCTCAAACCATGACTACTATAATATACGGGTATATTCTCAATTATATCTAAACCAAAGGTTCTAATCATGTCTAAACTTTGACTAAGTTTAGTTCGATTCCGAAAAGGGAAAAGACTATTTCAATTTTCTATTAACTTAAGTTCAATGTCAAGGTTGCTCTTTCTTTTATAAACTATGTTGTCATTGAACATTGTTATCTATTTCGTTTCGAGCAATACTTGAAAACTATAATGTAAATCCACAAGTTTGACAACATTTTCCATACCATGTTTACATAAAAACAATGTGATTTCTATATCACAAAACTAATATATAAATATTCTCATGGTTCTCATTATCACACGAGTGTTTGTAATCAAAGTAAACCAATTGTATTACTATTCTCTACATCGTGACTTAGAAAGTAAGATTAAAACTATACTTATCCACGCCTTTGAGTACAAAAATAAATTATATCCTTTAATATTGTAAAGGCACTTTACACAGTAAGATATCTCTAGTTTGTCAGAGATTCATTACCCATATTCACAACAAACTAGAAGAGTAAGTTATATAGTATCGACTATTGAACAAGAGTTCTATGTTATAAATGCATAGCTATGATATCACTCAGCTTTAAGTTCATTTTGAAGACTATATATTCACTCAGATATTTCATATTTTCTTAAAGATTTTCTTACATTCTCAAAGAGAAAGAACTTCTGATAAAGAAGAATTTCATTACACTTGATATTAAAATGAAATCATAATAACTAAGAATGAAACTCAGCTCATGCCTGAGCACTGATGTAATTCTAGTGATGATTCAGATTGTATCCTAACGACTCAGCTCATATTCTTATGTCAACCTATACTTCAACTCTTATCTGCCACTCCTCTGTCTATAACTGTGATCACTATCTTCCTCTATCTTGCGTTTTGCATCATTTTCTATGTTGTGTTCACTATATCTTTTCTATCCCATGATTACTCTCCTCTAATCCACGATGATCATCTACTTATCCCTCTTAGCTTGTGATATATCAGTCCATTCTCTCATGTGATAACAATGCTCTATCTCCCTTATGATAACAATGCTATATCTATCTATCGACTCATGCAATAGTTGAATATCTGACTCCTCCTGATATCTATGCTATTTTGTTTTCGTTATGCTATGACTCCACTAATAAGTTGTTAGAAGATTCTCCACAAGTGTAGTTATCTCCACTATATAAGCCTGTAAACAAGCTTTACATCATGCAATGTTAGTGGGATGGTCTTAATGACCACTCCCTCCCCTAACATCAACCAAATAGCCAAATTTCAAGTGGAAGTTCTAGCATACAAGGAGATGGAATAATGGGTTATAATGACCACTTTCATTTCGACTCAACAACATCCCTTGAAGTTTTCCTATGTCATCGAAATAATTTAGGGAGAGAAAACCTCTTATTACAAAGGTTATTACCATTTAAAACCCATTATAAAGCTCATACTCTCTACTCAAGAATATTCATTTATTATAATCTAAAATAAAACATAGATATTAATATCAATAGGGTTGATGGAGCGTCTAGGGGAAACCCAAGTATCTCAGGAGCCGATTGCATCATCTGAGATTGGAACGGCAATATCATGGGCAAACTGGTCTCTCCTCTTCCAGAATGAACAAACAACCTAGCAGAATTCCAAGCACTTATTCTAGGACAAAAGTTTTGCATTGATCTTAAGGCAGCCAAAGTCAAAGTGGAGGGTGATTCAACACTAGTGATCAATGCACTTCGATCAAGAAGGGTGACAAATTGGAAGTTGGGTGCTCACTTGGATATCACCCTCAAATTAGCAGACAGTTTTGAAGGGGTAATGTTTAATCACATTTACAGGGAAGGTAACAGAGAGGCGGACCTGCTCTCCAATCAAGGGGTGGATGGCTTTTTGATAAAGGGAAGTTAGTTTGTGACTTCATTTCACCTTGTGGGAGGAAGGGAGGGGGGCCTACACATCATAAGATGTGTAGGTCTGGACAACCAGGGTGGTAGCATTCGAAATCATAAGAAAATAAGATGACTTAGGGTGGTTTGCATTGAAGAAGGAGGCATCATTTGAATTCATTTCACATGAAGAAAGCCTGGCACAATATCATGTTAAATTGAGAAGGGTGAGCAGACAAGTCTGTTGAGTACATCGATCTTGGTGATGTGGCTCCTTTTGCATGAGTCGTCATTAAGGGAAGTCTAGAACCTTCCAATCACATCTAGTGCTTAAGGACAACAGTTTATTTAGAATTATACATTTCCTCCTTCATAGTAGGGCAATGGATAGAGTGCCAAAATTGGATCTTTTTCTCTCTCCAGAGCATTTGCAGAGCAAGTGGCTAGTTTGCAAAGGAATGGCAATGCCAATTTGCCTGACCAGTTCAGTCAAGCAAATGGCTTTCTGAGGAAATATCATTGACCAACGCTTTCGGCGGATCCTAATTCAAGGTGATGTATTTTTAATGGGAGCGATGAAGTTGATATTGGGCAAAGCTTTTGTGGAGGATGGGGAAAGATACAGGGTCGACCTTGACATCGCATCTCAGTTTGTGGCTTCATTGCTTGACCTCAACATGGGAAAAGCCTTGATTAGCACTGCAACTTGAATGGCCTTCAAGAATCACCTGCTCGACGGCCTAAAGGAAGCCCTAGCAAAGATGGTGTATGGTGCAGGAATTCCACGACCGAAGGACTTGCAAAAGGTGGATAGGGACGAGGGTGTCATTCCTTACTACTCGTTCTTGCTGGATATGAGAGGCACGAACCTGCTTGAGCATAAGGAAAGAGCAAAGAAAGGCTAGGATTTCATGAGGAAGCTATTCTAGTTTGAGGACACAGAGGACTTTGCATTGATCCTTGAGTTTCATGATTACCTACTGCAGCAAGGTGTTGGGTAAGGGTTTGTTTTCTTCGGCCCAAGTTTAATGGTTTTTTGGGATTGTCTCCAAGCTTCCACCAACAGATGTTAGCTATCAATGTATATATGTTTATAGTTAAGATACAATTTTTAGAAAGCTTTCTTCCAATGAGCCCTATGTGGCATTTTAATGGCTGTTAAGACCTTGTGTGGTCATTTTGTTTTAAGATATCAAGCCAGTAGTAGGTTGAAGATGGGACTTTGTCATACAAACAAAGATAAGCTGTATGGTTTTTAATATTTTAATACAAAAACTCTCTTATGCATAAAAAATTTTATCAATAGGGTCTATAATAATGTGACATAAAATTACACACAATAAGTGATTGGGTCGAGAAAATCTCCCCTTCAAGTATAAAGAAAATCAAGTCAATTTTGATTTAACTAAATACAAAATTTAACTTTAAAAACTATTAACAAGAAACACACTTTTGATTTCTTCCAATTACGTCATTGTAAATGCAAACGTAATCTCATTTACAATGCAAAGAATGATGTTTTCAATCACAAAATGACTAAGCTGGCGTTTAAAAGACTCTTAGCGACATCAACAACTTGTCGAGTTGATAAACTTAAACCAACTTGATTAAACACGACTTACTTTAATCGACAAGGGTTCACTAACTGAAGATACGCTATACTTAAATGACAAATGAACAGTTCAAAACCAAATGTCTATTCTCCTCTCCTCAAAAGATACTCTCTCTCTTTCTCAGAGAGTGGTCAAAACTTGTTTTCTTGAATACAACTTGCAATCACCAAATCATGATTAGTGCATCATTAGTGCATTCACAAATCTTATGAATAACAAATCAAAACCTCATAACGTAAATTTCTGAATCATTCAATCACATGTATTATACTTAATCACATGAATGGATATTTAAGAAATCAAGGATTTACTCTGACATTATATCATAACCTTTAAACATTTATCCATAAAATTCAATTCTATTCACATAAAAGTAAATAGTAAAATCAAATCCAAAATTTGGGATGTAACACCTTTGAGGGTCTACAGACCCTTGTATGACTCGCGGCCTACGTAAGGGCACAAGACCTAAGTCCCATGGGCTCCCACAAAACCCAAAGCACATGTATTTTTACAAAGGGCAAAGCCCTGCATTCAAGGCTGAAGCCCAACAATATAAAATGAAGTGCTTAAAGCACTAAGCACTATAACACACTTTAATTTTTTTTATTTTTTTAAATTTTTTTTCAAATAACAAACCTTAATTTGCATGTTGGAGAGCTCAAACGACCCTTTGGCAATTTTTTGTCTCGAATGCTTCTGACATCGAAACTAGGCAAATTTTATGTCAAAATTCATCTATTTGACCTTCTAGACTCAATGGTAGGGTCCTTTGTGGCAAAAAATGCTCCATATGAAACTTGATTTCTAGATCTAAGCTTCAAAGCCCCATTTGCAATTGTATGAAACAATCTCCAAATTGGATGAAATGAAAGCCACTTCTGACTTTCTCGAGCCTCCTGGACACATTGGAATAGCTAGAAATATTGTCAGTATAACTCGAATAGATGAAATCATCCAAATATCACAAAACACATATGCAAATTGAAGAGGTTATTAGATCTTCATGAATCCTTTTTTATTCTTAGATCTTTAAAAAACACAAGAGAAGAGCATATGATATTTTACACGATCTCACTAAAAATAAGCTCGAACTCTCAATTAGGAATCTAAGAACTCAAACCTCTCAAAACAAAAGCTTTGATGCCATGTTGGAAATCTAAAATAGATTGATAACCCAGGAACTTTATAAGAGAAATTCTAAGCTACATAAACTAGAAAAAAACATAAACAATGCAAACCAGTGACTCCGAGAGATATGCAAATGTTAGGATGACAGAATTGCATTACGAGCTCAAATAAGCTACACAAGACTGATAGATTTCCATACAAGATGCAACATACAAGTTAGGTAGTGAGTTTATATAGACCAAGGAGAGGGGTGGAGGTGGCAAAGTTGACCAATAGGGAGAGACCACCAAATGGTCTAAACATAGTAAATGCAACTCCCTCGTAGGATGGAAAGACCTCAAATGACCCACTCATCTAATTAAACTCACTTTATTTAACCTAAGTAAGCTTAATAAAAGTGTAGGAAAAACCTAGGAAAATAGGAAATTACATATCCCAGTAGGAAAATAAAAACCTACACTAACATTTTCTTAGTGTTTTTTTTAATCCCTATAAACATATTAGAAGATTCCAAATAAACGCTTTGGGGAATCCTTTTTGGGAAGCTTAGTATGGTGTGATTCAATTTTTTATTCTTTTAATTACTTGAAGCAATAAAAGATTTTAAATGAATAGTTACAGAGAGAGCTTGGAAGAATGGATCTAAACAAATAGAAGATTTTTATAATGAATATAATTCTTTGAAGTAGAACTTTGAGTAAGAAGCTTTTTCAATTTCAACAAGAAGCTTGGAAGCATAGATCTAAACAATTGAAGCTTTTCAATAGACAAATAAAATAAAATTAAAATATTTCCTAACAAACTAAATCTACTCTAATGTACCTACACCATCTCTTTCATAAGCACACAAATTCCAAATTCACAAACAAGATAAACTAATTAATATTAAATCTACTCTAAGAAAACAAGAAATTTCATGTGTGGGACTAGAATTGTCGTTGATGAGAAGTAGGCTTGAATGGTGGCAATATGTCCTAAATATTTGTTAATAATTAAATAATTTGATTGTTGCTTGGTTATTGTGCTTTGTAATATGGTATACAAAAGTTGTTCACTCACAAATGGTTAACATTGATGGGAAATTAAGTTTAATAAACTATGAGATTAGGTGCCTTAGAATGGAGCTCAAAATTGAAAATTGAAATTGAGTTTAATAAACTATGAGATTAGGGGCCTTAGAATGGAGCTCAAAATTGAAAATCTAAAGAAAATTTATGCAAGTGCATAGGAAAATGTAAGTAGTGAAACTATTCTCATGAGTAGTTTGAGTACATCTAATCATGATATAGAGCAACCAAAGGTAGAGGTAGAACATTGACAATGTGTGCCAATCATTCGACAAATTGCTTCAGGAATCATCATCTACAACCACACACATAAATTGTTCGATATGATGTTGTGACAATTAGACACCCATCAAGTTTAGGCAAAGAAAATATTTAATTATAAATCCAACCCTATTAATATTTATAATGTATTTATTTTAAATGAGCTACTAAAAATACACTCATTTTAGGGCTTTGAAATTTGATTTAAATATTTTGTAATGTCCTATGCGAAGAATCGAAATGGTTGTAAGGGAAAGTGAATAGCCTTTCCTTATAAAATGTAAAGTCTTATAATTGCATAGGGGTTAGGTAATTGGGCATTACTACTAGTCATTACTTTTTGCCTTTTTGCACAGCAAGTGTAAGAAATAAGGAGCAATGTTTTTGAGACCATTTTGGGAAGAAAAAAGAGGAACTTTTTAAGAACTTTATGTCTATGTCGTTCTTCATGACTCATGTACTATTCTTAAATTTACTATAAAATATTTTCTCCAAATATTTCTTCATGCCTTTGTGTTAATGCAGAATAGTAAATCATTTTCACATTTAAATGTTGTATGTTGAATTGAACTATGTCTTCTATTTGGTTATGCACACCCCCCTTTCTATTTACTTTTTCATCTAGTGTGTGTAGGGTTAGACTCAGATTTATATTTAACGCCATACACACTTTCCCTCTCATTTATTGTTTTCCCCATTTGTTCTTGAGTAATTCCTAATAGTTATCTATATTCAATTTATCTAGGGTTTCTTTGTGGGTTTCCTATTTTCTATTTTTGTGCCCTTTCATACTTTCTAGTTAAAAGTACATAAACACCCCAAAATATCCCTATCTTCAAACACAAAGGAAAATCACTCTTTCCGTGGTGGTTTCTCCAATGTTGCAAGTTTATGTCGTCGTCCATTGGATAAGTCTCTAAAACAAGAAAAGAAAGCACGACGACATAAAATCTTGTCAACACTACTCTAGGTAGAATCCTAGTACTACACCTATTCCAAGTAGAATTCTATTATTTCCTAAGTCACACTATCCCTCTTCTATAGTGGTGTAGGAGCACCAAGAGATTCAAGGAGATTTATGTGAATTTTGTCTTGTTTTCATGTTGTTCATGTTGTCCAATGTTGTAATAAGGTCTTGAAGACCATTTGGATACATTTGTAATAAGGTTGGAAACCATGTCATGATCACTTCATGATTGATGCCAATGATTGTTGATGGGGGCAGTCAAATAAGGAAAGTTTTATGTCTTTTGTAGACTTTAATGGCACCTAGAAAACATGTTAAGAGTTGAATGCCTTGTCAAAGGCTTATCTATTTTGTAAAGGGTTTTGAATACCTTGTAAACACAAATCAAAATGTAATTAGTTGCAGCAAAAGACAAAACATGGACAGTGGTGGTTGCAGGGCAGTTTTATAGCCTCCCACTGATCCAAACTGCCCCTCCAACTGACTGCCATGTCGATTGAGGCTTCAAAAAAGCCTTGAAGATGTTCATTGGGGATGTATGAATGTGATTGAAGGAGGAAATCAATAAACAAAGTTTAGTTTCTGCCATTTCTTGTGTTTGATCACTGTTGTAGACCGTACAAGTCTTCTGTACAGACGCGTTGTTGAATCAAGTGATGATTGTCAGAAAATAGGGCGAGTAAACTTTCCAATGCAATTGGTTTGAGACTTTGAAACAACTGTAGAATAAAATTATAGTCATTTTTCTAAAATTGGTTAATAAACCCTCTTCTAGGGTCTCTGACAGAAAATCATGGTGTTCTCACCATTCCACTGATTCCAAACCTTCTAGATCAATGGAATGGATTCAATGCTATTTGTTCGTTCATGTTATGCAAGAGTTTTGGGTAGTGAATTGGATTTTGTGAAGTTTGTTTGAGAAACCTAGCAAAACCATGTGCTAGGAGTGTGTTGAAGGGAACAACAGTAGCCATATTTGTCACAGTCAACAATGAGGCCTTCAAACCCATAAAATCCTTAGTTTTTCCATGTCATCGATGTGTTCAAGTGGGTTAGAAAGTACTATGACTCCATTAGATGGTACTTGCTTTGTATTTTTAGGCTAATTGGGGCTCTTTGTAGTAGGACAGCCTTATTGAAAGTGGCACATGTTGCAAAACAACCCATAGTGAGTCTTTGACATGTTGTAAGGCATCCTAAAGGGTATCTCAAACAAGGATGTTCCTGTCTTGAAAGTGCCTAAATTGCAAGAAATCCTCTGTCAGACCCTAAACTAGGGCTACAAGGATTAGGACAGCAAATGTGGGAAGTGTTGTTTCCAAAGAAGTCAAGACTTGTTGGTTGGTTTGGGGGTGTTCTTCAAGGTGTTAAATGTCCCTCTAGATCCCTGCCTTGAGAGGATTAGGTGTTTAGTGCCATGTTCCATATGTGCTCTTTGATATGAACTTGTAAACATTGTCTCTCATAAAAACAATCCTACCTTATTGGATACCTTGTCACCTATGAAAGTTGTGTTGATCTCCATTGGCCTCTGCATCATATAGCCCCTTCATAGTTTTTTACTTATTACTTTTTGTTCATGGACATTATTGAGTAATTGTGTTTGTGATTATTTTAAATGCTTGACAGATGCTACTCACTAGGTATAAATATTTCTTCTATGCTTGCAAGTTTCTAGATGTAGCATTCATTATGAGGAGAGTACACATAATCAATTACCTTATCCATATTTTATTTATAAGTGTTTGAATACTTGCTTTCATGTTGACTGTTTGTTTTACTTTGACATACATCTTTATAGTAGTTCACATGCAAGTCAAAGTGGGGGCAAAATATAATGGTGAAAATTGCATACCCTACAGTTTTCCCTTTAATTTTGGCCTCATTTTGACAAGGTTGTCTCTAATGTAATCACTAGTGTGCAAAATGTATTTTTGCATGGACTTTGATAAATAACCTAATCCTAACCCAATTCCATCTTCACATATCCCTAGGGACTAGTCTCTCTTCTCATTTATCCATTCATTATCTTGGGTCAAATTTGAGGATATAGAATTGACCTAGGTCAAACATACAAACAAGTATTTGACCTCAGAACTTTAAACTTTAAAAATTAAAAATTTGGGCCCATGCCCCCTCTTTCTAACTAACCATTATGAGTTGACTAAAGCATGAAATACTTCAAATGCATGCTAGGGTGTTACATAGAAGGATAAAACCCTAATTCACTTTGATCCTAGGATTTAGGATTGAGAAGAATATCTAACACATATCCATGGACATCAAAGCATTATCATGTGACATCAACATCTTAGGCATATTGTATGTTTGCTTGTCTTTGATCATTGTTATGTATTATTGACTCAATAATAGGGATTTGATCAAAAGAGAACAATCCTAGCCTAGCAAACTCTTGAAACGATGTCTATTGACACCACCCCTTTTCAGATGCAAGTTCTAGACATCAAGGTGAGCATCTCTCTAACATCAATTTTAGCATAGTTAAGATCTATAGGCAAGTTTCAAATCCATACACGAAGTTCAATTTCCTAGGCACTAAATTGAACCAAGATAATAGACATCAATTTTCTCAATCCCGAGGCGACAATGTGACAAGTCCTATTTTTTTACAATTAGCTTGATGCAATTATTTTATTTATTTAAATTAGGTGCATTTGTTTTAGTAGCTTGATAGTCTAACTCTAATTCCTAGGTTAGATTTTTACTTAGGGCATTTGTAATAGAACATTTTGTTTTTTTAGCTATTGAGAGGGATAACAACTTCTGAATTGTATTTGCAACTTGTTGGTATTAAGAGCACGAGTCAAATTTGTAAAAATAATCAGCGTCTTTCAACTTAGATCCAAGGACTGAGGGGTATCCATTCTACCAAAGTTGCCCTAAGCATGATCCCAACCTCATTTTGTTTTATTACACCAATGAAGAATTTAAACCTTCATAAATGGCAAAATCAAGGAACATACCATCGTCTTCAACAATTACACTCAACCAATTGAACATACCTTTTGATATTTTCCACACAATTATTAGCAGTGGCCCAAAAATTAAGAATGATTGCAAGCTTTTCTATGGAGGGAAGTTAACAGGTAGACTGAAATTTTGAGTAAATTTGAGCAAAGGAAACGAGAGGAATTTGTTAGTAATTGAATAGGCTTCTTTTTAAACTCTTTAAATGCTGTAATTCAGAGCTCAAAATCTGAGCTGAAAGGCTTATTAGAAGCAAGTCTTCTAAGTGTCCAACCAAGGAGAGCTCCGGCACTCGAAACAATTTTCATGATGACTCTGTAAATAAATAAAAGAAAGCCAGGCTAGACATAAAAATGACCAACAACAGTTTGGCGGCTGAAACCTCTGATTTGCACCTTCTTGGTATTTATTTGAAGAACCCTCACAGAAATGCAAATTCTAAATCATATAAACAATGGAAAAAAAGTGGTTGTTTCCCTTTCTGTATCTCACCTAGCTTTTCTGAGGACCGCTATGACTGCCACTGGAACTCTAACCCACATTTCTCTCTGTGAGTCGAGAAAAACATGTAAGCAGGGGTGTTCGGAAGAAGCATTAAACATCCTACATATGAAACACACGGCCTGGCATTCATCTAACTGTGTTTATCTAATGCAGAGCTCTGCCCAAAACAGAGATTTGGCAGGAAGCAGGCGAATCCATGCCCACCTCAATCAGAATGGATTTACTGCAGACGGAGTTTTGGGTAATACGCTTTTAAACATGTATGCGAAATGCGGCACTGTGCAGGATGCACGGAAAGTGTTTGATGAAATGTCTGAACGAGATGTGTGTTCGTGGACTGTTATGATTGCAGCTTTTGCAAGAAGAGGACATGGCTTTGAGTCGCTGGCACTCTTTGAACAAATGCAGAGCAAGCAAATCAGGCCGAATGAGTTTGCTTTTAGCAGTGTTCTCTCTGCCTGTGCTAAGCTGCAGGCTCTGCAAAAGGGTATGGCGATCCACCAAGACATAATAAGGAGTGGATTAGAGCATGATGTAGCCCTGGCCAATGCCCTCGTCGATATGTATGCGAAATGTGGCAACATAGAGAAAGCGCGCGAATTGTTTGACAAAATGCCTCAACGAAATGTTGTGTCGTGGACTTTGATGATTACCGCTTACGCAAGGCAAGGGCTTGCCAGTGAGGCTTTGTCTGTGTTTTGCCTGATGCAACAGGTAGGAATTGAACCCAATGATTTCACATTTGCGACTGTTCTTTCTGCGTGTGCGAAATTGGGGTATCTGGAGCCTGGGGAGGAGATCCATGAGAAAATAGTCAGAGGAGGATTGCATTCTGACGCCTTTGTCATGAGCTCTCTTGTAGATATGTATGCAAAATGTGGGATGGTGGAAAAGGCTCAAATTTGTTTTGAGAAAATTTATCAACCAGACGTGGTCTCATGGAATGCTATGGTTGCAGGCTATGCGCAGAATGGGCTTCTTGATAAGGCACTGAAACTCTTTCGAGCAATGCCTCAAAGGGATGTCTTCTCCTGGACAGCTATGATTGTGGGATATGTACAGAATGGGTTTGTTGATGAAGCCCTTAAACTCTTTGAAGAAACACCTCACAGAGATGTGTTCTCATGGACTGCAATGATTGCAGGACTCGCACAGAATGGCCATGGCAATGAGGCCATCAACTTGTTTGCACAAATGATTTTGTCAGATGCGAAGCCAGATTCAAATACCTTTGCAAGTGTTCTTCCAGCATGTACCAGCTTGGCAGCTTTGGAGAAAGGGAGGGAAATCCATGAAAAAATAATTACAAATGGGTTCCAGTCAGATGTATTTGTGATGAATGCCCTGATAGACATGTATGCCAAATGTGGAAGTATCCTTAAGTCATGGAGATTATTTGAAAAGATGCATTGGCGAGACCTGGCTTCATGGAATGTTATTATTGGAGCATATGCCATGCATGGCTATGGCAAGAAGGCCCTTGAATTGTTTGAACAAATGAAAGACTCTGGCATGAACCCAGACCACATAACCTTTGTAAGTGTTTTGTCCGCTTGTAGTCATGCAGGCATGGTGGATGAGGGTTACCAGCACTTCAATAACATGACTGATTATTGTCACATCACACCCACAATGGAGCATTATAGCTGCATGGTTGATGTTCTTGGTCGAGCTGGTCATCTGGATGAAGCGCAAGACTTCATCAACAAAATGCCTGTAAAACCCGATGCTACAGTCTGGATTTCTTTGCTTGCCGCCTGTAGAATGCACAATAATGTAGAACTAGCAGGGTACATAGCTGAACATATTTTTGAGTTAGACTCAAAGGATGCAGCACCGTATGTGCTGCTCTCAAATATTTATGCTGCAGGTGGCAGGTGGGCTGACCTTAAAAACATTAGAAAAAGGATGGAAGACATGGGCATAAAGAAAACACCTGGATGCAGTTGGATCGAGGTTAATAAAAAATTGCACGGATTCCTTGGAGGAGACAGGTAATACCAACAAATACAAAAGTTGTGGATTATCTTGTGAAATGAAAATGAAAACGGGAGTTCATATTTGCTGACATGAACTTTTTGCTAAAGCAAACTAGGGGTAGTAGACAACTCTCTGTAATGAACTCTGCAAAATGACCCCTAACTTCAGGAGTAGGGGGGAACTCCTCAGGACAGAAACCCTAGTGAACAGGCCCAGGTGACCGTTAACCAAAATACCTCCACAAAGTTAAATGAGCATGAATGGAGGTTAATGCCTATCTTATTCGAAAAGGTAAAGCAAACTGATTGGCACCCAAGCCAGAACTAAAAGGTAGGAACTATATTTGGCCTATTATACACAACCGCAGCACCAGTTATTTGAATTCTTTGGAACCTGCCTAAATATTGCGGCACTAACTGTTCTCAAGATGCCAGTCATCTCTCATTTCAAGGATGTAGATTTTTACTGCTTAGATTATTATTGACGCCAGGGAACGTTAGGTTACTAAGGTATGCCCGACGTCAAACAGGCATAGATATATTGTCTACCTCAAATCATCATCAAGGTACCGTATGGTTTCAGATTTTATCTAAATTTCTGCAAAGTGTGGTGCTTGGAGAGTAGAGGTGCTCTGATTTTTTATTGGAAAAAATCAAGACAGGGAAAACTTTCTATGTTAAGAGTCCCTTATTGCATCATATGTGTATTGGAGGAGAATTGAATCTTAAAGTATTCTACTTGGATGATTGTCGATTTCTGAAATTCAAATTGCAAGCTTCTAAAATTAGACTACCAGATTCTTTATTGGGTATTTGTCTATGGCATATAGCTCGACCAACATTATTGGTAGGGATTACTTGTTCAACAATGTTTTTGGATCTAAAATTTGATAGTCTTTGAATAATACTTATCAAACTTGAATCCTCCTCCCTGTTTTGAGGCGAAAAGGTGAAAAACGCTTTAGGATCTGCATAGTGAATGACAGAGGTACCCTAATTTCATTAACTCATTGTCTGAAAACTCAGTTATACAACAGCATAGATTCACTTTACTTACAATTATAATATAACTAACCTCTTTAAATAAAGTCACAAAACCAGTAACCTATGAGGTATAGTCCATGTGTGATAAATCCAAACACCTGATTCTAGAATATTAGGGTATAGTCCATGTGTTACTGGTTTCATCATCTGTCTGCAATTATTGATCTCATTACCAAACTGATTCTCCATTTCTGCCTTGAAAACCTTGAAAGTAGACAACACCTCATCTTTTTTCAAAAAGTAAACCCGAGTCTTTCTGGTAAAGTCATCAATGAAGACCAAAACATACTTTGAACCGCCATGTGAATTTATTGGTTGTGGACCCATTAAGTCATTGTGCAACAACTCAAGTTTCTCTAATGATTTCTGTGCAATGCTCCTATCAAGAGGTTCTCTATGATGCTTTCCACACACACACCCTTCACAAACACCTTGGGATGCAATGACACATGGAATGCCATGCACCATATTATGTCTCTTCAAGAAAGCAATACTCTAGTAGTTAAGGTGTCCCAACTCCTCATGCCATAAACGACTAGCATCAACAATTGAAGCAATTAGTGTCTAATTCTCCTTACCACAAAATTTGTCTAAGATCCACTAGTTATCCTTCGAAGTATCTGTTGCAACAATAAATAATTTGTTCTTTGGATCTTCAATCCAACACTTGTTTCCGAGTAACTCAATCTTGTATCCTTCTAGAGCAAGTTCTCTCATCGACAAAAGGTTCTTCGCCATCCCAGGAGCATACAAGACATTGTAAAAGAAGCCATTCTGTGAATTTCGTTGTTCATACACCAAGCACTGATACTAAATGACCATCACCAATCACAACATTTTGACCATTGCTTCCTTGTTTCAAAGACACAAAACTCCCTTGTCATGGCCAATGTGCTTATCAGCATCCATATCAAGGACGCAGTATGATGCTTTCTCAATAGCACTGACCAACATTCTCATGCCACCAATATCACTGTCATGAGAACTTAGAAGAAGATAACTTTGCAACTTCTACAACAAACCCAACTACTCTTTTCCCTGCTTCCTTCTATTTTGCAAGCCAAACTAGACATTCTAATTTCCTAACCTGCAAACTTTCTAGAATCATAACAAATGCCCTTGAACTCTGACTCTTCTTGTTTATCAACTCACTTAGAAAAATGGCTGTTATCTTGTTCCACTTTCTTATGTCCTTTCTCCAACTTATTCTTCTCATTCTTCTTCTAGAAGTTTTTCTTCTTTTGAAAAATTGAGCCCTTTGATGTAGACAGTAGGGCTTGTGGGGATGATGAACCTACAAGATTCAACTATTTCAACTTCAGTTCTTTTGTCAATACCCGTTTCTTGAGCACCTCCCATGATGTGTTATGCATTTTGGTGTCATCTCTCATGAGAGTTAAGAAATTATTGTATGGTACCAGAAGATTCTCAAGAACTAGGGTGTACATATGCTTATCATCCTACCAAGAGGCTTCTATTAGAACCACAAGCTTGGCTCAGTACTCTTCCCACTTAATCAGATAGACAAGGGTATTGTGTTCATCCACAACCTTGAGATTGCCTTGTGCTGCGGTTAAATTCACCAATTGACAAGTGTCACTAATTTCATACATATTCTGCAATTCCTTCAATATCATTTATGAAGTACCACACTGAATGATCTACATCGTAATGGAAGCAGTGATATACTTCAACAACATTGGTCTAGCTTTCTAACAATTCAAACCATGTTGGTATTGCACCAAACTATTTGTAGGCCATTGAAGTTTAGTTGGGTCCTGGCTAACAGTGTCCTGAAATGCATGTTCTAACAAAAGGGTTGTCAGGGCATATTTCAATTCAAACTAGTTTTGACTGCAAGGAGAACATTGACACGTAAAATCAATCCTCTCTATATACTAAACTTTCTGATATAAATGGCGGTACATAGAAGCATAGTGGTACACAAGAGTATAGTGGCATTGTAAGAAATGGTATGAAAATGTCTCAGATCTGTCTAATGGTGTACCTGCTCATAGAGGGTAGTTCAGAGACTCATAAGCATTAAATTAATTATAAAACATAACTACAATGAAAGGTTAATAAAAAATATTTAAAATATTTTAAAAGATTTGAAAATTCTATTATTTAGTTAAATAAGAATTATAATCTATAAATGGGTTTGTGCTTCTAACAAAGGCTATTCTGCACTTAAATATTCGATACAGTATGAAATTGGACAAATACATTGTGATTAGTGTATGATGGCATCTAATGTAAGATAGATAAAAAACATCACTCATCTTGCAATTAAGTTGTATGAAAGAAATTATCAATAAAATTTGGGGATATGGGAGTAACCTTTTTGACATAGTTTACTCAAATTCATAGCAAGGGCATAACAATACATATTGGGTTAAATTCCAATTTAGCTTTATAAGAACTAATTTTTAGCTACAAGGAATGAAAACATAATCCTCTTCTTTAGACCTGCCAAAAACATATAGGCTAACATGGCAAGTCTAATGAGGACACAAATTCTCAAAAGCTGACATGACATGTTAGAAACAAAAATGTGACAATTGGTTTACGTTTACAAGGCTAAATCTTACATGTCAAACCTCCCAAACCCCCCTAGTTATCTCTAGTAACTCTCCTTGTCTTTCAGTGTCTTTGTCTTTTACTATTTTCTTGTACTCTTGTGTTTGTCATAAAACTTGTGTTTTTCTTAACTTGATGTTTTCACCACTTCCTATCAGCAATGAAAGCAAAATTGTCATGGTGAAAATGTTTTCGCCACTTGACAAATTCAGTGAAAGCATTACAATTAGTTGTGTTCATGATTCTTTCTCAAAAACATAAGCTTTTCTTCCACTTATCCTCCAATTTTGTTGAATCAAGATCCACTTTTGGTGTTTCCTCATCCCAACAACACTCCCATATAAAATATCCAAAATAATTCATTTGAAAGGTGTGCAAAGATTTTCCAACAAGAAACCCAAACTCTACCAAAATTTCCTTGCAACCACAATCCAATTAATCCAATCACACTCATTATTGCCTCAACATTCAAACATCCCCTTTATACCTTGTCTTAGAGGCATATCATGGGTAGTTGTTCATAGGAGGGAGGAACTTCATCTAGTTTGCTTCACATTTATAGCATTTAGATCCAGGTCGGGATTTCTAGTTTTTTAAAGTTGAATTAGTATTAGATTTCTTGTTTCAATGAGCTTAGAATTCTTGTATTTAGTTTGTTTAGATTGATTAAATTAGATTCAATGTGCTTCTTTGTTTTGTTATATATGGAATTAGATTTTTGTTTATTTACATTAAATTTAGTTGAATCTAGATTATAGATTGTTTGTTGAAATTTCTAAATTAGTACAACCATGGCTACAAATTGAAAACTAAGAGGATTTAGGAAATTTGGGTTGAAGTTGCTCATAATCCAAACCTACACTCTTTTCTTCCTCACATAAAAGTTTGTCAATTTTTAGATTTAGATTTTTGCTTACAATTGTCAATTAAAAAAATCATTATTGTTAATTGTAGAATTAAAACAAATCATTTTCAAACATAGGAGATTTCCTTTGAAGATTTTTTCTAAAAAAACCTCTTAAGAAATCTCAAGAGAATTTCTTCAAGAAAACCTTTGAGCAAAACACTGAAGAAATAGGTTGTAAACTTCTTGAAATGTAGTTTACATGGAATCCAAAAGATCTAAAAAAATGTGTCTCCAATAAGTTTTCATTCCCTTAAGAAGTGTATTTAATTTGTAAAGTGCAAATCTACTTTTGGAAAGCCATTTAATCCGTGTTTATAGGAAAATCAATTTAATTTCCTACATTCAGAAAAACAAAAGAGTTTCAACTACAAGTTATTTGTGTTAGTTGCATTCTTTCAATATTTATAAAAAGAAGAATACAAAAAGGCAATAGTTAGGCATTTATTTATTATCATTTGCAACTTAGAGTAGACTGTTTTTGACATTTACTACTTGCAATTAAATAAGATTTACTTTCATATTATTAATAATTAAATCATTGTTTATTAGTTAATTAGCTTTTCTTTCTAGCTTTGAACCAAATACAAAATTTGAAACAAACCACAAAAAACATTTCAAAACCTTTGAAACAACAAAAATATTTGGAACATATCAAAAACCAACCCAAAAACCAACATGAATAAACACACAAGTTTTAAAAAATACACTCATTCATTTACACACATTCATGCATACATGCAAAACTACTACAAGTTCCTCACTAAGGAACAACCTTTAGTGTCATGGTCATAGCTAAACATTGATATAGAATTGTGGGAGTTGGTTTTTGTATCCACTTTGATCCCTCCTTTTATTACTAGTCAATTAAATGCTCTAAATGAGCAAGTGATTTTCATGAGAGGGGAACAAGTCACATGGGTGCTCACTAAGCCTAGGTGAAGGCATAAACAACCTCCACTTAGTCTACCTCTCAATCCTCAACAACCACATCCATCTCTCCAACGATCTCCACCAAACCATCCTAATCAATCACAACCACCTTAGTCATAGAGTCAAAACTATTAGCTATCTACCAGCTTCCCTTAGCATGACCCCAAGAAATTATGTGTGAGTTTCTTGTGCATAGACAGAAAATGCTTTTGCATGTCTTTAGCTATTGATTCTAGACTGAATAAGGATTATGTAGCTCTCACCACCCTTGAGAAGCATTACTTTAAGCTTCAATTCTAGGATATTTAGACAAAGTTCCATTGCTTTTACACACTAGTCACGTCAACCCTCCCTATATGTGAGGTTTGGGGACTATACCTTTGAGTAGAGGACCAAAAATGAATAGAGAGGATCAAAACATATCCATGCCAAGAGATCAATCCCTGAAGCCATCCTCCTTATAGAGTAGCGTAATTTCTCTCATTTCTTCAATGAATTACTATGTGGCGACAATGACTCATAGACTTAGATAGTTGGGCACCTTATAAAGTGATCACCTTAGGTGCCCATACCTTGCTTTTAAGTCCTCTAAGGAACATGCAAATGATGGCATCAATTCTTGTTGGTATGTGAGAGCCTCCTTGTTGCTTTTCCTTGTTAATCTTGATATTTGTAGAGCACCCCCACAAAGCTTCTCTATGGATGCTCCTGATCTCTCCAAGAGAAAGATAAACAAGGGTATTTGTACTAAGATTTATAGAGCCTACCTCCAGTTCACATGGTTTAAGCCTAGAGAGTTGCTCTCTTCAAAACTACAACAATACTCAATCAACAATGTGTTCATCTAAACCTTGGAGTACACCAGACTTTAATTACATTGTATCTTGAGGGTCCCTCTTGCTCTATTAGGAAAGGTGTCTCAACCTTGCTTCTAATGTTTAGAATGTAAAAAAATGCAATTTTAGGCTATAGAACAAAAAAACTCAATTTATGGGGTATAGAGGTCCTTTCAAGCCCCTAAAATAATTCCAAGTTGTTAGACATCGCTTACGGGGATGCCCAATACGTGGATATCCTCAAGCTCTACAATTAAAAAAAGGCTCAAACAACCTCCTAGATCAAAGGCTATGGCCTCCAAAAGTCGGGTCTCCCACATTGGAAATGTAAAAACATCTATGACACATAAAAGATCTATAAGAGTGAGTTACACTTGTTGACCAACTTATGACACATTATGAGGCATCTTTGAATGGAGATAATGGAGCACCCAAGCTGGTGGGTGGGTTATGCCGAGCTTATGGGAGGTGGGAGGAATATGCTATTTTTAGCCTATGGGCTCATGTTGGGATTTGGGAACCACATTTTGGGTGGTTTTATCTGATGGTTCCTAATTACCATTTGATGGTTTCATGTATTGCATCTCTTATTTGTTGGGTGCTTGAGATGGAGGTTTTGATAGTGAGTTTTGTAGGTACTATTATGTTGCTAGAATTACTTCAGGTTGTTAGGAATAGCATGCAGAAGATATCAATTAACTGCCTTTGTGAACATATCTGCATGATTCTCACTTGTGTGAATTTTCTCCAGTTTCAGCTGTCCATCCTCCAAAACTGACCGGATGAAGTGATAACGCAACTGTATGTGTTTGGTCTTTGAATGCAAGGCAAAATTCTTTGCAAGATGTATGGCACTCTAGTTGTCTGTAAACAAATAACTGTTAGCCTGTTGTTTGCCTAATTCTTCCATGAAAAATTGCAGCCATATTATCTCCTTGCTTGCCTCTGTTGCAACTACATATTATGCGTCTGTAGTGGATAAAGCAACCACCTTTTGCAACCTTGAGATCCAACTCACCATTGTCCCACCTATAGTAAAGACATAACCTATAGTACTCCGCCTGGTATCAATATCCCCTGCCAAATCTAAGTTCACATAACCTACTAAATCAGTATTAGAGCCCCCAAAACACAAATGTTTATAGGATGTACCTCTCAAATACTCGAGAATCTATTTTACTGCATTCTAATGCTCCAATCCGGGATTACTCATATACCTGCTTACAACTCCTACGGCATGTGCAATATCCAGTCTCATGCATACCATGGCGTACATTAAACTTCATATAGTTGAAGCATATAGTACCTTGGACATTTTGTCTTCCTCCTCTTGTGTCTTTGGGCACATCTTCTTAGTCAATTTCAAATGACTAGGCAAAGGTGTGCTGACATCTTTTGCATTCTGCATATGGAATCTCTGCAACACCTTTTCAACATAATCAACCTGAGATAGAGTTAATTTTCTGTTTTTCCTATCTCTGCAAATGCTCATACCAAGGATTTGTTTCGCTGCCCCCAAATCCTTCATAGCAAATGATTTTGCTAACTGTTGTTTTAACTCACTTATGTGATCCATGTTAGACCCCGCTACAAGCATGTTATCAACATATAAACATAAAATAATGTAGCTGTCATTATCCAACCTCTTAAAATAAACACAATGGTCAGAATTACACCGGCTGTAGCCTTGCTTAGCCATAAAATTATCAAATTTCAAGTACCATTGCCAAGGTGCTTGTTTCAAGCCATATAAACTCTTTTGCAATTTGCACACTAATTTCTCTTTACCTTTGACCTCAAATCCTTGTGGCTGGCCCATATATATATCTCCTCCTCCAAATCACCATGGAGAAAGGCAGTTTTCACATATAGTTGTTCCAAATGCAAATCTTCAGCAGCCACAATACTTAAAACAGTACGAATAGAAGTCATCTTAACAACCAAAGAAAAAATGTCATCAAAATTAATGCCCTTTTTCTATGCAAATCCTTTTACAACTAACCTAGCTTTAAATTTGTTCTTACCTCCAGCTTCCTTTTTCAGCCTATAAACCCATTTGTTTGGTAAAATCTTTTTACTTGCAGGCAACTTGCATAATTCCCAAGTCTGATTTTTCAGCAAGGAGTCCATTTCTTCTTCCATTGCATGCTCCCATTGAACCTTTGTATCCACCTGCATAGCTTCATCATACCCTTCTGGTTCACCAACATCTGTTAACAAAATAGAATACAAAGAGGGAGAAAACCTGTCGGGAGGTCTACTTGTCCTTGTTGACCATCTAACATTCACTGGAGTTTGTGGTATTTCCCGTTGCTGTTGTGGAGCATGAGGAACCATTAGACATCACTATCTGAAGTATCATCCAACACCACACAATCCTTTTCTTTCTTCTCATGTTGTTGCAACTGATCTTTGTACAACACCTTCTCATTGAATACAACATCCCTGCTTCTCACAATTTTTAGATTTTTAACATCCCAAAGCCTATATCTAAATTCATCAATGTCATATCCAATGAAGATACACTTTTTTTTATTTTGCATCCAGCTTGGTTCTATTTTTAGAATCTACATGTGCAAATGCTTCACATCTGAAGGTTTTAAGAAAATAATAATTCACCTTTTTACCTGTCCATGCTTCCTCTTGAATACCACAACTCAAAGGAACTTAAGGACCTCTGTTAATTAAATATACATTGGTATTGATAGCCTCTGCCCACATGTTTAAAGGCAGCCTAGCATACAATCACATGCTCCTTGCATGCTCCATTATTGTCCTATTCATGCGCTCAGCCACTCCATTCTCCTGTGGAGTCCCTAGAACCATTTTCTGCCTACGATTCTATCAAGGGAACAATAATCCTCAAATTCTTTGCTGCAATACTCACCACCATTATCATATCTGAGACATTTTAATTTTTTACCTATTTGATTCTCAACCAAGTTTCTCCATGTCTTAAATGTTTCAAATACATCATATTTCTACCTAAGAAAATAAATCCAAACCTTCCTAGTTGCATCATCTATAAATGTAACATAATACCGAAAGCCACCAAGAGAAGATACCTGAGCTGTCCCCATACATCCGTATGCACAAGCTCCAACTTTTCATCTTTCTTTTGCTTCCCATCCTTGTGAAAACTAACTCTCTTTTGTTTGCCATACACACAACTTTCACAGAAGTTCATATTAATACATTTTTGACATGTTAAAATTTTCTTAGAATGAAGTACCTTCATACCTTTTTCACTCATATGCCCAAGTCTGTTATGCCACAGTGTTGTCTTAGAATCTGTAACAATTGTTTCAATCTTTGTTTGCGAACTCGTAACAACTATTCCTGAACCTGTTTGATTTTTCTCTGCAACAACTAAAGTAGAAGGAACAATATGACCTGTACAAAGATATAAGGTGCCTATTTTCACACCTTTTGCTACTATTAAGGCACCTCTTATAACCTTCCAATTTTTATCATTAAAAGTAACTATGCAACCTTCATCACCTAGCTGAAATTAAATTTCTACTCAACTTTGGAACGCGCCTTACCTCTTGTAGTAGCTAATGATCCCCATTCTGCAACTTAATCTTAATTCTTCCCTTTCCAACAATCTGACAGGGTTCGTTATCTCCCAAATAAACCAGCCCAAAATCCCCTTGGACATAATTTAGAAAATAACTTCTATGGGGCGTAGCATGAAATGAGGCCCCTGAATCTAAAACCCATGAATGAATCATCAGCATTATCTAGGGAAAGAATCAAAGCATCATCTTTAGATTTATTACTTACCACATTTGTCTCCTTATTGCCTTCTTGTTTGTCTCCTTCTTTATTCTTCCGAGACCAACAATCTTTCTTCAGATGACCTAGTTTCCCACAGTACCAACAATCCTTATTTCCTCTGGATTGGGACCTCTTGTCCTTTGATTTTCGTCATGACTTCCCATGACCTCCAGAACCTTTTCTTCTCTCCTTTGATTTGCCCCTACTTTCTGCATTCAAAACACTACCTAATGTGGATCCACCTAAGCTTTTCCTATGAATTTCCTCACTCAGAATAACACCAACAACATCATCAAATTTTAGTGTATTCAAACCAGAAACAGAGTTACTAACTGCCATTACCAAACTATTCCATCTTTCAGGCAAAGAACATAATATCAAGAGAGCTCTAACTTCATCAAAATTTACATTTACAAAAGTCAATTGACTGGTAACTGTGTTAAACTCATTTAAATGATCAGTAACTGATCCACCTTCTACCATTTTCATATTAAATAAATGCTTCATAAGAAATACATTATTCAAAGCGAAAGGCTTTTCATATAACTTTGCCAATGCCTCCATCAATTTGGTTGTTGTCTTCGCTTTTGAGATATTGAATGCCACCGATGGTGCCAAGCACAAACAAATGCTTCCCAATGTCTTTCTATCCAAAAGTTTTCGATCCTCATCAGTCATTGCCGCCAGTTTCTTGGCTTTGCCTTCCAATGGCCTCCATAAATCCTTCTGATAGAGATAATCCTCCATCTGCATCTTCCATAACTGATAGTTCTTCCCATTGAATTTATCTACCTTCAATTTACCCTCGTCCGCCATTAGTTCCACTTAACCGTGAGACACCCATTCAACCGTGAGACCTTCCTACAGACGATAATCAAACACAACCCACTCTGATACCACTTGTTGGGAATAACATGCAAAAGATATCAATTAAATGCAGATAAAGATTAAAATAGAGGAATGAAAAATACACAGAAATAAAACAGCGAGAGACAATTTTAATGTGGTTCACCCAATATGGGCTACATCCACAGAAACTCAACCATCCAATGATTTTATTACCTAATGCAAAACATATTACAATCTTGTGAATTCCATCCCGCAACATACATCTCAGCCACTTATAACAAGCTTTTTGGAAGCTTCTAGAATTAGGGTTTTACAAAGTCATTTTTCATTTGTCAGTTAACAAAAATTAACTACCGACCCCGATCATGTAAAAAAGGGAAAAAATTAACTACCGAACCCCAGCAAGGATACGTTACGAGTGTACAATATTTGCATGATCAGTCGCCACATACCAACACACGTCTCTTGTTGGTGATACTCTTATAAAGGCTTGGACTCTACAAGTGTATTGTAACCATTGATTACTAAATAATACATTGAGTTGATTTGGAGTGTGGGATTTTTCTCTTGAAAGGGTTTTCCCCATGTATATCATTATGGTATACAGTGTATTGCTTTTGTGTTTAATTCCTAATTGTATGATTGGTTTAATTTTTGCACATGTCTCCTCTCATATATTAGTGTGGGAAGCATATTTTGTACATTTGCTTCCATTCATGCTCGACTTTGAGTTTGGTCACATCAAGTGAACATTGAGACAAACCACCATTTCCCTTTAGAGCATTGTATTTGTTAGATTTTCTCCTTAAAACCTAAAATTGGGGAAGATTTAAAAAATGCTCTCCTTATTACAAGATAAGAAAATGGTTCTTTTTCCCAATGAAATATTCACTTGGATCTTTTCAGATATTCATGGCTAATGAAGATCAAAGATTCTTATCCCTCTTACTTTGGGAAATGTTCAACCTTCACCAACAACTTTCTAGAGACACGTCTCTCAAATGGATCTACATTATGTTAATTACTTCCTACTTCCAACCTTCTCATGTCATCAATAAGAAAAGGCCTCATGGCCATCTACCAATCTTGTTTAGTAGACCCATCAGGCATCATAGGCCCAATGATTCACATGGCATCCCACACTTTGGTATGACTTTCAGTGTTAGAAGTATTTCTCCAAAGCATCAGGGTTCATTTCCCTATGTAGTACCCTTCTCTCTTTGATCCTCTTCAGTGTCTTCGATTTTGTTGGATAAATATTTGTTGAATACTCTTTCCTCCTTTTATGTTTAGTTTACTTTGTCTATCTCTTGGGGTGTCCCTTGGCATTCCCCTTTTATTCTTTATATTGTACCTTTTGCAATACCATGGGACTATTCATGGCCCTTAATGGACATTAATATATTACTTATTACTTAAATTAAATTTCTCAAACATGTTTGTCTTCACAACCATTATATGGCTACCATACCACTTATAATAACAATGATCTATATGTACCTAATTGTAACAAGGTGTTCTTAATTGTCAAATGTGTTTCCTCTTTGAGAATGTGTGCATCTTCACCAAGCTTTTAAATTTGTATCTGATACAAAACTGAGAGTCGACCAAACATCCTTTATGAAATCTCTAATTTAGAGTTAAAGTTCAACTAAAGAATTATTCCTTGTGCCTCTTTAACACTTGGAAAATTTATTTATGTTTTTCCATTGACTATAATTCATCATTGGCATACATTTATCCTCAATCACCTTGATTTTCTAATTACATTCCCCTCATCCATTACCATTATTATGCTTTTTGTGTTGTGATCCAAAAAAAGGCAGTTGATGCATCCAATGTTCATGATTTATTCATAATATGACACTACATTCAAGTTTAAGACTACTTAATATTCAATAGGTTCTTAAATAGTATCCCTTTCTCTAAAGTTTGAAGCATGTTCACATTTAATGTTGCATATATAAAAGAAAAGCATTAAGGTAGATGCATTATACAAGGGAAACCAATTTACCTATTCAACTAACATATAGTAAGGTGGGAGTTAGGTTAGGTTCATAAGGGGAGGGGTGATCCTATTCTTCTTTTGAAGGGGGCTTGGGGATGAGGGGTTGTGTCTTGATGAAATTTGCCTAGTGGATTGTAGGGAAACATTAAATCTTTACTTTAAAACCAAGAGTGGTCATATTTTTAGGTAAAAAGAGTGACAAAACGATCTAACATAGAGGGGCTCAAAAAACAAAAGTTGAAGGAAAAAATTGAGTGTCATTTTGTCCACGCATGATAAATTTCCCACAAACTTATTATAGAGTGAAATATATGAGAAGCATGCAAGCTACCTCATTTCATAGAAAGATATTATGTCAATGTAAGAAAGTTCTATGGTAGGGTTCCATGGAGGGGCATATCACTAATGCTGCAAATTTTCTAGCACAAGTGATCTCATCTAATATGTTCCAAATACTACAAATAAAATAATCTCCCCTCATATTCAAAGAGGGTGATTATCTAGGAAGAGGTTTTTGTTGGCCATTTTTGTGAATTAGTAAATATACTACAAAATAAAAGAACCCCCCTCATATTTTGAGAGTGTTATTATATAGGAAGGGTTTTTTGTTGGTCATTTTTGTGAAATAGTTAATATATGTAATTTAAAAGTTCATTAAAAAAATTCCAAATGCATTCTACAAGTTGTTCTCTTATTGTATTACCTTGACATGGTGAAAGTATGTGTACTTTATAATGGGTACATGTTCTAATCTTGAAGGATTTGGGGAACACCCACTAGCGTACATGTGCCTTATTTGTTATTTGATTCTAGATATTATATTTTGTATCTAGTAATCGGTCAATGTGTTATGGGACACATATGTTGTGACCTTGCGTACCAAACTTTCTAATGGGGCCTTGCATGACCATCAAGGTGTTCTAATTGCGTATCTTGGATATTATATTATACTTGTCGATGATGTTCATGAGGATTGCCATCGAAGTGTGTGGATTTTTTCTTGGACTTATATGTGTGGATTTATTTATGCTATACTTTGTAGTGTTTTCAATTCCATTGCTCTCATTATGATATGTGATTTTTGCCCATGCTCATTGAGTACAATATTCTGATTATTTATTATGCATCTATACATCTAAATCACGCTAGTTTTAGATGATTTTCAATTAGATGTAGATTTTTTTTAGTTTGGGTATACCCGGGTTTTTAGCTTGGTCCGAGCCCAGAGAGACCCTTACGGGGGATCTCTTCCCATGGCTTTATCGCCTTTGAGACCACAACTGGGGGGTCTCTGTCCCCAATGGTCATTATCACTCGGGCATTAGCGCCCTTAGTTCAAATTCGCGAGCTCGTTGGCCTAGCGAAGGCACAAGGCCTGCGAGCTCGTTGGCCTAGTAGGGATTTGAACTTGGGTGGTGATCACCGCAACCAAGTGAACTCACCACCACGTTGTGCCCCGAAGGGCCAATTAGATGTAGATTTTGATATTACCTTGTTGGCGGATATATTTATGTAATGTGCTTTGGCTATTTTATATTAGGTAGTTATGCCTAATGTTTTGCTTCAGTGTGTAGGCATAGGTTTTCCCAACAGTGACAATTAGAGGCAATCATCTTGGGTAAAAGTGTTATGTTTTATTTCTCATCTCACTCAAGTTTGAGCTATGAGATGTGTCATGTGTAGCCTTGTGAGCCTAAATCTAAATTGGTCGATTCTAGATTCTTGAGTCATGTGAAAACCCATAAAATGTGCTTGTGTGTTTTCCATAAATTGCCTAACTCCTATGATTAATTTTATTTAATTATTTTCTATAAAATTGTTGTCGTGCTGAAAAAATGGATTTATGTTGGTGATGGATTAAATTATAATTTTTATGTGTTTCACAATGTATTTAATGTTATGTGTGAAATAATGAAAATATGAGTTTAATCAAAAGAATCATATTATTACATTATGCACAATATGTATGTTTTTTGCACTGCCTTCTTAGAATTATCTAAATTGAAATAAGCATGTATTGTTAAATGAAAATGTGAACATCATTGTTTAATAAAATGTTTTGTATTATTGGTTTGGGGGCTTTTTGAAAACATAAACAATGTTTGCATAAAAGAAAAAAAGGCCCATTTGGGGCGTCAAAAACTTTTGGGGACTACAAAAGAGAGGCGTGTGAATTTAGGGTTGCATTATCATTCCCTTCATCTCCTTACATTAGTGGTTCTCTTCCTTGCTAGGAGTTAGGGGATTTTTGGTTGTTGGTTTATTGCATGAATGTGTTTGGTGAAAGGAAAAAAAAACAACATTGTGGGCGTGGGAGTTTTGGATTGCACATTTCCTCTTTTCCTCATCTTCCCCTCTTGTTGGGCATTAGGCTTGGATATGTTGGTTGTGTGTTGTCTTAGACGTAAGTGGGGTGATTATTTACTTTTGTTTGGAGGAGAATCTACTCCAACAAATATCTTCATTTCATTGTTGTGTAGTTGGTTGTGTTGGTGCCCACCCCATAAAAATCCAAGACTTGCAAAATCATGTTAAAATTCATCAATTATGTTCTTGAGTTGTTCCTTATGTTTTATAATGCCTGTTTGCCTTTGAAATTTCTAAAAGAGGTCAAAATTGGCTAAGTTGGGCCCCGTTGGATATTTTGGGCCTACCAAGAACAAAATTGACTTGTTCCTAATCGATTGGAAATCTTTGATGACTTGGAACAAGGCAAGGAAGAAGTAAGAAGAAGCGGTCGGGTAGTTCCTAGCCGAGTGGAAATGTATGACCAATTGGAGTAGTTCTCATTCCATTCCAAGTGTTTGATTTATTCCTGGTGCTTGCCCAATCTCTGATCAATCAAGTTTGAAGAATTTTCTAAGGCAAGAGGGTGAGTATGGAACGAAGGAGAATAGGAAGGCTAGAATGAAATCAGGTAGTTTCTGGTCGATGGGAAATCACTAACCAAATGGAATTGTTCCCAATGGCGTCCAAAACTCCAACCAAGTCAGAAATCGGCTAAGGCATGAAAGGAAACGAAGCGAAGAAAGAAAAGATGAAGAAATTAAAGAGTTCTTGGTCGGGTGGAAATCCCTAACTAGGTGGAACATAGTAGAAAAGAGACAAGACAAGGTGGTTGGTGAGTTCCTGGTCAGGTGGAAATCACTGAATGATTGGAACAAGTTCCTACTAAGCCCAAAATCACTGATGGATAGAAAGGAAAAGGCACAAAGCTAAAAAGTGAATATTGCAAAGTGTTGTAAAAGCTTCATGACACATTTTTCATGTTTTCTTTTGTTCAAGCATGCCTCCACCTACTAGAGGATGCCATTAATACCCTAAACAAGCTAATTGGTGGTAGATTGAGTGAGTAATGAAGTGGTACAACTTAGTAGATGAGTTTCCTGCACCCTAGGACTATTGTAGGTCCTTTTCTGAGTATTCCAGTGTACAAAGGCATGGGCAAATGTTCTTTTTTGCAGGTTTTCTAGGCACAAAATTCATGGACATGATGTAATCAACAGGGTTGTCCTACCAAACATGTTGACCAATCAAACACCCACATTGATGAGGAAAGAGAAAATATAATGCTATATATACATGTTTGTAAGATGTATTTGTGGTTGGTTGGTGAACCAATTTCATGATTGTAAGTGTCTCAGCAGTGTTCTAGGGCATCAAACAATGCAACCTAGTTTGTAAAGGATAAATATGCATTTTGTAAAGCATAGGAAGGTGATCTAAAGGCAGATGCATGTAATAGATGTCTTCAGGAAGTTTATAAGTATTCAGGAGGGTGTTTGAACCTAGTTACTCATCCTCTCTTGCTATATTTGCTGGTATGAATGTAACATAAGTTAGAGAAATGTGTGACAACATTTTAATTTGTTGCAAACATTTTGTGATGCTCTTATTTTTTGTTCTATGTGGGTGTTTACAGTTATGTTTGTTTTTCTAAGAATGTTTTAGAACACAAGCAATCTACTGAGAGGGGGGTGGATCAGTAGATCGATAAAACTTAAAACTTCAAACCTTTAGAATGCAGATAAAATTAACTTACAGTGCATTAGCAAGAACAACAAGAGATCATGCACACATGAACACTAGATATACATGGAAAACCCAATATGAGAAAAACCATGGTGAGAAAATGTTGCTAGGATCTACTGTCCTAATTTAGCCTCACAAATGAAATCATTGATTACAATGTTTAAGGGCACCAACCCTAAGGAGTCACTAAACCCTTGATTTAAGAGCACCAACTCTAAGGAGACTACAATCCCCTGATCTGAGCACCAACTCATTCCACAAGAGGCACCAACCTCACTGATATGAAGCACCAACTTCACAAAAACATAGAAATTAAATACATTAAACATCACATTCTTGATTGCAACTCACTCCACACCAATTCTGAGTAATCAATTCTAATTTTGCATTGATAATCTGATCAACTCAACTCACAAACTTGATCCGCATCACACCACCTAACACTCTTTCTCATAATTTTTCTCTTGCGTCACATGTATATCTATTAAGATTGCTTATATATATATCACTCCACATTCCCGTTCATTTGCATGTCCACACTCCCGCTCATTTGCATGTCCTGAAAATTAACTCTATATTTGGCTTTGCGCATGCAACGAATCATCTTTTATGCGTTTTATCCATCATTTTAACTAACCAAAGTTATATTTCTACATATATATTCTCGCATGCAACAAATCAACTTTTATGCATTGTTTTTATCACCATCGCCATGCATCTCCTTAATAGTCAATTAAACATTAAGCTTATACGCTTAAAATAGCCGTTTACACATTTCAAATCTGATCCGTCAATCTTCCTTTTCTATTGGCGAAATCATCAATTCACGAACCTACTCTTTCCTTATCGACAAAAAAAACATCCTGACGAACTTAGGCCTTTGACTTCTCTATCGGTGAAAACTCGCTTTTACAAACTTGTCCTTTGATGCCTTTGTCAACAAATATCACATTCCACGAACCATGGCCTATGTTCCCTTTATCGGTGAAAACTTCCTTTCAACAACCTGAACACATTTCCTATCTCTATCAGCAAAAACCCGTTTTCACTAACCAACACTTTAATGGCCAAACTTACTTCCACGAGCCTTGACTTCAAAAACTCTTTTTGTTTCCTAGTTGGCGAATCGACTAAATAGCGAATTCGCAAAATAGTTCAAAAAATAAAAGTTTTACCAACAACTAAACCTTTGTACTTCAATCTTCCTTTTTCCATGCCTTTGTCAGCGAATCGCCAAATCAATGAACCAACTAACTTCGAAACTGATGAGCTAAACTTTTCTAAGACTTAAACTTTTTATTTCTTCCAAGTCTTTATCAAAAACACTTCCCTTTTTCCTTTGTTGACGAATGGGCGAATCTCGAAACCGGCGAGCTAGTTTGCAAACAAAACATTTTGCTGACCAAACTTGGTTCTAAGACTATGGATATTGGGATACATGTGCATTCTGATACCAATGTCATTGAGGAAATCCATGGGATGGGGGCATGTTCCTCAACCTCCATGTGGTCGATACTCGTGATGACACTCCATTGCTAATACCTATGACAACCCTCTCTTTCATTTTATATCTTGGATTTCATATCCAATGGGTTCTTGTAATTTCATAGCATATGTTTGATTAGTGTGCTTCCCAATCTCATGTGGGGTTGTATCTTGTATGATGTGTTGGCATTTCATGTGTACATTGATGGTGTTGGTTATACCCTCCAATGTGCTTAATTGTCTTCATTGATTGTTGATTGTATATTCCTCAGGTATGCTTTGTTTGGAATCTCTATGTATGTGATATGGATAGTATGTGAATGTCCAACCCTCATGTTTGGTGTGTGTTTTGTTGGACTACCTAGTCAATTGCCTCCTAATTTAGTGGGTTGGGCCTAAGGATTCCATATGGTTGGGTGGTGTTAAACCACTATTGAGGCTCATGGATTTTGTGGAGCGACTTGGAGTGTGTGCAAGGACTTCTCTACTTTGCAAGTATGGTATTGGTCATTTTATATTTTTGTGGAAAAATGTATAATTTGGGACCCTTGATGTCCTCGTATGTAATTTATATAATTGATTGTGGTCAGCAACACATTGTTTTAAAATCTACCCTCATAGGTTGTGTAAACTCTAGCAATTATTGTAATAATTGCTCGATCTCAAAGTCATAAGTGTATGGTTGTTGTGATGGTTTTCCCATGTAATAGTCTATTCAAAAGCTATCTCCTCATTTTATGTGAATGTATGTCATCATGGTGTTGAAACATTCTCTTCTCCTCAAGAGGCTTCTTTTTTAGTGCCTTGTCACTTTCTTAGGATGAATAGTTGCATGTATTTAGGGAGCTTGACATTAGGTTTAGTTAGTTGGTGAGGCTTTTGGGAACTTCTAGTTCAACTAGAATAAGACTTATATGTGTCTGAATGTTGGATCTGAACCAATTTTGTATAACACACAAAACGAAGAAGGTATGCCCAGGTGTTCCCAAATTCTAACCTTGTCCCTAACTTGTATTTTTGTTACATAGTTGCAAATTGTATTTCAAATCTTGAAGTTCAAGTTGCAAGCCAGTGGGAGTTTGAACTTGGCAAGGGGTTTTGCATGTGTTAGTGTGTTATCAAACTCATAAGTTTGAACTTTGAGTCTGTCAAAGTTTGAACTCTAAGTGGCATTTGGCATGTTGCAATCTGCACTTTGAAATTTGAAGTCTAAGTTGCTAGTTTTCTTAGTGTTTATCCTTTAAATTAAAATATGCATGTCTGTCTTATACTTATCAGACTCTTAAGTCCAAAATACCTGATGTTATTCGACCTTTGAAGTTTGAGGTGAAAGTATGTCAGGTTTAGAATTGGCTTCAAATTTGTCATTGTTTGAAATGTAGATCAAATCCCAAAGTTTGAAATGCAAATTACAAATCAAACTGTGAAGTTTGAAGTGATTGACTGGTGGGATTTGGGTTGGTCTCTTGACCTGCATGTGCAAATTGTCTATTGGGATCTAAATCTTGAGTTGTCTACTCTTAAGAATTCAGAGTTTAGCATAAGATTCACATCTTGCACTGCTACTTGTGTCAAAGTTCAAAGTTTGAAGTGTAAGTTCCCTAGAGGTTGAATTTTAGACTTGACGTGGAGGTCATCCTTTGCATGTTGAAATTTGTAATTCATACTTCAAAGTCCAATTTGATGTAGCTATTTTCCTAAATCCCAAGATGTCAGGAGAGTGGCTTGGTAAGCAAGTTGCAGGGGTTTGTAAGTTGACATGAGACCCCTAACTCTCCACCAAATCTCATTATTTAAGCTTCTCACAGTGACTTGACCTATGGTTAGTATATCTTCCACTTGTGTTACCATGTGTATTGCATCAATGTGTGTGTCAGGTTTGTCACTGCATTGTGTTACAACATCTTGTGCATGTAGAAGTGTGATGTGACATGCTCGATGTCACATTTGTATTGCAAACAAATTATTTGTCTAATTTTTATCCATTAATATCTTAAACAAAAGTTTGGGACATTACATATACACTTTATATCAAGGTAAATAAAACATACAAAATCTAAAGGAGGTAGGGTTGTACACCTTATATCAATATAAAGAAAATAAAAAATACAATACCCTTGTGAAAGGCTTATATAGATTGGGTTTCATAAACCAAACTAGTTATCACTTGAGAGTGGCCTAAAATCTACTTTTGCCTTAAACATTTTTCAAGAAAATAGTAACCTAAATTTGGCTTTTACGAAACCCTTTGTTTAAAAGTAGTGTGGTAGTTGGAAAAAAAGTAGTCTTTGCATGTTACCTTGTTATAAGGAAATAGCACATGATATTAAATTTTAGAAAGGTTCTAGCTCCACCTTTATTAGTTTTGCCAATAATATTTCTCAATTTCTCATTGCTACAACAAAATTCTATGGTACTTAACATAGTGAAGTCATTAATCGCAACTTCCTTTGTGGGACGATGTCATAAGCTGGTACAAGAAGGGTAAGTGTCGAGGCTTTGCAAAACTTGTTTGGTAGGACGATAAGGGGATGACTTGTGTGAGTCACTATTTGGATGCTTAATAGATCCTCAAAGTTATTAATCCCTTCCTTTAGGTGAAAGCATAAGACTATGTCCAACTTTTTGACCATTGTAGGTCATCACACTATCAATGGTTTGATGCTAGCAATTTGGGTTTAGATATTTTAAAATCATTAGAATTGATGAGTTTAAATTATTTTTAAAAATATTAAATTTTATTTAAAACTTCATTTTCATTGACAATTGGAACATACTATTATGCTTTAATCCCTTTGCTACGACTACTCTTAAGTTCAACTATTATTTTAATGGTTGAACCTTAATGTTAGTCTAGTTGTATTTGTTGATTGAACCTTTGGCATGATTTAAATCTTAAGATCACGAACTTTCCTCTTCTAATCTTTAGGGTAGAGCAATAGTGAATTGTTAGACTAATACATCAAGGGACTGGACTTGATTGTTAGGTCAAAAATAAAATTCAACTTCCATGTAAGTTAATCACAATTAAATGAATGGCCATATTGATCAATTGCCCTAACCCACTTCAAATATTTTTAAAATATTATTGCCAAAAGAGAAAATAGATCTAATCTTTATTAGTTATCTTTAAAATTAATCGTAAAAGAAAGTAATTTTGGTTTATTGCATGTCAAAAATGTTTCATCTAGATTTAGAAGTTTATGTAGCGTTATAGAGGAGGAAAGTGCTTATTTCACACTTTTACCTCTATATTTTACACAACTTTTCGGTATGCCATTAATGCATGATCTTAGCACCAATTTGACTCTTTTGACACATTCATTGACTATGAACATGAACCCCTCACTATGGTATGCTATATTCTTTAGTTCAAAGCATCACTAACATAGTTCTCAAGACTTTTGTCTTCCTAGACTGGATCACACTTGAATTTCTATCCCTTAGGTAGAAACATAAGAATAATCTAGTCCTTGACTTTTTAAAATTCAAATTTCTTGCTTTCAAGGCCAACAATCTTGAGATATAGATGTTACACATTAGCATGCACACTAAAATTTCAAATTGTGTTTCTAGGGTTGTGTATTTAAGGACATCATCCTAGGTCACTTTCACTTAATCAATTAGTAGCATTTTGCATTCACAAAGTCAATAAGTCTTGATCACATGAGCTTCAACAACCCTTCTCTCTCCCCCCTCTCTCTTTCATAATTGATTTTGAAAGTAAATATTAGCTTGCATTGTCCTATTTTTATTTGCCTGTAAAAAGTTTTCACGGGGTCCATTGCTTTATATGGACTCAAATATCCTTTTATGTCTAAAGATCTACTTTAAATGCATGCTTGTGAGTGCTACATACTTTAGGATTCACGTGCACCTCAAAGTGGAGAAAAAATGTAATGGCGAAATTTGCATACCCATGTCAATTTCCATTTACTTTTGTGCCCACTTTAAGAGAATGGCTTAAAGCAACTACATATTGACAAATGACACACTTTTGAGCAAAGTCGAACTTTCCCCATGTTGTTACTCATCCATTTATCCCTAGCTTTATCCATATACACATGAACTCCAATATATTCAACCTAATTATACATTTTATCTTGCATATGCATGCACTTATTCCCATATATTCCATTACCACCTTGATTCTAGGAGATCGATCCCACTACCTAACTAACTAAACACATATTTACACAATTTAGTGTCATTTCATATCCTCTCGTATTTGGGAATAAAGTAATCATTAGCATTCAAGGAGCATGTTAAGAACACTTATATTGGAGTGTACTTAACAAATCAAAATTTTGCATAATCATTTTAAAGTACCATCAATCCTCATAGTAGAATAGACAACAACAAATCAAGAAACAAGAGTATGACCACAAACTAGAACCTCCATAGAGCTAACAGAATATTTTGATTCCAAGACAAAACAGATCAATTTCCAATATGAAACAAATTAAATTCAATGCTAAATAAAAATTATTCTCCTTCATCAAGGATTGAGCTAAATACCTTTCTCGTTTGCATTTAATTTTTGTAATTAACATTTAATATTTTACTATTCCCAATAACTATACCCACATATCTATTATCTAAATTAATTTAAATAGGTACTCATTGTAGAAAACAAGATGAAACTTTAAATGAAAATGTATTGAATAATTTAAGCATCCGAGTAAATAGATAGTTCCTAGATGAACAAAAAAAAATGATTACATAAAATAGATGCACTTACTTCAATGACTTGTTTCTGAAACTTATATCTCCTTCACTTAATATATAAGAATGGTTTCTAAAAACATATGTTAGAAATCACTAGTTAATTTAGGCATTCTTATCCATGCAAAAATCACAACTGTTAATGAAGAGGAATTAAATAATATAACTTCCTCTTCCAACTTGTGATTTTATCCCTCTTTTTAATGTGCACATGTGAACTAAAAGATATTCCTTATTTTTTTCCATACTTTTTCTAATCCTATAACTAAAAAACACCTTACAAGTTGTCATGGTTACTTTTAACAACTTTCATGACAACTAAGTGATAACTAGTATATTTATATTTAAAAAACTCAAGGTTTTGTTGGTGCTTTTGGATTTTGTGTTTTTTTGGATTTTTTTTATTTTTTATTTTTTATTTTGTCCAATAGTTTTTGTGATTTGCTCTATTTCCAATTTCTTTTTTTGTTTTTATTTTTTATTTTTTATTTTTTTGGCTATATATTTACTTGGAAAAAAAATGAATGCTCTGCATAATTAATTAATTAATTAATCTACATAACACCTTTGAAGTAAAGTTTATTTTTCCTAGATAACGACCCCTTTTTCTTTTATAAAGAATTGCATTTTAGGATTTAAATGTGCATCTTAGAATTAAACCCTTAAAAAGAAATTGGTCTTATGATTATCTTTTCAGTTCACAGAACATATACGCTCGGCGGCTCGTCCAATTCAGAAAGCATTCAAAAACTTTTATGTTGTGGACAATTGGGACTAGAAGCCGTGAGGAAAGTACATCTCAATTGAGGATAAGAACAGTGATGGCCAAAGCATTTGACATAGCAGATTAAAAAATACTGTACAAGATGGAAAATTTTGTAGAGATGCATTAAACATTGATTATATATACTGAATTCTGTAGATATACATTGACTTCACATACAACCCTCGAGATGAAGTGAAGCAGGCTATGCCCACCAAGAATGCTAACTACCAAATAGGTAAACGAAAGCGAAATGATAATAAACTCACAAAGACAAAACTAAAAGAGTGGCAGCCATTGGAGACAGCACAAGGCACTCGCTCTCTTAAATATGGGAACCACTTCTCATGTGTAACTGTCGAGCTTTTGGATCCTTTCCCAATCTCTGTCGGATCCACACACCTAAAACATAAATACACCATCAAAGTGAAAACAACGTTTTCCATCAGAAATCATTGAAATAAGTGGACTCAAAAGGAAATTTTCAATAAAAGCAATCAATTTACTTTTTGGTTTTAACAGGAACCCAGATTTGAATTCAAAAGGAAAGTGGAAATTTTTAATAAAAGCAGTCAATTTACCTTTTGGTTTTAACAGGAACCCAGATTTGATTTCAAAAGGAAATTGGAAATTTCTAATAAAAGCAATCAATTTACCTCTTGGTTTTAACAGGAACCCAGATTTGAATTCAAAAGGAAATTGGGAATTTCTAATAAAAGCAATCGATTTACTTTTTGGTTTTAACAGGAACCTAGATTTGAATTCAAAATGAAATTTTTAATAAAGATGATCACTTTACTTCGGATTTTAACAGGAAACCCAAATTTAATTTGCCCCAAAAAAAGCCAAAAAAGTAAAGAATCACTGAAATCAAATCGATGCACTGTGAGTAGGTACCTGGATTATTAGAAGAAGAATCGCCTGTCAGGAATGTCATCCCATAAGTCAAAATACAATTCTCTGACAGAAACTCTGCTTTCGAATTCTTCCCACCATAACACTGTTCCATCTCCTTCAACCCATTCCACAGGCATTTCCCACAATCCTCCTTAGACAAATCTCTCCAGCACTGCGCACGCCCCTTGATTTCAACCTCCAAATTAAGAAAACTTCCTCCCACAGATTTGGAGGCAAAATAATTCTCCTGATCTGGAGCTTTTGCAGCAACTTCCTGCATCAATTTCTCAAGAGACCCATCAGATTTTTCGCCACTTCTACTGCAGGGAGGCTTTGCATTCACAGGGCGGGTTTCCAACTTGGAGATGAAATCATAGGCTTCAAATCGAAGGAAGCACCAATTAGACCAGAGGCTGGCTCCAGCTGAAACCGGGCAATTCTGCTGAACAAAATACCTGGCTTCTTGGCCACAAATATTACAGTCATACTGAGATACATCCCCTAAGCATTGAAATAACCCATAGACTTTAGTTTCATTATTGGAGGGCACTTCTCCCTGTGGGCTTTCACTGAACTGCTGTTTTCCATCCACAAGATTGTGTAGAACAGTCTTAACTTTTTCTTGGTATGCTCTGTTTGTGCCTGGAGAAGTTGTTTTGCAGGCCCAGTGTATGACAGTGGAGCTTCCTGCCATTAAATTGGCCAAGAAGAAGAGAAAACAAAAGGCGATCTTCATGGTGAAGAAATGGAAATCGAAATGAATCCTTTTATAGCTTGAATCTACAGATGGCTTGTAACATATGAAACTATCTCATACTCTTACTCCTAACAAAGGCTTTGATGAACTATACCCTTACTCCTAACAAAGGTTTTGATGAACTGGTTTAAATAAATCAGAGAGGCTTGGCTTGCCGTCTGGTACAGGTTCAACGGGGCCACCCTTGACTTGTTTTGGAATTGAATTGCAAGTTGATTAATACTGCCGTGTTAAATAAGAAAGGGGTGAAACTTCCATGGCGATCGCTATTCAGTATTTCTACGAAACTTCCATGGAGATCGCTGTTTTGTATTCGATGGATTTGGAAGTCTTAGTTTGACAGTGAGATGTAAGGAGATCAAACTTCTCCTTGAGCAAGTCATGGTGGGGAATTTATTGTTGCACCTAACACTATTGTACTATTGTATTGTATTTTACAGATATGGGACACTGGGAATGTTTTTGCTTTCCTTTGTGATCTGCTAAGTTGGAGGGCCTTTGAGATGCCCCCTAAATTGGAGGGCTTTTGTCCTTCTGCAAGTCATAAAGTCTTCTAGATCAATGATATATACTTTTTAATAGAATGCAGTGGATTCCCTTTACACAAAAGTACCTTTCTTTCCTATTAATAAGTATTTAATGGCATTTATAAATTATGTATTATATGGGTGTCCTCCTTTTCCAATTATTTATAATATATATAAAGACATAAAATGTTATTAATGTTCAAGATTATTAAAGTAGTATATTTATATCTGTTCTGTCCATGTTTTTTTTTCTATATATATATATATTTTTTTTTAACTCCATTTTTGTCTTCAATCCTTTCTATTTTTTCTTTTAAATTTTTTTTTTGGTTCCATAATTTTTGTGATTTTCTCCATGTTTTTCCTTCAAAAATATCTTTGTTTTAAAACTAGTATATTTATATTTAAAAAATATATATCTATTATCTTTTTTTTCCATATTTTTAAAAATTTCTTCTTCCAACATTTTGGGATTCCTTTTATTTTTGTTTTTATTTATTATATTTTCCAATTTTTTTTAGTTTTTAGTTTTATTTTTTTCTAATTTCTTTTTTAGTTCCATAGTTTTTGTGATTTTCGTTTTCTCCTTCCAATGGCTTATTTCATTTTTTTTTTTTTTTTCCAATTTCTTTTTTGATTTTGATTTTGATTTTTTCAATTTCTTTTTTGATTTTGATTTTTATTGTTTCCAATTTCTTTTTTGGTTCCATAGTTTTTTTTATTTTCTCCAATTTTTTCTCCTTAATCGTTTCTATTTTTTTTTTTTTTTTCCAAATTTTGCTTTTTCTTCTTAATGTTTTTATTTACAACCAAAAAATGTGGGCTCTTTCCTCCACCCTGCTAGTCGAGTCGTAAAATTTTAACCTTTATAGATCTTCTTGTCATAAGGAGCCCCTATAAAAATATAGTACCTTAGAAGAATTTTCCACATCTTAAACTCTTAAATAGAATACACCAATCATTTAGCACAGAGTGGAGACCTCTCCTAATTGTCAATGATTTTGAGACTTCCCTTATCTTTCTTTTTGTATTGTAAAATTATAAAATATCGTATTGATAATTATGTTTTTAATGTATAAATAGAGGAGCAAAAAATAATAGAGTAGTGTAGGGCAAATCGTGGGAGTTAACTTAATTGTGGATGTGTGCAATGATTTTTTTATGGTGAACAAACACATGGAGGAATAAGTGAGGAGGATACTAGCTAATCCAAAACAAATCAACAAAATTGTGAAGAAGATAAAGAGAAATTTGCAACAAACACCAATACAATGCAATTGATCATTCAAAAATAGAGTTTAAAGTAGTAAAAGAATACTCTCTAAGGCTTAAAAAATCAACAACCCTCTTCATCTTTTTAGCAAATGAAACACTACACATGAAAATCAAATGCAACAAAAAGTAGAAAAAAGAGATTCATTTGCTCATGGAATAGTCCCTAATTAAACAAATATTAGGAAAATGGCCTACAATATTAGAGATTTGCAAATGGGTTAAGAAAGAATGTCTCAAAGGGACTCAAATTCACTTTTTGCCAAATTTTCATTGTATTGTTTGAGTCTAGAATCAAGATGAGATCAACATAATCCTAGAATATGGCTTCTAGGAGCTACATGGACACAAGATGAAACTTCACCCATGGTGTCACAACTTGATATGATTAGAAGGAAAATCCAACAAGGAATAATGGATCCAACTATATGTGTTTCCATTAGAGCACTGGTATAAAGTAATATTAGAAGATATCTAAGAACTAGATTTGAAAATTTGAAAGAAATGGAGAATGTGACACAAGAAATAACTCTTACAACATATTGTAGAATAAAAATTCCCAAAGATATGTTGAATCCACTTCCCAAAGTGGTGTATATTTCATCTTGTTTTAGCAGTTACTTCTAAGATTAAGGATGTAAAGGTACTCCATTTTTTATGTTATACATGTCATAATCTAGGGAATATTGTGAGGAATTATACTTGAAAAAATATGCCACAATAGAGGACCAAAATAATCAAGAAAATAATTTGAGTACCCCAATTGTGGAGAAAAAGGAGATTTCTAAAGAAATGTAGACTTTATACATAAAAGGAACCATTTATGTTTTTTTATGAAACAACTTTGTGATGACAAAAGCAAGTCCAATTGCAAGAAGAGGAGGAAGCGACAAATGATAAGAAAGAATATGTAGAATGTGGGGGAAATGAGGACCAGAACTTGAAAAATGCCACTCCATCAATTGATCAAATATGGATCACCTAGGGTATCGATCAACAATAAAGGTGATATAAAATGAGGCATCATAAAAAGAGAACAAAATAGGTTTATAGAGGAAGGGGAACTTTTTGTTGTGGAATTATAATTTGAAGACTATAATATGTATAAGAGTGGGATATCTCAAACAAAGCATCACAATCCACACTCTCTCAAAGCAAAAATAAAAAAGGGCTACATAGACTAAATTAGAAAAAATCCAAGATGATGTTCTATAAGCTATAGGAGATGACACTAAACAAACAATGGAAGCCATCTTATCAGGTCCTATGCTAGAATGCTAAAGGCATCAATGCTCCTAACAAAAGGCAATTAGTGAGATGTGAATTGCAAGTGTATAAATTTACTTATTCAACAAACCAAACTCTTAAAGAAATGATTAATGGAGATTATAAAAATCTATTGCAAGTTATGGTAAAGGATGACTAGTAATTCTAATGGAGCTTAGGGTTCATATACATCCCCTAGAACCCAAACATAATGAGATGTTTTTTGGTTGAGATGGGATAACTAGATATCATGTGATTTTAGTTCATTTTATCTTGATATCAAGGGATATCTAATATAAATCTATGAGCCAAATAGTCCAATCTAAAAGAGGTGGATCTAGGGAGAAATAACAACTCAATTAGACCATGTTTGCATAAAGATTTTAATGTGATTATAATTGTTAATGAAAAATGGAAAGGAAGATCTTTGAGACTAAATCCAAAAAAAAGTCCAAAAGTTTAAACCTAGAAATGCATTGATAGATCTAGAACTTGAAAGTAGAAAATTTTCATGGACCAACCAAAGAAAGGATTTTGTAATATTGCATAAAGGTTGGGCAATTTTTCAGTCTCTAGGTGATAGCTTGGAAACTAATAGATTTTTGAATTGTCCATTTCATATGTCTCTAATGCAAATCATAACCCCATCTGGCTTGAGATCAAAACATATTCCACTAAGAAAAAATCACTTTCAATTATGAACTAATATCTTGGAAACTAATGGATTTCTAAATTATCCATTTCATATGTTTATGGATCATGTCATTACTCCATTTGTTTCTAGATCAAAACATAATCTCCTCATTTAAATTCACTTTCAATTACAAACTAATATGACATCAAAGTCCAGGGATTTTTGGGAAAATGGGGTAATGATGGAAGGATTGTCCAAGTTGTGAAGGAACAAAGATGTACTAATTTGATCATAAATTAAGATACATCAAAGGACTACCTAGAGGATTGAAATTAGGACACTGGAAATATCTTTGCTAAAAGGTAAGCTTGAAAAAAAGCTAGAGTAGTTGAATATTGTCAATCAAAATCATGTGATGTCAAATGAAAAAGAACTTTTGAGTAAAATTGGGTCAAGCATGTACCAAAGATGAAATTTACTAATGTTAGAAGTCGAGAACCATGGATGGTGGAAGGGGCATTGAATGCCAATATTTTTCATTAGTTCACTATGGCCGAAAAGATCAACGGCTTCAAAAAGATACTTAAAAGAAGTGGGGTTCTATTGACATATTCAAATAAGATTCAAAAAGAAGTGGACGACTTCTTTTTAAACTTATTGATAGAGGAAAATATAGATTTCCATAAGAAAATAAATTAGATCCAGAGTTCCATTTGCCTCTTATCATGGAAAGTCAAATTTTGGAAGTGTTGAAATCATATGATAAGGAAGAAATGAAGTGGTCTTGACACAAATATAGAAGGGTAAATCGCCTAACTTAAATGGATTTCTGATTAGTGTTTTCAAACATTATGTGACATAATGGGTGATAAGATAATACTTGAGTCATAAATGAATCAAGGAAATATTAGAATATGTTGAAGGAATTTAATTGTTCCATTTTGCCTCTAATTCTTAAGAAATTCGTCAGTAACACCCTTGTTGATTTTAGGCCAATTAAATTGTGCAACGTGATATACAATATCATTTAAAAATCCATTATTGAGTGACAAAAAACAATCCTTTCAAAAATAATTTCAAACAAGCAAATATTATAAAAGGATGAGAGATATTGAATGACATCATAATGATTCATGAGACTCTTATTTACTCAAAAAAGACAAACAAAAAGGTATGTTTCTCAAACTTGACATTGTTATAATTAAGTCAAATGTCATTTTCTTAGACATACTTTGTTGGTCTTTGGCTTCTCTTTAAAATAAGTGGAATAGACAATGAATTCATTGTAAGGGTACATTTTTCTTTTTGATAAATGGAAGTTTAGTTGGTTTCTTTAACAAGTCACATGAACTAAGGTAAGGAGACCCGTTAAATGTTGAAATCTTTAATATACTCAATTTTGTTTTTTTTTCCTTTAAAAGGAAATATTAAGGAAATTCTAACATTCTCAAATATAAAAGCTTCCACACCTTCAATTTGTAATTTTTTAATGATTATAATACTTTTCTTAAATTACAAATTCAAACTCGACACATATTTATGTTTACAACAAAATAAACGATACTTAAACTGTTACAACAAACCTCTTGACCTACTTTATATATGATACTATACTCTTTAAAACAAAAACAAAAAAATTAAATAGCTTTCACAACCATTTTGGAGATGTGTGAAAAGAGATATGATAGTTTACAAGCAATGATAAATCCCTCTGCCTCCATGATTTTGGAAGGCTTGATTTGAAGTGAGATAATAATGTAGGAATATGAATATTTTCCTTTGCAAGTCATGTTCCGATTTTATCGTTACAACAAACACATAAAATGTATTACATTTTGTAGGTAACCATATTTTCCTAGGTATTTCTTGGTGGGCCGGCTTTGCAAGGCATGACGTGGGAAGGGAGAATATCATTCAAAATGACGAGAGGAAAACGTCTTTTCAATTCCTGGCGTCACCGAATTTTGGGAATGACAAAGATTGGAACTTAAAACGTGCGCTGAAATTGTCAAGGTTTTTCCTTCTAAAGTCAAACCACGGCTGCCAATGGCAAAAGGTTTGACCGCACAAGGGTTGGGAATTCCTTGGTCAATATTTAGGGTTAAGGGAATCCTTAAGACCCCATTTGTACGACTTTTATGAATAATTATTATTCCTAGGACTAAGTACACCTTAAATTAATTAGTTAGTATTAAATCTTTTTAAAATTGGAGGGGATTGATACATATTTTAAAATTAATGTTTAGAATTTTAAATAAGAAATGTAATATAGGCTTTTATATGTGAGCATTATAGTGCTCGGAATCGTCTCACGTAAAAAAAAGGTCGGAAAATTTTCTAAAGTTGTCGGTTGTTCCTATTGGCGTATTCCTTGAACTTCCTATTGGTGCAAGTGCTAGTTTACTTTAATGTGAAATATGATTTTCTTAGATGTTTTCAAGTGATTTGTTACTGTTATAAGAAATTAGGGTGTCCGATAAATATATATTATAATATGTGAAACTTTAGTTTTTTTTGTCAAGTTTATTTTTGTAACTATAAAATAATTTCAGTGAGTGTTGATTTATACTAGGCTCATGAATTTGATCTTTGCTAATATCTAAATGTTCATTTTTGGCTCGCCTTGAAGTTCTCAATTTGATTTTCGTATAAAGACATGATTTGTGTGCTTGAGATTTTAAACATGTCAAGGATAGTTGACTATTTGGTGTGAAACAATAGTTAGGATGTTGAGTCAATAGATTTTGAGAAAGATTGAGGACACCAAGCAGTGGTGCAATTACCCTACAATATTGATGCAATGCTGATATTACTAGATGATTCTTTTTAGGCTCCATGATGTGTGTAAAAAGGTATTCAATTCATCTATTTTTCTATATGTTTTAAATGAATTAGGGTTTGTGTAGTAACCCTAGAAAACTCAATTAAATAATTATTACCTTGTCTATAATAACTTCACTAAAACTTTGGATAGTTATTAAATAGTGATAAACTAGGTGTTTTGTTTGGATTTCCATAATTAATATAAAATGCTATTATGACTTTTGATGGATTAAGACCCAATTTATTTTGTTTAAGTCATAAGTTAATTTTTATAATGTTGACATTTTATTTTTTATCATTTAATTATGATTATTGTTTAATATATTATTATGGACTAATGTGTTTGTGATTATTTTGCAAGGTCAAGGGCCTTGACGAGGGAGAGCATCACAGGGAAGGACATTACCACATCAACACAACGATGAGGAAATAAATAGACAAGGACATTATTAAAAAAGTAACTCCCAAGTGCTCCATGAGGGAGATGCTCAATTACTCTTATGATAATGACAATTGTAACTCCTATTAACCTTTTTGTGTAACCTCACTTATTGAATGCCATTACAACAATATTGCAAGTATCCTAGAGAATAACAATAAAATATCAATTTCTCCCAGCACCTCATGGGCATCCAAGTTCCCCATTCCAAGAATGTTGAAAACACATACATTATACATAGGATTGTAAGTAAATAACATACTGAATCCTAACAAGTAGGTGGTTTATGATAAACTTTAGCAAAAAATGTGTTTTAGATCTTTTGGTTCTACAATAGTCCATCTTAGTTAGCTATGTCTTTGTTACTTGTGTTTCCATCAACTATGTCTTCATTGATCATGACTTTGTCAGTTGTGTCTTAATTGGTTCAGTTGTGTTCTTGTTAGTTATGAGTTTTTTAGTTGCATCTTTGTCAGTTATGTCTTAGTCGACTATGACTTCGTTAGCTATGTCTTCATTAGCTATCTTCATCAACACTGTCATTTTGTCAACCATTGGGCTAGACTTCTTGAGCAAGAATTTTAACAAGAATATAGTTGCTTGTGACATATTGTCTTTTGGGTTGAATATGGTGACCAAGATGCCATGGAAAGCTCTAGTATGCACTTGGGCTTTTGGCATGACATGGTTGATCCTACAAATCTATCATTGATATTTTTATCATGATATCATGGGTAGTGTTGGGACCCATTTCCTATGATTCAAATTTTGTAAAATTGCCTAAGTATGTGCCCAAATTGGAAGTTATACTTACTTCCCCCACACCTTTAGAAGTTCCATACGTGACTAGAATTGAATGCTTTGAACGTTTACAATTGCCTTGTTCTCACCCAAACATCATTCAATTGCATAATGATGTGGATCCACATGAAGTTTTCATTAGAGGATGCAGGGGATGAATCAACCATCATCAATGTTGCAATTGAGAGCCTATATGTCAAATCTAGATGTAAATCCAAGTGATGAGAATAATGACGAGTATGGGTGCCTCAAAATCATTAATGTAAACCATAACTATTGTAGGTAAATAAGCATGTACTAGGCCTACCTTCCTTAGCATGGGAGGAGTATTTTAGCTACTCATGGTTGTCCTATAGTAGATCCAAGCCCAAGTTTGTTGCAACAAGATGTGTTAGTGCATTAATCATGATTAACTAGTATGCAAACCCTTGCAGATCCATCCCAAGCAACCAAACAATACGAAAGTTGAAATCTATACATACAAAGAAGAAAAGGTAATGTTTTTGATTGTCAAACCAATTTCATGACTATATTTACGCCTTAAGTTGATTCTAGGACACCAAATAATGAATCCCAACTCTGTAAATGATGAAATGTGTTTGTAAATCAAGGGAATGGGTAGTCTAGTAGGATTTTTCTTGCAAATGTATGTCTTCATGATCAGTTGTAGTATTTTAGCAAAGGCTTTGAACATAGTTGTTGTCTCTCACTTGCCACATTTGTTGGCATGATTGTAAAATGATTATTAGTAAGGTATGACAAGCATTCTAAAGTATTACAAACCTCTTTTGTAATGGTCCCGTCTTGTTGTTTGTGGGGTATTTTTGATCTATCAAGGATAACTAAGAATGTTTATTTGTAGGTTTCCTTATTTTGGGAGTTTATATGCATATGCAAGCTTTATTCCAATGTTGATTTGTAGACGTGGCTTCATCCTCTTTCCCACATGTGACTCTGTTTCCTAATAGATTAGGCACCAATCGAATTAATGAGAGGCCAAACATCCTTTATTTAATCATTCCTCTATCCTCAATAGATTAGAGTTTTACATGCTACCAAGTTCAATATTATAATTGAAGGAACATTTTAAGCAACCTCAAACATATAAAATTATTAGAGAAGCATGTCATGCATGCCTACACCTTGCACTTGTGTATGAAATGTTAAGTGTATTCACTTGTGGGGATATAATACTACTATCATCTATAGGTGCATATGCAAGGTTGTATTTATCAGCTTAATAAGAGATTTTACATGAAGCTCGTTAGTCATTGGCTTAGTGACAAATATTGGGGTCAAGCATGCATTGGGTATAACTAATTTGTTCTAGTAACAATTCATCTTAATCAGTTAAATTCCTTATTAAGGACACCTCTAGGAACACTCTCTCGAGTAGATAAATGAGCCCAAAATGAAGGTGAGTCTACCCACTCACAATAGTTGGCCTTAATCATCCGTAATCTATCGATGAGCCCGTGTCTTACCCACTTGACAATAATTCTCTATCCTTGAAGGCAGGATAATACTATTGATGAGCCCATGTCTTACCCATTGGATGTATTATTGTGCCATGATGGACTTTGGATCACACTTTGTAATTATTGGCATGATATGGAGGATTTTGGAAGTAGATCTATCATTTGGTGATAGATGATCTTCTATTTCAAGATGTAAATCATGATGAGTTCCTATATTCTATAATAGTCATGTAGAGGGAGCTTTGGAGGTGATTTAAGGTAGTCTTTTAGTGTTGAGTATAGTTACCATTTTGTCTTAGATATTGTAGTGTTGTAGTTAGACTTATATATGTTGGCATGAAATGATTGGTTGGGTACTTGTTGATATTAGATAGATTTGGGTGAGGATAAAGATCTCTAGCATATCAGAGTTCAAGTGTTGGAATGGTGTCTCTCAACAAGGTTTTGGTAGAAAGAGAAAGGTGCCTTCACCTAGAGTTGGATGTGAGTTCAACATAGACCTTATGAGGACAATGTTCATAGAAAGAGTTAGTGTGACTTGGAGCATCTTAGGAGGAACAATCTCATACCCCTACTCTTGATAAGCTGTATTTAGTAAAGAATGATTTGATAAGTACTACCCACTTGATTTTTCAATTGAATTCTATTTTGTGTTTTTATTTTCTCATGTGAATGACTCTTGAGTTATGGATGTTGGTTAAGAGGACTATTTTGAGATGTATATGGCATGGTTTTAATTTCCTTTGTCTCCTTATGTGTATAAGTTGATTTTGAGGACAAGTTTGATGAGTATAGAGGATGGTTAGTGTCTTTGGGAAAAATCCCTGGTTGTGGGAACAATTATTAGTTTAATCTTCCTTTAATTTTGAGAAGCTTACATCTTTTTGGATTCTTTGATCTATTGTTATGTTTGACCTTGGAGTTGAATGAATAGATGTTGTGATGGATTTGGAAAGGGATCTACTTGTCACAGTTAGATCATTTGTTGGTGTTGTTAGAAGGACATGGTATGGTTTGTAGGATTTCTCTCTATGGTCTGTTGTTTCATCCTAGATGTTCTTTTCATTTGGGGTTGGGATTTGTGTTTAGATATCAAATTAAAGTAGGATACAAAGATGTTTTTGCGTGACAGTTAGTGTGTCATAAAATTAGTTGGGGATATTGTCTTCTATGTGTTGGCATGATGTAGGATAAGAGGGTTTTATTCAAGATGTCGGTTACCTTGATTATTGTAGGTATTCCAAATGTTTTGATGGATCTTGTGAGCATAGATGAGTTTAGTTGTTCAAGCATGGTTTTGGTCTTCTTAACCCTTGGCAGTTTATGAATATTTATTGTTGGTTTTCCCTTTTGTTATTGCAAGGTATATGAGAAGTGGGGGAACGTTGGGATTAGGTGTCATACACCTTACAATTCCTATTATTTAATTTATTAATTAATTTATATTTATTTATTGTAACTATTAAACACACCAAGATACTGAGAGGGGGCTGAATCAGTATCTAATCAAACTTCAAGTCCTTTGGAGCACTTTAAAACTTAAGAATTACAACATCAACATAAACATAAAGATTAACACAATCCAAATCAACACATAACACCAAATATATGTGGAAAACCCAAGAAGGAAAAAACCACGGTGAGGATTAACTCACAATATATGAAGCTCAAAATTACAACTTTGTTTTAGGGCTACAACCCAAGGAAGCTACTACTCCTTGAATTGAGAACAAGCTCATAAAGGATAGCATGATAGTCCTTCTATTGCTTAAAAATTGACATTGAAGTTCACACCTTTGATGATTGCAATTCTGCTTCTTCTGATAATTGGATCAATTAGGCACACTCTTCACTTGCTTCCTGTCACATGAATATCTTCAAGATGAATCAGGACAACTTCTAACACATTTGCTTTCTCCTTTAGTCGCACATCATAATGCATTCATTTTGCTCCTTATCTTACTTGCGAACCTTATCAATCACATTGCAATCACACCTCACCTAACTCAATTTGATTTACAATTTATACATGATATTACATTAATTACATTGCTTGTTGGTCAGAGACAACATGAAAAATACATTTATAAGTCAGTCAAACTACACACAACATGAAACGTGTAGAGGACAAGTCCTAAACAAAACTACACGCTACACTAGCAGAAGACCCATGCCTTGCAGACACCAACACTTGCTTAACTAGGTCCAAAACATCCTTCACAACATCAAACAACAAGGAATCACATCCACACACTCCGCTCATTTGAAAATAGGACATCCTTAAGCAAAGACATATGAAACTTGAAGCATAATGGCCACAACAACTTGAAAACCTTGTGTAGCACTGGAACAAGAAAGATCTCCATGAAACTCTTCCAGATGACTCTATAGGACTTATACATCTCCCAACACTCCTTTATCTCCACACATCAAATATTTTGTGCCACACATCTTCAACCATGAGCTCTGAGAACAACAAGTCATCTAGAACACACTACAACATACTGTTATTGAAAAATTGAGCTTGAGGATCACCACGAAACTTGAAATTGCAAGAAAGCATGTAATGCACATCAATAATCATGTCCACAAAACTACAAAGGCAAACATTCACATCTGGAGGAATGCAGAGCATTCTAATAGGCCTTCAACACTACCTTACTTTGTCAGAACACATGTCGGTACTCTATCATGCATAACTTTCATAACAGAAGGACAGATGATCTGAAACTTTTGAATTATCACCTTCATCACACCCTGAACACAGTTCCAGAACTGCATAGACATAATTACAAATGCAGAGGAATGCGAAGCATTCCATTGCCCTACTATGAACACCTTCATAGAAACAACATTGTCTTCAGACTGTCAACTGTAAAACACTCTTCCGATAATCCAAACACCATGAAACTTGGATCAAGCCACCAGTAACATCTTCCCAATATCAACAACACATTTGATGTTCGTAGTGCTTCTAATTCCCATATTAATGTATCTTCTTAATGCTTCTAATTCCCATCTTAATATAACTTCATACTCAACTCTGCATTGATCAAGGCATGTCATCCAACCATGAACTATATCTTCTATGTTGGATAGGACATGATATCCAACCATGAACACCATCACACATCCACGATAGTGTTGAAATTAATGACAACTTTGTGATAGTGTTGACATCAATGACAACATTAGGAACCATATGTGTAATAGTAACCTCATAGAAAATGATGTCCCAATTGATGTGGGATTGTTGGCCACATATAATGTATAATATGACATGTGTAAGACACCATCTATGTCACATGTGTAAGATGTGTAAGAGCATTTATGGCATTGTAAGATGCATACAAATATTTTATGACATGCATAAGAACATGCAAGGAAGGAGTTACAAAGTGGGGCATGCAATTGACTAACTTATGACATGCAAGAATGAAATTTCATAAAGCATCTTGGAAAAGATGGAATGTGACAAAATTGGTGTACCCATATTTGGTGGGTGGTTGACACATGAGTGAATATGCTATTATTAGCCATTTAACCCACCATGGAGAGGGGTGGTGTTAGAATTTGTGCCATGAGGTAGGATTCCATATTTGGACTCATGGTTTTGGCACATGGTTTCTTAAAACTATTTTTGGTTTCCTATTTGGTTATTGCCTATATATTGGGTGCTTGAGTTGGCATTTTTATGTGGATGTACTTGTAATTATAGGGTCATGCTATCAGATTTCCTCTATAGTTGATCTCTTGTTGGTCATGATTATGACATTATAGTATGTTTATGGATGTATGGTTGAGATATACCTAGATTGTTCACAAGTTGGAGAGCATGTGTTAGAGATGGGATTTATGCTACCAAATTGACTCCAAAAGTTAGTGATAATCTTTTCTTTCTCCTAATAGAGCACAGAGACTATGTTGATGTATTGTAACTATTTTGTTGTTGAATAATACTTTAGGTGTGCTTTGGAGGCTTTTTTTCACAAGGATTTCCCAAGATATATCTTGTGTTATGTGTTTTCTCTAATGATATTGTGTAGATCAAAATTGTTTTGCTTTTCTTCTCTCATAGGGTTAATGTAGGAATTTTCTGTCAAGTTTTTGCTTTATGGGCATAGTTTCCTTTCACTTGTTAGGTCATCCCACAATAATGGGTTACACTTTTTGGCCAAACTTGACATTGAAATCAACATTTTGAACTAAATCTTCACTTTCTGACACCTATAGCTACTAAACCGTTAGGAATTTGAAGATGATGCAAACTAGTGATTTGTGAGATTTTGTTTGTAGATTCTAAATATATATATTTTTTAAAATATTGGAGTTAAATTGTAAAAATATTTGCGTCTCCTTTGATAACTAGTTTTTAATAGTAAACAACATTTTTTTAAAATGATGTGTATTCTGTAGCACATAACTTTTTTTCTACAAAGGATTAAATTCTGATTCTTTTAAATTTAGATTGGTAACACCAATATATAGGGCATGCATTTGGTTTTATAATGTTTTGTTGAATGTTTTTTGTTTAGTTAAGTTTTGAAGTCAAACCAATTATAATTTAGACATAGGTGTATTCCGTAAAACATAACTTTTTCTATATGTATCGAAATTCAATTTTTTTTTGTTGAAACAAGGATATCAATACCCAGGGCATAGATATTTTTCAAAAAAAAAAATCACTAATTTACTAATTTTCCATGTGTGTAGAATAGAGAACTTGATGTTCGGTGAAAAACCTACATTTACAAGAAATAAAAAATAAATATAATAATCAAATTAAATATATTTAAAATTATACTTTTTGGGAAGCTTATAATAAGGACTACATACTTACAAAACATAAATTTTAAATGAATTCATTTGATCCCCCAAAAGGTAAATCAAAAGTGGTTTTTTATCAACATTTTGATAGGTGTAGAGGAGACTCCATTATATGTATGGTTTAAAACTAGTAGGGTTCTATCCAAGGGGGTTTAAATCTAAGGGGGTTTGATCAAACCATATTTAATTAAAATCCTTTAAATGGAACCTTTCAAGGCTTAAATAATTATATTTTCTAAAAATATGTGATTTTAGTAAAAATAGGATGTCCCAGAAAGTGTAACCCATTATTGTGGCAACACCTTGACATTATTAGAGATTGTGTATGAAATGTATTGTCTAGTGATGTTGTGAGCCTAGTTCCTTTCAATTGATTATTTGAAATAATGTGTTGTAGCTATATGCTTTTCTTTAATAGTGGATAAAGCAATTGTCTGGTGTCACTTACTCATCCAACTCACTACTCCTAAATAGAGTGAACACATAACTGCTAGTTAACCTTTGATTATACAAATCTCCAACCCAATTAGAATCAACAAACCCCTATATATTCAACACCTTGCCAACATCACTATTACCATGATAACACAAATAGTAATAAGAATTCCTTTCAAGTACCTAAAAATTCTTTTCACTTGAGTGTAGTGTTCTCTACCTAGATTTAACATGAACATGCTAAGAACTCCCATTGCTTGGACAATCTCTATCTTTGTATAATCATCCCATACCGAAGGATTCCTATTGCACTTGCATGGTGAACATTGTGCATGTCCTCTAAAGCCTTTGCAAACCTAGGACACTATTCTAAGCTCAATATAGTGCCAACCAATAAAGGGATGTACTTATAGGTTTATTGTCATGTATTTTAAATATCTAAAAAATAGTTTCAAGATACTTCCTTTGGTTCAATAACAACTTTTTGTTAGCCCTATCTTATGAATCTCCATACCTAGTATAGAACCTTGTAGGCCATAAATCCTTCATATCAACCTTCCTAGATAATTGAGTAATGAATTCCTTAATTAATGCCTTACTGTTTACAATGATCACACATAACATCAACATATAAAACAATAATGAAAACATGATCATCAACTTATTTATTGTACACATAGCAAATCAACATTACTCATAGAAAAGCCCAATTCTAACACATGCATCAAACTATTGGTACCACATATGCAGTAACTAATTTAAACCATATAGAGACCTTTTTAGTTTGTAGACCAAAACTTATCTTCGCTTCACCTTAGGCTAACTCATATAAATTTCCTCCTATAAATATCCATGCAAGAATCTAGTTTTGACATCTATTTGTTCTACTTCAAAATCATATGCTATAGCAATAGATATTAACATTTTGATGGAATTTAACTTAGCTATAGGAGAAAATATCTCACTGAAGTCTATTCCCTCAATCTAGAAATGCCCTTTTACCACCAATATTACCTTGTACCTTTCTAATGTACCATCTACATTAAACATTTCTTCTCAAACACCCACTTGTTGCTAATGGAATTCCTTCCATTAAGAAAATCAATCAAGTCCCAATTCTTACATTGATTTAATGCTAATACCTCCTCTTTCATCACATGTATTCAAGACTTACTTTCCTTAGAAGAGAGAGTATCTTCTATAGGCTTTGATTCATCATTAGTACAAGAGCAAAAATGCAACAAAAATTTGGTGGACTATACTTGTCAGGTAATTTCCACTGCATTGTATACCTTCTCATAATTATAGTTGGAGATATTTCCAAACCATAATTGTGTTCTTCAAAATTTATCCTTGGTGCTTCTTTTTGACACTCTTCCTCTCCATTCATAATTCCTTATCCACTAGCTTGTTCTTTAACTTATACATCTTCCAACTCTATTTTATGTTCAAAATGCATCCTTTTGCTCTCATTTACCTTTGTTTGTTCCTCTTTGGATAAAACTCTAAATTCCCTAGCCATGACATCTCTTAGGTAGAGAAAATTTAGAGTCACTAGGTTCCAAAGCTTATGGCCTTTCATATTTTCACTATAGCCTATGAAAATGCACTTCTTAGCCTTAAAATTAAACTTAGATCATTCTTATTTTGGCACATGAACAAATGTCTCACAACTAAATAATCTCATCTTTTGAAGGAGAAAGTAATGGAACAACTAGTTCTAACATTGCTAAATTTCAAAAAGTTATTCCATGTGGATTATGATGTAAATGGGACAATAAAAGGTGGGATTTTGAGTCAAGAAGGAAATCCCATTGCATATTGCATATTTTAGTGAGAAGTTAAATGAAGCTAAGTACAACTATTTGTTCTATGACCAAAGTTTTATATGATTGTTCAAGCACTTAAGAAGTGAAGGCAATATTTTCTACCAAATGAATTTGTTTTATTCACATATTATAAATAATTGTAGTTTATTAACAACCAAGGTAAGGTGAGCCAAAATAACATGAAGTGGGTTGAATTTCTTCAAAGATATTCATTTTTTGAGCATGGGAGAGTAGTAGATCAAATAGGGTAGCTAATAATTAAGTAGAAGATGTCTTTTGTTCCATGAGATGAGAGTGGAGGTTTCTATATTTGACTCTATGGGAGAGTTGTATGAGGATGAAATGGATTTTAAGGAAGCTTGGGTAGCATGTAAGAACCCAATTGACATGGATAGAAGTCCATGGTGATTATTTCATTCAAAAGGGTTTCTTGTTCAAAGGGTGATGTTTATGCATAACACATTGTTCAATGAGGGAGAACTTGGTGAGAGAGAAGCATAGTAGAGGTCTAGACAATTTTTTTGGGATGGACAAAACATTGACATACCTATTTGAGAGCTATTATTGGCTAAGGATGAGTGTAGATGTGAAAAATGTTTTTCAAATTTATAGATTTTGCCAACATGCCAAGGGAGAGATTCAAAATACTTGAGTTTATATCAACCATTTCCTATATAGAGAGACCATGAGAAGATATGAGTATAGAATTCATTTTTTGGTTACCAAGAACTCAACATAGTACAATGATTATCTTTATGTTGTTATAGATAGATTTTTAAAGATGACATATTTCATATATTGCAATAAGTTAAGTGATGCCCCTAATGTTGCTATGTTATTCTTTAGAGAGATAGCAAGAATGAACATGTAACTAAAGAGCATTGTATTGAATAGGGATGCAAAATTTGTGGATTATTTTTGGCGTAACTTACAGACAAAGTTAGACATTGAGATGATTTTTAGTTCAACCTATCATCCATAAACATATGGGCACACAAAGGTTGTCAACAAGAGTCTAAAAAAATTGTTGAGATGTTTATTTGGAAAGAAGCCAAGTCTATGAGATAATGCATTGCTTCCATAAGTTAAGTTTGCATACAACAAATCAATTAATAGGAGTACAACAAAGAGTCCTTTCCAAATTATGGGTGGATAGGACCATTAAGGGGTAGATGAGTTGAGAAGTGAAAGTAATTGGGGTAAAGGATTTTGTTGAGTATATGCATGAGTTACATAAAGAAGTTAAGGGAAATTTAGAGAAGAGAATAATGAGATACAAGCAACATGTTGATGTCAAAATAAGAGAGCAAGAATTTCAATTTAGAGAGCTAGCCTTAGCTCATTTGTAGAAGGAAAGGTTCCCACAAGGAGCCAACAACAAACTAAAATGGAAAATGATTGGACCTTGTAAGGTCTTGAGGAAATTTGCACAAAAATCTTATGAGTAAAACCCTTAGAAGGAGTGGATTTAATGTGGTAAATTTGTATCCTTATTATGAGAGACAAACAAGTGTAGCTTTAAGCAAGTATAGTTTCAAAATTATTAATGTAAGAATGGGACAATAATTACCTAAGAAATAATGAGATGAGATAGAAGTAGTGATAGACTCACAAGTTACTAAGAAGACAAGAGGAAAGGAGTATAGTGATTACTTAGTGAAATGGAAAATAAAATAACTAAAGAAGAAACATGAATGAGTACATTCAAATTTGCTAAATATGGAACTCAATATCAAATTTCACAAAATGTTTATGAGTAGGAGCTCATGGTACATTTCACTTACCCAATGTGTCCTATTTGATGTAGGAGCATTTGGGTCATGAGCAATCTTGTATCATCCCAAAACAAAATAAATATAGGTTGAGAGAAATTTTGGTTTTGTGTGTCTTTTCAAAGAGATGGAATAAAGGGATGAAACCAAGTGGTCAAGAATTGTTACAATTGGCTTTGACAATGAGACATCCTTGTGGCTAAATAAATATTTCTAGTGGTTGTACATCATTTTCTTAGTTGTTGCACAACAATTCCCAATTGAGATATGTAAGATCTTGTTGCCATATAAGTTCTTTTAGTTATTATGCATTATCCTAGTTGCTATGTAACTACATAATTATTTTTACATGCATTTACCCAATTGAATTTTTGTCAAACACTTGGTTTGAAAAGTTCTCAAGCCATTTCAATTAGAATGAAGGAGATGGAATTTAGAAGGTTTGTCTGAGGTGATATGGAAAGACTAATCTAGAATAAAATGGGAGTTTCAAATTTGAGCAATCCTGTTTAATAATGACCCTAGCATTAAGATAAACCCACTTGAAATATTATTAGATAGGGTTTGATGGTTAAGGATCATTTCCCAATCTTTCATGATGACATCTAGGACCAAGAAGATGAAGAAAAAATGGTTGCAAGGACCAGAAAGATAGATGTAGAGACACAAGCAAAATGGAATATGTAGGAAAGAAAGATAAAATGGTAGAGTAGGGGCATAACATAGGATATAGGTTGACCATTTGGAGTAAGAGATACCTTAGGGAAATAGGCAAAACCTAGATATTAACCATGGGAAGAAGATAATCAAATTTTCATCCATCTCATTGTTAGAAATTTGCAGGTCCAATAAAACCAATTCCACATAACCCATAAGGAGAATATGATGTAGCAAACAACCATAATGCAAAGATCAAATGACAAACAAGAAAGAACACAAGATATACCCTAGGAAAACCCTAAAGAGAGAAAAACCCTAGCCTCCAAAAGCATCCACACTGATATGTATTATTTAGCAATAAGAAATTACAATACATCTGATGAGTCTCCATGAATACCTCTAAGCCATCAAGTACCTCCAATGCATCATCCATTGTGTCCAAGAATGAATCCACACATCCCATGCCATGCTTCACAATATGAACTTGCAGGAGAGAGCTCAATACAATGATATCCTCTCACAAACCTCTCGTCGGCCAACAATGAATTAGCCAACATCAAATAATAACATTGTGCTTGCTTTTATAATCCAAGCTCACACAATTACAATGAGAAAAGTTCCATGTGCCCCCCAAAACCATGGGTAACACAAAACCATTGACCACCTCATTTAATTATTGGTACTACATTTTTATTCCAACAATTAAATAATACAAATAAATAATTAACTACTCTATGTGTCCCACACACAGAATAATTAACCCAATGTTATATACAACTAGTATCTAAATAAGAAATTACAATACATCTGATGAGTCTCCATGAATACCTCTAAGCCATCAAGTACCTCCAATGAATCATCCATTGTGTCCAAGAATGAATCCACACATCCCATGCCATGCTTCACAATATGAACTTGCAGGAGAGAGCTCAATACAATGATATCCTCTCACAAACCTCTCGTCGGCCAACAATGAATTAGCCAACATCAAATAATAACATTGTGCTTGCTTTTATAATCCAAGCTCACACAATTACAATGAGAAAAGTTCCATGTGCCCCAAAACCATGGGTAACACAAAACCATTGACCACCTCATTTAATTATTGGTACTACATTTTTATTCTAACAATTAAATAATACAAATAAATAATTAACTACTCTATGTGTCCCACACACAGAATAATTAACCCAATGTTATATACAACTGGTATCCAAATAAATAATACAATATTATGCAAGGTGTAGAACACCTATTTCCCAACATTCTCCCACTTGTTGTATACATTGCATAAGGGTCAATCATTGAAATACATCATCATAGGCAAACATGAAGTCACATGAATCTCCAACATGCTCTTGTGCTCCATCAAGATACCTACAATAAAATCAAAGTGACCGCCCTCTCAAGCAAGAACTCCTCTCATCCTCCAATGTGCCACCAATGGAAGAAAAGGAACATGCCAAGGTGAAGATGCATCAATTCAAAGAACACAAGCATCAAATCCAGGTGATAACAAAAGACTCCAAGCTATTGTCAAAGGTAAAAACCCACATGACTAGAAATAGCACCCACATCATATGATAATACATCCAACCATACATACCTCATAGGTATCAAAAACATCAATAAACTCATGCCAACAACATATCCAATGCATATACCGCAATCACAAGCTCCATGTATAAAACATGTCATTGAAGAACACATACATCCAAGAACTCCCACTACATGGGTAATGTTAAATATGAAAAATAGATCAAAGGCATATCAAGTCTACCAATCAACACTCAAACCAAGGTGTGGCTAATCAACAAGCCAATGTAGTATCAAGAACAATCACAATGATCCACATATGCATGATAAATTGTTGCATACTCTCTCACAACATGTCACCATAACTCTCCCAAAGTCTAACCATATCAACATGATCCTCTAGGAAGCAGCCATAAGACAAAGATCTAGAAAACTTGTAAATCATATTGTCCTTCTACAAAACCCTCAAAGTGCTAAGTTGTATCAAGTATGATCTCCTCTACAACCCCAAAAGAAAAGCCTCAACAACACCCAACCATTCAATCTCATGGATCAAATGAACATATGTAACATGTAACCAACATGGATGTAAGCCTATCTAACCAAGGTAGATCAAACTCATAACCATTCCATAGCTAGGAATAAGCCCAATTACATCTCCTAAACTCCTCATGATGAACATCATAAATCAAACCATATGAACAAGGAGATAACCATGCTAACATCCCTCAAATGAACCCTCCAGAACTAATAACCATAGCTCAAGATCCATATCTATGAGAAGATAAAGCATAAAGCAAAATGCATCTAAAAGGATGGGCAATACCTCATAGATGATAAATCACTGAGTAGACCAAGAGTGGGGAATGAGAATGCTCCTCTAGGATACACTAAGCCATAATGACTCTCTCTAAGAACAATCTCCTCTAGGTCCATAATGATCTCATGTCCATATCTAGGTGTAAGGCTACTTGATCTATCTGTTGAAACCTCCAAAGAGTAACCATCTCAACAAGTGTCTCTAATCCCAAGAGAACTCCAACCTCACCTAAGTCTCCAAGTATCCATGAGCACCTCCATGATCAATCCATGCCAAACTCCAAATACAAACTCACAATATCATGAAGCTCTTGAAAGAAAATAACCAAAGTACTCAATACCAAGAGAACCAACAAGATCACTGTCAATGCTCCTACTACACATCTACATAATCAAGGAACCCATCATGACATCATGATCTAACCATCTCCTCCAAAGATATCACATGCACTAATGCACACATCCTTTCTCAAGAGAACCTGTATCATGTCAAAACTCTAATCTAGAATCAAGAGTCCATCAAGACACAATATCAACATCTCTAAACAAAGGATCAACATGTCAAACTGACAAGTCATAAACCGACACCTCAACTAAAGACTCAAAATTTCCTCCATGGTAAACCAAGATGTCAATATTTTCAATCACATGAAGATAACCATTTCCTATCAACAAAACTCAAAATGTCAAAGAACTCTCACTACCAAGAGCTCCTCCATGATACCAACATCCACTGCAGAAGATCATCCATCACCAAACAATGAATCCACATCATTACCAAAGCTCCCACTGAAATGTGATACCAAGCTATCCATGGAAACAAAGTAACCATCTCCTAAATGAAGATTATCCATGACCCCAAACCAATCAAGGAATCCCGTTGTAACTGTTGTCGATGAGGATTGCACCCTTATGGAAAGCTGTGAAACTCTACAATCCTTCAAAACATGGGGAAAAACTCAGGCTGTGGGTGGCCTATAATAAATTTGAACCTCTAGATTATGGGCTGGTTCCCTTAAAATGTTCAATTTGAAACTATGATTTTTTGATTTGGAAAAGGGTAAGAAGGAATATCAAAGGTAATAAATCTATAAAATTTTGGGGATGCACCTAGTAATGATGGAAAAATTGCAAATCTGATTCACAATAGACTTCAGAAATCTTACCTACACAATCCACTTTTGACACAATAATCACATAAATGTTTCTAAGGAAGGCTAGAAAAAACTATTCTTTATGAAGGAAAAGGATTCTTCCAACATGAAAGAAAGGATTTCAGTAACACAACCTAAGACCTATGATATCAATATGCTTAATACTTGCAAATAAGAATGAGACAATAATTTTAAAGGTTTCAATATTAAAACACATTAAAATTTCATCAAATCATCCATACAAGTAGCATCAATGGAAAGGAAAACACTTGATTTCAATAAAAACTAAAGGAAAATATTGCATGAATAACAAGGAAAATGGAATCTGTAACCTGCTATGATCTCTATAAAATCTGTAATCAATGAGTTACAAAACCTCTTTCTCTCTCGAAGTGTAAAGAGCAAAAAGGCAAGAACTCAAAAAATGAGTTACAAAACCTTCTGTATTTCAATGTGTAAAAGAGAAAAGAATGTAATAACTAGCAAAACCTAAGTTTTGCTTTACAATATATAGTTTGCTCTCTCCAAGAGGCATGAAAAATAGAACTACAACTAACTGCCTCTAAAAATAAGTCCTGAAAAAGTGATCCATGAGCAAACCAAGAAATCCCTAAAAATAAGGGCCCAAACTGTTGCAAATTGAGCAAAAATAGCTCCAAGTTGATCTTCTCCATACGTTTGACCAAGAAGTTGACCAAAACTCCTCAAATTGCTCCTCAAATCATGCAAAAAGTCATCAAATAGCCTCAGTTAACTGAACTCATCCATTTTGTATGATTTTGCATTGCAAAATGATGTTAATGAATAATAAAGTAATTTAAGTGATAATTACTTTATTATTGGTTACATTTTGCTTTATTTTATGATTTTACAACTTGTGAAAAATAATAAAGTAATTTGTAAGACATTACTTTATTATTCACTTACATTGGTTTGGTTGTAAAAACATGCATGATGAAAGAGAAAATAATTCCCTTATTTCTCCAATTACACTTGCCTAATGTAGAGTAACTCTACATTTTCTTTCAGTTTCAGCAGTGTTGCGATTAAGTTACAGTGGATTATTATATTTCTATCTCTGTGTTTCTGTGCGCGCGGGTTGTGCCAAGTGTCAGAGCTACAACAATAGAGCAAGCATCAGGTTTTGTGCGGAGTGCGCCACGTATTGGGTAACATCTTTTGTTACAATTTTCTTTATTGTAGAAGGTGCCACGTGTTGCTTGCGGAAGCAGTCTCAAAAAGTTTCTTTTCTTGCTTCAAGCTTGTAGAAGTTGCCATGTGTCCTTTTGAGTTTTATGCGGATGATGCCGCATGTCCCTTTCAAAATTTATATTGATATCGGCATATATATGGTGGCCACAATTCAAAGATAGTTTCAAGCTTGTGGGAGGTGCCACGTAGCAATAGCGAAGAAAGGTTTTACTTTATTCATAATATTCTTGTAGCGAAAATATTTTGATTCACAGTTGCAGTGGAACGTGACAAGTGTCAGCTCCCGAAGGATCCTTGAAAAGTTTCATAAGTTTCAACTAAGTTATCAGAGATTGCTGCGTGTCTAATTTTGTTTGCTGCAGAGGGTGCCATCTGTCCCAGTTTATTTCCTATGTAGGTAATGAGTAATGAATGTTGTGGGTCCCATTGATATTAAGTCTCAGTTTCTAAGTGAAGCAGGTTGTGACAGATGTAACAACGCCGAGGTGCCCGGGTATAAAGACAGTTTTTAAGCGCTCAATGGGGCAGGACACATATCATTTTAAAGGCTGCGGAGTGTGACAAGTGGTTGTTTCCTATGAGTTTCTTTAGTAGGTAAAGAGTTTCTAAGTATATGTAGACACTGCCATCTATCATAATTTCTTTTGAGCATTAAGTACACAGGTGTTGCCATGTGTCTTAATCTTGATACAGTTAGTGTGCCACATATTATTATGCCCCAACCAATAAGCACGCAAGAAGGATGGCCATTGCAGATTCAGAAGATCGTAACTGCCATGAACTTTCAATAATCTTCAGTTCTATTTGGCCGTTAAAGATTCGGGTTGTTACAGGCAATCTTGGGTTAGGTCTATGATTATAAATATGTAGAATTTGTAATAGCTAGGGACCTTTTTTTGAACAAGAGTTTTAGTTAGAAATTTGTAAAAGATCTAATAGAGAATTCAGAGACTTTGCTATGACTAGTTTATGTCATTTTTCCTTTATTTTGTTGTTCTTGATAAGAAAGTTGATATATCTATGCATGATTTCTGTGCCTTTTATGTTAGTGGAAGATTAATAAGAAGAATGTTGTTCTGTGCCTTGGTTGATATCATCTGTGTCTTTGCAAAGTTGTCTGGTTATAAGCCTTTAATGAGTATTCATTATATCTGTTTATATTGATTATGCAGTATCTGCTCTTTAATATGACTGTATCTTGAGAATAGTTTCATTGTGCTTAATTTGAAGGAATACTTTTTACTTAGGCGCATCACCATAAATTAGATTTACTTATTGTATGTGTAATCCTATTTAATCTCTTCCCCTTTACTCAAAACCTGATTGAAATAGGAAGAGCTAGCTTCTTTAAAATCTAGAGGTTGTTTCAAGTAGCAAGTCTCACATTCTTGAAACTTCCCATGTTGGTGTTGGAACCTGCAGAAATTTTATACATCAACAGTTTTTGGCACGCCCGGTGGGACCTTTCTTGAAGTTCCTATCAAGATCTTATGAGCTAGAGAGTGACAAGGAGCCAGAGCTATGGACCTACGACAAGAGCTCAGTCTGCTGCTAATCCAAGCATTCTTTTACCACCGTTAGTTACTACTCTAAGAAGAAGGGTGAATCAAGTTGCAGCAACACAAGGGATATATATGGGAGCACCTATACCTCCAAGGAACTATGCAAATTGGAACACTGGCAGTCCTCTCATTCTCCCAGTACCGCCAGCCACTTAAGATCCTATTCCAGCCAATGCTTTGAAGGCTCTACCTAAGTTCAGTGGAGAGGATTTCAAGACACCTAGGGAACATCTACAAGATGTATCTGATGTGTGTGCAGTGCATGTTATTACTGAACAGAATGTGGCAATAAGACTGCTAGTAGCTTCTTTCAAAGGAAAGGCTCTGGACTAGTATAGATCTCTGACTCCAAATACAATATATACATGGGATTAGATTGGTGATGCTTTATTTGCAAGATTTGAAGAGAAAGGTGATAAATCTTCCCTGCTGCAACAATTAATCACTATCAAAAGGGCACCACAAGAAGCCATGACTGATTTTAACTCAAGATTTCAAAAGACCTGGGATAGAATTCCTGCTATAGCAAGACCATTATCAGGTATGGCTATTGTGTTCTACCTCAAAGCTTTTAATTCTTATATATCAGTAATGATTCAGTCCCTAGGAGGTCAGACACTACCGAAAGCATATGAGTTGGCTGTCAAGGTCAAAAACAACTTGATAGATGCTAGAAAATTGCCCCCAAGGCCTCCTATGCCCATGTTCCCAGAAATCTCCCTCCCTTTACCACAAGAAGCTCTGAACCTTGCAGTTCCACCTGTGTCCATGTATTCACTCCTAGTACCTCAACAACCTGCTATGGTAACTACCTCTTCTCAACCATTTGTAATGGATGATGTCAAGAATATCCTAAGGACCTTTTCAAATGAGATAATTAACCTAAAAAGACAACAAAATCCCTATTCAAAGCCTCCTTACTAGGGTTTCCAAGGAAATAGACCCCCTTACCAGCCAAATCAATACCAAGGGCCTCAAAGGCAAAATAATCCTCAGCCTTCAAATCGGTTGGTTTCAGTCCCTACACCTTTACAAACTGTTCCCCATAATCCCAACAGAGAAATAATTCTAGGACAAAATAACTTAGTAGAAGACACAAATGCCTGGTCCTTTCCCTGCAATAATGCCCATATGCCTAGAGACTGTCCCAGAGGAAATTTATAGCAAAAGGTAGCAGAATAGAGAAGGGTAGAAAGACAATTCCCGACATCCAATGCTCCATCATATGAATCCCCTGGTGTCCAGAATGCAATAATGGTTGCCTAGATGCAAGGGATGTCTATACAACAAGAAAAGGAAATTGCTCTTGAACATGTCTTATTTTCATGGATTGAAGAGGAGGATTTAGTGTTCTTGAATGAGGCATCCACTTCAAAACCATTGGTGCAGTCAGATTATTATACCAGATCAAAGAGGAGAATAATGGAGCAGCCTAAAGTCACAAATAATGAGATTATCAGGGCTCCTCTATTTCAAAATCATCACAATCCGGTCTCTAGGCAAGAAGTGCTCTAGCCGGTGCAGAATCAGGTAGCCTTGGGTCAGATGCTAGAGAAGTCAAGGTACACTCCAAAGACACAAGCATTAGGACCTATGAACGTGGTGGACCAGCTAAAAAGAACTCCAACACACGTATCAATTTGGGATATGTTGGCTATTCCTGAGTAGAAGACATTGTTACAAGAAGCGCTACAAAGTCAGGTGGCCTCTATATCCACCAGTGCTAAAGAAGGAGCTACTAATAAAAGGAAAATCCAACATAAAGATACTACACCTCCACAAACAACAACTCTATTGAACAATGCACCTGAGGTAGGTAAATCTAAACCAGATCCATTTTATCTGACTTTGATAGTTGGGAAAAAATTGCTGCATAATACAATGATAGATTCTAGAGCTAGTACTACAGTAATGCCAAAGCAAATAGCAGATGCTTTACAAATAAAGTATGAGCCACTTACCAGAGGAGTCATGCAATTGGATGGAAAGTCTGTTCAAATTATAGAAAAAATCAAACAACTTCCGTTACAACTATATACTTGTCCCAATATAAATGTCAATCAGGATGTGGTAGTCATAGATATTCCCCCTGTTTTTGATTTATGCCTATCCAAAGATTTCATAGCCAAAATAGGTTACATGTCACTAGATTGTTCACACTTAATCTTAAGAACCAAGTATGGGACAAAGATGAAGGTGTTGTCAGAGCCATTATCTAAGGACCATATTACTAATGAACCAACCCCAAAAATAGAAGCATCCCATGCCATGATGAATAAGGAGGAGAGAGTCTTTGTTGAAGAATTAGGTGACTGGACTGAACATGACCAACAAGAAGAAGAAAACAATCAGTCATTGACCATGATGCAGAGTGATCCTTATGGAAACTATGATTCTACTGGTTTAGGCACTTATGTTATTTTTGAAGAAGACCAAGAAATCTTGAATATTATAAGGAAAGAAGTATCAGAAAGTGGAGGATTTGAAGGAAACTCTAAAATCTGGACCTTAAATTTTGATGGGGCTAAGAGCAAAAATGGTGCTGGAGCAGGTATTTGCCTTACTATCCCAAATGGTGAGAAAATTCTAAGAGCCATTCACTTTCAGTTTGCCTGTACCAATAATGATGCTGAATATGAATCTTTGGTGCATGGGCTCATATTGGACAAGAAAAAGGGAATTAAGAATCTGATAGTTAGAGGAGATTCAGAACTAGTGGTAAAATAAATCAGAGAGAAAGCAATAGCCAAGAATATAAGAATGAGGTCCTATCGACACAGGATTTGGGACCTGATAGATGGCTTTGACGCTTTCAATATTGAGGTAGTGCCCAGAGCCCAAAATTTATAAGCAGATAGAATGGCACAAATTGGTTCTCAATTTGACCCAGCAAGTGATCTATTAGTTAATAATGAGTTAGTTAAGGTTATAGTAAGACCAACAATTCCAGACAATGATCAAAATTGGAAAGTTTTTGACAGTGATTTTCAAGTACTTTCATTTTTACAGCAATCAAGGGAGTTTACAGACCAGTTGCACCCCAAAATTGAGGAAGCATATGGTGATCAAATTATTCAGTTAAGGTCAAATAAACTCCCTAAAGGACTGATTACTCTAGAGAGTTTATTTGACCCTGAAGATGCCAAATAAGGAGGATTATTCTGAAATTCAAGTTAGTGAAGGAAGAAAGTTAAAAATAGGCAATGCTACAACCCAAGAGGAAAAAGAGACGCTGATTGATTTATGTGACAAATATGATAGGGTGATTGCTTGGACCTATGAGGATCTCCATGGCTATAATAGAGATATCATCCAGCACACCATAGAGCTTACTGGGATCAAAACCAGTCCGACAGAAGCAAAGGCCAGTGAATCCTAGAATTGAACCTCTAATGGTAGATGAATTGCAAAAGCTTTTGGAATCAAAGATCATTTTCCCAATTAAGCATTCTGCCTGGGTGTCAAACCTAATGCCTGTAAGAAAGAAGAATGGTGACATAAGGCTTTGTGTGGATTTCAGGGATATGAATAAAGCATCTTTGAAAGATCATTATCCCCTGCCTTCTATGGAACAGATTTTATAGGCCATGGCCGGGTCGGAGAGGTTTTCCTTGCTTGATGGTTTCTCAAGATACAATCAGATTTGGTTAGCAGATGAAGACCGGCATAAGACAATGTTCACTACGAAGTGGGGAACATTTGCATATGCTAAGATGCCCTTTGGCCTTTCGAATGCTGGAGCTACTTTTCAGCGTGCAATGGATGTAGCATTTGGAGAACTTATAAATAAGATTATTTTGATCTATCTAGATGACCTGACTATTTTTTCTAAGAATGCCAGAGATTATTTTGACCACTTAGAGTTTGTTTTCAAGAAATGTCCAGAGTTTAGGATTTCTCTAAATCCTAAGAAATGTATCTTTGTTGTGCCTCAGGGTAAACTTCTGAGACACATAGTATCAAAGGATGGGGTTTCCATTGATCCAGAAGGGGTCACAGCTATAATGAATCTATCTTTGCTAGTTAACAAGAAAGAAGTTGAGTCCTTTTTAGGGAAAATTAACTTTGTTAGCTGCTTTATATCTGATTTTGCAGGTCTAATTAGACCAATGACACTGTTGCTTAAAAAAGACTTGGTCTTTAAATGGACAGTAGAAGGGAGACATGCTTTTGAAGAGGTCAAGAGAGTCATTTCAACAATCCCAGTACTAAGGAACCTAGATTTCTCTAAATCTTTTATAATGTATGTGTATGGAAGTGAATATAGTGTGGCCGCTATCCTTACTCAAAAAGATGACAAAGGAGAAAGGGAAAATCCAATAGTTATCTTCTCTAGAACTCTAAGAGAATATGAATCAAGATATAATTTCGTGGAGAAACAAGCATATGCTATGGTAAAAGCCCTTAAAAAATTCAGACACTTGGTAACAAGAAATAAAATTATGATATTGGTGGCCCAACCCAGTGTAATAGAATATATTATGGAGGGTGAGATCACTGAGAAAAGAGCCAATTGGATAACTAAGATTTTAGAATATGATATAGAAGTAAGACCTACCAAGTTGGTCAGAGGCAAAGGACTGTGCCAATATATGACCCAAGACATAGAAAAATCAGTGTCTGAAGAAAAGGAAAATGAAACAGTGCTGAGACTCCAAGAAACAGATCAAGATGCTTGGGTCAAGGACTGAATACAGTTTATGAGAACTAGTGTGTTCCCAAGTGAACTCTCCCATGATAAGAAAACATACTATAGACAACAAGGAGTCCATTTTGCATTACTTGACCATATATTATTTAGAAGAAATAGTGATGGGATATTATTAAGATGTGTAGAGAGGGATGAATCCCAAAAGATATTACATGAATTGCATCATGGAGCCTCAGGTGGACATTTTTCAGCAAGGACTACTGTAATCAAAGTGACCCAAGCTGGTTATTTTTGGCCTACCCTATTTGCAAATTGCTATCAAATGGTCAAAGAATGTCAGGCTTGCTAGTTTTATATTGGAAAGAGGAGAAATGCAGCAATGCCTTTAAGCCCCATAGTTGTGGATGAACCCTTTACTCAATGGGTTTTAGATTTTATTGGCATGATCAATCCTATGTCAAATATGGGACATAAGTGGATTCTTACAGCAACAGATTACTTTACCAGGTGGAGTGAAGCAGTACCACTCAGAGATGCAACAGAGAAGGTCATACTAGAATTTTTAGAAGGCATAACTTCTCAGTTTGGTCCTCCTCATACCATCATATCAAATAATGCTAAAGCATTTTTGGGGACTAAATTGTCTATGTTTGCTTTAAGAAATGGGATACATTTGAAGACTTCTTTCAATTATTACCCTCAAGGTAATGGCTTGGCAGAGTCCACTAACAAGAACCTTATCAGACTCATACAAAGAATAGGAACTAATTGTCAGAGAGAGTGGCACAAGTTACTTAATACAACACTGTGGGCTGACAGGATCACACCAAAGCAAGTAACTAAAATGTCTCCCTATGAGTTGGTTTATGGTAAACTTGCAGTGATGCCACTAAGTTTAGAGATACCTGCTTTACAGCTATTTAAGTAGATAGAAATTGAAGAAAATGGCCCAATGTAAGTCAGACTTGCTGAGCTGTTAGAGGTTCAAGAAAAGAGAGAAAAGGCACATGAATCAATAATGAAACATCAGAAAATGGTTAAGAATTGGTTTGACAAGAAGACTTCTAATCCCATTTTTGAAGTTGGCTCTCTGGTATTGAAGTGGGATGAAAGAGTTGCCAAGTCAGGTTGACACAACAAATTTGAATCATTATGGACAGGCCCTTATAAGGTTCATTCTTGCAAGCAGAAAAATTCATTTGAGCTAGAAACCATGAATGGAGAACCTGAGGAGATTATGGTAAATGGGATCTTTCTGAAACATTTTACCTAAGAAAGGGCTCATCATGTATCATAGTTAGTTAGTTGTTTCCTTTTCTCGCTTTCTGTTTTCCCGCTTTCTGTTCCCACTTTCCCTTTCAAATAAGTGTTCAATGAACACATGTCAGCAACGCAAAGCCCCTTCTCTTTTAGCCTTTGCATTTTTTTAGGTTGTTCAACACTCCCTAAAATTCCAAGGAGGTACACGCTTTTTTAGAAAGATAGCCACTCTCATAACATATCTGACACTCTGTCCCATGCGGATTTTGAAAAGATAAATTAACTATCGCTCAACATTAATGCCATTAATACGATGAGATGTGTCATTTATTGTTCCATAAGGCCCAATAAACTAGGTATTAAGTTACTTGAAAGTGTCATTTGCTTCTATCCTCTTGCCCTAAATTGTTGTTGCATCTGAGTTTTTGTTCCCTGCAAGCATTTTTTAGCTAAGTACAACTCCGCTACAATTTTTGCTCTTATTTTCTATGTCAAAACTTTCTAAAATTTTCTCACAAAGATACAGACATGTCGGAGACGTAGTCACCACGAGAGGGACTTGGAATTTTTGAGTCAACTGATAAATTGACGAACAACAAATCATATGCTTTTGCACCTATGTAGCCAAGGAAGTCCTATCCAATAACAAGGTTTCTTGAAGTAGGATTATCTATTGACCCAGATCAGGTAAAAGACTATGCAGATAATATATATGATACACCTCTTCAAAAGAACACCAAGAATCTCTGGGAGGGAGCACATCAAAGGTGCCTCATCCGAGCGAACAAGGGGCAGTATGAAACTACAGAGATACATGTGGGCGAAGATAATACTCAGTTGCCTATGCTACCTACTAGCCGCACACAATTTGACCGTATGTTCAGGATGCTCTTTCAATGTTATCTTTCATCTTTGGAATGAAGGAGGACAACACAGTTTATGACTGGCAATTGGCAATCATCTTCAGAATGAAAACTATAGACAAATCTTAGGAGTATCGGCTAGACTTTTCAGAGTAGATCATTGTAGCCATGATTGATCAGCTTGTCAATTTCTAAACAAAATGAGTGTTCAGGTATTTCGCATATCTGTTTCATCTTCTGCTGTATCAAAAATTTGGTCTTTTCACGCAACATATGCCCCTAAATATGTATGACTCAGATTTAGATCATAGTAAAACCATTCTTATGTCTGCATGGACTCATGTGTTGTCCGATACCTCAGACCCCTATGAGTTTTATGAGTTTTTTGTCGCCCCTGCTTTTAGCCAGTTAAGTCCCAAGCCTGTGGAACATATAATGACACAAAGTATAAGGGGTTTTCTAACCAGCTACCCAATCCCCTGTGACTACTTCTTTGGAGCCCACACTACCATAATCAGAGTCCAAGGTTTCACCAGAGAGCCTATGTTATTGCCTAAAGTCTTGACCCCTAGGGTCACATTTTTAGAGGTTGCCCGTCAAGTATCTGTTGTAGATAATGACTATGGCCACGAGAAAAGAAAGAAAAAGATGTATAATGTTCCATGGACCAAAGGAAACATAACAATTGAAGTTAGAGGAACAGAGAGCCTCTTACTAAGGAAGTTAGCTGTCCATTGTTTCCTTATTATAGAAGATAAATGGAAATATGACCCAGATAGTTTCTTGGCTTCTTGGATAATAAATAATAAGTTTCACGCCAAGATGGTACATGAAGGACGCCCATTCTAGGAGGATAGGAGGTCTCCAAAAGAAGATAGCCCAGATTTCTATGTAGAACTAATTAATTTACCCTATGAGAGGCCGAGGTCATGGGAAACCTTCTATGTCAAAGAGAAAGAGTATGACCCTAAGCTGAAGATGACAATGGGTCTAAGGAAATCATTAAAAGCAAAAGAATGGAGAATAGAAAAGATTGAAGCTTATTGGAAATATAGGAAAGAGATCTCTGAGCTTACACATTCATTTGGAAATGTTGATACCGATGAGACATAGGAGTCAATCTGGGATGAGTGGCATCCATCCCCAGTCTCAAGTCTAGACACAAGTAGAATTTAGGAAAAAGGTGAGGAATCAGAGGAAGAAACAGAGGAGGCCCCAAGAATGCAAGAAACATGACAAGCATCATCTGTTGATCCTAGGTCTTCATGGCCTCAATCTCTTAGCACCTTAGAGAAACAAAAAGGAGTTCTGTCATCATCATTTCTTGGAACCCATATAGCTTCAGCATCTGGAGGTTCCAGAATGGTCCCTTTGCAACAACCAATGGTTGTAAATATTGAAGAGGATGATCTAGAAGAAGAAGAAGCAAGGTCTCCAAGGAAAATAAGGAGATTGATACTGCCAGAGGAAGAAGAAGAAGTAACAGCACCACAACAACAAGTGCCAGTCATCTCTTCTATGACTCAAGTAGGTACTTCTTCTCTCTTCTCCCCTACTTCTCTTTCTTCTCACTTAGGAGTGGCAATCCCAAATACCTAGGTTTCTACATCTCCTGCCACTTCTGTTATGCTCACACAAACCTCTGCCCCAGCTGCCAGTGCACCGCCCGTGTCTTCACAGGCCTTAACCTTGCCATTGTTTTCTCCATTTGTGCCTAAACAAACCCCACATCAAGTTTCCCCTAGCCAACAATTATCTTCTATTCCTTACGGCTTGCCTTAAGGTCACCCCTTTGCTGGATGTTATATTGCATCTCCTTCCACCTTCCAAGCTCAAGCAGATACAACAAAAAGGGCCAGAGAGGCCAGAATGGAAAAGAAGAGAAAGAAGGAAAACAAAAGCCCTGCTGTGGCTCACATGAGGTAACTCTTTGACCCTATTCAACAATCATTGACAGTGACACATTTGTCCCCAAATGTGATAAAATCAAATGAACATATGCAACCACAAGATTATATTATGAATGATGTGGCTATGGATATGTCTCTCTTCGGGCCACATGACCAAGTTGAGCTAATGAATGAGACTACAATTCTTGTGGCTACAGATTACTTGAAAGTGTCTAAGAAGTTACAAAAGACAGAGAATGATTTGGCTTAGGAGAAAGTAAATAGCAGTAATCTCACTTAGGAGATTCAGTCTAAAATAAATGAGATTGATAATTTGAACAAATAATTGCAGAACACTGTTTCTTTATAGATCAGACTATACGGGCTCAAGTTGCTTCTCTAAAGACTGAGTTGGCATAGGAAAAGGCTGCAGTGACTGTTTTAAGACAAGAGAAGGCCACTATAGAAAAGAAGTATCAGGATAAATTGCAAGAGGCAACACGGTTGCAACAAAAATGATTGAGTGAGCAAAATGCCAAAAGTGCAGCTCAAGCACAATTCCTGGCTGAGCAACAGAGAGAAAAATAACTGACAATTGAGTTGGCTAATAGACCATAGAATACAAGAGTTCTGAATTTGGTAAAAGAGCTATATGTTTCAGTATGGAAGAGAATCTCTGAGGAGATTATTCAACTAAAGCCATCTTTGACTTTTCTGTTAAATGCTCAGCAGCTGTGTGAGAAGGTAGAGACTTCTGTACACTTTATCTACTGTTTCACTAAGGGTTTCTAACTCTCATCTTTTCTTGAAATAGTTGTATGACACAATAGATGAGGCATTATCAGCAGCGGGTATTGATGATAGAATGATTGCTGCTAAGAAGGTCAATGAAGTTTTGAGTTGCAATTCTGCAGCTACAAATTGTTAAGAGCTCCTAGATATAGTGAAGGAAGGAGTAAAAAATATGAAGAAACATATTGAAGATTTGGTGCAATTGGGACTTCTTCCACCTTTCCCAGATGGTAATATAGTGTTGATGATAGATGACATCAAGACCCTTTTTTTGAAAAAACAAAATGATCAGACAATTTTCCAAGGTTTGAGTGATTCATCAACAGTAAAGGAAGTGGAAACTGTGTTGATACCTATGGCCCAACTAGAATTTCAATTAAAGGATGTGGTTTAGATTCTACAATCATTTTCCCATAAAGATATAATTAATCTTGATTTTGCTTTTCAAGATTTGTAGAGCAGACAGGGGCTCTCAGATTCAGAATGGTCTATATATCAAACCGCATTGTAATTTGAGTTTTCATTTCAATAATAGTATCGTTTTGTCAGTTTTGGGTTCTTTCAGAGTAGGCTCAGAAGTCCTGATGGTCACCAAGAACTATAGAGTAACTCTACATTTTGTTTCAGTTTTAGCAGTGTTGTGATTAAGTTACTGTGGCTTATTATATTTCTGTCTCTGTGTTTTTGTGCGCGTGGGCCATGCCAAGTGTTAGACCTACAACAATAGAGCAAGCATCAGGTTTTCTGCGGAGTGCGCCACGTATTGGGTAACATCTTTTGTTACAATTTTTTTTGCTGTAGAAGGTGCCACGTGTTGCTTGTGGAAGCAGTCTCAAAAAGTTTCTTTTCTTGCTTCAAGCTTGCAGAAGTTACCATGTGTCCTTTTGAGTTTTATGCAGAAGATGCCGCATGTCCCTTTTCAGAATTTATATTGATATCGGCATACATATGGTGGGCCACAGTTCAAAGATAGTTTCAAGCTTGCGGGAGGTGCCACGTGGTGATAGCGAAGAAAGGTTTTACTTTATTCATAATATTCTTCTAGCAAAAACATTTTGATTCACAGTTGCAGCAGAATGTGACAAGTGTCAGCTTCTGAAGGATCCTTCAAAAGTTTCATAAGTTTCAACTAAGTTGTTAGAGATTGCCGCGTGTCTAATTTTTTTTGCTGCGGAGGGCGCCATATGTCCCAATTTTTTTCCTGTGTAGGTAATGAGTAATGAATGTTGTGGGTCCCATTGATATTGTGTCTTAATTTATAGGTGAAGCGGGTTGTGACATATGTCACAACGTCGAGGTACCTGGGTATAAAGACACAACTTTTAAGTGCTCAGTGGGGAGGACACATATCATTTTCAAGGTTGCGGAGTGCAACAAGTGGTTGTTTCCTATGAGTTTCTTTAGTAGGTAAAGAGTTTCTAAGTATATGCGGATGTTGCCATCTGTCATAATTTCTTTTGAGCATTGAGTACGCGGGTGTTTCTATGTGTCTTAATCTTGATATAGTTAGTGTGCCACATATTATTACGCCCCAGCCAATAAGCGCACAAGAAGGATGGCCGTTCCAGATTCAGAAGATCGTAACTGCCATGGACTTTCAGTAATCTTCAGTTCTGTTTCGCCGTTCAAGATTCGAGTTGTTACAGGCAATCTTGGGTTAGGTCTATGATTATAAATATTTAGAATTTGTAATAGCTAGGGACCTTTTTTTGAACAAGAGTTTTAGTTAGAAATTTTGTAAAATATCTAATAGAGAATTCAGAGACTTTGTTGTGACCAGTTTATGTCATTTTGCCTTTATTTTGTTGTTCTTGATAAGAAAGTTGATATATCTGTGCATGATTTCTGTGCCTTTTATGTTGCTGGAAGATTAATCAGAAGAATGGTGTTCTGTGCCTTGGTTGATATCATCTATCTTTGCAAAGTTGTCTGGTTATAAGCCTTTGATGAGTATTCATTATATCTGTTTATATTGATTATGCAGTATCTGCTCTTTAATATGATTGTATCTTGAGAATAGTTTCACTGTACTTAATATAAAGGAATACTTTTTACTTAGGCGCATCACCATAAATTAGATTTGCTTATTGTATTTGTAATCATGTTTAATCTCTTCCCCTTTACTCAAAACCTGATTGAAATAAGAAGAGCCAGCTTCTTTAAAATCTGGAAATTATTTCAAGTAGCAAGTCTCACATTCTTGAAACTTCCCATGTTGGTGTTGGAACCTGTGCAATTTTATACATCAACACCTAATTTTCTTAAATTGCATGATTTGATGCAAAAATAGGACTTAAGAGAAAAATAAAATTTCCTTATGTCTCCATGCAAGAAAAAACCCCCTAGTTCAATTTCGCATGCACCAAGGCAAAAAACCACCCTTATTACTCCACATGCACTAAGGCAAAAATAATACACTCTGCCTTATTACTCCATGCCTTGCAAAAAAATACCACCTCACTGCTTATACAAACACCATCATGCCAAAATCAACCCTACTCACAAAACAATCACTTTGCATGCATATCTTGTCTTCATATGTTTTGCCACCTTTGTAAATTTTTATCTTATCCATAAGACTCTGCCACCTTTTCTTATCCTATCCTCACATGATTTTTACCTTTGACCCTTCATGAATTAAGCGATGCATAGTCATGAAAAGAATCTCCTTGATTCTATTCGGCCACCTTGCTAATTATCATGTATTATGAAGAAGAATCTATGATTCTTGAATATTTGCAAAATGACAAAGATATATACTCGACCATGCGTGATTTACAAAAGAGGAAGTTTCAACCATATGTTAGTCGGCCACAAGGGAAAAAGGTTATTTGAAGAGCACCTAAGGCATAAGCCTTACCTCCTTATGATACTAACCATTTGACCTTAGCAAATAATCAAATTGTAATATGTGATGTCGGCCCTTTTGAATCATGATTGCTAGGGATCTTCATCTTTCAAGTCTTGACCACGACTTATCTTTGGATAAGGTAATGATTTTGTATTTTGTTAAGTCAAAACAAAAAAATGAAAGGAAGCCATTGAACAAAACAAAAAGAACACTAAAGAATCTTCATTTTGCATTTGGCAATCTTTTGTTGTTTTCTTTGCAACTTTGAACCTTGGCCAACTAGGGTTTGAGTTCCTCTGATTTCTCCTCCATTTCCTTGGCTTCAATGATTGAAACTTGGCATCTTTTGTGTAAGAAGAAAGCTTTGGAAGGCGGTGAGTATGGTGTTTGAGGCTTTGACTGGTATTTTCATTTCTTTCTGTAGCTTCTTCTTGCTTTAATGGCCACGACCATGATGAATATACATTACTGTGCATTACTGAGTAACTCTTGACAATCTTTTATTTGTTTCTCTGTGTCTCTCTCTTGCATACTATGACAAAAATTTGAGAAAACCCACAAAATAAGGCCGCGGCCATGCTTCTTCTTACTTGATAATGAAAGAAAAGTGAGTCCTCTGGTTCTATCTTTTATGTATACTCTTTGACATTGCAAATAAAAACAAGGGTTTCTTGACATGGGTATCTCTGCTTTTTGAGGAATCACCTTTTCTCGATTACGGCCATGCCTGCGCATTGCTTTTCTTGAATGTAGATGCAAAATAGAAAGAGGGTTTTAAAAAAAAACTGACAAGGGTTTTGCAATTTTGTGCATAATGAACCTCCCTAGCTACGGCCATGTTCCACTCTACTTTCTATAGTGCTCATTCAACCAGAAGACAAAAAATGAAATAAGGGTTTCAAAAATTTGAGATGGGTATCTCATTTTGTACATACAGAACCTCCTTTGTCGTGGCCATGGTAGTATATGCATCTCTGTAACACTCACTTCACTGTATGAAGGAAAATGAAATAAGGGTTTCAAATTTTAAACAAGGGTTTCATCTTTTCTCACACAGTAACCCTTATTTTCTCCACGGCTATGCTCCATTACATTTTGTAGATACAAGGATGAAACAAAAAGATGGTTTTTGTGTATGAGACAAAGGTTTTATCGTATGCAAATGGGTATTTCATTTTAAGCATAAAAATGATTTTCCTGTCATAGCCATGCATATTCCAAGGTATCATATGATACAAGATTTTAACATTTCAAAGGAATACTTTATGCTTCTCTTATCTCACCTGTGGCTAAGTACTTTGAACTCCTGTAGCATACATTCTGTCAAACACTCCTGTCAGCTGTTCATGGCACTTTATCATATGAGATGAAATAGATACATATATCATTTCTTCTACATTAGATAGCTTCTGTAGCTTTATATACTTTCACTGTCTTGTACATAGGACTTGGTTGGCACATGCTCTTGTCTCATACAGTAATATTTAATCACTTGATCATACCCGCACTTGCCTCCTTCACTTGATTATCTAATTTTATCATTTGATCCCTGAACATTTAATGTATATCTTGTTCACACTAATCTGTGGCTGTTCATTATGTAACTCTCAATCATGAATGGCCTATGTATCAACACTGTACTTAAGAGTTATCTTTCATTATGAACAACTATAGATAGGATTATCTTGATAATGTCTTTGTAAATTGATACTCTGCTTGATCACAAGTCTGTCCTCTATTGCATTTGCATGCTTCTGTGATGTCTCAAGTCTAATTTTATGAAGTTTGACCTATCTAGATGACTATAGCATGAAATATGACAGCAGTAAGGCATTCCAATGATGATAAAAATAAAGAAAAGTACCTTTTCATAGCTGTATTTGTGTATTCTGCAATCTGCCAAGTTGATCAGGCACTTTGAATATGTCTGATCTAATTTAATCAGTTGTTATCAAAGTGAACATAGTTTATAGGAGCAACTGCTCCTTTTCATGATCACGATGGTATATTTTTCTGCAAGTTGATTTTATGATGCATGATATATCTTTGAATGATGCATCCTATCTTTTATTCTGATATCCTTTTCAAATGAATAGAAAAGGGGAACATGTTGGGCTCAACCCTTGTGGGAGCCACATTTTCTCCACATGTTTTAATGTCTTCAAATCAATAGCATTACTTTTCATATACCTGCATAGTGAACAAACAAGTTAGCATAAAAAACATACCTTATGGAGTTGATTGATGTTCTTCACGATGCTCTAATTTATGGCACATGTCTGATTTGACTCTTTCATATGAAATGCATGGTGTGACAAGTTGATATGTCTGTTTGATAAAAGCATATGATTGTGTTAAATATCCGGAGCTCTAATAGGATCTTCCCCAATTTTTTGCAGGTTCACTTGTTACAACTAGAGTTGAAGATGAAGATATGAAATTAGCCATCAACAAGTACATCAACCAAAAAAGGACATCAACCTTGCTTTCAGGCAATGATGGATATTTAATATTATCATGTATTCTTTCTCATTTCTTTTTATCATTAGATTTATAGCTTGCACATGCCTACATTGCTTAGTCTAGTCACTCCCACAGCTTGTGTGGGACACATTTGAACACCTCTTTTAAATATGATCAGTTAATTTACCTTATGCACTTGATTTATGTATGTTTCTTTTCAATCAGTGCATATGATAGAATAACTAAAGTTCTTGAATGTATGTTCCCAATATGATATGAAATGACAGTTCAAATGAATACCTTTCTTTCTTGCTTTCAATTATGATCATTTGAATAATCAAATTGTCTTATAACTGTGAAAGATAATAACAGTTAGATCAACTATCTATCATTGATTGTTTGATTTGTTGACATTGCCATTCACTTGTCATGATGATTTGACAGTCCTGATTGGACTATTGGATTATCATGACAACTGATCATTGTTTCCTCTTGTCAAGACATTGAATATTCACTGACTGCAATAACTTGAAAGTTTTCTTTTACTCCTAAAACAACTGCAAATAGGTCTAACTAAATTTAGTGTGAACAAAATTTAGTAATAGTAACATCAATAGCTCCCAAAAGGTAGAGTAAACCATGATCTGCAAAACAAGAAGATAAAACCATCACTGTCAAAAGCTCACATAAAAAGATGTATCCAAGCTATCCATGACATCATGATAACACATTTATAAGTCCCAACAACCAACTATCCAAGCACTCTAATCATCCATCCTCTCATCCCAATGCAACATACCAATTTACAAATGACCACAGACAATGCCAACTAACAAAGTCTGGATAAATAATGAATCAATCTCATGGATAAAGATAGTCCACATCTGATTCATCCCACTGTAGCCAAGGGGTACCTAATCCACAAAACTACATAACTCGTAGATCTAAAACAAATGTAATATGCAAACTCATCATCACACTAGTAACATGCAAAATGAGATATCAAAGAAGACAACCTGTAGATTCCAAGACTCAAACATCAAATCAACGCTAGATTCAATTTGCCAAACAAGTCCACAAAACAAATAACCATAGTCAAGGAACTAATCAAGCATCTAGGAGATAAGAACAATCCCCTAAAACAACACCACAACATCACCTGTAATCGTGAATCAAACATCATAGCCCATACCTATCAATCACATTCACGATCATATTTTGCCAATACAAAAGTGTACCTACATATCCATGACACCATAATCGACATCATTGTTGTACCTATACTCAGCTCCCATTGAAATGAAACTCCAAGTCTCACACGTGTATCAACCATGTCCTCAAACCAGAAAATAACCTATGTACCTGTCTCCATCAAAGTCCAAACTCTAAAAATAGCTATAAACCTGTATCTAGAAGCACCAAATCTGAAAACATACTATACCATGCTGATGGTCTCATAACAACATTCACTCCCACAAGTTTGTGCCTAAAAATCCATCTGAATGCACTCACAATTGCACACTGAATCTTAGGCTCCTATAAGTTATCAAACAAGTACCAATCTCTCTTTGCACACCAAACTCAAAATCTACACAATCCAAACTATAGTACACCATAATAGCTCTTCAACACCTATCCAAAACCAAAAATCCAATTTTGTATGCAAAAGTTATGAGCATAAAACTGTCTCAGAGTAATGCCTAGCTTCAAGCACCAAATTTTGACACAAATAGAAAAATTTGATCACCAAACCTATACCACTACGTAGTGCTCAAAGAGCCCTTTCTGACACCTACAAGAAGTCAAAAATCTGTTACCGTGGGCGAAAGTTATGCCTCCCGAAAGAAAATGCCCTCTGAGAGCTAAAAGGGGGCCCTAGGGGATTTGTCTGTACAATGACATCATCGTTGATGCAAGAAGATGATGTGGCATTGATGTCATCACTGTTGACTAGACATAGGTGAGGTCCACTGTGGCACTGATTGGGTGTTAGCGCAAGCACTAGTGTACGACAGATTTCAAGAGGTTTTAAATTCTATTTTAATTTTCACGAACTCCACATTAAAAAGGTTTTAATTTTTTAATAATGTCTAAAAAAAAGAATTTGCTTGCCACTATCATAATTTTTCATCCCCTGTTGTTTTGTTTTTACTGCCCACGAGGACTGCTGAGTCACTGGGTGCCTAGTCGAACCGGTGGTTGGACTGGGGGCCTAAGGCCCGCCGACTACTAGCTGGCCAAGGGCCGACACCGCTATGGCATACCACCTAGTGGTTGTCTGTACAAGGGCAAGGTACGGGGTCCAAATAAATAATACAATATTATGCAAGGTGTACAACACCTATTTCCCAACACTCATGGAATGAAATGGTGTTATGCCATTTTTTAATTTTGTGAAATAGTTTAAATTTTTTTCAGCATGGCTATAAGCGATTTGAAAGACTAATTTTCATAAGTAATTCAAGAGACGTTATTGATTTTCTGTCTAGTGTGGAATGCTGTCTAAGAATTATTTAGGTTGATAGATTAGGATGTCTTTCATTGAACTCCCTACCTACACTACACCACATATTTTGTGACTAACACTCCTGTGTTGAGATTATAGATAGCTACAAGTGTCTACTCCCAACATCCAATTGTTGACAATAAATTTTAGCTTATAATTATGTGACAACTACTCACTTGGCACATTTTCCCTCTATTTTATAGGTTCCATAAAGCACACATGCCAAAGGATGGTCTTATAGAATGACATTTAGCAAGGCCCGTTACATTATGTGGACTTAGATATCCTTTTATGTCTAAATATTTACATTACATGCATGTTTGTGAGTGCTACATAACTTGATATACACATGATCATACTAGGATTCACATGCACCTCAAAGTGGGGGCTAAATGTGATTGTAAAATTTTCTTACCCATCTGTTAATTCTCATTTAGTTTTGTGCCCATTATGAAAGAACAACTTAATGCAATTACATATTAATACATAACACTTTTGAGCAAAGTTAGGCTCTTTCCCCCATGTTGTTACTCATCCATATACACACACGCCCACACATTTTTCGCTCACCTTATCCATATATACATGCACTCCAATATATTCACCTTGATTATGCATTTTATCATGCCTATTTATGCACTTATTCCCAAACATTCCATTACCACCTTAATTCTAGCATAATTATGTCCTCAGTCAATTCCACATGCACTTGCAAATTTGACCCTTGAGATTTCACAATTCAAAGTCAATATTTGGCCAACTCTTGTCCATTTCTTTTTCACATAGAGCCAACTATACATGTTTTTGAGTGATTTATTGTTGTGTCCTTGTATTTAAAGGCATTCAATTGCATTCATTTTATATCCTCTCATATATCGAATAAAGTAATCAATTCGCATTCAAAGAGAATGTTATGAACACTTACATGGAGCATAAAATGAATCAAAATTTTGCATTACCATTGTAGAAACATTTGCATGTTTGGAGCCTGTTCTCCTTGAACCTTTGCATAACTATAAAGCTAGTATTTTCTAAAGATTGACCTAGGATAATATGTATCCTAACAATTTGACAACCCTCTAAATCTATTATTAGATACCACCAATCCTCATAATAGTGTAGATAACAATGAATCAAGTGAATCAATAAATGGGAGTGTACATTGTACCCAGACAAATCTACCACTCGTAGAAGTGTCTCAAACCCATAGACTCAACCCTCCCTAGAATTGACAAAATATTTTAATTTGAAGGCAAAACACAAATAGATAAGGATCAATTTCCAGTCTTCATATAGAGATATATCTAAAACTCTGGAGATAATGTGGTGCAGCTGAGCGAAAGCGAAATGATGGCAATCTAGTAAGACAAGTTGAAAGAGTAGCAGCCACTCTCTTAAGTATGAGAACTACTGGTCATGAATACCTGTCGGCCTTTTGTGTACTTTCCCAATCTCTGTCGGAATACGATTAGTGTGAAAGCAACTGTTTCCATCAGAAATCATCGAGTGAGTGAATTCAACAGAAAAATTTCAGTAAAGGTAATCAATTACTTTTAATTGTTAACAGGAACCCAAATTTAATTTGCCCCATACGAAGTCAAATAAAAAGCCATAGTGCATTTTGAATGTATGATGAATATCTCCATTCACCCATGATTCATTAAATTTTTTCTGCAACCACAGAGATATGGCACTGCCGTACGTACAACCTTATTCTGTGTAGCATGTAATCATATTTTGCACGCTCCATACTCCCTTCAATCATTCGATCGACCTATCAATCTTCCTACTGAAATTTGACTGGCCTATATTATTCATGGATTAGAGTAAAAAGTCAGTCTTATACCAGCTCCGTGCCGTTTCAAAAGTGTCTTATAACAATTGCGTGCCGTTTAATTTTGTCCAACTTGATAAGAGATTTGCCCGTCAAAGTTAATATGCATTAGGGAGGGCTCACCTTGACTTCGCGCATCTTAAGCTCTTAAACGGTATATTGGATTTTGCCCCTTTTTTTTGGGTTTCTTCGTATGTAACTTATGTATCCATATGATGCAATTTATTTTACCCATTTGATCAATCATCTAGAGTATTAGTTTTTTTTTTTCAAGAATACTATAATTCATAATTAATTTTCTTATTTAATAATATGGTAGATGTTATTTATATATTTTCTTATAAGTTCATCTTATTGGTTCATCCTGTGAGCAGTCAATGCAAAAATAAAATTATTATTTAAATTTTTTTGTATTTAAGAAAAAATTGCCCACTTGACTATTTCCATATAGGTACAAAATGTAGTGAATAATTGCAAAGGTATCAATGGTGAACAATTTGTCGCCTAGTGGGTGGGTACAATGTTCCGCTATTCAACTTGTAAATAAAACCACATAATTAGAATTCATCCCTACTCTTGACACAAGCAGAAGTGACAACCCCTGTTATCGACATTATTTTCGATGCATATTGATCTGAGTATGTACTCTCTCTACATCTAAACATTAGCTTTACATTGTGTCGTATACCTACCTAAAGAAAATTGTGAATCTACAATCAGTAATGTTGGCATAGACAAAATACTATTTTGCCTAGTCTACAAATTACTACCTATATCCATATAAAATTTACAGTGTTCTATGGCAAGCAACCATGTCTGCCTTCCCTACTTAAATATTCATGTTTCTAATTAAATAGTGAACACAAATTAAATATTCATATTTAGATGTTTAGATGTAGCAAACACTAATTAAATATTCATGTTTAGATGTTCAAATGTAGCGAACACTAATGTAGTATTACACTAATGTTTAGCTAGTTTCGTATAGTGATATTGTATAATATAAAGCTAGTTTTGTATACCTAATTAAATATTCATATAGTGATATCGTATACCATGATATTGCTATCTAATATCTGTAAGTGATATTGTGTACTAGTGATATATATGTATATTAGTATTTTTTATGGAGATCATCCACAAGATAGGTTTTCCATTTTCACCTGTATATTACCATTTGACATCTTCACTTATACCTTCCCAACTTAAGCACATGCACAAATAACACAATAAAAATGTTGGCACATACAATGTTTTCCAATAAAACCCAAGTTTGGACCCAAAGATTTGATTCACATCTTAATTGACCTGGTTAAAGCAAAGGAGGAGAGTTGTGGTGGGGAGAAGCATGAGATTTTCCTTCCCATATCATTCCATATGCATGTGCTTAACAATCATTATACTATGCGGAAGTAATACTTTTGAAGTCACCCTAATAATCAATTTACAATTAATACTCTTTGTAACTAATAATTAATTAGTAGTGACAACACCCAACAATACACAAAATAATTAATTTACAAAGAGCTCAGAGAAGATCAAGTCAGGATATTGTACATAGGTGGATCTCCTTGGATTGACTGGAGGAATATTTATACATCCATTGGATGTTATTTCCTATTTAGCCAATCATCATAGAGTATTAAGTTTATTTTGCAAGAATGCTATAGTTTATAATTAATTTTCTTATCCAATAATTTGGTAAATGTTATTTATCTATTTGCTTATTGGTTCATCTTGTGAATAGTTAGTGTATAAATGAAATTATTATTTAAATTTTATTGCATTTTAAAATCAAAGGGTGCATTAAAAAAATGTGAGACAATTTCAACTATATTTATGATTCATGTCTTATTGACATGACAATAATTTTCAAACATTCAATGCATATATAAGTACGAATATGAAAGCCTTTGCCATTTACAGGGACAAATATAACTGCAAACAATAAGGAATTTGTTTTGATCAGGAAAGGGTGTGTAGCACCATAATATTATATTAATAAATAGAAGTGTAGACACGTAAAATTGACCATGTCTTGCGACATCACTTTCGACACCTCATGCAACACCTTGCAACACATTTGTCCTAGGACCCTTTCACGACCCCTTCCATCATTCCCTTAGTTAAATAAATTATATTTATTTAACTAATCCCTTTTTATTCATTTTTCCTTTTCAGCCAATTAATTATATAAATTGTATTTATTTAATTAATTCACACTTTCCTCCATCATCAAATTTAAATAAATTAAATATTTATTTAAATTAACCGTCACATACCACATGTCCCCCATAATTTAAATAATTTTATTATTTAAATTATTTCACCCTTGTCCTTATCCTCACACATGTCTCTCATAATTTAAATAGTTTTATTATTTAAATTATTTGTCCCACACTTGTCCTCATCCTCAACCACTTGCCACCCTCACTAAATGAGTGTCTCCAAAATTAAATTATTCTTTTCATCCTAGCCATCCACATCACACTACATATTTTAATTTTATCCATTCACCTAAGGACAAACTCTAGAAGCTTCCTTTGAAACCCTAGAAATACTTATCCTTGCCCCAATCTCGTCTCAACCAATTCTAGCCATTGATCCTAATCTCTAATCCTAGCCATTCATCATATCATTCACTATGTATAAATCAAGCCTCAACCAGGTCATTTGATCATGAGCTTTCAAAGTAATGTTATGCTGTTGAAATTATGAGTAGCCAACATATCAATACTATCAATATTTATCTTAAAGAACATGGCTAGTAGAGCTAGGGTGCACTTTACTCCGTTCTATCCAGGGGATTGAATTAGTGCAAGGTTCAAAAGTTTGTGAGCTTTGAGTTGCAGATTTAACCCATTTTTTGGAAAGATCCTAGGGTCGACTTTTGTAGTAGGCCTCCTATAACGAAATCAACCTTGCCATTAAGTCCAAAATAACTCATAGGTGAATTTTCGTATAAAAGACCATATCTTTCTCATTGGAAAATTTTTAAATTTTTTTTTTTTAGTTTGTAGGCCATACTGTACGAAACCGTACTATATGACCCTTGTGCAATCTGCAGACTAGTCGACTATTCCACCACTAGTAAAAAATAAAATTTATTTTTCCTCTACATTGTTGAATATTTAAAAATATTAGTTAGGGCATATTTAAAATTGGTATCCCAAGGTTCAGAGTTTGGACAGATTAATGTTTTATATGTACGATCGAAACACCAATATTCATTGGGAAATGTCTTAAAATGTAGGGTAACACTTCATATATCTACAGGCTAAAGATACTGGGATGCGAGGTTCAAAACCACTAGCCATATATTCGTAGGCAAGGTTTTATCTACGTTAACGGGTGGTTTGAAGTGAGTGGTCGGTGATTAACTCCCAATGCCACTCCTTGTTTGAGCTTTGAGATCAAGCACCCAATCTTCTAGGGCACCCAGTCTGCGGTCCTGCTTAGAAGAGAGGGCTCCATCCAACGCCTAACAATTAAACTGCCTCTCATTTCACCATAACCGCCAGCGGTTTGCATTCACAGCATCTCCTTAAGCCGCTTGCTAGACATCCTCGCATGTGCCCTCCAATCATGGTCACATGAGTGACCAAGGGTAGCAACCCAGCAATAAACATAACCACCAACATAGATCTCTAGACATAGCCACCCAATGTGAATAATCTTAACCAAACTGCTAGCATTTTCACTAACTGCCAAAGACTATCCTTTTTCTCCTACATGCCCAAATAGGCATTTTTTCAAACTGACATAACTTTTGACATGGGTGTCAGATTTTCACCAAACTAGAAGTGTTGGAAAGCTAATTCACCCAACTTCACAACAATACATGTATCATCAACATATTTGATCAAAATTTTCATGTATAATTAGTCAAACTCACCATTTACTTGCAAATTTCTAATCACTATATCTTTTGCAAATTTTAACGAAATTTCACAATTTTTAAAAAAATTTGCATAGAATTTCATCACGAATCTGATCATCATGTCAAATCTTCTATAGCTTTTCATTATTTTTAGAATCTTCCAAATTTATCTTTTTCAATCTAACAAGTGGGTTGCAAAAATTTTCTTTTGCTTGGTGGACTTGAGTAGGACTTGAGGAGTGTGCCTCATCATCAAATTTGAAGATAAATTTTGAGGTGCAATCAACACAACTTTTGTATTTTCAATTAAGCAAAGAACTTGTTTGCAATATCACATTTGGATTTGGGCATGCATATAACTCTAGTTTACAACATCACATTTGGATTTGGGCATAAAATAAACTTAGGTTTGCACCATCACATTTGGACTTGGACATAAAATGAACTTGTTCTTGCTTTGTTTAGTGGATTTGAGTGTGACTTATGGTGTGTATTCTCTTCCCTTGCACTTAGTGTGATCTTGGGAATCAAAAACATACTTTACTCACATTCATATGCACACACACATTTCAATTTCTAAGATTAAATTAACATTGGTTGTGTGAGTCAAGTGTGTGTGTATGTCTCTCCTCACACTGCAAGGTGATCTTGGAGATCAAAAAATCCATTTGATTCACTTTTTTCTCCCTTTATTAGGAGGCCCTCTTGGAGACACACCAATCCAAGGGACCACCTCAACTCTAGTGTTCCGACGGAGTATAAAAAGTGGGGAGTGAATCGAAAGACACACCTCTTGGAAGTTGGAATCTTGTCATTTGAGCTAAGCCCCCATGAACTTTATACCTTGGGGAAGTGAAGGTGAAGGGTGTGTTACCCTCTTCTCTTGACTGTTTGGCATTATTTCACTTTCATTTCACAGATTTGGGCCTCGTGTACCTTGTGTATGTCAAGGACTCCCTTAGAGACTTGTGCATCCTATCTTAAGACCTCTTGGCCACACCCGATTGAATAATATTAGGCTTGTTCATATGTCTTGAGTGTCTTCATAAATTACAACAATCAATTTTGAAAATCAAGCTTTCCATTGTGTCTTGTGTGTGTGTTTTGCAAATCTATGCATGTACATGTGAAACCTTTTTGTTTGCAAATTGCCTAAAGTCAAGATATCAACCAATCCACTCCACATCATCCTAATTATCCACATCATCGCTTTCATCCTAATCATCCTCATATCATCCTAATCATCTTATCCACATCATCCCAATCCTATCAACCAATCCAATCCACAATTATCCTAATTGTCATACACACCCACCTATCCCAATCATCCTCACATCATCCTAGCCATATGCACATCATCATAATCATCATCCAATCCAATCCAAGTCCTTCTAATCCTCATCCAATCCAATCCACATCATCCTAATCATTCAAATCCTATCCCAATCATCCTCACATCATTCTAGTTATTTATTCCACATCAAAATCATCTAATCCTATCATTCATCATTTCCCTAAATGTCCTCCATCCATTTTTCACCCTAATCCACATCATAATATAATCATCAACCTTAATCTTATCCTCCATCATAAAATTCTAATCCAATCCATTTATCCACTTAATCCCATTTGAACCATCCATCTTCCAATCCAATCAAATTTATCCTAATAATCCATATCATAACCCAAATCATCCTAATAATTCAAATCCTATCCCAATCATCTACATCATCCTAATTGTCATATCCACATTATCCCACTCTATCCCCAATCTAGTCCGAATTCATCCTAATCCTCATAAAAACATATCCCTAATCATCCTCATCACTTTTATCCACATAATCCACATCTCACTTCATTCTTCATCATCCTAAATCATAATCACATTCTTGAGCCTAATCTAATCCATCATTTGTCATAATGGTTATGATCATTAACAAGCCTAGGTCAAATCCAAAACGCAAAGTCATAATCCTAGGAAATCCCCTATTTCCTCCCAATTATGATGAGAACCTTGTAGATCATGATGCATATTTTTAAGAACAAGATAAAATACAAAGACTTAAACATATGTGTAAATCAATCCCAACACTAGAGAACAAGATCCTAAAGCAAGATCCTTATAGCGTCCAACGACTTATGGATGAACTTAAAAGCTTACATAAAAAGCACCAAGTCACTCCTACATCATCATCCCTACCTCCCATCAAAAACCAAGCCAATGTGTCCATACCTCAAATCTCACAAATCTAAATTCCTAACCATGCTTCATCTTCACATAGACCAAATCCCACTAGCTCACAACTCCAACAACTCATCCAACAACAACAAAAATTTACCATACAACAACAAGCCCTTCTTCCACAAATCCTAGCCCAACAAACACAAACACAACCACAACCTTCATCTAACACCGTCTTTTGAACACCATTGTTAGAGAGTGCATATCCCGACATGATAGAGGCAAAATCCAAATGATAAATGATTCAAACATAAATAAATGTCACCTTGAAGTGTAGATCTCACATGAAGGCTCTTTAATCCTATTAGAAGATGAAATCGAATCTGCAATCACAAACACAATAACAATACTCTGCTCTGCAAATATGAATATCTTGAATGCTTTCAAATCACAAGTATGCATAAAGTTCCCAATCATCTTCTAGTTTACAAATGAAATACTAAACATGCTTATATATGCAACTACACAAATTCCCGCTAAGAATTTCGTAATTCAAACTTGAGATGTCGGCTTGGGACCCAAATAACGGTCACAAAACTGACATAAAAGTTTAGGGTAGACCCAAAATAGGACTAGACTCAGGCGCTAGCACCCAAGTCCACCCCCTTGTTTCTGTTTTGTAATCATTAAATTAGCACCCCTAGGTCCTATTTGTCACAAGACCCAAAGGTTTTCTCATTGGGAGTCTAAATTAACATGCAATATGCTTATAATGCACTCTAAAGACCTGGGAGCTAAACCTTAAGAAGAGAAAATCCCCAAGGGGACATTTTCTAACATAACATTTAGCCCCCACTTTAATGTATGTACAAATGCAAGGCCAATACATGCATTAAAGTATGGTCAACAAACACAACAAACATGCCAGGCACAGTGAAGACACGCCGCAGACACACCAAACACAATGAAGACAATAAAAAACACACAAAACACGGAGAAGACAGTTACAGTCACGCAAAACATGGAGAAGATAGCATTGAAGACATAGTGAATACAGTGAATGCAATGATTATTTCTTTTTTTCATTTTCTCATATATATATGAATGCAAATACATGGAAATTAACAATGCAACATACAACCCCAAAGGGAAATCATGCCATACAAAACCTCAAGTGTAAGTGGAGCATGTCACTTCACATACACAAGAGGGGAAAGCACGCCATACAAAGCCCAAGTGGGGTTTAACCGCACAAGCGGGAAAACACACGGAAGACACATGGAAGACACAGAGAAAACATGACAAACAAGGCGATGGAAGGAACTTATTGCTAAGCCCCCACCATCTCAAGTACAATACAGGCACACACCGATGATTAGGCTTTGCCATAACAATCACCGAAGACATGCTTAAGGGTTAGGATAGTCTCAGATCCACCCTGCCTCCACAAATAAATTTTGAAATAGAAGGATGTACACTAGCTCAAGAGATACACTAGCTCGGAGATGCATCATGCTGCCTTCGCAGAGGGCTTACAAAGATGCTTTGTTAGTACCAAAATTATCAAACAACTTTACCTTATATATGCCCTCACCTTAAGGTGGTTGATATCGTGTACCGATATCAAGCATGTTAAGGTAGGAAGAAAACACACAAGGGAACAAGAGCTCTCATAAACCCCATGCCCCCAGAGGTGACATGTACTTTACGATCACCAAATGTTCCCACACACACATAATTTCCTGCAAGAAAAGGTGTTAGCATCCATATAATCATGATAAATAACAATGCATGACTAGATCCAAGATAGACAAAGTGCATAGAGTAGCAATATTGTTATGTTTTGCAAGAGAGATAAGACAACATCAAGATCACACAGAGTGATTCTACTAACCAAGCGTTGGATAATATATAACAACCCCATCATCATGTATGGACTAGGTCTATTTTTTTATTTCTCGCTGAAGGGACACTAGGTCCATATCAATATAATATACATTTTTCGTCATCCACTAGCTAGATAGAATCACTAGAAGGGATACAATAAATCAAGAGAGGAGAAACAAGTGCCTTAGGGATAGTCACGTAGGAGGGTGCCCCCAAGTTACCAACCACAACACTATGTCTGTAAGACATAACACACAACAATGAAAATAGAGGAGAGGCAATATAGAAGAATGATGATACAAATAGAAGAAGGGTCACAACAAAGGTGGTCTCCTAGTATCCTTGACCTTATAAGAGAATCAAGGGTCATCCTAGGAGGCCTAAAAATAACACACAGCACATCACAGGGGAAGCACAACACAGAGGTAAAGGGTTAGAAATACTTACCTGATTCAACCCAATGTTAAGAGCATACATATCTAGGATATCTCTCATGTTGTTTTGGTCTTGTAGATATTGCATTGACGTTAAGCTTAGGGCGACAAGAGGCTTTCTTTTCTTTAAAAGGATTATATCCAATGCCACTTGAGTAATGTCTTGTAGTGGATTCGATAGGTACTCGAATCCCTTGTTGATTTACACCACATCCATTACCTACATAGTCACAGTTGTTATAAAGGATTTTAAATCCTTGACCATATAGAGATGTTAGTGTTGACCTATTTTTCCTCTAGTAGGAGTAAAAATAATTCAAGCAGTATCAGTCAGTGTGCACATTCCCATGAAGGCTATATTTGTGATCCTGATGTCTAAAATCCAAATCTCAAAGTATGAAGCTTGCCTAAGGAGGCTTACCATGTGAAAGAGCTTGGAAAAATAGGCAGGTTTGTTTTTGTACATCACCCTGAAATTCGCTAAGATAAGGAAGTTATGGAGGGTCATGATCGGGTCATCTCCTTTCCATGGGGTCATATTCCAAATATCGGGTCATATTTCGAACATCGGGTGATATTTCTGAATATCACCCTATATTTCAAATATCACCTTCTTGCGAAATATCTCCCCATGGCCAATATGATGGTGATGTCATCATCCCTTTTTGCCTCATGCTAATATATTTCAAACGATCACCCCATTCGACAATATGACGATGACGTCATGATAACTCCAGCGATAGACCAGGTTATCTACCTGATGACGTCATCCAGACTTTTCCAAGGTAGGGGTCATTTTTCTCGCAAGGGTCATGTTTCGAATATCACCCTGATCTTAAAACATGACCCGATATACAAAATCTGGACATCACCATGATGATGACATCATCATCCTTCATCTTGCGGAGGTATGTTTTCTACATCACCTGATCTTCGAGCATCATCCCCCCTTCTTCTCAATATCACCTTCCTCCGAATATCACCCTAATATTCATATTATCACTTGATCCTTTTAATATCACCCTGAGCATCCATGATGGTGATGTCACCTTCATATCCCGAAGCTTTAATCACCTATATCTCCTCCATCCTGGCGAATTTCAACATAATGTAAAAGGCAAAAATGCATGTTTTTACCTCCTCTTTCATATGGCAGGTTTCTCAGTAGGATTTTCTCAATTCCAATTTTAGATCCGGATCTGCATGACGATCGAGTTGACGTTTCAGCAACCTTTTGGAGCAGATGCAGATATTTTGTGCATTTATTGCTACAGGTAGAGAGAGTAGCTCGCATTGATGATAAGGGATATTTCTCCACCGCCTTGTTCCAGGTGTTGTATATAGTCATGGTGGAGGATAGACTCGCCAGCTGCTCGCATTTAATATTGAAATATCTCCCACCTGCCCCTGTTCCAGATCTTTTCGTGCCATTACTCCTGGCAGCTGGGACATTCTTCCCAAGGTATTTTCTAGATGCAGCTCCCTTGAAGCAAATTTTGTAACCGACTTAGGGCATTATTTTTGAATTCTATATAAGCTGAGGCTTATGATGTAAATAGGGTTGGAACTTTTTAGCATACAAGCTCTTCTGTTTCCTAATAGAGCTTTTCATACACTGTAACCCTGCCTCCCTACTGAATATATGCAACTTATCATACCTCTTTTATTGATTTGCTAGTTCTGTGTGAATCTGCATATGGTTGTTTGTGAATGTCTTCCTTCCTCTCAATCATATTGCTTCTTGCCTCTGCTAGGATCATTTAAATTTGTGTATACATCCTTGCTATATCCATATGTGATGTGTATATATTTTTAGTCCTGTGAAAATCTCTTTTAATTTGTCTGGTGCATCACCCTTTTATGTTTTCTTTTTAAGTTTAGCTATTTCACCCTTATTTCAAAGCATTCCTTCTCCCTTTTCCCCCCAAAATCCAGTAGCTTTATGTGATAATCAGGCAAGGAAGCTGGCCTTCTCCGGAGGTCTGATCTCTTTGAGCAGGGTCCCACACCTGGAGATCATTCCCATTGTGTCATTGGAATGCTTGGAAACTCTTCCAAGCAGGGTGCAATTTCACGTGACAACAGTTTCTGGCACGCCCGATGGGACACAACTTTATTACTGGTTTTGATGTGCAGCCAGTGATTTTTAGACCTGTGAGAGGTTAACCCTACATATCTGGCGACTCACATTGAGGAAGAGCAAGTAGATCAGTCCTGCTGATGCATTTTTATGAGAAAGATTCAAACCAGGAGTTCAAGCTCATTTGACTATTTGCAGCTGTCACCACCTAGGAGACAAGGGAGAGTTATAGCAAGGACTCCAGTTTCAAAGAGAATACAGTCAACTCTACCAAATTTCAGACCAGTTGCCCCTGTAGTCCCTGTAGCAACTCAAGCAAATCTACCTCCAACTGTTCAGATGGCAAGAAATCAGCCATTTGTGGCTTTTGATGGGGGCAGCCCTCTAAATCTGATAGTACGTGATGTTATATCCATGGCAGTCTTGAAGAATTTGCCTTATTTTATAGGGGAGAATCAGACTACCCCTATTGAGCACATTAGAGACATAACATCTCTGTGTGGTGTGCATCATATAACCCAAGAGAATGTAGCCATCGGACTGCTGGCTGCCTCATTCAAGGGGAAAACATTGTAATGGTTCAGGAGTTTACCAGTGTAGACTATAGGTACCTGGGATGATCTAGGAGAGAAGTTAAACAAGCAATTCCAAGATAAATCAGACAACCTGTCATTGGTTGAGCAGATGACCACTATAAAGAGAGCTCCTTAGGAGCAAATGATGGACTTTAATTTCAGATTCCAAAAAACATGGGACAGAATCCATGCCATGGTAAGACCTCTAGCAGAATATGCATTCTTAAATTTTTTGAAGGCCTTAAATAGTGATGTTTCTATGATGATACAATCATTAGGAGGAAATAGTTTACCATATGCCTATGAATTAGCTAGTAGGGCATAAAATAATCTGATCCAGGCTGGAAAAATAGCACCCAGACCACCAGTGCCTATCTTTCCTGAGATTCAGGCTTCAATGCCTTTACCAATCCCATATTTTTCCCCTTTACATACTGTGGCAGCATTACCAAGCACTTCAAATTCTGAGCCTGCTGCCTCTAGTTCATCCCAAGAGATAAAAGAGATAAAGACTAGCCAACAAAAGATAGAAAATATCCTTCAGACCTTTGGCAATGAGCTGGTAAACATTAAAAAGCAGCAGTCCCAAAATAGATAGCCTTATCAACCACAACTTCAAGAGCAAAATCAACAGCCATATCAAGGCCAAAATCAACCTTACCAGGCTAATAGGCCCCTCTATCAGAGCAATTATCAAGGTGCCAGGTAAAATGTGAATCAGAGGCCTTTTCAGCCTTACAATCTGGCACCTATCAATGCAGTAAGGGATCTTGTCCCTACTCAGAACAATCTTGCAGCTGGATATGAATGGTGCTATCCATGCAATCAGCCACACAATCAGGTAGCCTGCTCAAATGGAGTTATAAATCAGACTCTGATGGTACAGAATGTTGCAGCCACATAATCAAATACACCTCATAATGGAGATGTACAACAACAGGAACAACTTCAGAGTGATTCTGCTTTCATGAACTGGCAAGAGGGTGAATTCTGTGGCATAAACATTGATAACACCTTAGTTGCAGCAAATACAAGAGCCAAGAAGAGGGGTTATGAAGTAGACCAAGCAACAAGTAAAGAGAAAGGACATGCTAGTGTTTCTACATCATATATTCCCCATATCCTACAAAGAAACAACCCATCAGCAGCAAGGGAGATGCCTCACTTGCAGGCACAGACTGTTGCTACAAAATCAAATCAGAAGGTAAGTGCCATTCCACCCTTCAATATCATTAAAAATATGAAGAAGATGAATGTAACAATGTCCATGTGGGATTCCCTAGCCATCTCTGGCCAAAAGAAAATGTTGCAGTCTGCCTTATCTGATTTGAAGGTATCCAATGATACAACTATTGACCCAAGTAGGGCTGTTCTTACTAATTCATCCCAGGATTGTTGATAACTGAGAGGGGGGGTGAATCAATTATCCTAATTATTTTTGCTTTCTGATCTTTCTTAATAGTTAATGCAATATTAAATCAAATGAGCAAACATAACCATGAAATGGAAATACACATGACACAATATTTTTGACGTGGAGACCCTGTTAATGGAGAAAACCACGGGGTGATTAACCCAAGATTGTATTCTTTGTTAGAAGAATGGAAATATAAAATAACACTTGCCAATTAGGGCTCACTGCCCGAGCACACTCCTCACAAGAAGGCACACTACCTACAAGAGACACACTGTCTACAAAAGGAGTGTTATACAATACTTGAACTGATTGGAAACATCTACATATGCTAGAGTTCAGTTCTGGTTAGGCTCAGTACACTGATTTGCTGCACTTCATCCTTCCTCTTCTCTTATGTTGATTTCCTTTCACATACCAGACCTTCCTTACTGCTTTTGCTCTGCTCTTCTACTTTTATTCGCACATCACCACTTACCACAACACCTCTCACAACTAAATCCATCATGTATATATATCCGCAAAAGTGATTTTATCACCTTTCTAGTCGACACCCAGAATAGTCAATCTTTTCACAAACTCTGATCTGTCAGCTGAATCCTTGCACATCAAGTAATGCGGATCAATGATATACTTGTGGAAATCATTTATCATGTCAGCCAAACATAATTTATGCCTTCATAATCTTTACCAACATCAGTAACACATCCGGAATAAAGTCTGATGTTCTCCCAGACAGTTCTTCCTTTATTCACACTATCACTTGGGAACCCGACACTCAAGCATTCATATCTCTTTATCCTTTCCACACCGGAGGCTCAAACCTTGGAATTTATCAGTCAAGATACTCCTCTTGACTTCCTCAAATCCGCACTTTACCAAGATACTTCCTCTGAGAGATCCGGACCTCTCTGTCGGACCTCGCCACATGCTCTGTTCTTGTTTACCGGACCACAACATTCTTCACTTTGACTTCTGGTAGAGACATACCATGTCCTACAGATGTGTGGGTTGAACTTTGTTGCCATCAATGACAACAATCATGAATCCATATAGTGTCTCTTGCCAACAATCTCCCCCTTTGGCATTGATGGCAACACTTAGTGAAAAATGACTAAGTGTTTACACTATGCTCCCCCTTGGCTGATGCTCTATTTTTATATGCATTTTTCGGAGCTCCCCCTTAGTTGGATTCCTCATTTTTCACTACTCCTCACTCCCCCTTTGACATCAATGGCAAAGTGTAGGGTCCGCACACCAAAATTTCCAAAAACAATCTATACATATCCGCATAAGTATATATACAAGTTGTACTTACATATACTTAAGTATGTCTGTAAAAGTATTCTTCAACTGTATAACTTCTGACACCCAACTCTGCTTCATCCTATCTAAAATTGAAATATGACCACTCAACAGGAACGCAAAAGCTTCTGCCCTTTAAGATCTATCGGATCATTGGTTCGGGCGGTAGACTGAGCATCACTTATGGCCTCATGCATGGCCTCTAACTTAGGGATAATGATCCTTCTAAGTTCACCCATCCGGCTAATCATGTTCTTCCTTTCCTTCTCAAAATTCTTTATTGCATTTGTGATTGCAATAGTCTGACACTCTTGATTTACTATGGAGGATGAGAGAGGATCAAAACTTTGAGACAGACTTAGTAGTTTATCCTCTTGATCTTTTACTTTCTTCTCAATATCTTTGGTCACTGTGGGCCAAGATAAGCAAAATTTGTACATGTTTCCACCATCTTTAAGAGCATTTTCCAAGCTCTTTATCCCAATTTCCATAACTCTCCTATCATTTGTTATCAGACCCTGTACTTTGGAGAATCTCTTATCCAAAAACTCCTTCCAGACCTTTTCTTCAGCTGATTTCTCTAGAGAATCAAAATGTGTACTAACACTGCTGATTAGAGTTTTGAGATTGCCGGAAGAGGAGACTGTGGGATCCTTTTGAAATGATGGCATAATCTTTTCTAGCACTCTGGAAGTAGCTTCTATCAACTCACAGTCTTCCATGTGAGACTTTAGGAGTTTTTCTTTAGCCTTTGCATTAGCAAATGAAGCTATCTTCATTGTCTATATCAGAGAAAGAGAATCAAAATTGAATGGTCCTTATAGAAGCTCCAGTTCATCAATCTCCATTGTTTCTTTGTTCAGGAATTCTTGGACAGTTTTTGCAGTGTCTCTTGCCGGAGACAGATGTTTCTTCTCTTCTGCATTCTTAGAGCTGTCTCTTGGAGTTTTCTCTCCTTCTACATTCTTATCACTGGCAGTTGTGATCTTCTCTGTTGAGGTCTTCTCTCCCTCTACAACCTTGGTATTGGCATCTTCCTTTTCCTTTACCTCTGCTTCTTTCTCCTGTGTTCTTACTTCTCCTTTAGATCCGGAGATTGTAGGGGAAGCTGGAGGAGAGATATTTGATTGTTCATGAGCCACTTCTTCTGGAGTAGAAGATTCCAAGTCCTTATCCTTTTCTACACTGGTGTCCATGACTTGCTCAGTGGATTCTTTTTCAACACTTGTGGTTGAAGGGTCAGTACCCAAGTTCTCTATAATTAGAATGTTGAATTTCTTAAAAGCATTCCGGAGGATCTCTTCGGTCTCTCTTGCCACTTTGTCAGTTTCACCAAGCATTAGCTGATTCATCCTGGCTTTGCTCTAGAACTCATCCTTGCAATCTTTGAATACCATATTCATTGTCTTGGGATCGATTGAAGGTTATAGCTAAATTGCTATTTGTTCCTAGATCTCGAGATTTTTTGCTCGAGCATTATTCTTCCTCATTTCAAGCCTTTTCTCTAAGCTTTTGGGAATTAGAGAGATAATTTCAATAAAAGCTTTATTGTAAGTGTTCAAAAACTGAATTGTGGCTTCCTCTAGAATCTTTTTATCTGCTTCATTATATTCATCATAGAATTCTATTAAGGGTTGTAGGTTCCCATCCACAGTGACTGCTTTCACTACAACATCTAAGGATAGAGTGGGTTTTTCAACAAATTCCTCTTCCTTCTCTTCTTCTCCTTGACCAGTAGAGTGTTCACGAGATGATTTCTTCTTCTTCTTTAGTTTCTTTATCTCCTCATCTGATTCGGTTTCCTCATCATCTTTTAGGCTAACATAGGACCTTGTTGCCTTTTTCTTTGTTCTCTTTTCTCCTTTTCCGGATGCCTTGACTTCCGGTTTTGATGTTCTTGAGCTTTTGGTTGTGACAGGTGCTGATCTCTTTGATGATCTTATCCTGGTGGAAGATTCTACCGGAGCACTTTCCTTACTTCTCTTTTCTGCCTCTTTCACCTCTTTCTCTGCCCTTTGCCTCTTTTCCCTGTTGGCATCAAGTGCCTCCTTTGAGATGCCTAAGCCTTTGGCAATTTCTTCAACTTCTTTTCTTACTTTCCTCTTCATTTCTAGTTGTCTGAGTTCCACATGAGCTTTTATACTTAGCTCTTCAAAGGTTCCAAACCTTTCTGCTTTTGGATCCTTTGGCTGACTTAGCATGTGTTGAACATGTAGCTCCATAATTTGTTCATCAACTTCATACCCCATGGGCATGATCCATACAGTTCTTGGTTCTACTGCCTCCATTAGGCATTGATCAGTCTCTACCATAAAACAAACTATGTCTTTGTATTTCTCACCAAGAGACTGGGGAATCCTTTCTCTTGCTTGCATCATGTTCTAAAAATTCTTGAAATATCCCCACAGAGCTGTATTTTGTGCTTTGTCATCACTGAGTCCATGCAAATAATCTCTGATTTGGATAGCTACTGGTCTATCATTCTCCCACACCCAGCCACTAGATCCGGGAAGCTCATTCATAAAGTAGAAGAATAAGCACAATATTAATCCACCATACTTGAATGAATTCTTTTTATCTTTCTTTATTTTCTGCAGATTCTCCAAGAGTTGGTTCAAGAGAAGCTGACAAATATCATAGTCTGCATCCTTTCTTAGCATTTCATAAGCGATGTAGATGGCAGTTCCAGGTATTGAATTTTCCCTGCTAGAATGATATATTTTATATCCAATGATCATGGAGGCAAACTTGACATTCGGATAAGAGATGTCATCTACTGTCATTGCTCTTTTGTCAAACTTGGATCCAGTAGCCTCACTCACAGTTTGATTCTTCATAGATTTAAGAACAGGAATCCCACTGGATGAGTGTAATCCAGTAACTGCCCTGATGGCATTTTTTGTGATTTTGAAAGGTCCATTTAACCACATAAAGTTGTCATGTATTCTGCTCAAAATGTACCTAACCCATTCATCCTTAGTAAAACAGGGGAAATGTATGTATTGTGCAAAGTATTTATTCCGGAGGCCCTTCTATTGGGGTTTGAGCTCAAATGAATCATCTAACAGTTGTTTGTGAGAGATATCTCTTAGTTTGAATTCCCCAAACTCTTCAACATTTGCGTGTATGTAAACCCTAAAATCTTTGGTGTGCAAAACACCATGCAAAACACTAGAGAAGGCTCCTAGGGGATCTACCTCCAAGGATTTGTATGGATGCTTCTTAAAAATGGGGCAAGGTCTATCAGAAATCTTTACTATATTCAGAGTAGCCATCATCAAGGAATTTTACTAAAAGATATCAAGAATGAAGAATACCTTTTACGCTATTTAGGGCACACACGATGAAATCCGGATTGAGCTGTATGAAGAATCGTCTTGATCTTTGGGGGAAGTAGTTGCAGAGCTCCTTTTCTTTCTTCTTCGCATGTGAGTGTACAAATGATGAGCGAATGAACTCTTTTATTTCTGAGAAGCCCTAATTTTTATTCTGCAATAAATGCGCAATCTAATTTATTCTGGTTTGCCTTGTTTGTCTTATTCAGAGACAAAACCTTTCCGGATCACTGAGACAGATTTTGAAATTATTCTAGGAGAGTAGTGATAATCTAACTTCCTTTCATTAGTCATTTGATCTATTTGCAGATCAAGACACCATAGTTTGAATCATACCAGACCAAACTTGTAAGGAGTCTATTTTTACCGGAAGACTATTTTACCGGATCAATTCTGGTAGGATTAGACTCTTCAAAACTTCTTGCGGATCTCTCAAGTCTTTACCATACCCCTTTTAGATGTTTCTTGTATGACCCCTTTTAATCCGCAGCTCTCCTTGTGCCAGTTCCAGCACCAATTGACTGGCTGGGGGAACAAGGTTTTCTTTGTGTCTCCCCCTGAGCCAGAGCTCATCTTTTAATTTCTGGAAGGAATATCAGCACCACAGTCTGGTGCAAATCCATCCTCTACATTCTTTGTACTTTTCTTCACCCAAATCTTGTTCATCTCTCTTTTGACTTCATCCGTATTCACTTTTTGTTTACCCTTGATTCTAATTATGATATACCGAACCTTTTTTGTCCTGATTCTTGCTTCTACAGAATTTTGCACTATGACCTGATCTATTGTAGATTTGGCAAACAACATTTCTTTGCATATTTGACTGATATCCTCTTGATCTGCATTGATTAGCCATATGACCTATTCTATTGCATGCAAAGCATCCACCATTGAATGATTTGTTCATTTGCATATTTCTACATTCATGAGATTTGTGACCATACCTTTTGCAGTTAAAACACTGTCTGGAGAAGGATGAATTAGTCTGATTCACTCTCTTTCTGCACTGATTAGCTTTATGACCAAAGTTATTGCAGTTGTGGCAGTATCCATTGAAGGATGGATATCTTTGAGCATTAGGCTGTCTTACTGGAGGTCTTCTAGGCCTGTTCCTTAGATTTTCTGATCCAAAATTCTTCTGACCGGATCCGGAGCTTTCTCCTTTCTCATATCCTAAACCACACTTGTCATCTACCTTCTTTTGACTTCCAAGAAGAATTTCAAGTTGAGCAGAACTTATCTTGAATTTCTCTTTATATTCATTTGTTGTTTGAAGATCCCTTTTGAGAGAGACAATTTGATCCTCAGGTTTTTCTTCATTATCTTTAGCATCTTCAAGATCAAATTCAAGATGTCTGATAATTCTATCCATCTGGTGGAATCTTCTGATTTCTCCTTGAGAGATTGTCTTAGATTATCTTCAGTTTTTCTTTTCTCTTCAACTTCTTGGGTAAACTTCATAACTCCTGATTCCATTTCATGTCTTACCATAATGATTTCTTTTGATAACTTTTCACATAACTTGGTTTTCTCATTCAGCTCTTCATTTGCATCATTTGCTTCACCTTGTCTTGCCAATTGCTGAAGTAGCTCCTTTCTCTTTTTCATAGAGAGACTTAATTTGTCTTTTAGTTCTCTCATGAAATCATCAGCCTGCTTGAGTCTTTCCTTTAATTCATTGACTTCAGAGTTTGACTATTCAAGATCATCAAGGGCAGTCTTGAGTTGCTCCCTTAAACCATATGCATCCATTTAGATTCCCAGATCTTCCTCAAGCTGTTAGACTCTATTAGGAGGAACTTAGCTCTGATACCAATTGTTGATAACTGAGAGGGGGTGAATCAGTTATCCTAATTATTTCTGCTTTCTGATCTTTCTTAATAGTTAATGCAATATTAAATTAAATGAGCAAACATAACCATGAAATGGAAATACACATGACACAATATTTTTGATGTGGAAACCCTGTTAAGGGAGAAAACCATGGGGTGATTAACCCAAGATCGTATTCTCTATTAGAAGAATGGAAATATAAAATGGCACTTGCCAATTAGGGCTCACTGCCTGAGCACACTGCTCACAAGAAGGCACACTGCCTACAAGAGACACACTGTCTACAAAAGGAGTGTTATACAATACTTGAACTGATTGGAAACATCTACATATGTTGGAGTTCAGTTTTGGTTAGGCTCAGTACACTGATTTGCTACACTTCATCCTTCCTCTTCTCTTATGTTGATTTCTTTTCACATACCGGACCTTCCTTACTACTTCTGCTCTACTCTTCTGCTTTTATTCGCACATCACCTCTTACCACAACACCTCTCACAACTAAATCCATTGTGTATATATATCCGCAAAAGTGATTTCATCACCTTTCTAGTCGGCACCCAGAATAGTCAATCTTTTCACAAACTCTGATCTGTCAGCTGAATCCTTGGACATCAAGTTATGCGGATCAATGATATACTTGTGGAAATCATTTATCATGTTGGCCAAACATAATTTATACCTTCATAACCTTTACCAACATCAGTAACACATCCGAAATAAAGTCTGATGTTCTTCCAGACAGTTCTTCCTTTATTCACACTGTCACTTGGGAACCTGACACTCAAGCGTTCATATCTCTTTATCCTTTCCACACCGGAGGCTCAAACCTTGGAATCTATCAGTCAAGATACTCCTCTTGACTTCCCCAAATCTACACTTTACCAAGATACTTCCTCTGAGAGATCCGGACCTCTCTGTCAGACCTCGCCACATGCTCTGTTCTTGTTTATCAGACCACAACATTCTTCACTCTGACTTCCGGTAGAGACATACCATGTCCTGCGGATGTGTGGGTTGAACTTTGTTGCCATCAATGACAACAATCATGAATCCATATAGTGTCTCTTGCCAACAAGGATGACAACAAGCAGCCTAACAAAAGTGACAAACCACTCCCATTTTATGTATCATTGATAATTGCAAACAAGTTAGTACATAGTTGCATGGTGGATAGTGGAGCAAGCAGTTCTGTGATGCCTAGGCAAGTTGCAGACCAATTAGTTGCTGCTCAAGAACTAGAAGCTGAAAGCATACCGGAGGTACTATTAAGAGAGTGGGCCTCAGAAGATGTTATAGATGATCCTAAGGCACACATCCAAGAGACTGGTATGGGGGTTTACATACTACATGAACTTGAAACAACAATACCAAGCCTTGTAAAAGATGCAAAGCAGCAAATTGAGCAGCATAATGAAGTATGGAAGATGTACTTTGATGGCTCCAGGAGCAGAAATGGATTTGGTGGAGGTGCAATGCTTGAGTCACCACAAGGTGAAAAGTACTACTCTTCTTTCCATTTTGCCTTTGCATGTACAAGCAACATTGCTGAATATGAAGGATTAATCCAAGGTTTGTAGTGGGCAAGAAAAAGGAAGATTGGTTGCCTGCAGGTGTTTGGGGATAGTGAACTCATTACGAATTAGGTAAGAGGACTGCATCTTACAAAAAGTGATGTTCTAAAATGTTACAAGCATAGGGTGTGGAACATGATTGAAGAGTTTGATGTTTTCAACCTAATCTCCATTCCAAGAAGTCAGAACTCTCATGCTGATAGGTTAGCCACAATTGGGGCTCAATTTGACATCCCTAGTGATATTCAAAGGGAGAAGGCACAACCTCATGTAAAAAAAGTTGATAGGCCCTCTATCCCTGATAATAATATTCATTGGCAAGTTTTTGAAAGTGATGAGCAGATCCTGAGGTTCCTGTTAGAGGAAGATGAGTTTTCCATGATGAATCGGGATAAACTCAAACAACAGTATGGCAATGATCAAATTGTTCAGCTGAGAACAAACAAATTGCCCAGGGGATTGGTAACCTTGAAATTTATTTTTAGCATAGATGATCAGCTGAAGAAAAACAAGACTAGCATGCAGGTTAAAGAAGAGAATTATAAGGAGCTAGAAATTTTCAAGGGTAAGCTCCTTAAAATTGGCAAAATCTGCTCAGCTGAGGATAGAAGAGCTTTTATTGCTCTCTATCAAGAATTTAAAGATGTGTTTGCTTGGGATTATTTAGACCTAAAGGGTTTTGACCCTCATATTGCCCAACATACCATAGAGTTAGAACTAGATACTAAACCTGTGAGGCAGAAGCAAAGGCCTCTAAATCCCAAGTTAGAGCCCCTCATGATTAAAGAACTGATTAAATTAATTGAAGGGAAAATAATTTTTCCAATCAAGCACACTTCTTGGGTCTCCAACCTTGTTCCTGTAAGGAAGAAGAATGGGGAGATAAGGCTGTGTGTTGACTTCAGAGACCTCAATAGAGCTTCCCTAAAAGATCACTACCCATTGCCTTCAATGGAACAAATTCTGCTGGTAGTGGCTAGTTCTAAGAGATTTTCCTTGCTTGATGGATTTTCTGGTTACAATCAGATGTTAGTCAAGGAGGAGGATCAGTTCAAAACTGCTTTTACCACTAAATGGGGCACCATGGCCTACAAGAGGATGCCTTTCGACCTCTCAAATGCTAGCTCTACTTTTTAGAAAGCCATGGATGTGGGATTTAAGGGTTTGTTGTATAAACTGGTGCTAGTATACCTTGATGACATAACAATCTTTTCCAAGAATGCATCTGAGCATTTATCTCATCTGAGGCTAGTTTTTGAAAGATGCAAGGAATTTGGGATATCTCTGAATCCCAGGAAGTGCATATTCGTTGTCCATGAGGGTAAGCTATTAGGGCACGTGGTGTCAAAGGAGGGTATTACCATTGATCCTGAGAGGGTGAAGGCTATTCTAGAGCTGCCTTTGCCCAGTCACAAAAGGGGACTTCAAAGCTTCATTGGCAGAATTAATTTTCTGCGAAGGTTCATATCTGATATTGCAAATCTTTTGAAGCCTTTGACGTCCATGTTGAAGAAGAATACAACTTTCATTTGGATAAGTGAAGCCAAGCTCAGCTTCGAGTCCATCAAAGAGGCACAAGCAGCTACACCAATGCTGGTAAGTCCTGACTTCTCCAAGGATTTCATCGTATATGCTTATGGTGGTCTGGATACCATCTCTGCAATTTTGGTACAGCAGCAGACTGAGGGTTTTGAGCAACCATTCGCTTTCTTTAGTCAAGGGTTGGAAGAGTATGAGCAGAAGTATAGCTTTGTTGAAAAGCACATCCTTGCAATGATAAGGAGCCTCAAGAAATTTTGGCATCTTGTTTCTAACAACAAGATACACCTGATGGTAGTTCACCCTAGTGTGAAGGAGTTCTTGTTAAGTAAAGATGTAAATGAGAAGGGAGCTGGTTGGATCACTAAGGTCATGGAATATGACGTGGATATCCAGATAACCAAGCTTGTCAGAGGCAGAGGACTCAGCGAACAACTTGCTACCTGTTCTAAGAATAAGGTAGAAGAGGAAGTAAAAGTATTTCTGATCATGAAGGAGAAGCATCAGAATGATACAACAATAGCAGGGATCAATTGGGTTAATGACATGACTCAATTTTTGCAAACTGGTAAATGTCCTGCAGGTCTAGATAAAACTAAAAGAAGATATTATAGATTGCAATCCATTCCATATGTTTTAATTGATGGCATCCTTTTTAGAAAGGACTTTAATGGTATATTGTTAAGGTGCATTGATGAAGGTCAGACTAACAAGGTGCTACATCAATTCCATGATGGAACAGCAGGGGGTCATTTTGCCCCAAGGACAACTGCTTGGAAAGTAATGAGAGCTAGCTACTACTGGCCCAGCTTATTTAAGGATGCCCATGCATGGGCTAGAAAATGTATAAAATGCACCCTTTTTGTGGGGAAGGAAAGGCTGCCAGCTTTACCTCTGCAACCAATACAGATATAGCAGCCCTTTATTAGATGGGGCATTGATTTTATAGGTCCTATTATTCCACCATCAAGTGCAAGCCATAGATGGATACTCACAGCTATAGACTATTTCACAAGATGGACTGAAGTAGTAGCCTTGAAGGAATCTAATGAGCATGCCGTTTTAAATTTTTGTGATGATTTGATATCTAGATTTGGAGTGCCTAAGTCCATCATCTCTGATAATGCTTTAGCTTTTGTTGGCCTAAGGATAACTGACTGGGCTGTCAAAAATGGGATTTATTTAAATACCTCATCCAATTATTACCCACAGGGTAATGGTTTGGCTGAATCTACAAACAAAAATCTCATTAGGATCATTAAAAGATCAATGGGGGATAACCAGAGGACCTGGCACACTAATCTGAAGTATGCATTGTGGGCAGATAGGATAACTCCTAAAAGGTCTATTGGGAACTCCCCATATCTGCTAGTGTATGGAAAAGAGGCAAGATTTCCTATATCTATGGAACTGCCAGCACTAGACATCATGAATCAGATGGAAATGTTTGAAGCAGAGGGCCCCATGGCTATTAGATATGCTCAGCTTATGGAGCTTGAGGAAAGTAGAGATAAAGCCATGAAGACCATGGAGTATCATCAGCTTCAAACAAAAATAAATTTTGACAAGAAAGCCACCCCCAGAAATTTTAGAATGGGTGATATGGTGCTCAAATGGGATCAATTGAAAAGTAGACCAGGAAAGCATTCCAAGTTTGACAACATGTGGAGTGGCCCATTTCTCATTACTGAATGCAGGGAGCATAATGCATTTCAGTTATCAAGTATGGATGGACAAAATTTGCCTATCCCAGTCAATGGGATACACCTAAAGAGGTGTTTTGAGGTATGAGTGCTTTGTAAATCAGTAGATTAGGTCTCTGTGTTTCCAATAGGTGCTGTTGCACATTAGTTTAGATCCTTTTGCCTTCCCTACATGCTGTCTAGCACAGTTTGGGGGGGGAGTTGCTTTCGACATTTTTTTGTCCTGGGTAGATCTTCCAATGTTCTTCATTGCCATATCCTGAGTTGCTAGAGTCAGAAAATAACAGCATATCTACAATTTCTGTATGACCCCATGCCCAATGGATGTTTAAGGCCACTGATCTAACTGTTTAGCAGACAAACATCCCATAGAGGTCACCAAATTGTTGACCTATTTTTCCTCTAGCAGGAGTAAAAATAATTCAAGCAGCATCAGTCAGTGTGCACATTCCCATGAAGGCTATATTTGTGATCCTGATGTCTGAAATCCAAATCTCAAAGTATGAAGCTTGCTTAAGGAGGCCTACCATGTGAAAGAGGTTGGAAAAATAGGCAGGTTTGTTTTTTTACATCACCCTGAAATTCACTAAGATGAGGAAGTTATGGAGGGTCATGATCATGTCATCTTCTTTCCATAGGGTCATATTCCAAATATCGGGTCATATTTCGAACATCGGGTGATATTTCTAAATATCACCCTATATTTGAAATATCACCCTATATTTCAAATATCACCTTCTTGTGAAATATCTCCCCATGGCCAATATGACGGTGACGTTATCATCCCTTTTTGCCTCATGCTGATATATTTCAAACGATCACCCCATCCGACAATATGACGATGATGTCATGATAACTCCAGTGATAGACCAGGTCATCTACCTGATGACGTCATCCAGATTTTTCCAAGGAAGGGGTCATTTTTCTCGCAAGGGTCATGTTTCGAATATCACCATGATCTTAAAACATGACCCAATATACAAAATCTGGACATCACCATGATGATGACATCATCATCCTTCATCTTGCAAAGGTATGTTTTCTACATCACCCGATCTTCGAGCATCATCCCTCGTTCTTCTCAATATCACCTTCCTCCAAATATCACCCTGATATTCGTATTATCACCCGACCCTTTTAATATCACCCTGAGCGTCCATGATGGTGACGTCACCTTCATATCCTGAAGCTTTAATCACCTATATCTCCTCCATCTTGGCGAATTTCAACATGATGTAAAAGGCAAAAATGCATGTTTTTACCTCCTCTTTCATATGGCAGGTTTCTTTGTAGGATTTTCTCACTTCCAATTTCATATCCAAATCTGCATGACGATTGAGTTGACGTTTTAGTGACCTTTTGGAGCAGATGCAGATATTTTGTGCATTTATTGCTGCCAGTAGAGAGAGCAGCTCACATTGATGATAAGGGATATTTCTCCACCGCCTTGTTCCAGGTGTTGCATATAGTCATGGTGGAGGATAGACTCGCCAACTGCTCGCATTTAATATCAAAATATCTCCCACCTACCCCTATTCTAGATCTTTTCGTGCCATTACTCCTGGCAGCTGGGACGTTCTTCCCAAGGTATTTTCTGGATGCAGCTCCCTTGAAGCAAATTTTGTAACCGACTTAGGGCATCATTTTTGAATGCTATATAAGCTAAGGCTTATGATGTAAATAGGGTTGGAACTTTTTAGCATACAAGCTCTTCTGTTTCCAAATAGAGCTTTTCATACACTGTAACCCTGCCTCCCTACTGAATATATGCAACTTATCATACCTCTTTTATTGATTTGCTAGTTCTGTGTGAATCTGCATATGGTTGTTTGTGAATGTCTTCCTTCCTCTCAGTCATATTGCTTCTTGCCTCTGCTAGGATCATTTAAATTTGTGTATACATCCTTGCTATATCCATATGTGCTGTGCATATATTTTCAGTCCTGTGAAAATCTCTTTTAATCTGTCTGGTGCATCACCCTTTTATGTTTTGTTTTTAAGTTTAGTTGTTTCATCCTTATTTTAAAGCATTCCTTCTCCCTTTCCCCCCCAAAATCCAGTAGCTTTAGGTGATAATCAGGCAAGGAAGTCAGCCTTCTCCAGAGGTCTGATCTCTTTGAGCAGGGTCCCACACCTGGAGATCATTCCCATTGTGTCATTGGAATGCTTGGAAACTCTTCCAAGCAGGGTGCAATTTCACGTGACAATAGTTAGTTATTAGATGATGGTGAAGCCTCATAGGTCTCATAATTTGTAGTATAAGTAAGTGTATTGTCTTTATTTTCTATTAAGGAGACTTTAAGTTTCTTAGGTGCTTCCACAGATTGTTTAGATGAGATTGATGCAACTTTTGATGTGTCAGGGTTATTAAATTTATATTCCCCTATACCGCAAGGATTAAAATCTAATGAACCCCAATCATCACCAAACATTGCAGTCGATGGTGTAGTGTCTTACATAACATTATCAGTGGTAAGAGGTATTGTTGAATGAACTTGTAAGTTGTTTAATCTTTGCTAATTTTTAACTTGTTTTTGCATTTCAATATGTGAAAAAGTATTCGGTTTAGGATCAGCTTTCCAAGTGTAGAGCTTATCTTGATAAATGAACTTAAGTGATAGATGAAGGGTAGATGGGACTACCCCCATGGTATGAATCCATGATCTACCTAGAATCATATTATATGAGAGAGAACCCATCATAACATGAAAAAGAGTATCTAATGTCATGGGTCCAACCATTATAGGTAAAGTTATCATACCCACAGTTGGTTTTACAAAATTATCAAAGCCATGAATGCTAGTCCTATCCGGTTTGATTAAAGATTTGTCAATCTTGATGTTGTGTCGTAAATCCATGCCACAAACATTAAGAGCCGATCTATTGTTAATCATAACTCGTTTTATCAACTTTTTATTTATCGTGACAAAGATCATAAGTGGATCATAGTCATCTTTTGTTGATGGTATTTCATGTGGTTGAAAGATAATATCCGTTCTTTTTGCATTTATACTATCCAACACAATTGCTACATCAGTCGACTTAGCAGTGGGTGGTACAATCACCTTTTATAAAGCTTCTTGGAGCATTCCATGGTATGTAGGTGATGTTTGTATTAAATCCCAAAGAGAGATGTTAGCATGAGTAGCATGAAGCTGCTCGACAAGATCATATTCTTGACTACTTTTATGAGTAAGACGAGGTGGCAGAGGGAGCATAGGTTGAGAACATGGAAGAGAGATAGGCACAGGCAGTGCTTGATTACTTTGCTTGTTATTATAGGTGTTGTATGTGTGAGCAATCATATTGTGGTGTGGTTGTTGTAACACATTTGAACACCTTGACTCGGTTGAGAAATTTGTTGTGCATATTTGTAGATGTAATCCTTAGGTCGAGGTGTTCCTCAAATTGTTATAATAGGTTTTAAGCAATAAGGTACACTAGGTGCCCCACGCACAACCATATTAGGAATATTGTTACAAAGTCTATTAGTGAATATTGAATTAACATTGTTTTCCTCTTGATTATACCCAACATCTATCCCTAAATGATTTAATGTGAGGGACGTTTTCTCATCCACTAATGCTACATCTTGGCCAAGGAGAGCATTGGGATGAGAGGAAGGCATGGTGTAGTTAGGAAGAATAGAGCTATCCATAGTCTTCTCATCGAAGGTTCTTGAGTTTTTAATCCAAGGTGTAAGATCTAATGTATTTTCATGCACCATATGATCATTAGGTGAATATTCTTTTTCTACCCATGAAGAATCCTTCTTGAGAGGGAGCCCTTTATCCACTGATGTATCATTTTCCAAAGAGGGTAGGGTAATGTTTAGGAGCGTGTCAATGATTTCATCCTCTTGTGTTAGTATATCCTCATAGGAGGAATCATTTTTTATGTTGTCATCACATGTTTTAGCTATGAATTCCAAAGCGGTATAAGGAGTTTCACATTCATCATTCTCAATGTGTTTTGATAAAACTTCTACTACCAAAGGGTATGCATTCATTAAAGATATGAAGTTGCCAAAATCAGATACATAGCCAAGGATTTCAAATGAAGATCATTTAAATATATCCTTGTGATACATAGCTTGTATATAAGTGAGAACATGAGGATTCATATTAAGGAATTTGTAGAAACTCTCAAAGTTTTTGATGTATGCATGTAAAGATACCAAAGAGCGATGAGATGAAGAGGCCATAATAAAATGTCTTGTAATACCAATGTACAATGCAAAGTTATCAAATTTATGTTTTCAAATCAATGTAAAATCAGATTTGAAAAGCTTTTCAAAACTTATGCAAGGAACAAGCGCAAATCTATATGCGAAAATGACCTAAAATGCTTGATTTTTCAACTTTTTCCAATGCAAATGAATGAAAGACAAGGTGTTGTGATGAGTTTCAAGAGGGATAGAAAAGGATATGCCTAATAACAGTCCAATGATGCAAAAGTATCATCCAAAACACGCTTATAAAGAGTTGATAAGCCAAAACCTAGTGAAAATATGTTAAAATGTGTGATTTTTCACCAATTCTCAATGCAAATGAGTAAAAGAAGGAGTGTTGTGAGGAAAATTATGATGGATAGATGATTATAACAGTAATATCAGCCATCTAGTGACATAAAATTCATCACAACACGCCTATAGTGCCAAGCTAGGCCAAACCCTAGTGAAAATATAGCTAAAATATGCAAATTTTCACAAATTTTCAATGCAAATGTGTAGAAGAAAGGGTGTTGTAAGGAATTTGAGAAGGGGAAGAAAATAATAAGTCTGATATCAGTCCAATAAATTCACAACATCCTTTACAACACACATATAATGCAATCCCATATGTAAAATAAGCCAAGATTTGTGAAAATTGCTAGTTTTTGTCAAAATTGAATATGTGTAAATGCGAACATTTGAAATGTAAATACAAAAACACACTAAGATGAAACACTAAATGCAAAATCAGATTTGAATGAGTGCCTAAGATAAGTAGTAAAATCTAAAAACCTTTGCAATGAGTGTCTAGGTTATAGGAAAAATTCAAAATTTCAAGCAAACCTTTGCAATCTTAATATAATGCACAAGATTAAAATATGATGAATTTATATAATTTATATCAGATCTAATTAAAAATCATAAATTAAATTAAATTAAATGAAAATTAATTCAAATTATTTGAAAATCAAGTAAAAAATGCCAATTTTTTTCAAATTTTTCAAATTTTTCAAATGGAATAGGATGAATGAATGCAAATATATCAAACAAAACTAAGCAAGGTGCAAAAATTAGAAAACATAGGTTCACCAAAATGTTTAAGAGTGAAAAGAGGTGGGTTGATTTCAAGGGCTTATGTGGAATCCTCCTTTCACACAAAACATTCCAAGGGCATATCAACCGAGTTGAACCTCCACTAAGTGAGAGAAATCACCTATCAGATTGGGCTGCCACTTGGGAATATTTAGATTCTTAGATGTTATCAAACAATGTCTCTATCTAATGCTCAAATGCTTTCAAAACCTTAATTAAGCAAAACAGTAAGCAAATTCATGAATTACAACAAATGCTCTTAAGACAAGGTGAAGGGTAGAGAACCTTAACTCACTTTTTTTCAAAGTTCAGAAGGCAGAAAAGTTAGGGACATGGGGACTAGCACCCAAGTCCAAGGTACCTATTTCTTTGCAGAATTTGGATCTCCTTTCGACACTGATATTCACTGTATCATTCATTTTTGTCCCTGAAAAGGTGGAGGACAATGGTGGGAGCACCCAAGTCCAATGCTAGTCAATCTTCGAGGCATAGGGAGCTCTTTAGATGTTGATTACCATTGTTCAATATGTTTCTGCATTTGCAACTTTGGAGGACACCGGTGCTAGCACCCGTGTCCCAAAAAAGCTCTAGTGTCTGACTTCTTTTCAGATCCTGAATCCTTGATGTCTGCCAACTTTCCCTGTAACTCCACTTCTTCCATATATGACACCTATAACCTACAATCACAAGGAATGTGGGAGGGGGTTGTGTGTTTAGAGGCTTGCCTCAGTCAAGCCTCGGAGAACATTCAACTCTTATGAACACCATTGGTAGAGAGTGCGTATCCCGATAGGATAGAGGTAAAATCAAAATGATAAATGATTCAAACATAAATAAATGTCACCTTGAAGTTTAGATCTCACATGAAGGCTCTTTAATCATATTAGAAGATGAAATCAAATCTGCAATCATAAACACAATAACAATACACTGCTCTGCAAATATGAATATCTTGAATGCTTTCAAATCACAAGTATGCATAAAGTTCCCAATCATCTTCTAGTTTACAAATTAAATACTAAACAGGCTTATATATGCAACTACACAAATTCTTGCTAAGAATTTCATAATTCAAACTTGAGATGTCAGCTTGGGACCCAAATAATGGTCACAAAACTGACATAAAAGTTTATGGCAGATCCAAAATAGGGCTAGACTAGGGCACTAGCGCCCAAGTCCACCCCCTTGTTTCTGCTCTTTAATCATTAAATTAGCACCCCCTAGGTCCTATTTGTCACAAGACCCAAAGGTTTTCTCATCGGGAGTCCAAATTAACATGCAAGATGCTTATAATGCACTCTAAAGACCTAGGAGCTAAACCTTAAGAGGGAAAAGCCCCCAAGGGGACATTTTTTGACATAACAATTTCACCCATCATATCCCTATGGTCCATGCTTTTTCATAATCCTTCTATCCATAATCCACATCATAATCCACTATCCTTCCATCCATAATCCACGTCATAATCCACTATCCTTCCATCCATAATCCACATCATAATCCACTATCCTTCCATCCATAATCCAGATCATAATCCACTATCCTTCCATCCATAATCCACGTCATAATCCACTATCCTTCCATCCATAATCCACATCATAATACACTATCCTTCCATCCATAATCCACATCATAATCCACTATCCTCCATCTATACATAATCCACATCATAATTCACTATCTACCTCCTCCATCTCCCTCTCATACAATCCTCTACCAACATCCATGAGCATAATGACACTTGACATGGTCCATGTGCAACAAATTTCCATCATGAGTCATTATACCTTGCCATGATCATAAATTCTTGAGACCCTCCTTTTTCCTCCATATCCATATATTCCATTCAAATGTCCAAAAAAAAACAAAAAACAAAACAAAAAAAATAGTAAAGAGAATCCTTCAACCAATGGTGAAAACCATTTTCATGGCGCCTTGGATAAGTACCGTGATGAAAACCTGGCAAATAGGCATCATGTGTAGGTTGATTATCTATGTGACTTACACTTGGGGACACACTATATCTCATCTATCCTATCCTCTCATTTCCCATTTTATAATATCTATCCTATCATCCTTATCCATTATATCCGCATACCAATCCCATTGAATCCATCCATCCTCCCTTCCTCCTTTTGATCTTGATAAAGACAAGGGGAAAAATATTGAAAAATACTTTGGACATCTCTTGATATACCTCATCCTTTCCAACCAATCCTATCATCCTATCATCATAATCTTTGTCATGTAAAATCCTAAGCATTACACCTAGAATGGGGCATGTTATTCCTACGTGACATAGTCCTTCGAGATCACATCCTAGATCTGACACAATCGATATTGAAGAGCCTTATCAGGCTATCAATCAAGCAGTAAAATCATACTACAATGCAACAAATTTTTAATAGAAAAATAACCCTCCTTTTATTTCAACAACTGATTACATATTACATTCAAAAGTTTAATGATAGAGCATTTTCATAGAGATCAAATTAACTTTTCAACCAAACAATATCTTCTCCAATTCCTCATATGCTTCCATCCTATCGATAATCCCCCATTTTGAACTTCACTTCCTTTGTCGTCACATTCCCCTGCTATCCAAGGAAATAATGTGTTTCAACTTCCACCGACAAAATGGTCTCCACACGATTAACTATCAAAGACCAATCAAACCGTCGAACCACATAGTTTTCAACTCCATCCAATCAGAATATCGAGGAGACGGCTTAGGAACTCCCTTCGACATAAGAATGTCTCACCAAAAAGCATGTAGCACCATGACATCCACATTGACATAAAAAACTGTCTTATCAGCTCGTCGAAGAGGCCAAGCTCAAAGTCTTGCCAACTTTTGTTCTCCCATTGATGGTCTTAGTCAATGCAGCCTGCAACCCCATGGTGCCATTAGTGGGGCCTGATCAATTTCTTGCACGAGTGCGCTATTGACTAAGCGTTGAATGATGGTGGATGACTTGGCAAGTAATACAATTGTTGAAGGGACAGCTAAGAGAGTCCCGCTGAAGTGATCAACTACTACCGAAATACAATGCATCCTTGAATCGAGGGGACGACTTAACACCTTCCACCGATACAAGAGAGTCCTTTCGATAAAGAATTCCTGCCTATGCATTGTGGACATACCTCCCATCAGGGTTATCGAGGAGACTATATTCATAGTCCCTCCAAAGTCATATGTTCCCACCGACGAGACACAACCTCGCATCGGGTTGTTGAAGGGATGCCACCAAAAGTCCTACTGAACACATAATGTCATACCGATGAAGAGTCCATCAGGAATATCAAAGAGAGTGATAACTTCATCCCATTGAAATACAACTGTTATGTCAATGAAAGAGTGACACCAACCAATGGGGCTAGGGTTTTATAAAAAGAACTTCAATGTATTTGCAAAACACAACAAAATTGAGAACAAAATTTGTTTATGTACATATTGATGTGGATAGCTTGAGAGCCTGAGATGCTCCAACATCAAACACCCCAGGAAGGAGAAATGTTCCATGAGTGGAGACTTAGGAACATTTAGGCCAATCTAGAATTGACATTCCAAACTGAGCCAACTCATGTGCCTTGAACCAAGATGCTTGATCCACTAATTTTTCCTTCTAGTGAACCAGGTACTCCATGTACTCTTTACCACGCAACCCTGGAATCAATGATCTCATCTACTTCTTCAGTTTTCTTCTCAGGTAGCTAATTCACCCAATCTATATTATCTGTGATATTTGCAAGCAAATGTGGTCAGGTACTTGTCTCTCCTTCAAAATATTTGTACAGATCACTGACATTGAAGATAGGAGATATATCTACATGCTCTAGAAGTTCAACTTCATAAGCATTGGCTGAAAACTTACGTAGGATCCAACAAGGACCTATTTTATTCCATTTTAACTTATTATAGGTTCCTTGTGGAAACCTTTCCTTTCTCAAATGAACCCAGACTAGTTCTCCAATATGAAATTATTTCTCTCTTCGGTGATGATCAACAGTTTCTATGTACTTTGTCGTACTCTTCTCCAATTGTTCTTTCACCTCTTTATGCAAATCTCTAATATACTCTGCAAACTCCTCCACCATGGCACTTGTTCTCACTAGATCTGCACTATCTCTGAGTTCATCTTCGCCCCTAGGGCTGAAACCATACACCACATTGAATGGACTTATCCCAATACTTATGTTAACCAAATTGTTATAATCAAACTCTACCTATGGCAACAACAAGTCCCACTGTTTTGGTTTGTCTCCAATCAAACATCGAAGGAGATTACCCAAACTCCTATTCACAACTTCAGTCTGAGCATCTATTTATGGATGGTAGGCTAAACTGAAACCCAAATGTGTGCATAATTTCTTCCACAATGTATGCAAGAAATGGCCAACAAACTTTGTATCTCAATCAGATATGATACTCTTTGGCAAACCATGCAACATAACTATTTCTTTGAAAAACAAATTTGCTATATCCATGGAAGCATCACTAGTTTTCTGACATGGAATAAAATAAGCCATTTTTTGAAAATCTATCAACAACCACAAAAATAGAATCATTACCTCTTTGAGTTCGAGGCAATCCCAAAACAAAATCCATACTAATGTGTTCACATGGTCTCTCTGGAATTGGTAATGGCTGATAAAGTCTGGTATTTTGCTTCATACTCTTTGCATGCTGACAAATTCTACATCCTAGTACCATCTTTTTGACATCAACACTCATTCCTGGCCAATAATAACTCTCATTCAGCAAATCTATTGTTTTATCTACTCTAAAATGTCTACCCAATCTACCACTATGCTTTTCTCTAATCAAATTCTCCCTCATGGATCCTCTAGGTATACATAACCTCTTTTCTTTGAACATTAGGTTCTCTTGAATGAAATACTCCATCCATGGAGTTTGATCCAATTCCACTAGATTCTTGCATGTTAACCATGCTTCTTTAAAATCTGGGTCTTGTTCATACAACTCACCAAACGCATCAAAACCAACAACATTCACTTTCATCTCATTTAACAACAAAGTTCTCCTACTTAGTGCATCAGCAACTCGATTGGATTTACCACTCCTATGTTTTAACACAAAAGAATAACTTTGTAAAAATTCAATTCATTTCATATGCCTCTGGTTCAGCTTACCTTGGCTATTTATGAACTACAAGGCATGATTGTCTGTATACAGCACAAATTCTTTTGGCAACAAATAATGCATCCACTTCTTGAGTGCTAGCACAATTGCATAGAACTCTTGGTCATACACAGAATATTTCCTCTTAGCTTCATTCAACTTCTCACTGAAGTAAGCTATTGGTCTTCCCTCTTGGCTGAGAACTCCTCCTATTGTTGTTCCACTTGCGTCACAATCCACTTGGAATACTTTTCCAAAGTCTGGCAGTGCCAACATAGGCTATTCTGTTACCTTATTCTTCAACAACTAAAAACTTTTCGCTGTTGTAGCCATCCACTTAAATTCTTTCCTTACTCCCTTCATTGTTTCAGTTATGGGAGCAAAAATTCCACTGAAATTTCTTATAAACTTCCAATAGAAGCTTGCTAACCCATGAAAACTACAGGCTTCAAACATACTCCTTGGTGATGGCCTTTCAACAATAGCTTTTACTTTTTTAGGGTCCATTTTCAACCCTTCTTCTGAAACTATAAATCCCAAGTACACCAACTCCTTCTTCATGAAAGTACACTTTTTCATATTCATCATTAGTTTTTATTCTTTCAATCTTTTCAAGACAACACTAATATGTTCTAAATGTTCTTCTTTTGTTTTACTAAAAATTAAAATATCATCAAGGTAAACTATGACAAACTTACCAAGATAGGGCTTCAAGACTTGATTCATCAATCTCATGAATGTACTAGGTACATTTGTCAATCCAAATGGCATGACCAACCACTCATACAATCCATCCTTCATCTTGAATGATGTCTTCCACTTATCCCCTTCACGGATTTTGATTTGATGGTACCCATTTTTTAGAACAATCTTCGTGAAGTACCTTGCTCCACTCAAACAATCCATTAATTCACCCATTCTAGGTAGTGGGAATCTATATTTGATGGTGATCTTATTAATTTCATGGGAGTATGTACACATCCTCCATTCACCTCCCTTCTTAGGCACTAATATTGCAGGTATAGCGCATAGACTGAGACTTTCCCTAATAAGTCCTTTGTCCAACAACTCCTGGACTTCTCTTTTTATTTCCTCATTCTCTTGAGGTGTCATCCTATACGGTGACTTGTTTGGTAAACTTGCACCTGGGATCAAATCCATACAGTGACTGATTTCTCTTAATAGTGGCAGTCCATTCAGCAACTCGTTCATCATTATGTCAGTATACTCATCAACCAATTCCTAAATTTCTAAAGACAACCTCTCCTCTTTTTCTACTGTCATGTTTTGAAATGGTTGGGCAACAAATGCATAACAAACACCATCCTTCTTTAGATCCTTCAAGAATTTATTTCTTGAGACAAGACACACCTTGGAAGTACCTTTTGTATCTTCATCTTTATCCTTCATAGGATTCAAAATTAATTTTTGACCATCCTTCTTAATGGTATATGTATTACTCTTACCGTCATGAACAACTTGTCGATCAAATTACCATGGTCTTCCCAGCAAGATATGACAGGCATCCATTTGCATTACATCATAGAGTATTTCATCCTTGTAATTACTGTTACGTCAGAAATTGTCCTCCTGTATGGAATAGTACAATTTCCCTCGGTTTACTTCCTCACCTTTGGTGACCTCTTAACCTCTTTGTTTTTGGTCTTCCTGAAACCCTCATTGGCTAGTGTCTAGTTGCAAAATATTCATTTTCTGAGATAACTATTAATGGAACCTGAAAAGAGAATTTGAATTATACAGATCTGGTTGGAAAATGGGGGCCTGGACTTGGGCACCTGCGCCCTGGTCCTGCCCCATTTTTTGTGATTTTGAATCTTGGCGGGGTGTCAGCTCCAGCCATGCACCTCAGGATTTTGTTTTCAAATTTTTCGTTTTCATTGAGATGTTATTCTGAAATTTGAATTTCCCTAAAGTTAGATATAAAAAGACATTTGAAAATCATTTTATCCACACAATCTTTATGCAAGCTTGATACCAAAATTCTACTAAAATTGCCATTGAAGATCAATGACTTGTTGAAGCTTTTGAAAGTGATTTGAATTTTCTATCATGGAGACAATGGATGGAGATTAGGAATAAAGATCTTGAGACTATCTTGCTCTTCCTAGGGTTTGTACACCTTTTGCATGATCGGGAGAAGGGTTGAAGCCTCCAACATCGAGCTTGGAGATCCTCCATGGATATTGTTGATTCACCTTCTTGTTCATGTAAGTCTTCATTTGTTTTCATCTCCTTGAGGTGAAGTTTTTATTTTATTGAATCAAAGCAAGTGATTGATCTTCCCTTGATTGAGACATCTAGGGTTTGATATTTATTAGGTTTGCACACACTTCTACAAATCTTTATCTTTGGCTATTGTTGAGGTAGGAATACCAAAAACAGGGCTTGACTGAGGCAAGCTCCTATATAGCCACATCTTTCTCCTCCTTTTGTAGGTACATATTATGTTTTGCAGGATACAGTGAAAAGGAGTTGCAAGAAGATAGATATTATAGATATAGTCATCACTAAATTTTAGAATTTTAGATCCTGACACTTTTAGGACTAATGAGTAGGTGCCCTTGTCCAACTGGAGAGATTTTCTGAGATCTGGGAGCTATCAGGGGTCATTTGACAGTTGGTGCAGAAGATTTTTACAGACAAAAATTTGTGGGACTAATGAGTGGGTGCCCTAGTCCAGTTGGTCCTCAATTTCTGGGTGCATGATCTCTAAATCTTATTCTCTGCATTTCTGTGATCTATTTTGTCTCCTTCATCTCTGAATTCTGTTAGTTTCTGTTACAAGGTGTAATTAGGGTTTACTTGATTGGTGAATAAAGACACTTGATAAAACCTTAGTTAGACACCTGAATCAAACCTACTTAGCATTAGGGAATAGACAAGTAATCAATAGCTTGATCCCAAGCTCTGTTCTTGTCTTCCCAATGTTTAGTTAGGTGAAAGAATAGGACTTAACCTTGTTTAAGAAAACCTACTTTTTCACCCTAAACATTTTGGTGAACCCGAGCTTTAAAGAATTTGCATCCTTTTAAACATCAAATCTAAATTAGTTTGCAATCCTAAAACACATTTAGATTGCAAACCCTCTTTAGTGCAAGTGCAGGCATTGAATTTTGAATGATATTCTTTATCTTTTCACTAAAAGATTTAGAAATTATAACTTTCTGTTTTGCATACTATTTCATTTTTATAAAAGTTTATACAACATCATTTTACATTTAAATCTTGGGTTAATTAGAGCATGTTAAAATGTTAGATTATTTTTTGCAAGATTTTCATGTATATGATAAGCCGTTTAGTTGTGATGACTTTGATATGTTAGATGAAGCCCTTGAGGACTTTATCTCAATTGAACAATCCACTGCGACTTCTAAACCATCGTTATTTCAAAGGGTTGTAAATGCAATTTATGTTCCTAAAACTAAGGAAGATTCTGGGAAACTAAAAATTGTGGTCACCTTATGTTCGGATGTAGTTAAACCACCTTCTAAACTGATGCTCACTATTAGAGGCCTTCCACCTTCTTCTCGACCTCCTGATCACATTTACACCTATGCTAAACAAATAACACATCAAAATTCTCAACAACCTAGTAATAATATGGTTGCTCATGCATATAACACTTAGAATAATAAACAAAGCAAACAACAACTGAGCATTCCGATATCTTTACTAGCTTCTCAACCTTTGCTTCCTCAAGCACCTCATTTAACACAAAAGGTTGGTCAAGACTATGATCTTATACAACAACTTTGTGCTACTCCTGCAAAGACATCTCTTTGGGAGCTTATACAAACTTCACCTACTTACCATGGAATGCTCCAAGAGGCTTTGTAAAAGGTGATTATCCCACCTGCTATCAAGCCAATTGATGTAGCAGCTCTAATAGATTGTATGCATGCAACAAAGATAGACATTTTGTTTCAACATGAGTTGCCATCTCTTGAAGTTCAGAATTAGTATGATCTTTTGATTATCTTTGTTACAATAAACAAGCCATTGGTTAAGAGAGTTATGATTGACAATGGACCAGCTCTTAATGTTTGTGCCCTTAACTTATTACATAAGATTAAAGTTGACACATCTTTGATTGAGCCAGAAACATTTAGTATTTGTGGCTTTGACAATGTTGGACGACAATCTGTGGGCACTATAACTCTACCTATACAAGTAGGACATGTGATTGATGATTCTGGGTAGACCTTGGATCCATGCATTGAGGGTAGTCCCTTCTACTTTACACTATTTAATTAAATTCATATTCAAAGATAAGTTGCACACTATTCATGCTGATCTTAAACCTGATAATTGTTTGCAAATTGAATCACAAAAACAAGTTATTTGTCCCAAAATTCTAAACAATTTGAAAGTTGGCTCGTCAATTTCTCTTGCCCCAAAAAATGTTGTGCAAGAGTCCAAGTAATCAAATGCATTTCTTGGTGACGATTGGGGTTCATTAGATTTTACATCTTCTTCCATGGGAGAATATAAAGTTAATAACTCTATCCTTGAAACATCAAATATTGCATCGATATCATCTCATGCTTTGAATGATAAGCATAAAGCTTCTTTGATAATAAACTCAGATAATAATTTTACTTACACTACAGATTATGACACTTATGAAGACCTACCTTCTTCCAAAGAAATGGCTTCTCTTTATGGTCAAGGATTTCAGATCCTTTATAAAAATTGTGATTATGTAGGTAATGGTTGTGGTATCAATCAACAAGGAATTAAAGTCCCTATAGAATATGCTTCGTGACATTGCTTAAGTGGCATTAGATACAATCCTTTCAAGGAATCTAAAACCCATAGATGTCCTACTCTTAATGTGAATACAATATCAACACTTAACTTGATATTCCCTGAGATGATTGACACTAGTTGTCCTCCAGGAGCATTTCCTTTGGATGTCTTTTCAACTGATGAAGCGATAATGAAATTCTTAGGTGCTTATGACAATATTCCTCATTACCATCATAAACGTGGCTTACCTTATTATTTAAACAATAGTGCATATTTTGGAAAAACCACTAGCACGATAAATGCCACTCTAAAGTCTGATGAAGAATCCGAAGACAGACCACAATCACCCGATCTCCTAGACCACATTACTCTACTTAATGGAAATAATGTTGATGTTTTCATGGAGAAAGATAATACAGAAAAAATTATCCCTATTGGTGATTGCTTACATGCAGAAGAAAAGGAAGAAACTACTAAGTTATTACATGAATTTTCTTAACTATTTTCTTGGAACTATTTAGATATGCCTGGTATTGATCCTCAGATCATAACACATAATATCATCTTGAAACCAAATGCTAAGATGTTTAAACAAAAGATTTGCAAGATGAATCCTAAGGTTGCATTACTTGTCAAAGATGAGATAGAAAAGCTCCTACAAGCTGGCTTTATCCACCCTATTGACTATTCACCTTGGATCTCGAACATTGTTGCCATTGCTAAACCTGATGGCCATATAAGAATGTGTACAAACTTTCAAGATTTGAATCTAGCATCTTTGAAAGATGATTTTTCCACTCCCTAAAATTGATATGATTGTTGACTCTATAGCTGGCCATGAATTACTCTCTTTCATGGATGGTTTTTCAGGGTATAACCAAATTTTAATTAACCCTCAAGATTAGTATAAAACAACTTTTATAACACCTTGGGGTACATTTTGGTGGGTAGTCATGTCATTTAGATTTAAGAATGTAGGAGCTACTTATCAACAAGACATGACCCTTATATTTCATGATTACATGCACAATATTTTAGAAGATTATGTCAATGACATCTTGGCGAAGTCCATTCATCACCAAGATCATGTTACGAATCTTCGATAAATCTTTGAGCGCATAAGGAAATATAACATGCGATTGAATCCTCGTAAGTGTGTTTTTGGTGTATACAGTGGAAAACTGTTAGGGTTTATCATTTCAAATCGTGGTATTGAAGTGGATACGAAGAAGATTGATGTAATTGTTAATATGCCAACACCTAAGAACATATCCCAACTTCGTAGTTTGCAAGGGAAGATATAGGCCATCCATCGATTTGTTTCACAACTCACGGATAGGACTCACCCTTTTACGCAATTACTGAAGAAGGATTCAAAGTTTCAATGGAACTTGGAATGTGAAAAAGATTTTGAAGATTTAAAGGCCTATTTGGCTAATCCTCCTATTCTACAACCTGTCATCCTTGATAAACCCTTCCTTTTGTATATCTCAGCATCTAATAATGCCCTGGTAGCTTTGTTAGCACAACATAATGCTGAAGGCAAAGAATGTGATATCTATTATATTAGCCAAACTTTGCTCGATTATGAGATGCGGTACACTATTATTGAGAAGTATTGCTTAGCTTTAGTGTTTGCAACACAGAATCTTAGACATTATCTTCTAAATTATGAAATACATGTGGTGGTAAAATTTGACCCTTTAAAACATCTTTTTGCAAAAATAGATTTGTCAGGTCATCTTGCTAAATGGGTTATGTTGTTAACCGAATTTGATCTTAAGTTCATTTCTCATAAATTAATAAAAGGGCAAGCGTTAGCTGATCAGTTAGTTGAAGCTCCTTCACCTTTTACTACACAACATCAGGACATATTTCCCGATGACCAAATTTTAACAATTACTAAGGATAATAAATGGGAATTGTATTTCGACGGATCAAGATGTCGAACCGGCTCCAGTGCGGGTGTCATATTAATACCCCCTCCAGGTAATTCGATTCCTATGTCTTGTCGCTTAGATTTCTCATGCACAAACAACATCGCCGAATATGAAGCTCTCATTGCAGGACTTCGTGCTGCTATGGCTCTTAATATCAAAAATATTACAATATATGGTGATTCGTAGCTTATCGTACTACAAATAACTGGATCATATAAAACTAAGCATGACAAATTATCTCAGTATCGTGAGTTTGCACTAGATCTCTTACAATAATTCACATCATTTTCAATAAAATCTATTCCCAGGAAAGACAATCGACATGCAGATGCAATGGCAAGCACAACTTCCCTCATATCCCCTGATGATTCTCCTAAGGAATTTACTTTCGTTATCCATAATCTTAAAACACTGACAATTGAAGATCCTATAGTTGTGAATTCAAAACTCTGTGGTAATACATATACTGATGAATGGTTCTCCTATATATTCAATTATTTACATGATGGAACCATTCCTAATTCAACATCTAAGAATGCCCGAATCCGTCTACTTAAATTAATAACACGATACATTATTTTGTTGAATGTGTTATATAAACGAAGCTATAATGGAGTTTTACTCTAATGTTTAAGTAATTCAGAAATCCCAATAGATTTAGAAGAACTTCATTCTGGTGCCTGTGAGGGCATTTTGGGGGAAAATCTTTGGTGCAAAAATTATTATGAATGGGTTATTGTTGGCAGCACATGGAACAAGATTCCTTTGCCTATGTCAAGAAATGACCACAATGTCAACAACATAATCACCTAATCTGAGCTCCCGTTGAAGAACTTCGTGCACAAGTTTCACCTTGGCCATTTTCTATTTGGGTCTTGGACCTAATTGGAAAAATCTCCCCACCCTCCTCTCAAGGGCATACATTTATCATTACTCCCACTGATTACTTCACAAAGTAGGTCGAAGTCGTCCCCTTGCGATCCATGACTGCTGACGTAATTTACCCATTTATACAAGATAATATTATTTCTCAATTTGGAATACCTTCCTCGCTCATTTCAAACAATGGTACACCATTTAAGATCAAGGATGTGAAGAAATTTCTTGAAAAATACCATATTCAACATCACTTCTCTACCCCTTATTATCCTCAATCAAACGACCAAGCAGATGCTTCAAACAAAATTATTGGACAAATTCTACGAAAGACTATTAATAAACATCAAAAGGATTGCCACATTTAGTTATCTTATGCATTATGGGCCTATAGGATAGGTATTCGTACCACTACTGGAAATACACCATATAACCTTGTTTATAGTGCGGACGCAATAATGCCCTTGGAGTTAGAAATCCCTTCATTGAGGATCTCCCTAAGGGACATTATTGATGATGATATTGAACGTGAGAAAAGACTACAAGAACTTGAGATGCTTGATGAAAGATGAATAGTTGCTTTTGAGCACATCAAGGCTCATTGGAAAAGCATACAATGAACATGTTATACAACGTTGATTTGACATTGGGGATTTGGTACTTTATGAAAATCAACACAATATAAACGTACCTCCTGGAGAAAAGGGTAAGTTCAACCCTAATTGGCTTGGACCATACATAGTAACTGCATCCTTTGGATTAGGAGCATATCAACTAGCTAATGAACAAGGTACGCCATTTAAGGAACCTATTAATGTAGCGCACCTCAAGAAATTCCATGCTTAAGACTTGAATGTTAAATGTTATAAAGCAAATGTATTAGATAGATTAGCTTTAATTTCAACAAGATATTATTATTTTGTCTTAATTCATTTAACATTACATATTTGCTTGGTTAATCATTGTTGTATCTTGCTGATATACTCTTTGCTTAGATCACTTTTGTATTAACTGAACAAAGCATGGAAATTTGGGTTATATGTGAACTTTTAATCATTGTGTTGTTACTATATGTTCTAAAAAGACTTGTTAGTATATCACATTAGCATTAATTACATTTCCATATTAGCCTTTGAAATTCATCACTAGTTGCATTCTACAAAAATCACATGCGATAGATTCAAACCATTACACATTGACAAAAAGTAAACATTATATATATATATATATCATCAGTTTTAAATATACATCCAAGTCAACTATCCCCTCATAACAAAATGGGATGTCATAGTACATAATATATACACATCACATAGCTAAACCTCGGTCACCTGTAGCCTTGGGCCCTCGTGGTGTGTGCGTGATAGAGGCCTAACCATGTGTGGCTACGGATCACAAATCACTCTTAGAGACACTCTACAATCGTAACCCCCTGATCTCACCTCTTAGCCCTATCACCTCCTTGTGTGCCTCCTAGTACATCCAATGGTACTGGTCTCTCTCAGCTTGAGCCCTATCTTTGTCAGCTCTCACCTAACAGACCTCAAGCAATAAGAACTCATCGACGATTGGCTCTCTCTCCAATGTAGGCACCGCTACCGTCTAATCTCGCTATGCCTGAAGCTCAGCCTCAGTGTGCTTAGCTCTCTGCCATAACTCCTCTCTCTCCTATGCAGACTACTCTAGAACGGCTTCTACAGCCGTCCTGTACCTGATAAAAGGCATAAATATCTCTGCATGTCACCCATCGGATGGCTATGGTGAATACTCCACCCGCACCCACTGCTAAGATACATTTGAAGGTACTATGTCTGCTATGACGTGACTCACAAAGTCTCACCAAGTGTTAGTCCCAACTACAAAATAGAAATAAGATAGATATTAGACTATTGCATAACCATCATAAACAACAAACATAAAGAACATCAAACTAATGAAACAAAGCTAACTTAGATCTCCATCTCACCAAGATGGATCTTGGATGGCTGAAGGTGTCACAAGCTCTACAGTCTAATTTGTAGCTAGGGGTACAGACTTATTACACTCCCCCCTCTCACTCTGACTTGGTCTCCCAACATCTGTAGGAACTGGACCACGAGCTCTAGACCGTGGCCTCGACTCGGTCTCGTCGTCAATGTCTACCTCCTGCTGGTCCTATCATGGTCTTGCCCTAAAGACGTATTGTGATGGAACCTCCTCCTCCACATCATCATCCTCCACATCCTCCTCAAGATCGTAGTATCCTGCAAATTCGATCACATCATCCTCTACCCCTGTGTCACTAGCATTATCGGCCCAAGGTTGAGCATCGCCTGTAGGGTGACCGAGGAGGAAAGATAAGAGTGGGCCGTGCTATATGCCACCAGGTCTGATATCCTCTAGACCCTCATCATCACTAAGAGGTACATCTGCTATTATCGGTCATCAGGTGCTATTCACCTTGACTGCACTGCACATAGTGCATGCGTAGCTCAGATGCACTGTAGGGACATCCTATACCTATTTGAATTGTCATGTCACCTTGTCCTAATAGAACCAAACCACAACATGATCGAGGTGACTGACCATCAACCAATCCCTCTGCATCCTTGCTAATTGTCTCCGTTGGCCAGACCATATGATATAGTTGTAATACGATCTCCAGATAATATCGTTGGGTTGTAATCTATCAAAGACAACTCTCCAGTATAATAGATCACCATGTCTCTAGCACCTGACTAATGGATAGGTATGAATGTGTGAATGGGTGAATGCTGACTCTATAGGATATCCTATTAGTCGTGTACACCTGATATGCTCAAAAGCCCAAACCTATAATAAAGTACAGATCATCAAACTGTGCATGTCATAATGGACATACCGCCCCAAGTAGCAGTAAAGGTGTGCAAGCATAATGTGCCCCCATGTGTATACAGTCTGATGCTCCTCTATTTCTCTAATAGTGTGAACGAGGTCCTCGTGAAGGTGAATGCCTCATCCGTCTAGTGTGACGGCTAGTGCGATAGTGACTATCATGATCCTCCAAAACAAGGGAATGTCACTGTATCCCTCTCTAGAAGTTGGAGCTGACTATGTCCTCACTCTGCCCATGAAACTATGTGACCCAGACAATATAACTGACTCTTGCGAGTATACTCCACTAAGCGATGTCCCACAACCCTCACTGTCTCTCCTCGGATAGGTAGTCATAGGATCTGATATACATCCTTCAGCATGATAGTCATCTTGCCTATAGGTAAGTGGAATGTGGATGTGTCTATATTTCACCTCTCCATCAAAGCCATCAACATGTTGTAATGAAATCTGATTGTGGACATATCAAACACCCATCATAAGCCCATCGCCTGCAAGTTCTCTCTTTGTGATAGACATAGTACTGGCACACTCTCGAAGTAGCACCATCAAGCGACCACCTATATGTTCTTGTGTCTCTGGGACATCCTACAGGATGAAAAGCAAGTGGTAGCATCAGTTTTTCATCATGAAACCAAAAATTACTATCTAAAACAACAATGAGTGCCTATGCCTAGGGCCTGTGTTCTTTGTGGACCTGGGCACCCCAGGAGGACCTAGGCACCCCAGAGGGACATTGGCACCCCTATGGGACTAGGGCACCCTAGTGAGACTCTGGTGCACTAGGTGGACTCGGGCACCCTACCAAGGACGCCTATCCATGAAACCTCCCTCAGCAAGGTAAATGATAAAAACAATTGAAAGAAAGTAGAAAGATGATAGAAGCATAAGATTAGGACCCTACCTCAGCCTCAAAACACCTCTCTGCCACTCGGGCTCACAACATCTCTAGTCGTGGGGGCTGATACGGGCGTCGGTTTGGCATGGTTGTCCTCTTCTCCTTCTCTCTCTCTCCTCTACTTTTCTACAAAGACAAGAAATAAGAATGAGTAAGTGATAAGTGAAAACTCCCTTTACATAAAGTAAGTGGATGAGAATTCCTATCCCTAACTAGGTGCAATATTGATCTATTTCACTCTTGAGCCTCTATCTTAAGCTGTCAAACTCGGATTTCCATGTTGTTTGTTGCGTTGGAATCCTAGTTCTGCTCCCTATCTCACCCAATGTGTTTTGCTTGGGTGTTGTTTCTTCAAACGACCCTCAAAACACATATCTCATCAAGTTTTCCTCAAAATCGACACATGTGGATATCTCCTTGTTTCTCCTTTTCAAACTAAGCAAGCAAAAACAAGGGGGGGCATATATCCCCCTCAATTTCCTCCCTCATCATGTCTCATCACTCAACCCCCTTAGTGTTTTTGTACTGAATCATTGGTGGTTGTTGCAGGTTGGTTTGATTTTTGATTTTCTGACAAGTGTTCCTTTGCAGGTCACGCTTCCTAACTTTGTGGTCTTGCAAGATTGTGGACTTCTTCCTTCTTGGCGAAAACGCTTCAGCTTCCTCTACAGTATCCTTTTGGGTATTGTTTGCATGATTGATGCATTTACTTTCCTTTAGTTGCATATGCACGTAGTGTCATATGGCCACTAAAGTGGGGGCTAAATGTTACATCAGAAATTATCATCCTACATGGAATGGTACAATTTCCCTTGGTTTAGCTCCTTGCCTTTGGTGACCTCTTAACCTCTTTGTTTTTGGCCTTCCCAAAACCCTCATTGGCTAGTGTCTAGTTACAAAATATTCATTTTCTGAGATAACTATTGATGGAACCTGAAAAGAGAATTTGAATTATGGGTCCCTAGGACCCCCTAGATACAAATCTAGTCAGAAAATGGGGGCCTGGACTTGGGCGCTCGCACCCTAGTCCTGCCCCATTTTTCAGGATATTGAATCTTGGCGGGGTGTCAGCTCTTGCTGTGCACCTCAAGATTCCATTTTCAAATTTTTGTTTTCACATGATATCGAGACATTATTTTGAAATTTGAATTTCCCTAAAGTTAGATATAAAAACACATTTGAAAATCATTTTATCACAGATAATCTTTATGCAAGCTTGATGCCAAAACTCTGCTAAAATTGCCATTGAAGATCAGTGACTTGTTGAAGCTTTTGAAAGTGATTTGAATTTGCTATCATGGAGACAATGGAGGGAGATTAGGAATCAAGATCTTGAGACTATCTTGCTCTTCCTAGGGTTTGTATACCTTTTGCATGATCGGTAGAAGGGTTGAAGCCTCCAACATCGAGCTTGGAGATCATCTATGGACATTGCTGATTTGCCTTCTTGTTCATGCAAGTCTTCATTTGTTTTCATCTCGTTGAGGTGAAGTTTTTATGTTTATTGAATCAAAGCAAGTGATTGATCTTCCCTTGATTGAGACATCTAGGGTTTGATATTTTTGCATACACTTTATTAGGTTTGCACACACTTCTGCAAATCTTTATCTATGGCTATTGTTGAGGTAGTTATACCAAAAATGGGACTTGACTGAGGCAAGCTCCTATATAGCCACAACATCTTTCTCCTCCTTTTGTAGGTGTAGATCATGTTTTGCAAGATACGATATAAAGGAGTTGCAAGAAGATGGATAGTACGGATATAGTCATGACTGAATTTTAGAATTTCATATCGTGACACTTTCGTGACTTATGAGCGAGAGCCCTAGTCCAACTTGGGAGATTTTATGAGATTTGGGAGCTATCAGGGGTCATTTGATAGCTGGTACGAAATATTTTTACAGATGGAAGTTTGTGGGACTAATGAGCAAGCACCCTAGTCCAGGTGGTCCTCAATTTCTAGGTGCATGATCTCTAAATTTTATTCTCTACATTTCTATGATCTGCTTTGTTTGCTTCATCTTTGAATTCTGTTAGTTTTTGTTACAAGGTGTAATTAGGGTTTACTTGATTGGTGAATAAAGACACTTGATAAAACCTTAGTTAGACACCTGAATCATACCTACTTAGCATTAGGGAATAGACAAGTAATCAGTAGCTTGATCCCAAGCTCGGTTCTTGTCTTCCCAATGTTTAGTTAGGTGAAAGAAAGGACTTAACCTTGTTTAACAAAACCTACCTTTTCACCCTAAACAATTACCAATTTGGAAACTAACCAAGCATTGTTCTCTTACCACTAATTGGTGCTCCTTCTGCAGCCACGAAACCTTGTACGGGATAGAATGCTTCATTATTTTCAACTTCAACTTCTTCACCATTTCTTCAGACAGAATATTGTATGTGCTGCCACTATCTACAATCACTTTACAACACTTGCCACCTAACTTAATTAGTTCTGTTTCTGCCTTCTCAGGACTTAACAAAAAAACTTTCTTATCATCAAAGACTCTCCATCCTCTAGGTCTTCTCCATGCTTCAAAGTTTCTACCACTTCCTATTCTCCTTGGGTCACATGAACTTTGGCCTCTTTTCCCTTACCTCCACCTTAAATTTGTGGATATTCAAAAGACCTCTGCTTGATCTCTCCACATTAGTAGCATGTACCAATGAAGCCTCTGCCTCTTCCTCTTGGAAAATTACCTCTTCCTAAAAAAGATTCTCCTCTTCCTCGAAAGCTTCCTCTACCTCCCATTTCCTGAGTCTGAGAGGTACTATCTTCATCTTGTTTAGTAGGATAGCCTCTTTCTCCACTGCTCTACCCTCTGCCATGAGCATTTTTGCCTCTACCCCTATTATTATTTTTTTGTTTCCTATCCAATTTCTCTTCGACCATCAACACACGTTGGTAGGCCTCTTCCACACTGCAATTTGAGCAATGTAATCTAGTATTGTATGGACACTCACAAGCCATTTAGATACCTTGCAACTTGCTCAACCTCATTCTCTGAGTGGTCTGCTCGAATGTTCAATTGATAAAACTCTTTTATGTATTCCTTGACACTAGATTCTCTTTGCTTCAAGTTCTACAATTTTCTAAATAGATTTATCTGATAGTATGCAGGCATGAATTTTGTCTTCAGTTTGTTTACCATTCGGTCCCATGACTTTATCTTCTCCTTGCTTCTTCTTTGTTTATCAGTCTACAAATGATCCCACCACAGGGATGCATGCCCTTTTAACTTTGTACAGGCATATTTCACCTTCTTGTCTTCTTCTGTACCTTCAAAGTCAAAGTACTTTTCCATCTTGGTGATCCAATCCAACAATTCATCTGAATTTAGATTACCACTATAATCTAGAGGGTTAAAACAAGGTCTGGTATTTATTCTGGTTAGGGCTCAAATGAACCTCTCTTCTCCTTGATCAAGTTCAGGTTGGTTTTCCTCTCCTTCAACTTCAACCTGCTATTCTTCATCATCACTCACGTCTTCAACATGTTGACCTCTTTGTCGTATAGTTTCAACGGCCTCCAGTTTGGCTATAATTCCTCTCAACATCTCCATCAAGACAGGGTTCGCATCTCTTCGCATCCCTCTTCCTTTGCCATGTCCTCTTTGTGTCATTTTACACAAGTCCTCTACAGTTGTAGGTCTTCTTCCTTTGCTCACTTGCAACAAATTCCCTTCAGGACTTCGTAATCTCTTTGACACTTTCTCCAGGAGCAAACCTTGCTCTGATACCACTTAACGCACTCGAGATTGAAGAGCCTTATCAGGCTGTCAATCCAGTAGCAAAATCACACTACAATGCAACAAATTTTCAATAGAAAAATAACCCTCCTTTTATTTCAACAATTGACTATAGATTACATTCAAAAGTTCAATTACATAGCATTTTCACAGAGATCAAATTAACTTTTCAATTGAACAATTTCATCCCCAATTCCTCATATGCTTCTATCCTATTGATAATCCCCCATTCTGAACTTCACTTCCCCTATCGTCACATTCCCTTGCTATCCAAGGAAAAAAATTCATTTCAACTTCCACTGATGAAACAGTCTCCACACGATTAACTGTCAAAGACCAATCAAACTATCGAACCACATAGTCTTCAACTCCATCCCATCAAAATGTCGAGGAGATGGATTAGGAACTCCCTTTAACATAAGAATGTCTCATTGAAAAGCATGTAGCACCACGTCATCCACATCAACATATAGAACTGCCTTATCAGCTCATCAAAGAGGCCAAGCTCAAAGTTCTGTCGACTTCCATTCTCCCACCGATGGTCTTAGTCAATGCAGCTCACAACCCTACGGTGCCATTGGTGGGGCCCAATCAATGTCTTTCGCGAGTGTACTATTGGTTGAGCATTGAATGATGGTGGATGATGTGGCAGGTAATATAGTTTTTGAATGGACAACTAAGAGAGTCCTGCCGAAGTGATCAACTCCCACCGAAATACATTGCATCATTGCATTGAGGGGATGACTTAACACCTTCCACCAATATAGGAGAGTCCTTCCAATAAAGAATTCCTGCCTATGCACTACGGACATACCTCCCATCAGGGTTATCAAGGAGACTATATTCATAGTCCCTTCGAAGTCAAATGTTCCCATCGACGAGACAAAGTCTCGCATCGGGTTGTCAAAGGGACACCACCAAAAGTCCCGCCGAACACATAATGGCATATCGATGAAGAGTCCATTTGGAATATTGAAGAGAGTGATAAATTTGTCCCACCAAAATACAACTATCAGGCCAATGAAAGAGTGATACCAACCAATGGGGCTAGGGTTTTATAAAAAGAACTTCAATGCATCTATAAAACACAACAAAATTGAGAATAAAATTTGTTTCTGTACATATTGATGCGAATAGCTTGAGAACCCGAGATGCTCCAGCATCAAGATCCCTTCCTCCATTATGATTCACTCTTCCATCCCATCCATTATTCTAAATCTCTTTATCCATCTATCTAATCCTCCTTCCATCCTTGCCTTTCGACCTAGTTTTCCCTTGTCATTGGTCTCTAGCAAAAGGCTATCCAAATGCAATCCAATGCCACCTCCTAAAACATATAAAAAATATTAAAAAAATCAAAACATTCAAAAATACAAAAAAATCAAAACATTCAAACATACAAAAAAATCAAAACATTCAAAAATACAAAAAAAATATCAAAACATTCAAAAATACAAAAAAAAAATATTCAAAAATACAAAAAAATCAAAATATTCCAAAAAATCCAAGCAATAAAATTCAAATGCAAGTCATCCTTGATACATAACAATCTAGCTAATCAATCTAGCCAAATTACCCAATAGCATCCATGGTCTTGATCCTAACCTTATTGTAAATCAAATCAATCAATTAATCAATCATCATCCTCAATCATCAATGAAATATTGCATTCCCACATCCTTGTGTTGATCTAGGGATATATTATTCCCCATAATGTCAACACTATCCTTATCTATCAAATCCTTGTGTTGATTCATATGGCCAACAACACTAGCATCATCAATCAATCAATCAATCATCGGTTTATAGCTTGATAGGGGCAATCACCTTGTTTGTTTTTGAATCATTTGTGCTTGCTTGCTTGCTTTCTTGTGTGTGAACTATCATGTCATCTTGCATTTGTTTTGCATGTTCGCTGGATGTTCTTATTACTCCAACTAATATTCATATCTTGTGTGTGTTGGAATATTTTTTTGCATATTAGTCATCCTTTGCATCTAAGGTCATATCATACCTTTTGTGCACTAGGACTTTAATGCTCTAAGTTTCCTTCCTCACATGTCTAGACAAGGTTGTATTATATTGAGCCTCTATAAGGACACTCCTTTTTGTTTGCACATGACACATTGTCACCCTGGTCTTTATACCTTGGTGCATAATGTCTAGTGCTATATCAAACTATATGGTTGCTCACCTCATTCAACATAATGTATCATTCATCCAATTTATACATCCTTTTTCTTGCATCCTCCATCTCTTTACCCAACTTGTTTCATTCATTTCAAGAGCATACCTATGTTCTTCCAACCTGCCTATCTTCTCGAGGGGGCATCATCATATCCTTACATCTATTCCTCCTTGTCAGTCCTTCAAGTGGTTGGGGCATCCTTTTCTCTCCATCCATACCTTAACTTCTTTGAAATGATGTTACTTCTCTTAGTTGTAACATCATCTCAAAGAGGGGCAAAATGTAGACACCTGAAATTGACCATGTTTTGTGACATCACTTTCAACACCTCTTGTGACACATTTTGTCCTAGTGTTATGTTGTAATATCCCCTTGGGGGATTTTCCCTTTTAAGGTTTAGCTCCCAGGTCCTTTAGAATGCATTTAGAGCATCTTGCATGATTTTGATGACTCCCAATGAGAAAACCCTAAAGTTTCATGGAAAATGGGACTTAGGGGATGTACTTGACACGATTCCTACCTGAAATAGGGGGAGGACTTAGGCGCCCACGCCCTAGCCTTGCCCTATTTTAGGTCAAGACCTATTTTGGGTGTCGGTTTATGACCGTTATTTAGGTCCTATGCTGACATCCTACGTTTGAATTATGAAATTCTTAGCGGGAATGTTTGTAGTTGCATATATAAGCATCATTAGTGATTCATTTGTAAACTAGATGGTATTTTTGATTCATGAGCTTATGTGAAAGTTATTCAAGGAATTCATTGTGTGGCGGAGTAGAATTTTGTGTTGTTATTGTGTTTGTATTTGCAAATTTGGCATCCATCTCCTGATGGCATGAAGAACATCTTCCTTTCATGAGATCTTCACTACAAGGTGATATCAATTGTGTTTTCTATCATTTGTCATTTGGATTTTGTCTCTATCCCACAGGGATATGCACTCTTTATCTGACAATAGTGTTTGAAAGACTTGAATGTCTCTCAAGGGCTTGACTGAGGCAAGCCTCTAAACACCACAACCCCCAACCCACTTTTCTGTGATTGCAGGTTACAGGTTGCAGAAGAAAAAGAAGTGGAGTTGTAGGAGAGTAGTACAGACTATTAGAATTGCAAATTAGAGAAGAAAATAGGGACCTGGACTTGGACACCCGCTCATTAGTCCTCTGGATCCCGCAAAAATAAAATCTAAAGAACAACAGAACTCTGTTGTAGACAACATTCCTAGATCCTGACAAAAACTGAGGCACTGGACTAGGGCACCCACTCATTAGTCCCTGACTTTTCTGTACACTGAACTTCAAAATCTGGTATGCATTTGATTGTCATTTGATATCTCTATGTGCGATAATTTTCTGTAATTTGTCCATTTGTTTATGATTTCACGAAATTAGTGTTTTGAGCATAATTAGGCTTAATTGAACAACAAAATCACATAGTTCTAATCTTCCCCTATGTTCCAAGTGACAGGAGATCTGTAGTAAAGTTCTTTACTTGGTTGAATGTCCTTGAATGTTTAGTGGTGAAAGGAGGACCAACACAAACCATTAAAATTAATCCTCTTCATTTTTAACCCTGAACACCTAGGACCCTTTGATGACCCCTTCCATCATTCCCTTAGTTAAATAAATTATATTTATTTAACTAATCCCTTTTTATCCATTTATCCTCTCTAGCCAACTAATTAAATAAATTGTATTTATTTAATTAATTCACACTTCCTCTTTGTATGTATCCCTTTTGACTTTTTCTGTATTTGATTCTGTTGCCCAGATGAAGAGAAGGCACCGATCTTTCAACTTCCAAAATCATCCCTTGTACATATTTTCAAATACAATTTTGGTTTTCTGTTTGTAGTAGTAGTAAATAAAATCACTTTTAGATCTCATGCTAGTTTGAAGTGGATTGAAGAGGAAAATTAAATTGGCAAAATTGTACATAATCTGCTCCGGCATCATAAATCAATATTGGAGAATTCATATTTTGTGGTGACAAGAAGGTACACCCGCCTAGGCGAAGCAGGGACTGAAGCGCAGGGGGTACAATCATTTCGATTGACTCCATTAGTTGGTCAAATCAATTACCAAACCTAATCACAAAGTTCAACAACCTTTTAGGGTTTGGTAAACTATAGATTTGAGAACCAACAAATTGGTGACTCTGTTGGGGAATTGAAAAGAAAATATTGTCAAATTCTGCCCTTGAATATCTAGTGAAGTTTTGCCCATTTGAGTCGCAACAAATTGGCGACTCTATTGGGGAGTTGAAGTGTCAAATCATACCTTGGAGTCTCTGGTGAGTGAATTTTTGCCCATCCGAGTTGCAACAAATTGGTGACTCTGCTACGGATTTGGTGATTATCATTGGGAAGAGTCAAAGAGTCAATGGGTGTAAATTTGAAATTTGGCTTAAGTTTTGTTGCAGTGATTTGATATGTGAATGACTCCGCTAGGGATAGAACTAGAAGATAAAATTCATTCCTCTTTGAAAGAGGTGGTGACTGTCACGAACCTGATGAGAAAATGGAACAAAGTGAGAGGCAAAAATTGCTGAGGCAATACCATGAATTGGAGCAAGAATTGCTTAAGTTGAGGGCCCTGGAGCAATATAGATCTGATTTAATCCAGCTTGTTGGAGGTACATATCCTTTTCCCCCTGGTCAAGGAGGAGTAAAAGTTCAAAGTTAGGAATATGACCAGCATATAGGGGAATATAAGAATCAATATCATGCTCCATTTCGAAATACACAAAGTAATATTTATTACCATGGAGGTGTTAACTAATATATGCATTGATCAAAATATGCATCATAACTATCAAGAATATGCACCCCAATATGAACAGTATCAGCAATATCAGGTTCATCAAGGAGAAAATATATTTGCAAGAAGATATCCCAAAGCTGAAACATTTCCAGGTGTGTAAATTGATTGGTATCATAGAGAAGATTAGCAGATAGAGGAGACATATGCAAATGAAGATCTCAATGATAACATTCTAGATTTGAATGAAGACAAACCTATGGAAGATCAACTCTCCACCTTGCAAAGGGACTACAATACTGAAGACATTTTTGAAAACACAATGCATGAGGACTGCATAAATGATGAGGTAAATGAAGAAACATGTTCATCTGGCAGCAAACAAGAAGTGCATCTAGTAGTTGGTACAATTGATGAAGAAGAGGTAGGTACATCTATGTATGCTTTCCAATATTTTACATACTCATTGTATGATAAAATAATAGAAGAAAATCAAAACATATCTAGCCAAGATGATAAACAATGTGTAAACAATGAGGTGAATAAGGAGGTAGAGTCAGATAAGGATTTGTTTGTGAATACATTAGAGCTGGGGTTTCTTGATTATTCTCACCAAAATGATGCATTTCAAAGTGAGCCCATGTATGAATGCTTTTTGGAGGATTGTCTGCATGATGCTCTGAATTTGCAGTAGTGTGATATCATATATGATGCAACATATGAATGCTTCAATTTTTTAATCTGTTTGGGAAAACCTTCTTTGAAGCATGAGGATGAAATAGATAATTCTGGATATTTGTCAATTGGTGATGGAATTTTTCAATTTGTGTTTGATTGTGAGATATAATCTGATGGATTTGATGATGGCATGGGAAGATATGATGATTTGTTTCAGTGTGCCAGTGGCAATGTGTGTTTTCAAGTTTGCAATAATAGTGCTTTTAGATTTGTTGTGATGTAGTTAGAGGAAAATAAGGTGTATGACAGGGGTAAGTAGAGGCCTTTTCTTTTTCTGGTGGCCTTGTGCCATCAACTATGGTGAGGTCTTTCAGATCATACCAGTTCAGGGTGGAGAAGCAGAGGTTGAACTATTTTGCCCAATGGATAAAATGCCTGGTCCGCTCCACCAAAGATCTGAATTCTTGCTATGCCCAAAAGGGGCATACATCCCCAAGAGAGAGGCACTATTGGGAATGTAAAATTTTGCAAAATTTTTAACTGCCCATGATGAAAAACTTGATTTGGACTCAGAAATGCCCTTGAAAAATCTACCCTAGTGACCTACTTTGGAGGTCATAAATCGAAGCTAGCTGACTTTCATGCCAAACCACCTCGTGAGTGTGTTCATTTGACATATGTGAACATGTATTTTTGATCTCAGCTTCCTGTGATGAGTTTTGACAGGGTTTTAAAGAGAAAAGCTAGAAGGTTCTGGGATTGTTTTATTGTTTGCATATTCTCAGGCCTGCGAAGTAGCCTCCTGTTCAAACTGATATTTCACAGCTAGATGATCATCATGGAAAATGGAATGGTTCTCTACATTCCCCTTATATATTCATATGATCCTTGGTCTGGTTTTAGAGCCTCAGGATCAAATTTGCTATTTTTTCAAGGTCGAAAGCAAATGCACTTTGTCATGTTTCAACACCTGCATGTTTTAGAGAGGTCAACTTTGACCCTGAATATCTTGTGAGGAAAATGAATTGAAGGAAATACCTCTTGCACACATGCTCAATGTATCTAGATGAAGAAGTGTTTATAGTGGTAGCTTCCCAGGAGGAGATTTGATATTTTTTCAAGGAGGTGACTTGGTGTGCTCAAAGTTGTTTTTTTTGACAGGTGCAGTTGCAGAAAAGTCTGAGTGATCTACTTTGGAGGTTGATATCTTGCAACTTATGGTGTGTTTTTCCAATCCATTTGCTGCACTAAATTCTTGATTCAAATGTCTACATGCTTGTGCATTTTCATGGCTCTAGGAGATGGTTTGATCGATTTTCCAGGGCGATTTTAGAGGTTACTTGGCTTGTTTTGATCACAGTGCAAAATGCCAAAAAATGAATTCTAGTGACAACCCATTTCAATTTGTCACTCTAGATACATACAGGGGCAGCCTCAGGTCAATTCATGATCAAAACTTGTTTCAAAACAAAAAAAAATTAGCCGAGCCCACAGGGGGACCCCACTTGTGTCATACAAGTATTGTTGATTTGTTGCCCATCTCAGGACTTGAAGTCAAAATTGAGAATGACATAAATCTAGTTCAGAGACTAAACATTATGTGGCATATTCCCATCATATATTTTGTTTGATCACCAAGAAGACCTGAATCTACTAGTGGTGAAGCAATTGACCCCATGAAGGAATGTGCATAGATATTGGCAGGTTCTAAGGGATCAAAAGCATGCATAGAAGACAACAACTTTGCATTTGATGAGAACACTCAAAATTTATTGCTAGTCAATGGAACCCATGATGGATTAACTTCACCAATAGGAAATAGAAATCAAAATGGGTCTCTCTTAATAGCATGCATAAATGCAATGGCATCTCCATGTTCAAGCTTGGAGATTTTGAAGAGGGAATAAGTGGCATTGGCACAGAGATTGTGATAGTTCTGGCATTGTGAGGAGCTCAAATATTCATGCCTGCTAAAAATGTGGAGAGTGGAAATAGGGTGAAGGAAACCTTTGTCAAGGAAAGCCCCATTGCTAAAGTGGATGTTATGGAGCTCTATGTCAGTTTCTTCAAGTCTGTTTACAAATTTGGAGCTTCTTTCAAGTCATTGAATCAGCCATTAAATATCCTTATAAATAATGCAAGAATCATGGCTTGTTCTTTCCAACTTTCTAAGGATAGCATAGAGCTTCAGTTTGCAACCAATCATTTAAGCCATTTCTTATTGACAAATCTTCTGTTGGACAAGCTTAAGGCCGCAGCTATAGAGACTGGAATTCAGGGGAGAAGCAATTTTTGCTTGATATTGTAGTAAATGGGCACAATGGCATAGATTATATTGAATGTGATTGTTGAGGATGTGGTCTTAGAAGTAGTTTTCAATTTGACAGGCTAATGGAAAGTGTGTGCGACATGGTTGGTGATTAACTACTACCGAAATGTGGAAGAGCTACAGGCATTGAAGAAGACTGCCAAAGATACTGAACAGGCCTGTGTTGTGTGAAGTGGAGATCTTTAAAAACAACAAGCATTGTCGATGGTCAAAAGGATTCTTTGTAATTGTGTCATGTTTTCTCAATCAAAGTCACTTTGATTGTGGAGATTGTCTCTAAGCTGGGAAGTAATTTCTCTTTGGAATCATTTGTTGTTGTTTTGGATCGTGCACTATTTTGGCTATGGTTGCCACACTACCTCTTGGATAACTTTCCGTCCTCCATGCCTTGCTTATAAGAAAGGGTTTCAGCACATATGATTACATTGTAGCAATGAAGGAGTTTGTGGTGGTGTTGCGCAGGGTGTTAATGAAAGTCACTTCTCAAAACATCGTTTGTTCGTAGAAAACAATGCCTTCGAGTATATGTCGATTGCTATAGCATAACAAAAGATTGTTGTGAAAGGGGGGTGTAGGCTAAATAACATTGCACATTTTCTAGACTCCTATCACAATCATAAAATTTCATTGCCTTCGACTACTCATCTCTTTTCTCATAGCATTATGTAGAGAGGGCCAATTGAATGAAACAATGCACATCTTGCTTATTATGCACCATCTCTTGGTGACCCCTCTACAAATATTCAACTATTGCCAAAAATATTCACATTTCCTAGCATCCTCAGCTTGTGCCAAAATGGAAGCTTTGGAACAGGGTTCGGACATCCTTCAAAGCAAGTGGACGGGGAATTTTTGTCAGGTATTGTAGTTCAAAATGCTCTAGCGAACACATGTACAAGATGGGGCGAACTGCAAATAAGGAACTCATACCTTTGAGTTTTAATTGCTAGCCATCGATTTCAAGTGGGAGAATGGACAAATTGGGTTATGCATGAATATCGGCTGGATGAAAGGGAGTGCCGAGGGGCAGGTTTACAAGATGCCTTTGTGTTATGTCGTGTTTTCAAGAAGAAGAGATTAGGGACAAGGGATGATGAAAAATGTCTTGCACCAATTGAGAATCATGATGATTCATCATCCACAAAGAATGATTCCTCTCTAGGCATACTGAATCCTCCCATATGGATCACAATGATATCATTGAAAAATGCAACCAAAGGTGAACGAAGGCAGAAAAGCATAAGTTGATCAGGCTGCAAAACGGAGCAGAAGCACCAGATTGTAGAGACAATGAAAAACCAAGTTCCCACAACCACCGCAAAGGAGCCAGGCATGATGCCCGTGCAGGATGAGTGGTAAAGTGTGTACGGGAGCAAAACAAATAAAATGACCCCCCAAAATCATTGTGGTGGAAATAAAATAAGGAATTAATGAAAATTTATCAGGTGGAAAGCATAGTTATATTGTTTTGGGGTAGATTAATTGAAAATGAATATTGTCGGGAGAGTAATTGTTTCACCTAGAGAATATATTTGAGTAAAAATGTATAAAGGCAAATATAAAAGTAAAAGCCCGGGGAAATATTATTGTGGTGAAATATTTTTCAAAGGGGGATTTTTGTGTTATGGGCAAAATATTTATTCACGAGGATGCCAAGTGAAAAGTGAATAAAATAATTATTTTTATTTTTGGAAAGGAGATAATGTAAGATTGTTATGTAAAAGGGTGGGAATTTGATGGGTCACTTTGAATGTCAAGAGGTCTGAAGCTTCGCTTCCTTTATAAAAGGAAACCAGGACCTCGAGGATAGGGGGCAGGGAATTGATTTTGGAATAGAACGTATTGTACATGCTAAATTTTTGAAGCACTGCAATAGAAGGATCATATTAAACTGGTGCCCGAATTCTGGTCTCATTTGTTTGTTGAATTCATTGTATATATGTTGTCTGGTTGTCTCCAACTTGTGTTTTCTTTGTTATTCCAATCATAATATCAAGTATATTTTTGATTTGTCATAACAGACTTGTTTTTGTGTGATTTCTTTATTGGGCTCCTTTGAGAAAGGATTAAAATCCTCTAGGTGAATCTCAGTAACCTGGGAGACTCAATTGGATAATTGAAGAAGAACTAGCTAATTGATAGCCTTGCACGTCTGTGCAAGCCATAGACCTTGTTGTGCCAAACAAATCGAGTTGTTGCTAGAGGGAAGGCACAAATCTTTATGTATTTGACTATGTTTCCTGGCTAGAGAGAAGGCACCGATCTTTCAACTTTTGAAATCATCCCTTGTACATATTTCCAAATACAATTTTGGTTTTCTGTTTGTAGGAGTAGGAGTAGTAAATAAAATAATTAAATAAAATCATTTTTAGAGCTCATGCTAGTTTGAAGTGGATTGAAGAGGAAAATTTAATTGGCAAAATTGTACATAATCTTCTTAGTCATCATAAATGAATATTAGAGAATTCGTATTTTGTGGTGACAAGAAGGTACACTCGCCTAGGCGAAGCAGGGCCTGAAGCACAGGGAGGTATAATCATTTTGATTAACTCCATTAATTGGCCAAATTGGTTACCAAACCTAATCACAAAATTTAGGATCCTTTTAGGGTTTGGTAAACTACAGATTTGAGAACCAACAACCTCTTCAACCATGTCCTCTGGTATTTTGAATGCCCTAGCAAGGAGATTGGGGTCATTTGCTCCATGAATGGGAATTTCCCACATTTGTACTAAGAAAAAGAGCCTTTTGTTTCGCAAGAGATTCTCCATACTAATACAGATTATTTATCTTGTGTTCATTATTTCATCGTACATTCTGCAAAGCATAATTCCTATCCCACTCACTATGCTACACTGTTATTGTCAATTGTAGGGATGAGATTTGACAACCTACTAACCTTTCAATTGTGAATTTAATGACCACTAAATTATTTAGATGATGGTCCACCAATAATGGGGCAATGTCTGGCATCCTTTTTATAGTAATCGTGTCGCGAACTTCATCTAAGATGAAATACTAATTGTCACATTGGGAATGCCATTTATACTTGTGATTCTTGATTTCTATCATAGATTGAACGAATTAATAACTGTGAGTTTCTTTCAGAAGAGGCTCCTCCATTTTCATATGTGTCTCAAAGATATTAGAATCATCTTTTAAAGATAATATGCTTGAATCTCACAAATGTTCTCAAGCCTTCACCAATTTTAGATGTAGCTCAACATTGACCAATGTTATATGTATTTATTTTGTTTGTACCAAATTCATGCATAGGAGAATTGAATTAAAAAATCCTCTAAAGGAGCATAAACTTGGATGTGTAGGCAGAGTTACATCAAATGCAACAATATATAATATAACTAATATTATATTGTACCTAAGCATAAGGAACTATTTATATCAATTTAGACTCTAAGATATTGGAGGTGTTTGTCCCAATTTACAAGTTCCAATCCTTGTTTCGACAACACCTAACAATACTTAATTACAACATTCATAGCATCATGGCAAGAACCTGACGCAATGTGTCTCTTGTTTAGTATGTTATAATAAATAGTTACTAGCACTTGCATCTTAAGGAAGTGCAATGGTTATGTCTACTATAATTTATATAGAATGTTCTATCAATTTGAAAGTAGCATTGGGTTAATAGAGAAGCCTACCATTTTATAAGAGGTCTTAAGTTCCACTCATAAGTAATTTATAAAAAATAATACAACATCAAAAGTAGCTCCTAATTAGTCTTAAGAAAATTATTGACATGTTAATTTTAGATAAAATCTCAAAATTAAATAGTTATATTTGAAAATCTGTTGGATAGGGGTCCTTAGTAGAGCATAAATGTCATCTACCATTCAATAATTAAATAACTAATAAGTAACTATTCTTTTGTTTTTATGGCCAAGGGTTTGGCTTTTTTATTTTTTGGGGTCCACTCGTAGGGTGGTTTTTTCTCTCGCCGAGTGGCTCTATAGAGCTAAGCTTCTGATTGTGAATGCAAATTTTTATCAAGTGATGCATAAATTTTTATAGAATTTGAGAACATAAATGAACTTTTCACCTCAATTTGCATTCCACAACAAGAGACACAAGTTCTCTACAATAGGATAGAGGAATTACATATAGTGTTTAGATGTATTTAAGATATATATCCTAGTTTTAATTGCATATTGTGTTTATGCACATTTGTGTTGACTTATAATCTTGGTGTAAATTGCATGCACGGTTGTTATTGTGTTGAAAAATAGTCTTCTTTATGTGGGAGTAACTTGGTAATCTTTAATTTTGTGTTAATTTTCTTATCCTTATATTTGTGTTTAGTTATGGGAGTTGTGTTTGTGTGCAAGCTTGTGTTGACTTATAATCTTGGTGTAAATTGTATTTAGTTATTATTGTGTTGCAAATTTATTTTCTTCTTTATGTGACATTAAGTTGGTCATCTTTCAATTTTTTTTTACATTTTCTTATCCTTATATTTGTGTTTAGTTATGGGAGTTGTAATATGTGTGAGCTTAGCCATATAAAATGAAATACATGTGCAAATAATTACCTAGGTCCTAGTTAATTCCCCTGGCTTGGAGGATGGCTAGGGTCAACTCTCCATTGACATTGTTTCCTCAAATTTACTAGTTCAATGTGTTCTTATATAATGAAGGCTTAATAAATCTAATTTGTTAGAGAGGAGATTGTAAATTTTAGGATTCATTTGTATAAATGTAAATGAGAAGGTACATATATATGTTTATCATTCTTCTTTTCAAATTTGTAGAGACTTAGGTTGAATTAAATATTTGGAGAGATTAAATCTGTTATATTCTATTAAACAAAGATAAATGATTGGGTTGACTATTCTTATTATTGTTTAGAAGGCTTTTCATCTCCACTTGATCCTCACAAACCTGTCAAATTCTTAGATAGTCCCAGTAGTGGCTACAAGGTTAGGATTTTGACAATTCTTATCAGGAACACACATTATTTTGGTAGTGGGGTATGGATGATCAAACACAAATCTGGGATCACTCTTGAATTGGACTCTGATTCTTCATCTAGATCAATGATTTCTACTTTGTTGTTATACTCCTCTAAGAAACTAGCCATCACAATATGGAATTTCTTATCTTTTCTCACTGACCAATTCATGCCATATATTTTCTAAAGGGCTTCATATGTGTAGATTTCTAATTTTTTATTTGGGTTTTGGGAATACCCTTCCATTGTCAATCCACTTACTTGACTCTTCAGTAATATAATACAAATCACCTTCACACAACATCAACATATCGGTTTGGAGGGTGCCATTAACTATACTCATGTATAAGAAATATATCCAACACCCAACTCATATTTATTTACATCTCATGTATTTTGTAAATACCCACTTCAGATTTCTTTAAATTTGATATATTTAAAAAACACCCACTTAAAATTACTTAGGTTTTGATATATTAGCAAACACTAAGCTACATGATACCATGGTATTTATTTAAAAAAACCTAATAAACATAAATGAGAAATAATAGAGTGTGGATCGTATAGATTTTTACCATGTGGTATTTTGGGACCTTGTTTGGGCCCATGATATTAATTTGTAGTGGTTTTTTGGGCCTCCATGAGTGTATATATTGAGGGCTTGAGATGGAGGCATTATGGAACTTATTTTTACAAGGTTATGTTTCCATTTTTCCACTAGAGGAAGAGGATGTTGATCTCTATGTTAAGAAAAGAGTAGGTAATATTTTATTGTAACTAGTTTATTATCGTTGAATAATACATTGGTTTAGTGCTTTAGAGGTTGGGTTTTTCTTGAAAGAGTTTTCTCATGGTATATCAATGTCATTCTACTTCTTGTGCTTCTTTATGTTCTATCTCTCTCATTATTTCTTTTCAAAGTGTTGTTTACATGTTGAAAGCTACAATTTTTTTAGATTTGATTAATGTGTTAATCTCCTCAAAGGGTTAATGTGAAAATACCTGCATGCTGAATAATTATGTGTAGATCTAATTTAATTTCTAATGTGTTTTTGGGTACTTTTCCTAACAATATTTTATATTGTATCTCTTGTATTTGTGTTGCACAAGTAACCTATAAATAGCTAACCTACAAACTACTAACCTACAATTTAGTAAGCTAGACAAATAGCTAACCTAAAAATGGTGACAAATGGTACAACCTTGTGCAAATTCTATCATTCTAATCATAAAAGAATGTTGAATATTAGAGATCAATAATTCTCATATCTTTCACATAATTTCACACTTCAATTTGATCTCTAAAAAGAATCTAGGTTCAGACATTAGCACATGCATGTCTTAAGAACTTGTTCTCTTCAATCTTGTCTACTATAAAGGGGTTGATCAAGATGAAGACCCCTCACGATTATAAATCAATTATCTATTTGCTTAATTCCAAACTTACAAAACTAAATCAATTAACTAATTTCTTAAGGGGAAATTTGTAAGGGATTAAGGGAACATAGTTAGGGGATGGCTTAAGGGGGCATGTAATTCATTACTAATTTATTTTACCAAAGGGGAATATGTAATAGATTAAGGTAACATAGTTAGGGGGTGGCTTAAGGGGACTTAAGAAGACATGCAACTGGTTATTAATTTGCCAAGGGAATGAAATTAAATCAATTAACTATTTACTTTAAAATTAATGAATTTTAAAATTAAGGAAACAAATTAAGGGGATAAGCTTATCTTAGCTTTGAGAATAAATATTCTCTATTGATAGGACCAACCATGTGAAGGTGAAAGCTTGTTCGGCCCCACATTAGACGTATTTTGAAGTAAAAATATACAAGTACTTGTATAGTTTTACTTTAAAATCCCTATAATGTCTACCTACAATGAGATACATTAGTAGTAGTACAAATAAAAAATATAAAGGAAAGATTACTACTAAAAAAATAAGTATTAAGAATTGAAACATATACTTATAAACCATTTAAAATTTATTCCATTGTACCATTGCATCCTCTCTTTATCATAACACATATGTACTTGACTTATGCTCATCCATAAGAAAGTGTCCACAATTCTTTTGTAATATGTTTCCCTTGATATCTTGCTAATTGTATATTTCTTGCCATAATCAAAAGCTAGTGCACAATTCTCTTTTGTCTCATAATCTTTAAATGCAAGAAATCTATTCCTCCTTGTCAAATATTTGTATATCCAAGTACTAACAAAAAGCATAGAACCTATTGGATACATAAAGTTATCATCATCTATGATAGGCTCTAACAATTTATTTTTTGTCTCAACAAATCATGCCAACCAATACTCTATTTCCTCTTCATTCCCTTAGGTGCAACAATAGCATATGCATGTCCTGTATTAAAAAGATAATAATTCAACATTAGGAGGTGATAATTTAATGAAATATGTAGATAAAATAGATCATTAAATAAAATCAAAACCTATCAATGTACCTTGTTGTGCAAGGTTTGAAACACGATCAAAGTCCTTTAATGCCAACATTTGGTTATCCTCTTCAATCTTTGTCTCATCTTGATGTGTCTATATAGTTGCTAGGGGTCTATGATGATATTCTTCAATCCACTCTATATTTTCACATGCTTCCCACTGTCCTATAGTATAATACTAAAAAAACATGCAAGTTCTCTACTCCACATAGTCCATGTGATTGCTTCTAAACTCTTAAATGTATATCATTTGTTGATCCACTCACTATGCCACAATCCTATCATGATGGGATGTTTTCTTCTTTAGTTAACCAAAATAATTATTGAAATTTAGAGTTTTTAGAAGTTCCATTAGATAATGTTCCATTACACCAATACACAACTACACATGCATCTCTAAATCTCATTCAATCCACAAACTTTTATGTCTCATTAGCAAGAGCTCTTTTCGCACATGCTCTGACGCCATCATGCTCTTCTTTACCATATCTAGCTTCAAAGAAACTCCACATGTGTTGGACATTATTTTATTTATGGGCCCTACATAGCCAATAAAATATTCAAGAATTTTTGAACTACCATGTACAACCATATGATCACATGAGATATTGTAGCCATTTAACTTTGGGTAGCACATGCCAATGTGAAGGACACATGTGATAAGCTTGGATGGTTCCACAATTCAATTGATGACAATTGTTGCTAAGGAGGGCCATGTCACTTGCATGGACCAATCATTCCATAGGAAAGTGTCTATTTTGTGTACTTACACATTGGAGCTATGTGCAACATCTCTGGGAAGTCATCACAAATTGGCTAGTGAGTCCTTCAAAGAAAAGGGCTCTCATTGATACAAAGGGATGTTGTGATGCAATGAAGGATTGCCACCTCAACATATTAACTTTGAAGGCACAAGTGGAACATTTAATCAACTAGGAGGAAATGACATGGAACTTTGCCTAAAGAACATGGCCACACATGGTCATCGGGGCAAGCGAGCATGCAATTCACATATGCTAGTGATAGAGCGCATGTGCTGGCATAAGTCAAAGAAATATTAAAAGGATGGGCCTCACCCCATGTCTATTAGCCATCACATATTTGTGAATGGGCTTTTAGGCCAAGAATCCACATGTCGATATGAAGAGAAAGCATGATGAAGCTGCTTTACACCATGTGTGACATTGGTAAGCACCTAGGGAATGATGTGACTAGCAAGCCAAATACATAGGCAAATGAAGAATTTCCAAATAGGCATACATGAGTACTAGAAATGGACAACGAAAGTGTCAATGCCATGAAAGTGCTAGCAAATTGATGAATTGATAGCACATCAACAAAGTGGGGCAAGCAGTAGGGAGAAACTAGCCAATAGTGCATAATTAGTGAGTGGGGGGTACCAGTTAAGGAGACTCATCGATACAAAGGAGGAGTGTGGCGAGAACAGTCAATAATGACACTGTTACCTTATTTCACTACTAGCTCAATCAGGTAGAGCTTTTAAGTTTTTGAAGAAGAGAGAGGTACATTTTATTTCTATTGTATCATTTCCATGTGCATATATTATACAAGTTAAGATTATAGTGCAATGTTGCATTTTAGATGCATTTAAGATTTAAGAGATTGTATTGATCTTTTAAAAGGAGTGGTAATCTTTATTTAAAAAATAAATGTATAAGGTCTCACACAAGCCGTGAGACTAACTGTTTGATTGTAAATGAAAAGAGAAACTATACATTTATAGAAAACTAAAGAGATAAATATGCATATGAGATAGGGTGACTTGTCATTGCCTGAATGACGAGTCTTGGTCCTATTTGTCATGCCTTGTGTCATCCCACATTGTCCACTTGTCATTCACTCAGTTGCTGTCTCCTTGTTGCCCCTAGTTACCTGCACAAAATTTTGAAAACTGATATTAGAGCAATGACGAGGTATCATATATCATATGATATACATCTACAAACATACAATTTGACTTTTAGATGCAATAAACCAATTAGTATCATGTGGGCCTTTGAGAAAATAACAGGATAATCAAGAACATCAATCACAAGCCATGTTTTTTCCTAACATGTTTGTTTCCTATGCAGATATAGAGAAAATTTGTGTTACTAGTTTGTTTATTTGATTTCAGAATGTGGGTTAAAATGAGCTCCCACAAGGGTTGAGCCCAACATGATGCCCTCTTGTCATCCTAAGGGAAATTTTGATCTTTCTATACATTTTGATGTATTTCCAGTTATAGAGATGTTTATTGCTGTCATAGACATATACTCCTCTCAAGTCTTGCTACTCAGATATTTGCAAAAACTGATACTTGAAGTTGATAGAAGATGAGTATCAGTACTGAAGAGGAGAATATGCCTTTGGCAAGGCTAACTATCTTTAATACTAGAAGATTTTATCATGTGTATATCAGAAATTAGATTTTGAGAAGAGCTATTAGTCATGAACATTCAAATAGTGATCAAACAGAGGCAAATAAGTGCCCACAGATTGTATGAGAACAGTAAATTTTCATGATATAAGACAAATGGAGCATCTTGTTGCTCATCATAATGCAGATATGTAATAGCATATTCAAGTTTAAAGCATCACTGTTGTAGAAAGAAACATACAAAGGCTACAAAGATGAATCAAATAAGTATGTATCAAGTTTGTATCTACAGATCAATTACAAGGAGCATGTATCAGAAGCTGCAGGAGTGTTTTGCAAACATAGATTGTGTTTTACAAAACATGGATTTATAGAAGTATTTATGAGTAACATTAATATTGTAAGTGATCCAAACATACAGAATGAAATCAATGAAGTGTTTTGTCAACAATCTACTACTACAAGTCAAAGAAACAACTAATGCAAAAGAATGCCCTCATCATCAGTTACAAAACAGGCTCAAGCCAAATAAGTAAAGGTTTGATTTGTGTGACCCTAATCAGTAGCATTCTAAAATATGTATGAAGCATGAGACACATAGAATATCACTGTCATAGTTAAGGAAATGAGGGTTTTGTTAAGGATTTACAAATGATGAGAGACTCATATAGATGACTGATATTTGTTCCTTAAGTTGAGTGATCAAACTCTACAGGCAGGGTTGTATACACTAAACCCTAAGAAATGAACAATACGATGTGAACAAATAAGTAAGGGTTTGATGTATTAAACTTTTGAGTTTTGACAGATATATATAAAGAGGGTAACATACATGAGCTATGAAAGATGCTACAACAAACAGGAAAATGGCATATGCACGAACTGTCAACAGGTTCTTTCTATTATCTCATAGTTTCTAAAAACATGTATGGCCACAACCATTACACAAAATACAGTTTTACTATAAGCTGTGACAAAAGAATGAAGGTAGGGTTTGTTTTCACTGAAACTCTAAGCTTGCTTTAAAGAAGTTCACAGTTGAGGGTTTGATGCAGTCAACCCTAATGTATTTCGAAGGTGACATACCAAAGGAGATACAAGAGCACAGTATAAGTAAAAGACAACTTTTTCTACACATTTTTGTATCATTTCAATGAAATACAACTTGTGGAGCACAGTATGGCCGTGACCATTATGGTAGATATAAAGCCTTTATCAAGTTTATCAGAATATAGGGGATAGGATATAACATAAAACCCTTAGTGTGAAGTTTTCAAAAAGGGAAAATCTTTGACTTACCTGAGTGTTCCAAACTCTGGGTGAAGTTACAACTACAGAAAGCTTCGAAAGACAGCAAGAGATCACCTACAGAAGCTTTGAGAAGGTCGAGCTGAATACCCTCATGGTGGCACTCTTTGAGGAGCAAAAAAAATGCAAAGTGAAAAACTTGAAAAGTTGTCAACTTTTGTCTTTAGGGTTTCGCAGCCCTAAGAGCCCGATGGGCTTTTTTTCTTTTTGCATTTTGTAGTTTTGCATACCTTTTCAAATGAGCCCATGGTCAAAACTTTATGACATGTGATGCCTAGTAGCATGCCATGAGGTGGCAAGACTTCTTAGACTTTTGTGTTAATTCTTTATTCCTTTCATGCTAGGGTGAGCACTTCGGTGCTAGGTTTTATTTTTGTATTTATTTTCTTTGTATGGAATATAAAATGTAAAACAGTAAAACTTAAATGATAACCTTATAAATCATTTAAGGGTTGTTATTTTTAAATGCAAAGGAGAGTGATAAAGCATATTTATGTCATTTATTGACTTTGAGAACAAATATACTTGGAGAATGGAGGAGTTGGCAAACACATGCCAAACATATAGCCTTTTGTTTTGCCTTGGAGTGGAGAGAGACTGACTGAGTCTTAGAGATAGTTATTGATTGAGTGGACTGTTTTGAGAGTATCTAGGAGAGATTTTATTGCTTTTAGAGTCCTTTTGGAGTAGTTTTCATGAGTCATCATGTTGGACTAGGTCATGATGGACTTTTTCCTTCATTATGAGCTCTTGTGGAGAGGATAGAGGCTCTATATTCTAGGCTTTTTGTGGGCATCCGACCCAAAGTTGTTTCTAGCTCCTTGTATGGTGGAACCACTTGGATAGTGCTCGATATAGTCACTTTTGTGACTCATTTGTAGTTAGTTTTGATTATGCAACTTTTGGAGACTTGTGATTTTACAATCCTTGCTCAAATTTTGACAATTTGTAACTCATTTTACCAGTTTACTTGATATGGAATATAGTGGAGACCTTGAATGCCATTGATTGGAGATTGTGCCTACTTGTCTTATGCATCTTTGTGCTTATCAACTAATTTGATAGAGTTATCTGTGAAGTAAGTTTTATTTCCTCTTAGCTTTTGTCTCAGGATTTAGAGCCTTTTATGTAGAATATATTAATGCAGGTTGTAAGTTGTGTTTTAAGTGTGTTTTATCTTTAAGTGTGAAATTATCTTTTCCTCTTAAGAATTCTGCATACATAAACCTGCTTGTGAAATATTTATGCAGAAGTAGAAGTGATAGGTTGTGCAAGAATTTTTTCAGTCATTGTAACAAGTGTTTAAATCTAATATTTTCATGTTCCTCATTAATTTAGGTGTATCACCAATTAGAGTTTAATTTCAGTTTTAGTGCATATCCTTCTCACTCTTTTCCTTGTCAAGACCACATAGTAGTCAGTCTTAGGTGATACAAAGTTTAGGAAGCCGGCCTTCTCCAGAGATTCACTCTAGTTTCTAGGTGACCCACAGCCATATGAGTGTTTCCATGTTCCTCTAGAGTACCAATTTTCTGCAAATTGGTAGGGTGCAACTTTTAGAGATAACAGACACAAGAGATATGAAGGCACAACTTAAAAGGGTGATGTCTGGCTACAAAAAGTCACCACTGTGAAAGAACAAAAGGTGTTTCAAGGAAAGGAGACCACCAAGAGAAAAAATTTCTAATCCATAGCCACATAATATGATCACAAAGCCACATTCAAAGGGGAAAGCATCATGCACAAAATTCTTGTGGCCAAGAACATTATAGGGACTCAATAGATCAATTGTTGTGTTTCACCTTGGGTTGAATGAATAGATGTTGTGATGGATTTTCTATATAGGATTTGGAAGGGCATCTACTTCTCACAATTGGATCACTTGTTGACGATGGTAGAAGTACATAGTATGGTAACTTGCATAATTTCTCTCTATGGTTTGTTGTTTCATCTGAGAGGTTCATTTCATTTTGGAGTTGTGATTCTGTAGAGCTAGCCAAATCTCTATGTTTTTCAAACATGTTGGGATCATCTACTATTATTACACTTACATTTTTTTAGTAACATTTTGGATGATTGGAGGTCTTTAATCTTAGTTTTCTATGTGATGTGAAAAAATTGGAAGATATAATCTTTTTCTTGGCATAGAGATAAAGGAAAATAGAGTAGAAAACTTTGGAACAACTTGAGGAACTATGCTAACTCTATTTTGTAGCAATTCAATTTGTAGGTTTGTATATTAGATTTTGTTAGACTTCAACACCAAATGAGGTAGAGGACATGAGACATGTCCTTTATGTGAGTGTTGTTGATGGACTTTTATATGTTATGGTCAACATCAAACCACACATTACCTAAATAGTGGGAGTTATAAGGAGGTATATGTGTCCATGTTGGACAAGTTTTATTAGATTGTGGTGTAAAATGTCTTCAAGTATTTTTACATGTATATGTGTTTGCTACCAAGTGAGACAAACTATGTATCTAGCATAGTGTATATATAGGGAGTTGATGCTGTGGATTAGGTTGGAAATGTGGATAGTAGGAGAACTATTTTTTTTAATTTAATAAAAGGGGTAAAAATTTATTAGAAAATTAAGACAAAGTACTAAAGAAATCAGAAGAGAGTCAAGGATCCCCAATAGAACCCCAAAAGGGAAAAAATATAGATTCTTATCCTCCATAATGACCTTCTCCAAGATTCTCACATACTCAGGGGGTAGGCAGTTCTAGTTACCCACATCCCGCCTATCATCATGCTCAGACGCCCACTTAGCCAAACAATCAGCCACTCTGTTCCATTCCCTAGGAATATGACAAAAGGAGATATACTCCAATGAACTGTACAACTTCAATATCTGTTTGATCACTAAGGCCAATTGCCAACTGGCTCCCTCCAACTTTTTATCATTCAGCATCTCAACAATAATTTGTGAATCAGATTCACAAATAATCCTCCTCCAACCTAGTGAGTAACCTCTTTCCACCACACTAAGAATAGCCAGGGCCTCCATAAGATTGTTAGAATGTTGCCCTTTATAAATAGAGAAGAAGAACACACTATCACCATGACTATTTCAACCAATGCCACCAATCCTAGCTGGCCTGGGTTCCCCTAAGAAGAGCCATCTGAATTCACCCTAAGAACACCTTTAGGAGGAGGGGTCCACTTGCCTTCCCTTTGGATGTTCTTCTTGGAACATCGAGGCCTCCTACTACTAGAGTAACCAGGGGAACCAACCTCCAGATTCAAATTCCTTATGATAGCCACATCCCCAGGCTCCACAGTATCTGACATATCACAATTGGCAGAGACAGTTTCCTAAACCCTGCCAAGGATCTTATGCCAAAGTTGAGCCACCACCAATTTCTCCCTTTGGAAAATCCTCCTGTTCCTCTCCAGCCATGGCTGCCAAATAATTAGGGAGGGTCCAAGGACCCAAGAAACCTTAACGAAAGAAGTATGTGCAGGAGGCCTATCCATACTATCCCAAAACTAAACCAAAGATCTGGCATGGACACAATTGTGATTCCAAGCCCCCACTAGGAGTGCCAAACAACCCGAGCAAAAGGGCATAAGAAAAAGAGATGAGAGCAACTTTCCTCACTTTTATTATAAAGAACACAAATAGAGGGACCATTAAACCCTCTTTTTTGAAGATTGTCCAAGGTAAGACATTCATTCTGCGCAACCAACCATCAGAAAAAGTTTCATTTAGGCTAAGAGAACTTGTTCCAAACCTACTTCCACCAAGGCACCTCCATCCTCCCAAACACCTATTTATCTAGCTCCAGGTAGCCTAAGGCAACATAAAAAAAAACCCTTTGGAGAAGGGCTTCAAGCCAAAGTGTCCCTCCCAGAAAGGGCATTGCACATTCTATCCCCCAAAATCTTAGCCAACTCTAAACGACCCTCCTCAGATCCTCCCGGTGGCCACTCTTGCGGAGTCTTCTAACGAACCATTTCCACTTGTCCCATAGCTTGTACCAACTTAAAATCTTTCACTTGACTCTAACCAGCCTCAAAAAAACTATTGCTGAGGGGAGCAAGGTGAGGAAACAAAGTCAAGATGGGGGGATTCCCATCCCAAGAATTGTGCCAAAAGAAAGCATCATAACCACTATTGCAAATCTAGAAGAGACCCTATTTGATGAGCTTCGCCCCTCTTTTAAGAGTCTTCCAAATCATGGACCCCTTCCTTGCAAGGCTACAATGAGGCACATCTACAACACACACCCCATGAAGGTACTTCATAGTGAGAATCCTAGCCCAGTCTTGTCCCTAGAAAGTAACCCAACGGCAATAGAGATTAGCTACCAAGACCTAACAAAGCTCCATTTAGAGGAAGATAAATTACCAGCCCAAAGAAATTGATGGGCCAGGGCATCGAATTCCTTAACAAAGCACTGGGGGGCGACCTCCACAAAACATCTATAGATAGGGAGAGCATGTACCACATCTTTCAGAAGAGTCACACGCCCAACCGATGAGAGCCACCGACAAGTCCAATGGCTTACCCACTTACAAAAATTATCCAACACATCCTGCCACATATCTCTAACTTGAGGACCCACTGAGATGGGAATCCCAAGATAAGTCAAAGGGAGAGCTCCAATCTGAAACCTGAGAATCCTAGAAATCATGTTCTGAATGAGCTGGGGAGTGTTAAAGAAGAAGATTGAAGACTTATCCTCATTAATCCTTTGTCCAGAAACACCCAAATAAATATCTAAAGTTTTTCTTAGGTCTATATGTCCTTGAATCCTGGCCATGCCCATCAAAGTTGATCATCCACAAACTACAAGTGAGAATAAGGATGCATCCTACCACCCCAACTACATCCTTGGATCAAACCTTGACTAACCCAGGACTTGATGAATCTTCCTAGCCCCTTATCCATGTAAAAAGGTAAGGGGAGAGACGATCTCCCTGATGAAGACCTTGGGAAGCACCAAACAACTCTGAAGGTCCCCCATTAATGAGAATAGAGAAAGAAGAAGAAATGACACAACTCATAACCCACTCAATCCACTCTCTGTCTAGACCAAAAGCCTGAAGAACCTATTGTAAAAAAACCCATCTAACCCTATCATAAGCCTTTGCCATGGAATGAATAGCTTCAGAAGCAATTACCACTCCATCAAGAATTTGCCTACTAGCCACAAAACCCCCTTGCTCAGTAGAAATCAAAGAGTTGAGCTATGGCTTGAGTCTTTCAGCAATCAATTTGGTAATAATTTTGTAAACCACATTGCAGAAAGCAATTGGTCTGAATTGATCCAAGCAACTAACACCCTCTCTCTTAGGAATAAGAGCCAAGAAGGTAGAGTTTATAGCCCGAAGCATGTGCTTATTATACTGTGACTCCAAAACCACCTCAAGAAGATCAAGTTTGATAATTTCCCATAATTCCTCGAAGAATTCAATAGGAAAACCATCCAAACTTGGGGCCTTGCCTTTTTTCATTTGAAACCCCACCTCCTCCAGTTCAGGAAACAAAATAGGGTGCAACAGAGCCCTATTCATCTCATCAAAAGCTAAAGATGGGATGCAATCCAGAATATCATTCACTTCACTACCATTAGGGAGAGAAACGTAGTGAACAGGACAGAGAAGAACCTAACAGTCTCTCTAGAAATCTCATCCATAGAAGACAACTGCACCCCCTCTAATGACACCAAAGAGGTAATCAGGTTTCCCATCCTTCAGTTCACTATATCACATTGTTTAAAAAACAAAAGAAGGGACTCTATTAGTAGTATCCTTGTGATCAACCATAACATACTTTTGCATAAGTGTTATAAACCACACTTCTGTATAAAGTTTACAATAGTTTCATGGTTCATTATTTATGATCAGAAAATGATCAAACCATTACCCATTTCTTCAATATCATTTGTTCAATATAGTAAGAGTTTTTGGAAGTATTTATTGAAAAATAACACAACTGAATCTAAAAATATTTTCAACCAAATAAAATATAATACAGATAAGGAAAACACATATAGTGCAAATCCCAATTTGTCAACACTACTTTAGTCAATGGGCACCAAACAAATCTATCCTACCAAAAATTACATTAAAAAAAATACAAGAAAGAAACACAAAAAGATTAAAAAATAGTCAATTTAAAGAGACTTACCAGTACCACAAATTGACGCAGTCACATAGTTAACAATTAAAGATCAAATCCAAATCTCCAATGGTTTTGCTCAAGGACTAGCTTTAACAGAGTTATGAAAAAAAGTTTTATTTCAACCCCCTTCTTGGAGCCAATCCACCCAGGACTTTTGCTTCCAAAAAATCTCCTCATGCAGCTCCCATTCCTCTAGCTTCTTAACAACAATTGACTCTTCTCTAACAATCTTGAAAGTAAGACCATGGTCTCGAATCTGTCAAGTGATATCAGCTAAACCTGCTTGAGAAAACAATTTATTGCGATGAAGATTGCCAAAACACTATTTGCTCCACCTCTTAAGCTTATACTTCACAAACTGTAACCTTTTGACAAAGGAATACATAGCCTAACCATGAGCAGGCTTCCCCTGACGCCACCATTTATCATAATATCATGACGAGAAGAATCCTACAACCACATAAGTTGAAACTTGAAAGATGGGCTCTTGGGGACTCTAGAAACAGAAGTAGAGAGCTTAATCAGTCAGTTGTATGATCCTCTCCAATCCTAAATCTTAGAGGAGGTAGACCACCTATCTCCCACCTAGAAACAAGAAACCAAGAAATGATCCAGTCTCTCAGCAATAGCATTCTCCCCACATCTCCTATTGTTCCAAGTAAAAATACCATTTATTAGCTTTACATCCACTAAATTCAGAAGATCCATGTTATCCCTGAGAAGGAAGGCCGACGGGTCGATCCTAGAAACCCCACCACGCTTCTCCTCAAGACCAGAAATATCATTAAAGTCTCCAGCCATGATCCATGGGAGAAAAGGAGACAAAGATCTGATATACCTAACATGAGCCCACAACTGAGCTTTCCCAAAAAGATCAATAGGAGCATAAATATTAGTGAACAGACAAGTTTCACCTGTCTCCAAACTAGAAGCAACCAAAGACATAGTCGAATGACTTGAGCACCACCAAAGAGGAAAAACTTTTCTTGGATCCCAAAAACAAGGCACCCCTCTAGAGTTTCCATGAGCCCCAACACACCGACACAAGCCACGAGACCAAATGTTATGAGCTCTACTCATCATACCATCCATGGATAACTTGGTTTCCTAGAGGAAAACCATATCAGGACCATGAGCACCAATCATCTCTCAAATAGCCTTTTGTTTGGGGATGCTATTCAACCCCCCCACATTCCATGAGATAACAATCATTTCTGAGATTGGGAGAAGTGGGAATCAATGGTTTTCACTAACCCTAAATCCACCAAATTCTCACCAAGCATCTTAACCTTCTCCAGATCCTTCTTGTGACCTACCTTGGAGGGTTTCTCTGGATGCCCCTTTTTTAGGGGTTTCTGCTGCAAACCTAGAGTATGCACAACCCCACTACTCTTCCCAGCCCCCAAGACACCCTTAGACTGAGAAGAAATATGATCCTGCAAGGCCCCAGTCCCAATCAAATGTACTTGACCACTATGATCCTGACCAACCGACATCTGAGAGACAACATCAATGAGCATCAATTCACCCTGCGCTTCCCCCACTGACAAGTTCTGAGAATCAACCCCTTTGGCACTAAACATCTCCACCTCTATGGATCCTCCATCAGAAGTAGGCACAAAACCCTCCTCCTAGACAAGATCATCTAGAACATTAAATGGATTAAAGACCTCGTCATGTTGCCTATCTTCCAAGGTTCTCTTCAGGCCTCTCCCTTTATTACGAGTCTTGACTGAAACGAATCCTTCCTTATCTGCCATCTCCTCAACCATAGAAGCCTTCCCTTTATCATTCTTAGGAGCTGGATTGGAATTAGTGTTAGCTTCTCTAGTCGTCTAATTAAACTGAGGACATCTCCTTTGCAAATGCCCATACTCATGACATAATCGGCATCTGAAAGGAAGGGTTTCATAGTTTAGCTGTTGAACCTAAGAAATAGAACCAAGAGACATCTCCACAACATCTAGCAAAGGGTTATTCAAATCAATTTCCACACAGATATGGGCATAAGTATCTTTTGGTCAAGTGTTTGCTGAGCCAGACCAATCGGCTTGCCAAGAAAAAGAGCTATCATCTAAAGAATGTCACTTCTCTAGCACTCCAGCGGAAGACGAGGGAGATGAACCCAAATAGGGACCCTTGAGGAAAGTTCCTCAAAAGCATTGAACCCCACATGCCAAGGTTTCATGAAAAGCCCAACCTGATTGAAGAAATAAGGCCCCCCTTCAAAGGCCCTATTCCTATCTGCCATGCAAAAAAAAACCACTATAAAATAATCATTTGTCATCACCTTAATCTCCATATTCACTTTAGGGTTCCACATCTTCTGTGCCCAAGCTTCGAGAGCTAGAAAAGCAAGGTGGATCCCCATGAACTTGTAGATCATCACATGATTACTCCAGTATGTAACATCCTCTGCCACCGATTCAGGTTGTATTATCAAAACAGGTCGTTCCAGGCTTTTCTACAGACAACCGTTCACTTTCTTGATTTTGGAGACCCCTTGCTCCACCGACAAACCCTCCATAGATGGGAATTTGTTTAAAGCCTCCATGGGCTTTGCATGCAAGAAATGAGACGGATCTACATAGTCCTGTTGTCACCTAGAATTGCACCCTGCTTGGAGAGAGTCCAAGCATTCTAATGACACAATGGGAATGATCTCGATGTGTGGGACCTTGCAACTGAGACCAGACCTCTAGAGAAGGTTGGTTCCTCATTCTAAGCCTAATGCTTAGAGAAATAGATCTAAACCTAGTGCTAATGCTGCAGGGGAAAAGGGTTAGAAGGAAACTGAAATGAAAAGGGTGATACACCAGATCTAATTGTTTTTGGCTGCAACTGAATCGACACAGTAATAATCTCACAGCTAGAAAGACTTACACAGACTCATATTGATCCTAACAGAGGTCAAGACAGAATAATGGGGGAATGAAAGGGGTCATTTTACCCACAATACATAGCCCACACTAATCCAAAGAGCAGACTTAGTGCTAAAATAATAAAAGAGAGGTAAAATACCAATTTTTATTGATTATAGAGGCCAAATAGCCATTACAAAATAGAGAATAATGCAAGGAGATAGATGCAAAACAACCAATTAAATTCATTGGTGAACAAAATTAGAGACATGAGAGGCTCAACATAAGAGCATAGCCCATCAAATCTAGTTGCTCCTGCAATTACATTACAGAGGTTTGGTTGCAAAAATCCTCTATCCTCTAGCAACCCAGAAGAATAACCAACCGCAATACATCTATTTCACATGTATATATATAGTATTTTACTTTACTATAGCATCAATGGAAGGAGGAAGAGTGGTCAACAAGCAAAAGCTGCCACCCATGCTACATTAGCTCATTCTACCATCCCTGGGTTTCACCCACATGGCTCTATCAGAAAGAATCTCAGCTAGAAGGGACATCCACTTGCAAGAAGTTATTGCTGAAAATATCTAGAACAGGGGCAGCTAAAAGATGTTTCTACATCCTCACAAACAACTGAGTCGTATACCTGCAGAAAATATCTAAAAGGGGCAGTTTGGAAGATATTTCTGGATTGATGGCAAATGGGACATATCACCCCCTAGGCAAATCTTTTACAACACTTAAATCCCCCATTCATCTACATTTATTCGTCTTCATCATTCTAACCCATTGAATAGTCAGGCTCTACATTCTACTGCCCCCTGGAATGCCTGGTTTAAATTCTGTCCGTCGATGAGATTTTGTATTAGAAGATCGATGTCCATGATGTCCTTTCCTTTTGCATATACATTCCTCTATATGCAGCGGGCTATCAGACAGACCTCAAAGTGAGTCATACTGATATACAAAAGTCTCGCTGATGGGCCTTTGTATCCGTTTCTGTATCGCCATTTGAATCATCCTTTGAATCTCCCTGACACGTGTCATCATTTCAGTGGATCCTCAAGTTGTGGCTCCATCACTATAAAATAGACCGTTGAGTTACTGTGACCCACCGCTGCACTATTTCTGCTCTTTATTTTGCATTTATCAGGCTATCGGTGAGACCCTGAGTTGTGTCTCACCGATAGGCCCATCTCCCACCAATATACTTTGTATCCTCCTTTTGTATGCACATATCAGGCTATCGGGGAGACCCTCAAACGAGTCTCACTGATATACAAAGGTGTCACCGAAATGTCCTATGTATATCCCCCCATATATGTTGGGCTATCGGGTAGACCTTAAACTGAGTCATACTGATAGCCCAAAGTCTCACCAAAAACCCCTTGCATCCTCCTTTTGAATCGACCTTTGAATCTGTAGTTGTATATGCAATTGTATCTACTTTTGTATGTTTTTTTGTATATGCACCAGCCTATCGAAGAGACCTCAGAAAGTGTCTCTCTGATATACAACTTTCTCGCCGATGAGTCTTTGTATCTGACATTTTTGTAAATGCTTTTGTAAATGCAATACAATCGCATGTGCATACAAAAGTGGATCTCAATGTTGTTATGAAGCAAATTGGAACTAGGTTCAGGTCCAGGAATGCATCTTGCTCCTTTGTATATCACTTTGTATCTCACCTTGTAAATGCAAATACATGGGGCTTCTGGGGAGACTTTGAGCTGGGTCATGCCGATATGCGAATCTCCCATCGATGTATCTTTGTCTTTCCCCTTTTTTTGATCTGCCTTTGTATCTGACCTTGCATATGACTTTGCATCTTCCTTTGCATATACAATTGTTAATGCGATACAATAGATATACATACAACAATACATACAAAGATGCATACAAAATGACTAAGTATAAAATAGAGAAATCTCTATGAAGGAAGACACTTGAAGACAAAAGATTTCTTGGTTTTTTTGGGTTTTCTACAAGGATTATCCAAATGAGTTTTTGGGAAATTCTGCAAGGTATATCATGAGGAATTGAAGGATTTAGTCTTGCAGGGTCAATTTCCAAAGGATATCCAGGGGATATTCAAGGTGAGCTGTTTGACTTAGGACGGAGGAAAATAGGTCAACATTTTGGTGACCTCTTGGGGATGTTTGCCTGCTAAATAGATAGATCAGTGGCCTTATGCATCCATTGGACATGGAGTTGAAAAAGGGATGCAACAAGAACAGAGGAGCTGGAACACTGGGCTGACACCACCAGAGCAAAACAAAGCAAAACAAGCATGTATCTCGTAATGAGAATACAACAGAGTGCAAGGGCACTTATTGAAGGGAAACCTAAAACTGAAATAAAACCTATTCTAATCCTAAACTAACCAATCATGGATGACTCTTAAACAAAGCTATTAACTCATTCTTGAAAGTTACTACCCTTTCTTAACACTTTGCAATGTTTCTCATGCATGTGGGCAGTTAAAAACAGGTGAGGGAGGGATGGGCATATGACAAATTGATAAAAAACCTCCTCCAAAATGGAGATAAACTCACCTATCCACCTGGACTGATTGATGATGTTGCTGGCTTGTGCTGAATAGATGGGCTGATCCCACTCATTTTGATGCTCAACTTCATGCTTAGAGGCAAGCATGACTAGTGGTGACTCCTCTTGATGAATATCCATTTGGGCTAGATGCCTGATTGGGCATCCCCTTGAAGTGACATGCAAATCAACAGAGTTGATCCCATGCCTCTGTTCTAATTCTTTCACTTCCTGCTAGTTTGAAAGCTCTGGCTTCTAGTGCTCAATTGGAAATATGGCTGGGAGTATGGCTGGCTCCACCCTATGGACAAGATGCTCATGATTTTCTAAACTAGGCTTAGAAAATGAGCCATGCACATGCTCAAAAGAGAAGTCCTCTCCACCAAGGAGTTGATAACCCTGTTGAATAATAAATAACAAGTCTTCAATTTGTTCTTGTCTATGTTCAGCCTCCTCATGATCATTTTCAATAAAATAGGGGAGTTCTTCAAATAGGTCTGTATCATCAACCTCTGCACTTTTCAGTATAGGGCTGCCTTCTTGCCCCTCCTTGCAGTTTGAAACCTCACTGTCCTATTCGGCCTCAACCTGCAACAATTTATCATATCATCATTGTCCCTATATTGCTGCATATCCACGACTAGCTACCCGTCCTCTTCATCTTCAATGTAATCAGGTAGCTCATGAAGAAGGGCAGCATCATCCCCCTGCCAGTTCAGAAACACACACTCAGCTTGCATCTATCTTTGTTCCACCATAGTCTGCTGGCTATGTCCAATTTGTTGTTTTAGGACTACTGATGGATTGCATGAATGGTGCCGCACATTACCCTGGGCTAAGTTGCTTTGAAATGGAATAAGCTTTCTTGGTGTACTTGTAGCAACTAAGCCCAGGTTTAGGGGTCTAACACAGCTCAATTGACTTTATCTTTGATTATTCCCCTGACAAGGCTGCCAGCTAAGCGGATAGGGCCGAATAGGAGCTTGGTATGGCACATTAGTTGTAGGAATTGGTGCCATAATTTGTTGCATGACAGGGGCTTCTAGAAATAATGGCATTGGAGGTCTGGGAGAAATCTTTCCAGCCAAAATCAAACAATTTTTTTCCCTAATGGCTACCTCATAGGCATTAGGTAACACATCTCCTCCTAGAGACTAGATCATGACAGCGATATCACTATTCAGGGACCTCAAATAATACAAGAAGGCAGCATTAGGGGAAGGTCTTACCAATGGTGGGATTCTGTACCAAGTCTTTTGAAATCTGCAATTGAAATCCACCATAAATTCATGTGGAGCCCTTTTAATGGTGGCCAGCTGCTCTATCAGGGACAAATGGACATTCTTGTCTTCAAAACATCGACAGAGCCTTGTTCCTAAATCATCCCATTCCCAAATTGATCCTGCAGGTAACTCCCTGTACCACTATAGCGCCTTTCCTTTCAAAGAAGCAACAAGGAGCCTCACAGCGACATTGTCTTGAGTAACATTGTGAACGGAGCATATGCTGGCAATGTCCTGGATGTGCTCATCAGGTGTAGTGGCACTTTCACCAGTGAAAAAGGGAATAGCCTTTAGAGCTGGGATAGGGATGTCATTATATTGTGTGAGGTCGAGAGGGCTTTCACCATTAAAGGCCACAAATGGTTTATTTCTTGGCTGGGCCATAACAGTGATGTGAATAATATGCTGGGTGTATGGGAGCCTATTCTTGATGGAGAGAAAAAATCATGACTTTCATAACCGCTTGACATACTAAAGCATTAAAAAGTAGGGATGTATCAAACATTCCTTGAAAACAAGGGTAACAGGTCTGCTTCAGAGAGAAACTAGATACATACTAGAGAGGGAGTCGCCAGGTGATTGAAGTGCTTGCAAAAGCTTAGTAGACCAGGAAGGCCACCAAAATCCTGATCTTTGATGCAATTTTAGGCGCTTGGGCTACTTTCACTAGCAGGTTTGTTCAGTAGAGTCACCATGATGTTGGAGAGATTGCCCTGAATGGCAAGATACACTAAAGAGCACACCAAAAATCTTTAATGGATGATAAGGATCATCAAATTTGTCCCACCGAGCGTGCCAGAAACTATTGTCACCTAAAATTGTACCCTGCTTAGAGAGAGTCCAAGCATTCTAATGACACAATGGGAATGATCTCGAGGTGTGGGACCTTGCAAATTGAGATCATACCTCCAGAGAAGGCTGGTTCCTCATTCTAAGTCTAATGCTTAGAGAAATAGATCTAAACCTAGTGTTAATGCTGCAGGGGAAAAGGGTTAGAAGGAAACTGAAATGAAAGGGTGATACACCAGATTTAAATGTGTTTAGCTACAAATGAATTGACACAATAATAATCTCATAGCTGGAAAGACTTACACAGAATCATATTGATCCTAATAGAGGTCAAGATAGAATAATGGGGGAATGAAAGGGACCATTTTACCCACAATACATAGCCCACACTAATCCAAAGAGCAGACTCGGTGCTAAAATAATAAAAGAGAGGCAAAATGCCAATTTTTATTGATTATAGAGGCCAAATAGCCTGTTGGTTTTTCTTCTGAATCAGCATTAGGGTTTGCCACTTCTAATGCACATGCAGATTCAGCCAACTAAATACAGGAGGTTGCGTGAGCTGCCTCCCCTTCACTTCTGGTTCTGCCGCACCAAGGGGGGTATCCCTATAACTCAAGATGTAACCTTGACTAGCTCAAAGATAGAAAGATTTAACTTGACAACAACAGGCAGAATACTCTCATGTATGGACCAAGATCTGTATGATAGATCACAAGGTTGGCAACATTCTTGGACATGATGTCTGGTTGGGTATGAGAGCATGCAGGGGGTTCCTAATCCTACTCCTACAACTAACAGGTGGAAGTATGAAATGGTTTAGTTTGAATTTTGGATGCAAAGCTGGACATGGTGTATAACCTCAACACAGAGCTAGATTGGTGCCTATCCAGGGCTTGGAGTCGGTAGACATACACCTGTGAATGATCAGCATGAATAGCTAAAACTGGATTTCAGGGGGATACACATGATATCTGCCTTACAGATATCTCCCAATAAAGAGTGTTAAGCTGTCTATACTTATGGCATCCCTATTGCAGTAAGAAAGATACATGCAAAACTGGAGACAGAATCAGCATAACACATGCAAACACAACATTATTCATATAAGATTAACCATGAAATCAGTGGATTCATGCCAAATCGTACAACAGGAGATACATAAACTCACAAGTTTTGCTGCACAGAGCAACCAAAACCAGTTGTATCTTATTACAGAGCCAAAATGTCCAGTTTTCAACAACCTTCAAATGAGCAACACAACCTGCTATATACAGCAAGGAGGTACTCAGCCTTAATTACATAGTTTACCAAAAAAACCTGCCAGATACACAGTATCATCAGATTGGCGCTCAAACATTCAATGCAGCAGGTGGGAGAGGAGACAGGAAGAAATCTCGAGCCTTGCGCCGCCGCCTAGGGATCCACATCTTCAATCGGGACTAGATCCGTCCACACCATCGCCCATACCTCTGCAACAATCGCCATTAATGGCGCACCAACCCGCGGCCTTGGGAAATGCAGAATACTGTGCGTTGCAACCGTTTCCCGCCAAGATACATCGTCATGATATTTCAAAATATGCAGGATATCAATTATCCCACATGCACCCCGCGGCGACCTTTTCAACACTTTATATACTAGGTCGCGAGCATATATGATGTCGGTGCTTTTGCTCCCGACGACACTAGTATAAACCTTCATCATCATCATCCTCCAGCAGCATGATATCCTGTCGCTTGAAATATCACCCTGACGTCAGCATCATATCGCAATATAACCTGCATGATAATCGCCTTCATCGGCACAACCTGATCCATCGGAGGAAGATCCTCCTGCTTAACCAATATCAAAAGTCTGGCCGATGAAAAATCCTGATGACATCACCGTCATATCCTGCTGACGTCATCAGCATATCTGCCTACTGCGCACCTCCTCATATCCAGATGACGTCATCGTCATATTCGCAACATTGGGGGATCTTCATAAGATGAGTAATGTTAGAAATATGACCCCCCGGACCTTGATGACGTCACCACCACATGTCGGCATCAGGATGATATTCGGAAGATAACCGGATATTTGGAAATATCATCCTGATGCACAAATATCATGCTGCACTGTAGCTTCGCTATAAGATCGGGGTGATAGATGAATATGCCAGATATTTGAAAAGATCACCCCCCACTAGATAATGCACGAAGCCGACAGGCGGATATCTCCCTTCGGAAATATCATGATGCAGACAGGTAGAAAAGCGGATATCACCCTGACGTAAGAATGACGTCAGCATCATCAAGATGATAAAACAACGAACATGAAGTGATACAACAACATCAGGATGATATTGACTAAGATCATCCTGACATTCAAATATGATGACCCCGATGAAGATCGGATCATACTTAGGACTTTGCAGCAACATCATCAGGATGATCTTAACCAAGATCACCCGATGTTAGAATATCACCCCAGCGAAAGATCATGCTGACAGAAAATATGATGACCCTCGCAAGCAACATCAGGGTGATGACCAGAATTATGATGATGATGATGACCTCCTCCTCGAAGAAAATATGATGCTGCAGCTGAAAAATGCTGAGGAGGTCCAACACTTAGAACATTTTTTTTTTGGATTTTTAGGGAAGGTGCCTGCATGAAAATTGCTAAAATAACCGACAGTGAATTCAGGCACCAACAGTGGCTCTAATTGGGGACGTGCAGGTGCAAGACTGCAGCGAGGACCCTAGAATCTCTGGTTTCGCAGATTGGGCCATATCTATTGGGCAACAGAGTCAATCATTGCACCAACATGCACAAAAACTATATTTTAGTCATCACTTGGGTGGCCCCGAGTAGCCAAAAAGGAAGAACCAAAATTTTTTCCTGCCAAATGCCTGATTCCAAACTGAAAGATCCCAATCCCAACTAAAAAGATTGGCATAATCTGCCCATAATGTCATCTGCTCAATTAGATACTCCACCACTTTTGACAGCTTGCCACTTGTAGTACTGCCTCTGTCACTCTGCATTTCAAAATCAAACATGCAGCCATACATGCTAAAAAATCCTTCCGCATTAAGCAACATATGCATGTTATACTCTTCAGACAGTACATCATGTTGCTCTTGGCAATCCTCATCACCTACCTGGCTGCTGCATACCATCAGGCACTCATCTAGCTGGTCCAAAAATTGAAGACATTCAGAAAATATGAGACCCCCAATATTTGTTGATATTGAAAACAAATCCTGATCCACACACCCGATGTTGCACATGTCTGGATCAAGTGATGATGAACATACATTATCCACAGTTTGCAAATCCATACTATCTTCACAAGAACTGAAGATATCTGATTCATATGCCCCCTCCTCACAAACTGATGTATCACCTAGGTCAACTGTCTCTTTATATTCATCATCATCCTCAAAAAGAGGATTAATCCTGCACCACTGAAAGTCAAGATTCACAGCATCAAAGGCACCTGTAGACTCATCATAAAGGGGATTAACACTCACCGCAAAGGCCTCTGCTTCTTCTTCATGACACTCCAATTCTTCTTCATTATTATCAGATCCAGAGTCATAAGAAGAACAAACCTGATCCATGAATTGATCATGGATATCATTTTTATCATCTGATTGCCCCATATACAAGATTTTTGCTATTTCAATGTACTCTGAAGTTGAACTATCTGTATCATTCTCCATCCCTCTAATACTTCCTGATGAAACTGATACTGACTGTTGATCCACATGATCACAACCTTGCACAAGTGGATCATTTAAACATGATGGCTCTTTGATAAGGGCTGGTATGTAAATATTACTTGAAGAACCATTGTTTTCAACTTCATTTGTTGGGCCAAACAAGACATCCTCCTTTATAACAGAAACATCATCAACTTGGAATGATGCAAAAACTGGGACAACAGGGGTGTGAATACTTAGACATTCATTGTCAACACCTGAATTAAATCCTTCATTAACACTGGGGGCTGCATGACAACAAAATTTTTTAGAGAAATAACCCTTTTGTATTCCATACCTCCAATTGTTTTCAATATCTATTGCAAACTGATGTGCCTGATGCAATGTGGTGGGCTCCTTGTCTCTTAATCTGTAACTCATTTTCTTATCAAAGGCTCCCAAATAGACAACTAAACACAGTGCATCATTAGGTCTCATGCATTCTGGAATTCTATTCAATGCCCTCATAAATCTGAGGTTAAAGGCTGGGATCAACTCACCTTCTTCAATATGGATGTACATGAAGTCACTAATAGCTGCATATTCAGAAACTCTTTCACCATACTGTACTAGAAATGCAAATTTAAAACCATGCCAAGAGCTGACAGAGTGAGCTGGAAGGTAGGAAAACCAGTCCCTTGCATCTTCATCTAGAGATTGAACAAATAATCTCATAAACACATCCTCATGGTCAATCTCAAAGTCATCTATCACATTCATAAACTGCTGCAAGTGTCTCTCAGCTGATTCATCCTTTATACCCTTAAATTTAGGCAAAAAATTTCTGATTTTAGGTGGAAAAGCATTTGGATAGCCACAAATGCCACTGAAATTTATGGGCTTATATCTGTCTATGTTGAAACTTCTTTTATTACATTGTTGGGACTGACTACTATACATTTTTGCATTTGACACTTCACAAGGGTGCATAGGCAGATAATACATCCTTTATGTTTTTGCAACCCTCCTCTTTACTCAGATTTTCTACAAACAATGACTTTAGGCACTCAAAATTCAGACTATTTTTTCAAACTTTCCTAAAGTCCTTTAAATGAGTCTTTTGAACAACATTGCATGCCCTTTGAAATACAGGGTAAGTTCTAATAAAAGCATGCAAGCTCTGCTTTCACCAATGTTTCCCTTTTAACCAGTGTTATCTCACCAAATAGGGAGTCTGTCAAACAATATGAAATACCTGGATATGTTGCAGAAGCTGCAAATTCTTCTCTGACTGATTTTGTTCTTTTATCAGGTTCTTTGATGCAGAGTCGCCACCTCCTTGAAGAGGAATGAGCTTCAAACAAGCTAAAGCTGCAGATTGATTTCTTTCATTCTGGGTCATCCACCAGCAGAGTCACATATATAACCCTTTTCTCTGTTGCAACAAACAGTTTCCAGGTCTGATTTTTCAATCTTGTAGACTCAAACTTTCATGGATATGACATTGATCTCCCCAGCAGAGTCGCCAATTTGTTAGTGACTCGGATGGGTCACAAGATATAACCCTTTCTCAAATTTCTTCCCCAGCAGAGTCGCCAATTTGTTGGTTTTTCTTCTGAATCAGCATTAGGGTTTGCCACTTCTAATGCACAGGCAGATTCAGCCAACTAAATACAGGAGGTTGCGTGAGCTGCCTCCCCTTCACTTCTGGTTCTGCCGCACCAAGGGGGGTATCCCTATAACTCAAGATGTAACCTTGACTCGCTCAAAGATAGAAAGATTTAACTTGACAACAACAGGCAGAATACTCTCATGTATGGACCAAGATCTGTATGATAGATCACAAGGTTGGCAACATTCTTGGACATGATGTCTGGTTGGGTATGAGAGCATGCAGGGGGTTCCTAATCCTACTCCTACAACTAACAGGTGGAAGTATGAAATGGTTTAGTTTGAATTTTGGATGCAAAGCTGGACATGGTGTATAACCTCAACACAGAGCTAGATTGGTGCCTATCCAGGGCTTGGAGTCGGTAGACATACACCTGTGAATGATCAGCATGAATAGCTAAAACTGGATTTCAGGGGGATACACATGATATCTGCCTTACAGATATCTCCCAATAAAGAGTGTTAAGCTGTCTATACTTATGGCATCCCTATTGCAGTAAGAAAGATACATGCAAAACTGGAGACAGAATCAGCATAACACATGCAAACACAGCATTATTCATATAAGATTAACCATGAAATCAGTGGATTCATGCCAAATCGTACAACAGAAGATACATAAACTCACAAGTTTTGCTGCACAGAGCAACCAAAACCAGTTGTATCTTATTACAGAGCCAAAATGTCCAATTTTCAACAACCTTCAAATGAGCAACACAACCTGCTATATACAGCAAGGAGGTGCTCAGCCTTAATTACATAGTTGACCAAAAAAACCCGCCAGATACACAGTATCATCAGATTGGCGCTCAAACATTCAATGCAACAGGTGGGAGAGGAGACAGGAAGAAATCTCGAGCCTTGCGCCGCCGCCTAGGGATCCACATCTTCAATCGGGTACTAGATCCGTCCACACCATCGCCCATACCTCTGCAACAATCGCCATTAATGGCGCACCAACCTGCGGCCTTGGGAAATGCAGAATACTGTGCGTCGCAACCGTTTCCCGCCAAGATACATCGTCATGATATTTCAAAATATGCAGGATATCAATTATCCCACATGCACCCCGCGGCGACCTTTTCAACACTTTATATACTAGGTCGCGAGCATATATGATGTCGGTGCTTTTGCTCCCGACGACACTAGTATAAACCTTCATCATCATCATCCTCCAGCAGCATGATATCCTGTCGCTTGAAATATCACCCTGACGTCAGCATCATATCGCAATATAACCTGCATGATAATCGCCTTCATCGGCACAACCTGATCCATCGGAGGAAGATCCTCCTGCTTAACCAATATCAAAAGTCTGGCCGATGAAAAATCCTGATGACGTCACCGTCATATCCTGCTGACGTCATCAGCATATCTGCCTACTGCGCACCTCCTCATATCCGGATGACGTCATCGTCATATTCGCAACATTGGGGGATCTTCATAAGATGAGTAATGTTAGAAATATGACCCCCCGGACCTTGATGACGTCACCACCACATGTCGGCATCAGGATGATATTCGGAAGATAACTGGATATTTGGAAATATCATCCTGATGCACAAATATCATGCTGCACTGTAGCTCCGCTATAAGATCGGGGTGATAGATGAATATGCCAGATATTTGAAAAGATCACCCCCCACTAGATAATGCACGAAGCCGACAGGTGGATATCTCCCTTCGGAAATATCATGATGCAGACAGGCAGAAAAGCGGATATCACCCTGACGTAAGAATGACGTCAGCATCATCAAGATGATAAAACAACGAACATGAAGTGATACAACAACATCAGGATGATATTGACTAAGATCATCCTGACGTTCAAATATGATGACCCCGATGAAGATCGGAGCATACTTAGGACTTTGCAGCAACATCATCAGGATGATCTTAACCAAGATCACCCGATGTTAGAATATCACCCCAGCGAAAGATCATGCTGACAGAAAATATGATGACCCTCGCAAGCAACATCAGGGTGATGACCAGAAATATGATGATGATGATGACCTCCTCCTCGAAGAAAATATGATGCTGCAGCTGAAAAATGCCGAGGAGGTCCAACACTTAGAACATTTTTTTTTTGATTTTTAGGGAAGGTGCCTGCATGAAAATTGCTAAAATAACCGACAGTGAATTCAGGCACCAACATAGCCATTACAAAATAGAGAATAATGTAAGGCGATAGATGCAGAACAACCAATTACATTCATTGGTGAACAAAACTAGAGACATGAGAGGCTCAACATAAGAGCACAATCCATCAAATCTAGTTGCTCTTGTAATTACATTACAGAGGTCTAGTTGGAAAAATCCTCTATCCTATAGTAACCCAGAAGAACAGTCAACTGCAATACATCTGTTTCACATGTATATATATATAGCATTTTAGTTCACTGTAGTAGCAATGGAAGGAGGAAGAGTGGTCAACAAGCAAAAGCTGCCACCCATGCTGCATTAACTCGTTCTAGCATCCCTGAGTTTCACCCACATGGCTCTGTCAGAAAGTATCTCAGCTAGAAGGGACATCCACCTGCAAGAAGTTATTTCCGCAAATATCTGGAATAGGGGCAGGTAAAAGATATTTCTGCATCCTCACGAATAGCTGAGTCGTATACCTATAGAAAATATCTAAAAGGGGCAGTTGGGAAGCTATTTCTGCATTGATGGCAAATGGGACATATCACCGCCCTAGGCAAATCTTTTACAACACTTAAATCCCCCATTCATCTACATTTCTTCGTCTTCATCATTCTAACCCATTGAATAGTCGGGCTCTGCATTCTACCGCCCCCTGGAATGCCTGGTTTAAATTCTGGCCATTGATGAGATTTTGTATTAGAAGATCGACGACCACGATGTCCTTTCCTTTTACATATACGTTCCTTTGTATGCATCAGGCTATCAGACAGACCTCAAACTAAGTCATACCGATATGCAAAAGTCTCGCCAATGGCCCTTTGTATCCATTTCTGTATCGCCATTTGAATCGGTCTTTGAATCTCCCTAACACGTGTCATCATTCTAGTGGATCCTCAAGTTGTGGTTCCATTGCTGTAAAATAGACAGCTGAGTTACTGGGACCCATCATTGCACTATTTCTGCTCTTCATTTTGCATATATCGGGCTATCAGGGAGACCCTGAGTTGTGTCTCACCGATAGGCCCATCTCCCACCGATATACTTTGTATCCTCCTTGGGAGACCCTCAAATGAGTCTCACTGATATACAAAGGTCTCACCGAAATGTATTTTGTATATCCCCTCGTATATGTCAGGCTATTGTGGAGACCTCAAACTGAGTCATACCCATAGCCCAAAGTCTCACCGAAAACCCCTTGCATCCTCCTTTTGAATCAACCTTTGAATCTATAGTTGTATATGCAATTGTATCTTTATTTGTATGTTCTTTTGTATATGCATTGGCCTATCGAAGAGAGCTCGAAAAGTGTCTCTCTGATATACAACTTTCTCACCGATGAGTCTTTGTATCTGACCTTTTTGTATATGCGATACAATCGCATGTGCATACAAAAGCGAATCTTAATGTTGTTATGAAGCAAATTGGAACTGGGTTCAGGTCCGTGAATGCATCTTGTTCCTTTGTATATCACTTTGTATCCCGCCTTGTAAATGCAAATACATCGGACTATCAGGGAGACTTTGAGCTGGGTCATGCCGATATGCGAATCTCCCGCCGATGTATCTTTGTCTTTCCCATTTTCTGTATTTGCCTTTGTATCTAACCTTGCATATGACTTTGCATATTCCTTTGCATATACAATTGTATATGCGATACAATAGATATACATACAATGATACATACAAAGATGCATACAAAATGACTAAGTATAAAACTGAGAAATCTCTATAAAGGAAGGCACTTGAAGACAAAAGATTTCTGGCTTTTCTGCAAGGATTATCCAGACGAGTTTTTGGGAAATTTTGCAAGGCATATCATGAGGAATTGAAGGATTTAGTCTTGCAGGGTCAATTTCCAAAGGATATCTAAGGGATATTCAAGGTGAACTGTTTGACTCAGGATGGAGGAAAATAGGTCAACAAGTCCATCCCCCAAAATGACACCCACGGAATCAAGGCACCACACCAAAGCCCTCACACAGAGGGAAAACACCCCACAACTAGAAGCACACCTCCACACCACCTCACATGGCCACAAGAACCAAACATCACTCAGAAACTACTAGCAAGAGACCCCGAGCAGGAAAAACAAACAACAAACCCCCAAAGCTAAGCACTGTTCTAGCCCAATAGCCATTCCCACAAACCCCCGACTCACTCCCACGCAGTCCCAAAAAGTAGAGAAAAAGGTAGATCATGGCTAGGGAGAAACCCTAGCTCACGTTGCACCATGCAACACTCCTCCGCACACAACCACCCATCATTCAAAACTCGATAGTAGGAGATCTATTAGCATGTATATGTTTACACTATTTTTTGGTGTGGTTAGTTGGATCTGTGAGCAATACATTATGGTCATTATTCGAGTTGTAGAGGTAAATTACATGATAGTTACTCAAGCCTATTGTAGAGGAGTGTTTGGATTTAGTGTTTGTGTTTGTATATTAAGTTAAAGTAAGGTACAAAGATGGTTCTTTGTGACAATTAATGTGTCATTATATTGGCTAGGGATCTTGTCTTTCATGTGTTGTCATGATGTAGGATGAGAAGATTTTATTCAAGATGGTGGTTATTGAAAGGTATACCACAAGTGGGAGAATGTTGGGATTTGGTTTCATTTGATTTATTAATTTATTTGTAATTATTTATCTTACACTCATAGAAAATGTTGTCCCACTTGATGTGGGATTGTTGGCCACATGTAATGTAATATATGCCATGTGTAAGAGAGCATCTATGTCAAGTAAGATGTGTGAGTGCATCTATGACATTATAATGTGTGTAAAATATTTTATGATACACATAAAAGCATGAAAGAAGGGAGTTATAAAGTTGTCCATGCAACTGACCAACTTATGACATGTAAGAATGACATGCTATAAAACATCTTGTAAAAGGTGGAATATGGTGAAATTGGTGTGCCCATGTTTGGTGGGTGGCTATGACACATAAGGCAATATGCTATTATTAGCCAGTTCACCCATCATTGAGAGGGGTGATATTGGAATTTGTTCCATGAGGTTGGATTCCATATTTAGACTCATGGTTTTGACACATGGTTTCCTAAAACCATTTACAATTTCCTAATTGGTTATTGTTTATATATTGGGTGCTTGCATTGATAGTTTTATTTGGATGCATTTGTAATTGTAGGGTTATGCTATCAGATTTCCTTCATAGTTGATCTCTTGTTTCTCATAGTTGTGACATACAGTATGACCATGGTTGTATGGATAAAAGTTTAGAACTGTGTCACACTTTTAGCCAACTAAATAGTTTCTATAGAAATTATTTCATCCTAAATAGTTTCGGGAAAAAGGTTTCGCTTTAATTTTTTAAATTTATTAAATCTCATTGCAACATTCAAAAGGGTGTTTATTTACATAGAAGGTTTCAGGTGAGACACTTTCACCTGAAACCTTTCCTAGTGATACCATCTCACCCAAAATTATCTATGTGACATCACATGTGGTAGCCAACCCCCTTCATTTTCAACAAATTGAACAAAACTTCAAGTTCAACTCTAAATTTCTCCAACTAAAGGGTATTTTCATGAAAATATGAAAATATGCTTTAGTATATCTCTAAGTCTAGAATTTAAAAATATAAATTTTTTAATATTTTGATTAGTTCTATTAGGATTATTTTTATATTTATTGCAAGTAGGTTATTATAATCGAACATGCGACTAATTAGAAATTTTAAAAAATTAAAATATACTTAAAATTTTTGAAAACTATATGGTGCACTAGAGGAGAGATTCCTCTCCAAGAGGGTATAATTTTCTTTTATTTAATGATAAAAAATTTAGACAAAAGTTGACATCTCATAAAAACTATGTCAATTTGAATAAATTTGACTTTAAAAAATTATTAAAAAAAATATTCATAAATTTTTTTTTTTTCTCCATGCACTAGATTTTCAAGTTACCTACGTGGGAAAAGAAATTTTAAAAAAATGATAATTTGCTTTAATTTTTTTGACGTCCCATCAACCCCACTTTTTTCAAAATTTTCAACAATTAAATTTATGCTCTTAATTTGTAAAAAAATATATCCAACTAATTTTTTTAAATCGAAAAAAAATAAAAACATAAACTATATTAAGAGTTCTACATTTCATTAGTTTATATAATTTTAAAATTCAAAACATAAACATCACTTTTAGGCATTCCAAGTTGGAAAACTATATTTGTGTTGGCCATTTCCTTTATAAAAGTGTGACACAGTTCTAAACTTTTACCCGTATGGAAAATATGCTACTAAATTGTTCATAGGTTGGAGTGCATGTGCTAGAGATGGGGGTATGCTATTAGATTGACTCCAAGAGCCAATGATGATCTTCTCTTTCTCTTGATTGAGCACAAGGAATCTATTGATGTATTGTAACTATTTTGTTGTTGACTATTGGGTGCGCTTTCGAGGCCATTTTTCTTGAAAGGGTTTCCTAGGATATATCTTGTGTTATGTGTTTTTTTGTGATGATATTGTGAGATCAGAAGTCATTTTCTTTTCTTCTATCATAGGGTTAATGTAGGAACTATTTATGTCAATTTTCTGCTTTATGGGCATAGTTTCCTTTCACTTATTATCATAGCTATGACTATGAAATGTTTTGATCTAGTGATGTTGTGAGTCTGGTTCCTTTCAACTACTTCTTTACAAGCATGTGTTGTAGCCATCTACTTTGCTTCAATAGTGGATAAATCAACTTTCTGCTATTGTTTACTCATCCAACTCACCACTCCAATAGAGTGAACACATAAGCACTAGTTGACCATCGATTATCTAGATCTCCAGCCTAATTAGAATCAACAAACCCTTATATATTCAACACCTTACCAACATCACTAGTACCATGACAACACAAATAATAATAAGAAGTACTTTCAAGAACCTAAAAATTCTTTTCACTTGAGTATAGTGTTCTCTACTAAGCTTTCACATGAACCTAATAAGAACTCCCACTACTTGGGCAATGTCTAACCTTGTACAAACCAACCCATACATAAAGATTGCTATCACACTTGTGTATTGAACATTATACATGTCCTCTAAAGCCTCCACTAACTCAAGACACTATTCCAATCTCAATTTAGTGCCAACTAGTTTAGGGATACTTACATAATTACTATCAAGCATTCTAAATCTTTGTAAAATGGTTTCAAGATAATTCATTGGTTCAACCATAACTTCTTGTTATCCATGTCTCTATAAATCTTTATACCAAGTATGAACCTTGTAGCCCATAAATCCTTCATGTATCAAACTTCCTAGACAGTTAAGTCACAAGTTCCTTAATTAATGTCTTATTATTTCCAATGATCAATATATCATCAACATATAAAACAATAATTAAAACATGATCACCAACCTATTTGTAATACACATAGTGATGAACATTACTCCTAGCAAAATGCAGTTCTAACACATGGATCAAGCTTTTGATATTACATATGTGGTGATTTCTTTAAACCATACATAGACCTTTTTAGTTCATAGACTATATCTTCCCTTCCCTTCACCTTGAATTCTTTATGCTAACTCATATAGATTTTCTCTTGTATATCTCCATGTAAGCATCCAATTTTGACATCCATTTGTTCTACTTCAAAATCACATGCCATTACAATTAATAACAACATTCTAATGGAATTTAACTTAGCTATAGGATAAAATATCTCACCAAAGTGTATTCCCTCAATTTGGAAATACTCTTTTGCCACCAATATTATCTTGTACCTTTCTAATGTACCATCTACATTGAACTTTTCTTAAACACCCACCTATTGCCAAAAAGCTTCCTTCCATCAAGCAAATCAACCAAGTCCAAAGTTAATTAGCTTTTCTTTTTAGCTTTGAACCAAATACAAAATCTGAAACAAACCACAAAAAACATTTGAAAACCTTTGAAACAACAAAAATATTTGGAACTGTCCTAGAGAGAATTCAAAAGAAGATGGAAGGCTAGAAAGGTAAACTCCTGAGCCAAGCTGGTAAGCATCAACTCCTGAAGGCTTCTCTGCAAGGTATCCCCACCTACTTTCTTACCCTCTTCAAAATGCCCAGATACATTGTAGACAAGTTTGCAAAGATCCAGAAAACCTTTCTTTGGATGGGGGTTGAGGAAAAGAAGAGAATTTGTCTCATCGGATGGGATAAAATTTGTCTTCCCAAGTTCCAAGGGGGATTGGGTATCAGAAAGACCCAGATGATGAACAAAGCTTTACTGGCCAAGGTTGGATGGAATTTTCTTAAGGATGATAAGGACTCGGTGCAGATAATGAGAGCTGAGTACCCCCACAATGGAGAAAAGATCGAGATAATTGAGAGGGAAAGCCCCCCTAAAGGCTCTGTCATTTGGAAGAAAATGATCAAAATAATAACTCTGACTCAAGGCATTAAGTGGAAGCTGGGAAAGGGAGACAAAATTAGGTTCTGGGAAGACAATTAGGTGCATGGGGTCCCTCTATCCAACCAGGATAATATCAACACTAAAGCTAGGGCTGTCACTCATTTTGGGAGGTTTATCAACAATTACATCACAGTTCAAACTCAAGGCCAAAGATAGTGGAAGAACATAACTGACTGCTAGAAGGATAGCTAGCTTGGAGATCAGGGGTGCTTGTCTCTGCAATTGGAATTGAGCAATTACATAATTCCTTTATTCCCTAGAGAGGATGAAATGCTCTAGGCCCAAGATAAGAAGGGGGTCTTCTCAGTTAAATCAGATTACAATATGTTGACCAACAACGATTAGGATAGCAGTTTGTGGAAGAAAGTATGGAACAAAAACTTGACTCCTAAGATCAACTTTTTTTGGTGGTCTTCCACCCACCACAAAATCCTTACTAGTGATAACCTCAAGAAGAGAGGTTTCCAACTTGTTAATAGATGTGTTCTTTGCTAAAAAGAGGAAGAGTCTATACAACACATTCTTTTCCACTGTGACTTCACTAAAGAGGTCTGGGGAAGGACCTTGGATAAACTCAACATAGTCTGGGTTCACAATGAAAACCTCAAGGATTTCATTCATGGTTGGCTCTCTCCCTTTACACACCTAAGGATCAGAGAGCTATGGGGGCAAATTCCCTCGCACCTGGGGTGGAGTGTTTGGAAAGAAAGGAATAACATAATTTTTAGGGAAACGGATAAGAGTGCCAATGATGTCTTCTTCTCCTTTTACAAAATGGTCTCAGAAAATATGTCCATTAGCACTCTGAAAGTTGCTAAGGAACCCCCCACTAAGTTGAAAATTTAGATCGCCAAGAACTGGGGTCTAACAGCTGATATGACCACCTTGAACAATTCTAAGTAGCTTGCCAGGCAAAATACCATTTGGAGACCTCCCCCCAAGGACTGGGTCAAACTCAATTTTGAGAATACAAAGAAAAAGACCATTGGCCTGGCCAGTGGAGGTGGGTCATCAGGAGTGATCAAGGGAAATTTATTGTTGCTTATGATGGGGGCGTTAGTACCCAGTCCAACAATGTGGCTAAGGGGCTGGCCCTTTTATGGAGGCTTAAGGTGGCCCTCTCATTAGGAGTCGATAAGTTAGAAATCGAGGGAGACTCAAAAATTATTGTTGATGTTGCTCTTGGTAGGACTGACAACAGATGGAAACTTAAGGACATCACTGAGGATATTAAGAGCTTACTGACTAGGTTCACATAGAAGGAGATAGGACATACCTATCGGGAAGATAATAAAGTGGCCGATGGCATGGCCAACCTAGGTAAGAACTTGAGCAATTGGAGATGCTGGAAAAAGATGGAAAACCTTCCTACACAGATCCAAAACCTCCTTGGTAAGGAGCAAGATTCTATACCAAATTCACCATGAGTTTAAAATAGGTCAGGTCGGATACCCTACCTAAGGTATACATTAGGAGTCGTATGAGGATTACTCCTAATAATATTGATTGTAATATTATTAAAGTTTCCAGAAGATTCAGTGGCGGGATGGATTATCGCTAGATCAACTCGAGGAGAATTATTATTCGCAACAATATGATGTGTAACCAAAGTACCATGATGACTTGGACACTTCAAGGGGTTAATCACATGGACACTCATGTGACCTATGGTTGGATTAACACTTCTAGTCTCCATAGAACTCATATTCTTGAATTTCTCAAGGTTCGTAATCATAATATGGGTTGGCATACTAATTCACATGAGGAGAATTTATGGAATTATGTCATTTCAAACTGGCGAGGTGACAAGTTGCTCATTAATCTCCATGCTTCATGCTGCTCATCATTTCATATTTGCAGTGGTAAAGATCATCGGCTGCAAAGAGCTTTCCTATTGTCTAAAATTTTTGCTAAGTATTGTGACTTATTGAAAATGGGGGGGATAGAACCTATACTGAACCAGAGTCTTGTGAGGAATTTAGAAGGAATGAAACCCTTTGGCATATCTGCCAAGAGGGTGGGGTGGCATCATTTTTGGAATGACTTCAGGGGCATGACGGGAATTTATCCATGTAGTTTGCGCAGTCTTGGATACATAGACATGTTCAAGTTGGCAGAGTGGGATTTGAAGTGTCCAAAGAAGTCATAGGGATGGAAACAGGTATACCCACGGACAATGTGAAGCATAAGAAGACCAGTAAAGTCTTAGACCTAGAGGGAATGACCCTATTTTTGAAAAAAGGTGAAGTATTGCATATCCTGCAAGGTGGGTTCAATAGAGAATAGGTTCCCAAACCTTGGGATGATGTCTGCCTTATGATCATCAAGTATTTTACACTTGAAGGTAGCTTTCACCGCTTCTTCCATTACCACTTTGTTTTGCTGAATCATTTTAGATGTAGCAAATTCATAAGCTTTTCATTTTACCTACTTTCTTCCCTGGAAGTCTCTGTTGAGGAAGCCATTGAACAACACAAGCTTGACCTTGAGAAACCCCCCATTCCACTCCACCAGGGGCTTATTTATAGACTATACAAGTTTCATTTAGACCTTTGTCCCCCCAAGACTATCATTGCCACCCACCTTGACAGCTCCTCTGTGATGCCTAAACCTAAGTTGAAACCTACCCATAGCAACCTTGTGATTATCATAGAAGTTACCCTTGAAAAATACATCCACTCCCACAAAATTGCTAAGGCCTCTTCTGCCAAAAAGAAACCCTTTGTGTTGAATAGCCTCGAGACTCAAAATGTGGACCAGATAGACCCTAAGGCATCCAACCCTAAACCCACCAAAAGAAAGCTTGATGTAGGTGATGCTAAGGGTGACACTCCCCAAAAGAAGGTTAAGGAGGGGAAGGATGGGGGTAGCCTCTTTATGAATTCTGAGGATAATCCCAAGATGAAAGTGCATAACCTAGAGATTGAGGTTGAGGATTCTGTGGATGGTGGGGATGGTAGTGAAGATAAGAAAGATGAGGACTATGTCATACATTAGAGTAAAGTTAGGGCTCCGTCGACTTGAAGGTCAACCAAACTAGCTGTGAAAGCTACGCTTGTGCACAAGGAGCAAGTGTATTCAATAGAGTCAGAAGGCTAGGAGGAGAACTTGGATGGTGAGGTCAAGACTAAGAACCAAGAGGAGACTCTGAATGAAAGCCTGAGTAATTTCCCTAAACTAAATGTCTAGGGGTCGAAGACAGATAGCTCCGAGAAAATGAAATAGGATACTGGCAAGAGCAACAAGGGTAAGAAGATTACCATAAAAGGTAAAGAGACTGAGGACATCAAAAGAAAAATGAGGAAGTTGGAGAAGAAGTTCATGATCCTGGCAAGGTTCACCTCTAAAGTGATGCATAGGTCTGCGACGACTCTGGCTGTGCTGCAAGACATAGAGCTCACCAGGTATGGCATGAAGGACAAGGAGCTGAAAGAGTACAAGGATATGTACCAATTTCTTATTGAGGACTAGGAACAACTCTTCAATTAGCTGGGGGGCTTTTCTTTGTTTTTATGTTTAGTTTACTGTCTATATGTTGTTAAACTGTTGTTTCTGCATTTTTTGTTGCTGGTGGTTCATTTTGTTGTGATGGTCTCTTTTTGTTGTCCCTCTGGTGTGTCCTTGGAGTACTATGTAATGGGATCGACACCCTTTTTTTATCGCTTATATTATCAAAAATAAAAATATTTGAAACATATCAAAAACCAACCCAAAAAATAACATGAATAAGCACACAAGTTTTAAAAAAATACACTCCCTCATTTACACACATTCATGCATACATGCAAAACTATCACAATTTCCTCGCTAAGGAACAACCTTTAGTGTCATGGTCATAGTTGTGCCTCCACTTTGATCCCTCCTTTTATTACTAGTCAATTAAATGCTCTAAATGAGCAAGTGATTTTCATGAGAGGGGAACAAGTTGTTGATAACTGAGAGGGGGGGGGCGGTGAATCAGTTATCCTAATTATTTCTTCTTTTGAACTTTCTTATTAATCAAAGCATCATTGAATCAAACAAACAAACATTACCATGAAATGAGAAACATATGACACAGTATTTTTGACGTGGAAACCCGGTTAAGAGAGAAAACCACGGGGTGATTAACCCAAAGATTATTCTTTGTTAGAAGAATAAGGAATTACAAAAATGGCACTTGCCAATTAGGGCTCACTGCCCGAGCACACTGCTCACAAAGAGGCACACTGCCTACAAGGAGACACACTGTCTACAAAAGAATGTTTATACAATACTTGAACTGATTGGAAGCATCTACATATGCTGGAGTTCAGTTCCAGTTAGGCTCAGTATACTGATCTGCTGCACTTCATCTTCCCTCTACTCTTTATTCTGCTTTACTTTCACATACCGGATCTTTCTTATTACTTCTGCTCTGCTCTACACTTATTCACATATCACATCACACAACACACCTTCTCACAACAAAATCCATCCTCTATTTATATCCGCACTAGTGATTTCATTATCTTTCTAGTCGGCACCCGGAATAGTCTATCTTCTCACAAACTCTGTTCTGTCAGCTGAATCCTTGCATATCAAGTAATGCGGATCAAGCATATACTTGTAGATGTCATTTATCATGTTGGCCAAACATGATTCATGCCTTCCTAACCTTTACCATCAACAGTAGCACATCCGAAAAATAGTCTGATACTCTGTCAGTCAGTTCTTCCTCTGTTCTCACTGTCTTTCAGGAATCTGGTACTCAACTATTCATATCTTCTTCCTTGTCCATTATAGGAGGCTAAATCCTTGGAATATACTACTCAAGGTAGTCCTCTTGACTTCCCCAAATCCGCATTGCACCAAGACACTTCCTCTGAGAGATCCGGACCAATCTGTCGGACCTTGCCACATGCTCTGTTCTTGTTCGCCGGACCACAACAATCTTTATTCAGACTTCCGGTAGAGACACATCATGACTTGCGGATATGTGGGATGACCTTTGTTGCCATCAATGACAACAACCATGAATCCATATAGTGTCTCTTGCCAACAATCTCCCCCTTTGGCATTGATGGCAACACTTAGTGAAAAATGACTAAGTGTTTACACTATGCTCCCCCTTGGCTGATGCTCTAACTTTATATACAATTTTTGGAACTCCCCCTTAGTTGGATTCCTCATTTTTCACTGCTCCTCACTCCCCCTTTGACATCAATGGCAAAGGGTAGGGTCCGCACTCCAAAATTTTCAAAAATTTACTATACATAGCCGCATATTTACATACTCACATAAACTAAAGAATGTTTGCAAAGGATGTCTTCAATTGGACCAGTTCTGTAGCCCAACTTTGCTTCATTCTGTCCAAAATTGAAATGTGACCACTTAACAAAAATGCAAAGGCTTCTGCCCTTTTGAGATCTGTCGGATCATTTGTTTGGGCGGTAGTCTGAGCATCACTGATGGCCTCATGCATAGTTTCTAACTTAGGGATTATAATCCTTCTAAGTTCTCCCATCCGGTTAGTTATATTCTTCCTTTCCTTCTCAAAGTTCTTTATTGCATTTGTGATTGCAATAGTTTGACATTCTTGATTTACTATGGAGGAAGAGAGAGGATCAAAACTTTGAGACAAACTTTGTAGTTTGTCCTGTTCCGCTTTTATTTTCTTATCAATTTCTACTGTTGTCTTTGACCAGGAGATACAAAATTTGTAAATGTCACCGCCATCCTTAAGAGCATTTTCTAAGCTCTTTATTCCAATACTCATATTTCTCCTATCATTAGAGATTAATCCTAGTACTTCTGAAAATCTTTTATCCAAAAATTCCTTTCGAACCTTTTCTTCAGCTGATTTTTCTAGAGAATCAAAATGTGTATCAACACTGCTGACTAAGGTTTTGAGATTACCGGAAGAGGAGGCTGTCGGATCTATCTGGACTGATGGCATAATCTTTTCAAGCACTCCGAAAGCAGCCTCTATCAACTCACAGTCTTCCATATGATACTTTAGGAGTTTTTCATTTTCCTTAGCATTTGCAAATGAAGCTATCTTCATTGTCTGTACCGGAGAGAGGGAGTCAAAGTTGAATGGACCTTTTAGAAGCTCCGATTCATCAATCTCTATTGTTTCTTGGCTCAGAAACTTTTGAATAGTTTGTGCAGTGTCTCTTGCCGGAGACAGATGTTTCTTCTCTTCTGCAGTTTTGTCCTTTGGAGTCTTTACATTCTTTCCACTTTCAGTTGTGGTTTTCTCTATTGGAATCTTCTCTTTCTCTGCATCCTTGGTGCTGTCAACCTCTTTTTCTTTTACTGCTGCTTCTTTCTCCTGTAATTTCTCTTCTTCTTGGGATCCGGAGACTATAGGAGAAGCCGGAGGAGAGATGTTAGTCTGTTCAAGGGGCACTTCTTCCGAAGCAGATGATTCCAAGTCCACAGCTATTTCTACACCTAAGTCCTCTACAACAGGAAGATTAAACCTTTTGAAGGCCTTCCGGAGGATCTCTTCTGTCTCTATGGCCACCTTGTCAGTCTCACCAAGCATGAGTTGATTCATTCTTGCTTTACTCCTGAACTCATCTTTGCGGTCTTTGAATATTATGTTCATTGTCTTGGGATCAATTTGAGGATATAGCTGAATAGCTATCTGCTCTCGGATCTCAAGATCTTTTGCCTGAGCATTATTCTTTCTTATTTCTAATTCCTTTTCTAGGCTTTTAGGAATTAGAGATATGATCTCAATGAAAGCCTTATTGTATATGTTCAGATACTTGACTGTGGCTTCCTGCAGAATCTTTTGGTCAGCCTCATTATAGTCATCATAGAATTCAGTCATTGGTTGAAGGTTTCCATCCACCGTGACTGACTTGATTACACTCTCTAGAGATAGGGTGGGCTTTTCAACAAATACCTCTGCCATTTCTTCCTTGTCTTGGCCTGTGGAGGGTTTACTGGATCCTTTCTTCTTCTGCTTCTTTATTTCTTTTACTCCCTCATCTGACTCAGTTTCCTCTTCATCCTTTTGGCTTTCATAAGCTCTTGAGGCTTTTGTCTTAGATCTTTTACCGGATGTCTGGACTTCTGGTTTTGAGCTTTTGGTTCTGACAGGTGTAGATCCTTTTGATGATCTGGTCTGGGTTGAGGTTTCCACCGGAGCACTTTTCTTGCTTTTCTTTTCTGCCTCTTTCTTTTCTTCCTCAGCCTTTCTTCTCTTTTCCCGGTTGGCATCAAGTGCCTCCTTTGGGATGCCTAGGCCTTGAGCAATATGCTCTACTTCTTTTCTCACTTTCCTCTTTATCTCAGGTTCCCTGAGTTCCACATGGATCTTCACACTTAGCTCCTCAAAGGTTTCGAACCTTTCTGCCTTTGGATCTTTGGGCTGACTAAGCATGTGTTGAACATGCAGTTCTACAATCTATTCATCAACCTCATACCCCATGGGCATGATCCAGACAGTCCTTGGCTCCACTGCCTCCATTAGGCACTGATCAGTATCCACCATAAAGCAGACTGAGTCTTTGTATTTTTCAACAAGAGACTGGGGAATTCTTTCTCTTGCTTGCATCATGCTCTGGAAGTTTTTGAAGTATCCCCATAGGGCTGTATTTCTTGCTTTGGCATCCCCAAGCCCATGTAAATAATCTCTTATCTGGATTGCAACAGGTTTGTCATTCTGCCATGCCCATCCACTTGATCCAGGCAGCTCATTCATGAAGTAGAAAAATAGACATAATATAAGAGTACCATACTTAAAAGAATTCTTTTTGTCCTTCTTGATTTTCTGTATATTTTCCATTAATTGGCTTAAGAGAAGTTCACAGAGATCATAATCTGCATTCTTCCTTAGCATTTCATAGGCAGTATATACTGCAGTTCCGGATACAGAATTCTCCCTGCTAGAGTGATAGATCTTGTATCCTATTATCATGGATGCATACTTGATATCCGGATCAGAAATATCTTCAATGGTCATTGCCCTCTTATCAAATTTTGATCCGGTGGCCTCAGTTACAATGTTATTTTTGATAGATTTGAGGATAGGTATCCCTCCGGAAGAGTATAGACCAGTTACTGCCCTAATTGCCTCTTTTGTGATCTTGCAAGGTCTATCCAGCCATAGGAAGTTGTCATGCATCCTGCTCAATACATACCGGACCCATTCATCTTCTTCAAAGCAGGGGAAATGAATGAATTGATCAAACTGTTTCTTCTGGATACCCTTATACTCTGGTTTAAGCTCAAAAGCATTGTCTATCAGTTGTTTGTGATAGAGATCTCTCAATTTGAATTCCCTGAATTCCTCAATGCTTGCATGTATGTAAACCCTAACGTCTTCTGTGTGTAAAACGCCATGAGGAACACTAGAGAATGCTCCTAAGGGATCTACCTCCAATGACTTGTATGGATGTTTTAAATTCAGGTCGGGGCCTATCTGAGATTTTTACTATATTTGGAGTAGTCATTTCTCAAAAGATTTGTAGCAAGATATCGAAAATGGAAAATACCTTATGCGTCTTCGGTTACACGGAGTGGTTGGATTGATTTCTGTATGTAATGACTTCGGCAGGAGATCTTTGGTGAGCTTGATGAATCTTCTTGCAGAGCTCCACTTTTTGCTTCTTCTTGAGTGCAGAATGAGCAAGTGATTTTATGAGAAATCCCTTATATTGCTCCTCAAACCCTAATATCTGATGGCGGTAAATGCTTGACCTACATTATTCCGGTTTGCCTTATCCGGATAGCTTGGAGTACCGGATCAGTCTTGATCTATGAACATCATGTGGATCTTCCAATCATGAACAAATCAAGATGACACATTACAAGAATATCCCAAACTCTCTGTCCAATCCGCAGAATAAGACAATGCACTTCCGGATCTCTCCGGACCCTTTGTAATCCTCTGTCATTCCGAAGCATCTCCCGGAACAGGTCTTACTTGATCGATCACAACTTCTTTACATCTTCATGCGGACCTCTAAAATCTTATCTGGATCATCTCAAGACATATATCTTTAAACCCTTTACTCCGCATCTTGTGCCACATCCAGCACCACTTGATTGGCTGGGGGAACAGGATTTTCTTTGAGTCTCCCCCTAAGCCAGAGCTCACTTTTTAATTTCTGGAAGAAATATCAGCACCAGAGTCTGGTGCGGATCCAACCTCTACATTCTCTGAACTTCTCTTCACCCAAATCTTGTTCATCTGATTCCTAAATTCATCCACATTCATCTTTTGTTTACCCTTGTCTTGATTCTGATTATATACCGGACCTCTTTTGTCCTGATTCTTGCTTCTGTAGACTTTTGCATTATGACTGGACCTATTACAGATTTGGCAAATAACATTTCTTTGCATATTTGACTGATAACCTCTTGATCTGCATTGATTAGCCATATGACCTACTCTATTGCATGCAAAGCATCTACCATTGAATGATTTGTTTATTTGCATATTTCTGCATTCATGAGACTTGTGTCCATACCTTTTGCAGTTAAAGCACTGTCCGGAGAAGGATGAATTAGTCTGATTCATTCTCTTCCTGCACTGATTAGCTTTGTGACCAAAGTGATTGCAGCTGTGGCAGTATCCATTGAAGGATGGATATCTTTGAGCATTGGGCTGTCTTACCGGAGGTCTTCTAGGCCTATTCCTTGGATTTTCTGATCCAAAATTCTTTTGACCGGATCCGGAGCTTTCTCCTTTCTCATATCCCAAACCATACTTGTCATCTGTCCTCTTTTGACTTCCAAGAAGTACTTCAAGTTGGGCAGAACTTATCTTGAATTTTTCTTTATATTCATTTGCTGTTTGAAGATCTCTTTTGAGAGAGACAATTTGATCCTCAAGTTTTTCTTCATTATCTTTGGCATCTTCAAGATCAGATTCAAGATGTCTGATAATCCTGTCCATCTGGTGGCATTCTTCTGATTTCTCTTTAAGAGATTGTCTTAGATTGTCTTCAGCTTTTCTTTTTTCTTCAATCTCTTGAGTAAACTTTATAGTTCCTGATTCCATTTCATGTCTTAACATAATGACTTCTTTTGATAACTTTTCACATAACTTGGTTTTCTCAGTCAATTCTTCATTTGTATTGCTTTCTTCACTTTGTCTTGCCAATTGTTGGAGCAGCTCCTTTCTCTTTTTCATAGAGAGACTTAATTTGTCCTTTAGTTCTCTCATGAATTCATCAGCCTGTTTGAGTCTTTCCTTTAATTCATTGACTTCAGAGTTTGACTGTTCAAGATCCTCAAGGGCAGTCTTGAGTTGCTCCCTTAAACCATATGCATCCATTTGAACTCCCAGATCTTCCTCAAGCTGTTAGGCTCTATTAGGAGGAACTTAGCTCTGATACCAATTGTTGATAACTGAGAGGGGGGGTGAATCAGTTATCCTAATTATTTCTTCTTTTGAACTTTCTTATTAATCAAAGCATCATTGAATCAAACAAACAAACATTACCATGAAATGAGAACCATATGACACAGTATTTTTGACGTGGAAACCCAGTTAAGGGAGAAAACCACGGGGTGATTAACCCAAAGATTATTCTCTGTTAGAAGAATAAGGAATTACAAAAATGGCACTTGCCAATTAGGGCTCACTGCCCGAGCACACTGCTCACAAAGAGGCACACTGCCTACAAGGAGACACACTGTCTACAAAAGAATGTTTATACAATACTTGAACTGATTGGAAGCATCTACATATGCTGGAGTTCAGTTCCGGTTAGGCTCAATATACTGATCTGCTGCACTTCATCTTCCCTCTGCTCTTTATTCTGCTTTCCTTTCACATATCAGATCTTTCTTATTACTTCTGCTCTGCTCTACACTTATTCACATATCACATCACACAACACACCTTCTCACAACAAAATCTGTCCTCTATTTATATCCGCACTAGTGATTTCATTATCTTTCTAGTCGGCACCCAGAATAGTCTATCTTCTCACAAACTCTGTTCTGTCAGCTGAATCCTTGCATATCAAGTAATGCGGATCAAGCATGTACTTGTAGATGTCATTAATCATGTCGGCCAAAAATGATTCATGCCTTCCTAACCTTTACCATCAACAGTAGCACATCCGAAAAATAGTCTGATACTCTGTCAGTCAGTTCTTCCTCTGTTCTCACTGTCTTTCAGGAATCCGGTACTCAACTATTCATATCTTCTTCCTTGTCCATTATAGGAGGCTAAATCCTTGGAATATACTACTCAAGGTAGTCCTCTTGACTTCCCCAAATCTGCATTGCACCAAGACACTGCCTCTGAGAGATTCAGACCAATCTGTCGGACCTTGCCACATGCTCTGTTCTTGTTCACCGGACCACAACAATCTTTATTTAGACTTCCGGTAGAGACACATCATGACTTGTGGATATGTGGGATGACCTTTGTTGACATCAATGACAACAACCATGAATCCATATAGTGTCTCTTGCCAACACAAGTCCCATGGGTGCTCACTAAGCCTAGGTGAAGGCATAGACAACCTCCACTTAGTCTACCTCTCAATCCTCAACAACCACATCCATCTCTCCAATGATATCCACCAAACCATCCTAATCAAACACAACCACCTTAGTCATAGAGTCAAATCTATTAGCTATCTAGCAGCTTCCCTTAACATGACCCCAAAAAATTATGTGTGAGTTTCTTGTGCATAGATGAAAAATGCTTTTGCATGTCTTTAGCTATTGATTCTAGACTGAATAAGGGTTATGTAGCTCTCACCACCCTTAAGAATCATTACTTTCAGCTTCAATTCTATTTAGACAAAGTTCCATTGCTTTTACACACTAGTCACACCAACCCTCCCTATATGTGAGGTTTGGGGATCATACCTTTGAGTAGAGGACCAAAAATGAATAGAGAGGATCAAAACACATCCATGCCAAGAGATTGATCCCTGAAACCATCATCCTTATAGAGTAGCATAATTTCTCTCATTTCTTCAATGAATTATCATGTGGTGACAATGATTCATAGACTCAGATAGTTGGGCACCTTATAGAGTGATCACCTTAGGTGCACATCCCTTGCTTTTAAGTCCTCTAAGGAACATGCAAATGATGGCATCAATTCTTGTTGGTATGTGAGAGCCTCCTTGTTGCTTTGCTTTGTTAATCTTGATATTGGTAGAGCACCCCCACAAAGATTCTCTATGGATGCTTCTGATCTCTCCAAGAGAAAGATAAACAAAGGTATTTGTACTAAGATTTATAGAGCCTACCTCCAGTTCACATGGTTTAAGCCTAGAGAGTTGTTCTCTTCAAAACTACAATAGTACTCAAACTTCTATTTTTACTTCAACAATGTGTTCATCTAAACCTTGGAGTACACCAAACTTTAATTACATTGTATCTTGAGGGTCCCTCTTGCTCTATTAGGAAAGATGTCTCAACCTTGCTTCTAATGTTTAGAATGTAAAAAATGCATTTTTTAGGCTATAGAACAAAAAAACTCAATTTATGGGGTATAGAGGTCCTTTCCTTTCAAGCCCCCAAAATAATTCCAAGTTGTTAGACATCGCTTCTAGGGATGCCCAATATATGGCTATCCTCAAGCTCTACAATTTAAAAAAAGGCTCAAACAACCTCCTAGATCAAAAGCTATGGCCTCCAAAAGTCAGGCCTCCCACATTGAAAATGTAAAAACATCTATGACACATAAAAGAGTTGTAAGAGTGAGTTACACTTGTTGACCAACCTATGACACGTGTTATGACACATTATAAGGCATCTTTGAATGGAGATAATCAAGCACCCAAGCTGGGGGATGGGTTATGTCGAGCTTATCGGAGGTGCGAGGAATATGCTATTTTTAGCCTATGGGCTCATGTTGGGATTTGGGAGCCACATTTTGGGTGGTTTTATCTAATGGTTTCATAATTACTATTTGATAGTTTCATGTATTGCATCTCCTATTTATTGGGTGCTTGAAATGGAGGTTTTGATAATGAGTTTTGCAGGTACTATTATGCTACTAATTAATTTAGATCTCTTGTTGGTGATACTCCTTTAGAGGCTTGGACTCTACAAGTGTATTGTAACCATTGATTACTGAATAATACATTGAGTTTCTTTGGAGTGTGGGATTTTTCTCTCAAAAGGGTTTTCCCCATGTAAACCATTGTGTTATGGTGTATTACTTTTGTGTTTAATTCCTTGTAATTGTACGATTGGTTTAATCTTTGCACATATCTCCTCTCATAGATTAGTGTGGGAAGCATATTTTGTACATCTACTTCCATTCATGCTCAACTTTGAGTTTGGTCACATCAAATGAACATTGAGCAAACCACCATTTCCCTTTAGAGCCTTGTATTTGTTAGATTTTCTCTTTAAAACCTAAAATTGGGGAAGATTTTTTTTTAAAAATGCTCTCCTTATTACAAGATAAGAAAATGTTTCTTTTGCCCAATGAAATATTCACTTGGCTCTTTCCAGATATCCATGGCTAATGAAGATCAAAGATTCTTATCCCTCTTACTTTGGGAAATGTTCAACCTCACCAACAACTTTCTAGACACAAGTCTCTCAAATGGATTTGCATTATGTTAATTACTTCCTACTTCCAACCCTCTTATGTCATCAATAAGAAAATGCCTCATGGCCATCTACCAATCTTGTTGAATAGATCCATGAGGCATCATAGACCTAGTGATTCACATGGCATCACACACTTTGGTATGACTTTCGGTGTTAGAAGCATTTCTCCAAAGCATCAGGGTTCATTTCCCTATGTAGTACGCTCCTCTCTTTGATCCTCTTCAGTGTTTTTTATTTTGTTGGATAAATATTTTCTGACTACTCTTTCCTCCTTTTATGTTTAGTTTCCTTTGTCTATTTCTTGGGGTGTGCCTTGGCATTCCCATTTTATTCTTTATATTGTACCTTTTGCAATACCATGGGGCTATTCGTGGTCCTTAGTGGACATTAATATATTACTTATTACTTAAATTAAATTAAATTTACTCTCAAACTACCATACCACTTATAATAACAATGATCTATATGTAGCTAATTGTAAAAAGGTGTTCTTAATTGTCAAATGTGTTGCCTCTTTGAGAATGCATGCATCTTGACCAAGCTTTTAAATTTGTATTTGATACAAAACTGAGACTCGACCAAACATCCTTTATGCAATATCTAATTTAGAGTTAAAGTTCAACTAAAGAATAATTCCTTGTGCCTCTTTAATGCTTGGCAAATTTATTTATGTTTTTCCATTGACCATAATTCATCATTAGCATTCATTTATCCTCATTCACCTTGGTTTTCTAACTACATTCCCCTCATCCATTACCATTATTATGCTTTTTTTGTTGTGATCCAACAAAGGCAGTTGATGCATTCACTGTTCATGATTTATTCAAAATATGACACTACATTCAAGTTTAAAACTACTTAATATTCAATAGATGCTTAAATAGTATCTCTTTCTCTAAGGTTTGAAGCATGTTCACATTTAATGTTTCATATTAAAAAGAAAAGAATTAAGGTGGATGCATTATACAAGGGAAACCAATTTACCTATTCAACTAACGTGTAGTAAGGTGGGAGTTAGGTTAGGTTCATAAGGGGAGGGGTGATCCTATTCTTATTTTGAAGGGGCCTTGGGGATGAGGGGTTGTGTCTTGATGAAATTTGCCTAGTGGATTGTAGGGAAACATTAAATCTTTACCTTAAAACCAAGAGTGGTCATTTTTTTAGGTAAAAAGAGTGACAAAATGATCTAACATAGAGGGGCTCAAAAAACAAAAGTTGAAGGAAAAGATCGAGTGTCATTTTGTCCACACATGATAAATTTCCCACAAACTTATTATAGAGTGAAATGTATGAGAAGCATGCAGGCTACCTCATTTCATAGAAAGATATTATGTCATTGTAAGAAAGTTCTATGGTAGGATTCCATAGAGGGGCATATCGTTAATGATGCAAATTTTCTAGCACAAGTGATCTCATCTAATATGTTCCAAATACTACAAATAAAATAATCTCCCCTCATATTCAAAGAGGGTGATTATCTAGGAAGAGGTTTTCATTGGCCATTTTTGTGAATTAGTAAATATACTACAAAATAAAAGAACCCCCCTCATATTTTGAGAGGGGTATTATATAGGAAGGGTTTTTTGTTGGTCATTTTTTGTGAAATAGTTAATATATGTAATTTAAAGGTTCATTAAAAAATTTCCAAATGCATTCTACAAGTTGTTCTCTTATTATATTATCTTGACATGGTGAAAGTATATGTACTTTATAATGGTTACATGTTATAATCTTGAAGGATTTAGGGAATACCCACTAGCGTATGTGCCTTGTTTGTTATTTGATTCTAGATATTATATTTTGTATCGAGTGATTGGTCAATGTTTTATGGGACACATATGTTGTGACCTTGCATACCAAACTTTCTGATGGGGCCTTGTATGACCATCAAGGTGTTCTGATTGTGTATCTTGGATATTATATTATACTTGTCAATGATGTTCATGAGGATTGCCATCGAAGTGTATAGATTTTTTTCTTGGACTTATATGTGTGGATTTATTTATGCTAGACTTTGTAGTGTTTTCAATTCCATTGCTCTCATTATGATATGTGATTTTTGCCCATGCTCATTGAGTACAATATTTTGATTTTTTATTATGCATTTGTACATCTAAATCATGCTAGTTTTAGATGATTTTAAATTAGATGTTTATTTTGATATTACCTCGTTGGTGGATATATTTATGTAATGTGCTTTGGCTATTTTGTATTAGTAGCTATGCCTAATGTTTTGCTTAAGTGTGTAGGCATAGGTTTCCCCAAAAGTGATAATTAGAGGCATTCATCTTGGGTAAAAGTGTCATTTTTTTATTTCTCGTCTCACTCAAGTTTGAGCTATGAGATGTGTCATGTATGGCCTTGTGAGCCTAAATCTAAATTGGTTGATTCTAGATTCTCGAGTCATGTGAAAACCCATAAAATGTGCTTGTGTGTTTTCCATAAACTATCTAACTTCTATGATTAATTTTATTTAATTATTTTCTATAAAATTATTATGGTACTGACAAAATGGATTTATGTTGGTGATGGATTAAATTATAATTTTTATGTGTTTCACAATGTATTTAATGTTGTGTGTAAAATAATGAAAATATGAGTTTAATCAAAAGAATTATATTATTACATTATGCACAATATATATGTTTTTTGCATTGCCTTCTTCGAATTATCTAAATTGAAATAAGCATGTATTGTTAAATGAAAATGTGAAAGCCATTGTTTAATAAAATATTTTGTATTATTGGTTTGGGGGCTTTTTGAAAAAAATATGTTTGCATAAAAGAAAAAAAGGCCCATTTGGGGCGTCAAAAACTTTTGGGGACTACAAAAGAGAGGCATGGGAATTTAGGGTTGCATTATCATTCCCTTCATCTCCTTACATTGGTGCTTCTCTTCCTTGCTAGGAGTTAGGGGATTTTTGGTTGTTGGTTTGTTGCATGAATGTGTTTGGTGAAAGGAAAAAAAACAACATAGTGGGTGTGGGAGTTTTGGATTGCACATTTCCTCTTTTCCTCCTCTTCCCCTCTTGTTGGGCATTGGGCTTGGATCTTTTAATTGTGTGTTGTCTTAGACATGAGGGGGTTGATTATTTACTTTGATTTTTGGAGGAGAATCTACTCCAACAAATATCTTCATTTCAATGTTTTGTAGTTGGTTGTGTTGGTGCCCACCCCATAAAAATCCAAGACCTACAAAATCATTTTAAAATCCATCAATTATGTTCTTGATTTGTTCCTTATGTTTTACAGTGCCTATTTGCCTTTGGAATTGCTGAAAGAGATCAAAGATTGGCTAAGTTGGGCCCTATTGGATATCTTGTTCCTACCAGGAACAAAATCATCTTGTTCCTAGTCGACTAGAAATCTTCAATGACTTGGAACAAGGCAAGGAAGAAGTAAGAAGAAGCAGTCAAGTAGTTCTTGACCGAGTGGAAATGCCTGACCAATTGGAATAGTTCTCGTTCCATTCCAAGTATTTGATTTGTTCTTGGTGCTTGCCCAATCTCTGATTGACCAAGTTCGAAGAATTTTCTAAGGAAAGAGGGTGAGTAAGGAATGAAGGCGAAGATGAAGGCCAAAATGAAATTGAGTAGTTCCTAGTCGATAAGAAATCATTGACCAAATGGAACTATTCCCAATGGCGTCCAAAACTCCAACCAAGTGGAAAATCGGCTAAGGCATGAAAGGAAAGGAGAGAAGAAAGATAAGATGAAGAAATCGAAGAGTTCCTAGCCGGGTGGAAATCCCCAACATGTGGAACATAATAGAAAAGAGACAAGACAAGGTGGTCGACGAGTTCCTAGTTAGGTGGAAATCGTCGACTGATTGGAACAAGTTCCTACTGAGCCTGAAATCATTGATGGATAGAAAGGAAAAGGTGCAGAGTTAAAAAGTAAATATTTTTAAGTGTTGTAAAAGCTTCATGACACATTTTTTCATGTTTTCTTTTATTCAAGAATGCCTCTACCTACTAGAGGATGCCATTAATACCCTAAACAAGCTAGTTGGTGGTAGATTGAGTCATGAAGTGGTACAACTTGGTAGATGAGTTTCTTGAGCCCTAGGACTATTGCAGGTCCTTTTCTGAGTACTCCAATGTACAAAGGCATAGGCAAATGTTCTATTTTGTAGGTTTTCTAGGCACAACATTTATGGACGTGATGCAATCAGTAGGGTCGCCCTACCAAACATGTTGACCAATCAAACACCCATGCCGATGAGGAAAGAGAAAATGTAATGCTATATATACATGTTTGTAAGATGTATTTGCGGTTGGTCGTTGAACCAATTTCATGACCGTGTCTCACCATTGTTCTAGGGCATCAAGCATTGCATCCTAGTTTGTAAAGGATAAATATGCATTTTGTAAAGCATAAGAAGGTGATCCAAAGATAGATACATGTAATAGATGTCTCCAGGAAGTTTGTAAGTATTCAAGAGGGTGTTTGAACCTAGTTACTCATCTTCTCTTGCCATATTTGATGGTATGAATGTAACAGAAGTTAGAGAAATGTATGACAACATTTTAATTTGTTGCAAAGCTTTTGTGATGCTCTTATTTTATGTTCCATGTGGGTATTTGCAGTTCTGTTTGGACTACTAAGAATGTATATTGCATGAGATGAGATATATGATTGTATGAAGATGCACATAAGTTTCCATTCATGTTTTCATTTTGCACCTCTTTCCCCTTTGCAAATTCATGACTATGTTGCCCATGGAGTAGGCATCGATCTGATTGGTGAAGGGCTAGTAAACTTTTAAAATTATTAAAATCTCTCTCTCTCTCTCTTGAATCATGCATGTGAGTTTCTCCCTCTTACCCCCATGTATGTAATGTTAAATGGATTCACCTATTGGAGAAACACAATATAGTTGTCATCTCAAGGTGCAGGGTAAGAGTGGTTTTTAATCTATTTGTTAGAGGTATGTAGGTCTGTATGTAGCCAATGTTGACATGTGTTTAGTGAAATATTTTGGGATTCATAACACATTGGGTATGGTTGCTTAAAGATCTTACATTTTTTAGTTGTTCATATGGTTATTTAAATCTCAAGGAAGACCTCCCTTGGCCTAGAAGAGCCTAAATATGAAGTTTACCCACTTATAGGGAGTTGGTCATTCATGCCACCATCTGACCAAAAGTCTTATCCATTGCCTAAGCATGACATATCCCTGGCCTTAGGTTTTGGTATTGAGTCTTTAGGATTTGTGGAGTTGCATGTCTTAGCACCAGTAGGTTGAAGCAAAGGTTTCACCTTTATCCATTTCATTATAGTTTCATATGCAATTGCCATACCCACCTTAAGTGGATGTATTGGCTTTCATTGTAGTAGGGAAAGATTGTACAAGTTGATTGTTAAATTGATGGGAATAAATTTAACAATCCCCAATTATTTATTTAGAATTTTTCATATTATGCCAAAACTATGGTGAAATTTTAGAAAAAGCCTTCTATGTTTAGAAAAGTGTGTTTCCCATGCCCTTGGCTTCAAAAGGGTATGCGTGAATCCTCAAGTTTTGATGCTTGGAAATTTAAAAATTTTAATATTGAAATCTTGAAGTTTTATTGGAAAAAGCTTGTATGTGTTGAAAAATAAAAATAGAATTTTGCATTCATGTATTATTACATATTTTGTGAGAATGGTAATTTATTATGTAAAGGGGATGGGGAACCTTGGACCTAAATGTCGGTCATGTTTGGACCTCACTTTTTGTGTCATGCTTTTATGTGTATTTAACTATGTTGCCATTTGAGGTGAGGGCTCCAGGCCAAAATGGAGTGGATTCTCACGCCCATCAATTTGTATGTTAAGCAAGGTTGAGGTGAAGAAAGGTTAAGATAAGAAATTAATTAAAATAAATAGGGATTTCACATTAATGAAAGATAACTATGAGACACTTATGTATGCCCATGAGGATAGGTGGAAAGGACAAGTGGAACGGTATGGCATTTCTAAGACCATGGATATTGGGATGAGTTTGCATTCTAATACTGATATCATTGAGGAACTCCATGGGATGGGGGCATGTTCCTCAACCTCCATGTGGTTGATACCCGTGATGAAACTCCATTACTAATACCTATGACAACCCTTTCTTCTTTTTATACCTTGGATTGCATATCCAATGAGTTCTTGTGATTTCATAGCATATGTTTGATTGGTATGCTTTCCAATCTCATGTAGGGTTGTATCTTATATTATGTGTTGGCATTTCATGTGTACATTGATGGTGTTGGTTATACCCTCCAGTGTGCTTACTTGTCTTCATTGATTGATGATTGTATATTCCTTGGGTATGCTTTACTTGGAATCTCTATGCATGTGATGTGGATAGTATGTGAATGTCCAACCCTCATGTTTGGTGTGTGTTTTGTTGGACTACCTAGTCAATTGTCTCCTAATTTAGTGGGTTGGGCTTAACGATTCCATATGGTTGGGTGACGTTGAACCACTATTGAGGCTCATGGATTTTGTGGAGCGACTTGGAGTGTGTGCAAGGACTTCTCTACTTTGCAAGTATGGTATTGGTCATTTTATATTTTATGGAAAAAGATATAATTTGGGACCCTTGATGTCCTCGTATGTGATTTATATAACTAATTGTGGTCAACAACATATTGTATTAAAATCTACCCTCATGGGTCGTGTAAACTCTAGCAATTATTGTAATAATTGCTCGATCTCAAAGTCGTAAGTGTATGATTGTTGTGATGGTTTTCTCATGTAATAGTCTATTTAGAAGTCATCTCCTCATTTTATGTGAATGTATGTCATAATGATGTTGAAAACATTTTCTTCTCCTCAGGAGGCTTCCTTTTTCAGTGCCTTGTCACTTTCTTAGGATGAGTAGTTGCATGTAGTTAGGGAGCTTGACATTGGGTTTAGTTAGTTGGTGAGGCTTTTGGGAACTTCTAGTTTAGCTATAATAAGACCTATATGTGTTTGAATGTTGGATCTGAACCATTTTTGTATAACACACAAAACAAGGAAGCTATGCCCAGGTGTTTCTAAATTCTAACCTTGTCCCTAACTTGTATTTTGGTTACATAGTTGCAAATTGTATTTTAGATCTTGAAGTTCAAGTTTCAAGCTAGTGGGAGTTTGAACTTGGTAGGGGGTTTTGCATGTGTTAGTGTGTTATCAAAATCATAAGTTTGAGCTTTGAGTCTGTCAAAGATTGAACTCCAAGGGGCATTTGGCATGTTGCAATCTGTACTTTGAACTTTGAAGTCTAAGTTGCTAGTTTGCTTAGTGTTTAGCCTTTATATTAAAATATGCATGTCTATCTTATACTTATCAGACTCTTAAGTCCAAAATACCTGATGTTATTCAACCTTCAAAGTTTGAGGTGAAAGTATGTCAAGTTTAGAATTGGCTTCAAATTTGTCATTGTGTGAAATGTAGATCAAATCCCAAAGTTTTAAATGCAAATTACAAATCAAACTATGATGTTTGAAGTGATTGACTGGTGGGGTTTGGGTTAGTCTCTTGACTTGCATGTGCAAATTATCTATTGGGATCTGAATCTTGAGGTGCCTACTCTCAGGAATTCAGAGTTTGGCATAAGATTCACATCTTGCACTGCTACTTGTGTCAAAGTTCAAAGTTTGAAGTGTAAGTTCCCTAGAGGTTGAATTTTAGGCTCGACGAGGAGGTCATCCATTGCATGTTGAAATTTGTAATTCATACTTCAAAGTCTAAGTTGATGTAGCTCAGACTCCGAAGGCCAAGATTGGGTAAATTTGACCCAGAAGTCCAAGACATTGTAAAAGTGAAGTCAAATCCTAAAGTCTAAGTTGTGTATTTTAGACCTTGAAGTCTAAGCTAGTACAGATTCATGACTATTTTCCTAAATCCCAAGATGTCAATAGAGTGGCTTGGTAAGCAAGTTGCAGGGGTTTTTAAGTTGACATGGGACCCCTAACTCTCCACCAAATCTCATTATTTAAGCTTCTCACTATTTAAGCTTCTCACAGTGACTTGACCTACGGTTAGTATATCTTCCACTTGTGTTACCCTATGTAGTGCATCGATGTGTGTGTCAGGTGTTCAATGTCACATTTGTATTGCAAAAAAATTATTTGTCTAATTTTCTTCCATTAATATCTTAGGCAAAAGCTTGGGAATTATATATACACTTCATATCAATATAAGATAATAAAACATACAAAATCTAAAGGAGGTAGGGTTGTTGATGCAGAGGTAAGGTAAGGTTGTATTAGTTCTCTCAACTTCCTCCAAAATGTTTACAAGGTGTTTGTGTTTACAAGCCTCACAAGGCTATTATAGGAATCCACTTGGCCTAGGATCACCCTCTGGTGCCATCCATTTAGGCTACTCACCACTTACCTTGGGGAGTCAAAACTCAACCCAACTCAGAAGCACAACCCACCTTCAAGAACACAACAACTATTACCAATACCTCTCAACATAGGCAACAAATACCATCATACACCTATCTATGATAAGCATGAGCAAAGGTCTCTGACCAATAATCTACCATTCTACTCCCAAACACAAGCATGGATAGTAAACTGAGTATGACTATCATAAAAAAAGACAGAGTTCTAGTTTGACTCATTCCCTTGTAATCTAATCATTGGTTAAACACTCATTAGCCTCTCAAAGTCTCAAATGGCCATCAGTGCATAATGTAAACTCAATAATACTTGTGAAAAGAAATAATTTCTCCCATATACAGACCTACACTGTACTCTACAGGGCAGGTGACAACAAAACAGTGGGTGGCTGTCCTATGACAGTGGCAACATGACAGTCTCAACCTTTATGAATAACAAGGCCAATACTAACTCCTTCTCAACAAGATCTCCTCACCAATTGAACATATACCTAACCAAGGTCATAAAATTACTGACCAAAACCGTACTCCTGCATTTATCTTGACAGAAAACCTTGACTGTCTATGACTGTCACAAGAAAACAACTTTTCAAGAAGGTAAACTCTATAGTCAAAGAGGTATTTAAAACCATCTTATATGTTTATAACTCCACATGTCCTACACCACTCCATCCATATTCAAAATCTCTTCAAGAAAATGCACTTGCATCCACACTTGTGTTTCCGTACCGTACTATAGGAGAATGAGAACAACAAACTATTTTTTCTTAAAACCAAGGCCTAAATGACAAATAATGGACAAGGAAATGCATCCACTATGCATGCATAAGATCCACCATGCCCTATTCTAGTCCAACTCCACCAATAAACACAGATTCCACCTCCAATCTGTCAAAACAAATCGCTGTTTCACTGTCATAAAACAATCCACATTCAATTTCTTAACTAGTCAGTGATGAGACTAGTTAAATGCATGCCATACACCCTGTAGAGAAGGAGTTAATCTGCAAACTATAAGAAAACATTAAATATACTTTATCTTCCTCCATCCCACCTTGAAATGAGTGACCATCATCAGAGGGCAGAGGAAGAATTAAACATTTTATCAACAAAACCCTTGCTATGGAGGGTTTAAGACCAGTTTATCTAAAATAAAATGAAACCTCCTTCACAATTAATGTCAAGAATCCTAATTAGATGCACATGAAAGATATTTCACAGCTCTAACAAATTTCATAAATTTTGGCCTATGAGTAATCCGTACTAGGCCGTACCAATGCTATTTTTACAGAAAAAATAGAAAAAACACAGTTTTTCTCTTAAAAAACTCTTTCTTGCTGTATTATATTTGGCATGTTTTTACAACTAATGTTTATAGGAAGTTTCTAAAACTCTTCCACTTCCCAGCTGTCCGTACAACTGCCTAGGAAGGCAAAAAATCAATGGAAAAGGTAGTTTGCTGTCATAAAGAATAAGTTTCTAAAGAAAACTCCTAGAAAATAGGCCTAGATTAACTCCAAAGTAGACTAGTCAATGAAATGACTAAGTCTTTTATTTCAACACAACAAAATGGCTTTTAAAGCCTTAGAGGTAAATAACTAACATGAAAAATTAACTAGAAAACAACACAAAACTGAGCTCCTGCACCATACTCCCCCTGTAGGAAGAACTCAAGTCCCTTGAGTTGCCAATTGTTGAAGTGTTATGCCATGCTTCAAGATATCTACTTCATTCATCCAGGTGGCCTCTGAATCAGGAAGATCCTTCCATTTCACTAAGTAGTCCTTATAGACACCTCTCCGAGTCTTCTTGATAACCTTGGAATCTAGAATGCACTCCAACTGTAAAGGTTTGCTTGGAGGCAAATCCTTGATCCAATCAGCATCTTCAACCACCACATCTGATCCACTTTCATTAGGCAATGGAGGTCTGAAAGGAAAAAGATCACAAACATTGAAAATTGGAGAGATACCCAGGCCATCTGGTAGCTCAATCTCATATGCATTTGGACCAAATTTGTGCACTATCTTGCATGGTCCAATCTTCTTCATCAAGAGTTTAGTTGGTTGACCCTTTGCCAACCTCTCTTTCCTTAGATATGCCATGACTAAGTCACCAACTTTGAACTGTACTTCTCTTTTCTTCAAATCTGCCTTTTCTTTGTACTTTGTGACTAATTTTTCTAGTTGCAACTTGACTTGATCATGAACTGTTTTCATGGAGGCAGAAAACTCTTCACCAAGTGCACTCCTTCTATCCCAACCTTGGAGATCCTTCAGCTCAAGTGGCCCTCTTGGATGAAAACCATAAACTATCTCAAAAGGACTTTTACCAGTGCTCCTATTCTTTGAATCATTGTAGGCATATTCAGCCTGACTGATAACCAAATCCCATGCCAAACCATGCTGCTTTGTAAGTCACCTTAGAAGGTTTCCAAGAGACCTGTTAACCACCTCAGTCTGACCATCAGTTTGTGGATGGTAGGCTGATGAAAAAGACAACTATGTGCCTAGCTTCTTCCACAAGGTCCTCCAGAAGTGACCTACAAACTTAGAATCTCTATCAGTTACAATGGACAATGGTAAACCATGCATCCTTACTACCTCTCTGAAAAATAGACCTGCAACATGAGATGCATCATTTGTGCATTTACATGGCACAAAATGAGCCATCTTGCTGAACCTATCAACAATGACAAACACACTATCCACCCCTCTGGCTGTCCTGGGTAACCCAAGCACAAAGTCCATGCTGATACTTTCCCAAGGTCTGTTGGGAATGGGAAGGGGCTGGTATAGACCTGCATTTGAAGACACACCTTTGGCTCTTTGACAGATTGCACAGCTAGCTACATATTTTCTCACATCTGATTGCACCTTTGGCCAAAAATAGAACCTTGTGACTTGTTCTAGTGTCTTGTCCAAGCCAACATTGTCCTCCTAAAGAACCATTATGCTTCTCCTTGATGATGTTGTCCCACATAGAGCACTTAAGGACACACAACAAATTGCCCTTAACAAGATGCCTTCCTGCAAAACAAAATCTGCATACTCTCCATGGAATGTGTTAGCCAAGTTCACACAAACATCATAGGCCTCTTTGAAATCAGAATCTTCTTTATACAGCTCTTTTAAATAGTCAATACCCATGCTTTCTAACTGAATTTCCTGAACAAGAAGCAACCTCCTACTCAATGCATCAGCTACCTTATTAGAGACACCTCTTTTGTGCTTAATTGTGAAAGTATACACTTGTAGCTGTTCCATCCATTTAACATGTCTGTGGTTCAATTTTTCTTGACTGTTAAGAAAGTTTAAAGCATGATTGTCAGTAAACACAATAAATTCTTTGGGCAGCAAATAATGTCGCCACTTCTTAAGAGCTTGCACCATTGCATAGAGTTCTAAGTCATAGGTAGAATACCTTTGCTTGGCTTCATTCAACTTTTCTGAAAAGAATGCCACTGGATGTCCTTCTTGGCTGAGAACAGCACCAATGGCTTGCTGACTTGCATCACACTCAACAACAAATACCTTATCAAAATCAGGGAGTACTAAGGTAGGTAACTCAGCCACCTTTGTTTTCAATAACTCAAAACTATCATCAGCTTCCTTTGTCCACTAGAATCTACATTTGACTCCACCCTTGATGGTGTTGAGGATGGGAGCACTAATGTGACTGAAACCTCTGATAAACTTCCTATAGAAAGTCGCCAATCCATGGAAACTTCTCACATCTCCCACTGTTTTTGGGGTAGGCCAACTGAGAATAGCCTCAACCTTAGAGGGATCCATCTTTAAACAGCCATTAGAAATGACAAATCCCAGGTATACCAGTTCAGTTTTCATGAACTCACATTTGTCTAAGTTGATCATCAACTTGTGCTCATGCAACTTCTCTAACACCTGACCAACATGCTTCACATGGTCTTCCCTTGTCCTGCTGAAAATTAGTATGTCATCAAGATAAACAATAACAAATTTACCAATGAATTCAACTAATACCTCATTCATCAGGCGCATAAATGTACTTGGCGCATTGCTAAGACCAAATGGCATAACAAGCCATTCATAAAGACCTTCATTGGTCTTGAAAGCAGTCTTCCATTCATCTCCCTGTCTGATCCGGATTTGATGATATCCAGATTTCAAATCAATCTTTGAGTAATAGCATGATCCTCCCAGGTAATCCAAGAGATCTTCAATCCTTGGCATTGGAAACTATATCTTATGGTGATTTTGTTTATGGCCCTGGAATCTGTGCATAACCTCCACTTTCCATCCTTCTTAGGAGCCAGTACATTTGGAACTGCACAGGGACTTAGACTCTTCCTAATCAACCCTTTCTCCAGGAGATCTTGAATTTGCCTTGCCACTTCTTCATTTTGCTGTGGAGTCAGCTTGTATGCAGCCTTGTTAGGCAATGTAGCACCAGGTATTAAGTCAATTTGATGACTAATATCCCTCATGGGTGGTAAGGAGTTGGGAACTTCTTCTACCACAAGGTCTTGATACTTATCTAGGAGTTGCTGTACTTCCAATGGAATCTCCTTCTATTTTTGTTCTTGCTGATCTGATCCACTCTTGGGCTTCATGACCAAGGCATACCCCTGGTTGTCATTCTCCTTCAAGATATATAGGAATTCATTTCCATTCACCAACATGACACTGCTGTTATTTTCCTTTCCCCTGGGCTGCTCCAACAAAGGATCCATTTTGAATGGCCTTCCATTCTTGGTGATGACATAAGTGTTCTTCTCACCATCATGCTGAGCTTTAACATCATACTGCCATGGATGACCAAGAAGTAGGTGACATGCATCCATAGGGATGATTTCACATAGTACTTTGTCCTTGTAATCACCAATTGCAAATTCAACCCAAGCTTGTTCCTCCACCATGAAACTTTGGTTCTTGTTCAACCAAGAAATCTTGTGAGGACTGATATGAGGCAGCCTCTTCAACTTGCACTTCTCAACCATCTCAGTGGACACCACATTCTTTGTAGACCCTGAATCCACTATGATTTTGCAAAGTTTCCCATAGGCTAGGCCTTGGGTTCTGAAAAGATTCTTTCTCTGAGGGGGTTCTTGCTTCAATGGCATCTTCAACATAGACCTTTTTATCATCATACTCTCTCCATCTAGAACAGGTGCAGCACTTCCCATTGGTGAATTCACACTTTCACAGTCATCATCTTTCACTAACTGATTTCTCTTTCCACTGTCATGAGAGCTGCTGGCTTTCCCTGGACATTTGTTCATTGTATGGCCAACTTGGTTGTAGCCATAACATCTTCCAGTGAAGACTCCTGGTCCTCTACCACCTCCACCATTTCTGCCTCTACCATTATGATTTCTACCACCTCTAAAACCTCCTCTATGTTCTGTTGCTGATTGTGTTTCTTGCTGGTTGTTATTTTCAGTTTTGTTGAACTATCCACGGCCAAAATTGCCTCTACCTCTTTGGTTTCTGCCACCTCTACCTCTGGCACTTTGTTCACCCTTCCTTCTTAGTTTTTCCTCAGCTCTAGAGGCCAATAGGAAACATTCATCCACTGTCTTTGGTAACACCAAACTTATCTCATCTTGCAGATTGTATTTTAGTCCATTCAGGTACCTAGCCACCATCCCTTTTTCATCTTCATTATGATTGGCCCTCATACTGAGTCTATGAAATTCTTCTGTGTAGGCAGCCACATCCATGTCTTTTTGTCTCAAATTCTGAAATCTTCTTATGATTTGAATCTCATAGTCAGGTGGCATGAACTTGCTTCTGAGCATAGCCACCATTCTGCTCCATTTAGTGATGGGATTCTTCCCAATCTTCTCCCTCTCACTTTGCATATAGTTCCACCATACCAATGCAGAACCTCTTAGCCTTGTCTTGGCAAACTTAACCTTTTTGCTGTCATTGAACTCCTTGTAATCAAAGAAGTTGCACATAGCTTCTATCCAGTCGGTGAGAACATCTCCATCCAACTTGCCATGGAAGGTAGGCACCTCCATCTTGGGATCACCACTGTCTCCATGAGCACCCTTAAGTGCATTCAAGAAGGCTTTCTGATCTGCAGACATATCCTGTTCCTGAGGATCCTCTTCTGCCTCTGTTTCTTCATTTGTGTCTGAAGAACTTCCTTCTTCTTTGGTTTTGCCCTTAGACTTCTTCTCTTCCTGCAATTTTGCTTCTTGCAGTCTTGCTTCAACCATCTCTTCCACCAACTTCTTGATGGCATCTTGACTCATTGTCTTGGGAGGCATTGTACTAGCCTCTGTTTCAATTTCCTCTTCTGACATACACTTGCTTCCAATCAGAATATTGGCTCTGATACCAATATGATGCAGAGGTAAGGTAAGGTTGTATTAGTTCTCTCAACTTCCTCCAAAATGTTTACAAGGTGTTTGTGTTTACAAGCCTCACAAGGCTGTTATAGGAATCCACTTGGCCTAGGATCACCCTCTGGTGCCATCCATTTAGGCTACTCACCACTTACCTTGGGGAGTCAAAACTCAACCCAACTCAGAAGCACAACCCACCTTCAAGAACACAACAACTATTACCAATACCTCTACCAACATAGGCAACAAATACCATCATACACCTATCTATGATAAGCATGAGCAAAGGTCTCTGACCAATAATCTACCATTCTACTCCCAAACACAACCATGGACAGTAAACTAAGTATGACTGTCATAAAAAAAGACAGAGTTCTAGTTTGACTCATTCCCTTGTAATCTAATCATTGGTTAAACCCTCATTAACCTCTCAAAGTCTCAAATGGCCATCAGTGCATAATGTAAACTCAATAATACTTGTGAAAAGAAACAATTTCTCCCATATACAGACCTACACTATACTCTACAGGGCAGGGGACAACAAAATAGTAGGTGGCTGTCCTATGACAGTGGCAACATGACAGTCTCAACCTTTATGAATAACAAGGCCAATACTAACTCCTTCTCAACAAGATCTCCTCACCAATTGAACATATACCTAACCAAGGTCATAAAATTACTGACCAAAACCGTACTCCTGCATTTATCTTGACAGAAAACCTTGACTGTCTATGACTGTCACAAGAAAACAGCTTTTCAAGAAGGTAAACTCTATAGTCAAAGAGGTATTTAAAACCATCTTATATGTTTATAACTCCACATGTCCTACACCACTCCATCCATATTCAAAAGCTCTTCAAGAAAATGCACTTGCATCCACACTTGTGTTTCCGTACCGTACTATAGGAGAATGAGAACAACAAACTGTTTTTTCTTAAAACCAAGGCCTAAATGACAAATAATGGACAAGCAAATGCATCCACTATGCATGCATAAGATCCACCATGCCCTATTCTAGTCCAACTCCACCAATAAACACAGATTCCACCTCCAATCTGTCAAAACAAATCACTGTTTCACTGTCATAAAACAGTCCACATTCAATTTCTTAACTAGTCAGTGATGAGACTAGTTAAATGCATGCCATACACCCTGCAGAGAAGGAGTTAATCTGCAAACTATAAGAAAACATTAAATATACTTTATCTTCCTCCATCCCACCTTGAAATGAGTGACCATCATCAGAGGGCAGAGGAAGAATTAAACATTTTATCAACAAAACCCTTGCTATGGAGGGTTTAAGACCAGTTTATCTAAAATAAAATGAAACCTCCTTCACAATTAATGTCAAGAATCCTAATTAGATGCACATGAAAGATATTTCACAGCTCTAACAAATTTCATAAATTTTGGCCTATGAGTAATCCGTACCAGGCCGTACCAATGCTGTTTTTACAGAAAAAACACAGTTTTTCTCTTAAAAAACTCTTTCTTGCTGTATTATATTTGGCATGTTTTTACAACTAATGTTTATAGGAAGTTTCTAAAACTCTTCCACTTCCCAGCTGTCCGTACAACTGCCTAGGAAGGCAGAAAATCAATGGAAAAGGCAGTTTGCTGTCATAAAGAATAAGTTTCTAAAGAAAACTCCAAATTTCAAAAAGACAACTCCTAGAAAATAGGCCTAGATTAACTCCAAAGTAGACTAGTCAATGAAATGACTAAGTCTTTTATTTCAACACAACAAAATGGCTTTTAAAGCCTTAGAGGTAAATAACTAACATGAAAAATTAACTAGAAAACAACACAAAACTGAGCTCCTACACCGGTTGTACACCTTATATCAATGTAAAGAAAATGGAAAATGCAATACCCTTGTGAAAGGCTTATATAAGTTGGGTTTCATACACCAAACTAGTATCACTTAAGAGTGGCCTAAAATCTACTTTTGTCTTCAACATTTTTCAAGAAAAGAGTAATCTAAATTTGTCTTTTACGAAACCCTTTATTTAAAAGTAGTGTGGTCCGAGGAAAAAAAACAGTAGTCTTTACATGTTACCATGTTATAAGGAAATAGCACATGAATATTATGAGGAGCGCTAAATTTTAGAAAGGTTCTAGCTCCACCTTTTACTTCTTGGGAGTTTAGTTTTGCCAATAATATTTCTCGATTTCTCATCGCTACTGCAACAAAATTCTATGGTACTTAACATAGTGAAGTCATTAATTGCAACTTCCTTTGTGGGACGATGTCATAAGCTGGTACAAGAAGGGTTAGTGTCGAGGCTTTGCAATACTTGTTTGGTAGGACGATAAGGGGAGAGTCACTCTTTGGATGCTTAATAGATCCTCAAAGTAATTAATCCCTTCCTTTGAAAGCATAAGACTATGTCCAACTTTTTGACCATTTTAGGTCATTAGACTATCAAAGGTTTGATGCTAGAAATTTGGGTTTAGATATTTTAAAATCATTAGAATTGATATGAGCTTAAATTTAAAAATACTAAATTTTATAATTATTTTTTAAAACTTCATTTTAATTGACAATTGGAACACATTATTATGTTTTAATCCCTTTACTACGGTTGTTCTTAAATTTAAGGATCAACTATTATTCTAATGGTTGAACCTTAGTGTTAGTCTAGTAATATCTAGTTGATTGAGCCTTTGGCATGATTGAAACCTTAAGATCAAGAACTTTCCTCTTCTAATCTTTAGAGGAGAGCAATAGTGAATTGTTAGACTAATACATAAGGGACTTGATTGTTGGGTCAAAAATAAAATTCAACTTCCATGTAAGTTGATCACAATTAAATGAATGGCCATATTGATCAATTGCCCTAACCCACTTCAAAGATTTTTAAAATATTATTGCCAAAAGAGAAAATGGATCTAATCTTTATTAGTTATCTTTAAAATTAATGGTAAAAGATAGTGATTTTGGTTTATTGCATGTCAAAAATGTTTCATCTAGATTTAGAAATTTATGTAGCGCTGTAGAGGAGGAAAGTGCATATTTCACACTTTTACCTCTATATTTTACACAACTTTTGGGTATGCCATTAATGCATGATCTTAGCACCCAATATGACTCTTTTGGCACATTCATTGACAATGAACATGAACCCCTCACTATGGTATGCTATATTCTTTATTTCAAAGCTTCACTAACATAGTTCTCAAGACTTTTGTCTTCCTAGATTGGATCACACTTGAATTTCTATCCCTTAGGTAGAAACATAAGAATAATCTAGTCCTTGAGTTTTTAAAATTCAAATTTCTTGCTTTCAAGGCCAACAATTTTGAGATATAGATGTTACACATTAGCATGCACACTAAAGTTTCAAATTGTGTTTCTAGGGTTGTGTATTTAAGGACATCATCCTAGGTCACTTTCACTTAATCAACTAGTAGCATTTTGTATTCACAAAGTCAATAAGTCTTGATCACATGTCTCTCCCCCTTCTCTCTTTCAAAATTGATTTTGAAAGTAAATATTAGCTTGCAGTTGTCCTATTTTCATTTGGGTATAAAAAGCTTTCACGGGGTTCATTGCTTTATATGGACTCAAATATCTTTTTATGTCTAAATATTTACTTTAAATGCATGCTTGTGAGTGCTACATACTTTAAGATTCACGTGCACCTAAAAGTGGAGAAAAAATGTAATGGTGAAATTTGTATTCCCATGTCAATTTCTATTTAGTTGTGTGCCCACTTTAAGAGAATGGCTTAAAGCAACTACATATTGACAAATGACACACTTTTGAGCAAAGTCAAACTCTTCCCATGTTGTTACTCACCCATTTATCCCTAGTCTTATCCATATACACATGCACTCCAATATATTCAACCTAATTATGCATTTTATCTTGCATATGCATGTACTTATTCCCATATATTCCATTACCACCTTGATTCTAGGAGATCGATCCCACCTACCTAACTAACTAAACACCTATTTACACAATTTAGTGTCATTCATATCCTTTCATATTTGGGAATAAAGTAATCATTTGCATTCAAGGAGCATGTTAAGAACACTTATATTGGAGTGTACTTAACAAATCAAAAATTTGCATAATCATTGCAAAAACATCTACATGTTTGGACCCTGTCCTCAATTATTTTGAAGTACCATCAATCCTCATAGTAGAATAGACAAAAACAAATCAAGAAACAAGAGTATGATTAACTAGACCCTCCATAGAGCTCACATAATATTTTGATTCAAGACAAAACACATTCAGATAAGATCAATTTCCAATTTGAAACAAATTAAATTCATAAATCAAAATTATTGTCCTTCATCAAGCATTGAGCTAAATACCTTTCTCCTTTGCATTTAATTTTTGTAATTAACATTTAATATTTTACTATTCCCAATAACTATACCCACATATCTATTATCTAAATTAATTTATATAGGTACTCATTGTAAAAAACAAGATGAAACTTTAAGTGAAAAATCTATTGAATATTTTAAACATCCAAGTAAATGATAGTTCCTAGATGAACAAAAAAAATGATTATAGAAAATAGATGCACTTACTTCAATGACTTGTTTCTCAAACTTATATCTCATTCACTTAATATATAAGAATGGTCTCTAAAAACATATGCTAGAAACCACTAGTTAATTTAGACATTCTTATCCATGCAAAAATCACAATTCCTACTGAAGAGCAATTAAATAATATAACTTCTTCTTCCAACTTGTGATTTTATCCCTCTTTTTAATGTGCACATGTGAACTAAAAGCTATTCCTTATCTTATCCAAGTTTCCATTTATCTTTTGGATTTTCCATGCTTTTTCTAATCCAACAACTAAAAAACACCTTACAAGTTATCATAGTTGCTTTTAACAACTTTCATGACAACTAAGTGATAATTACAAATTGTCAAAATATAATTAAATAAAAATATTAAAAAAGCAAGATTGAGACATCTTCCAAACATTTTATTTATTTTGCCTTTACAAAATCTACCTACATAACGTCCCCTGTTTGCTTTTATAAAGAATTGCATTTTAGGATTTAATGTGCATCTTAGAATTAAATCCTTAAAAGAAATTAGTCTTTTGATTATCTTTTCAGTTCACATAACATATAAGCTCCAGCTCAGAAAGCATTCAAACTCTTTTATGTTGTGTACAATTGGGACTAGAAGCCGTGAGCAAAGTACATCTCAATTGAGGATAAGAACAGTGATGGCGAAAGCATTTGACATAGCAGATTAAAAAATACTGTACAAGATGGAATTTTGTAGAGATGCATTGAACATTGATTATATATATAATGAATTCTGTAGAGATACATTGACTTCACATATAACCCTGGTGATGAAGTGAGGCAGGCTATGCCCATCAAGAATGCTACCTACCAAATAAACGAAAGCGAAATGATAATAATCTCACAAAGACAAAACTAAAAAAGTGGCAGCCATTGGAGACAGAACAAGGAACTCGCTCTCTTAAATATGGGAACCACTTCTCATGTGTAACTGTCGAGCTTTTGGATCCTTCCCCAATCTCTGTCGGAGCCACACACCTAAAACATAAATACACCATCAAAGTGAAAGCAACGGTTTCCATCAGAAATCATTGAAATAAGTGGATTCAAAAGGAAACTTTAATAAAAACAATCAATTTACTTTTTGGTTTTAACAGGAACCCAGATTTGAATTCAAAAGGAAATTGGAAATTTCTAATAAAAGCAATCAATTTACTTTTTAATTTTAACAGGAACCCAGATTTGAATTCAAAAGGAATTTGGAAATTTTTAGTAAAAGCAATCAATTTACCTTTTGGTTTTAACAGGAACCCAGATTTGAATTCAAAAGGAAATTGGAAATTTCTAATAAAAGCAATCAATTTACCTTTTGGTTTTAACAGGAACCCAGATTTGAATTCAAAAGGAAATTGGAAATTTCTAATAAAAGCAATCAATTTACCTTTTAGTTTTAACAGGAGCCCAGATTTGAATTCAAAATTAAATTTTTAATGAAGATGATCACTTTACTTTGGATTTTAACAGGAAACCCAAATTTAATTTGCCCCAAAAAAAGCCAAAAAAGTTCAGAATCATTGCAATCAAATCGATGCACTGTGAGTAGGTACCTGGATTATGAGAAGAAGAATCGCCTGTCAGGATTGTCATCCCATAAGTCAAAATACAATTCTCTGACAGAAACTCTGCTTTCGAATTCTTCCCACCATAACACTGTTCCATCTCCTTCAACCCATTCCACAGGCATTTCCCACAATCCTCCTTAGACAAATCTCGCCAGCACTGTGCACGCCCCTTGATTTCAACCTCCAAATTAAGAAAACTCCCGCCCACAGATTTGGAGGCGAAATAATTCTCCTGATCTGGAGCTTTTGCAGCAACTTCCTGCATCAATTTCTCAACAGACCCATCAGATTTTTCGCCACTTCTACTGCAGGGAGGCTTTGAATTCACAGGGCTGGTCTCCAGCTTGGAGATGAAATCATAGGCTTCAAAACGAAGGAAGCACCAGTTAGACCAGAGGCTGGCTCCAGCTGAAACAGGGCAATTCTGCTGAACAAAATACCTGGCTTCTTGGCCACATATATTACAGTCATATTGGGATACATCCCCTAAGCATTGAAATAGCCCATAGACTTTAGTTCCATTAATGGAGGGCACTTTTTCCTGTGGGCTTTCACTGACCTGGTGTTTTCCATCCACAAGATTGTGTAAAACACTCTTAACATTTTGTTGGTATGCTCTGTTTGTGCCTGGAGCAGTTGTGTTGCAGGCCCAGTGTATGACAGTGGAGCTTCCTGCCAATAAATTGGCCAACAAGAAGAGAAAACAAAAGGCAATCTTCATGGTGAAGAAATGGAAATGAAAATGAATCTTTTTATGGTCTACGACTGCCTTGATTTTGGGTCTACAGGTGACTTATAACATATGAGACTCCTAACAAAGGTTGGTTTTGATGAACTGGTAGGCTTGGCTTGCCGTCTGGAACAGGGTTCAACGTGGCCACCCTTGACTTGCTTTGGAATTGAATTCCAAGTTGATTAATACTGCCGTGTTAACTAAGAAAGGGGTGAAACTTCCATGGCGATCGCTATTCAGTATTTCTACGAAACTTCCATGAAGATTGCTGTTTTATATTCCATGGATTTGGAAGTCTTAGTTTGACAGTGAGATGTGAGGAGATCAAACTTCTCCTTGCGCAAGTCATGGTGGGGAATTTATTGTTGCACTAATCTAATTGTATTGTATTTTACAGATATGGGACTTTGGGAATATTTTACTTTCCTTTGTGATCTGCTAAGTTGGAGGGCCTTTGAGATGCCCCCTAAATTGGAGGGCTCTTGTCCTTCTGCAAGTCATAAAGTCTTTTAGATCAATGATATATACTTTTTAATAGAATGCAGTGGATCCCTTTACACAAAAGTACCTTTCTTTGCTATTAATTAGTATTTAATGGCATTTATAAATTATGTATTATATGGATGTCCTCCTTTTCCAATTAGTTATAATATATAAACACATAAAATGTTATTAATGTCCATGATTATTAATGTAGTACGTATATTTATATGTGTTCTGTCCATGTTTTTTTGCTTTTTCTATAGTAGTTTTTTTTTTTCCAATCCTTTTTAATTTTTTTTAATATATATATTTTTAATTTTTTTTTTTTTTTTTTTCATTTTCTTTTTTTGGTTTCATAATTTTTCTAATTTTCTTCACATTATTTTTCTTTCAACATTTCCAATTTTTTCAATTTTTAATTTTATATATTTAAATATATCTAAGGTAAGTGGATATCCTTTTCTCCATAGTTTTAAAATTTTCTCTAGCTCTTCAACAATTTTGGATTCCTTTTTTTGTTTTTATTTATTATTTTTTCCATTTTTTTTGGTTTTATTTTTATTTTTTCTAATTTTTTTTAGTTCCATAGATTTTGTGATTTTCTCCATCTTTTTCTCCTTCCAATAACTTATTTTGTTTTTATTTTTTATCTTTTCCAATTTCTTTTTTTGGTTTTTATTTTTATTTTTTCCAATTTCTTTTTTTATTTTTATTTTTATTTTTTCCAATTTCATTTTTGGTTCCATAGTTTTTAAAATTTCTCTAGCTTTTTCTCCTTTTTCTAATTTCTTTTTTGGTTTTTATTTTATTTTTTTCCAAATTTTGCTTTTTCTTCTTAACAGTTTCGAATTTCTTTTTTGGTTTTTATTTTTTATTTTTTCCAATTTTTGTTTTTTCTCCTTCAACGGTTTCTAATTTCTTTTTTGGTTTTTATTGTTTTTATTTACAACCAAAAAATGTGGGCTCTTTCCTCCACCTTGCTAGCCTCTCAGCGTAAATATAAAGTTGATAATCGAGTTGTGAAATTTTAACCTTTCTAGATCTTCTTGTCATAGGGAGCCCCTATAAAAATATAGTACCTTAGAAGAATTTTCCACATCTTAAACTCTTAAATAGAATACACCTTGATCATTTAGCATTAAGTGGAGAACTCTCCTAATAGTCAATGTTTTTGAGGCTTTTCTTATCTTTTTTTTTAATTGTAAAATTATAAAATATCTTATTAATAATTATGTTTTTAATGTATAAATATAGGAGCAAAAAAGAATAGAGTAGTGTAGGGCGAATCGTGGGAGTTAAATTTATTGTGAATGTGTGCAATGATTTTTTTATGGTGAACGAACATATGGAGGAATAAGTGAGGGGAATAGTAGCTAATCCAAAACAAAGCAACAAAATTGTGAAGATGATAAAGAGAAATTTGCAACAGACACCAATACAATGCAATTGATCATTCAAAAATAGAGTTTAAAGTAGTAAAACAATACTCTCTAAGGCTTAAAAAATCAACAACCCTCCTCATCTTTTTAGCAAATGAAACACTACACATGAAAATCAAATGCAACAAAGTAGAAAAAGGAGATTAATTCACTCATGGAATAGTCCCTAATTAAACAAATATTAGAAAAATGGACAACAATATTAGAGATTTGCAAATGGGTTAAGAAAGAATGTCCAAAGGGACTCAAATTAACTTTCTCCCAAATTTTCATTGTATTGTTTGCTTCTAGAATCAAGATGAGATCAACATAAGCCTAGAACATGGCTTCTAGGAGCTACATGGACACAAGATGAAACTTCACCCATGGCGTCACAACTTGATATGATTAGAAGGAAAATCCAACAAGGAATAATGGATCCAACTAAATGTGTTTCCATTAGAGTACTGGTATAAAGTAATATTAGAAGAGATCTAAGAAATAAAATTAAAATTTTAAAAGAAATGGAGAATGTGAAACAAGAAAAAACTCTTGCAACATTAGTGCAGGGGCACCTAGGTATATATTGTAAATAGGGGTCAAATATGGAGTTTTGTGATGTTAAGTCCAATTTTGGGGTAATAAGGTATATTTAGACCATTTTCAATGTAATAAGTTTCATGGGGTCAGTTTATGTAGAAAAAAGAAGTTAAAAAGCTACAAAAGTGGCATTTTTAGTGTGTTTTAGGGACGTTGAAAGGTCAAGAAGGTGAAAAGACATTGGAATCATTTGTTTTTTGGTAGAATGCATGTAAATATGGTAGAAGATGTTCAAATCAGGTGCAGAAGTCATAAGTTTGAAGGAAAATCAATAAAGATCATTATTTTTCTATAGTTTTCACTGTTTTCCTGCTATTCCCGTGACTTGTACGGTCCAATACAGTACAATCAAGGCTTGAAACTGGTTGCATGTAGTAGATCTAAGAATTATCTTTCATTTAAGCCTGGTTTGGTCTTCTGATATTCATTTTTGAGCGAGTTAGAGCCCATTTGGTAAAATTTGCTGTTAAACCTAGTTAGCTAGGGTTTGAGAGGGAAAAAATGGAATTTTGAGCCATTCCACCAGTGGAAAATTATGAAAATTAGTGGAATGGAGGGTTTTAGTGTGTTCTTTAAGATTTTGAAATTGGGTATTGCAGGAAATAGAGTTTTGAGTGAATTTCAAGCAGCCCTAGTCTAATTTTCCTTTGTTTTAGGCTTGTTTGTGTAGCTAGGAGTAGGGTTTTGTTAAAAGACCAAATGGGTATTGCTCCAGTTGATGAAATCTATATATTGAGACCCCATGGGATGTGAACAAGGTCCTAAAGTAGAGTTTTGGGTTTTGGGTTTTGATTTTCTGATACTTGCTTTGTAAAAGAGGCCTAATTTAGCGTAGTTACAGCATACCAGTGAATTATTGAGGGTGTTGTTTCAAAACAACCCTATCCCAAATGGAGATATGTTATCAAACAGTCAAATGGGTATCTGAAATGATGTTTGGTTTCTGGGTTTGAAATTTTATTAGGAAGTTAGGCTTGAAAAACCCCTTTTGAAGGGCTACTAGGCAAATGGCACAATTGTGAAGGAACACCAATTGTTTGTTTGGTTCAAGACTTCAAAGGTGAATAAATTGAGTTTGTTTAAGTGTTCTAACTTGCTCTACATCAAATATATTGTAGAATAAAAATTCCCAAAGATATGTTGAATCCACTTTCCAAAGTGGTGTGTATTTCATCTTGTTTTAGCAATTACTTCTAAGATTTAGGATGTAAGGTACTCCATTTTTTATGTTATACATCTCATAATCTAGGGAATATTTTAAGAATTTATACTTGAAAAATATGCCACAATAGAGGACCACAATAATCAAGAAAATAATTTGAGTACCTTAATTGTGGAGAAAATGGAGATCTCCAAAGAAAGGTAGACTTTATGCACAAAAGGAAGCATTTATGGTTTTTTATGAAACAAATTTGTGATGACAAAAGCAAGTCCAATTCTAAGAGGAGGAAGAAGTGACAAATGATAAGAAATAATGTGTTGAATGTGGGGGAAATGAGGACCAAAACTTGAAAAATGTCACTCCATCAATTGATCAAATGTGAATCACCTAGGGTATCAATCAACAATAAAGGTGGCATAGAATGAGGCATCATAAAAAGAGAACAAAATAGGTTTATAGAAGAAGGGGAAATTTTTGTTAGGGAATTATAATTTGAAGATTATAATATGGATAAGAGTGGGATATCTCAAACAAAGCATCACAATCCACATTCTCTCAAAGCAAAAATAAAAAAGGGCTACATAAACTAAATTAGAAAAAATCCAAGATGATGCTCTAGAAGCTATAAGAGATGGCACTAAACAAACAATGGAAATTAACCATCTTATCAGGTCCTATGATAGAATACTAAGGCATCAATGCTCCTAACAAAAGGTAATTAGTGAGATGTGAATTGCAAGTGCATAGGTAGGATTTAATACTTATTCAACAAACCAAACTCTTAAAGAAATGAATAATGGAGATTATAAAAATCTACTACAAGTTATTGTAAAGGGTGGTTAGTAATTTTAATGGAGCTTAGGGTTCATATAAATCCTCTAGAACCCAATCATAATGAGTTGTTTTTTGGATAACTAGATAGCATGTGACCAATTTTAGTTCCTTTTATCTTGATATCAAGGGTTATCTAATATAAATCTATGAGCCAAATAGTTCAATTTAAAAGAGGTGGATCTAGGGAGAAATAACAACTCAATTAGACCATTTGCATAAAGATTTTAATGTGATTATAAGTGTTAATGAAAAAGGGAAATGAAGATCTTTGAGACTAGATCCAAAAAAGGTTCCAAAAGTTTAAACCTAGAAATGCATTAATAGATCTAGAACTTGAAAGTATAAAATTTTCATGGACCAACCAAAGAAAGGATTTTGTAATATTGCATAAAGGTTGGGCAATTTTTTGGTCTCTAGGTGATAGATTGAAACGAATGGATTTTTGAATTGTCCATTTCATATGTCTCTAATGCAAATCATAACCCCATTGGCTTGAGATCAAAACATATTCCACTAAGAAAAATCAATTTCAATTATGAACTAATACCTTGGAAGCTAATGTTTTTATAAATTATCCATTTCATATGTTTATGGATCATGTCATTACTCCATTTGTTTCTAGATCAACACATAATCCCCTCATTTAAATTCACTTTCAATTACAAACTAATATGGCCTAAAAGTCCAAGGATTTCTGGGAAAATGGGGTAATGATGGAAGGATTGTCCAAGTTGTGAAGGAACAAAGATGTACTAACTTGATCATAAATTAAGATACATCAAAGGACTACCTAGAGGATTGAAATTAGGAGACTGGAAATATCTTTGTTGAAAAGGTAAGCTTGAAACAAAGCTAGAGTAGTTGAATAGTGTCAATCAAAATCATGGATGTCAAATGAAAAAGAGCTTTGAGTAAAATTGGATCAAGAATGTACCAAAGAGGAAATTTACTAATGTTAGATGTCAAGAGAACCATGATGGTGGAAGGGGCATGGAATGCCAAGATTTTTCATTAGTTCACTATGGTCGAAAAGATCAACAACTTTAGAAAGATAATTAAAAGGAGTGGGGTTCTATTGACATATTCAAATAAGATTCAAAAAGAAGTGGAATACTTCTTTTTAAACTTAGTGATAGAGGAAAATATAGATTTATATTTGAGAAATAAATTAGATCCAGAGTTCCATTTGCCTCTTATCATGGAAAGTCAAAATGAGGTCAGTGTTGAAGTCATCTGATAAGGAAGAAATGAAGTGGCTTTGACACAAATATAGAAGGATAAATCACCTAATTTAAATGGATTTTTGTACTAGTGTTTTCAAACATTATGTGACATGATGGGCGATGAGATAATACTTGAGTCACAAATGAATCAAGGAAATATTAGAATATGTTAAAGGAATTTAATTGTTCAATTTTGATTCTAATTCTTAAGAAACTTGACTGTAACACCCTTGTTGAATTTCGGCCAATCAAATTGTGCAACATGATATACAATATCATTTAAAAAGCCATTATTGAGTGATAAAAAGGAATCCTTTCAAAAATCATTTCTCTCAAACAAGCAAGTATTATAAAAGGATAGAGAGATATTGAATGACATCACAATGATTCATGAGATTCTTGTTTACTCAAAAAAGACAAACAAAAATGTATGTTTCTAAAACTTGACGTTGTTATAATTAGGTCAAATATCATTTTCTTAGACATACTTTGTTGGTCTTTGGCTTCTCTTCAAAATAAGTGGAGTAGATAATGAATTCGTTACAAGGGTGCATTTTTCTTTTTGATAAATAGAAGTTTAGTTGGTTTTTTAACAAGTCACATGAACTGAGGTAAGGAGACCCTTTAAATGTGGAAGCCTTTGATATGTTCAATTTGTTTTTTTTAAAGGAAATATTAAGAAACTTCTAACATTCTCAAATATAAAAGCTTCCACACCTTCAATTTGTAATTTTTTAATGATTGTAATACTTTTTTCAAATTACAAATTCAAACTCGACACATATTTATGTTTACAACAAAATAAACGATACTTAAATTGTTACAACAAACCTGTTGACCTACTTTATACATGATACTATACTCTTTAAAACAACAAAAATTAGAGAAACTTTCACAACCATTTTAGAGATGTCTCAAAAAAGATATGGTAGTTTACACACAATGATCTCCATTTAGTACTTCATGATTTTGGAAGGCTTGGTTTGAAGAGAGATAATAATGTAGGAATATGAATATTTTCCTTTGCAAGTCATGTTCTGATTTTATCGTTACAACAAACACTTAAAATGTATTACATTTTGTAGGTAACTATATTTTCCTAGGTATTTCTTGGTGGGGCGGCTTTGCAAGGCATGACATGGGAAGGGAAAACATCATTCAAAATGACAAGAATGGATGAATGAGTTTTAATAATGTCCACGAGGCCAAAAAGCCTAAGGGACCAAGCACCAACACGTTAAGACCCCATCAAGTTCTTTTCGATGTCTTCTCTTCTCTTATATGGATCTTGACCAAGAGACGGGCTGTGTTGTGAAGTCTCTTTTCCTCAAATAACTCACTCAAACTGCCAACATTCATGTCATTATCCTGTTGCATACAGATATCCTTGTAGGCCTCGCACTCTGTGATTAAATGTCGCTTAGTTTCCATCGTAGTTTTATTGCAGAAAATGTAGGTCCTATCTTCCCACCTTTCCTTGCGAATTGTCCATTTACCAGTTTCGCACCTAAGATGGTGCGAACCGGTTCTCAATTGAGCAATTAAGATTCTAGCCTTACCTTTGAGATCAGCACATAAGTAGGCCTTATCTCCATGCTCCCCAGATGGATTGAACTCTTTCATATAATGCACTTTTTTTTGTCCAATCTGATTCGACCACATGGCAACCCTGAATTTATCTAACACAAACTTTTTTATTTCCTCTTTGGAGTTAGGACAATCATGTAACTTAATGTCCCACTTTTCCAATCACTTGATGTTTTGCTTCATCCAAGTCTTTTTCCTTCGATCTAGCACCTTGTTCACAGTTATATTGGGCCACCGATGATTCCCCATGTTTTCAACCTTTTTTAGATAACTTAGTAACCGAGTTATTGTTGTTGCCTCCATTGGGTAAGCACCAGCTTCCACCAAGTGGATCTCATACAGAACTATAGCTTTGACTTTAAGATTACTAGTGATGAGATGTTTTTGGATTCTTTCCAACTGTCTCCACCTATGATTCGACATGCTACTCCCCCAAACCTCACACCCATATAGGACAATTGGTGTTACTAATAACCCAAAAAGGGTTCTCTTGGTTTTCCAATCCCAAAGCTCTGGTTTCCTACACCTATTCTAGAGAAGGTAAGAAGCTCTCCATCCCCCCTGTATCCTTGTCGCTTTGCAAGTTTCCCATTGATCCTATTGTGAAAAATAATGCCAAGGTACTTGTATTCTTCCACAATTTCCAGCGGGCTGCCTTCAAAAATAAAACTAATTTGCTCCTATTTTCTTTTTAGAGAGAAGATCATGACTTTAGTCTTGCTAATGTTCACCTGCATCTCGACATCTTGAAAAAAGAGCTCTAAATCTCTCAAATGATCCCTCAAACCATGAGCCGTTTAGCATAAGAATAAGATCATCTACATATAAAAGCAATTTTACCACAAAACCAGCCAAGTGGATACCTCCTCCTTCTGTTTTCTCTAACCATTCCTCGAGTTTGTCTATGTAAAGACCAAACAAAGTGGGAGAAAGAGGACAACCCTGTTTGACCCCAATGTTGCTGCCAAAGCACTCAGACATGCCTTTTCTAGTTCTGATTTTTGCTCTAACAAGTTCATAAAGTTTGTGAATAACAGCCCTATACTCATCAGGAACCCCAAGCTCTTCCATCCTTTTCCAAAGTTTGCCCCTAGGAACCATGTCAAAAGCCTTTTTAAAGTCCACGAAACAACAAAAGGCTTTCCCACCTTGGGTGTCCCAAGATTTTTCAATTAAGTGCCTAAGAGTAATGTAGTGATCAATGGTAGAGTGTCCTGGCCTAAAACTAGCTTGACCTTTTGCTCTCTTCCCCTCTTTTTCTGCCCAATTGCTGATTCTGTGCTCAACTAAGCTCCCAAACAGCTTACCCAGAAGGGGGTTGACCATGATAGTATGATAGTTAGAGGGATTATTGACATCCCCACTTTTGAAGAGGGGTATAACGACACTAGTCGTCCACTCCTTAGGAAAACTCCCTTGTGTGACCTCATTGAAAATTCTTTGGATATGAGGAGCCAGCTGTTCCACTCCCATTTTAAGAATTCAGCCTGTAGCCCATCAATGTCTTGGGCTTTACCATTTGCCAACTTCTTTATACCCTGCTTGATATCCTCAACTGCAAAGAACTCGGTAGACGTACTAATAATGGGAGGAGAAGCTTCCACATGTTCACGCTCATAAAGAAGTTTTGCGTAGTCTAACCATTGTCTCTCTGTGATATTATTTTTAGTTTGCTCCTTTCTTGTTGCAGCTCCCTCCAAAAGCCCTTGGGGTTGTGCTTACCCAGTGCAATTAACTCCTTCCTTCTTATGATAACAAAATCTTCTTTCTTGGCTTTTATCAATTTCTCATACTTTTTCTTGTTTTCTTTGTTGTCTCGTTCTCTTTGTAGAATGTTTTAGCCGCTTTGCACTCTTCATCAAACCACGGATTAACTGGGAAGGTATTAGAGACACCTTTCTAAGGCCTGGACTTCTTGCAAACTTTTAAAGCCTTGAGAATCAGTGGGACCAACAAGCTGTTGCTAATGTGTTTCCTTGTTTCATTGGTTTCTTTAGGTCCAAAACTATTTTTAGTCACCTCTAGGTGCTGCCCAAGGGCAGCAGCAAAAAGTTCTTGATTTTTCTGATTCAAAATGATTTTACCTTGTGGATGAGTCCTCTCTAGCTTGTGTTGATCCTGCCTTTCACCTTTCTTGTTTGTGTGAAAGCCAAATTTAACTAGCAGAGGCAAATGGTCAGATTTTAACTCTATACGACAGTCCCCTATAACAAACTCCATCAACCTAGCAGTCAAAATTTGAGAGCATATGACATAATCAACCACACTTTGACCATTGTATGTTTTGCAAGTAACACCTCCAGATTTTGGCCACGATCTTGTTTCGTTACATATTACCATGTTATACAAACTACATAGCCCCAAAAGTTTTGCTCCAAAGTGTGTGACTTTACCATTTCTGTTTTGTGACATTCTTTTCCAAACTTGGTCCGCGCCCTCTTCAAGCCATAAGGGATTGTTATCACCTCTTTCTTCTCCTCCCAATTGAAGAGATTGATTATTAGCTATTCTGGCATTAAAATCCCCTATTAAGACAACTTCCCCTGTGGAGATAAACACATATATGTCTTTCTTTAAAGCTACATAAGGGTCTTTGTTGTCTAAATTTTTCTTTTTGTAGAACTTCGACCCTTTCGGGGTAAAGTAGCAAGCAACCAACCTGATTATATCCTCTTTGTCTATTATTTTCAACCAAATGTACTGTTTATTGGGATGTTCTTTTCTAATTTCACGGTTCCTTCCTAGATATCTTTAATTAGCACTATGACCCCCCATGACCTTTACCTGCGTCTGTCCCTTCATTCCAAACTGAGATTTTCTTGTACCCTTCAAAGTCTGGGACTTTGCACCCATCATGCTCATGTATTTTAGTTAGAATAATAATGTCTTTCCCTTCCACTATGGGCCCCAAACCCGATCCTCTTCTCCATGGATACCCTCTGCAATTCCAACTTACCATGTGTAAAAACTCCCGTGGGGCCCCGAATCCCTATTTGTTGTGTGGTAGGCGCTCGTTGATTTGATCTTTTCCATCTTCAGCCATGCCACTTTCCTTCCTCTCTTGCTACTTTCACCTTCTCCCACTCCTTTCTTCGATCTTCTTGTTGTGCAAATGTTAAGTCTTCATCTAAGAAAATGTGAGTACCTCTAAGCAACCCCCTATTCCTTAGAATTATGTTCTTATCACCTATGTTTCTTAAGACAACCCTCACATGTCTATTCCTTCCCTCTTCTGTTTTCTTTCCAATCCTATTTGCATGTTGGATAGGTCCCGAATATTTCAATTTTTCCTTAAGAAAGTCTCTTGCTAAGATATCGGTTCTTTCTTTCTTGCCAAAATCCCTCAAACCTTTGATGATAAGGTTTACCTCCTTGTCCTGCTTATCCTTTTCCTCTTTTATATGTCTCTTTATCTGCTTCTTGATAATTTCTTTTTGTTCTTGTGCTAGCCCACTAACAACTTGGGCCCACGATTTTGCTTCTTCTATCTGATCTCTTAGCTTTTTTTCTTTTATTTCCATGTTTGCTAGAACTGTTTGAATCTCTCCTAGCTATGATATGTTGCCTTCTTTCACCATTTTTGGCTTTTCTTTTGCTGATTTAGTTTTCTCCAATTCTAGTTTTAAATAGGCCAGCTCATGCTGTTCCCTTTCCATGTTGTTTTGCAGAGTTGCTACTTGTTCTTTAAGTATTTTGTTTTCTCTTTCGAGGTTCCAGTTGGTGTCTAGAATTTCCTTTATCTTAGTGCTTTCAAGTTGTCCTTTCACTTCTATCTTCTCCAATCTCTGTTTCATGCTCATAAGCTCACTTACATAGAGCTCTGAAGATCACGTCAGCGGTGTAGTCATAGGGTTGTACGGTCCTATATGGTCTTTAAACCCATCTGCCTCTTCACCTTTATCTGTTATAGCAGTTTCAGTTTGGTCTGGGTTTGGCTCTAGTTCTACATGGACCAAAGAAGCCACATTCTTTGTTAAATTGTCTTATCCTATTCCTTTTGTTCTCCATCTGTAATGCTCATTTTGAATGTGTCGATTGCAGGGTTTGTCACTGTTTTTGGGCAATATCATAACCAACTTTTTGCTAAGTTTTTGTCTCTGTTTACAGATTTATCTATGCCTTAAAATTACTTTATATTGTTTCTAGTTCACAAATACCAACTTCCCAGGAGTGTTGACTGTGTTTGCATGTTGGTGCACTAGCGAGACAGGGCCCCTTGTCCCAGTTATGCCCCTCTCATGCGAGGTTGGATCTGTAGGTCCGTTTGTAAGTTGCAGAGTCTAGTTCTAGGGAATGCTTAAACCCTCATGGTATAGCACTCTAATTACTGACCTCGTTAGCTGCATTTGAGGGCCACTTGTCTCCCCTATGAAAAATGTGGAATATTTCACTGAACCTAGGGTTTGCAAGTTTTTGTTTTTTTCTGATAAAGGTTTTTCCTCTGCCACATGGCCTTGAGTGACCAACTCAAGGTGATCCTTGAATCGCTTATTTTTTATTACCACTTTGTTTTGGGAAGTCCGATTGTAGAAGAGGGTGCAGTAAAAAAAGGAACAAAAAACCCAGTAGTGTAAGAAGAAAATTGCAGGAAAAAGACAAGAGGATTGTGTGGCTACTTGTTTCCCAGCAATTAGCAAGTTGGTCCTATCGAAAAAGATAGCTCAGGTCCCTCACTTTCCACCAACAAAACTCTCGAACGGTGCCTGAAATCTTGCAATCTGTGCCTTGTTGTCTGCTCACTGCCTTTCCATTGCTACAGCCGTTCGCCATTCCTAGTTCTTGTGCTCATTGTTCCAATTAAAAAACCCTCGCCATTCCAGTGTTGTTTGCCGTTCTAGTTTCATTCGTTGTTCATTAGTTTGCCATATTCCTTACCATATGTTTGTTTGTCTGTTAGAAGCGGAGGCTGGCCCCCACCGAAAGTCTTCTGTCGCTCTCGAACAGGCCTGCGGGTCCCAAAAAATGCCTTTAAAAGTCTTAGCTGGTTCTCTTTTCAAACCCTGCATTTGTCATTCCTAGACAACCTAATCATATTCTCTCCTTGCTCAAACTCATGCCGTCCTATTCAAGCCTCTGCTATTCCCTGATTCCTGCTCAAACCCTCACCGTTCCCATTCTAACAGTGCAGAAGAATCTTGCGGAAGATATCCATAGTGTTAGGATCACTCTTGAAGCATGAGGGCACGCGACAATCTGAGTGGGAGAAGAAAACATTTTTTCAATTCCTAGCGTCACCGAATTTTGGGAATGACAAAGATTGGAATTTAAAACATGCACTGAGATTGTCAAGGTTTTTCCTTCTAAAGTCAATCCGCGGCTGCTAATGGTAAAAGGTTTGACTGCACAAGGGTTGGGAATTCCTTGGTCAATATTTAGGGTTAAGGGAACACTTCAGACCCCATTTTTACGACCTTCATGAATAGTTATTATTCATAGGACTAAATACATCTTACATTAATGAGTATTCAATCTTTTTTAAAATAAGAGGGGAATAATACATACGTTAAAATTAATGTTTAAAATTTTAAATAAGAAATGTAATTACGCCGAAGGCGTTCCCTTTGACAATAGATCGATGGTTAATATTTCACGGGAAACATGCAAGACAATCAAAATCATCTAAGCCATTTATATTTTTTGTTTCTCATTTGTCATTTTTCATTTTGAACGATTTCCCGGCGGTGGCAGAAGCAGAATTGCCCTTTTTTTACGGGGGCGACAGAGCATTGTCTGTGCAACGATTAAACCCTAATTATTATCGCAAGGTGGCTTTGGGAAATTACTAGGTAACGGGAGAGTTTTCATTATTGGTTTAGATGTCTTTTATTTAATGTAGATTTTCCAATTCATATTTCCCATTTTTTAAAAAAAATTTAGGGGCCTTTCATTACGTGACAGACACAAGTGGATGACTATTGAAAGCATTTCTAATGAACCTGTCATTCCTACCTCTAAAGGTGCATGCAAACCATACATATGTTAAGAAATTGTTAAGGAAAATAAATAAATTTTCCTTTTAAGGGACTTATGATATGCTAAGTATAATAATTAATTTAGACTACTAATAATAAGAAATTGTTAAGGAAAATAAATATTTTTTCCTTTTAAGGTACTTATGATATGCTAATAATAAGTATAATAATGAATTTAGACTAATTAATGATGAGAGTTAGAATATTAATAAATTTGATAATTTGTATTAATTATATGTAGGAATAAAAATGGAAACAATGGTATTTAGTTTTAATTACTTGTATTTATATTTTTTAAATCATATTATATTATAAATCATATATTTATATTAAATACTTAATTGTAATTTAATTATATTTATTTTGTATATAATATATAATGTTTATTATAATAATATATATACTGTAAATTATTTAATATACTTTTAAAATAATAAGATATTGTAACATTATATTTATATTAAATATTATATATTTAATATTTCAAGATATTTGTTATTTTGTTATATATTAATTTTATATATAAAATTTATATTATACTTATATTTATAATCAAATATTATATTCTATATAATACAAATTATTAAGTACATATATAACATTATATATTTATAATAAAATACTATTTAAATTAATTTATAACAAATCTAATAGCTTAATTGATTTTCTCAATCTTGTCTCAAAATAAAATTCTGACATGGTGCCCAAAGCTCACATGTCCCTACCATCCTTGCTCCAAGCTTAACAAGTCCTTGGTAATCTTCTTGGTCCCAAGCTTCCTTGCTTTAGCACTTTGCATCCAATGCCCTTCCCATGCCTTCACTTCAATAATCCAGCAAAGGAATTCAAAGATAGTTTTCCCAGGCTATCCAAGATAATCCTCCTTTGAATCATATTTGGACAAACCAAGAAGCTTGATGAAATAGATAGAGAGAGAGAGATAGAAAGATGAAGATGAAGAGAAAGAGAGATAGCGATATAGAGAGATAAAGAGGGAGAGAAAAAGAAAGAGAGATGGTAAGAGAGAGATAGATAAAGAAGAGATAGCAATGGGGAGATATATATGTATAAACAATTGAAAAAGGTGAGATTGTTCATGGGGAGCTACATTGAATACAACATGTCATTTGATTAAGGATCGGACAATTGACCTTTAAGACCTCTTTGGCTAATACATTGCATATATTAAATTTCAAGAGAAAATGTGTTGGCTCTTCTTTCCATTTTGTAGATAGGGCCTCTTAAATATGGCACCCATATGTAACTCTTTTGTTCTTGTACATGTAATATATGATGCATGATTTTTAAAAATAATAAAACAAAGAAAAATAAAATGTGACATATGTAATAAAGACACACCTTCTCTTCAAAAGAACTAGTTGGATCTACTTTCATGGCCACTGCTTGCTTGCAATTTACTTTTATATCAACAATTTGTAATCTATACAGATCATGTATATCCTAAACAAATAATAATTCTTCCAATACAATTTGTGAGACACAAATAAACTAGAATTAAGCATGCTAAAAACTATGAACATTTCATCTTAGTACAGAACAACGTCTCATTTCTACCATCACAAAATTATATTAGTATCAAGCTCAAACGTACATTGTGCTTCTGTAGGGCCGAGAGTATACATTAATGTATCTCTCATATCCATAACTTCTACACTGCCCATAATAATCCATAGACTTCAATAGATTATAAATTCCTTATTTTCATAGTCAAGTTCATGCCTAAATTGAAGAGACTACAAAAAACAAGTATTGAAAATTATAGACATTATTATTATTTTGGTTCTGTGTAGCAAATTTGTTTGCACAATTAATAGATATTATCAATCATAGGCCCATATGGATATTATTTTGATTATATTGAGAAATTTTGTTTACACAATTAGCATGGGACTAATTGCAAGCTTGGATGTTGGTAATTACAATCCTAGGGTTATTAGTTTGATTAGTCATGCTAACCATAATTTCCTTTTGTAAGAGTTGAATGAAAGCCTAAATGATTGCAAAAAATTAAATTTCATAAAAGAAAGCACTTGGATTTAGAAAATGATTACTATGAAACCCATCACAAGATACCATTTCAGAAGATAAAGCTCAAAGAAAGTATGCCTTCCAAATGTTTGTCTATAGAAAATAAAGATATAATTTTTCATTTACCACAACATGTTAAAGGATTGGTTGGATTTGGAGTTCTAGACCACATTGTGGGTCGGTAGTGGAAGTTTAAAGAGTTTGAGCAAGGCCCACCATACTTTTACTTTGAATATGTGTATAGTATGTCAAAGGGTAACTAAAATGTATGGATTGAAAGTACTTTTCAGTTTCAAGTAGAAAACATGGCTACATGCATAACCTTTGTATGAATAATTATTTTAAGATTTACTATTAGGTTGTGTCTTTCTAATTCAATATTCGTGAATTTTTTAGTTCAAAACTTTGTTAAGAGTTTATGAGATAAAGTTATTGCATTATATCAAACTAAGTGTCTTGTAAATAAGTTATTTTTGAAAAAAAAGTCATATTCTTTAAAGATGCATGAAGGAGACAACACTAAGCTTAATTGCATAAACATAGTGGAAAAAAGTGTTCCATTGTGTGATAGACTTGGTGTTAAGCATTCTTTCCATTTTCTAGACTTTCGAGTTAGTTGTTGCAAATGTCCATTTTAAGCCACTTAAATAAGTGGCATTATTTCCAGTTGTATTGGTCATGTCATGTAAGAATGAATGCTTGGAGATGGGATGTTTCTATTGTTAGAGATAGCTACACTTTAGTGTACAATGGGTACACTAAAGAGGTGTTAAAGGTAAATTATCAGGTCCTTAAGAAAATGGTGTGTTTCACTAATATAGTAAGGTTTACTTTTGGTGGTGGGTCTCTTATTCAGAAGAGTTTTCCCAAGTATATATGTTATCTTAACTTCTATATATCCTTCACTTATTCTTATATGTTTAATTAAGGTTACATGTATTTTATGTCAACAAATTTTATCACTTTCCATTGCTCCTAATTGAGGAATAAGCATTGTACAACCAACATTTGGTATCAAAGCTTTGTTTGGATTGATCCCATGAAGGAAGGGATAAATTTCTTATGTTTCTCTCAATTTTTTTGTGCGAGAATTCATGTGAGTTTAAAATAATATTTTAAAATCAGAAGTCATGGCCAACACCTTGACAATTGAGATTGAGAAGTTCAATAGGTAAAACTTTGAGTTGTGGAAATTGAAGGTTGAAGTTTGAAGATCTTTTAGTGGAGACATATTAGTGGATCATAATAATTATTGCACTGACATGCCAATGTTTTGGATGATGTTATTGATGTATTTTATGATGATTTGGTGAAGTTAAGAAGACAAATTTTGGTTCATGAATTTGCTATAAGAGCAAAGATTCTTTTTTCTATTTGTCTATTCTTGTAGGTTACAATACATTGAACATAATATCAATAAATGTAACAGCCATGATAAATATCTAGCATGTTCCATGTTCTTTCTATGGTTGTACTGTAATATTACCTTGTCCTAAAGTGCTCATAACAAGTAAAGGGAGGCAGTTGAACTAAATTATTCCATTCTACCAAAAGATGTGTCCTAATTTTTCTGCAATTTGGTGTACACACGGGTGTGTTAGCCTCTGTTGCCAAGCAAAAATCTTCTTTTTTCTATGTTTCCTATAAGCTAGCTCGATGAGTTGGGCCCTGGTTTTTGTTTGGGGATAGCCTCTCATATATGTTGAATCTCATAAAATAGATTCATCCACCACAAAGATTAACATGAACATTGGATTTATGAATAGCCTTGGTAAACTACAAGTGGTCAGGTATTCAATGCTTTATACATTTTGGAGAAAGTGTTTTCTGACAAATTATACCCATATATTGTTGTCTTCTTGTTATTTTATGATCTTAATACACTTGGATTAGTCTAAACCAGATAAATTAATACAACATGAATTAGACATAGTGACTAGATATTGTTGTGTTTGTTTACTCAAGTTAATGTATATGGATCTATTTTATCAAAACTTATATTTTTTAAGAATAAATTATATAAAAAAGTAACAAATTTTATAATTATATATATCCATTTTAAAACTATATGATTTAACGATTAATGATTAACTATTTTTTTTAATGAGTTTTATGATACCCCAAACTTTAGGTTTAAGCAATTACTTGCCAAGTACATTGGCATAAAAAATTGAGAGGTATTCAGATTGTGACATAATAGTTTAAGGGGTGCAAAGTAATCCCTAACAATTATTAAAATCACCAACTTCCTCTTCCTTGCTATGAAATAACTCTATTTAAATATCATCCACTTCAATGGTCAAACAATCCATAGAGATTTTACACCTCATTCACAATAAAAAGTGGTAAATATTTGTCTTATTTTTATTGGTCAAAATTGACCATTGACTGTTGAAGTGGATGATATTTAAGAACAACCCTACAAAATAGAGGAAGTAAAAAGCACGATTAACATCGATGGTTGTAATTGTTCCATCGTACCTAGTAGTAGTTAAGTCTCCATCATCGATTGCAAATTCCCCTCCATTGCATTTATAGCTTCCGTGAAAACTATCGCACTTGGTGTATGGATTTGTGGTGACAGGGAGAGAAGAAACTACTTTTTATTATTATCATTGTTGATTGGATGAGATCTTTTGTTACTAAGTGTTGATATTTGTTATTATTTATATATGTTATTAATAGAATTATATAATTAATGGTTTCATTTACTTGCTTGTGTTTGAAAACAATATTTTTATTTCACTACAAGTGATGAAGAAAAGAATAGGGACATCATAACTCCATACAAGAGTATTGACTTATTTTTTGGGAATCTCTCTGATGCACCAATAGTCTTTTTAGAGTGTCATTTTAAAAACCTAGGGAGAGAGAAACATGAGAAACACATAGCGAGAGAGAGATCTTAGAGAGAGGAAGTGTGTGAGAGAGAAGGGGGACGGAGACAGACAACAAGATAAAGAGAAAGAGATAAAGAGGGAGAGAAAGGAAGAGATAGTGAGATAGATAGAGAAAGGGAGAGAGAAAGAGAGAAGTAGAGAAATATATAGATAGAGACATAGATATAAAGAGAGAGGGAGAAATAGACAAAGGGAGATAAAGAGAGGGAGATATATATAGAGATAAATGGGTGCTTAGTAGTAAACCACTCCCCGTGCCTTTTTAAAATATAGCATACTTATATACATTTTTTATATTTGACAAAATCCAATTTTTGAGAAATTGATATTTTTTTTAAAAAATATATTTTTTCCTTCTCTAAAGGTATTTGTCAGTTTTACATGAGGGTTGTTTCTTGGATGGATTTTGTAAAAATGGTATGCATTGTATGTCATGTTCCTTTTACAAAATGTTTGTTAGAGTGGGATTGAACACAATGGGCTCCCATGATATATAATGTGTGCCATTTTTTTAAGTGTCAAGATCATTCCTATATCATCTACAAATTCAAACAAATCAAATTTTTCTCCCTTCAAATTTCATATTTTTAGACCATTAGGAATTCTCAATCTAAAATATTGAACACAATAGGCTCCCATGCCATAGAATGCACACTATTTTTTAGGTCTCAAGATCATTCCAATATCATCTACAAATTCAAACCATACCTTAAAATTAAATCTATCAGATGATATTCAAAGTTTGGAGGAATTCATTACAAAAGCTCTTTATTTTCTTAAGAGGTTGTATCATTGTACTCGAAGCTCTATACTATTTGTGTGTTGGGCAATGGCTTGATTTGCCAACTAGTCAATTGTCATGTTGGTAAATCAAGATAGAGATGAGAGATATCTTTATATATAGAGTAAGAGAGTTAAACAAAGTCAGAGAGAGATCTTTATTTATAAAGAGATAAAGATAATTGAACAAATTTGATGTTTCTAGGAAAATGTTTTCCTTAGTAACTATTTCTATATTGAACAAGGGTTTTTCTTGCTTTAGATAGTAATTTAATATGTATATTTAGGTTAATTTAAATAATATTGTATCACCCCTACCTTAAGAATCTAGATCTAGCCTTAATCAACCTCACCTAAAGGATCTCTAACCCATAATTAATAGAGGGGAAGAGAGAGAGAGAGAGAGAGAGAGAGAGAGAGAGAGTGAAAATAGAGAAAGAGAAAAAGAGATATGTATAGAGAGAAAGAGAGACAAAGAGGAATAGATAAGGGAGAGAGAGATAAAATCATAAATATAGTTTTAATATATATTAAAGATGAAGAGAATATAGCGAGATAAAGAGGGAGAGAGAAATGAGAGATGGTAAGAGAGAGAGATAGAGAAAGAAGAGAGAAATAGATAAGGGTAGATAGAGAGATGTATATGTATAAACAATTAAAAAAGGTGAGATTGTTCATGGGGAGTTACATCAAATACAACATGTCATTTGATTAAGGATCTAACAGTTGACCTTTAAGACCTCTTTGGCTAACCCATTACATATATTGAATTTAAAGAACAAATATGTTGGCTCTTCTTTCCATTTTGTAGATAGGGCCTCTTAAATGTGGCACCCATATGTAACTCTTTTGTTCTTGTACATGTAATATATGATGCATGGATTTTAAAAATAATAAAACAAAGAAAAATAAAATGTGACATATGCAATAAAGATGCACCTTCTCTTCAAAAGAACCAATTGGATCTACTTTCATGGCCATTGGTTGCTTGAGATTTACTTTTATATCAATAATTTTTAATCTATGCAAATCATGTATATCCTAAACAAATAATACTTCTTCCAATACAATTTGGTGAGAGACCAATAAACTATAATTAAGCATGCTAAAAACTATGAACATTTCATATTAGTACAGAACAACGTCTCATTTCTACCATCACAAAATTATATTAGTATCAAACTCAAACATACATTGTGCTTCTGTAGGGGCGAGACTTGGCATACTTGTTATACATTACATTAGTTCTCATATCCATAACTTATGCACACATAATTCTTGTAGAGTGGCAATAATATCTAGTTTTGAATTTTCTGGTTTGTGGAGTTAACTGTTGAAATTTGTTGAAGTGAATTAAATTTGATTAGATATCATATAATATTCCATTTAGGATATTACCTAGAGAGATAAAGAGAAGTGGATAGATAGAGGGAGACAAAGATAGAGAAAGATAGATAGATAGATAGATAGAGATAGAGAGAGAGAGAGGTAAGAGAGAATTGGTTTCTTTTGATGGGTTTCATAGTAATACTTTTCTAAATTTCTAAGTGTTTTCTTTTATCAACTTTAATTTTTTGTACATCCTGTTGGTAATAATTTATGTTTGAGGTTACAGGATGTGCACTTCCCTAAAAATCCAAAAATATTCTAAGTCTATGGGCCTCCTCAGTATGTTTCAATGTCAGCATCATATTCTTTGGAGGAGGTCATCATCATCATATTTCCATGCATCCACCTGATGTTTCTTGCGAGGGTCATTTCTCCTCATGTCTGGATATCCTGTGGAGGTCATCATCATATTTTCTGCCTGCCTGATCTTTCGTTGGGGTGATATTTTAACATCGGGTGATCTTACTTAAGATCATCCTGATGATGTTGCTGCAAGATTCTAAGTATGACCCAATGTTCATCGGGATCATCATATTTGAATATCGGGTGATCTTTGTTAAGATCACCTTGATGTTATTTTGTCACCTTATGTTTGTTCAACATCAGGATTCTACTGATGTCATGTTCCTACGGGGGTGCTCTAAATATGACGGTGACGTCATTAGGATGTTCATTGGCCAGACATTTGGTATCGGCTAAGCAGGAGGATCTTCCTCTGATGCATAAGGTTGTGCCGATGAAGGTGAATATCAGGTTGATATTTCACGTGAAGATAAGGTTGGTCATCAAGCTGATATTCATGCATTAGGGTGATATATTTTATCTGGTAATGCAGATGGCATGATACTTTCCCGCAGGGTGATATTTTTTGCAGGGTGATATTTCACATTGGGGTGATGTGAATTATTAGGGTGACCTCATGTGGATGATGATGCTGACGTCAAGGTGATATTTCAAGTATCCAGATATCATGCTGGAGGATGATGATGATGAGGTTTTATGCTAGTGTCGTTGGGAGCAAAAGCACCGACATCATATATGCTCATGACCTAGTATATAAGGTGATGAGGAGGTTGCCGCGAGGTGCATGTGGGATAATTGGATCCTGCATATTTCAAATATCAAGGTGATATTTCTTGGTGGGAAAAGGTCGCGATGCACTGTCTACTGCATTTCCCAAGGTTACTGGTTTGGTACGCCATTAATGGCGGATGCTACAAGGTATGGGCGATGGCATGGATGTTTCAACCACCCGATTTATGATGTGATTCCCTAGGCGGCGGTGTAGGGCTCGAGATCTCTTCCTGTCCCCTCCTCCACCTGCTGCATTGATGATTTTGAGTGCCATTTTTTTAATGCATTGTATCTAGCGAATTTTTGATGTGCCATGTAATTAATTCATTGAGTACACAATTTTGCTATAAAAGGCAGACTGTGTCACTCATTTTAGGTTGTTGAAGACTTGGGCATTCTTTTGTGTAAATAATGAAGAACAGGGCATGAACCTGGCTATTGTATCCCATTTTGGAGTTTATGTGTTGTAGCATGAGTGTATTTTGCACATATTTCAGTTTCAGTGTTGATTTATATGAAAAATGCTTATTGCATGTGTCTATCTGCTTGTCTCCATTTGCTCCATGTCATCCTTCTTTTGAATCTGGTTGCTAATGGTTTCTCAGGTTCTAGGATATGGTTTTCTGTATCACATGTTTGATCTCTAACTTCCATTCAAGGAGTGGATTAAATTGTTTTAGGTTGAGCATGGGGAAGGTTGCATGTCAGCAGGGATATCTGTAAGTAGAGGCAGTTAGATACCCTTTCTTGGGTGATGTTTGTAAGGCAAGCATCAAGTCCAACCCCCTGAAACTTGAGTGAAAGTTGCAAACCATCTGCTGTAAACGTCTAGTTGACTCCTTGCCCAATGGATAGGCACCAATCTGCTCTTGGGTCAGTAGTTATGAGCCAAAACCCCTTGTCTTTCATTAGGACATTATGTCCACCCATCTCATCACTTCCACCTGTTAGTTGTAGGAGTAGGATTAGGGACCCCTTGCATACTCTCATACCCAACCAGACAAATATGTCCAAGAATGTTGCCAACCTTGTGATCTATCATGCAGATCTTGGTCTATACATGAGAGTATTCTGCCTGTTGTTGTCAAGTTAAATCTATCAGTCATTGAGCAAGTCAAGGTTACATCTTTAGTCATAGGGATACCCCCCTTGGTGCGGCAGAACTAGAAGTGAAGGGGAGACAACTCACGCATCCTCCCGTAATCTGTTGGCCAAATCCGCCTATGCATTGGAGCTGGCAAACCCTCTGCAGATTTGGTAACCAACAGATTTTGGCGACTCCGCTGGGGATGAGTTGATGAAACCAGAATATATTTGTGGCCCATCCGAGTCACTAACAAAATGATGCTCTGCTGGTGGAATGAACCTGGAAAAGTAGCTTTCAGCTATTAAAAATTTTGTCCTCTCTGGAGAGGTGGTGACTCTACAAAAAGATTTAAGTGCACATGAAAGTTGATGTGTGTGTTGTGACAAAAAATGTGCTATTCAGAATTCAACATCTGGATGAGAAAAGGTACCTTGCTTCTCCCTCTTTATATTTGTTGTTCTACTGCATAAGTTAGATGCAGGGGGAAACCTTAGGTCTTAGGCAGACAAAGGATGTCTAAGAGTGAAATTTTTATGAATCCAAACATGTATTCACCCATACTCAGTCAAAAGGGGGATGATATGTTGACAAAAAGAATAGAAGAGATAAGAAATAGGTTGATACTCTTAGAGGCTAGGCAGGCCCAGTTAAATAGTGAGAATCCTATTGTGTCTGCCAGTTAAAAAGCTAAACCTCTTGTCAGCCCTTTTGATCCTTTGTATGACCAACTAGATTTGTCATGGGTTGATTATAAAGTTGAAAGTATGCCTACTAGGATGTACAGTCAGATGCCTAGATTTAGTGGTCACAGTGTATGTGATGGGGGTGCACATATCCAAGATTTTATAGGTTTATGGATACACATTCATTCAGAGATGAGGATATGTGGATGAGATTTTTTTGTTAGATCCTTTGATGCAAAAGCTACAGATTGGTATTTGAGCTTTCCAAAGAGATCCTTTGCCTGTTGGGATGAGCTCGCTGACTGTTTCAAAGAAGAATTTGCAAAAGAACCTGCTGATCTTGTTGCAGAATTGATGAAAATCAGAAAATAAGATGAAGAGCACTGTATTGATTTCAATCATAGATTTGCATTAGTCCTTTCACAAATCCTAGAAGCCTTTAGACCTAATACTTCAGCCTATGTTGGCATATTCTTTGAAGCTTTTGAGGAGGGCTCTAGTGCACTACTGAGGGAATTCAAGGTGACAAGTATGCAAATGGCATACAAGTTTGTTGAAAATATGGAAAAAATCATAAATGAGCACCTGCAAAAATCCCTGTCCCTAGGCTTTGGTGTGAATAGTGGTTATGAAGCTACAAATGACCAAATGATTAAGGCATCATGTGAGGATGAGAAGATAGATACTGAAGATGCCAAAGAAAGGGCTAATGAGGACTCCCATTGCAATGTTGAGGTATCTGGCCATGAAAATAATGATGTGGTTATGGACAGAAATGAACATCTGTTTGAATGGGTTTGTGGAAATAATTGTGAGTACTGTGCTCAAGATAGAGAAGAAGTAAGCAAACAGGCTAATACTCCTCCACAGAGTGAATCCATTGGTGATGAAGATGCATGTTCTGTTGTCCATGAACAAATGACATACCATGATGAGGCTGAGACACCTGGATCACCCATTTATGACACGTGGTGATGAGGATCTATCTGAGTATGGTGAGGATCTAGACATTATTTTTGACTTGGATTCTGTTTCTCATCTTGATGAAGGAGAAACCCACATACATCAGTAAGTGATTGTAAAGATGTGCCTGATTGTAAAGAGGTGTCAGAGCCTGATCTTTTCAGTTTGGTGCTGCTGTTGGTTGTGTACATGATGTGCACAACTATGATTTTGAAAGCTTTTCTTTTGATGTGCCAGCATATGATACAATGAGCCCTGATCTTCCTAGCTGTGTGGTGGACTCTGAGTGTTTCCAGTTTTCTGTCCAGCTAGGAGATCATTTTACAATGCATACTACTGATGCAGATGATGATAAGTGTTACATACCATTTGAGTATGCATTGTTTGAAAAAATTGACACCCACATGTCACATAATTCTGAGGGTTGTTTGCATAGGGCTGACAGTGACAAGCCAAATCAGAGAGTTGAAAATGCAAATGACCAAGTTTGTTTGTGGGTGAATCATTGCAGTATCTCCAGGCTTGATCCAATGCATGTAGATGAAAACAAAGTGTTTGACAAAGGGAGATACAAGTTTTTCTTTTCTTGGTGGCCTTAGGCCATCAAGTGTGTTTGGTGATGCAGGTCAATGTAGTATTTGACTCTGTGCCCAATGGATAAGGGACTGGTCTGCATCCTAGAGATCTGTGGCTCTCGCTGCTGTCTTGCACCTGCACGTCCCCAATCGGAGCCTATGTTGGTAATAATTTATGTTTGAGGTTATAGGATGTGCACTTCCCTAAAAATCTAAAAATATTCTAAGTCTCTGGGCCTCCTCAGTATGTTTCAATGTCAGCATCATATTTTCTTTGGAGGAGGTCATCATCATCATATTTCCATGCATCCACCTGATGTTTCTTGCGAGGGTCATTTCTCCTCATGTTCGGATATCTTGTGGAGGTCATCATCATATTTTCTACCTGCCTGATCTTTCGCCGGGGTGATATTTTAACATCGGGTGATCTTACTTAAGATCATCTTGATGATGTTGCTGCAAGGTTCTAAGTATGACCCGATGTTCATCGGGATCATAATATTTGAATATCGGGTGATCTTTGTTAAGATCACCCTGATGTTATTTTGTCACCTTATGTTTGTTCAACATCAGGATTCTGCTAATGTCATGTTCCTACGGGGGTGATATTCGCTTGACCCTTGCATTCATCTTTTTCTCTACAGGATGATATTCTCAATATTAGGTGATATTCCAATTATCGGGTCATTTTCTAAATATCACCCTTGCTCTAAATATGACGGTGACATCATCAGGATGTTCATCAACCAGACATTTGGTATCGGCTAAGCAGGAGGATCTTCCTCCGATGCATCAGGTTGTGCTGATGAAGGTGAATATCAGGTTGATATTTCACATGAAGGTAAGGTTGGTCATCAGGCTGATATTCATGCATTAGGGTGATATATTTTATCTGGTAATGTGGATGGCATGATACTTTCCCGCAGGGTGATATTTTTTGCAGGGTGATATTTCACATTGGGGTGATGTGAATTATTAGGGTGACCTCATGCGGATGATGATGCTGACGTCAGGGTGATATTTCAAGTATCCGGATATCATGCTGGAGGATGATGATGATGAGGTTTTATGCTAGTGTCGTCGGGAACAAAAGCACCGACATCATATATGCTCATGACCTAGTATATAAGGTGATGACGAGGTTGCCGCGGGGTGCATGTGGGATAATTGGATCCTGCATATTTCAAATATCAGGGTGATATTTCTTGGTGGGAAAAGGTCGTGATGCACTGTCTACTGCATTTCCCGAGGCCACTGGTTTGGTACGCCATTAATGGCAGATGCTATAGGGTATGGGCGATGGCGTGGACATTTCAACCACCTGATTTATGATGTGATTCCCTAGGCGGCAGCACAGGGCTCGAGATCTCTTCTTGTCCCCTCCTCCACCTGCTGCATTGATGATTTTGAGCACCATTTTTTTTATGCATTGTATCTGGCAAATTTTTTATGTGCCATGTAATTAATTCATTGAGTACACAGTTTTGCTATAAAAGGCAGATTGTGTCACTCATTTTAGGTTGTTGAAGACTTGGGCATTCTTTTGTGTAAATAATGAAGAACAGGGCATGATCCTGGCTGTTGTATCCCATTTTGGAGTTTATGTGTTGCAGCATGAGTGTATTTTGCACATATTTCAATTTCAATGTTGATTTATATGAAAAATGCTTATTGCATGTGTCTATCTGCTTGTCTCCATTTGCTGCATGTCATCCTTCTTTTGAATCTGGTTGCTAAGGGTTTCTTAGGTTCTAGGATATGGTTTTCTGTATCACATGTTTGATCTCTAACTTCCATTCAAGGAGTGGATTAAATTGTTTTAGGTTGAGCATGGGGAAGGTTGCATGTCAGCAGGGATATCTGTAAGTAGAGGCAGTTAGATACCCTTTCTTGGGTGATGTTTGTAAGGCAAGCATCAAGTCCAACCCCCTGAAACTTGAGTGAAAGTTACAAACCATCTGCTGTATACATCTAGTTGACTCCTTGCCCAATGGATAGGCACCAATCTACTCTTGGGTCAGTAGTTATGAGCCAAAACCCCTTGTCTTGCATCCAGGACATTATGTCCACCCATCTCATCACTTCCACCTGTTAGTTGTAGGAGTAGGATTAGGAACCCCTTGCATACTCTCATACCCAACCAGACAAATATGTCCAAGAATGTTGCCAACCTTGTGATCTATCATGCAAATCTTGGTCCATACATGAGAGTATTCTGCCTGTTGTTGTCAAGTTAAATCTATCAGTCATTGAGCAAGTCAAGATTACATCTTTAGTCATAGGGATACCGCCCTTGGTGCGGCAGAACCAGAAGTGAAGGGGAGGCAGCTCACGCAACCTCCCGTAATCTGTTGGCCAAATCCGCCTGTGCATTGGAGCTGGAAAACCCTCTGCAGATTTGGTAACCAACACATCCTCTAGGATTTCATTCAATCCTTTTAAAAGGAAACCATGGTTAGCATGACTAATCAAACTAATAACCCCAGGATTGTAATTTACAACATCCAAGCCTAAAATCAATCCCATGTTGATTGTGCAAATAAATTTGCTCTGTATAATCAAAATAATGTTCATACAAATCTACAATTGGCAACATCCATACTTGCAATTAGTCCCATGTTGATTATGCAAACAAATTTGCTACATAGAATTAAAATAATAATAATGTCCATAATTTTCAATACTTGTTTTTAGCAGCCTCTTCAAATTGGACATGAACTTGGCTATGAAAAAAATGAAATTGTAATCTATTGAAATCTAAATTAGTATAAAATGAAGGTTTCATTATTCTGTCAAGTTATACTTAAATGCATCATTGCATGCCTTACATAATTCACAATTCATTAAAATTCATATAAAATAGTGGAATGCTTCCCCTCTAGCCCATCACTTGTGTTCCTATTGTTTCTTGTCAGATTATTATAGGGGCTTCCACCTATTATTAGATCAAAACCTCCAATTGAATTAATAATTTCATCAAGTCTTTCTTTTGTCAAATTTTGTACATCTTTCACCTCAATCAATTTACCCTTTTATGTGTTTTTCCCACCCAACATTTGAGGATAAAGTTGTTTTCTTTAAAATTTTATGCAAATACAATATAATTGAGTGGTATACCCAAACAATACAAAGCAACTTTTGCACCTCAAGTTCTAGAGAACAAAGAAAGGATATTGATCCCCTTTACATAGATAGGCTTCAAAACAGAAAGATGGTATCCTATAATGAACAAATCAAAGTGATACATTTTTCCTCTTCTTCCATTTTTACATCTATGGAAGCCAATTGACTCACTACTAGATAAAAGCATTTAAATGTTTGGTTACAAAGTCTCCTTCATCTATCTTTAAATAATATAAATTTCTTTTCAAAAAAAACTTATTTACAAGACACTTAATTTGATATAATGCAATAATTTTATCTCATAGACTCTTAGCAATGTTTTGTACTAAAACATTCATCAAGATTTAATTAGAAAGACACAACCTAATAGTAGATCTTTCTCTTCTATCCAACCTATCCTATTCATCTTCATCCATTGCTGATGGTAGAAAATTAAGTGCAACAATTATTATGATCTATTGATTTCTCTTTGCTAAAAGAATCTCTTCAGCCTTCAATTTACACAACTCAAAGTTTTACCTAATAAACATCTCAATCTCAATTGTCAAGTTGTTGGCCATGAATTTTGATTTTTAAATGTTATTTTAAATCTACATGAATTATCCCACAAAAAATAGAAATAAACATAAGAAATGTATCCCTTCCTTCATAGGATCAATCGAAACAAAGATTTGATACCAAATGTTGGTTTTACAATGCTTATTCCTCAATTAGGAGCAATGGAAAGTAATAAAATTTGTTGATCTAAAACACATGTAACCTTAATTAAACATAGAAGAATAAGTGAAGGAGATAGAGAAGATAATATGGCATATTAGTTATCACTGGGAATTGCACCCGTATGCAAGGCTGAAAAAGATATGCAATTCTGTGTAACATGGGACTAATTTCAGGTTGTGGGTGCCCTATAATGAAATTAGACCTCCAGATTGTGGGTTGGTTCCCTTCAAATGTTCTATTGGAATGTGTGTTTTCTGTTTTGGAAAAGGGAAGAAAGAAACTATATGAAACAAAAATTGTAAAATTTGGTGATGCACCTAATTTGGATAAAAATATGAAATTTGGTCCACAATATAACTCAGAAATCTGACTTTCACACAATCCAATCTTGGCATAAATATCACAAAAAGTTATTCTAAGGTAGGCTTGAAAATAGGCTTTCTATGAAGGAAATGGCTTTTCACAACACAAAAAGATTATTTTCAGTTAACACAACCTAAGACCTGTGATGATTATATGCTTAATGCTGCAAGCAAGAAAGTGAGACAATAATTTTAAAGGTTTAATGGATAAACACAACAAAATTTCATCAAATCACTTCAAAAAATTAGCACTAAATGGAAAGGTAACTATTTGATCTCAAATAAACAAAGGAAATACTGCAAAGGAGTCAAAAAAAGAACTTGTAACCTACCGATCTCTCAATAAAACTATAAATTTGAGCTACAAAAATATTCTAATCTGTCTGAATCAGAATGAGAATCAAGAACTAACTTCATAATGAATGAAGTTTTACAATATATATAAAAGATAGGTCAAAAGATTGACCTAAAGACAACTAGAATTTGAACCTCAGTTATCTCAAAATAGCACATACATAAAATGATAATTGATTCCCTTGCAAGCCCTAAAATCATGCAAAAAACACCTCCAAACTGATGGAAAAATAGATATAATGTGTTAAAACTGTCTCTGATCCATACACAAATGAAATGAAGTGCTCGACTCAAGGTGAACTTCTCATATAACTCCTCCATCTGCTCCTCAAACTAAAAGATCGAATTGATGCCCCAGTTCCCCTCATCACTCCATGCAATGCAATGGCTAGTAAATAATATTCAATAAATGAATATTCTATCAAGTCCTCTTGTGTTCTATATATGACTTATTATTAAAAATAGTTTATTTAGGCTATTATTAGTAACAATTAGTGTAATTTTCCTAATAATATCTTAAATAAACTATAATACATTGGCTATTCATAGCATAAGTCAAAACCTTATGCCTCCCTTTGACTTCACATTTTCACCATGCATTAAGGCAAGAAATATCCTTATTACTCCATCATAATGCATTCACCATGCAAAACATAACATCAGTCTAAGGAATACCCCTACCATCTTTGCCAAATGCCTCATCATGCAAATCAATGAACTCTAATTATAGGCCCCTGCCACCTTGCATGCATCTTGTCTTTACACCTATGTCTTCATATGATGATTCTTAAAAAGTCATAAGGAATATTCTACTTGGCCATGCAATATTTAATGTTGACCTCAAGGTAATGAGCATCATTTGTTTGACTAAAATAGTTGACTTCTAAGGAAATAAGGTTTGTATTGATTATCACGAGGCATTAAGGCATAAGCCTTACCCTTATTACTACCGACCACCTTTGTCATATAAGACACCTCTCCTATCGGCCACTCCATGTAATAATCACTAGGGACCACATCATTTGAAGTTTTGACCTCGCTGCTTTTTGGATAAGGAAATGATTTCTATTTAGGAGTCAAAAAGAACAAAGAAAAGAATGAAAATTCAAACAAAAGGAGAAAAAAACCCTAATTGTTTGATCATTTTTCATTTTTCTTCATCATGCTGGCCGCCACTTTGCTCTACAACCTCATGGCACTTAGGGTTTGTCTCGTTCTCCATGGCCTCTCTTTGCATCTTTCAGGCTTCTGCTACTCGAAACCTTGGCATTTCTCTATCAAAACATAGATTAGGAACAAGGTGAGCACTGAATCTTGGTTTTTAACTAGTATTCTTTACTTTTTTTGTAGCTTTTCTTCATATAAATGGTTGTGGCCATGAGCCTGTATAAGATTGTGCAACTCTAACAATCTTTCCATTTGTTTAATGAATCTTTTTTCTGCAATCTAGAAACTTGTAAAAAAAAGTTGAGGCTGCGGCTCCTATAGTCTCCTTCTCACACTCTTGAGGTAAACTTGCTAGTTCTTCTTACTTTCCTCAGTCTTATTTCTTTCATTGTATCTTGAAAAAAGAGATAAGGGTTTTGTAATTTTGTGCATCATGAACCCTCCTGGCTATAGCCATGCTCCACTCTACTTTTTGTAGTGCTCATTCAACCAGAAGACAAAAAATGAAATAAGGGTTTCAAAATTTTTGAGATGGGTACTTCATTTTGCACATACAGAACCTCTCTTGTTGTGGCCATGGCAATATATGTATCTCTATATCATTCATTTCACTGTATGAAAGAAAATGGAATAAGGGTTTCAAAAGATTTAAAACAAGGATTTCATATTTTCTCACACAGTAACCCTTAATTTTCTCCACAACTATGCTCCATTACATTCTGTAGATACAAGGATGAAACAAAAAGATGGTTTCTGTGTAAGAGACAAAGGCTTTATTGCATGCTAATGGGTATTACTTTTTAAGAAAAAAGATGCTTTTCTTGTCTTAGCCATGCATATTCCTCTCTGTATGCTTCTCATTTTTCTTCTGTAGATGTAAAAAGTATTTAGTGTTTCAACAAAGTTTTTTCCAGATTCTAAGACACATAGACCTTTGTCTGATATAGCCATGGCATTTTGCTATTTTTCCATACATCTCTTTGACTGTATCCTTCAGGCATGACCATGGTGCAGGAACACCTCTCTGTAATTCTTACCCTCACTGTGCATATAAGGTGGAAGTTAGGGTTTCATTCCTAAAAAAAATGAGGGAATAAACCTCTCTTTCTATTCAAGGTCATGGCAGAAAACCTTATTGTTCTTGGTTCATTAACTGTATGCAGGGAATTTGTTAGGTTTACAAACTCTCCTATAGCAATTTGTATCCATATGAATATGCAACTTGTTCTCTTATCTGTGAACAACTCTTAATGATGATAAGTCTCTTTTGATATAGCGTACTTTTCAAAAGGCTTGCATTTTGGTACTCTTTACTTGTCTTCTTAAGCATGTTCAATATGTATTTGATTTCTCTCTATCCTTCATAGGGCAAGGCCTGTATCACAACTATGTTAGTCAGGAACAATGGCCTAAGAAATAAGGATGCTTGTTTTGTGCCTCTGTCAACATTATCACTATGGCATTTAGCATATCATGCGTCCTCTACTGTTTCTCCTCCATCATTGTAACAGTTGGTAGCTACAAAGTATGAATAAGGAATACTTGACTGTCACCAGTCAGAGGTATCGATGCCTTGCTATTTTGATCTCTTTTGTGTATCAGATACTTGTAGTTATTTTCTCCATTCTGCCAGAGACCATGATACCTGCACTTGGATATTTCTCTTCTCTGCCACTCTTTTATTATCATTGGATAGTGATGTAAACATTCATATGGTAATGACTACAAGATGTGCATCAGTTTGGTTATGTCATTTACTCTTCTTTGAATATCATATGCTTAACAAATAAAGGCACTTGCAACATGTTTCTCTTTTCTGATATGCAATAGAAACCTATTTAACATATGTGACCATGTCTGCACCTAATGATTGGGCTTGATGATTGTACCTATCTGTATTCACTCTTCTATCATTTCTTAAGTCTGGTTTTGGAAATATGACATCAAATATGACAGGAAAATGGTATTATGATAATACTATGAAAGAGATGAAATACCTCTTATGGCTTCAATTCTAATTTATGCATTTGTCAACTATAATGAATGTCATAATGACATATATTTTCTGCAAGTTGATTAGAAGATGCATAGCGTAGCTTGGAATGATGCATCCTATCTTTTCTGATACTCTTTTCAAATGAAAAGAAAACATGATGGGCTCAAACCCTTGTGGGAGCCACATTTAATCCACATGTTTATTTGTCTTCAAATCAGCAACAATACTTGTCTTATACCTACATAGTGAACAAACAAGTTAACATAAAAAATATACTTGATGGTATTGATTGATCTCCTTCTTGATTTTTTTCTGATTTGTAGCACTTATCTGATTTGATCTTTCTTATGCAATGCAAGATGTGATAAGTAGATAGATTTGCTTGATAAAAGCATATGATAACTTTAAACACTGGAGCGCTAACAAGGCTGTCCCCAAAATTTTTGCAGGTTCAATTGATGATATGAGCTGAAAGTAAAGACTGAAGACTGAAGACTGAAGGCTGACATCGACAAAACAACCTTCTTGCTCAGGTAATGATGGATGTTTCATTTTATCATGTGTGCATTTCCTTTATTTTATCAAATAGATATATAGCTTGCATGTCTGCAATTGCTCAGTCTAGTTACTCCCACGGCTTGTGTGGGACACATTTGAACACTTCTTTTAAACATGATCAGTTAATTTCTCTTATGCACATGATGTATATGTATTTCCTTTTTAATCAATGCATAAGATAAAGTAACAGATATTGAATGTATGTTCAAAAGTGACATGAAATAACAGTTCAATACAAATATCTTTCTTTCTTTTATTCAAAATAGATTAACTGTATAATCAATCTAACTTATAACTTCTGAAAGATAACATGATGCAAAACAACTGTATTTCTTGAATGATTGGTACCTTGGCAATCCTATTCTCTTGTCATGATAACTCATCAATCTTGATTAGACTGATGGGCTATCTTATCAATTGAATCTCTTCTCTGCTCTATCAAGATATCAACAGTTCAATAAATGCATAACTTTGAAGTTTTCTTTTATCCCTTCTAAACAATTACAATTAGGTCAAACTAATTTTAAGTGTGAACAAAAAATTAGTAACATTTCTAGTGACCTCACAGGGGTGTTTGCCTACTAAACAACTTAGAACCAGTAGCCTTTATAATTCCATTAGGCATAGAGTCTTTTCTGCCTTGAACTTAGAAAAATTTTGCAACTCACAATAACTAAACACAACAACAGCAACAAACTGAAAACTAAAACTAAACTAACTTGCTTAAAACAAAGCCAGTAACATGTGTAGAAGCACTTCTTGGAAAAAAAAACAATAACTAAAAGTAAATGTGCAGAATCACTTATTTGCAACATAAGTCTGCCTTACTAATAGCATAACTTGAGGTGAATCTCATTAACTGGGATTGGAAACACATCACCATCTAACTTAGCAAGACGGAATGCATTATGTTTCTGGCATTCTGTGATTATATACGGTCCATCCCACATTGCATTAAACTTTGTATGTTGTCCTGGTCTACTCTTCAACTCATTCCACTTGAAAACTAGATCTCCTTTATAAACTCTTGGTACTGCCCTCTTATCAAATGTTCTCTTCATTTGAGCCTGGTGTATTTCCAATGTTTTCAAGGCCTCTTTCCTGATTTCTTCAAGTTCAATCAGTTGTGCAAGCCTGATTTCCATTGGTTGTTCTTCAAGTAACTTTAGCTCTTTTATGTAACTAAGTGTTGGTAACTCCATTGTTATTGGTAACTTGGCTTCCTTTCCATATGTAAGCACATAGGGTGAATTACTTGTTGATCTTTTAGGTGTAATCCTATCAGCCCATAATGCTAACTTTAACTTATCATGCCAAGACCTCTGATTTTCATCAATTGTTTTCTTTATGATTTTAATCAGATTTTTATTAGTTGATTCGGCCTGTCCATTACCTTGAGGGTAATAATTTGATGAAGTATTCAAAAATATGTTATTTTTGACCGACCAATCAGATATTCTTAATCCAATAAATGCTAAAGCATTATCTAGAATAATAGAGTCAGGAGTTCCAAACCTGGACACTAGATCTTGATAAAAATTTAGGACTGATGTTTCATTAGCATCCTTCAAAGCAACTGCTTCAGTCCATTTAGTGAAATAATTAGTAGCAGTCAAAATCCACTTGTGTCATTGGCTTGAAGGTGGATTAATAGGACCAATGAAGTCCAATCCCCACTTGCCATATGGCTGCTCCACTTGAATTAGATGCAAGGGCATTGCCGCCAGTCTTTGTTTACCTACAAAAACTAAACACTTAAGACATTTCTTTACCCATTCATGGGCATCCTTGAACATGTTAGGCCAATAGTAACCAGCTCTCATTATTTTTAGAGCTATTGTTCTAACTGCAAAGTGACCTCTAGAAGGTCCATCATGAAACTCTTCTAGAATCTTTTGAGTCTGATCTGGTTGCACACATCTCAGCAAAACATTGTTAAAGTCTCTTTTGTATAGAATTCCATCAATTATAGCATAGGGAATTGCCTGTAATCTGTAATATCTTCTTTTAGATTTGTCTAGGCCTTGTCGACAATCACCAGTGTGCAGATAATGGATCATATCATGTATCCAACTTGTAGGGGGTTTGGGACAACAACTGTTTCATTGTTTTGAAGCACTGTCTCAGCTTCTCCTTCAAGTTCCTTGCTGTATTTTTCATTTTTTGCAAGCTGTTCACACAGTCCTTTGCCTCGGACCAGCTTGGTGACTTTAATTTCGATGTCATATTCCATGACCTTGGTTATCCACCTTGCTCTCTTATCACTTAAATCCTTACTGAGCAAAAATTCTTTCATTGTGGGGTGAGCAACCATTAACTGAATTCTAATATTTGAAAGCATATGTTTGAACTTCTTTAGGCTCTTGATAACAGCTAATACATGCTTTTCAACAAAAGAATATCTTACCTCATAGTCATGCAGAACTTGGTTGAAAAATGCCACAGGTTGTTCCATTCCTTCATTGTTCTACTAACAAAGCATAGCTGATATAGTATCCACACTGCAAAATGCATATAAAATAAAGTCTTTATCAAAATTTGGATTTATCAGAGTGGGAGCAGTAGCAAGTGCCTCCTTTATTTCTTCAAAGCTCTGCTTTCCTTCTTTTGTCAAGCTGAAAGGAATATTCTTCTTTAGCATTGCTGTAAGAGGTTGTAAAAGTGTTGCTATGTTAGGAATAAACCTTCTTACAAAGTTAGTTCTTCCCAGAAAGCTCTTTAAGTCTTTCTTATGTGCAGGAAGAGGTAATGCTAGTATTGCAGTGATTCTTTCAGGATCAATTGATATTCCATCTCTAGACACTATGTGTCTCAATAGTTTGCCTTCATGAACAGAGAAAATATTCTTCTTTGGGTTTAGTGATACCCCAAATTCTCTACATCTCTCAAAAATTAGTCTTAAATGATGAAAATGATCTTTAGCTTTTTTAGAAAAAATAGTCACATCATCTAAGTATACAAGCACAAATTTATTAATCAGACCTTGAAAGGCCATATACATTGCTCTTTGAAATGTTGCACTTGCATTTGACAAGCCAAATGACATCTTTTTGTATGCTAGTGTGCCCCATTTTGTAGTAAAAATTGTTTTATACTGATCTTCTTTTACAAGAATTTGGTTATAACCTGAATAACCATCCAATAAAGAGAATCTTTCTGATCCAGAAACCACTTGCAATATCTGTTCCATAGATGGTAAAGGATAATGATCCTTTAAAGATGCTCTATTTAAATCATGGAAATCAACACATAATCCAATTTCTCCAGTCTTTTTCCTGATAGGAACAAAGTTAGAAACCCATTAAGTATGCTTGATAGGAAAAATGATATTACCTTCAATGAGTTTATCGAGTTCTATCTTCATAAGCACTTCCAGCTTAGGATTTAGTGGCCTTTGCTTCTGTCTGACAGGTTTTGCCTTGGGTTCAAGCTCTATGGTATGCTGAGCCAATTCTGGGTTGAAACCTTTCAGATCTCCATATTCCCATGTAAATATGTCACTAAACTCTTGACACAGCTAGATGAATGCTTGTTGTTCCTCCTTTGTACATATCTTTCCCAGCTTGAGTAACTTCCCTTTAAAGATCTCAATAGGTTCATAGTGCTCTTGCTTCACTGACAAGCTGGCCTTATCTTTTCTTACTTGATCATCAGTATTAAAGATAGATTCCAAGGTCACTAAGCTCTTGGGTAGCTTGTTTGATCTTAATTGAAGTATGTGATCATCATATTGCTGCACAAATTTCTGTTGATTACCTGCAAAAAATTTAGCCTCTTCCATTAAGAAATTTACAATCTGTTCATCACTATCAAACACTTGCTAGCTGATATTATTATCTGGGACTGATGGTCTAATTTAATATTAGGGAGAGTGAACATTTTTCATTTCAGCAAGAATATCATATTCAACTCCTATGGCAACTAATTTATTAGCTTGCTTGTTATCAGTTCTAGGTACAGATATCAGATTGAATGCATCAAATTCTTCTATCATGTCCCAAACTCTATGCTTATATAATTTTAGCAAGTCATTTTTTGTTGCAGCAATGTTTTTGACTTGTTTAACAAATAACTCACTATCTCCAAAAACTTTTAAACATTTGATTTTTCTCTTCCTTGCCCATTCAAGTCCATGAACTAAAGCCTCATATTCAGCTATGTTGTTAGAAGAGTTGAATGCAAATCTGAAAGATGAATACTATTTCTCTCTTGTGGGAGAAACTAAAACAACCCCTCCTCCAGCTCCTACCTTGCTTCTAGAACCATCAAAATAAAGTTCTCAAACATCATTTTTAGATTCAATAGTTTGTTGTTTTTCTTCTTTAATCAGATTTGAAATAACTGTATTATTCTCTTGAATCATATACACACCAAGGCCTATCTCATCCATCTGTTCAAATAGATCTGTTTCAAGGTTCTCTGCTGCCCATTGATCTAAAACCATATCTGGAATTCCCTCTAAAGGTGTACTTGGGTCTTGAATAGGAATCAGATCTTCTTGATCAAAAATGGAAAGGTTGGCATTTATGGAACTGGGTGTGTAAGGTTCCAAGCGATCTTTGGATAATAGCTTAGATTTGATTGTAACCTTGGTTCCATATCTAGTTATGAAGAATAAATGTGTCCAATCAGATGATAAATATCCTCCTAACCTTTTTGTAAAATCTTTGGATAAGCAAATAGCAAAGGTAGGTGGTAGATCAATGACATAAATGTCCTAATATATAACAAAGTTTGGACAAGCATGCAAAGTAAGGCCTAAATTTTTGAGAATTTCAACTATACGCACCTCAGTTCCATCCATTTGTACAACACCTCTAACAACAGGTTCATATTTTAGACCTGACTTATCAGCTAGTTATTTTGGCATAACTGAGCTACTGGCTCCTAAATCTATCATGCAATTATGTACTAGATAGTCACCTACAATCAGAGTGACATAGAATGGTGGAGGTTTGCCTACTGGTTTAGGCTGTTCTACTCTTTTTTCTACCTCATTTGCAAGCATAACTTGAGGTTGATGTATTTTTTGCACTTCATTTGAAAAAGGTAACTAAGATAATGCATTTTGTAACAAATCCTTTTGTCCTGGAATATGTAAAGCATCTAAAATAGACATGCTTATTGTTGCCTTTTTTATATGATCCAAAATATTGAAAGCAAGACTACTAACCTTTTGCTGTACTTTTGGGACATCAACCTCTAGTTGGTCTTTAGCTAGTTGCTTATTAGTTTCTGGCTGTCTTGACAGAATATGTATATCTTTTGATGTAGAAGCTTGATTCTGTTCATTTTGAGTTGTAGAAACTATACTTTTACCTTTATCAGCTTGCTGTTACACATTTCCAGCTTGCTGATTTGCACTTCCAGATTGTTGTTACAAGTCAATAGCTCTCTTTTTTTATCTTGTGTTTGCTACAATATTAGTAAAAGATTACTTTTGACCTGGCAATTGATTTACACCACAAAATTCGTTAGCTTGTTGATTCATCAAGGCCACATCAGGATTAACATACTGAGTCTGATTATCTAACTGGTTATTTACATCACCTGCTAAATTTTTAGCAGCAGCATAATTATTCTGTACCATCAAAGCTTGACTTACTATCCCATTTGGGCAAGTGGCCTAGTTATGAGGTTGATTACATGGCTAACACCATGCATAATCCTGAACCATGTTATTCTGTATAAGCACTATTTCTTTTGATGAACTAACGACATTTGGATTATTTGTTGATTTGGCCTATTGTTGTAATTTCTCCTTTGACCCTGATAATCTACCTAATAACCAGGTCTATTTGCTTGGTAAGGGGCTGCTTGGTAAGGTCTATTATTATTGTTTATTTGAATTTTCAGGCTTACTAAATCATTGCTCACAGTCTGCAATATTTTTGCTATACTTTCTTGGTTTTCTTTCAACTCAGAATGAATGGGATCTGTACCATTTTTTACATTTGTTTGGTAACCAAAAGATGGTATTGATAAAATATGTGGGGCTAAAATTGGAATTAAAGGCTGTATATCTAGAAAAATTAGCATTGGAGGCCTAGGAGCTATTTTACCAGCCTGTATTAAATTGTTTTCTGTTCTTATTACAATATCAAAAGCAATTGGTAAAGTTACCGCCCCCATAGATTGTATTATAACACCAATATCAGAATTTAATGCCCTCAAATAATACAAAAAAGCATGCTTTGGTGATAGTTTCACTGTTTCTGGGATTCTATTCCATATTTTCTGAAATCTAAAATTGAAATCTATCATTTGTTCTTGTGGAGCCCTCCTAGTAGTAGTCATTTGTTCAACTAATGATAAATGATTAGATTTATCCTAAAATTACCTATTCAAAGTAGCACCTAACTCATCCCAAGATCTAATTGAATTAACTCTTAAGCCTCTAAACCATTGAAGAGATTTACCTTTTAGTGATGCTGCCAATAACCTTATTGTTATGTTCTCCTCGGTAATGTGACGAACAGAACACAAAGAAGCCACATCTCTAATATGTTTACTAGGTGTAGTCCCATCTTCTCCTATGAAACTTGGTAAACTCTTCAATGCAGCCATCGGTATGTCATTATGTTGATTCAGATTTAAAGTGCTACCTCCATTAAATGAAACAAAAGGCTGATTTCGAGGTGGTGGTGGATTTCTTCCACCTCCTCCACCTATGGCTCCTCCGGGAGGTGGTAATGCTCCTCCAGCTCCTCCACCAGGTGGAATAGGTCCTCCTCCTAGTAAAGACATTGGAGTAAGTAGAATTTGAACTGGTACTTGGATTGAAACTACATGAAATATTTCTTGTAACATAGATTCTTCTTCTGCAAACTCAAGAAGAAGAGGTTCCTCTTGGAAAATAGGAATCTGCTCTCTTGGGCTTGCTGGTGGAGAACTATGAAATTCTGATGATGAACATCCAAATAGTGGATTCTGGTGTGAAGCAAACTCTGGGTGTGTACTTGGTAGATCTGAAACAACTGATAAATTTACTTTGTTGATCACTTTATCTACTTTTATTCTCCTCTTTGGTGGAGATAACTGGTTATGCCTCTTCTTATAATCTTTACTTGATCTGATTTAATATTTTGTCATAAGCTGCAAGGTTTGATGTGTAAAACCAAAGTATTAGAGTCACCAGGTACTTGATAATGAACCTCTAAAAGGCTGGAATTATGCTTTTCATACCAAAAACAACAAAAAGGAAAAAATTCTTTTGAACTAAAAATCAGTTCAAAGTCCTACCTGGTGTGCCAAAAACTGTTATCACTGGGAATTGCACCCATATGCAAGGTTGAAAAAGCTCTGCAATTCCATGTAACATGGGACTAATTTCAAGTTGTGGGTGCCCTATAATAAAATTAGAACTTCAGATTGTGGGTTGGTTCCCTTCAAATGTTCTATTGGAATGTATGTTTTCTATTTTGGAAAAGGGAAGAAAGAAACTATATGAAACAAAAATTGTAAAATTCGATGATGCACCTAATTTGGATAAAAATATGCAATCTTGTCCACAATATAACTCAAAAATCTAACTTTCACACAATCCAATCTTGACATAAATATCACAAAAAGTGATTCTAAGGTAGGCTTGAAAACATACTTTCTATGAAGGAAATGGTTTTTCACAACACAAAAAGATTATTTTCGGTTAACACAACCTAAGACCTGTGATGATTATATGCTTAATGCTGCAAGCAAGAAAGTGAGATAATAATTTTAAAGGTTTAATGGTTAAACACAACAAAATTTCATCAAATCACTTCAAAAAATTAGCACTAAATGGAAAGGTAACTATTTGATCTTAAAGGAACAAAGGAAATATTGCAAAGGAGACAAAATTAGAACCTGCAACCTGCCGATCTCTCAATAAAACTGTAAAGATGAGCTTCAAAAATTCTCTAATATGTCTAAATCAGAATGAGAATCAAGAACTAACTTCATAATGAATGAAGTTTTACAATATATAGAAAAGATAGGTCAAAAGATTGACCTAAAGACAACTAGAATTTGAACCTTAGTTATCTCAAAATAGCACATGCATAAAATGATAACTAATTCTTGTGCAAGCCTTGAAATCATGCAAAAAACACCTCCAAACTGATGCAAAAATAGATATAAGGTGTTAAAATTGTCTCTCCATGCACCAATGAAATGAAGTGCTCGACCCAAGGTGAACTGCTCATATAACTCCTCCATCTGCTCCTCAAACTGAAAGATTGAATTCACGACTCAGTTCCCCTCATCACTCCATGCAATGCAATGGCTAGTAAATAATATTCAATAAATGAATATTCTATCAAGTCCTCTTGTGTTCTATATATGACTTATTATTAAAAATAGTTTATTTAGGCTATTATTAGTAACAATTAGTGTAATTGTCCTAATAATATCTTAAATAAACTATAATACACTGGCCATTCATAGCATAAGTCAAAACCTTATGTCTCCCTTTGACTTCACATCTTCACCATGCATTAAGGCAATAAATATCCTTATTACTCCATCATAATGCATTCACCATGCAAAACATAACATCAGTCTAAGAAAGACCCCTACCATCTTTGCCAAATGCCTCATCATGCAAATCAATGAACTCTAATTAAATGCCCCTACCACCTTGCATGCATCTTGTCTTTACACCTGTGTCTTCATATGACGATTCTTAAAAAGTCATAAGGAATATTCTACTTGGCCATGCAATGTTTAATGTCAACCTCAAGGTAATGAGCATCATTTGTTTGACTAAAATAGTCAACTTCTAAGGAAAGAAGGTTTGTATTGATTATCACGAGGCATTAAGGCATAAGCCTTACCCTTATTACTACTGACCACCTTTTACATATAAGACACCTCTCCTGTCGGCCATTCCATGTAATAATCACTAGGGACCACATCATTTGAAGTTTTGACCTCGCTGCTTTTTGGATAAGGAAATGATTTCTATTTGGGAGTAAAAAAAAACAAAGCAAAGAATGAAAAATTGAACAAAAGGAGAAAGAAACCCTAATTGTTTGATCATTTTTCATTTGTCTTCATCATTTTGGCCGTCGCTTTGCTCTACAACCTCATGGCACTTAGGGTTTGTCTCATTCTCCATGGCCTCTCTTTGTATCTTTCAAGCTTCTGCTACTTGAAACCTTGGCATTTCTCTATCAAAACGTAGCTTAGGAACAAGGTGAGCACTGAATCTTAGTTTTTAACTAGCATTCTTTACTTTTTCTGTAGCTTTTCTTCATATAAATGGTCGTGGCCATGAACCTGTATAAGATTGTGCAACTCTAACAATCTTTCCATTTGTTTAATGAATCTTTTTCTGTAATCAAGAAACCTATAAAAAAACTTGAGGCCGTAGCTCCTACAGTCTCCTTCTTCTTACACTCTTGAGGTAAACTTGCTGGTTCTTACTTTCCTCAGTCTTATTTCTTTCACTGTATCTTGAAAAAAGAGATAAGGGTTTTGTAATTTTGTGCATCATGAACCCTCCTGGCTATGGTCATGCTCCACTCTGCTTTCTGTAGTGCTCATTCAACCAGAAGACAAAAAATGAAATAAGGGTTTCAAATTTTTTGAGATGGGTACTTCATTTTACACATACAGAACCTCTCTTGTCACAACCATGGCAGTATATGTATCTCTATATCATTCATTTCACTGTATGAAAGAAAATGGAATAAGGGTTTCAAAATTTAAAACAAGGATTTCATATTTTCTCACACAATAACCCTTAATTTTCTCCATGGCTATGCTCCATTACATTTTGTAGATACAAGGATGAAACAAAAAGATGGTTTCTGTGTAAGAGACAAAGGCTTTATTGCATGCTAATGGGTATTACTTTTTAAGAAAAAAGATGCTTTTCCTATCTTAGCCATGCATAGTCCTCTCTGTATGCTTCTCATTTTACTTCTATAGATTTAAAAAGTATTTAGGGTTTCAACAAAGTTTTTTCCAAATTCTAAGACACATAGACCTTTGTCTGATATAGCCATGGCATTTTGCTATTTTTCCATACATCTCTTTGACTGTATCCTTCAGGCACGGCCATGGTGCAGGAACACCTCTCTGTAATTCTTACCCTCACTGTACATATAAGGTGGAAGTTAGGGTTTCATTCCTAAAAAAAATGAGGGAAAAAACCTCTCTTTTTGTTTAGGGTCATGGCAAAAAACCTTATTGTTCTTGGTTCATTGACTATATGTAGGGAAGTTGTTAGGTTTATAAACTCTCCTATAGCAATTTTTATCCAGATGAATATGCAGCTTGTTCTCTTGTCCGTGAACAACTCTTAATGATGATAAGTCTCTTTTGCTATAGCGTACTTTTCAAAAGGCCTGCAGTTTGGTACTCTTTACTTGTCTTCTTAAGCATGTTCAATATGTATTTGATTTCTCTCTGTCCTTCACGGGACAAGGCCTATATCACAACTATGTCAGTCAGGAAGAATGGCCTAAGAAATAATGAATGCTTGTTTTGTGCCTCTGTCAACATTATCACTATGGCATTTAGCATATCATGTGTCCTCTACTATTTCTCCTCCATCATTGTAATAGTTGGCAGCTACAAAGTATGAATAAGGAATACTTGGCTGTCACCAGTCAGAGGTATTGATGCTTTGTTGTTTGATCTCTTTTGTGTATCAGATACTTGTAGATATTTTCTCCATTCTGCCAGAGACCATGATACCTGCATTTTGATATTTCTCTACTCTACCACTCTTTTATTATCATTGGATAGTGATGTAAACATTCATATGGTAATGACTACAAGATGTGCATCAGTTTGGTTATGTCATTTACTCTTCTTTGAATATCATATGCTTAACAAATAAAGGCTCTTGTAGCCTGTTTCTCTTTTATGATATGCAATAGAAACCTGTTTAACATATGTGACCATGTCTGTACCTGATGACTAGGCTTGATGACTTTACCTATCTCTATTCACTCTTCTATCATTTCTTAAGTCTGGTTTTGGAAATATGACATCAAATATGATAGGAAAATGGTATTCTGATAATACTATGAAAGAGATGAAATACCTCTTATGGCTGCAATTCTGATTTCTGCATTTTTCAACTGTAATGAATGTCATAATGACATATCTTTTCTGCAAGTTGATTAGATGATTCATAGTGTAGCTTGGAATGATGCATCCTGTCTTTTCTGATACTCTTTTCAAATGAAGAAAACATGCTGGGCTCAAACCCTTGTGGGAGCCACATTTAATCCACATGTTTATTTGTCTTTAAATCAACAACAATTCTTATCCTATACCTACACAGTGAACAAACAAGTTAACATGAAAAATATACCTGATGGTATTGATTGATCTCCTTTTTTATTTTTTTCTGATTTGTAGCACTTATCTAATCTGATCTTTCATATGCAATGCAAGATATGATAAGTAGATAGATCTTCTTGATAAAAGCATATGATAACTTTAAACATCCAGAGCGCTAACTGGGCTGTCCCCAAAATTTTTGCAGGTTCAACTGATGATGTGAGCTGAAAGTAAAGTCTGAAGACTGAAGACTAAAGGCCGACATTGACAAAACAACCTTCTTGCTCAGGCAATGATGGATGTTTCATTTTATCATGTGTTCATTTCCTTTATTTTATCAAATAGATATATAGCTTGCATGTCTGCAATTGCTCAGTCTAGTTACTCCCACGGCTTGTGTGGGACACATTTGAACACTTCTTTTAAACATGATCAGTTAATTTCTCTTATGCACATGATGTATATGTATTTTCTTTTTAATCAATGCATAAGATAAAGTAACAGATATTGAATGTATGTTCAAAAGTGACATGAAATAACAGTTTAATACAAATATTTTTCTTTCTTTTATTCATAATTGATTAATCAAATAATCAATCTGACTTATAAATCTTGAAAGATAACATGATGCAAAACAACTATATTTCTTAAATGATTGGTACCTTGGCAATCCTATTCTCATGTCATGATAACTCATCAATCTTTATTAGATTGATGGGCTATCCTGTCAACTGAATCTCTTCTCCACTTTGTCAAGATATCAACAGTTCAATAAATGCATAACTTTGAAGTTTTCTTTTATCCCTTCTGAACAATTTCACTTAGGTCAAACTAATTTTAAGTGTAAACAAAAAATTAGTAACAATATATACTTGGCAAAACCCTTTCGAGTAAGAGACTCACCACCAAAAGTAAACGTTAATTTATTAGTGAAACACATCATTTGCTTAAGGACCTGATAATTCTCCTTTCAGACCTCTTTAGTGTACCCATTACACACTAAAGTGTAGCTATCTCTAATAATAGCAATATCCTATCTCCAAGCTTCATTCATTCATACATGGCACAACCAATACAATTGGAAATAATGTCGCTTATTGAAGTGGCTCAAAAATGGACATTTGCAACAACTAACTCGAAAGTCCAACAAATGGAAATAATCCTTAGCACCAAGTGTATCACACAATGTAACACTTTTTCCCACTATGTTTATGCAATTAAGCTTACTGTTGTCTCCTTCATGCATCTTTAAAGAATACAAATTTCTTTTCAAAATCAACTTATTTACAAGACACTTAGTTTGATATAATGTAATAATTTTATCTCATAAACTCTTAGCAAAGCTTTGAACTAAAACATTCATCAAGATTGAATTAGAAAGACACAACCTAATAGTAAATCTTAAAATAATTATTCATATGAAGGTTATGCATGTAGCCATGTTTTCTACTTGAAACTAAAAATTACTTTCAATCCATAAATTTTAGTTACCCTTTGGCATGCTATACACATATCCAAAGTATTTAAGTATGGTGGGCCCTTATTAAACTCTTTAAACTTCCACTACCAACCTACAAGGTGATCTAGAACTCCAAATCCAACCAATCCTTTAACATGCTTTGGTAAATAAAAATTTATATCTTTATTTTCTATATAGACAAACAATTAGAAGACATACTTTCTTTGAGCTTTATCTTTTGAAATGGTTTCGTGTGATAGGTTTCATAGTAATCATTTTCTAAATCTAAGTGCTTTCTTTTATGAAATTTGATTTTTTCAATCCTTTAAGATTTCATTCAATCCTTCCAAAAGGAAACCATGGTTATCATGACTAATCAAACTAATAACCCTACGATTGTAATTAGCAACATCCAAGCATGCAATTAGTCCCATGTTGATTGTGCAAACAAATTTGTTCCATATAATCAAAATAATGTCCATAAATTTCAATACTTGTTTTCGGTAGCCTCTTCAATTTAGGCAAGAACTTGGCTATGAAAAATAAGGAATTTATAATCTATTGAAGTCTAGATTGGTACAAAATGAAGGTTTCATTATTCTATCAAGTTACACTTGAATGCATTGCATGCCTTACATAATTCACAAGCAATAGAAATTCATACAAAATAGAGGAATGCTTCCCTTCTAGCCCATCCCTTGTGTTCCTATAGAAAAACTGCACATCTTCCACCTCAATCAATTTACCCTTTTGATGAGTGTTTCCTACCCAAAATTTGAGGATAAACTTGTTTCTTTAGAATTTTTTATAGATACAACATAATTGAGTGGTATATCCAAACAATTCAAAGCAAATTTCGCACCCCCAATTCTAGTGAACAAACAAATGATGTTGATCCCCTTTAGATGGATAGGCTTCAAAACATAAAGATGGTATCCTTAATTGAACAAATCAAAGTGATACATTTTTCCTCTTCTTCAATTTTACATATATGGAAGCCAATTGAATCACTACTAGACGAAAAGGATTCAAATGTCTGGTTACAAAGTCTCCTTCATGCATATTTAAAGAATACAAATTTCTTTTCAAAAATATTTTTTTACAACACACTTAGTTTGATATAATGCAGTAATTTTATCTCATAAACTCTTAGCAATGTTTTGTACTAAAACATTCGTCAAGATTTAATTAGAAAGACACAACTTAATAGTAGATCTATCTCTTCTATCCAATTTGTCCCATTCATATTCATCCATTTCTGATGGTAGAAAATTGAGTGCAACAATTATTATGATCCACTGATCTCTCTCTGCTAAAAGATCTTCAACCTTCAATTTCCACAACTTAAAGTTTTACCTACTGAACTTGTCAATATTAATTGTCAGGTGTTGGCCATGACTTCTGATTTTCAAATGTTATTTTAAATCCAATTGAATTATCCCACAAAAAATAGAAAGAACATAAGAAATGTATCCCTTCCTTCATGGGATCAATCAAAACAAAGCTTTGATACCAAATTTTGGTTTTACAACACTTATTCCTCAATTAGGAGCAATTGCTGAATGTAATAAAATTTGTTTACCTAAAACACATGTAACCTTAATTAAACATAGAAGAATAAGTGAAGGAGATAGAGAAGATAAGATGACATATATACTTCAGAAAACCCTTACGAGTAAGAGACCCACCACCAAAAGTAAGTTCCTTAAATATATTAGTGAAACACGTTATTTGCTTAAGGACCTAACTATTCACCTTTAAGACCTCTTTAGTGTACCCATTGCACACTAAAGTGTAGCTATCTCTTATAATAGAAAAATATAATCTCCAAGCTTCATTTATTCATACATGGCACGACCAATAGAGTTGGAAACAATGCAGCTTCTTATTGAAGTGTCTCAAAAGTGGACATTTGCAACATCTAGGAAGTCCAACAAATGGAAAGGACACTTAACCCCTTCTACCATTTGAGTCTCCCCTTGTTTCACCACCAACCCAATAGTACATGATTAATGTTTTCAAGAATTTTGTTGGAGTGAATTGTTGCTATACTAGCCATTCATAAACATTCACAATGATATTGGTTCATTAGAGTAAGATATTACAGCCCAGTGGGAAAGAATTTCAAACATCTACCATCCATGCAATTTGCATCATACATCTTGATGGGTTCAAATGTTGACTTCTTTTATGCTATTTCTTATGCTTCTAGACTTTATACCTATGATATTTCAGATACTTTTCTAAGACATTACTACCATAATATGCTGTGTTTTATATATATATTCTGCAAACCTTGAACCTAATTTGCCAATGAAACATGGTGATAATATTTGTCAATTGCATGTGTTAGACATATGTATGTATGGATATAAATGGGATTTTGTAGATTAATTATGAAGGCTATTTTATATGCATATGTTTTATGGATTAATCCTATGCAGCAGCGAGTTGGTAGCGTTAAGGAGAGGAGAGTTCGCAACACATTTTAAGATAGAGCATTGAAGGAAGTCACAGTTAAGCACCAACTGAAGCTGAACATGATCATCATGGAAGAATAAATACAAGAGAAGAAGAAGACTTGTTCTAGGATTCTAATCGCAGCTTATGTGTTTTCATTCATGAGCTATTGTGTAGGAATTTCTGTTTGAGCAGGACTCTGCTTCCTTTGTTTCAGTTAGAATAATAAATTGATCTCAAACCTATACCCTGATATCTAGGGATGAATTGATGATCAAGTTAGTTGGTAGTTACATCGTACTCTCCCATTTTTGTATAAGTTAGGAGGGATGAGTTCGATTGTAAGTTGGTTTTTCTTTCCAACTTACTTTATTTTTATAGTTGCTCAACAGTTACTCTATTTTTATGTTGGAAGATCCAGACATGTTTTATTGAATACAATCTAAAAAGATCCTATTTCTGATATGAAGTGAAAACAACTATGTGTTATGAAAATATGAAGTAGATTTAGTTTCCAGATTAAGTGAGATAGTTCCCTGCGTTGGCCACTCAAGATACTAACCCTCACTTAGTATATTTCCTTATTTATTTATGCATTTCTAGTTAAAACTGTTTCATGTTATTTCATAAAGTTGCATTGTGGAATGACTAAGATACCTTGATTGCTATTTCTAGTAGTTGTGATTCATGAATAGAGTGCATATTTGAAGTCCTCCGGAGGTTAGTGTCAATTCTTTTATCATTCTTTGTATTTTGAGTTAATTTTGTAATTCTCTGTTGAATATAGTTATCTTCAGCTTATGTTGAAGGTACCCGTATCGACTAGATTTTAAACTATTTTTGTTGTTCTTACATTTTTGTGAACTTCAGTAAATTAGGTTAATTAGAATAAGTCTATATGAGTTAGTTTAGGATAGAAATGAGTCTTGAAGGCATATATAGTGTAGGCATCATCATAAGCTTACGCTCCTTGATCGATAATTCAATGTAGGAATGCAATGATAGAGTGGACTATTCATATAGGTTTACCCTTGAATTTTGTTTAAGTCTACAACGCATTAGTTTTACTCTACATTTTTGGTGCCGTTGCTGGGGGTGGTGCTACCTTCATAGTCTCATTAGTTTTTTTATATGCTTTCATAGTTTAAATTTTGATTCCAACATTAGAATTAATGAATTCATTTTTTTCAGGAACACCAGATATTCTACTAACATTGTGCAGGACAGCTGAAACATAAAGCTCAAATTACTGTATGCAAAGGCAGAGAGATCACTGAGGTAGATTCCTCCCTTCGACTTCTCAGGATAATGAGGACACAGCTGATTTTATCAATTATACAGTAGAAAGTGCTAAAGAAGAGTTTCCTCTTACATCTTCATCAACAATGTCTACATCTCCATCAGCTTCCTCCACAACTATAGAAGGGACTTTTAGAACCATGGGAGATGCTGCAGTAGATGATCCTCTAGGACAAGCAACATTTGAATTCCCTATCCCAAACCAAGCATGGGCTGCTACTCTAAAAAATATACCACCTTTTGCATTGCCTATTTTCTATGGCTTGGTGACCGAAGATCTCGACACTTTCCTATTTGAGTTTGATGTATTGTGTAGGAGTTATGACTACACCATTGATCCTTATAGACCCAAGTTGTTCCCTGCCACACTAAAAGATGCTTCTTTAAGATGGTTTATGGGGTTGGGGAAATATGTCATTCCAGACTGGGATACCATGAAGACAAAGTTCCTAGCAAAATATAAAGACTACTACAGAGGACATGATAGGAGGAGAGATGACATATTCAAGATGTCATAGAAAGAGGATGAACCACTAGAAGACTATGTTGAAAGATTCTAGTTTGCCTTGAAGAAAAACCCTCAAAATAGATTGTCTGAAGAATCACTAAAGCTGGTCTTTTTGAGGGGGGTTAATGATGATTGCATGGATGCCCTCAATCTCATCGGAATAGGGGATATATCTCAACTTCTCTTTGAGGATGTCTACAGAGCTTGTAGAAATTATTCTAGAACCTTTTCCAGAAAACCAAGGGGAGAAAGAGCAGTCATCACAGGCAAGGCAACTAATGGAGTTTCAAGAGTGGAAATTAGTAACCTGCTGACCAACATGAAGGAGGACATTATTAGCCATATGGCTACACAGCTGGACACTCTTCATATCAAGAAGAAATAAGAAGAGATAGATGCAATGCTTACCGAATACTGCCCCAGTTGTAGATAGAGGAAGGCTAATTGTAAATGCAAAAGGGTGGCCAGTATCCAGCAAGAAAAGATTGAAAGGCCATAATTACAACCATTTGAAGGAGAAGATGGGCAACTGTTCTTCATATCTCAAAGGAGAACTTGGCAACAAAGGCAAGATATGCCCTCTAATCCACTTAATTTTAATTCTCCCTTTCTTGCTGCAAACCAGAATCTCTCTGCCTGAAATACTCAACAATGGCCTGGTAACCCAAATGCGAGGCAAAACCCACAATGGCCTACTCCCCAATGGACTACTCCACAAGTTGGTTGAAACCAACAACAGCCAAATCCATGGCCTCAAAAAAATTTCCAAGGTCCCAACTATAACCCCAAGTGGCCTACTTAGCAGCAACAATGGCAATCTCAATGGAACAAGGGCCAACAATGGCAGTAAAATGCACAATTTCAGCAACCTATGATTCCATCTCATCCACAATAGCCAGCCATAATGCTGCCATCAATACCTCAAAATCCACCTCCTAGACCTACCCAAATCCATGCCCAACCTGCACCTAACCCTAACAACAAGCCTGTTCAGCAAGCTTATACTAACGAGGTAATGCAATATCCCACCTATGGGGTGGAAGTGAGTAATGTTCATCTTAGATCAGGGAAGCAACTTACAGGGCCTTCATCTCCCCAAATTATAGAACTTGAAGATGAAGAACCCACTGAAGAAGCCTAAGATAAACCACCTTTGGAACCTGAATCAACCCAAGATGCCCAAACTACCTTACAATAGTAGCCTCCTCCTTTCCCTAAGCACTTGGCCATGCAGAAGCAAACAACCCAAACTGATACTGTCCTTCTCAACTAGCTAAAAGATATAAGCACCAAGATTCCCTTAATCCAAGCCATCAAATATAGTCCTATCTACACTAAGACTATTAGGGATCCTTGCATAAAGAAGCCAGGAAGGAAGAGAATAGACCCTTAGACAATACATGTTTTAGGTAATCTTGTTGATATCATGTTGGGTAATATAACTGTTCCCAAATATACAGATCCAGGTAGTCCAATGGTGGATGTCAAGATCAATGGGACTCTGATTAAGAATACTTTGATAGATTTAGGTGCTGCAATTAATGTCATGACCAAGGAAATAATGTAGACACTCCAATTGAACAGCCTTAGGCCCACTTAGACAGTTTTACAATTAGCTGATATGTCTATAGTCAAACCTGAAGGAGTCATAGAAGATTTGGTCATTGCATTAAATTCTTGGGAATACCCTGCTGATTTTATAGTATTGCAGCCAAAGGTTAATCTTGCTGGTTATCCTCTTATACTAGGTAGACCATGGCTTGCCACTGCTGATGCATTTATAGGTTGCAGGTCTGGTAACATGATCATCTCCAATGGGACTGTGAGGAAGAAATTGGTTTTATATCCACCAGCCCAGCCATACCATGAGCTTGAGCAGACCATTTGGCCTAGCCTAGAGGATGAGGACACCTATTCCCGGCAAACCCTAATGACTATTGAACGTAGCCCTTTATTGAATATTCCAGATGAAGATGAATTAATTGCTCACATTATACAAAATAATTGTGGGAGGCACCCACAGCAGTAAGACTACCTATACTGCTTACAAGACCCTTTGTGCAGCATAATACCCATCAGTTCCTCGGAAGAGGTATCCCAAATATTTCATGCTTTATTACCCTAGCAATGCTTACCAGTATTACCCAACCTTGATTTGTCTTCCATGCAAGAACTATCCAAACAAGTAGAAATCAAGCTAGGTAAGATGTTGAATATTAACAATACATTGACTGATGAACAACAACAATCCTTGTATGAAATATTGCATACACACTCAACAACATTCACCTGGGATTACAGTGACATGAAAGGCATTGATCCTGCCTTATGCATGCACAAAATATATATTGATGATGGCTATAGACTCATCAGGCAGTAGCAGAGGCGCATGAACCTTGCCCTCAGAGAGATTGTAAAAGTTGAGCTTCAAAAGCATCTGGATGCAGGCTTTATATACCCCATTTCAAATAGTGAATGAGTTTCACCATTGGTCATAGTGCCCAAGAAATGTGGCAAATGGAGAGTTTGTGTTGATTACAGGGAATTGAATACTGCTACCAGGAAGGATCACTTTTCATTGCCATTTATTGACCAAGTTCTTGACTCTTTAGTAGGCAAGAAATATTTTTCCTTTCTTGATGGTTTTAGTGGCTATAACTAGATTAAGATTTCTCTAGAGGATCAAGATAAGACAACGTTTACTTGCCCTTGGGGGACATATGCATACTCTATCTTACCCTTTGGTTTTTGCAACGCTCTAGCTACATTTCAACGAGCAGTCCTTAGTATTTTCTCTGATTTTGCCCATGACAGCATGGAGATTTATATGAATGACTTCACCACATATGGTGACACACATGATGAAGCCTTACACAATTTGGAGAAAGTATTGAAAAGATGCACAGAGCACAACCTCTCTTTGAGTAATGAAAAGTGTTTTTTGATGATGACACGGGGAATAGTCTTGGGACATTTCATCTCAAGTGTAGACATCCAAGTTGACCCAAAGAAGACTGAGATCATATCTACCCTGCCTATTCCACAAAGATAGAAGGATGTAAGGAGCTTCCTGGGACATGTAGGATATTACAGGAGGTTCATTTAGGATTTTAGCAAGATTGCTGCACCTCTGTTTACTCTGCTGACCAAGGACAATGAATTTGAATGGACATCAGATTGTCAGATTTCTTTTGAAAAGATAAACATCATTGACACAAGCGCTTGTTCTCAGAGGTCCGAATTGGTCTCTAACTTTTCACATCCATACAAATGCATCAGATTTTGCCATTGGGGTAGTCCTAGGCCAATAGGAAGGAAACAAAGAATATGCCATATACTATGTAAGTAAAAATCTGCAAGGAGCTAAGTTAAATTACACTATGATAGAGAAAGAGATGTTGGCAGTTGTTTATGCAATTAACAAATTCAGGCACTACACAACTAGTTACAAGGTATTCATACATACAGATCATGCAACCATCAGATATTTGATGAATAAGCCAATAGTGGGTGGCAGACTTGTAAGATGGTTATTGTTGTTATAGGAATTTGATATTACAATTGTTGACAAACCAGGCAAGGCCAATGTAGTTGTTGATTTTATGTCTAGACTACCTACACAATCTTCATAAGGAGTGGTTGATGATTCTTTTCCTGATGAGCATCTATTTTCTCTCACTATACACACTCCATAGTATGTAGATATAGCCAATTATTTGGTTATAGGGCAGATTCTAGGATACTTCTCTCCAAGGGAGGAGAGACAACTAGTTCACAAATGTTTCTCTTACTCTTGGATTTCTAGATTCCTATTTTACACTGGCCCAGACAATATTATGAGAAGACGTATCAAAGAAGATGAAGTGTTTGATATATAAAGGCCTGCCATGATGAACCTTGTGGGGGACATTTTGTAGCCAAGAGGACAACCTTCAAGATACTAACAACATGGTATTACTGGCCAACACTTCATAAAGATGCTATCAAGTACACTAGGAGTTGTGATAGATATCAGAGAATGGGGAGGCCTACAAGAAGTGATGAGATGCCTTTGCAACCATAGATCTCATTGGCTCCTTCTGACAAGTGGGGATTGGATTTTGTGGGTCCTATATCTCCTATATCCAACAACAAAGAATATATCTTGGTATGTACTGATTACTTATCTAAATGGGTTGAAGTGAAGGCATTACAGTTTTCCAGAGATGGGAATGTGGCAAAATTCCTATATGAGGACATCTTCACTAGATATGGTGTGCCAAGGGAGATAGTAACTGATCAAGGACCACAATTTACATTTGATTTAATCACCAAATTGGTAGAAGAATATCATAGTAGACATAAGAAATCTACTCCTTACCATCCTCAAGCCAATAGTCAGGTGGAAGTCACAAATAGGGAGATTGAGAACATCTTGACAAAGATAGTGTAGCTTCATAGAAGAGATTGGGTTTCTAGGCTCCCAGAAGCTGTTTGGGCATACAAAACAACCTAGAAGACAACTATAGGGTTTACACCTTATGAGTTGGTCTATGGCCTTGGAAAAAAGTCCTACCTATAGAATTTGAACACAAAACCCTGAGGACAACAATGGAACTAGGAATGGATTTGACCACAGCACAACAAGATAGGCTACAACATTTGAATTCTTTGGATGAAATCCGATTGGAGGCCATTCATCACACAGAGGTCATACAAAAACAAAGAGCAAAATGGCATGACAAGTACATCAAGACAAAGGAATTCACTGCAGGTGACTGGGCACTCCTTTATGATTCAAGATACAAGGACTTCAAGGGCTAGCTTCAGTCCCGTTGGTTAGGCCCATATGAGATCAAGCAAGTCTTTCCTAATGGTATAGTTCAATTGCAGACTATTGATGCAGTTCAGTTTTCACTGCTAGTAAATGGGCACAGGCTAAAACTGTATAAAAAGCCACTTCAGAAGGATGACTTTCTTGTTTCTCTAGTTGCTCAGTATGGTCCTCCTGATGACAATGATGCGACACCAAATGGTACAGCTTTAGATACTAATCCACCAGCACTGTCCAGTGATGTGGAGGTTGAGTTGCAATACTCAACCCTTGTCGCTAAAATATATTTTTCTTTTCTTTAAAAATGACATGCACACACAACACATTGTACATGATGACCACAGTCAATTTTAGAGGGACCTATTTTTCACATATCATAGGGACCTATCATAGTTGGGCCCTAGTTTCCTATTTCTGAACATATTCAGTTGGGACCTGTGTTGTGGGTGCATGTAGCAACAAGTGTATGCAGAGCTTTTCAACCATTTGGCACATATTTCATTCTTCTTCCCATTTCCTTACTACTCCACATGCTTCAATCACCTTCAATAATCCAACGGTTGCGGCACATTTGTTCGAATTGTATTAACCGACTGTTACATCAACTTTTACGGTTTGTCAAATTGACTAAATTTTGACATACCTGCCACCCTTCCATCTACTCTATGCATATCACTCCGCTCGTGCCAAATCAATGCTAACGTACTGATCTCCTTTTCCAAGGTGATCCACTCCATGCTCTTCATAATTAATGCACATCAACTAACCTTTTAATGATTATATTCAAAGTTTCTATTTATATTCATTATTACTAAGTGTTTATCTCATGCATGTGGCAATATATCACCCTTTCCATGTAATCATTACTATTTCATCCCTGCACATTCATTCATGAAGTGTGGTCACTTCACCTTTTAGTTGGGGAGAGGGGTATATGGTCAGTTTTCATTTTTTTACCATCAATCAAATTTTTAAGCTGCTGTTAAGGTTTTCCTATGTTGTTTTCCATGACAGTCGACCTACCCTAAATTGTGAGCTTGTTATTTCCCTGAGAGTGAGTTGAATTTCACATTTTTACTAGCAAAGAACTCTAAAAGCTACAGTTGGGGGGTGAAAGAATTAACAGGTAGTTTTCTAAGGTGGTAAAAGTGAAATTAGATAGAATTAGGTAGAATTGAGAAGTGATAAGAGTGCAGAGTATAGGTGCAATGGGGGGGTGATGTAATCAGAAGAGAACCATCGGTGTATAAGGAGATATTGGAAGATGTATTGGTTCTCCCACTCTTTACTAGAATGGGGTGGTTAGACTATTTTCTAAAGTTCACGAAGTATGACAATGATATGGCAAGGGATTTTGCAGCAACTCGGTAGTATGATGAAGCGATAGTGAGGGGATTAGTTGTGGACGCCTCTAAAATAGCTATTGCCCAAGTCATCGGATTACCATGAACAGGGTCCAAGTATCCAGCCCATGTTGATGCATCAACGACGAGGGAGGAATTTTGCGAGGGTGGTGAGAACCTGGATTCGACCACACAAGGTACAAAAAGATTATCCCTTCCTTTCTTCTAGGGGAAATATACTTCGTATGTTATCAAATATATCACTTGTGATGGTAGACATTGTTGGAATTAGGGCAGACAACTAAGAGGGGGGGTGAATCAGTTGTCTCAAAATTTTATCTTTTTTTGTATTTAATCTTCTTTATATTGTTAGCAAATTAATGATATAACCAAGAAAGAATGAATCAACAACACATGAGAAAAAAACATGATCAACACACATAACACTAGGATTTTTACGTGGAAACCCGGTAAAGGGAGAAACCACGGTGGGGGTTAACCTACAAGATTTTTACTCTGTTAAAAGTATTACAAATTGTGAAGGCACATGCCTTCGGGCACACTGCCCAGAGCTTACTGCTCAAAGGAGGCTCACTACCTACAAAATTGATTACAAGAGTTCAATGAAATGTTTGAACTAAAGAATAGCATCTAACTATGCAAAATAATAGTTCTGGTTAAGCTCAGTACATTGACTTTGCACACTTCATCTCTCACTGCCCTATTTTACTATTCTACTATGATCCGAGGTTCAGATCTCTGCTTTACACTTGATATTCCCACACTTCTCACCTCTCACCTCATATTCACACATCCATGCCACAAAATGCTCGCACCCATCGACTATATATATATGTAACATAAAATTACATCAACTGCAGACGGTTGGCCTCAAGAAAACTTAGAGACTTTTTCAAGATCACTGTTCTATTGGCTGAATTCATACACAAACATTAATGCGGACTAAAACCCATGCATTCAAGTCACCACATATGTCGGCCAATACTGTTGGATCTCATAAATTAGTCAACCAATCACTTCTCTTCATCTGCACAAGGATCAAACACCTAGTCAGCCTGTACTTCACCGGGATGAACTGTCTAACCAAAACCTGATACTCAAATGCTTGTAACTTACAAACCCTTCATCACTAGAGGCTAAAATATTGGGTTTAGGTAGCCTTGACATCCCTCAACATTCCCTCAGATCTATAGCACAATACGATTTCCTGTGGAGAAATGCAGACCAAAATGTTGAACCCTGTCATATGCCCTGTTCCTAGCTATCCGGACTTAGACAAATCTGGAATCTAACTTCCTGTATGAATAGATGATACAATGAGGATGTGTAAAATAGATTTAGTTGCCATCAATTACAACACCTGACATGCCTAGCAGTGTCTCTTGCCAACAATCTCACACTTTGGCATTGATGGCAACACTTAGTGAAAAATAACTAAGTGTTAGAACAACTCCCCCTTACTATGTACACTTGTGATTTCCAATGCTCCCCCTTAGATGAATTCTTCATTTTTCACTACTTTTCCTCTCCCCCTTTGACATCAATGGCAAAGGCTGGAGTCCGCACATCAAAATTCATGCAAAAATTTTATGTACATGGGTCAAAACTCTACATACTTCTGCATATGAACATACAATCCTTAAGCCTTGTTCATCAGAAAAAAAGATATCATCAAAAATATTTTTCAACCGTGCCAATTCATTGTCCCAGTTCTTCTTAATGCTGCCCAAAATAGATATATGTGCACTGACCAAAAATGCCTATGATTCTACCTTTTGAAGGTCAGTAGGATCACTAATAGCAGTAGCAGCTTGGGATTATATCAATATATCATACATAGTCTCCAACTTAGGGGAAATTAGTCCTCGGAGCTCATCCAATTTGCCCAAAACTTTAACCTTTTCCTTCTCCAAATCACTCAATTCATTCTGCAAACTCACTACTTGGCATTCTTTGGTAGTTACAGACTTAGTTAAAGGACTATATGACTGAGAAATGTTAGACAATTTGAGCTCTAAGTCCTTAATCTTCTTTTCAATATCTTCAATAGATTTAGACCGATTTAGACAAAACTTGTAAATCTCTGCACCTTCAGAGAGGGCATTTTGGATACTCTTTACACTAGTATCAAGCCCTAATCTATCATAACTAATTATTTTCTTTATTTTAGAAAACCTCTTCTCATTAGATCCATTTCTGACTTAACTTTTGTTGACTTATCTAAGGTTTCAAAATGAGTACTTACAGAGTTTATAAGACTCTTCAACTGACTGAAAGGAGAGTTGGATGAATCCTTTTGAAAGGTTGGCATAATCTTTTCCAAAATTCCAGAGGCAAGACCAAGAAACTCACTGTCCTCAATGTGAGTTTTCTGAATCTCATTACTTTTGCTTGTGCCACAGATGCTAACTTCATCTTTTGTAGAGGGGAAAGAGTGTCAAAATTTATAGGTCCTTGAATCAGCTCTAGTTCATCAAACTCAAGCTTGTCTTCCTCAAGTAATTTCTTCATTGCATCTGCAGTGTCTCTTGCCAAAAATGTAGCTCCATCTTTCAGATCCTTGCTGGTACTGTCATCTTGCTTTTGCTCTTCAATATTCTATGTTGTTTCTCCTTCATGTTCATCCTTGTCTTTAACCTCTTTTGCTTCTTGCTCTTTATTCTTCACATAATTATCTTCACCAGGAGCATCTACTTTTGTATTCATCTTTGTATATTCTCCAGCAGATTGGTCCAGAGGAATTTGAGTGTCCTCTGCACCATCAAAATTAACTTCCTCCACCATCTCTTCATCTCCTTTATTTAGCATTTCATCTTCCGGAGCAGAGATGTTAGCTTGTTGTTCACTTTCTTTCAACTTCTCAACATTTGGAATGGATGCATCATCAGTGTCAATCGGTTCTTCTGTGACAATATTGAATTAATTTTTGTCCAAAGCTTTCTTCAAAATTTGCTCTATTTCTTTGACTACCTCATCTAGTTCTCCAATCATCAGCATATTTGTCTAGATTTTGCTTCTGAATTCCTCTTTGACTTCTTTGAAAATTTTATTTGCTTCTTTTCTAGATATTACCAGACATAGTGTGGACAACACATATTATCTTAGCTCCAAATCTTTAGCTTTAGTAGCTTCTTTCCTCATTTCCAAAATGTTACTCAGACTCTTAGGGATTCCAGACAAAATTTCCACAAGAGTTCTATTGTATCTGTTCAAGTATTTTACAGTGGCATCCTCCAAAATTTTCTTGTTTGCATCATGGGTTTTGTTGAATGGGTTTCAGTCTTTTGCATTTTACTTACCTTTTTGCTTCCAGAGGGCTTCTCCTTAGACACTTTAGTAGCCTTAGTGCCTGAGGCCTTCAACTCTTTAACCTCATCATCTAAATCAGTCTTTTCTTCATCCTCCTTCTCCACACTGACATATGACCTTTTGGCCATTACTTTTGTTCTTTTTCCTTCCTTACCGATAGGTTTTTCTTTGAATTTCTCTGCAATAGGAGAAGGTGATGCACAGGAGATTATACCTGTACTCCTAGTAGTTCTTGGCTTAGAAGAGGATTCCATCGGAACACTTCCCTGTTCTCTTTCCTGCTTCTCCTTCTTAGCTTTCTCTATCCTTTCTCTATTTTGTCTCACAACTTCTCTTGTTATGCCAATGCTTTCTGCATACATTTCAACTTGCCTTTGAATCTTTCTCTTAGATTCAGGTTTTTGGAGCTCAACATGCAGTTTCAACTGAGTTCACCATATGTTCCAAATCTTTCAACTGTGGTGTCCTTTGGTTTACTTAGAAGGTGTTGAGCATACATATCCAATACTTGCTCATCAAATTCACACCCCATGGGCATGATCCATATAGTTCTTGGTTCAACTGCTTCCATTAAACATCGATCTGTATCCACCATAAAATAGAGTGTATCCTTGTATTTTTCAACCCCAGATGTAGGGATTCTTTCCCTTGATTGCATCATCTTTTGAAAGTTCTTGAAATATCACCAAAGAGCAGTCCTTTGGGCATTGGAGTTACCAATATTGTTCAAGTGCTCTCTTATTTGTATGGCAACAGTCTTATCATTGGTCCAACACATGCTTTTCTTGCTGGGTAACTCATTCATGAAATAGAAGAACAAACATAATACCAATGTACCATACTTGAAAGTATTCTTCTTGTCCTTTTTGATCTTGTTAAGGTTTTCCATCAGTTGGTTCTGTAGCAACTCACACAAGTCATAGTCAACATTCTTTCTCAACATCTGATAAGCTGCATAGATAGCTGTACTAGATACACAATTCTCCCTACTGGAATGATATAACTTGTATCCGATCACCATTGATAAGAATTTGACATTTGGATCAGCAATGTCATTTATTGTCATTGCCCTTTTGTGAAACCTTGAATCAGTAGCATCAGTTACAGTTTGATTCTTTACTAACTTCAACATTGGTAGTCCACCGGATGAATTCAACCCTGTCATGGCCTTGATGATGTCCTTGGTGATCTTGAAAGGTTTCATTAACCACATAAAATCATCATGCATCTGACTCAGGACATACCGGACCCACTCATTTTCATTGAAGGATGGAAACCTTATAATCTAAATGAAATGTTTATCTTGAGGTTCCTTATACTCAGGTTTAAGACCATGAATTTCATTCCTCAGATGATTCTTGAACAAATCTACTAACTTTGAATCCCCAAACTCATCTATGCTAGCATGAATATAAGCCCTAATATCTTCAACGTGCAACACATCATATGAAACATTTGAAAAGGCACCTAACGGATCAACCTCTACTAATTTGTGTGGATGCTTCTTAAACTTTGGCCTAGGTCACACAGTGATATCCACAACCAAAGGTGTAGCCATTTCAAAAAGATCACAAGTTCAAAGCTTCACAGAAGAATACCTTTTTCTTCACAGAATTAGGGTTAGCTATTGAATTCATTCTTCGCACTTCAAATCTCTAAAATTTTAGCTCAGGTGCTCTTCTCCTTGTTCTCTTTGAATGCAAAGTGATTCAAATGTTGAATGAATGACCTTTTTATGCTCCACAAAACCTAATTCGTCATTGTAATAAATGCTCTACCCTAATACATCTAGTTACACTGTTTCTACATATAGTCAATCTTTAATTGCTCTATAATCAATCACATTAGCTTCTTTTCTTCCAGAATTTACTTCAACAAATCTGCAATAGGCTTCTTTATCTTCATTCATCATGCTAGATTTAGGCACCCACTTACTGGTAGGGGGGATTAGATTTTCAATACAGCTCCTCATGAGCCAGAGCTCCTATTTCAATTCCTAGAGGAATTATTAGCACCTGATTCTGGTGCGGACCCATTGTCAACATTCATTTCACCTTTCTTCACCCATATTTTGTTCATTTCATTCTGGATCTCAGTCATATCAACTTTTCCTTTGCCTTTGTCCAACTTCTATTCTATTTTTCTTTTACCTGCCTGTGAGTTCTCCTTTTTGCTTCTGTAAAGTTTAGCAATGTGTCTGGATTTGTTGCAGTTGAAACACACAATCTTATTTTTCTGACAATTACATGTTGGAGCAGGTTTAGATCTGCATTGCATTGCAATATGCCCAAACTTATTGCAAGTAAAACATCTTCCATTGAACACTTGTTTGTTCTTAGGAGGATTCCTTGATCCACTTCTGCATTCCTCAGCCTTATGATCTATCCTTTTTCAATTAAAGCATTGATCAAAGAAAGATGATGCATTTTGATTCACTTGACTTTTGCATTGATTAACTCTAGGACCATACTTATTGCATTTGAAACAATTGCCATTGAAAGATGGATACCTTTGAGCACTAGGTTGTCTTACCGAAGGTCTTCTAGGATTCCTTCTTTGATTTCTTGCTTCAAGATTTCTTTGACTGGATCCAGAGCTTTCACCTTTCGCAAATCCCAGACCATGCCTATCATCTACCTTCTTCTGCGTATCAAGCAACACCTCAAGTTTAGCTAAGCTTATCTTAAATTTCTCTTTATATTCATTTGCAACTTCTAGGTCATGTTTGAGAATGACAATTTGTCTTTCAAGTTCTTCCTCATTGTCCCTAGTTTCTTATAGATCGGACTCTAGATGGCCAATTATTCTATCCAATCTTTAGCACTCTTCTATTCTTTCTTTCAGAGATTGATTTAGGTTTTCCTCAGTCTTCTTCCTTTCCTTAATTTCCTTGGTTAGCTTCATCACCCCTGATTCCATTTCATGTTTTAGAACAACAACTTCTTTTGCTAGCTTCTCACATTCCTTTGTCTTCTCCTTCAAGGCCTCATCCATGTCATTGTCTTCACTCTGATTTGCTAGCTGATGAAGTAGCTCCCTCCTCTTTTCATTAGATTTGCTCAGTTGTCCTTTTAAGGTCTCAATGAAATCTTTAGTATCTTTAAGGTTCTCTTGTAGATCTCTATTTTTTTCTTTGGATAGATCAAGATCTTCTAAGGCTACTTGAAGTTATTGATTGATACCATCAGAATGCTTGAATGAACCCATTGAAAACACCTTCCCAAATTTTCCTCAAGTTGTTAAACTTCTTCTAAGGAACTTAGCTCTGATACCAATTGTTAGAATTAGGGCAGACAACTGAGAGGGGGGGGTTGAATCAATTGTCTCAAAATTTTATCTTTTTCTATATTTAATCTTCTTTCTAACTTGTTAGCAGATTAATGATATAACCAAGAAAGCATGAATCAACAACGCATGAGAAAAAACATGATCAACACACATAACACCAAGATTTTTACGTGGAAACCTAGTTAAGCGAAAAACCATGGTGGGGGTTAACCCACACGATTTATACTCTATTAAAAGTATTACAAATTGGGAAGGCACATGCCTTCGGGCACACTTCCCAGAGCTCACTGCTCAAAGGAGGCTCACTACCTACAAAATTGATTACAAGAGTTCACTAAAATGTTTGAACTAAAGAATAACATCTAACTATGCAAAATAACAGTTCCGGTTAAGCTTAGTACACTGACTTTGCACGCTTCATCTCTCACTGCCCTGTTTTACTATTCTACCATGATCTAAGGTTCAGATCTCTACTTTGCACTTGATATTCCCACACTTCACACCTCCCACCTTATATTTGTACATTTATGCCACAAAATGCTTGCACCCATCGATTATATATATCTGCAACATAAAATTACATCGACTGTAGTCGGCCTTAAGAAAACTTAGACTTTTTCAAGATCATTGTTGTATGGGATGAATTCATGCACAAACATTAATGTAGACCAAAACCCATGTATTCAAGTCACCACATATGTCGGCCAATACTACTGGATCTCATAAATTACTCGACCAATCACTTCTCTTCATCCGCACAAGGATCAAACACCTAGTTGGCTTGTTCTTCACCAGACTGAACTGTCTAACCAAAACCCAATACTCAAATGCTTGTAACTTACAATCCCTTCATCACTAGAGGCTAAAATATTGGATTTAGGTAGCCCTAACATCCCTTAACATTCACCCAGATCCACAGTACAATATGATTTCTTGTGGAGAAATACGGACCAAAATGTTGAACCCTGTCATATGCCCTATTCCTATCTATCCGAACTTAGAAAAATTTGCAATCTGACTTCTGGTATGAACAAATGATACAATGCAAATGTGTAAGATAGATTTAGTTGCCATCAATGACAACACCTAACATGCCTAGCATTGTATCTTGCCAACAAACATAACTTGTTGTATACTACACACTTTAAATTGTTGAATCACCTACGCCATGACAAACTAGTTAATGATCCCAATAATCTATAGAATATGTTGAAGAGAATGGCATTTGAGTATCAGAAAAGGCAAACAGAGACAACATTGTCTCATCATTGTTTGGTAGCTCTACTGGTTAAAAGAAGTTTGAGAATCCAGTACCCACAGGTTAGCTAGGATGCTTTTAAACAATGCAAGAATATTTCAGAATTACTGGAAGTAGATGAGCCTCAACAGGAGTTAGAACCAAAAGCTAAACCTAATGTTGAACTAGAGGTTGAACCTAAAGTTGAGCCTAAATGGGAAGAGCTGTAGGAGGAAATTCCTCCAAAAACTAGGCTGGTGACAGTAGAAGAAACCTCAATTCCTAACCGTAAACCCATGAGGGGAACTATGAGAAGTGATGCTTCTACTTCTAAGAAGAAGAAGAGTAAGAAGAATGTAGAGAAGCAAAAGGGCATTGAGAAAGAGAAGGGTGCAGGGAAGAGGAAGAAGAGGAGAAGTCAGAAAAAGATAAAAAGTGAAGAAAAGCCAGAAACTGTCACACCTAGACGTTCAAGAAGGCTGAGGAGACATAATGTGGAAAAAAGAGTTGAGGAATAAGGAGAAGTAGAAAAGGAAGAAGCACAGCAGCAACAAGATCCAACATTGTTGGACACAGCTTCAGAGAAGGAAGGAAATGTCCCTGGGAATACTCCTACTAATGCCAGTATACTTGCCAAATAAAGAAGGTATGTTTCTTCATCCTCTAGTTCTAATTCAGAGGACATTTTCATTGCAAGAAAAATGGGAAAAACAGTTCCTAGCAGCCCTGTTAGAGAAATTTTTAATGTTACTGAAAATAAGGATTAAGGTTTTGATGTTGAACAAGAAAAAGAGTTGTTAGAAGATAGAAATATGAGGAAAGAACTTTAGGAAGACCTTAAAAGAATTAAACAATTGGAAGAACAAGTGAAACAATATGAGGAAAAGGATAAGGAAAAAGAGATAAGAATAAAAGAATTGGAGGAAAAAATTTAGACATATGGTCACGGCTCTAACATAGATCTCTTAGCACAAGTGATTGAGAGTAAAATGGAAAATGAGGAAAAAGAGGTTCCAATCCTGCAGCCTCCTGTAATAAGACCTCCAACATGCCTCACTGTTCTATCTATGGATTTTGAATTGATGAAGTTCAATGATGAATTCAAGCAAGAAAAAGAAAAATGGGAGAAGGAGAAACAAATTCTTAATACATCATTAGAAAGTAAAAATGCTAAGTTAAAAAGGTTGGAAGGGAAGCTAACAAAGGTAGTTGATAGGGCAATTCAAATCATAGAATGCAGACCTCCACCAAAAGTTTATGCCTTATTTGTCAAAGAAAAGTTTCTTAGTTTTCAATTCAATAGATTCATCAATGATCAGTCCATTTCTATCTATTCAAGGCATGATTTTTTCCAGTTATTTCAAGGAGTCAGTTTGGAAGAACAAGATCAGTTGTGTGAATACTGTTTGCACAATTATTTGATGGAAGAAGATACAAAGTGGAACCCCTTGGTCTATGCTGGTGATCTTCAAGTCAGAGCACTGATGTCTTACCTCAAAAATTAGTAGCTTAGAAGGGAGTTAATAGATAGATATGAGGAACATGAAAAGAAAGTGCCACTACAGATTAGGAAAGAAGCCTTAGATCTCGAAGTAATCCTGACGCAATGGCTAACACTACTTTCTCATAAGGGTCTAGGTAAGGTAATTATGGATTTAATACTTAGCAATTATAGAAGAATACAATGGTTGGTAGTATCTATCATTCAAAATTGCAACAGGTATGTGCAGAATAGATGGGATAGTTTGACCCCAGAATTGTAGAAGAAAGAGCCTCACTCTCTCCACAACTTTATGAATATGTTTGAGAGGTTGCGCAGCTATATCCAGATCTCAAAGCAAAAAGGAGTGGAATGGCTACCCCTTATCACCCTCCTATTCTTCTTTATCCAGTACCACACTGGGCAGGAGGAAGAGGTGATGAGTGCAGGTATGTTGAATCAATTAGGATGGAGAAACTTGCATGCTACAATGGTTTTTATCTCAAACAGGGAAAGGGAGTCAGAGAAGATACGGATCTAAGGCAGACAACTTTGCATTATAATCTTTTCCCCTAGGTGTTTTATTGAATATTTTGCTTGAGGGCAAGCAAAAGTCTAAGTTGGGGGGGAAATGATGGTTTCAAATGTTGACTTCTTTTATGCTATTTCTTATGCTTCCAGACTTTATAACTATGATATTTCAGATACTTTTCTAAGACATTACTACCATAATATGATGTGTGTTATATATATTCTACAAACCTTGAATGTAATCTACCAATGAAACATGGTGATAATGTTTGTCAATTTAATGAGGTAGACATAAGTATGTATGTATATAAATGGGATTTTGTAGATTAATTAAGAAGGCTATTTTGTATGCATATGTTTTATGGATTAACCCTATGCAGTAGCTTGTTGGTAGTGTTAAGGAGAGGAGAGTTCACATCACATTGCAAGATAGAGTATTGAAGGAAGTCACAGTTAAGCGCCAACTGAAGCTGAACGTGATGATCATGGAAGAATAAATACAAGAGAAGAAGAAGACTTGTTCTAGGATTCTAATCCCAGCTTATATGTTTTCAGTCATGAGCTATTGTATAGGAATTTTTGTTTGAGCAAGACTCTACTTCCTTTGTTTCAGTTAGAATAATAAATTGATCTCAAACCTATACCCTAATATCTAGGGATGAATTGATGATCAAGTTAGTTGGTAGTTACATCGTACTCTCCCATTTCTGTATAAGTTAGGAGGGATGAGTTTGATGGCAAGCTAGTTTTTCTTTCCAAGTTACTTTATTTTTACAGTTGCTCAACAGTTACTCTATTTTTATGTTGGAAGATCCAGACATGTTTTATTGAATACAATCTGAAAAGATCCTGTTTTTGATATGAAGTGAAAACAACTATGTGTTATGAAAATTTGAAGTAGATTTAGTTTCCATGTTAAGTGAGATAGTTCCCTGAGCTGGCCACTCAAGGTACTAACCCTCACTTTGTATATTTCCTTATTTATTTATGCATTTCTAGTTAAAACTGTTTCATGTTATTTCATAAAGTTGCATTGTGGAATGAGTAAGATATCTAGACTGCTATTTCTAGTAGTTGTGATTCATGAATAGAGTGCATATTTGAAGTCCTCCATAGGTTAGTGTCAATTCTTTTATCATTCTATGTATTTTGAGTTAATTATGTAATTCTCTGTTGAATATAGTTATCTTCAACTTATGCTAAAGGTACTCGTAGCAACTAGATTATAAACTATTTTTGTTGTCCTTACATTTATGTGAACTTCAGTAAATTAGGTTAATTAAAATAAGTTTGTATGAGTTAGTTTAAGATAGAAATGAGTCTTGAAGGCATATATAGTGTGGGCATCATCATAAGCTTACGCTCCTTGGTCGATAATTCAATGTAGGAATACAATGATAGAGTGGATTGTTCAGATAGGTTTACCCCTGAATTTTGTTTAAGTCTACAACGCATTAGTTTTCCTCTACACATCTCCAAATCCATTGATAGACATTGATGATGAAAAATCTAGAACCATTGTTGGCATATAGAGGAAGAGTAAGAGAGAGAGAGATAACAAATATAAAGGGAAAGTCACTCTCTCTTTTCTTTCTCTCTCTCTTTATTTTTGTAAAAGTGTCATTTCATACCAAGCTCTACTTTTTACATTGTAAAAGTACTGTAGCCTAATCTTTAATGTAGGGTTTTCCATGACAATGCTTGACCATAGCCCCAAGTCTATCACATAATGTAACACTTTTTAGCACTATGTTTATACAATTAAGATTAGTTTTGTAATAACATGATGGCTAATGATTATGTGTTTTCAGAAATGCCTCAACAATAGATATTACTACATTCTTTCAATTCCACTGATGGATGGACAACAACCATTCACCATCAACAAAACTTTATGCTCTCTTCTCATATTTATAATCTTTTGAAGTCTAGATTAGTACAAAATGAAGGTTTTATTATTCTATCAAGTTATGTACTTGAATACATTGCATCTATCCCTTATGTTCCTATTGTTGCTTTTAGACTATTATAGGGGCTTCCACCTATTATCACAACAAAATCTCCAATTGAATTAATCATTTCATCAAGTCTTTCTTTTGTCAAATTTTGCACATTTTCCACCTCAATCAATTTAACTTTTTGATGTGTTTTATCTACCCAACTTTTGAGAATACAATTATTTTCTTTACAATTTTTTACTGATACAACATAATGGAGTGGTATACCCTATTGCAAGTATGGGCCTAACCAGTGTTATCATTGATGTCAACATACTCCTATTGCATTGATGTCAAGGATTGGATGAGTTGTATGCTGAGGATATTGAGAAAATTAGTCCTATCAGGAACAGAGAAGAATAGTGAAGATAGTGAAGTGAAGATCCTAGCTAAGATGAAGATCAAAGGATGCACATCAAAGGGTTTGTAGATATGTGTCTAAAGATGATCCAGTCAAGATTTCAGAGGTTCACATGAAGATTTGAAGAAGTTATGACCATATGAGTAAAATTAGTTCTGGCAGATGTTTAAAGGTGACAGAGTGACACAAATAGGTCCGGTTGGATCCAGAAATGCAATATCTTGTTCTGCAGATTTGGTGGAGTGTTTAGGAAGTCAATGTGAATTGACAACTCAATTGGATTGTGGTCTAGAGGTCTACAAGCATCTATTCCAATATGATAGTGATGACAGACTATGTTCTTGAGGTTCTGGATGAAGACGAGAATGATTTCAGTAAGCAGAAGTAGTCTGGATGTTCTTGGTGATTCAAGAAAGCTTGTGGGGGTCTCTAGATTGTGTCCAGTTCATGTTGGTGGTCCACATTGAAGATTGAGCTTGTAATTGAAGAATTACTTCCAGATGAGGATGTTCTTCCTAAACTTGGCTGACTGGATGAGTTACACATCTTGCGAATGATCTTGAAGATGTTCTGCGAAGCATGGCATGTTCCTCAAAAAGGATTGAAGTCTCAGATCTATGTGGCCAATACTGTGATGATCCACATGAAGTCTTTTGTAATTAGTCAAGTTGTATTTGTGTATTTGCTCTGTAAAGTTTGTCGACTTTGATGATTATCCCAAAGTCGATGTCTTGTATAAATAAGAAGTTGTGAAGTCATTTCAAAGGCATCTTGGTGGAGATGAGAGTGTGGTAGAGAGGAGAAGAGCAAAAGGCAGAGTATAAGTATTGGGCTTAAATGGAACTGACTCAAGCATGGTGAAGATGCTATTCTTCAGTTCAAGTATGTAATATTTATTATTCTATAGACAGTGTGTCTCCTATAGGCAGTGGGCCTCTTGTGAGCAGTGTGCTTGGGTAGTGAGCCCTAATTGGCATTTGCCATTTTGTTCTTCTTATTCTTTTAACAGAGAATACAATCTTGGGTTAGTCACCCTATGGTTTTTCCTTAACCGGGTTTTCCATGTTAAAATCTTGGTGTCATGTGTTAATGTGTTTCTGCTCTTGAATTGTTGCATTATGTTTCCATGATTGATTTATTATTATGCTTATGAATTACAAGAAGGATTTAAGTGGTTAATAAGAGAGAGTCTTGGGACAACTGATTCACCCCCCCTCTCAGTTGTCTGTCTTGAATCTAACATACCTAAATGATGCAAAGCAACTTCTGCACCCCCAATTCTAGCAAATAAAGAAAGGATATTGATCCCCTTTAGATATATAGGATTCAAAATAGAAAGATGGTATCCTTTAATGAACAAATCAAAGTGATACATTTTTCCTCTTCTTCGATTTTTACATCTATGGAAGCTAATTAACTTGAACTACTAGATGAAAATCATTTAAATGTTTGCTTACAAAGTCTCCTTCATGCAGCTTTAAAGAATACAGTTTTTTTTTTCAAAAATAACTATTTTACAAGACACTTATATTGATATAATGCAACAATTTTATCTCATAAAATCTTAGGAATGTTTTGTACTAAAACATTCATCAAGATTTTATTCAAAAGACACAACCTAATAGTAGATCTATCTCTTCTATCCAACTTGTACCATTCATCTTGATCCATTATTCATGGTAGAAAATTGAGTGTAACAATTCTTACAATCCATTAATCTATCTCCACTAAATGATCTTCAACTTTCAATTTCCATAACTTAAAGTTCTACCTACTGAACTTCTTAATCTCAATTATCAAGGTGTTGGCCATGACTTTTGATTTTCATATGTTATTTTAAATGCACATGAATTATCCCACAAAAAAATTTAAAGCAACATAAGAAATGTATCCCTTCCTTCATGGGATCAATAGAAACAAATCTTTGATACTGAATGTTGGTTTTACAATGTTTATTCCTCAATTAGAAGCAATGGAAAGTAATAAAATTTGTTGATATAAAACACATTTAACCTTAATTAAACATACAAGAATAAGTGAAGGAGATAGAGAAGATAAGATGACATATATACTTGGGAAAATCCTTTTGAGTAAGAGACCCACCACCAAAAGTAAACCTTAATATATTAGTGAAACACATCATTTTCTTAAGGACCTAATAATTCACCTTTAAGACCTATTTAGTGTACCCATTGTGCACTAAAGTATAGCTATCTATAACAATAGAAACATCACATCTCTGAGCTTCATTAATTAATACATGACATGATCAATATAGTTGGGCACAATGCCACTTATTGACGCATCTCAAAAATGGATATTTGCAGCATCTTGAAAGTCCAACAAATGGAAACAACACTTAACACCTACTATTTGAGTCTCCCCTCATTTCACCACCATCCCAATAGTAGATGATCAATGTTTACAAGCATTTGATGGATAACAAAATGGAGTGCTCTATTAAATGTAATGCTCTATTATATAAGTAATATATATTATTATATGATATTATTTAAATTAACCTAATTATACATATTAAATTACTATCTAAAGCAAGAAAAACCCTTATTCAATTTAGAAATAGTTACTAAAGAAAATGTTTGCCTAGCAACATTAAATTTGCTAAATTGTCTATATCTATCTATAAATAAATATTTTTCTATGACTTTGTTTAACTCTCTTTCTCACTCTATATATAAAGATATCACTCATTGTTGGATTGTTACCATGAATGATTGATCAAAAGTTAGCTTCTCTTTTCTCTATCTATCTTTGCCCCACTATATATATATATATCTCCCTCTGTAGCTCTATTTCTCTATCTCTTTATGTGTTTGTCTCCTTCCCCCTTCTATCTCACACATTTCCTCTCTCTGAGATCTCTCTCCCTATGTTTCTCTCTCTTCTTTGGCTCTCTATCTCTCTAACTCTCTCTTTTGCTCTCTCTCTCTTCCTCTCTTTGTATCAATTAATCTCTCTTTGTATCTTTATACCTCTCTCTCCTACTTTATTTCTCTCTCATTTCATCTCTCTCCCTCTCCCTTCTTCTCTCTTCCTCTCTATCTGTGTACCTCTCCCTCCCTCCTTCCCTCCCTCTTTCTATCTCTCTTTTTCTCTATCCCTTTCTATCTCCCTCTCTTTCTCTTCCTCTTTCTTCTCTATCTCTCTTTGTATCTTAGGTCTCGGCCCAACAGAAGCACAATGTACATTTGAGCTTGATATTAATATGATTTTGTGATGTTAGAAATGTGACATTCTATACTAAGATGAAATGTTCATAGTTTTTAGCATGCTTAATTCTAGTTTATTGGTGTCTCAATAAATTGTATTGGAAGAAGTATTATTTGTTTAGGATAACATGATTTGCATAGATTACAAATTATTGATATAAAAGTAAATCTCAAGCTTATTTAGAAATTTTTTACATCTATGGAAGCTATTTGACTCACTACTACATGAAAAGCATTTAAATGTTTGGCTACAAAGTCTCCTTCATGCATCTTTAAAGAATACAAAGATTACAAGAATAAAAGCACTAGAACATATTTCATTTTCTAGAGAACATAGAATCTAAATCTACATTAGAATCCTACAATCCATTTTCACTCTAGTGAATGTTGTCTTCAATCATTTGCTCAAAGTCATAAATCCAATCTAAATAATTCACTAATAGGTATGTGAATATAAGGATGAATCACATTATTAGATTGGGTAAAAATGGGATGAGGAGGGCTAATATATAAGACATAGGTTGGGAAGGAGGGTTAATGTGAGACATAGGTTAGGAATGATGGATGTTATCTCAACACATGTATGTTAATATAAGGATGAAATGTAAGTGGCACATTAGGGGGATGGGATCACTTGAGGTAGGTATGGAAACAATAGGGGCAAATCTAGGAGTGACAATAGGAGTTTTAGTAGCTATGGAATTGGTAGTAGTGGTTTGATGAGACTCAAAAGAAGAGGAAGGATTGGATGAACTCTATTAGAAGAGACTACTAAATATCTAATTCCAAGTAGAATATATATGCCAAGAGGTGCATTTATTAAAGTTTAATGCAAAAGGGCGACAAATTATTGAAGAGATTCATTAGTAGTGAGTTCATAAAAAAATAGTTGGCTAGTCAGAGTAAGATCATGGTCATAATCTTGTTGATGATCAAACTGGTTCTCATCATGAGCATCATAAATATTTCATTTTCATTGGATTGAGTAGCCATAGTAGGGTTAAGACAAGCACCCCTTCTCAAATGAAGATTGGGGTCTCGAGTAGCTCGTGGCATGAAAAAATCAATACCATTATGAGAGAGATAAGATAATGTAATATAAAATCTATCTCATATTTAAGTATAAGAAAATCAACAAGATAAATTAGATTTGAAAATGAAGCCCTAAATATGAATTCAAGGGTGGGTAGGGTGTTCAAAAGATAAGATCAATCATTATCAAGCCAAATCGTAAAAGAGACAACTTAATGAAGTACAAAAGAGGACAATAAAACTTAGGTAAATTTGATGTAAGTGATAGACAATTAGAAAATATCATACCTAAAAACCTTAATTGGAATGAAGGAAAAATCCTAAGGCAAAACCCTAAGGCATGCGGGAATGTCAAGTCCACCAAAATGAAATGGAATAAAATGCTTCCTTTGGCTAAATATAAGATAATTCATCTAATTCAAACAATTCGGCATAATTAATCTAGATTAAGCAAAATTGGGTCAATAAATTAGAAGTGAATATTTAAAATTGAATATAATGATTAGGGTACTTAGCTTTAGAAACTACAATGAAGAATAATTGTTGATGCCACATAGAATCATTTTTCTTGGGTACAAAATAATCACAACTTACTATTTGAAGAATGTGACTAGATCATAAGATGCACATGATTTGACTTGGATCAATCTCAAGCATACTAGGTTTGTCTGTGATCATGCAAAAATATTTTGTTGCACAGACTTGATATGTAGCTTGTGGGAGCAACCTAGCAAAAAAGAAAACTTCTAGAAATTAGTTTATCTTGATCTCTATTATATAACGCTCAATAATTTTACCATTTAAACTCATCCCATTTAAGTGTGTTGCTTCTCAATCTGACTGGATGTTTCCCAGTTATCCCTACAAGGTAGCCATCATTGATCAATAGGATTTCTGGGCCAGGGGCCAACAATACAGGAGATAGACTCTATAAATATCTCCTCTTCTTCTTTAGGCTCTGCAAAACCAAGGGGGGTATTCCCTATTCAACATCCATGAGATATACTTATGAAATGACTGGGATGTTGATACAAAGCAGATAAATCCTCCTTTATGCAGACCAAAACTGTGAAACAAGTGCAAAGGGGCTAGCTTTGGGCCTATGCTTAGTTGTGAATTAGAGGATTTTGGTCCTAAAACTACTTCTAAATGTCCTAAAGGTTTGTATTTGAAGTATGAATTTATGTTTTGGTATTTGGATGCAAAACTAGGATCTTGGTTCTAGCCTCAATACAAGACCAGACTGGTGCTACTCAGGGCTTGGAGTCAATAGACATATATATGTGAATGTTTACCATAGACTTAAAACAATAATCAGATTTCAAGGGGGTTTTGTGATGTCTGCCTTACAGACACTACCCAAGACTAAGTATTTAGTTATTTCTACTTACAAACATCCTTACTGCAATATATTCTTCCCAACACTTAACCCAAAACATTTAATCTACTTATTGAGCAGAAGTAAAAGATCAAGCATTCAACATAGCAAACCCATGTCCCAGAATCTCAAACACCCCTTAGTTGTTTAGATTCAAAAGAAGAACACATTCAATTGGAGACAAATAACAAAACACATGCAATGAAGCATTACTCATTTAAATCAACTTGAAACTGATGAAGTCTATGCATAACACATTCGACATACTACTCATAAACTCACAAGGCACAAAACAGAGCCACCAGTGAAGTTGTATCTTATTACAACACCAAAGTTTGTCCAGCTTTCAACAACAAATGAGTAACACAGTCTGCCCTTTATAACAAGACTGTGTACTCAGCCAAAAATTACATGGAAATTTAAAATTTCTGCCAGAAAATAATGCACCAAGAATGGCGCCCAAATCAATCAATGCAGCAGGGGGCACAAAGAGGGAAAAGCGGGTAGAATCAGGAACAACACCGCCGCCTGAAGATTTTCTTCATCAAATTTGGTAGGTTACTGTCAATCATCGACCCATACTTCCACAAATAGCCATTAATGACTCACCTACCTGTGGCCTCCTGGAGTGCCGCGGCCTGCGAGCCTTAGAACTTTTCCCACCCAAAAATGGTTGCATATGCACAAGAAAATCCTTCCACGAAGGTTTAAAACATAGCCGTCGATCTTGTTCTCCTATTGCAGGGATCATTGGTGTCAAAATACGCTGAAAAGTCACCTACCAATGATATCGTGCCACGTCAGCACCCTATGCATCCATCACTGACTTTTCTGCCATCCATTTTGCCCATTTTGCCCATGCATATGCAGTTGAAAGTGAGATCGTGTATACATACAATCACTTACATACAAGTCGGATCCCAAGACACTATAAAGCAAATTTGAGCCTGCATTCGGATCTAGGCTTTGTATGTATATCCTCTTGTACATCGGCACATACAACACACCATACGTACAAGCCACAGACTTCAAATTATGATGAAGCATATCACAATTGCCTTGAAGTCCAACTTGTAGCTAAACCTTTGCATTTTTATTTTATATACATGAACATACAATCACAATATACATTCTGTGGACCTCAAACAACTATCCATTGGATTTGAAAAACTTTCAAATCCGGGCCTTGTATCTCATTTTGTTTGTATATCAACATATACAATGCCATATACATGCAAGCTGCGGATTTCAACACCTTGTCAACTGGATTGCATGTTCATTCCAGATTCTAACTTGTATATTAGGAATGTATATTTGAACATACAATCGCAAATATACAAGCAGTGGGCTCCAGCTTCGTAACTTGTCTTGTATGTGTCTTCTTGTATATCGCCGCCGATGCATATGACTAACATACAATCTGCCTTGTATGTCCGCGAGTCCCACCCTTTATATGTCAGCCCCTTGCAAATTTCCTTTCATATGGCGAATGCACATTTTCTTTGTACATTTTTCTTTGTATGCGAGATACAAACCCCTTTGTATGTGAGGCGGACCCCACCAAATGTTTCACTGCCACCTTGTATAATGTCGAACATACAAGACCATTTATACATGCAAACCTGATATACATTTAGGGAATATTCCTAGAATCTGCGACAGATTCCACAATGTATATGCACCTTTTTAAAGCCCGATATGCATTGTGAAATGCATACAACTAATTTTTTCACCATTTTTTGAAAGCTGATTGAGATCTCTGACCCGCCAATGCACATTTGACCTCCATGTATATACAAATAGGGTTGTATATACAAAGTGACATGCATACGATAGAAAATTTGCACTTTTCAACTGTAGAGGCCAAAAGACTTAGAAATTTTTGGATTTTATGGAAGGTGCCTACATATTTAAATACTTAAAACCTCAATGTTTATGTAGGTAGTAACATTGGCTCCGACTGGGGACGTGCAGGCGCAAGGCTGCAGCAAGAACCAAACCACCCTGGGACAGACCAAGCAAAACACAAAATACAAAACACCAGTGACTATGCAAGGCGCGCACAGATGTTGGCAAGAGACACTATGTGGCTTTATGAGTGTTGTCATTGATGGCAACAAAGTCCATCCTACACATCCATAGGACATGATGTATCTTTCTTGGAAGTCAGATTGAAGAAATGTTGTGGTCCTGTAAGCAAGAACAGAGTAGGCAGCAAGGTCCGACAGTCAGGTCCGGATCTCTCAGAGGAAGTATCAAAGTAAAGTGCGGATTTGGGGAAGTCAAGGGGAGTACCTTGACTAACAAATTCTAGGGATTGAGCCTCCGCTGATGGAAGAGTGAAGAGACATGAGCACTTGAGTGTTGGGTTCCCGTTTGGCAGAGTTGAAAGAGGAAGAACTGACCGACAGAGCATCAGACCTTAATCCGGATAAGAAGTTGATGGTGATCAAGCTTCCTAAGGTATCATTCATGATTGGTCGACATAACTGATGACTTCTATAAGAATCTCCTTTATACGCATCACTTGGCAAGCAAGGATTCAACCGACAGATCAAAGTTTGGGATAATATTGACTATTCCGGATGCTGACTAGAAAGGTGTTGAAATCATTTGTGTGGATATATATACCAGATGGATTTAGATATGAAAGTGAGTTGTGGTTGGGAAGTGCGAAGAAAAAGAATAAGAGTAGTGTGAAGGCAATAAGACAGGTCCAGAATGTGATAGGACAGCAGCACCAAAGTAGAGGTAGAATGAAGTGCAGCAGATTAGTGTATTGAACCTAACCGGAACTGAACCTCAGGATGTGTGGATGCTTCTCATCAGTTCAAGTATCTTGTCACCTTATACCTTGTAGACAGTGAGTCTCTTGTAGGCAGTGAGCCTCTTGTGAGCAGTGTGCTCGGGTAGTGAGCCCTAATTGGCAAGTGCCATTTTGTACTATCTTATTCTTCTAACAGAGAATACCTTCTTGGGTTAATCCCCTAACAGGGTTTTCCACATCAAAATCATTGTGTCATGTGTATTGATGTTATTTCCATTTCATGGTTATGTTTGCTTATTTGATTTGATACTGCATTAATTATTAAGGAAGTGCAGAAAGCTGAAATAATTAAGATAACTGATTCACCCCCCGTCTCAGTTATCAACAATTGGTATCAGAGCAAGTTCCTCCAAATAGAGCCTAACAGCTTGAGGAAGATCTGGAAATTCAAATGGATATGCATGGTATGAGGGAACAACTTTAGTCTGCCCTAGATGATCTTGAACAATCTAATTCTGAAGTCAATGAATTGAAGGAAAGACTTAAATAGGCTGATGATTTCATAAATGATTTAAAAGGGAAACTGAGTATCTCTATGAAAAAGAGAAAGGATCTACTTCAGCAATTAGCAAGTCAAGGTGAAACCAATGATACAAATGAAGACCTAAAAGAGAAAACCAAGCTATGTGAAAAGTTATCAAAAGAGGTCATTATGGTAAGACATGAAATGGAATCAGGGGTTATGAAATTCACCCAAAAAATTGAAGAGAAAAGAAAAACTGAAGATGATCTAAGACAATCTCTCTAGGAAAAATCAGAAGACTACCATAAAATGGATAGAATAATCAGACATCTGGAATTTGATCTTGAAGATGCTAGAGATAATGAAGAAAAACTTGAGGATCAAATAGACATTCTTAAAAAAGATCTACAAACAGCAAATGAATACAAAGAAAAATTCAAGATAAGCTCTACTCAACTTGAAGTTCTTCTTGAAAGTCAAAAGAGGGTAGATGACAAGCATGGCTTGGGATATGAGAAAGGTGAAAGCTCTGGATCCGGTCAGAAGAACTCTAGATCAAGAAATCCAAGGAACATACCTAGAAGACCTCCAGTAAGGCAACCAAATGCTCAAAGATATCCATCCTTCAATGGATATTGCCACAACTGCAATAACTTTGGTCATAAAGCAAATCAGTGTAGAAGAAGAATGAATCAGACTAATTCATCCTTCTCTGGATAGTGTTTCAATTGCAAAAGGTATGGTCACAAATCTCATGAGGTAGAAATATGCAAATGAACAATTCATTCAATGGTAGATGTTTTGCATGCAATAGAGTGGGACATATGGCTAATCAGTGTAGATCAAGAGGATATCAGTCAAATATGCAAAGAAATGTTGTTTGCTATAATTGCAATAGATCCAATCATATTGCCAAATTCTGTAGAAGTAAGAATCAAGACAAAAGGGGTCCGGAATAGCATAATCATAACCAAGACAAAGGAAAAGGAAAAGTGAACACGGATAAAATTCAAAGGGAGATGAATAAGATTTGGGTGAAGAGAAGCACAGAGAATGTTGGGGATGGATCCACACCAGAATCTGGTGTTGATAATCCTTCCAGAAATTGAATAGATGAGATCTAGCTCAGGGGGAGTCACTAAGAAAAACCAATTTCCCTAGCCAGTCATTTGGTGCTTGATATTGGCACACGGGAAGTTGCGGATTAAAGGGTTCTTAGAGAAACATCTAAAGTAGGTTTGGTAAAGATATGAAAGATACGCAACAAGATTGAAGAGTCTAATCTACCAAGATTGATCTAGTTTAACAGTCATCCGGTAAAAGCAGGATTCTCACAGTTAGATCCGGCTTGATTCAAAATTGAGAAATCTTGATCTGCGGAGAGATCAAATGATTATGGAAAGAAAGATAGATTGTCAATAATCACCAAGTATAATTCAAAGCATATCTCAATGATCCAGAAAAAGATCTTTCTTAGAACAAGGAGAACAAGGCAACCAGAATGACTTGAGTTGCGCATTTATTGCAATGTGTAATTAGGGTTTGCTGAGTGATAAAATGGTTTGTTTACTCTTCATTTGCACATTTGCATTAGTGAAATAGACAAGAAGAGCTCTACAAACAAGCTTGCCTCATCTCTCTCAAGGATCAATCACAGAATTCAAATCAGCTAGTGATCTCTTCGGCTCATTTTGTGAACCCTAAAAGGCGTAAGAGGTATTTTCTATTCTTTCTCTGAATCTTTAAAGATAACTACTCTGAATGTTGTGAAGATTTCTAATAGGCTGCACCCTAAATTTAAGAAACATCCCTACAAATCTCTAGAAGTGGATCCTTTAGGTGCATTTTTTAGCATTCTGCATGGGGTTTTGCATGTTGAAGATGTTAGGGCATACATTCATGCGAACATTGAAGAGTTTGGAGAATCCAAACTGCCAGATATCTATCACAATCAGTTAATAGATGACTCTTTTGATCTCAAACCTCAGTATAAGGCTATCTGAGACAAACACTTTGTATAGTGCATTCATTTCCCCTATTTTCTGGAAGATGAATGGGTTCGATATATTTTGAGCAGAATGCATGATAACTTCATGTGGTTGAACAAGCCATTTAAGACCACTAAGGATGCCATTAGGGCAGTAACCGGATTACACTCAATCGGTGGGATGCCTACTCTCAAAACTGTCAAAACCAAATTGTAAGTGAGGCTATCGGATCAAAATTTGATAAAAGAGCAATGACAATTAAGGATATCACAGATCCGGATATCAAGTTTGCATCAATGATAATTGGATATAAGATATATCACTCCAGTAGGGAGAATTCGGTATCCATAACTACTGTATATATTGCTTATGAAATGTTAAGGAAGAATGCAGACTATGATATTTGTGAGCTCCTTCTGAACCAACTTTTGGAGAATCTGCAGAAGATAAAGAAGGATAAGAAGAATTCTTTCAAATATAGTGGTTTGATACTCTGCCTATTCTTTTACTACATGAATGAGCTACCCGAATCCAATGGATGGGTACAGAAAAATAACAGACCGGTTGTAATTCAGATCAGAGATTACTTGCATGGGCTTCGTGATGCCAAGGCACAAAACACGGCGCTATGGGGCTACTTCAAAAATTTCCAATGCATGATGCAAGATAGAGAAAGAATCCCCCAATCTCTAGTTGAGAAGTACAAAGATACAGTGTGCTTTATGGTAGAAACTAATCAGTGCCTAATGGAGATTGTGGAGCCAAGAACAATGTGGATCATGCCAATGGGGTATGAAGTGGATGAAAAAATTGTAGAGCTGCATGTTCAACACATGCTAAGTCAGCCCAAGGATCCCAAGACAGAAAGGTTTGGAACCTTTGAAGAACTGAGTATAAAGATTTACGTGGAACTAAGACAACCAGAGATGAAGAGAAAATTGAGAAAAGAAGTAGAGAATGTTGCCAAAAGATATGGCATCTCAAAAGAGGCACTTGATGCAAATAGGGATAAGGTGGAAAGGGAAGAAAAACAAAAGGAAAAGGCAGAAAAAGAAAGTGCTCTAGTAGAAGCCCCCTTCGAACCAGATCCTCTAAGAGCTCTGCATCTGCCACTGCTAAGAGCTCAAAGGCATCAAAACTAGAAGAGAAATCATCCGGTAAAGGTGAAAAGAGAACAAAGACAAAGGCAACAAGGTCTTACATCAGTCAGAAGGATGATGAAGAGACAGAATTTGATGAAGAGATCAAGAAGGTGAAGAAGAAGAAGAAAGTATCTAGTGAAACCAAGGAGGTAGAGGCAGAAGAGTTTGTTGAAAGGCCCACTCTGTCATTAGATGATGTAGTTAAAGTAGTTACTGTGGATGGAAACCCGCAACCAATAACAGAATTCTACGATGCATATAATGATGCAGATAGAAAGATCTTGGAGGAAGCCACAGTTAAGTACTTAAACATATACAATAAAGCATTTATTGAAATAATTTCTCTAATTCCTAAAAGTTTAGAGAAGGGACTTGAAATGAGAAAAGAAAATGCCAAGGCTAAGGACTTAGAGGTTAGAGAACAGATAGCTATTCAACTCTATCCTTCAATTACTCCGAAACAAATGGATATGATCTTCAAAGATTGCAAGGATGAGTTCCGGAGTAAGGCTAGAATGAATTAGCTCATACTTGGAGAAACTAATAAAGTGGCAAGAGAAACAAAAGAAATCCTTCAGAATGCCTATAAAAAATTCAATATTCCTGTTGTAGAGGATTTAGGTGATGATCCCTCGGGAATGGATAACAAAGAAGAATCTACTGAGACTGTAGCAGAAGAGGTAAAGGAGACAGGTGATGAGAAAGATAAGGACTTAGAATCCTCTGCTCCAGAAGAGGAGGTCCATGAACAAGCAAACATCACTCCTCTGGTTTCCCCTGCAGATTCTGAATCCAAAGAAGAAGAAAGAGTAGAAGAGAAGATCAGTCAAGAAGCAGAGGAGAAGGAAAAACAAGATGATAGTAGTAAGGCTGTAGAAGGAGAGAAAACTCCAACAAAGAAGGCCACAGATGACAGTGGTAAGGTTGCAGAAGGGGAGAAGATCCTGTCACTGGCAAGAGACATAGCAGAAGCAGTCGAGGAATTCCTAACCAAGGAGATGATGGAATTTGATGAACCGGAACTTCTTCAAGGACCATTCAATTTTGACTCCCTCTCCCCGGTTCAAACCATGAAGCTAGCATCCTTTACTTCAGCTAAGGCAAAAGAAAAACTTCTGAAGTCTCACATGGAAGACTACAAGCTCATAGAAACTACATCTGGTGTATTGGAGAAGATCATGCCATCTTTTCAGAAGGATCCCTGAGCCTCTTCATCCGGTAATCTCAAATCTCTAGTTAATAGTGTTAGCACACATTTTGATTCCTTAGAGAAGTCAGCAGAAGATAAAGTCCGGAAGGAGTTTTTGGTAAAAAGATTATTAGAGGTACACGGGCTAATAACCAATGATAGGAGAGTTATGGATATCAGAATAAAGAGCCTAGAAAATGCTCTCAAAGATGGCAGAGATATATATAAATTTTGTTTCTCTTGGTCTATAGTAACCAAGGATATTGAGAAGAAAGTAAAAGCGCAAGAGGATAAACTGCTAAGTTTATCTCAAAGTTTTGATCCTCTCTCCTCTTCCATAGTAAATCAAGAGTGTCAAACCATTGCAGTGATAAACAAAATAAAGAAACTTGAGAAGGAAAGGAAGAACATAATAAGTCGTATGGGTGAACTCAGAAGGATCATTATCCCTAAGTTAGAGGCCATGCATGAGGCCCTAACTGATGCACAGACCACAGCCCAGACAAATGACCCGACAGATCTTAAGAAAGCAGAAGCTTTTGCATTCCTGTTGAGTGGCCACATCTTAATTTTGGATAGGATGAAGCAGAGTTGGGTGACAAAAGTTGTGCAGTTAAAGAATACCTTTGAGGACATACTTAAGTATATGTGAGTATAACCTGTTATATACTTATGCGGCTAAATATAGATTGACTTTTGCAAATTTTGGTGTGTGGACCCCACCCTTTGCCATTGATGTCAAAGGGGGAGTGAGGAGCAATGAAAAATAAGGAATCTAGCTAAGGGGGAGATCCAGTAAGGTGTACATTAGAATAGAGCATCAGCAAAGGGGGAGTGCAGTATGATACTTAGTCATTTTTCACTAAGTGTTGCCATCAATGCCAAAGGGGGAGATTGTTGGCAAGAGACACTGTGTGGCTTTATAAGTGTTGTCATTGATGGCAACAAAGTCCATCCCACACATCCGCAGGACATGATGTATCTTTACCAGAAGTCAAATTGAAGAAATGTTGTGGTCCGGTAAGCAAGAACAGAGCAGGTAGCAAGGTTCGACAGTCAGGTCCGGATCTCTCAAAGGAAGTATCACAGTAAAGTGTAGATTTGGGGAAGTCAATGGGAGTACCTTGACTAACAGATTCTAGGGATTGAGCCTCCAGTGATGGAAGAGTGAAGAGACATGAGCACTTGAGTGTTGGGTTCCTGTTTGGCAGAGCTGACAAAGGAAGAACTGACCGGCAGAGCATCAAACCTTAATCCAGATAAGACATTGATGGTGATCAAGCTTCCTAAGGTATCATTCATGATTGGCCAACATAACTGATGACTTCTATAAGCATCTCCTTGATACACATCACTTGGCAAGCAAGGATTCAACGAACAGATCAAAGTTTGGGATAATATTGACTATTCCGGATGCTGACTAGAAAGGTGTTGAAATCATTTGTGTGGATATATATACCAGATGGATTTAGATATGAAAGTGAGTTATGGTTGGGAAGTGCAAAGAAAAAGTAGAAGAATAGTGTGAAGGCAGTAAGACATGTCTAGAATGTGACAGGACAGCAACACCAAAGTAGAAGTAGAATGAAGTGCAGCAGATCAGTGTATTTAACCTAACCGGAACTGAACCTCAGCATGTGTGGATGCTTCTCATCAGTTCAAGTATCTTGTCACCTTATACCTTGTAGACAGTGAGTCTTTTGTAGGCAGTGAGCCCTAATTGGCAAGTGCCATTTTTTACTATCTTATTCTTCTAACAGAGAATACCTTCTTGGGTTAATCACCCTGTGGTTTTTCCCCTAATAGGTTTTTCCATGTCAAAATCATTGTGTCATGTGTATTGATGTTATTTCCATTTCATGGTTATGTTTTCTTATTTGATTTGATGTTGCATTAATTATTAAGGAAGTTCAGAAAGCTAAAATAATTAAGATAACTGATTCAGCCCCCCCTCTCAGTTATCAACACTATTTACACCTAATTTACAAATGTGCACAGGAAATAATTACTTATGAAAAGTAGGGCTTTAGGAATTGACTGTGCATAGGTAGTTCCAGTAATTCACCAATTAGGGCTTGGAGAAAGTAGGAATTTTCCCCATGAATATTGCTGATTTGATATGGGCTTGTCCATAACTGCTCAAATTTATGATGCTTACCCTAATCTTGGCTCTTTGCGTTCCAAACAAGGACCAAGTCACTTATCTGAAACTTTCTTTCTACAACCCTTTTATTGGTGCAGGAGCACCTACCTGACAGCTGGCCTCCATGAGGCAGTTAGTTTGTTATAGGTCTGGTTAATGTTTCCAAGAAGGTCTTATAAGACCAATGCTTGTAATAAGGTCATGTTGACCATACTTTACTATTTTTAGATAGTTTGTTTGGACAGCTGTTTAGGTTGTTAGTTCGGTTGGATCCTCCCAGCCGCTTGGAAGCTCCCAGCCGCTGGGAATCGAGTACTCGCAAGAGATCCTATTTATACATGCAGATCAGTTAGTATTGCAGATCATCGATCAGACTTTGCTGAGAGTGAGACAGAGAGAGAGAGACTGAGTATTGTATTGCATCTTTTGAAATCAATAAAGATCCTGTTTGTGTTCATTTTCTGTTTGATCTCCATTGTGAAATCGAGTTTCTAATCTGGTGGTTTCATGGATTCGCTGATCCATTCCACCGGTTGATTCGTCGAATCGGTGGAATGGCTGTGTACCATAGTTTAGGAAGTAGTTTGCCTTTTCTGTTTGTTTGCATGCAGGTGTGCAGGATCGTCGTCGAGAGGTGTTGAGAACCCTAGCATGGGTATGTGCTAGGTCGTGTTGGTAGTTCGAGTCTGGAAGATCGCCCTGAAAGCAGATCGGGTCACCTTAGGAGGTTCGACGGATCGAAATTCGCTAAGGTTGGAAATTCATCGCAACGGCATCATCAGGATATTTCTGTGTATATCCTGCAGTTACTTCAGGCGTCATCCGAGTAGATGGAGGTGAGCATGATGCAATCGTTTGCATAAGGTGAATGTGCATTGGGGTGATCATCATCAGGTGTTGCCGAGGAGGAGCGTATCGGCATAAGGTAGAAGATCGGGTTGATAAAACCATCGCGGGCTGATAATGTTATGTTTGGCCGACAGCAGGATATTGGAGGAGCTACATGTGACGTCATCGTCATCAGGATAATCGTCATCAGGATATCGGGGTGACGTAAGCATTGAAGGAAAGGTGCGTAAGGAAAGGTGCATGAAGTTGTCGTCATCAGGATATATGGAGGGAACCGGATATTTTATATCCTGCTGATGAACATGATGTTGAACATCATGATGCTGCAGATAGAGGTTGGCGGTAAGATGAACAGTGAACATCAGGAGGATGTTTGTGCTTGCCGAATATGATGATGCTGCCGATAGCCGAATATGATGATGTTGCTGACAGACGAAAGGTCGAAGGTTTGTCTGCAGGAGGATATCGGTCGGCAAGAGAAAATATGATGATGATGATGGGTTGTAGATATACATGCTGTATGTCAAGGTTTTAGTGTGGATGCCTTTGCATCATAGTGGTATCAGAGCTCAACAAAAGGTCTGGGCTGTTGTGTGTTGATTCTGTCACCGAAAGGACAGAGGTAGAGGAGTGAGAGGTTGACAAAATGCCTCCGAAAGGTAATGGTACTGCAAGGGAATTGCAGGAGATGAAGGAAAAACATGCCAGAGAGATGAGGAAGATGAAGGAGCTTGCTGAAGCACTTCAAGCCAGGCTTGTAGCCTTGGAAAAGAACAAAAAGAGGGAAGTGGAAGACAGTGAATCAGAAGAAGATGAAGATACTGTTGAAGAGTATGAAGAGGTAGCTGAAGATCTGGATGCTGAAGACCAGAGATTTGCAAAACTGTTAAAGGCAGTGCAGAGTGATAAACCTAAGGTAAAGGTTGATGTTTCCAAGTATAATGGAAGTTTGAATGAAGACGAGTTACTGGATTGGATTGCTGCACTTGATAATCACTTTGAATGTGAAGATGTTGCTGAGGATCAGAAGGTAAAGATTGCAAAGACCAAGTTAGGAGGTCATGCTTTGGTATGGTGGGATTATGTACAATCCGAGAGAAGGAAACAAGGGAAGTCAAAGATCACTTCATGGGATAAGATGGTAGCAAGGATAAAAGGTAAATTCTTGCCTAAGGATTATGAAATTCAGATGTTTAAGAAGCTGCAATTTTTAAGGCAGAAGGAAATGGATGTGAAGGCATATACTGAGTAGTTTTATAAGTTGAGTATGAGATCTGGTCATCATGAGAATGAGGTAGAAAAGGTGGCTAGGTACTTGGCTGGTTTGAGATTGAACATACAGGATGAGTTAGTTTTAGCTAACCCTAAGAATGTGGAGGATTGTTACCAAATGGCAATCAGGATTGAAGAAAAGATGAATAGGAGACAAGATAAGTCCATGAGAGGAAGAGGCAGCATTATGAGGGGAAGAGGATTAGCCCCTACAACAAGGCAAACCATTGAGGGTCAAGAAGACACTGGTAAAGGACAGGGACAGTCTGATTTCAGAGGTGGATGGAAAGGTAATAGAGGCAGATTTGGAAGTGGTAGAGGTTCTACTACATTTTCAGGAAAGTGTTACACCTGTGGTGAGTTTGGTCATCCATTTTTCAAATGTCCAGAAAGCAAAGGTTCATCATCCAGAAATGATAGAACGAATGACAAGAGAGTACAACTTGTGCAAGAAGAGAAAGTAGAGGAATGTGTACAAAGTTTAAACACTTATCAAGATAGAGTTCCTAACAATTATGGATATCCTGAGGAGGGAGAAGCATTGATGCTTAGGAGAACTAGTTTGCAGGCATCAAAGGATATGATGCAAAGAAGAGCTCTTTTCAAGACCACATGCAAGAGCAAAGGTAAGGTATGTAAGGTTGTCATTGATACTGGTTCAACAGACAACATGGTATCTCAGGAAATGGTGGATAAACTGCATTTGGAAAGGATTCCACATCAACACCCTTACAAGGCATCTTGGGTGAGTGATAGTCAATCACTTTTTGTCTATGAATAGGCATATGTGGATTTTCAGATTGGAGCATATCAGGATAGAGTTTTGTGTGACATTTTGCCCATGGAATGTTGTCACCTACTGTTGGGTAGACCATGGCAATTTGATAGAAGGGTACTGTATGATGGGTATGCTAATACCTACACCATCAAGAAAGATGGGAAAACTATTATGTTGATGCCATTGCAGGAAGATGCTGCAGCACAGGGGGCAGCCCAAATCATTTTAGTGGGAAAGAAGGAATTTGTGCAGATGCCTATAGCAGCAGGCATAAAGGCAGTTGAGGACATTGCAGGGAAAGGAGTTGTTAAGGACAACAGTTTGAAGACAGTTTCAATTGTGACCGACAGAGGTCAGTAGCAGGGTCAGAAACAGGTTTACAAACAGCAACCAGTTGAGAGGAATGACAAGGATGTTGTCATAGTTGGGACTATTGTTTGTCCTATAAAGGTTGAAAGAAAGACAGAGTTGAACATTGCAGAAGTTCAAGAGGCAGTTCAGACAGAGGTTCTGGTCAGACAACCTGACAAACACAAGGTATGTGAGAGAAGGGCCTACATTGACAGGCATGAGGATTTACTTGCAAGAAAACAAGTTACAGTTCAGAAGTCTTGGAGCAGCCGAGAGCTAGCAGAGGACAAAGCTGGAACAGGTCAAGACACTACAAAGGCAAAGTGTAAAGGTGGAGGACTTCCACATCCTAACTCATGGGACATGAGTTCTTTTCTGTTGGGGAGTATGGTGCAGGAGCACCTACCTGACAGCTGGCCTCCATGAGGCAGTTAGTTTGTTATAGGTCTGGTTAATGTTTCCAAGAAGGTCTTATAAGACCAATGCTTGTAATAAGGTCATGTTGACCATACTTTACTATTTTTAGATAGTTTGTTTGGACAGTTGTTTAGGTTGTTAGTTCGGTTGGATCCTCCCAGCCGCTTGGAAGCTCCCAGCCGCTGGGAATCGAGTACTTGCAAGAGATCCTATTTATACATGCGGATCGTTTAGTATTGCAGATCATCGATCAGACTTTGCTGAGAGTGAGACAGAGAGAGAGAGAGACTGAGTATTGTATTGCATCTTTTGAAATCAATAAAGATCCTGTTTGTGTTCATTTTCTGTTTGATCTCCATTGTGAAATCGAGTTTCTAATCTGGTGGTTTCATGGATTCGCTGATCCATTCCACCGGTTGATTCGTCGAATCAGTGGAATGGCTGTGTACCATAGTTTAGGAAGTAGTTTGCCTTTTCTGTTTGTTTGCATGCAGGTGTGCAGGATCGTCGTCGAGAGGTGTTGAGAACCCTAGCATGGGTATGTGCTAGGTCGTGCTGGTAGTTCGAGTCTGGAAGATCGCCCTGAAAGCAGATCAGGTCACCTCAGGAGGTTCGGCGGATCGAAATTCGCTAAGGTTGGAAATTCGTCGCAACGGCATCGTCAGGATATTTCTGTGTATATCCTGCAGTTACTTCGGGCGTCATCCGAGTAGATGGAGGTGAGCATGATGCAATCGTTTGCATAAGGTGAATGTGCATTGGGGTGATCATCATCAGGTGTTGCCGAGGAGGAGCGTATCGGCATAAGGTAGAAGATCGGGTTGATAAAACCATCGCGGGCCGATAATGTTATGTTTGGCCGACAGCAGGATATTGGAGGAGCTGCATGTGACGTCATCGTCATCAGGATAATCGTCATCAGGATATCGGGGTGACGTAAGCATTGAAGGAAAGGTGCGTAAGGAAAGGTGCATGAAGTTGTCGTCATCAGGATATATGGAGGGAACCGGATATTTTATATCCTGCTGATGAACATGATGTTGAACATCATGATGCTACAGATAGAGGTTGGCGGTAAGATGAACAGTGAACATCAGGAGGATGTTTGCGCTTGCCGAATATGATGATGCTGCCAATAGCCGAATATGATGATGCTGCTGACAGACGAAAGGTCGAAGGTTTGTCTACAGGAGGATATCGGTCGGCAAGAGAAAATATGATGATGCTGACAGTGTTAAGGAAAATATGATGATGATGATGGGTTGTAGACATACATGCTGTATGTCAAGGTTTTAGTGTGGATGCGATGATGCTGACAGTGTTAAGGAAAATATGATGATGATGATGGGTTGTAGACATACATGCTGTATGTCAAGGTTTTAGTGTGGATGCCTCTGCATCATTTATCAAACAAATATTTCATCTTCTGCTGTTTCTTGATATTTGTCTTGTGTGCCTCTCTTTTGATTTCATCCAATGCAACCAGCTGATTTATCCTTTCAGTCATTGAGTCCTCAACCTCTGTATCATTTTCTTGTATAAATCTGTAGACTGGAAAAAGGTTGTTCATAGGTAACTTAGTTGGTGTACCGTACACTAACTCAAAAGGTGACCTTCTAATTGATTCCTTCACTGTCACTTGGTTAGCCCATAGTGCCATCTTTAACTTTGAATCCCATGCCTTTTTGTTCTCCTCCTCCATCCTTTTGATGAATTTCATGAGTTTTTTGTTACTTGACTCTGCTTGACCACTTCCCTATGGATGATACGGTGATGCACATGACAAATTGATCCCATATTTGTTGCAAAAATCAACAAATTCACCTGATCTAAAGCACATGGCATTGTCTATGACCATTGTGACTAGCACCCCAAATTTGATAAAAATGTGTTCCAAAATAAAATCCATCACCACCCTACTTGTAGCCTTTTTAGTTGGAATTGCTTCAACCCATTTGGTAAAATAATCAGTAGCAACCAAAACCCAACTATGTCCTCCACTTGATTTTTCTGAAATTTCCCCTATAAAATCGATTCCCCATTGCTGAAATGGAGCCTCTACAGTTACAATTCTAAGGGGTAATGTGCCTTCATATTTTAATTTTCATGAGAACCTCTAACAGGGATCACATTTTCTTACCATCTTTTGTGCATCTGAGAAAAGAGTTGGCCACCAATAACCTGCTCTAAGAATTTTGTGGGCTATTGTCCTGGCAATGTAGTGTCCACCACACATTCCTTTGTGCATGTCATTTAGAATATCTTCAGCTTGATTTTTATCCACACACCTAAGTAATACACCATCAGGATTTTTCCAATACAACTCTCCTTGAAGGATTATGTATTTGATTGTGTGTAGCTTCAAGGTCCTTTTCTGACTATCACTGAAGTGGGAAGGACAATTCAAATTCTGCAAGTTATACATAATGTTCTTGTACCATTCAGACTCTGACATATTAACAATTTCATTCTAAACTACATTCACTTGGCATGCTTCTAGATTTGACTGTGTCATCATCTTAGCCAAACCCTGTCCCCTTACCAGTTTTGTGATTTGTATCTCGATGTTGAACTCTTGCAACTTGTTAATCCACCTACATCTTTTTCCTGTCACTTCCTGCTGAATAAAAATATCTTTAACTGCTGCATGGGGCACATATGCGACTATCTGAGAGCCTACTAAATATGACCTAAAGCTCTTGACTGCTTTAACCAATGCATATGTCTTCTTTTCCATGATATCATATTTTAGTTCAGCTGCCTACAATGACATGCTAAAGAAAGTAATAGGCTATTCAAAACCATCTTCATTTTTCTGCAATAAACATGCAGCAATAGTGTGAAAAGAAGCAAATGAGAACAACTGAAGTGGCTTAAAAAAATTAGGAGTTCTTAATACAGGAGCCATCTTTATAGCTTCTTTGATGTTTTGAAATGATCCAGTTGCTTCATTTTCCCACTTGACAGCTGCACCTTTCTTCAACATTTGAGAGATATCTTTTGTAATTTCAGCAAAATTGGGGATGAATCTTCTAAAAAAGTTGATCTACCCAAAGAAAGACTGAATACCTTTCATAGTTTTAGGGATTTGAATCCTGTCAATTGTAGCAACCCTTTCAGGATCAATCCTAACTCCATCTTTGGAAACAATATGTCCCAATAATTTTCCTTCCACTACCCCAAAAGCATTTTTCTTTGGGTTAAGTGAAATACCATATTCCAATGCTCTAATAAAAATTTGTTCAAGATGCATGCAATGTTGCTCCCCCTTTTCTGAATAGGCAGTTAAATCATCTTGATACACAGTCAGAATTGAGTCAATCAATCCTGCAAAAGCAACATCCATAGCCCTCTGAAATGTGGCACCAACATTTGTTAGTCCAAATGGCATTCTTACATACACATAGGTTCCCCATGGAGTAGTAAAGGTAGTTTTGTATTGTTTGGATTCTTTCACTTTTACTTGATTGTATCCTGAAAATCCATCCATCATGGACAAAAGCTCACAACCAGTTACTTTCTACAGCATAACCTCCATATTAGGCAGTGGATAATTATCCTTTAAAGAAGACATATTCAGATTTTTGAAATCAACACAAAGTCTTATGTCACCATTTTTCTTTCTAACTAGGACAAGGTTAGACACCCAAGTTGACTGTCTAATAGGCACAATTATTCCAGCCTCCCTAAGCTTCATAAGCTCTTTTTGCATTTTTGGAGCTAAGGTTGGGCTAATAGGTCTTTGTTTCTATCTGAATGGCTTAGCTCTAGGCTTCAAAGGGATATCATGCTGGAAAAATTCCTCTCTATAAGCTTTTAGGTCCTCATATGACCAGGTAAAGACATGTTTATATTTCTTCAATAATGCTATCAACATGTTCCTGATGTGTAGTTTGAGCTATTTGCCAATATATACCTTTTTGGGGGCTTGAGATGTCCCCAAGTTTATCTCCTCTAAATCATCTTTGTTTGTAGGAGATGCTTTTGAAACAAATTGGTCTCTATTATCAAATGCTCACTCTAAAGCAACCAGCCCTCTAGGGATTCTATTTGTTTTGAACTAAATAACTTCTTTCCCCATGAGAGTTTCTTTTCCATTTACAACCTCTACAAAATTCTGAAAATCAATTTCCTGATTCTCATACTCATCTATGCAGTGCAAAAATTTCATCAAATCCCTATCATCATCAAACACCTGCCAGATGCATCTATTATCTAGTACTACAGGTCTAGGTTTAACCTCAACATTTGTAACATCAGACAGAGTGATATCATCTGGCCTAATGGCCACATTAGCTAAAAAATCTACCATGACATTTTTTGATCTTTCTATCCAGTTTATTGAAAATTCATCAAACAATTCAATTGTATCCCACACAACATGCTTATATTGTTTCAATCTTTTATTCTTAGAAGCATACTTATCTCTAACTTGAGAAATAATTAACTCTAAATCTCCAAATACTTTTATCATTTTAATTCCATACATCAAAGCAACATTCAATCCTAGTAACAAAGCTTCATATTCTGCAATATTATTTGTGCAAGCAAACTTTCACAGGAAAGAGAACTTTAGAAGCTTACTAGCTGGAGACAAAAACACAACTCCAGCACCAGATCCCTCCTTTGAACATGCTCCATCAAAATACATAGTCCATAGACCCTATTGGTCTAGCTCTTCAATGCAAATATCTTTCCTTTTACCTCCTTGGTCACCTGAGACAACTTTGAAGTTTTCACAGTCAGTATCCACAAAACAAACATGTTCCTCTGAATCTTGATCCTCCACTATTTCTGATGACCTTTCTTCTCTGACTAGTTTGACGTCTTTACCATTCATTGGAATCATGGCATATGATAGATCTAATTGCATACTTCCTCCAATCAATGCTGCCCATCTTCTTGACAACAGCATACCATATTGTGGCTTTATGTCAACCACTATTATGTTCATTCTGTATGTTTTTTTTGGATATGTGGCTAACCTAAAATCCACATCTTTCATGATCCCAATAACTGGCACCTCCCTAGCATCCATTGCATAGCATTTTCCACATGCCTTATCTATCTTCAATCTAGCTTGTTGCATGATAGCCAGCAGCATAATATTTGTTGATGCTCCAGAATCAAGCATACAATTCCTGATTGTTTTTCCATTAATAACAAGGGAGACATAAAATGACTCAACCTGTGAAGGGCATTTTGTCATGGTCATCCCCAGATAAAACTCAGGAGCCTCATCCTCTTCAATACACAAGCCTGTTTCTTACCTTGAACCTCAACATTTTGCTCAGCCTGACAAGCTACTCCTAAAATTAAGGACAATGCCTTATTCCTGATTTCTTCAACCTTCATCACTTCCATCAATAGAACATATGTCTTCACCTAAGACAAAAATTGAGCTATGTCAAAGGGAGCATAATTTTGCATAACAGTTGTAGCCTAAGCCGTGGTTTTACTTTTATCTTGAGCTAATCTAGCTTTAATCTTAGTGGCCCTCTGATTGTTATCTAGGATCTGAGAATCCTTATTTTGATCCTCATTTTGGGGGGTTTTATTTTCTGGTCCTTGAGAATCATAACCTATTTTTTGCTTAGAGTTCTTCTTGTTACTGTTCCATTGTGTCTTTTGTGGTTCAACCTTCTTATGATCACGCACTGGTTGATTTACAAAGGTATTTTCTGGCTGACTGCATCACCTACATGAGATTTACCTCTCAGGTTATAATTGCTTTTGACCTGACCTACTACCATAGTTGTGAGAGCTCTAATTTCTTCATCAGAAGGCCTTCTCAAATTATTCAGGAAAATGTGTGAGTCCTGAGCATAAGCATAGTTATCTTCATCATCTTCATCACAGGGAAACTGCTGGCAAACCTAAGTTTCACAACTCATATTTTCATCTGCATCATAGGAAGAACACCCCCTATTTGTGGACAACATATTGACATTATCATCCTCCATACAATGTGGCTCATTGCATTCATCACAGGCAACAACATTATTATACAAAGACTGAGTGATCATACATTACGATTGCGAATGAGGCATTTGACATATTATACACCATGGAGTGTCATCAACAATATTAACAACCTTCTTCAAAGGATCTAGAGTTTCCTTTGCATTATGGGCCCTTTGATTTGAATTGCTATGTGGGAGGATGGGTTTGCCATTATGCCAATTAGTGTTATATGGCATATCATGCAATGATGGTCTCTTTTCTTGTCTTTGGTAAACCTGCATGTCTATAACTTTAGTCCTTAACAACAGTTGTCAATTTATCTAATTTATCCTCAGAAGTAGATGCATTACCTTGAGTACTTTGAGGCTTATTTGGATTTCGCAGAATCTTCACATCATCCCTTCTGTTTGTCTTACCATATGCTTTCCTATTATTTTCAATATTTGTTGCAATCCTGAAAGCATCCCTGAGGCTATTAGGACCCTTATCTCTTAATCCATAGGTTGTTTTGGCATCAAAAGCATTTATGTACAGCACCATGCACATTGGTTCATTAGGTCTCATGTGAGGTGGCAATTTGTTCAACATGTTAGTGAATCTAGCATTAAAATCTGCAACCTGCTCATTTGACCCCTTAGTGATACTGGTGAATTCATTTACAAAAAAGCTTGGGTCAGTTTTTCACCATACTGTTCTTTAAAAATCCTTCTGAAATCATCCCATGATGAGATACTCCAGTTAGGCAGACCTTTGTACCATTCTCTAGCTTCATCAACTAAGGACTGCATAAACAACTTCATAAAAATATCTTCATGCTCAACCGCAAAGTTGTCCATGACATTCTGAAAGGCTTTTAAATGATCTTCCCCTAACACAGTATTGTTTCCTGAAAACTTTGGCACCTGCGGCCTCGCATGTTTGTCAATGGGATTAGGGTAGCCAGGAATACCATCAAAAACAAGCTGCCTAAACCTGTCCACCTACATAGGCTGTCTCCCAAACTCATTAACATCGGCATTCCTATTTGCATTCTAATTTCTCACATTATTTAATGGTACCCTAACATTGTTTACATTCTATCTCTGATCATTCTGTTGATACTGGATCTCATTTCTATGTTGGTTTCTCAAGACATTTGCATTATCAAGGGTGGGGACTGCATCATGTTGAGCAGTTCTCAGAGCTTGCACTTTTTGCCTCATATCATCTCTAATCTTCACGGCTTGTAAATATTCTAATTCAACTCTTAAGCTTTTGATTTCTTCAGCTAATTGTTCATCTTTGGGCATAGAAGAGGATGGTCCCCTTCCATATTGGTCATCATCATCATCTCTTGGGGACTCAGTCTCTTCAAATCTGTTAGATGGATCTAAGAAAGGGCGTTCCTGAAACACCTCTCATCTCACTCTCAAATTAACACCTTGTTGTCTTTCATATACATTCTGGATTTCAGCCTCAGTGTTTGAAAAATAAGGTATTGTTTGCTCTGAAGATCCCGGATTGTCTTGGATATTATCATTACTTCTGGGAGAACCCTCTTGACTGACTTGAACAGTCCCTTTCTTCCTGTACATCATTTTTTTGGGCAATTCTTTAGACAGAGGATTACACAGGGATCTTCTCCCTTGCATACAAATTTTTACTTTACTGGTTGGGAGATTATTCGGAGTTGCCACCTACAACTAGGAATTATTTATTACCAAGGTTCTTACACAAAGCATTCCCCAGTAGAGTCGCCAAATCTGTTGCTTCTCAATTTGACTGGATGTTTCCCAGTTATCCCTACAAGGTAGCCATCATTGATCAATAGGATTTTTGGGCCAGGGGCCAACAGTATAGGAGATAGACTCTATAAATATCTCCTCTTCTTCTTTAGGCTCTGCAAAACCAAGGGGGGTATTCCCTATTCAACATCCATGAGATATACTTATGAACTGACTGGGATGTTGATACAAAGCAGATAAATCCTCCTTTATGCAGACCAAAACTGTGAAATAAGTGCAAAGGGGCTAGCTTTGGGCCTATGCTTAGTTGTGAATCAGAGGATTTTGGTCCTAAAACTACTTCTAAATGTCCTAAAGGTTTGTATTTGAAGTATGAATTTATGTTTTAGTATTTGGATGCAAAACTAGGACCTTGGTTGTAACCTCAATACAAGACCAGACTGGTGCCTACTCAGGGCTCGGAGTCAATAGACATATATATGTGAATGTTTACCATAGACTTAAAACAATAATCAGATTTCAAGGGGGTTTTGTGATGTCTGCCTTACAGACACTACCCAAGACTAAGTATTCAGTTATTTCTGCTTACAAACATCCTTACTGCAATATATTCTTCCAACACTTAACCCAAAACATTTAATCTACTCATTGAGCAGAAGTAAAAGATCAAGCATTCAACATAGCAAACCATGTCCCAGAATCTCAAACACCCCCTTAGCTGTTTAGATTCAGAAGAAGAACACATTCAACTTGGAGACAAATAAAAAAACACATGCAATGAAGCATTACTCATTTAAATCAACATGAAACTGATGAATTCTATGCATAACACATTTGACATACAACTCATAAACTCACAAGGCACAAAACAGAGCTGCCAGCAAAGTTGTATCTTATTACAACACCAAAGTTTGTCCAGCTTTCAACAACAAATGAGTAACACAGTCTACCCTTTATAAGAAGACTGTGTACTCAGCCAAAAATTACATGGCAATTCAAAATTTCTGCCAAAAAACAATGCACCAAGAATGGCGCCCAAATCAATCAATGCAGCAGGGGGGGACAAAGAGGGAAAAGTAGGTAGAATTAGGAACAACACCACTACCTAAAGATTTTCTTCATCAATTTGGTAGGTTTCTATCAATCATCGACCCATACCTCCGCAAATAGCCATTAATGACTCACCTACCCGTGGCCTCCTAGAGTGCCACGGCCTGCAAGCCTTAGAACTTTTCCCACCCAAAAATGGTTGCATAATGCACAGGAAAATCCTTCGCCGAAGGTTTAAAACACAACCGCCAATCTTGTTCTCCTATCGCTAGGATCATTGGCATCAAAATACGTTGAAAAGTTGGCTACCAATGATATTGTGCCACGTCAGCACCCTTTGCATCCATCGCTGACTTTTCCGCCATCCATTTTGCCCATTTCTCCCATGCATATGCAGTTGAAAGTGAGATTGTGTATACATACAATCACTTACATACAAGTCAAATCCCAAGACACTATAAATCAAATTTGAGCCTGCATTCAGATCCGAGCTTTGTATGTATATCCTCTTGTACATCAGCACATACAACACACCATATGTACAAGCCACAGATTTCAAATTATGATGAAGCATATCGCAATCGCCTTGAAGTCCAACTTGTACCTAAACCTTTGCATTTTTATTTTATATACGCGAACATACAATCACAATATACATTCTGCGGACCTCAAACGACTATCCATCAAATTTGAAAAACTTTCAAATCTGGGCCTTGTATCTCCTTTTGTTTGTATATTAGCATATACAATGCCATATACATGCAAACTACGGATTTCAACACCTTCTCACCGGATTGCATGTTCATTCCAGATTCTGGCTTGTATATTAGGAATGTATATTTGAACATACAATCACAAATATACAAGTGGTGGGCTCCACTTCATAACCTGTCTTGTATGTGTCTTCTTGTATATCATCGCCAATGCATATGACCAACATACAATCCGCCTTGTATGTCCGCGGGTCCCACTCTTTATATGTCAGCGCCTTGCAAATTTCCTTTCATAGGCGAATGCACATTTGCTTTGTACATTTTGCTTGTATGCGAGATACAAACCCCTTTGTATGTGAGGTGGATCCCACCAAATGTTTCTCTGCCACCTTGTATAATGTCGAACATACAAGACCATTTATACATGCAAACCCGATATACATTTAGGGAATATTCCTAGAATCTACGATAGATTCCACAATGTATATGCACCTTTCTTAAGCCCGATATGCATTGTGAAATGCATACAACTGATTTTTTCACCATTTTTGAAAGCCGATTGAGATCTCTAACCCGCCAATGCGCATTTGACCTACATGTATATACAAACAACCTTGTATATACAAAGTGACATGCATACAACAGAAAATTTGCACTTTTCAACTGCAGAGGCCAAAAGACTTAGAAATTTTTGGATTTTATGGAAGGTGCCTGCATATTTAAATACTTAAAAACCTCAATGTTTATGCAGGCAGTAACAAAGTGAACATAATTTTCTCATAAATTAAATTTGTTTATCTAACTTTAATTTTATAATTATACACAAGTATCATACAGTACTCCTATTTTCATATTGTTTACCCTCATGACAATACTACACTAATTTATTTCTCTAAATATTACTTGGATGCAGTAGTATGTTGATGTCATAGGCGAATAGATAATGTGAACATGAACACATTTTATTTCTATTACTTTATCTCAATTTCAATTCTAAAATTATCAACTTCATATATATTTCCAAACTTATAATTATATAGATTACCTTA